>OW388297.1:70652470-71972442 GCA_936450465.1 Gibbula magus | reverse complement strand
ACCATCTGTGAACAGCTGCTTTTGTAATCGATGATAAACCGATGTTTTGGTCACGGTTATGAAGTGGCGCATGCTGTGAACGTGCCATTAATCCTAATGAAAAGCTTGTCATGAAAATATATAATGACATATATAATTTTAAAAATATAATACAGTTTTGCCGTTGTTAAAATATACCTTTTAGAACTTAAATTAGCCTACGTGCAAAATGCTAGATAAGAAATTTAGCGTTAGAAATAATTTCCCTTTTTAACACTTGCAGCGCTTTTCTTGATTTGCAATTTTGATCTTGCAATTGCATATTCTCAAGCATTCTCTTAATTCCCACAGAGGTTACTCCCTTAATTCATACATCTGAAGGGAGTATCATCTGTTGGAAGAGAATGATTCTCAAGAAATACAATGCAATTTTTTGTCAAAATGGCAGAATGTGCCTCATATAAAAGAATAATTTTGTCTTCTTCCTAACCCCATAATAACGCCCAAATCTCTTACTGTGAAAAACATGTCAGTGAAGTCTCTAATTTCATCGTTAATGCTGCTACAGAAACGGCATTCAACTCATTTTAAAGCTGTGTACAAGACCAATATGGTTACATTTACCATTTTATCATAATCATTAAAGGGTGACACTTCTTTAAGTTAGCTCCCGCATGATGAGAATTCGATAGAAGGGTTAACGTTGAGTGTGGACATCCAGCCACTCCCATATTTGAGGGGGTGATCAACACCAAATGCACAAACTCAAGTCTCCATGTAATAAAGATTTGTTCTGAAACCTGAAAAAAATGATTTGAGCTTCATATGCCTACTGGTTTCGAGGAGGACGTCTTTTAAAAGGTTTTAGGGTAAATACCTCACCGCAAAAGTTCAGCTTTGGGTGCAGCGATTCTGCAAGAGTCAAGAACGAAAATAATTTACGGTCGACGGACGCCGAACGACGGCCCATGTCACGCATCCGTTCCGGTCGAAATATAATGACCGCTGGTCGAGTGAATTAATGTGATAACCAACGAGCGATTAGGGGGAGGGGGCAAATTTGACTTTCGGGGTGTTCTCATTGTATGGATTTTGTAGAGGCCACAGCAAACAGTTTGTGAGTATGTACGTTACAAATCAGAACGTTATATCTTATTCAGTGTTTAAGAAAACAGAAACTCTTGTATAGCTCTATGAAACCCTGTTTTTTACACTCGATTGCCCCCTAAATTTATATAAAAAATAGAGCCACTGGCTCTGAAGCTCATCAGGAATCTTGTTATTAATTATCTCTAAGGAAAAGATTAAGATATCACATAATAAGTCATTGCCCAGTCATCAAATTTAAAAGTTATTATCAACATTGGTTACACATTAATCCATATTCATTATAAATAATGTAGACCTTTGCAGTTTATTGTTTAACTTCTTATTTTTTATTCTGGAATTATCAACATTTATTACATAATGAAAAAGAGCCCCTATTTGTTTCCTAAAATCCTGTTTCTCATAGGCTCATAGTTTCATAGGCTCCTTTTCAATATTTAATTAATAAATTCTATTGAGCATCTGAGTGTAAGACTAAATCAGTAACACAGCAGAGAAGTAGCCTGAAACCTGTGTGTATTAGCTGCTGTTTGCATCTCTGCCAGGGAGTGGTCACTCTCCAGGTCAACACATGCAATTACACAACATGCAGACCCTGGACTCACAGCCAGTAAATTATATATTTTAAATTATGTTTTTCCCATCTTTATTTATTTTTCTTTATTGGAAAAGAAGATGTGGTATCACAACTCATGTAGCTAGTTTTAATAGTCTTATCTTACTTTATCGCCAGTCATATTTAGTTAGTTCACATATCTAATGTAAAATAAAACATTTCTTAACCCTTTTAAAAAAAATTCCTATGCATCCTGTCACAATATTCAGTTCACAGGCTATTCAATAATTCTAATTTCACATTGATTACGTCAAACATGTCCATAATGTAGTACCGGTATTAATCTTAAGCTGACATATGAAGTGCACATAAAATCTCATTATCTTCACAGCTCATTAAAACAGCTGTTTTAAGTGGTTACCCCTGTGATCCATGTTTGGGGTCACCAGGTCACCAAATCTACAATTTAGAATCCCCATTTGCCAAAGAGTCTGTACATAACATTTCAGCTTTCTAGAGCTTTTGGGACTGGAGAAAAAGATGAATGCTTTTTAGGTTTTGACCCCTGTGGCCCTTATTTGGGGTCACATGGTTACCAAATCTACAATTTAGAATCCCCATCAGTCAAGGAGTCTGTTCATAAAATTTCAGCGCTCTATGTTCATTGGGACTGGAGAAGAAGATGAAAATAGCTTTTTAGGTAATGACCCCTGTGGCCCTTATTTGGGGTCACAGGGTCTCCAAATCTACAATTTAGAATCCCCATTGGCCAAGGAGTCTGTACATAAAATTTCAGCTCTCTGGAGTCATTGGTTCTGGAGAAGTCGAAAAAGTGAAAAGTTTACGGACGGATGGACGGACGCCATCCCATGCCATAAGCCCATCGGGCCTTTCAGGCCTGATGAGCTAAAAATGGCCTTTTATAACACTGCTTTGAGAGAGAAATATGCACTTATATTTTGTTCTCATCAACAGGAGCCTTAAGTGTCAGCCATGTTGCCAGAACTGATGCACCAAGTTCTGGGCTTTGTAACTGGGTTACTTTTAGCTGACGGGATATTTTAAGCGATTTGATATACTTTTTTTCAAATGATTTTTTTTTATTTGGTCGGTTATACTCGTAGCTCACTTCAGCAGTAAGTTAATATTTAAAGCTTTGAAAATTCATATCTTTGTCAATACGCTTTCAAGTTTTATGTTTTATGGCTTATTTTAAAGGAAAATGTATTGGCTGTGATGTAGTATATGATATATGAGTCAAAATCCTAGAAAGTGCAATTTTTCGGTCCGGTCATAAATTTTTAATTAAAACTATGTTTTTATTTCTGTTTTTCAATTGAGCGTGTGAAACAATAACATCTGAGCAAATCACATGTATAATTTTGTTTGTTCACTGATAAAATTAACTTTGGAGCAATTTTTTAGTAGTAAAAATAGCAAAATGTGATTGTCCCAAGATAAGAGTGTCAACTTTGAAAATTAGTTTCTGTCAAATGGTTTTGTATTACAAACATTATAATTTTTTGCATTGATGCAGGAACTACAGAAGCTCAGATTGTACAGTTTTATGCACAGGGGTTCGAATCGCTGTTTTGACAATATTTTTCAAAATTCAAAATCTCGATTTTTGCTTTCATATACTGTTTATATACGATACTGTGAGCTCATATTCCAAATTTGAGCGAAATCGGTTAAGAAATAAAGATTTGGGATAAATATACCCGCTATTGATATAAAGACACAAGGGAGGACACTTGCTCTACGAACTTCTGATCGAAAACTGGACTGCCAAACTATTCTAACGTTCGGTTCGATCAATCTTTGCTTTTCTCATAAAATGAGGCATTGAACATATAGACAAGTATTTTGGCTTTCTGTGAATCCCAACCAATGTCTCCAACTTCACGCCACATTTGACCACTGACCCTCGCAATGACCCAACCCTCCTTTTTGTACATATATGTGGACGACATCGGGAAAACATCGGTTTTTCCGGAAATCACACACGTCTCTTCGCAATCGCTCGGAAATAGAAAACGCCTCCCATTGGTCAATTATGACGTGTGAGGATATTATTAATGATGTTTTGCCAGTTTGATGTGTTTATATCGGACATACGTATATACATTCTTTCGTTGTGAGTGATATTATTTAAGGTATTTATTCGACATGCATATGAAGAATCATTGTTAAAGTTCGTAGCAACTGTCCACGCACATCTCCAATGTGTCAGGTTTACTCTCTCAGAACTTAATAGCTTAGGTCCATTTTTCATCAACAGTGTGTTGTGAGAAACATTAAAAATCAAATTACCTTTTGATACTAATAAAGAAAGGTAGTGGTATTATGGTTGTGTGAAATACTTTGTGTTTTATGGTAAAATATCATCTGCTCTACAACCTTATATAAATAAGTATGTCATAAAAAAAATTCAATTTCCAGTAAAGAGTTATCTCCCTTTGCCAATAATGTTCATGTGTTGTGAGAAACATTAAAAATCAAATTACTTTTGGATACATGAAGAAAGGTAATGATATTATGATTGTGTGAAATAGTTTATGTTTTATGGTATATCTTTTAACTGCTCTGCAACCTTATATGAAAGAATTATGTACTGATATTTCAATTTACCCAGTAAGGAGTTATCTCCCTTTGCCAATACTTTTCATAAATATTCAACTTCCAGCATCAAAGTACTCAGAAAATAGGTCCATCACACTTATTTTTTGTTCATCATATATTATTCTTCAGCGGTACGTTTTCTACAAGTTTTATCATGTTTGGTTCATTATCATTAATTTTTATTCTTGAACAGGACTTTTGAAGAAAATATATAAATAAATGTGAACCAGAAAATACAGTTGGGACACGTCATGTTTTGAAATTACAATCTCTTTGAAACAATGCTCGTTCCAATCAATGTAATAATGACTGGCCATTTTAATCCAAAACAGTACATATTTATGATTTAGAGAAACATCATATTCTGTGACAGTCGATTCTATTATAAAATTCAGCAGTCCAACTATACTTTTGAAATTACCAGTGCTATTGTGTTTATCAGTTTTCAGTCTTTATTCATATGTATTTTCATGTTTTGGGATTTGTTGAAGTTAAAATGTAAATCAACTGATCTAGAATTTTCTTGTATTTAAATTCAATGTATTGAATTCAGAAATATTCCTTAAGAATACGAACTACTTTTAAGTTCATTTAATGCAAGTTTTACTGTATATATTACATTTTTTTTAAACATAGCAATATTACCGTTTTACCAATGCCATAAATCATGGGAAAATATGGTCCCATAACAATTCACCCTTGACTGCCCCAACTACTTGTTATTATTTTGCTTGATGAATTAAATTAGAAATGGATAATCGTTTTTAAACACGTATTTTTAATTAGAACATAAGTCAATTATAATTGAAGTGTAATGCAGGTTTTAAAAAAAAATTATGAAATAAATTTGTACCCTGCCTCTAATTATTGCTTGTTGATCCATTTCCAACTATTGAAAAAACAAACAGATGTTTGTCAACACTGGTGTTTGTGACTATTTTAATGGTATCCCCCCCCCCCCCCCCCTTTCAAAATTCCTGGATCCGCCACTGCATTTCCTAAATCAAAGTAATGAAACTTTACTGAATAAACGTAGAATTGCAATGGAAATGGAAGTGAATGTTGGCATAATATCATTGAACTGAGAGTGAGATCAAATAACGTGACAGTGAACGGACACAATGTTTATAAAAAATATTATTTTCATGGGAAGTGGTGCTTATCGATGGCACGATGGTCATTGTATGTTCGTCATTCCACATTTGCAATATTTCCGCATTCGATTTACGGTGCAACAAAAATAATTGCTTGTCACATATGTTTAACATTTATCGAACTAATAATTAGAAAACTTAATGATTTATTTCATTATTTCATTCGATATTTCCGTTTCGCAGACAATAACTGACCAAATCATTCGGAATGTAAGTGACTCGCCTTGGCCAAACTGGTAACAGTTATCTCCCTTGAGTAAGGGGCGTGGTTAACTGACGTCATAATTGACCAATGGGAGACGTTTTCTATTTCCGAGCGATTGCGAAGAGACGTGTGTGATTTCCGGAAAAACCGATGTTTTCCCGATGTCGTCCACATATATGTACAAAAAGGAGGGTTGGGTCATTGCGAGGGTCAGTGGTCAAATGTGGCGTGAAGTTGGAGACATTGGTTGGGATTCACAGAAAGCCAAAATACTTGTCTATATGTTCAATGCCTCATTTTATGAGAAAAGCAAAGATTGATCGAACCGAACGTTAGAATAGTTTGGCAGTCCAGTTTTCGATCAGAAGTTCGTAGAGCAAGTGTCCTCCCTTGTGTCTTTATATCAATAGCGGGTATATTTATCCCAAATCTTTATTTCTTAACCGATTTCGCTCAAATTTGGAATATGAGCTCACAGTATCGTATATAAACAGTATATGAAAGCAAAAATCGAGATTTTGAATTTTGAAAAATATTGTCAAAACAGCGATTCGAACCCCTGTGGTTTTATGTCTTTATATGCCTTGCTTATAATTTTCTGCGCAATAAAGAACGCTGTACCAGAAGTATATGTCAATACTGCTACCATGACCAAACATGGTAAAAAAATAAACTCTCCTCAAGTTATTCACAAAGATCAGTTCCTGCCTTGGTCCCTTCACTTACTGTCTTCAACATGGAAGCATGATGGATTTCAGCTCTCATCAGTGTGTATCATAATCAACCTCCAAGTAAGTGAAGTTATGAGTCTATGAATTATGTGTGTCAAAACTGTCACCAAGATTTCCAAGAGAAAGAATAGTAATGTTCATTCACCTTAAACTGGTTAAAGGAGTCATTTAGAGTTACTTGTAATGACATGATCTTTTTGTCTTTGGGGACCATTAATTGTATTTAATTTCAATATACATCTAAGAACGTCAATACTGCTACAGTCAATACTGCAACCATCTCAAAAGTGGCAGTTTTGACACATGGGGTGGCGGTATTGAGTTTTCGTTGGTTTTGACAGTAAGTTTTAACAACAATGATATTTTTGGATCTTAATGTGATGTTTAAGTGTACCATTATTTAAAACAATAATAACACACTTGTTTGCTTTTGGGTGTGTATACTTATTTACAAACTATATTGAAATTCATCCTGACCGGTAGCAGTAGTGACAAAACTGGTGGTGGTTATTGACAAAAATAACTATTTGTGTGAAAATATTCATCTGTGCTTATCCTACGTAGGCACTGAGTAAATGTTTTTGTCATTTTTGTTATTATAATTATTACTTACTGTCTTAGAAACGAAAAGTCTAAATGATTATCTTTTAAGAAAGTTGTTTACAAATATTGGTAGCAGTTAGGACAAATGTGGTGACGGTAGTGACATATTTTCCAATATGGAGCAATGTTAAGATGTTCATGCAATTCATTATGGTTTTCTCGAGGCGAAACACATTTTCATTTAAGAAGTTGAAGAATAAACATGATTTAAAAGTTCAAGGTTCAGTTATAGAAGATCCCTGGTATACTTTTGAGAGTAGTGGCAGTTTTGACATAGCAAGTGGCAGTATTGACAAATCAATCAAATATTTAAAATTATTGATTGATAATGGTTTGATTAAAGCATAAATTGTAAATTTGGATGAAAATATTGGCTTGACTCCAGTATCATTCATGTTCAAATTTTATAAAACACTCTTGACAATTGCAGTAGCAGTTTTGACAGCTTTTGTCACAGTACTGAAGAACTTGTTCAAAATGATACAATTAATTATGTTACATGTGAAAGAATGTATTATGAATAAAATAATTCAGTAACTTGAAATATTATTTTATAGTGACAATTAGAGAAGTTTCATTTTTTATGTCTTGATTTAATTTGAAATCGTAATGTTAAGGGAAACCTCTTTATGTAATAGTTTCCTATGTAACAGCATTTTTTATTTTTTTTTTCAGATAAACATCATTGAAAATGGCACTTGGTGCATCAGAGAAATCCCGTCATTTTCTTGGACCATTTTGTCACCAAGGCTACCAATATAGTCCAGGAATAATCAGTCACCAAGGCTACCACTACAGTCCAGGAACCATCGGTCACCAAGGCTACCACTACAGTCCAGGAACCATCAGTCACCAAGGCTACCAATATAGTCCATGAACCAACAGTCACCAAGGCTACCACTACAGTCCAGGAACCATCAGTCACCAAGGCTACCAATATAGTCCAGGAACCATCGGTCACCAAGGCTATCACTACAGTCCAGGAACAATCAGTCACCAAGGCTACCACTACAGTCCAGGAACCATCAGTCGCCAAGGCTACCAATATAGTCCAGGAACAATCAGTCACCAAGGCTACCAATATAGTCCAGGAACAATCAGTCACCAAGGCTACCAATATAGTCCAGGAACCATCAGTCACCAAGGCTACCAATATAGTCCATGAACCATCAGTCACCAAGGCTACCAATATAGTCCAGGAACCATCAGTCACCAAGGCTACCACTACAGTCCATGAACCATCAGTCACCAAAGCTAAAGGCTTCCATAAACACATATGAAAGATTGATGTTGGTACAGTTATGCTGATGTGTTCGCAAACAAAAATTCCTGAACCAACAGGCATCATGTGTTTTCAACAAGGAGTGGACACAAACATATGGAAAACTATTTTCGTAAACCTTGACATGTGTTAGTTTTTCTTTTTTACTGTTAAATGATCAACAGACTTTTGATGTAACATACTTTTTTTGTATTGACAGAGATTTAATGTAAGAAATGAAAAAATATACTATTGAAATGATTTTCAGTTTGTCCATACTGCTTCCATACTTGTCCATAACTGCTACCATCGCAAGTATAAACACAAAATACAAATATTGATTAAATACTGATAAAAACTATATCAAACTGACTTTCAAGACACTGGATATCACATTATTTTCACGAAAACTGTTCATTAATCATAAAATATTTATCTAGAATACAATTTGTACACATGGCAGTCAAAACTGTCACCAGTCAGGTCAATACTGTCATCACAGATGTCAATACTGTTACCATCACTGTTTACTTCATTTTGTATTAAGCTGGGAACGAACAGAATATTGTTGTAAAATTATAAACAGGGATGTTTTATGTTAGTTTTGATCATTCTAACTGTTTTATATAAAATATTTGATAATTCATCAATATTCTCATTTAGTTGCGTTTGAATGTCAATACTGTCACAAATTGAGTCAATACTGTTACCAGCACTGTCACTAACTGCTACTTACTAAAAAATGGTAATATAAGAAATATAAAACTTTTTTAAGATTGTATTATTTTGATAATGATTTGATAAGTTGCTAAATAGGGATATGTCAAAGTGCTGGTATACAGTTTGTTTGGGTGAGTTAAATATGAAGATGTTTTCATTTCAAAATTCAATTAATTATTATTTTCAAATCAAAATGGGTCATGAATGAACTATTTGTTAAAACATGTTACTTTATAGACTTTAAACATATACCACATCATCATTAACACATGTCAAATAGTCAAAAATTATTTTTGGGTATGTACATTTTTACTATTTCAAACATTTTTTTCTGGTAGCAGTATTGACCTTTTTAATTGTTTGCATCAAAGTATGGCTAATTACTTAAATAATAGTTACAGTTAAGATTGCATATTTCTTGTTCAGATTATTCAATGTTATTTCAATACTTATAAGTAAAAGATGATGAGTTTTATACACTTTTGTTTTTTGTTTTTCCAAGACCATAAAATTGCACTCTCCAGGATTTTGACTCATATATGTGACAATATGACGACAACTTTCTGAAATTTTGTTTCAAACTGACATGGGGTGTTGACCTTGTTACTCTTTACTATATTTTATAGTATAAATGGCTTGATCATCGATTTCATGTGCTTACTAGTCGCCTTATTTTGACAATACACACCTATAAAGGTGCGAACAAAATGTAAAAAAAAATTCTTATAAAGTGGAGTGAAAGGTGCTACATTCCTATTTCCACTTCCAATAAAGCAATAGAATTTTCACAGGTACACAGGATAAATGAGTCCCAAGCACATGGTACGGTTTATTTTGGACTGTTGCCTCCGTATGTAGATCGCTTCCTTAAGTTTTCTTTGTCGCCATTTATTGAGGTTTTTTTGTGGACAAGACTACGGTAGCCAACCAACTGATGGTGTGGTCATGCTTGTTGGTGGACGCTGCATGTGTCGAAACGGTGTGCTGTTGGGCACAATCTCCGGGAATCATGTAGATACATCCTCTTTGGTTGGGACATTTGCAGTGCTGAATCCTCTGCCGTTGGCTGCAAGATGGTGCTTTTGGGTCTTGCCGCTGGAAAATGTTGCATCAGTGCTCAAGCAGAAATACCGGGATCTTGTGGCTGATGGGACCAATGTAGAAGATTGTGACTCAGATTGGAGACAATTATGCCTTGGCGATTGTTTAGGGTCTTTAATTAAGATGTTGTTCTTCTTGATTCAGTGTTAGGATGAATTTGATTTGTCTTACGGGTATGGCTACAATGGCTTGCATGATGTGTAAAGCAATTTTTAAAATCTTAAATGTCAGAACTGTGACTTTCTTCATGGAAATTGGATAACATGCCCTCCAAATTGGTCTTTTCAAAATTAGCTATTATTGGTTTTCAGTTCAAAAGGACTTTACCCATGAATAGAACACCAAATTTGTACAATCAAATGCAATTTTGTGTTGTTTCGTCTTTAATTTTTAATGTCTATCTTAACAAAACATCACACATCAATATCTCAAATTTGATCAATTTACTTTACACAAAACTAAGAAACTCTGCTTTTGTAAACATGAAAATATTTGTGTGTATTATTATCTTTGCATCTATGTTTAGTTTGCAATGAATATTTTTGAGAGCTTGATGAGGAGTTACTCACATTTTCCGTTGTTATCTTATCATGTAGTCAAAACTCGAAAGTAATCTTATTTTCTGTAACCATGTGCTCTTTGCAACAATGAAGTTAATATTTAGAAAATCTCACCCAGTGTCCTCTGATAACAGGTATAGCATTCACTTTGGTATTCTTTTAGAAAAAAAAATCTATCATTGAAAAACTCTACATCTTTATTACATTATTTTATTCTAAACAAAAAAAACAGATTTCATATTGACTTTCTATTCTAACATTATGTCAATAAATAACAATTCTTTATCTTGAGCGACAAGACAAATATGAACAGACATCATGAATTATGATACAACGATTCATTCAATATTAATGCTCAAATCAGTTGGATACTCTCTTATTTGTTATGTTCTATATATTAATCTTTAGTTGCCCGAATTTCCATGCAACAAACTTCAAAGAGTTACTTCCCTTGCAAATTCTAGATTTCATAAGCTGTGATCACAGATTTGTGTTAGCCATGATTAACACATTCAATAACAACAGCTTAACTTAATTTTATACATATAAATTAATTGCCATAACAACATTAAAATAATATTAAAATCCTAAAGATTTTCGGACAGTACGAGCTGCAATATCTTCGAACTTTTTTCTGTCTTCGCGCCATGTTTTGGCAGCATCAACATTTGCAGCACTTTCATCATTTGGTTCTGCAAAACAATGACAAAATCTTAAACAAGTAAACAACCTGTCTGTATTGCAATGATAGAATATACTATATATGATAGAAGATACTAATACTGTACAAACTGTAATCATTCTCTGTTTAGATGAAGCCACTTTCAAGCTTGCTGACAGATGAAAATCCTAATTTTTAAATGACAGCTAGTGTAACACATTCTAGTGAAAACATTTATATATGAACTTATTCAAATGATTACCCTTCCAGTGAAAAGACTATGGTCAAATAAACAAGAGTCATCAGAAGAAGACATATCCCACCGGTTCCACAAAATTTGTAAAACACATCTTTGAAAGATACTTGTGTATCTACTACCCGGTAACCGTACTCCAGTTAGTGGGTATTACAGATGCTGAGTTTCAGGTATGTTAAGGGTTTTAGACTTCTGCTCCAGAAGCAGTCAAAATCAACAACAACCAACATCCCTCTCAGGTTTCTATGGAAACAGAAACAAATTAATTTTTCCGAAAAAATCTGAAAATATCAAAAGGCACCACTTCAGTTAGTTGGTATGTACATGCACAGTTTCAGGAAGATATGATGAACGGTTTTCATTTTGGAGCTGTGCTCCGAAAACGAACCTGTCTCTGACAAAGTCAAAATTCAACTAGTTTCTATGGAAAGGAAAAAAATAAAAAAATTCAGAAATCTGATAATATCAAAAGGCACCACTTCAGTTAGTGGGTAATACACGTGCAAAGTTTCAGGAAGATATGATGAACGGTTTTGGAGCTGTGCACCGGAAACGAACCTGTCTCTGAACAAAGTCCAACTTCAACATGTTTCTATGGAAACAACCAAAAATAAAATTTTCAGAAATCTGAAAATATCAAAAGGCACCACTTCAGTTGGTGGGTAATACACATGGAAAGTTTCAGAAAGATATCATGAACGGTTTTATTCTTGTTCTGCTCCGGAAACGAAATGATTACGGACGGACGGACGGACAGACAGACGGGGTGATGACTACCGGTGGGATAAAAATAGAGCCATGTGCTCTGTTGCTCACAAGGATTTGTATTGTTTAAAGTAACAAAACCTGAAATAAATTGTTCTCAGAGCTTTACAAACTAGAGAATAGGATAAAAAAAGTTTGTTTAGGTTTTGTAGTGACAGGGTCACCAATTCTTTAATTTAGAATCCCTATTGTCTATTGAGTCTGTACACAACATTTTGGCTTTCTGGAGCTTTTTGTAATGGAGGAGAAGATGAAAATTGGTGTATAGGTCATGACCCCTGTGCCCACATTTTTGGTCAACAAATCTACAATTTAGAATCCCCATAGTCAAATTTCAGCTCCCTAGAGCCACCGGTTCTGAAGAAGAAGTCGAAAAAGCAAAAAGTTTACAGTTTGGATGGACGGACAGCGGATGACATGCCATGCCATAAGCACAAAAAGTTAAATTTTCTTGGTTATCAGGACATCAATTGTATTGGTTTCTTTCACCTGCTAACATGCTGACAACAGAAAGAAGTATTTTCTCCACACTCTGTACAGGGCTCCATCTCTCAGCACTCGTCTCGTAACCCATGGGGTCGTCTCCCGGTGCGTGCAGGATTGAGATACACACTCGCCCATCAGGGTAGACTGAAGAGAATGTGGATCAGGACTTACACCCCATACTGCTTCATCAGAGCAATTTTAGTCATTAGACTACTCCAAATCCCCTCATTGTGTAAGACGGGTTTGGCTACAAATAACCAGACAATGATTATGAAATGACTTTAAGCGACAATAAATGACAGTCAGTCGCCTGATAAGAAGACCGATGAGCGATTGAAACTGTCAAATCACTCTGTTTCATTGGCTGACAATATACATGCATATCAATGCGTCTTTAGTCGGTAGATGTTACAAGTCAAACTCATCTTACGAAATCAGAGGATTTGGCAGAGTCTTCCAGATTAAAATACCCTGATGGAGCAGAATGACGACGATGATGATGATAATGATATATTGAGGTTATCACAAGAGTTTGTTTTGGGATGGTCAATATCCTGCATTAGGAATAAACATTTTATTTTGCAAGCCTTGGTGAGTGAAGATTGACGTTCAGTAAATGAATCTGTGACTCAAACTGCCTTTGTTACCTGTGAGTATTTATAAAGCGTTTGCTCTGTAGTTTTCAACTCGCGATGAACATGTTTTGGCACTGCTTGCTTGCTTGCATTGCACAATGTTTGTTTTGTCATTTCTCAAATTAATGTAGATCTATATGAAATGAAGCGTGTATATTTAGATGAAGCTGTTACGGTAATTTACGTTTTTACAGGTGTTCGAAATGTTAACGGGTGTGATGTCATTTTCAAAAGAAGTTCCATCACTTAACCTCTGTAATTTGCATCTTTTTCCATATACAACCCCAATGGATAAAAAAAATAAATCTGTTGCATTTATCCTGCCGAGAACACCATCCATTGTTTTATAAATCTTGTACATATTAGTTTAAGAAAATCCACTAAATGAATACTCCAAGCACTGATAACTGCTATTCAGGGTTACTCGATACTTTTTAGTTCAAATGTCTTTCATTCTAAATCTAACGTAAGTACAGTAGAACACAGACATAGCGAACACGCATATAGCGACCAAACGGATATAGCAAAAACATTTATAAGTCCTGTCAAAAGCCCTATTATCATATGCCAAAGGTGAAAAGCAGACATTGGAAAAGGCGAACTGAATTCTTTGGTCAGTTGGAGTTTGTTATAACTGTGTTATACTGTAGTTGCATTTTACAAAGACAATGAAAATTCAAGATAAGATGATTCAAGGTTTTTGTCTAATTGGTTGTTAACTATATTATCAATGACAAAAAAACATACAAACATGTGGCATTTTAAAAGAATTTCAAAATTTAATTACTGTTTGGATGGAATATGTCGCACGTAAACTTCATTTTAGGAGGACTCAGAGGGTAGTCTGCAGGGAACGCGAGTCTCGCTGGAAACACTCCTCCCTCGAAGATAGTCCCTTCTGGCCCCCTGGACAACAATAGGAATTTATATAGAGTACAAACAGACATCATGTCAGGGCTATAAATTTAAACTTTTACACATCTGAATGCTTAATTTTAAAACATTTATTATTAACTATATCAATTACGGTGTATAATATTGTCTTTGTTAATTTCAATTTGGATAGACATTTCTATGAGTGCAAAGTCTTGCTACAGCATGACAAGACAATATCATTTAATTTAATTATCAATACTTTGTAAATTTGTCGATATTTTATCAATGCATATTTCTAACTATTAATTATTATCTAATGTTATTGTAATGCACAAAAACAATATGAAGGATCCAATAGAAAAGTCTCATTAAGATACTCACATAATGAGAGCCTCCCATTCAAAGAAATTCTCTTCATTTACAGGTCCAGCAATTATACCTTCCGGAGGATTAAGGGTCAGTTCTATTGAAAACAAAATACTGTGGATACACAACATACTAGAAATGATGCATAAATAAACATTTGACAGTGACTTTTTTACCAGCAAGTACCTAATTTCTCTTATTTTGACTAAAATGACAAGTTTATGAATATCACACAAAACACAAAATCAAAATGAAATTAAGTCTTGAGAAATGAGTCCTATTCGAGGTGCAATTAAATAAGGGGGGGGGGGGGGGGGGGGGGGGGGGGGGGGGGAGGATAGCTGCTTGTCTTAGGTGATGGAAGTTACTGTGGCATTTGAATAACAATTGTTGGCAGCATATCCTAATCGATGCGACTTCTTAAAAGTACGTTTATACTCAGCCATCAAACGTTTTAAAGCGGACCCTGCCATTGCTACAACTTTCGCTTTTTCGGTTCCCTTTTAAAGTAACAAATCTGTGACAGTCAGAAAGATAGAATCTTTGCTTCCTCCGCCATGCTTGTTGATGTTGTCAAACTGCAACTCTTTCGTTCTCTGAGGTACATAAGCTGAAAGTGTAAAGTAGAATTTCATTGGTGGAACATTTCTTAGTCGAACTGTTTCAACCAATGGAATTCACGATAACCGGTTAAGCCTAACCAACATGGCTTCCCGCGATTGATAATGTGGGCATAAGAAATTATTCAATAGGTCGTGTTTTTTCTTTTATACTTCAACGGTTTTGATATAAGGTAAGTGTTATTACTATTGTATCTGGTTCTTTTGAAGCGCGTATGAAATGATGAACGATACATGTAATAAATAACGGATTTGCTGATATCTGTCTGTGAAAAGATTTGGAAACCATTGTCTCGCTGTCAGTCGCAAGTGCGCGTAAATATCCACGTGATTTCGTACTGATATGGTATTGATTTAAGTTTGCAAGAAAGTGTGCATATATACCTGAGCCGTAAAATGTGAATCCATGGCATTTTTGGTCCCACTATATTGCATTACATCACAATGGACTGAGATTTTGAATATCCAGTCGGCGGAATCTGATCCGTCGCTTCAATCCAAAGTTGTATTATTGATGATACTGTCATTCGTTTTCAGGCTTATATCGATTGGATTTTATTAAACAACAATGGCAGACGAGGCAGCGGCAAACGAACTACGCTGGACAGTACGTTGTTTATTATCATTTCATTATTTTATCTTCTTCAATTCATTCTCTCGTCCTTGAGGTAAAAGGTTATGACCCCGGTCACATGACGAAATGGATGATTTTGATTGGCTAATTGTGCAGTTGTTCCGAAATCATTTGTGTCCCCTATTTTCATTGGTCAATTGAGAGGGGCAATTTTAAAACACAAGTCTACAGTTGGGATTGCGGGATTGCAACAAGAAATTGGGATCTTCCAAAACGAAGTTCCTCAACACTGTGGGTCTTCTTAACTTCGTACCCAAATTGTCACTACAAATAAACATAATAAGAATGGCATCAGATGGCCCCCTGAAGGTAAGAAGCCAAACAAAATGTCTTTACAAACAGAATTGTTCAAAAATTTCTTTCAATGTCAGAAATAGGCATAAGGTCTTCTACTGTATACCGGTAGATAGATATGTTTGTCATTTAGGCTACTCATTTCATATCAAAACAATTAAAATAGTATTTAGTAATCATTGATATAAATTGTATTATTTATGAAAATAAGATGTTATTGTGTCATTTGTACATATCTCATAGCCTTGATAAAGTGGGATGCTACCAAACTGGTTCATGATAATATTCCCAAACTGATCTTTTAAATTTTCATCTTGTCAAGTGTTAAAGTTACAGTATAATATGGTTGAGCTTGTTTTTAGCAAACTTTTAGGTGTCATTAGTTACCTTGCTCTGAGTCTGAGGGTGTGGGTTTGAATCCCGCAAGGTACTTTGCCCGAAAAAGTAGATGAATTTGTACTATTCTAAATTACATGTATTTCCAATAGTCACTTGAGAAAACATTATTTCTAAATCTTCAACCTTAAATAATAAGTCATTCAAATCATGATGAGATACATAGTCCATTACTACTTGTAACAATTGTCTTTCCATAGAAATCTGATATTTTCTCATAAAATTACTTGTTCATAATGTGATATTTTAGTGGTATAAATAAAAGGTCCTTTATGTGATGTTATCATAGGTGTATAACTTTACCGGAAACCCGTATTATTTCATCTTATAGACGCTGTTTGACAACATGCAAGCTAAGGCACAGGCTGCTATAAACAAAAACAAGAAACCAAAAGCAGCTAAAGCACCAGCAATGGAGGCAGGAGATGCAGACTTTGCACCAGAAATGATGGACCTTGCAGCTGAGGGGAAGAAAGGTGGCAGCAATAAACGGATGTCTGTGGAGAGAATCTATCAGAAAAAGAGTCAGCTTGAACATATTCTTCTGCGTCCTGATACATACATTGGGTCTGTCGAAGGTCACACACAGGTAAATATTGTCAAATAGCCCCTAATAAAAGAATGTCGAGGATAGTAGGGTCACTGTGCCACATGGTATTTTGACCCTTCGTTTGAAAAATGTGTCTTGACTTGATTATGTACTTATTTGTTTATTTGTTTATTTTAGTTCTGGCACATGTGTACAGTTGTTAAATTCACCAACTCTTTATCTGAATTGCAGAAAGAAATGAGAGAATGAATATTGATTAAGACAATAAAGGGTTTCAAATTTTCAATCTGTAAAATGATTTGGTCAGTTTGTTATGTAAACGTGTTATTCCTTGCAGAGCATGTGGGTGTTTGATGAGGCATCTGAGAGTATGGTCCAGAAAGAAATCTCATTTGTTCCTGGCTTGTACAAGATCTTTGATGAAATCCTCGGTAAGCATTCTGTAGACTTATCTTGAATTTCAATTACTCAACAGTAGGTACTGACTGTTTATCCAAGGTCAGTTTGCACCTCTCTTCCCCCAGGTTACTCCACTCAGTTCTAACCTCTGGTGCACATGGGCAATATTTCTGAGTCACGCAAATCCCGTCCATGAAAATTTACAAAATGTCCTTATTTTGTTCCAATCTTACATCATTTTAATCGTCTAAATTTTGTCCTGTAAACAAGTTGTGTTCATCACGCAGATGAAGCAACTAGTCATTTAAACAATTACATAGCAGATTAATAATCTACTTTGTATCTATATTCATATAAGTCAATTATCATAATGCTATAAAGATGGCGTCTTCAAAATATGGCATTGAATTACATTGATATCACAAAGAACAGTTCTGACAAGTCATAATAGTATTAGTTATTTTACTGTACTGTATTGTCCTCTTCGAAGATTTGCATTGGTGACGATAAATCTAAAACCTGTGGATAAACTTTTCCTAAATCCAAGATTATTAAAAGTAACTTTAATTATTTCTTTTTTACTGGAGATACTAATATATTGCCTTTATTTTGTTCTTTATTAGTTAATGCCGCTGACAACAAACAGAGAGATCCTAAAATGAACTGCATCAAGATTGACATAGATTCGTGAGTACTCTATGTATAGATAAAGATTCTTTCTGTAGCACTCTCATATAAGAAAACATCTTGGGATTTAAAAGGTGGCTGAAATATATTATTTTCTATTGAATTCTAATCCGCAATTGGTTCTTTAGACTATTTTGTGAAACATGAGACCCAAAAAATGAATATAGATGTTCCTACATTAAACTAGAGCGATTTAAACTTTGCATAAAAATCGTGTGCTTTTCACGGCTAGTGGCAAACGAAAAATGGGGCAGGACTTAGAGGGTTTGAAGCTAACCAGAGGTGACGTACGTGGAGGGACGGGGTGTAAACATTCTATTATTTCTACTATTTACAATGGCAAACACTGGGAACCGGGGCATTTAATCTGTTAAATCTACGCTTTGCAACAATGCCACATTGCTGTTCTGCTATCAACTGTTCGAGTAATCTTGGTTATCAAGTTTCACTTTACAAGTGTCCCAAAATCGTTATATATAATATAATTGATCTTAATATTGCAAGACAGTGGATTTGTAAATGTTCGCAGACATAGGATAAAATCAATGCTAAAGATATATTAGATGACAAAATTTAACCAAGATATAATATTTACGAAGTATAGTTGAGACAACTATATCAGATATTCGGTGTTGTTACTTTTTGTTGATATTAAGCTTATTTTATTTCAAATGTCTTCAACTTTTGGATTTGAAACTATATACTTGTTTAAAATGTATTACTGTTGTTGTTTTCAAACCATTCAACGTCAGTTACTTTTTCAAACAGGCTATAAGTATATATAAGTTTCCAGGCCTTGAAAAACTATGGAAAATCTGTATAAATATAAAAAGTCATGGATCTTTTGTTTCTTGTCAAATTTCTGCTCATTTACCTATGTTCTTGTTTTAAATCCAAAATAAATATAAATCCTGCAATAAAGTTGTCGATCAGCATTCTGTGTAACTTGAACATTGCTTGGTTTGTCATGGAAACCTCTGAAAACATCCTTGAAAAACCATAGAAAGATCATGGACTTTGTTTTGCTTTCAAGTTTATGAACCCAGTTCGAATTGCTCGCCACTAATAATACAAATTCCAAGGACCCAAGACATGTCACCATTTGGTTCTATCACCGCTAACTGAAGTTTTACCGTCTTACAGAGAAAACAACAAGGTTAAAGTGTGGAACAATGGGAAGGGTATCCCTGTCATCGAGCACAAAACCGAGAAGATGTACGTGCCGACGATGATCTTCGGCCATCTACTCACATCCAGTAACTATGATGATACAGAGAAGAAAGTGACAGGTACGTATTTCAGGCTTTCAAATTTGAAATACTACTTTGAAATGTTGTTTTAACTTTTGATATTTCTTAAAAACTGTTCCTTATGGTTTTTCAAAGCAGTGAACAAAATACTTCTTCAACCAGCTTGTGGTATGAAAACTTCATTCACTCAAAATATCACGCCACAGAGACAGTTATGTAAACAATCACATTTTCAAGTGGCTTCTACTGAAACCTAGCACGCAGTTCTTTCCAAGTTCAAACTAAGATCTGTCCAACAGTGTTCCTGTGAATCAGCATTTACTGAAATTAAACAGGTAAATTTGGACAAGGACCAGTAAACTTAAGTTCTGTCAGTCCCCGGGACTGTCTGTTTCAGATTGACTTAAATGTATTAGAAATGTAATTCAATCATGATGGATACAGATACAAAATTAATTTCAAGAATGCAAGTAGAAATGTGTCAACATGCGCGAAACATTTGTCATAGTATGAACAATCTTAAGTTTCTCGAACCTTTTGTTTGCGTCTTTATTATAACAAATAATCACGAAGCTGTTGAATGTCGATGTTTTGATGGCTGTATTTTGTAGCATATCCAAAACCAGCATAAATGATTTCCCTTGGCTATTAGTCATAGTTTTTAATACAGTTTTCATGCTTGCAAAGGTTTTAAGTACTGACCTTAAATCGTTATAAACAAATGATTCATATAAATATTATACCCTTTATTATAAACACAAAGATAGGCCAGAAGTAGATGATATGAAGTTTTTGATGAATATCAACAGTGTCAAGAAAATACAGCAGTATCATGAAATACTTTCAAAACAGGATACGAAAACCCTGCCTCGATAGTGACTTGTTTTGATAAAACAAACCATTACATACAGTAAACATATTCCAAGAGGGAAAATAATCTCATGTCATATCAAGAATCTTGAGTGAACAATACATGTTGAAATTAACCGTCACTAGAAAAACTTCATTCAGTTTACCAAACTACGATGTTCTTTTAAAAAAGTAAAGAAATCTTATTATTAAAGGAAAATTACAGCACTGGAAAAATATTACAGGAACTGGTATATGTTATGCTTTTTTGCCTGTTCCTGGGACTTGCAAATTTAGATGCTAGCGTGAAAGCTAAAAGATCAAGGACTGATACTTTACACCTTTTTGTGGACCCATTTGCTTTTTGAATTAACAAAGTTACACTTTGAGGTTGCTAAAGTTAGAAATTATTATATTTATTTTTAACCCCATTTTCTGAATATTTTTTAACTTTTCCTTTTTCAGGTGGTCGAAACGGTTATGGTGCTAAGCTTTGTAATATTTTTAGCAAGAAATTTATTGTGGAGACCTCTTGCGGGGAATACAAAAGAGCTTTTAAACAGGTAACAGATATTTAGATGTTATGAATCTATAATAAAAAAGATACAATATTTTGCAAAAATGATTGCAGGAAAACAAATTCAGCTAAAAACTTGGCAGCTGGTAATTTTTTGGCAATTATTACTTAAGTTTGTTTTTAACATCATTTGTGACTTTAAGTAATTTTAAGCCTGTATTGCTGTTTGCAGACGTGGATGGACAACATGAGTAAAACAAAAGAACCAACCATCACTGATTCACGTGAGACGGACTTCACAAGTGTAACATTCTTCCCAGATTTGGAGAAGTTCAAAATGGAATCCCTTGACAAAGACATGGTGGCTCTCTTCACCAGAAGAGCCTATGACATTGCTGCTTCCTGCAAGGGGGTCAGAGTTGTACTCAATGGGAAGAAAGTTCCAGTAAGTTGTTTTGGAAATATCAATCATTACATGGATTTATGTGACTTTTCTTAGTTGAATTATTTCTTTTAATGATGAACTGGGTTTTTTCACCCTTCAATTCACACTTTCATAAAAGTCTCTCCCGCCAGGGGCACAGGAATTTTGTCTGCAAGTACTGTTCTACACGCAGTAAGGTTTGGGTGCAATGCGACACTGAATTTCAGCATAGTACCACCTATGGTTCGCAAGTTCCAGTCGATTGTCGCAGGTTTCACCGCTATGCATAGCCACATGGCATACAGAGTTTCTCCCTGCCATAATACTAGCAGCCGCGATATAAGTGAAATACTCTTGAATACGGTGTTAAACCCCAACTCACCTCACACAAGTCTCCATTTAAAAGCTTAAATATTTGCAAAATATTACAATTTGATAATGCTCTTCATGGTTCATGGGCATCATTTCAAGATTATTTTCTTGGATAATTTGGGAGTTGGTAGATATTAAAGCTTATATTAAATGCTGAATGTTTTACCTCAAACAGATAACTGGACTAGTGATAAAACCAAGGAATCAGTAAAAGAAAAGATGATTACTGCGATACACTGATTGAACCCAAGTAAAAGTTTAAAACCTAAAGTGACAGAAGGAAATGTTGATACTTGGAAGTTATTTTTCGCAACATGTCATGTATTGGGGTGTCAGCTATTTCCATCAACATTTCTGAGCAAAGGAGAAAAGCTTTACATCTCTACATTTGATGGCATGACTTGTATTTGCAGGTGAAGAACTTCCAGGACTACATTAACTTGTTCATCAAGGACAAGTGTGACGAGACAGGTGCCCCCCTGAAGGTTGTGTATGAGCAGCCCAACCCACGGTGGGAGATCGCCATCGCACTCAGTGACAAAGGATTCCAGCAGGCCAGCTTCGTCAACAGCATCGCCACCTCCAAGGTATTTACCATGTCATGACTTAGAGTATGAACATCTTCATTGGCAGGTTGGCCATGAAAAACAACCATACCTTCTTCAAATTTGGCTTTCCGGCCTAGTATTTGTAGACACTTACAACTGGACTCATCTGAAGCTAGCCACTGATGGGCACAGACAGTTGTATCATAACTTCTTCATTATGTTCATGTCAGTTGTAATGGTAAATCTTACCAATAAACCAGGGCCTAGATTTTGGAACCTCTCTAGCGCTAAGACAGTCGTAAGTACCATTCATTAACATCGTCTTACGACTATCTTAGTGCTAAGAGAGCTTCGAAATTCTAGGCCCAGGTTTATATCTTTAACATAGTTTCAGTTACATTCTTAGGGAAGTTTTGTGTCAAATACTAAATCATACTTGATTTATATGAATACATGCATTGGTTCCCTGTTTTTGATTTATGTTAATCATTGTTGAATATTAAATTCAAAATTTACCCACACAATGTCCGATTATGTTTTCCAAGTAAAAGTTACAGAATGACTACTGGTAATAGAGATAAACATTGCAAAAATGAATTATTTTATGTTATGATTCTTCACCTTATAAAAGATGCAACTATGAGTTGTTTATACTGGTAATGATAGTAAAAGTGTTGTTATTTTTCAGGGTGGTCGACATGTGGACTACGTCACTGATCAAGTGACCTCCAAAATCATAGAAATAGTCAAAAAGAAGAACAAGGGTGGAGTTAACATCAAACCCTTCCAGGTAAGTAGTTACTTACATGAGTGGGAGATTTTACGAGCACTTTCCAGCAGAGCTGATGTCGCACTCGGATTTAGTAATTGCACAGAATACAAAAGTATCAGTACCCGTTTTATAGTGCAGGAAATGTACAGTAAATGGATGATTTTATATGGAACAAGGTGAGAGTTTCAGACGTTGATGTTAAATATTCTTTGTGAAGTTATAAATACACCTGAAGACATTTTTACTGAGTTGCAAATGTTATTTTGAAAAGTTGCTGATAATCCCCCGATTGCCTGTCCATAGATCAAGAACCACCTTTGGATGTTCGTCAACTGTCTCATAGAAAACCCATCCTTTGATTCGCAAACCAAAGAAAACATGACGCTACAAGCCAAATCCTTCGGCTCTAAGTGCCAGCTCAGTGAGAAATTCATTGTGCAGGTGGGTAGACATTTTATTTTGCCTTGTTAACTATGCAGCTGTTAGTTAATTCTAACCTAATATATATCCACTGCTAATGCCTGTGAAACTGAACAATAACTCACTCACTTATTCACTATTAAAAAATATGTCTTATGCCACACTCACAGCTTTGTTTAATTACCAATGTTCATCATTTACATACCACCTGGTATCCTCAGTGAATCCTCATTATCAGTTCAACATAACCTCCTTCCATGGATAAGCACGCCTCCTCTTTGAGATAAAAATAATTTTGTAACGAGAAAGTAACAAGTTCTCATTGATATTTTGAGGTGTGTAAGTGTTAGGGAACTTGCATAAATAGAGAATCTCACCCAAGTGTCTTCTGATATCAAATATATCAACACGAGTTGATAAAGTTACAAATATCCGAGGCTTGCCGAGGATATTTTTACTTTTATCAACGAGTGTTGATATATTTGATATCAGAAGACACGAGGGTGAGATTTTATTTATCATTCAAATTATTAGCAAAATAATGAACATATCTGCAACACAAACATGCCATTTGAGTACTTCAGCAGTGAGCTCAGTGATGTCATAGCATTGTTACGTCATCAACTTTGTGACATCATTACATTGTCAGCAGTGTTCTCAAAGATGTCAAAGTCTTGTGATGTCATTTACTGATGATGTAATAGGATTATGACGATTTGATTGTAGCAATATCTACAATGTAGATATCACTTGATCTCACACAAGCGATATCTACTGTGAGAGCCAGTTTTGGATGATAAATCATTTTCCTAAACCTGTTCCCTCTCCTGTTGTAAATGCACTGTGTAGTGTTCTGTTGTAATGATGGCCTGATTTCACCCCGTGTCCAGGCCTCCAAGTGTGGTATTGTGGAGAGCATCCTCAGCTGGATGAAGTTCAAGGCCCAGGCTCAGCTCAACAAGAAATGTAGTTCTCTCAAGCACTCCAAACTAAAGGGGATCCCCAAGTTGGATGACGCAAACAATGCAGGCACGAAAAACTCCAAGGAGTGCACTCTCATTCTGACTGAGGGAGATTCAGCCAAGACATTGGCTATTGCGGGTCTTGGAATTGTCGGGCGAGATCGCTATGGTGTCTTTCCTCTCAGGGGTAAGGTGCTCAATGTGAGGGAAGCCACCCACAAACAGGTTAGTGAACTCATACACATGTCAGTTATTCATCAAAGTGAATTACAGTTTGCAAACAATTGTTTGAATAATTTTATTGCCTTATTCTGAAACTATGACCAAATCATCTGAGGTCCAAGTTGTATTCAAGGAAATTATCAAATTAAGTGAAAATACTATTTTCAGTAAATATTTACCATAACAATGGTTGGCAAGGTTTCAAGCAATAGCTTTTCTAAATCTGTTAAATTTGGTTTGGTGTTGGATGCACATAACAGTTAACTGCTTTTGTTGAATTATGCTAGTTAATGTTTTAGGATAACACTGTCATGTTGAAGCTTATTTAAAACATTTTGTTGTTATAAATGGACAACTCTAGATTAAAAATGTTTACATTTCACTTCAATGGGCTGTTTGCAGCAGCCTGGTTTCTAGTCCAGAAAATCATAGGGGGCACTTGATTTGCACTATCCCGGGCATAGCCCGCTATAGCCCGGTCACGTGACCGCGCTATCCGGGTGATCCGAGCAGACGAACCATATCAAGTTGATTCGGGTTATTGTTATGGCAACCATCAGAGCCAACTTAGTTGCCCTGCAACTAATAATCGAACTTTTCTAAAGTGTTTGCGACAATGACAACGATATCTCGACAACAAAGAAAACTATATTATTACTTCTGCTAGAAAAGTTTGCTACATTAGTCTTTCCCTTCATTACTCTTATAAATAATTGTATTGTAAATGTTTAGATTGAAAGATATACGATATTTTCAAAATTGCAAAAACGAGTTTGGTCCGTATGCCGCCATTATCGCCCGCGATAGCCCGCTCATTTGAAACCGGGTCAACCGGGCTACCCCGGCGGGCGATATTGAACACCCGCCCGCCTGAATCAAGTGCGTCGCCGCTTCACAACCGGGTTGCGGGCGACCCGGGCAATAGCCCGGCTGGCAAATCAAGTCCCCCCAAAGTATGTACTGTCATATTTAAACTTAAGTGATTGATAACTGAATGAAATCTTCTCAGATCATGGACAACGCTGAGATCAACAACGTGATCAAGATCATGGGTCTGCAGTTCAAGGAGAAGTATGACAGCATGGAAGCGATCAATCGACTGAGATACGGCAAGATTATGATCATGACAGATCAGGACCAGGACGGTTCCCACATCAAGGGTCTCCTCATCAACTTCGTGCATCACTTCTGGCCGAACCTGCTCAAGTTCAACGTTATCGAGGAATTCATCACTCCAATTATCAAGGTTAGAATCGTATAAAGTCAGTTAAATTATCTGAAAAATTAATAGAAATGCCCTCAGTAACTGATTCAATTGGATCTTCATGAAATATGATCGGATATTTCAAAGTAATAGATATGCTACAATAAGGCAATGTGGTGTTCCCCCATATTACTATTATGAGTAAAATATCTTGATATATGCGTGAGTAAATGATTCAAAGTTCCTGCCAATGAGAGTTTTAAGTTTCAAACTCCCTTTTCCTTTTAGAATTGCTTCCATGATTCTGTTTTTTTGACAGATTGTTTGTAATAAAAATAAATTGCCTCATTTTAAGAAGATATTTTTTTTAAAAAATTAAAAAAATTAGTTTGCTACTATCAGATAAGAAAGGAGTGATCCAGAGCGTGATGCTGCTGTAACTTTGTGAAGCCGATATGTTATGTTGTGTTATGTTTTGTTATGTTTTGTCATTTGTTGCATTTTATAGGTGACGAAGAACAAGGAAGAACAGGCTTTCTACAGTTTACCCGAGTTTGAAGAGTGGAAGAAAGAAACTGCTGACTGGAATAAGTACAAGATAAAGTACTACAAAGGTGTTTTTCAATTTTTCTTTTATTTTCAAATGAGATTACTTCGTCAAACACTGAATGTGAACATTTGTAAGACAGTTTTTGATGAGTCGACCTTAACATTTATCCATGACTGTTAATGATTATTATACTTGATAATATTAATATTTCAACTGTAATGCATTTTGGTTAAGAATGATAGATTATTATCTCTCTGTATGTTATATATCAAAATCAAATGAGCATGAAATCGAGACAATATATACTTGCAATTAATTTTTAAGACAACTTTTTAAAACCGAATTTGAGGATAGTCTCAAATTTAGTCCGGCAAGCGCACTGAAGCAAGACTGCGTGATTGATCGCCTGTTCGCCTGTTGGGTGGGTCAGGAACATTGTGCGCCGTGCCATGTTAATTAGCTTTGTAATTTGGGTGTTTGAAATTGACTATATCACATGTACATACAATAATCATGCAATTGTCAAATTATAAAGTTAGTATTTCTTACATAGATGCCCTTAAACAATAACTCGCTTTTATGTAAAAAAAACCACCTTTATTATATTAAATTAGGCTATTTGTATAAAGTATATTTTGAAAATATTAATGCCTCCTGTGTTAGAACACAATCACTAGCAATTGAACTATCAAAGTGATGTAAAATATGAAGTCATTTGCTAAGTGACACTCTAACTGACGTCTTAAACTAAAAAGCATATTTTATTGTCTCATAAAGCATGCTGTTGGTCCCATTGACCCGCTGGCTTTTATTGCCGTGTGAATGTTTTATTGTTGTATCAATGTACCTTTCTAGCTCTGACTTGATAAGAAAGGGTACCGTTCGACAGCCCAGGGTCCAGATTTTCTAAGCTCTCTTAGTAATAAGACTATCTTAACTACAGGTATCATACATTAACCTTGAAGTGCGACAAGCTTTGAGCTAAAAGAGCTTAGAAAATCTAGGTCATAATGTTTTATGAAATATCATTTTGAAACGTTGGCATCGTATCCTCAATCATGTCTCAATGCCAACAAATGCATCCTCTACTTCCAGGTTTGGGTACCTCCACATCAAAGGAGGCTAAAGAGTACTTCACCGATATGGAGCGCCACCGCATCCCGTTCAAGTACGTGGGCACGGAGGACGACTCGTCCATTAACCTGGCGTTCAGTAAGAAGAAGATCGAAGAGAGGAAGGAGTGGCTCACCAACTGGATGGAGGAGCGGCGACAGCGCTCCGATATGGGACTACCAGAGGTAAGGAGCCTCTTTATGAACTGGACAACTTAACATCTAATGTGTGGTTACCCCATGAGTGCTATAAATGCTGTCTTATTTAGTAAATAAACATGATATTTGGAATCCTTTAAAAAAATTAAATTTTGACGTATATATCCTCTTATTTCAGCACTACCTGTATGGGAAAGACACACGGAAGATAACATACAATGAGTTCATCAACCGCGAGTTGATCCTGTTCAGCAACATGGACAATGTGCGTTCCCTCCCGTGCCTCGTGGACGGCCTCAAGCCTGGACAGAGGAAAGTCTTGTTCACCTGTCTGCTTCGCAACCTCGTAAAGGAGATCAAGGTTGCCCAGCTCGCCGGATCAGTTTCTGAGAAGTCTGCTTACCATCATGGAGAGGTGAGTGCTCCCTCTTGATCATAGTTTAGGCATGGAAGGTATCGAAAAAATTAGATATCCACAGATTTCTACAGCTTTAGGCTGGCTACAACTCTAATGTATTTCTGCTATTTCTTCTAGGCATCGTTGATGGGAACAATCGTCAATTTGGCACAGAACTTTGTGGGTTCGAATAACTTGAACCTCTTGCTTCCGATTGGTCAGTTTGGAACACGTATCCATGGCGGCAAGGATGCTGCCAGCCCCCGTTACATCTTCACAGCTTTGAGGTAAGCATTGAAAATACTTGTCTCTTAAAGGTACATCCATTGTGTTGTTGGGGCTCAAATATGCCAAACGTTATAAACGGTCTTATTTTATCGAGAAGTACTAACTGTTACCGAAAACTACCATTTTGATGATACTCGACTTAGTATATTGATGATATGAAGGTAAAAGTATCAATTTCTGATCGAAAACCGGACAATGCACCGCGTGTGGCGCGCGCCAATGAGTCAAACGTAATTTTGGAATCTTATTTAAACCAGACAAAATAACAAATTTGGGTTGAAAATGTTCAATAGGTCATATAACTACTGTGCACGTAAATAGAACGTGTACTTTCGGTTTCTGCACATGCATAATGATGTTACCCGATTTTAATTGGAAACTAGTAATAATGATATATTTGGCGATTGGGGATGAATATGCAAGCTGAGTGAATTTCTTTTCATTGTAAACAGCACATATGGTGTGTTGGAACGTATTAAAGGCAAATCAATTTTTATGAAACACAATGGATGCACCTTTAAGTTATAATTAGCATTGTCTTTTAATGCTATCATCGACTGTTTACTCCTGACAAAGGTTTTGAAATAATTTAGGAGCTTTACTCTTTTCTTTTTTTTACAGTATGAAATCTAATAAGAAAAAGTTTCAGACAAAGTCTCAGTCTAATTTTAATCTTTTTCTTGATGTGTGAATCATAACATGAAACATTTTATAAAGACTATGTTAGATTAAGTTCCCAGCAATGACACAAGAACTGTTTGTTGACAGTCCGCTGACCCAGATCCTGTTCAACTCTGACGACGAAACACAGCTGAAGCAACAGATGGACGACAATCTGCGCATCGAGCCTGAGTGGTACTGCCCCATCATCCCCACCGTGCTGTGTAACGGAGCTGAGGGTATCGGCACTGGCTGGAGCACAAAGATACCCAACTACGATGTGCGGGAGATAGTTGCAAATGTCAAGCGCATGATCGATGGACTTGAACCAAAAACAATGGTACAGTTTAAACAAATAATTAATCAACAGCCCTATGTCTGTTGCACAAAGCACTGAGGTGACCGTTTATCATTCAAAACTGGTTCCCACAGTAGATATCGCTTGTGTGAGATCAAGCGATTTCTACAAGTGATATCTACATTGTAGATATCGCTACAACAAATCGTCATAATCCTATTACATCATCAGTTAATGACATCACAAAGCTTTTGCATCACTGAGAACACTGTTGACAATGCTGGCGTCACAATGGTGATGACATAACAATGTTATGATGTCACAATGCTATGACCTTTCTGAGATCACTGGTGAAGAAGCTAAATGGCAGTTTTGTGTGTTCAGCTACATCATTCTTCGGCTAATAATTGTTGAAGAATGATTTTGAATGATAAATTAATGATATATATAAATAGAGAAACTCACCCAAGTGTCGTCTGATATCAAATATATCAACACGAGTTGATTAAAGTTACAAATATCCGAGGCTTGCCGAGGATATTTTTACTTTCATCAACGAGTGTTGATATATTTGATATCAGAAGACACGAGGGTGAGATTTTATTTATCATTCAAAATCATTCTTCAACAATTGTTAGCCGAAGAATGATGTAGCTGAACACACAAAACTGCCATTTAGCTTCTTCACCAGTGATCTCAGTGAGGTCGTAGCATTGTGACGTCATAAGCATTATGACATCATAACATCGTAACGTCATCACCATTGTGACGCCATAGCATTGTCAACAGTGTTCTCAGTGATGCAAAAGCTTTGTGATGTCATTAACTGATGATGTAATAGGATTATTAAGATTTGATTGTAGCGATATCTACAATGTAGATATCGCTTGATCTCAGACAAGTGATATCTACTGTGGGAACCAGTTTTGAATGATAATATAATGTTATTAATTAAGTATTTCCGTATTGGCCCAGTTACAGGTCCGAGGTCCGTTGTATTGGCCCGAGACGAAGTCGAGGGCTAATACAACGGACCGAGGACCTGTAACTGGGCCAATACGGAAATACTTAATTAATGACAATTTTATTAATTAACTTCTTTTCATTCTATTTGCACAACACTAGACAACGCATTTGTATTGAAATAATAATTAGAAACAAGATTGGTGAACAAATAGCACGGGTCAAAGTTGTGAAGCGACAGCTTCGGGCTTTCACCAAATGTGCAACTGCGCATGCTCAGACTCATATTGGCCCAGTTTGTCTCGTATTGGCCCAGTTTTTCCTGTATTGGCCCAGTTTCCCCGTATTGGCCCAGTTGTCGAATCATATGGTCTAGGCCGTAAATGCTGTATACATGCCATAACATTGATAGTTAATTAATAATATACAATTATAGACTGGTGATTCGGTCAATACCTGTTTTTATGGACCTGAGAAAATAATATTGACCAAGGACGAAGTCCGCGGTCAATATTGTTTTCTCGGGTCCATAAAAACAGGTATTGACCGAATCACCAGTCCATAATTGTTTTATTATGTATTTGACACAGGAACGACAAGAAGACAATGAAATACAGTAAATGTAATTTGGTTTGAACAGATGAAACTACGATCAGATTATGTCATGGTTACAATAGCATGACGTCATGCAACAATCGTTGACGTCACTCAAGTCAATACGGCTTTTGGTCGGACTCGGGCTGGAGTCAATATGCTTTTCTGTTGACGGTCACGTGATGGCCTCTCGACCAATCAGATTGCTGGAAAAATATGCTCACATAATAAAGTGCAATATTAGAGGATGCAACATCCCCCCTGAATCATGAGCAATATTTGGTTGAAGTTGAGTTGCAAAGATATCGTTTTAAAAAAAGTAAAGGAATTTCAAATGTGTACATTGTCAGATTGAATATAAAAGGGATAGTTTTGCAAAGTTTGAGAGAAATCCTCTCAAGCAATATGATTTGATGATTCTTAAACAATTTCCTTGTCTAAGATTTTAAAACTGAATGCATATTGATAATAATTGGTAGTTTATTATTACAAAAAGTTTACAATCCATTCATTGCTTTATCCTTTTACCACGAATCTCTTGGCAGCATTTGTTCGGCTTTACTTACAGTAAATTCTATCTTTGGCCTATAAAGACAAACACCACAATTTGTGTATCATGAAGAATGGACATTACCTGCTCCTCATTTGGTGTATTTTAAAGAAATCAAGTCCCTTTTGCATGTTGAATTTTATGTTAATTTTATAAATCTTAGAGCAGTTAGAAGAAATATTTGTCTTTTAAGATTAAATTCTCTCCCTTTACGTACTTGTGTAAGAGGTGTGAATGTAGATGTGTGTTGTAAAATGTGTGAAAGTGGTGTGAATGAATCTATAATTCATTTTTTGTTTGAATGTAATGCTTATGATGTATTTAGAGACAGATATATTCATGTAAATGGTCAGTTAAATATACTTTCTCAATTTAACAATATACTAACCAGTAAATGTAAACATTTAGAGAATAACCAACGAGGTACGAGTGATTACGGGAAATATCCATGAGTCTAAATAATGTTCAGCCACGAGCTTCAGCGAGTGGCTCTGAACATTATTTAGACGAGTGGATATTTCCCGTAATCACTCGTACCGAGTTGGTTATTCTATATATTACCCATTATGCAATTAAATTGACCAAATTACGCTTGGTTATTACATTTTCATGTTGGGCGGCCGCTGTTAAGGACCCGTCGCCACAGTAACATTGTGACGTCATAAGATAATTCGTCGCGTCAGACCATTGTTTTATGACGTCATAGTCATTCTTCCTCCGGGTAACCGACCAATCAACGTTGAGAATCACTTGAAAGCACATGTGCAAATATCACAAAAATAATCACCTGTGTCTCTTCACCCGTATGGGTAATATACTCTTGTAAGTTTGTCTAATTATATAAGAGAAGCGCTTGCTCATCGAAAAAGGTTAGCTCATTAACGATGTAATACATTAACTTTGTACAAATTTGTCTACTCTTAAAACAATGGAATGTTTTTTACATATTGTACATGGGCCTATGGCCTACAAACTGAAATAAAAGAATTGAATATGGTGTTTATGGTTTGTTCTGGCTGGATAGTTTCCCCAAGTACCAATTATGGAAACTATTCAATTCAGTTTATCATTCCAAATTCTGGCTGTTACAGATTCCATCATACAAACACTTCAAGGGAACAATTGAGGAGATTGGGGAAGGTCGATTCCTGTCGTCTGGTGAGATCTCTATCCTGGACGACCAGTCAGTAGAGATTACGGAGCTGCCCATAAAGACGTGGACCCAGAACTACAAGGAGGACGTCCTGGAGCCCATGCTGTATGGCACCGATAAGACACCCGCCATGATCACGTCAGTACTACACCTCCTCCCTCCATTCATGGAAGCAGCTCAGACTACTCGACTCCTTATTCTTAACTTTATATATCTGAACGAAGACTTTGATTAAATGCATTCTTTTTTTTAGAAAATCATGTTTGGTATGTTTATGTTGTTCCATTATTTGATGGATTATATCTTCGCATAGTTCAGACAGTTACAATTTACCCAGAGACCTCTCAACTACATCTGATCAGATATTATTATAGATATATTCAACTATATTTTAATTCTTGGGATGAGATGTTCAGTGGTTACCACTGCGATGGTTCAAGGTGACACTTGAAGGTTTCATAGCAAGAAAGCATAGCAGACTCCTGCAATAATAGCCTCTATTTAAGAAATAAAGTTCGCTGTACCCCTATAGTTAAAGCACGAGGACGTTAGTCCGAGTGCTTTGACATAATAATAGTTTAGGGCAAAACTATACTTTATTACAAAACACATTTGGGTACAGCAAACTTTATTTCTTTTCTAAGATACCAAATGATCAGATACAGGTAACATTCTGCTTCAAATAATTTGGAAATAAAAATATTGTTTACCTTCTTTATATTAATAATCCATGAACAGGGCCAACGGATGGCTCCGTGTGTAAAACCCACCCCCTTAGATTGACTAAGATCACGTGACTAACATTCCAAAAAGAATTGTGGGTAGAGCTGGATCAAATCTAAGCGTGATATTGCGGAACGTACTTTGTCTTGTACAAATGTTTGCTGCTGTCATAAAATTTGATGTTACTGTCCCACCGCTAATTTTAACCGACTGCAGCAGTGGCAAACCATGGAAAGGAGCACACGCTTTATTGGTTGCGATGTAAGAGTTCAGACGGCTGAGGCGAATCGATGTAACGTTACCATGGGCACACTTGATCATGAGGGAGTGGCGTGGAACAGCTGAAATGTCATTCGATTGTTACGTCATCAAAAAAACTATACCTTTATTGTCTGATAAAGTACTTTTTTTCAAATGTTCTAACCGCTAGGCATCTTAGAATGGTAAATAAAATATTCTTAAACCTCAAGCCAGCACAAATCACTTCAACCAAATGTTTCCCCAGGGACTACAAGGAGTACCATACGGACGCAACTGTCAAGTTTACCGTGAAGATGACCCCTGAGAAGCTGGCCCAGGCGGAGGAGAGCGGACTGCACAAGGTGTTCAAGTTGCAGTCCAACATCAGCACTGGCTGTATGGTGCTCTTCGACCAGAATGGCTGCATCAAGCGCTACTCGACAGCGGAGGACATCCTGAGAGAGTTCTTCAATGTGCGCATGGACATGTACAAGCGACGCAAGGACTACCTCGAGGGAATGTTGGCAGCTGAGTCGCTCCGCCTCGACAACATTGCGCGCTTCATCCTTGAGAAAATTGAGGGAACCATAGTTATTGGTACGTCTCTTTACACTTCCTTTGTTTGATAGATTAGTTCAGAAGTAGTAGCCACAATAATAATAATAATAATAATAAGGTCATTTATAATAAGCTAAAATCCATTCACTATGTGGATGCTCATATCGCTACATTTGGATCATCTGTCGTCAACATAGGTATTTCTTGAAAAGCATTTTTGTCCCCCGCCGCAACGCGGAACGGGGGGACTATGTATTCAGCGGCGTCCGTACGTACGTACGTCACATTTCTTGTTTACGCGATATCTTATGAAGCGTTGCATCCAAAGTCTTCAAATTTGATGTCTGCCTACATTGTGGGAAGACGCAGACACCAGTCAATTTTGGTGACCTTGTCCTTAATTTCAAGGTCAACACGACACTTTGACCACTTTTTGAACTCTTGTTTACGCGATATCTCATGAAGCGTTGTATCCAAAGTTTTCAAATTCAGTGTCTGCCAACATTGTGGGAAGATGCAGACACCAGTCAATTTTGGTGACCTTGACCTTATTTTCAAGGTCACCACAACACTTTGACCACTCTTTGAACTCTTGTTAAGGTGATAACTCATGAAACATTGCATCCAAAGTCTTCAAATTAGTTGTCAGCCTACATTGGGGAAAGATGCAGACACCAGTTGATTTTGGTGACCTTGACCCTATTTTCAAGGTCACCGCGACACTTTGACCACTTTTCTAACTCTTGTTAACGCGATACATCTTGACCGTTGGACTCAAAGTCTTCAAACTTGGTGTCAGTCTACACCTGGGGATGACGCTGACACCAGGGCATTTTGGTGACCTTGACCTTATTTTCATGGTCACTACAACACTTTGACCACTTTTCGAACTCTTGTTATCACCATTTCTTATGACCGGTTAGACCGAGTTTTTTCAAATTAGGTGTCAGCCTACATTGGGCGAAGACGCCGACACCGGTTGATTTTGGTGACCTTGACCTTGACCTTTTTTCAAGGTCACTGCGACACTGACCACTTTACAAACTCTTGGTTACGTGTTATATCATGACCGGTTGGACCGAATGTTTTCAAATTCGGTGTCTGCCTACATTGTGGGAAGATGCAGACACCAGTCAATTTTGGTGACCTTGACCTTATTTTCAAGGGCACCTCTACACTTTGACCACTTTTTGAACTCTTGTTAACCCGATATCTCATGAAGTGTTGCATCAAAATTCTTCAAATTTGGTGTTAGGCTACATTTGGGGATGACACATACACCAGTACATTTTGGTGACCTTGACCTTATTTTCAAGGTCACCGCAACACTTTGACCACTTTTAGAACTCTTATTAACATGATATATCATGCACTCAAGCACCCAAAGTCTTAAAATTTGCTGATCATCATGGCACTTTTTACCAGTAATGCAATATATAAAGTAGCTCCAATGATGTGTCTTACTAACTCAATGTCAGCGGCGGGGGACATTGCCATGTTAGTGGCAAACACTTGTGTGTTTTGCAATAAAGTAAAAATTTCGCAGAAGGCCACGTAGTTTGATGTTGAGTACAGACCATTTGCTTTTCATGCCTTGTCTGACTAAACTGTCTATTGTTACAGAGAACAAAAAGAAAACCGAGATCATCAAGTTGCTGGTGCGGCGAGGGTACGACTCGGATCCAGTCAAATCCTGGAAGGACGCACAAAACAAAGGAAAGGTGGGGGATCATAGTCTTCAGATTTCACACATTAAGATTCACTTTATTCGTTATGTTAGGATATCAATACAGTTGTGCTGTGTATCTACTATGGAGTTCATTATTTCATGCAAAATTTTCCTGATTGTAGATGATAAAATTAGAAAGTAAATATGAGCGTAAATCTTCATGAAGCCCCATCATCGGAAATTTTTGGGTATATTGTTTCTCACATGTCCTCCAGTAATATTGTCTGTTTGTCCGAAATACGTAATCCTTGGTCATAACTTTTGATTGGTTAGTCAAATAGCTTCGACACTTCACATGAGCATCCATTGTGATGAGACCTTTCAGAGACCAAGATTTTTTACTTTGACCGTTTAAGTTTTCAGTGACATCTTTTCATACAATGCAAACAAATTCAAACAAGTGTGATGTTACGTTATTGTATAAAATTAATAGAAATTCTCTTGAATTGTGTTGTTCTCTTCCTGGCAGCCTAATGTGAAAGGGGTAAGACAAAGACAAAGGTGAAAACAGTGATTCAGATGAAAGTTTATCAGCAGACTGTCAAAGGAAGTTTTGGCAAACTGATATCCTGATAAACTTCCAACTGGAAATTGCACCACGCTTGTAGAGAGTGATCCGTGACTTGTAGAGAGTGATCCGTGACTTGTACATGACAGAGACAGAGCTGGTTCAGTGACCATTCTTTTGATAAACTGCTACAAAACATAGATGTATTTGATCAATGACTGTGTCCCATTAACCCTTACGTTGCGTATATATATTTTACCATTTTTAGCCCCTGTGGCGGAATTTACAGGCTCGCAGCTCGCAGCAGTAGTTTGGGCTTTGGCACTAACTAGCTCTGCTGGCGGAATTTCCAGGCGGCGATTCCGGTATCGTTTTTACAAAATATACCGCATCTACATGGCGAATAAGGACTATATTCGGGCGTTCAATACAAATTCAAGTAGCGACACCCGTACACAAATGGCTAATTCACACTCGAAACTTTGAATGAATTTTCTATGTTTTTTCGTTTTTATTCTATTACTTTCAAAAGATTGTCTTTTATTCGGGCCTCGTAACATCATAAATACGAAACGAAAATATACGGAATTGAAGACAAGATGTCTAGCTTCACAATGATATATGATAAAATTATTAGAATGCAACCTTTGGTTATAATTCTATAGCTATGTAAAGTTTGTCTTTATTTCCACCTATAAAATCGTCAATACTTACAACATGTATGCGGCATTGCAAACGGTCGTTCATCGCACTTTTCCAAGAAATCATAATGTCGAACCAGTTGACAAATAAGCACATGTCAACCCAAATATGGTTATGTTGTTTGACTTTTCAAATAAACGCTAACCTGGAACCATAACTGATGAAAATATGTTGATTAGTTTGTGTGCCGTTTGGTTTCACATGCCTCTCAGAAAGGTAAAATTGTATCTTTATTTCTGTGAATAAACCTGCGCATTTTATATAGAATAAAAGATTATTCTTTTCGGTTTATTGTGATATAAAAATTATGAAAATGCATTCAGTATTTTAGCCTTGATAAATGTTTTAGAAGTTGTGAAAATCGCCGATTGTTTCAAAATTTATGAAGTGTAAACATGACCTTTTTCACGGCGCTTGCTGTGTCTTTATTATTTTTTTGAGATTTTCTAATTTTATATGGGAATGTAGTCCATTGTTTCCCCTTTATTTTGCCGTATTTTTTTTTGAAAACAAACAATTCGCTCACATGATATGAAGTGCGGGAGTAAGACGAGTTAGCGATTTTTTTCCCTGTCTCGCGAGATGCGAGGCAAATAGCAGTCTCGGGCCAGGCAAACCCGAGGCAATACAAACACGTGGGTGAAAATAGCCTCAAGTGAATTAATGCTTTGGGGGCTAAGCCCGACATAATTGGCCTTTTGTAAAGCTAATTATCGATGCGTTACGGGTCAACAATGCACACGCAAATTGGTGTGAATTTTGCTTGATATTCCGACCACACACTGAACAAAGCTTTATTCTCATGTCGGGTAGCGATGCGTAAATACAGCCATTCTCATGGGTCGGGTCGCGGACACAATCGACTCGTGACCCGGTATGGGGGATAGAATATACTTAGACAGCCGTGAATTATTCTAAGTCTTGTATCCGGGACCCGTATTCAGACACCTAGGAATCGCTTATAGCCCGCCCGGATAATTCCGTCGCCCGCATGTTAAGGGTTAAACTTGTTACATAAACAAATATATAAAATTCTTGCCAAAGAAGATTTTCACTTAATAAATAATAAATTTGCCAAACGTTCTTATTAATTGTGCTGTTGTGGTGCCCTGAAAATGTATTTAACGTTCAGGCAAATAGTCATTGATACCAGCCCATACTGAAAAGAAGTTTTACACAAAGATTGTCCCTGAAACTGTTTAGTAATAAACTTATGTACCACACGTAGCCCGCAGCTTTCTAACGCAAGGCATAACTCTTGCCAGTCTCCATTTCTTGCTAATTTAAGCCTTGCGGTATTTCCCTCGCTTTGTTGTGCCAAGATATTGGATCGCTGCACCTGAAATGCATAGTGGGCCTGGATTTCCAAGCACAGGTATCTTAAGGAAGTACCGCAAGGCCTAAATCAGCCAGTAATGGAGACGAGAAGTTGACTTGTTTACTGTTATATGCGTTTTCATTGTTGTTTTATCATTGCACGTTATCTCATTCCACATAGGAAATCAGAAATATATCTTGTGAAAATTACCATCTCATATCAAAAATAGATAAAGCTTGTTTGAAACAAAAGTTCGAAATTCATTGAAAGAGCCACATTGATCATGCATGTCGTTTACATCACCATAGCACTCATTCAGTTGTACTGATGTAGTCAAGTGTCAGTAAAGCATATCGTTTACATCACCATAGCTCTCATTCAGTTGTACTGATGTAGTCAAGTGTCAGTAAAGAATATCGTTTACATCACCATAGCACTCATTCAGTTGTACTGATGTAGTCAAGTGTCAGTAAAGCATATCGTTTACATCACCATAGCTCTCATTCAGTTGTACTGATGTAGTCAAGTGTCAGTAAAGCATATCGTTTACATCACCATAGCACTCATTCAGTTGTACTGATGTAGTCAAGTGTCAGTAAAGCATATCGTTTACATCACCATAGCACTCATTCAGTTGTACTGATGTAGTCAAGTGTCAGTAAAGCATATCGTTTACATCACCATAGCTCTCATTCAGTTGTACTGATGTAGTCAAGTGTCAGTAAAGAATATCGTTTACATCACCATAGCTCTCATTCAGTTGTACTGATGTAGTCAAGTGTCAGTAAAGCATATCGTTTACATCACCATAGCACTCATTCAGTTGTACTGATGTAGTCAAGTGTCAGTAAAGCATATCGTTTACATCACCATAGCTCTCATTCAGTTGTACTGATGTAGTCAAGTGTCAGTAAAGAATATCGTTTACATCACCATAGCTCTCATTCAGTTGTACTGATGTAGTCAAGTGTCAGTAAAGAATATCGTTTACATCACCATAGCTCTCATTCAGTTGTACTGATGTAGTCAAGTGTCAGTAAAGCATATCGTTTACATCACCATAGCTCTCATTCAGTTGTACTGATGTAGTCAAGTGTCAGTAAAGAATATCGTTTACATCACCATAGCTCTCATTCAGTTGTACTGATGTAGTCAAGTGTCAGTAAAGCATATCGTTTACATCACCATAGCTCTCATTCAGTTGTACTGATGTAGTCAAGTGTCAGTAAAGCATATCGTTTACATCACCATAGCTCTCATTCAGTTGTACTGATTTAGTCAAGTGTCAGTAAAGCATATCGTTTACATCACCATAGCTCTCATTCAGTTGTACTGATGTAGTCAAGTGTCAGTAAAGAATATCGTTTACATCACCATAGCTCTCATTCAGTTGTACTGATGTAGTCAAGTGTCAGTAAAGAATATCGTTTACATCACCATAGCTCTCATTCAGTTGTACTGATGTAGTCAAGTGTCAGTAAAGAATATCGTTTACATCACCATAGCTCTCATTCAGTTGTACTGATGTAGTCAAGTGTCAGTAAAGCATATCGTTTACATCACCATAGCTCTCATTCAGTTGTACTGATGTAGTCAAGTGTCAGTAAAGCATATCGTTTACATCACCATAGCTCTCATTCAGTTGTACTGATGTAGTCAGTAAAGCATGTCAACAAACTGGTTTTGTCATTTGGTGGTAATTGTCTGAATTCTATTTATTATTTGTTAATTGTTAATGCTGCAGTAAAAAAAACAACTCGTGTACCCCTTGACTCAACTTCAAAGACTTTGCAGTTTGTCACTTTCCAAATGCTTAAAACAAATGTGGCAATTCTTATACTAAACTTGTAACAGAGAGAAATGGTCAAATGCTAGGGATAGATAAATACAAGAAGTACAATTAAGCATTGTGTTGCAGGAGCCAGTAGAAGATGAAGAGGATGACATTGACGACGCAGCGTCGGATGTGTCGACTACAACAGGCCCAGACTTCAACTACCTGCTCAGTATGCCTCTGTGGAACCTGACAAAGGAGAAGAAGGATAAGCTTTGCAAACAGAGGGACGAAAAGGTGTGCAATAGCCTTCACACTAAATCATATATGAAATCCATCCTTCATAATTTGTGGGCAACCCTCTCATAATGTAGATTATGCTCAAGCTCATTGCACCCTGAAATTAAAGAGAAAACTAGACTAAAACTAAATAGCACTTTTTGTATTATGTTAATGCTCATCCATTGACTTGCACATGTTCCAGTCACACGAACTGGCGATCCTAAGGAGAAAGTCTCCAAGCGACCTGTGGGAGGAGGATCTGGAAAAATTCCTGCAAAACCTTGAGGTGAGTGAATTAGTTCTGTTCTAATGGCATCGACTGTCCAAAGATGTCAGTCCTAGCTTCAATTAGCCATTCATTCTGGAAATACTGTTCTAATGGCATAGACTGTCCAAAGTTGTCTCTAGACCTAGCTTCCATTGTCGATTCATTATTTATTTCCACCTTGTTGCCATCAGACGGTGGAGGCTGCAGAGAATGAAGATATGAAGGCCTCCCTGAACCTCAAGCCAAAGGTGGCAAAATCAGGCAAGCTCAAGCCACGCAAGATGCCAATGGCCGAGACGATGCCTTCACCCATGGGTCGCCGGGTGGTGCCTCGTGTCGACTCTGCCATGAAGATGAAGGCAAGACAAGATGCCGCACGGAAGTTTAAGAAAAAGGTAACATAAAAAAAGATTTATTTCTCACCAGGCAAGTGAGTGAGTGAGTAAGTTAAAATATTTCCTCTTCATCAGACCATTGGACTATTGTATAGACTGATAGCTTTGGAATTGAGCACTCAACAGTCGGTAGCCCGCAAACCCAAGCTAATGAATAGCTGTAAATATTGTGTATAAACCGGTCCGTTCTAATGGGAAGAAGTTTTTTATTAGAAAGATTTATTTGGCTGACTGAAATTATTATTTAAACTTATGAGCCCATATGGCCAGTGCTTGGATAAGGTTAGTTTTCCCGCTGGTGGATATGTGTGTAATTGTTGCAGGAGAAGAGAGAGCTGAAGTTTGATGAAGATGGAGATATGGACATCAAGGTGGAGGACGAGAGTGGAGAACCGAAAAGTCTCTCGGAGCGACTCAACTTGGGCACCAAGATGAAGAAATCTTCCACAACAGTGAAAAGTATGTATTTGTGTGGAGAAGCTCTCCTACCTGGTGAATTAACTAGTTGCTCCTCAATTAATCATTTCAGAACACAAGGAGCTGAAATATCATCTCATTTTTAAAAAAAATTCAACCGTTTATCTCGATATTGTTTTTATCTTGTAATAACACTACCTGCTATGATCAGGTCGCAAACCGAAGACGAGTCCTGGTAGTGGGAAGTCTCCGTCTCCAAAGAAGAGGGGAGGGAAAAAGAAGAACCCCTGGTCAGACAGCGAGTCTGAGGTTGAAGACAACAACAACAGTGACATGGATGACCAAGATGGCAGTTTCATCGTCGCACCACGTGACCGTGGACCAAGGAGAGCAGCAGGTTTGTTTTTTGACGGCCATCTTCCCAACAAATCGGTGGAGTTTCAACCCTGCCATGATATTTATTTTTGATAGAAAAAATTAAAGACCACCCTTTTGTTCAATATGTTAGTGATTAGGTTTACTAAAATCAAAACACAATTTGTGAGTCAATCAGATCAATCTACCAATTATGATCATAGCTTTGGTAACTGTAAAGGGAGACAACCCTTAGCACAATGTTAACAATACAGGTTACTGTATATTTGAAAACATTTTTCAGCCAAATGAACTAATTGTTCAGCAGAGAATAATATTTGTGTGATTGAAGGACAGGTAATTTATTTACGCCATTTTTACTTCCAGCTGCGAAGGTAACATACGACCTGAGTGACCAGGAGCAGGTAAAGAGTGATAGTGACAATGATGAGGTTGGCGGGATTGTCATGAACGGGTCGAGTGAACCGAAGGAGGAGGAGGACGACTACCAGAGACCCACATTTGCAGACACTGACAGTGAGGACGACAGTTTCAAACCTGCTAAAACCTCACCGCTTGGGTAAGTTAGCTTCACCTCACTCTTGTATCTATAATATCTATAATAATAATATGACCATTTATAGAACACAAGGCCCAAGCTGACATACTTGTTGCGAGAAGGTCACCTCCACAACCCTTACCAGGTACCCATTTGCTGATTTCAACAAAGTCACTCACTGAGGGTGTCACCACAATTTTCTCCACTCATGTCTCAGTGTGGGGCAGGGAATCATCCCTGGAAATTCAGTTTTATCCAGCAATGAAGCGGGTGTCCTATCATCTGGCGAGCTGCACCCGTTGTTGCTGACCTTCACTGATAGCAACGACTGAGCTATGCACAGGACGACATGCCACCACTTCCTTGCAATGTTTATGCCTGATTGTCAAGTTCAGCAATACCCCATGAAAATGAATTTTAATTTGATCTTGTTGGAAATATTTGGGAAAATTTTCTTTCTTTGATGTGATCGCTTTTATTTTTTTAATAACTTGTACACATCCTTTTCTTGAATGATTAAACCAACGTTTCAATCAAAATATGATTTAATCTTTGAAAGACATATCTAACTCAAACTGAAGAAGGAAATACCACGATGATGTTTTTTTTGCTAGGCAATCAAAGAAGGCGAGTGCACCTGCACCGAGAGATCCAAGTCCAATCATTACTGCAGACTTCTCGGATAGTGAGGATGACAAAGCAGCTGCTCCACCCACATCCACCTTGAAGTGGGGAACAACCACCGGTACGAGAGAGAGGCTGATTTATGCTTTTGTAGTCTAAATAGAAAACAGACTGTGTCTCTGAGCCATGTTCAAGAACTAACAAGATTTGACACTTGCTGCTATTGATAAAAATGGTCCATAGTATTATTATTTAGTAAGTATTATTTCCAAGGTTAAGACTTGTTGAGTCGAGGTTTAAATTCGCCGCTAATGGCTGCGATATTGCTGAAGCGGCGTTAAGCAATAACTCACTCACTCGAGGTTAAACTTTGGGATATTGATCACATCACAAATGCAACTTCAAAATTTAAAAAATGTGATGTGGGCTTTTGTAAAACTACCATTGACATGTCACTGGAAATAGATTTTGAGTTTAGTACTGTAATGAAATGTTTAGCCAAGTTTATAGCCATTGTAAAATTGTTTCTTTTTACTGCAGACAAGAAAGTTTCATTTGAAAGCGATGAAGATGACATCTTCCCTTCTAAACCGAAGGAAGTTAAAAAGAAACCCAAAGCAGCACCAAAACCAAAAGCACCTAAAAAAGGTTTGTAGTATTACATTCCATTACATTACTGTACATTATGTATTACAGTATATTTCCTAATATAGCATCTAGTGACTCTTGCTTGTCTATAGTCGTGACGCTTTCAGCTCCTTAGTTCCTCTAGATATGTGTATGTTTTTGTGCTCTTTCTGCTGTGCTTTGATTTAACCAACATGAAGCTATCATCTTCAAAGTGCCATTAAGTGTTTCAGTGTTCCAATTACAAGGTTCTTTTGTCAACAAAATAAATATTAATTGAATCAATCGCTATGAATATCTTTCATCTGCAAAATGCTTGACAATTCCTTGTATCCCATTTGTGTGTCACTGAATGTGATGTTATTTCATTGATTTCCTTTTCTTGTGCAGTTTATGACATAGAACAGAAATAAAACATTTTCAAGGCTATAACTTTGACAACCTCAGAAAAGAAATGTGAAATTGACTGCAATGCTCAAGAAGTGACAGTGCAATCTATGAATGTTGCTGACAAATGTGCGAATCAACCACAATCAATAGATTTCTAATATGTAAAACGTAGGGCTGTGTATTGCCTCAATTTTTTTATTGCGATACGTATTGTTGAACTGTAATGTATTGCAATACGTACCACAATATATTGCAAGATGCTCCGACAATGAGATATTTCTCTAGAAACCATATTAACTTGGGCCAATGATATGTCAACATGCTAAATGAACTCTACATTCAACTTTTATACTTCTTTTTGCAGTTTAAACATGACACATTTGATAAACTGCCTTTCAGATCTTTAAAAAGATCATTTGTAATGCAGCCCAACACACATTCTAGCACTTCAAAATAATTTTCTTAATACAAGTTAACCCAGTAAATGTGCCTTTTACAAGATAAATTAATAAATTTGACTTATATTTGTTGGTGCAATATATTGCGATATGAAAATCGTATTGCAATATGTGTATTGCACAACTCTGTATTGCAATATATTGGTATTGCAATAATATTGCACAGCCTTAGTAAAACGGGAAACACCTTTTCAAATAAAATGTCTCTTCTCTGTCAATTTGAGGTTGACTGAAAGTCATGTGTATCACCTTTTGAAAAAAGGTTTGATTTGTTTGCAATTTGTTTTTATTTGATATTTAATGGCACTTAAAGTCCTCAGCTATTCTATATATACTCTTTGGTTCCTATCTTGTAGATATATGTATTGTGGTCTTAGTGTACTCTTCTGTATTTGATTTCACTATTCTATACCTCCTAATTTGGAATAGTTCACACTGATTAAAAGTTGTAACCCTTGTAGTTGAGGGTTATTGCATGTTGAACTACGTGATCTCTGCTTTGCTTTGCTTTACCCTCACTAATCTTCTAACAGCTATTTGTCTATATTGCCCATGTATGTTGAGTATGTGTGCACCTACACCACCTCCGTGAGACTATTGTGGCCTATGTCCCTCCTCCTTTCCCTAGTTGACGATAACCAGCCCTCCGTGGAGAGCCTCTTCTCCCGGGTCAGCTCCAAGCTGTCCAACAAACCCAAGAGTAAGCCTCAAAGCAAGGTGGTGAAAATTAGCAGCTCTGAAGACGATGACGACATGTTCGCCACTCTTTCTAAAGGTTTGATATGTCAGCGCCTCTTGCTTCCCACGAGTTTGACTTTTGACACTTCACGCCTGTGTACAGTTTCACAATAGCCACAGATTTCCTAATGGGCATTTTAGAAGTTGTAATTATGAAGGAAACCCAAATTGTATGGAAAGTCAACTCCTTTAAAGAATGTGAATTTGATGTTTAGTGTGTAAATACTACCACCTTTATCCAACAAGGGATTGAGCTAGCTCTCCAACAGTCAGTTTGCTGGAACTTTAGCATGCACAATAAATATATTATTAGAAGCATACAAATAGTTGACAAGTTGCTTATTAGGGATTTTAGTATTATTTACCGGAATTCATAAAGACATTGTTTTTCCTTAATTTGCTCTTGATTTAGATGAGCATGGAAAACTGTTCACATACCCAACCAAAACAGCCCTAATTGTTTTTATGGTGTTTTTGTTGCACTATTCATGTTAAGGTCTCGTTCTCTGTTGGGAGAGGTTTTCTTTGATATGAACATCAGTATTAAGATTTAAATCTCTAATGACAGTCTATATATGTTTGAAAAAATTACTTGTAATGAATGGAATTTTGCAAACCAAGATCAACTGAATTTGGGTTTTTTTTAGTCAGAAAATTGTATTCCTTTATTTCGAAAAACAAAATCAATTGTAAATTGTAATGGATCATATAATTATCATAACTTGATAACTTTTATACATGATTTTGCATTACAGATTTTTCAAATTGACCTCAAATTTTAATGTTTAATGTTTTTATATGTGATATGACCTTCCCAAAACAAGTGTGAATTTTGGTAAAATTTGCATGCGTTTTCTTTTGTAATAATTTATTTTATTTATTCTGTTCCATTTGATTCGCATAAAAATAACCAAAAAAAGGTCCACTTCTCTTCAATCAATCAAAGTTTTATTGTACTTCTCTTGTGACATTGCTGCTAATGGCTGCGATACTGCCAAAGCGGCGTTAAACTATAATTCACTCTCTTGTGACAGTAAGCTACAGTGACGTCACAAACAATTGGTTTATGACGTCACAGACAAGGAAATATCATATAGAAAGTCGCTGTGATACAATGGTTGCTGTGCACATTTGCTCATATAAAAAATATTAACTTGGTTATTTTCTACCACATGGGTAATAATGAATAGAATATCTTCTACCAGAATGTAACCTGTTCAAAGAAGATCAGTTTACAGAGTTCTGTCAATCCTGCAACACTTTTCTTTCCTTCCTGTTTTCCATCAATTGAATGTTTATGATTCTTACAGAAAAATCGGATGGAGAGAAGAAAGTAAAGAAACCTGCAAAGAAGAAGGCACCGGCGAAGAGACCCAAGTTTGAAGACTCTGACGATTCGGATTCCTTCATGCCTTCAAAGAAATCAAAAGCATCCAAGGTGTTTATTTGCATTATCAACATCTTCAAATTTTAAAGTCCTTTTTGTTCCCATTGTGCCTGCAGGATAAAGCATTGAATAAATGATTCAAAAACTCGGTACCAGTATTTGAAATAGCATTGGGAATGAATTTGTCTGAGAGACTTACTTTGTAAATTTAAGTTTTAAATTAAAAAGATTGATAAAAACAAAATCTGCGTCAAGGTTATTGTTGCCTTATTTCATATGCTACATTTTACCAATGTACCATGTACCTAGTTTATCATATCGTGTTGATGGTGTTGTCACAGAAAAAGAAGACAGCGGACAGTGACGGGAGTGACGACTTTTCCATGGATGTTGACGCAATCCCACGTGGCTCAACAACCGGCAGAGCAAGAGCAAGTGTCAAGTACACATTTGATGACGATGAGAGCGATGACGGCTTTTGAAATGGATGGCACTGACCTGGTGTCTATCTACACTCGGTGAACTCCAACCAGTGCGTCTGTCTGTCTGTCTGTCTGTGCATGTACAGTCTAAGATTGGAGGCTCAGCAGATGGTCTGACTTGGCGGTCGCTTCATGAGCAGCAAGTGACGCCAAGTGGAGACCGAACATTGGCAGCCTGATAAGAAGGAATCTCGCATCTCATCTTTTCTTCCTATTACTTTCTCGTTTAATTTTGACAACATTGTTTTATATCCTTTTGTAAAAAAATACTTTTAGATTTTGAGATTTTTAGACATTTAAGAAATTGATATCCGACATTGTTTAATCTTAAACTGTTTGATATAAATTTCTAACTCTCATGTCCAAAGTTCTGGTTGCTACCAACTGAGCTTGTTTCATTCTGTTGATTTGCACATGTTGTTAAATGGTGAAATCGTCAATAGTCATTCGCTCATTCAGATAGTTACAAAACAAAACTTGTACAGAGGCATTCATTCATTCTTGTGAGTCTCATTCTCAAGACATTTTATTTATTGTTTTACATTTAATGACATTTTAGCCCTTAGCATTTTCAACATGATGTACATCAAACATTGAAATATCTATTTTACATTCACAATATTCATTGTCATTTGTATATATGCCATCAATCAACATCAGAAGAATGGGATAATTAACTGATTAATTAATACTTTCACATTAGTGGAGGAAATCATCCACTAGTCCCCCGTCTCTTGAATGAAAACCGGTTCATTGAGAAACACTTGAACGTCCCCCCAACACAAGACTATTAGCTTCTTCCACAGCCGGAAGAGTTGGTTTCTCATACAGTATCTATACCATAGTGAGATAAAGTTGTAATTATTTCACTTGAATTTACCAAGTATTCTGTCACTATTGTCATGTACACTAATTTACTAATGGTTTGATCAATTTACAACATTGTTGTGACTATAAATTTTGTCTTGTTAATTTAAAGGCCACATGTTTAATGGAAAAGTTTTATTTTCAGTCGCCAAAAACTGGTCAGTTGACTATTCTCAATAAACCTGACATAGATTTTCAAAGCTGTCATAGTGCTGAGTGCGAGTAATAACATCACTTAGAGAGTTTTGAAAATCTATGCCTTAAATTTGTTACGTTACATTTCAAAGCTGGTCAGTAAATAGAAATAACGTTAGTTGAACTCAAAGTGAGAGGAACATCTTGATTTAACTCAAAATAAATCATCCACCAACTGTTGAGATATCGGATGTCAATAACTCAGAACTTTTTGCCACTCTCTACCATTGCAATCAGAATCTAGATCAAACTTGATGTTAACGTTCTGTGAAAAATGCAATGAAGGTTGTGTCCAGATGAAAACATTTACTGACCAACAACAATATTAATCCATAATCCTGCTGTGCTTTATATTATGTATGGATGAAAACGTCCGAGTTGGTAACTGACCAGTAATTAGGAACCGTGAGAGCAACTGACCAGTTTTGATCCTGTGATACAGAGTGATCTCCCCTTTCTTCCTTAATCTCTTCCTTTCTTTCTCTTCCTTCACCTGTCAATCTCACCCCCTGTGAACTTCAGGCAATCATAGCATTGTGACATTGTCCCCCGGAACCCTACTTACCTTTTCACATCTCTGTCAGTCAGTCAGTCGGTCAGTCAAACTATCTTGAACGGACATGGCCTCATTCTATCAACCACCAATCTTTCATTTGCATTGTTGATATTCATGCTGTATCATCTGTATGATCCGTTCAGTTTGAGATTACACATCCCCTTGCACCTCTATCGTGTCCAAACTGGAGTGAAGTGGAGTGGAGACTCCCTACATACATCTAAAGGGACGTTGTGCAAATGGATCTCTGTATATTGTCCATACATTGTGTTCAGTGCTAAGTAAGCTGGTTCTCAATCTTCACATCTTTACCAGTAACAAACGTGTCATGTAAATTCATTGTTGCTTAAACAAACTCTGGTAGGTAAATAAAAATAAAAATTGTTAATGTAAATTGTTTAAAATCTTGTAATTTACGTAACAAATATTTTGAGATGCATTCATGATAGCTAAGTTACATTGTTGAAAATATGGTCGCTATCTATTGACTACAGGGAATAATGTTTAATTATAAACCTTTTAACTGGGTTGTTTTTGTACATAACAGTGTTCATGGTAGGCTATTAGAACTTCATTCATTTAGTTATCATTAAACTAATACTGATACATACTGTTTTGTTGTTTGTCTCAACAACTCTCTGCTCTTGTCTTGTCAATTTTGGCTTATGGCATGAGTCGTCTTCCGTAAAATTTTCACATTTTCAACTTCTCAAGAACAGTATGACCGAAGCTGACATTGGGAGATACCTTGCACCTAGGGTAATGAGAATGTGAAACCTTTACAGAAGTTGTAGTTCTTCTGTGAGATAGATAGTTACACATGGTATTTGTCAAGGAAAGCCAGATGTCTTCTATTAATTTTGTGCTAACTGGGGAGAGACTTAACTTAGTGGCTTATTGATGTCACATGCACAAAAGTATGATATTCTCAGTCAATGCAATGTCATTGCCAGTTCAAAATGACAGTACAAAAAAGGGCTGCGTTCCCAAGGTTTTTCATACAAAACTGTGTTCCACAAGAGATATTGCTTGTGTGAGATCAAGCAATATGTCCAAGGAGATATCGTTTTGACAGTAGATTTTGCAAAATGCCCTGTCACCGCCTACCACATAACGTCACAATGCTTTTACATTATTAACCAATGACTCACAATGCTGTAACATCAAAATGCCATGAAATCATAAACATATGATGTCACAGAATCTCACCCTCGTGTCTTCTGATATCAAATTTATCACTGGTTATAAAAGTTATATCTCCTCGGCAAGACTTGGATATTTATTTATATTTAGGCCCGATGTGTTGTGTGCAGACGCCTTATCATCTTATTCTCCAGTACCAAAATGTCTAGAGAGCTGAAATGTTGTGTACAGACTCCTTGGCTAAAGGGGGTTCTAAATTGTAGATTTGGTGATCCCCCATGACCCAAAATAGGGTCACAGGGGTCACACCCTTAAAAACCTATTTTCGACTTCCAGAACCAATAACTCAAAAAAGTTGAAATTTTATGTGGAGACTCCTCAGCCAATGGGGATTCTAAATTGTAGATTTGGTGACCCCGTTACTCCAAATAGGGTCACAGGGATCATGATCAAAAAACCTTTTTTTCTGTCTGAAAAGCTCTAGAGAGCTCAAATGTATTGTACAGACTACTTAGACAATGGAGATTCTAAATTGTAGAACCTGTTTTCGTCTTTTTTTCCAGTATAAAAAACTAAAAAACAAGCTGAGAACAATTCATTTCGGTTTTGCAAACAATACAAGTCCTAATGAGCTACAGAGCCCATGGCTCTATTTTAAAATATGATTATCATTCAGGGCCTCCTTTCACAAAGCACTAAGGTGATCGTAAGTCGCTAAGGTAGCCTTAGCGCAATGTTAAAGAATGGGAGTTAAGGTTAACCTTAGTAAAGCTTTGTGAAAGGAGGCCCTGAGCTATATTGTTTTCTTTCATGAATGGAATGTTATTAGAATAGAAAAGTGCTTTCTGTCCTTTGTCATTAACCTTATATGAGAAAAATGCAATATCAACAATGGATTCTTCAGAAATAACTTCAAAAGTCCTGATAAAGAATAAAGATAGATGAAAACTAATTCAAACATGATACAAATTGTAGAAAACATTGTGGAAGAATACTGAAAAACAAAAAAATATATGTCATGGACCTATTTTCTGAGCTTAATTAAATGATACTGAAGTTGATTATTTATGAAAAGTTTTTGGCCAATGGGCTTATGGCATGGTATGGTATCCGGCGTCCGTCTGTAAACTTTTCGCTAAAGAGGATTCCAAATTGTTGGTCACAAGGGTCATGACCTAAAAAGCTTTTTTCATCTTCTTCTCCAGTCCCAAAAGCTCTAGAAAGCTGAAATGTTATGTACAGACTCTTCGGCCAATGGGGATTCTAAATGGTAGATTTGGTGAACACAGCCTAAACAACCTGTTGTAATAAGCTTTGAACTGTGAAGATTTTATGTGCACTTCATTGAATAGAAGTAATCCCTTATAAAAGAGAGAGTCATCTCATCTTTTTGATACGAGAGTCCTCACATGTGGTTTGAGAAATGCAGAAATTGAGAAAAGAAAGTAACTGTGCAGCTAATCTTATGCAATAGAAATGTGAAATATATGTCGACTTAAGATTATTATCGATATGATAGACATGTTTGATGTAATCAATGTGAAATGAGAACTGATGAATATTGTGACAGGCGGCAAAGGAATAACTTCGAGGGTAGTTAATTTTTTTTAAAATTTGGCATGAGATATGTGAACTGAGTATGACTGGTGATAAAATGATAGGATATGACTATAAAACGTAGCTACTTGAGATCGTGACACCACATCTTCTCCAGTACAGAAACAATATTTAAATGAGGGGGAAAACAATTAAAATACACAATTCACTGAGTCCAGGGTCTGCATATTGTGTTGACATGGACAGTGACCACTCCTTTGTTGCGAACAGCAGCTGTAACTGTCAGTGCTAATACACAGAGGTTTCAGGTTACTTCAAACTTCTGTGCTGTGTTACAGTCTGTGTGTGAGGCGGGTTTAGTCTTACACTTAGATGCTCAAGAGAATTTATTCATAAAATATCAACATTTTATTAAATATTGAAAAGGCGCCTATGAGAAATAGGCTTTTCTGAAACAGATCAGGCCCGAGGGTCATGAAAATATCTTAAGTCTCCTTTTCATTATGTAATAAATGTTGATATTTTCAGTATACAAATAAGAACTTAAACAATAAAATGAAAAGTCTACAATATTTATAGTGAAAGATGATTAATGTGTAACCAATTTTCATAATAAATTTTAATTATTTGATGACTGGGCACTGCCTTATTATGTGATGTCTTAATCTTTTTCAGAATATGAATTAGAACTAAAACAATAAAAATGCAAAAGTCTACAATATTTATAGTGAATGTGGATTAATGTGTAACTAATTTGGATAATACATTTTTAATTTGATGACTGGGCGATGCCTTATTATGTTATATCTTAAACTTTTCCTTAGAGATAATGAATAACATAATTTCTGATGAGCTTCAGAGCCAATGGCTCTATTTTTATTAACATTAGTTTTCAACATGTAACTACCGGCCGAAAGAAACGCTACCAACAAAATATCAAGTTAGATTGGCTCATTCTTATCAAGATGTAACTATCTTTGAAACCAAATTATATCGAATGTTCGTGCTATGAAAATTAACTCTGTCAGGATGTAGATGAAACATACGAAAGCATACAAGGGCCAAACTCGGTGACAACATTTTTTTTTAAAGTTGTAATTACAACTTTAAAAAGTTGTATATTCAAGTTTTAAAGTTGTAATTACAACTTGTAAAGGTGAAATTACAACTTTTAAAAGTTATATATTCAAGTTTTAAAAATTATATATTCAAGTTTTAAAAGTTGTATATTCAAGTTTGAAAGTTGTAATAACAACTTTGAAAGTTGTAATTACAACTTTGAAAGTTGTAATTACAACTTGTAAAGGTGTAATTACAACTTTAAAAAGTTGTATATTCAAGTTTGAAAGTTGTAACTACAACTTGTAAAGGTGAAATTACAAGTTTTTTAAAGTTGTATATTCAACTTTTAAAAGTTATATATTCAAGTTTTAAAAGTCATATATCAGATCGACTTTATCTTATATCAGATCTACTTAGTCATATATCAGATCTACTTTATCAAAGATCAGATCTACTTAGTCATATATCAGATCTACTTTATCAAATATCAGATCTAATTTATCATATATCAGATCTAATTTATCAAAGATCAGATCTACTTAGTCATATATCAGATCTACTTAGTCATATATCAGATCGACATAGTCATATATCAGATCTACTTTATCATATATCAGATCTACTTAGTCATATATCAGATCTACTTAGTCATATTACAACTTCAAAACTTGAATATACAACTTTCTAAACTTGTAATTACACCTTTAAAACTTGAATATACAACTTTCTGAACTTGTAATTACACCTTTAAAACTTGAATATACAACTTTCTGAACTTGTAATTACACCTTTAAAAGTTGTAATTACAACTTTAAACTTGAAAATAAAATTTTTTAAAGTTGTAATTACACCTTTAAAAGTTGTAATAACAACTTTAAAACTTGAATATACAACTTTTTAAACTTGTAATTACACCTATAAAAGTTGAAACTACAACTTTAAAAAAAAAATTTTGTCATTGAATTTGGACCTTGTAGGCTTTCGTATAAACATTTCTCTAGAGATTGATAGAATTTGTTTATGTCGTCACAAATAATTGTGTGCTGGGAACAACATATTCAAAGTCGCTTTAAATCAATGAGTCATGAACATTTTCCTCTACAGCCTATCTCTCGGCAACCACTGCAGCTATTTTAGGATCGTGGGGAATACACTGATACTATTTATATCTTTCCTCAGAAATTAGTTTTTCCAAAGCCTTTCTCTCGTCTATAAGTGAAAGAAGGAATGAAGAAGCAACGTAGAAGTAGATTGTGAGTGCGACAGATGGATTCTAGTTGGAAATAAGGTTAGTGATAAAGACGTAATTGTGTGAATAACCAACAGCCCTTGCAACATGTAATGTAGGTTGTAGTGCAAACGATACGTTCCAGTTGGATACTGGATAGGGCCTGGTTCACGTTACGTTGACGGTTATGGTTAACTGTATCGCTATGGTTTCTATCGTGTCACACACCTAATATATCTTTGACTTCATAAAGCACTTTACAGTAGGATTCGAACACTCCACCAACCACCCCGTTCTTTTGACAGTTTTTGCATGTAAATTTACAACTTCCCAATGCAAGGCATAACTCTTTTCAGTCTCCATTACTGGCTGATTTAGACCTTGCAGTATTTCCTTAAGAAATCTGTGCTTAGAAATCCAGGCCCACTATGCATTTCTGGTGCAGCGATTCACTATCTAGGCACAACAAAGCGAGGGAAATACCGCAAGGCTTATATCAGCCAGTAATGCAGACTGGCAAGAGTTATGCCTTGCGTTTGGAAGTGGGTAAATGTAATGGCTCCTCAAGGTGACACCCCACCCCTCCCCCTTTTCAATGAGTGACCCCACTTAAACATTTCTGGTTCCACCACTGCTTTCAATACACATATCTATCATTTGATTGATATCATATAGCTCTTTCATTTCAAATATCTGTTGACATCAATATTTTATTTCATATAGCTATGGTATCATTGATTTAATATAGCTACATGTATTCTTGCTTTGATTTCACGTATCTATCATGTCTTTGATTTCATATATACATCTTTGCTTTCCAATGGTTATGATATCTTTGATTGCCAATATCAACGGTTGCGATAATTTCAAATATGTACACATTCTTTGATTTCACATGTTGAAGTATTATGTATATTTCATATATAGCTATGATATCGTGGGATTTTATACAGCTATAGTTTTTTTGATTTCACACAGTTATGATATTTTTTATTTCATTTATCACTTCGATTTCCCATGTATATTATATCTTTGATTTCACATATGATTACGTTGATTTCACAATTGTAATCTTTCTTTCATTCACGATACCTGAAATTCCTTGATTTCGCGTATCAATGATTGATTTGATTTAATATATCTACGATAGGCGGTGAATACAATTATACTACTATGTTCGTACGGTCCTCAAAAAGTCCTTAGATTTGTGTGTGCTATTTAAAAACTACTTCAGAAAGAGAAAATAATTAGCAGGTACTTGAATATACAAAAAATGTGCTTGCACTTTTAAATCGTAGAAAAATACTGACAATTGTTGAAAGAATAATTTGATGTTGGTTTACTTGTTTCTCGGGTATCCTGTCAAAACGCAGAACTGCAAAACGCAGAACTGCTAAAACAACAACATTTATGGTTGGTTGCACACACCTGAACCCTCATAATATAATGGAACGGCCCGCAAGGAAATGAAGACAAAATACAGGTTGTTGTATAAACATGAATTGTGCATGTTGTAAATGATATGTTTCTTGGATTTCTTGGATTATGTTATTGTATCTCGTAACCCAGCCATTGTTGAATTGGAATGTCTATCCCATGTTTCTAACACCTATATGTGTGGACAAAGATTGTATTGGAGAAGGAAGTATGAGATTAAGGATGTCCGCTCCTTCCTTAATATGATTAAGTAAAGATTTGTGTTCATCTTTATTTACTTCATGATATTCTACATCATCTACATGCTTTTAAAAAAACAAATGAAATAAAGAAAAGGTGACTTTAGAACCTCTAAAAAGTGCTTAAACAGCATATTAACTGGCCTAAATTTGACTAAAAACGGTGTTTTCGGGTACATTTTGTTTCAAAGCTTTAAAAAAAAACCCACTACCAAATATATTTTTTCATCGATTTAGGTAGGGTAGCATCGACCTTGTAACAAATCAAAAAATGAACAAAAGTTTAATACTAGAAATGTAGTATTTTAAAGTTTTTAGCAGTTTTTTCTCATTTTCCCATAGACTCCTATGTTAAAATTGTACATCTTACAGGCGTCATATTTCGAAAAAAAAACACTACCCCCTATTTTTTAATGCTGATTTTCCAATCATATACTTTGATCTTTTAAACAATAGAATTTAGAAAAAAAGTTGAATTCTAAGAATTTAAGGAGTGAACATCCTTAAAGTTAAATGGTCCACTCTAAACGAACCAATGGATATATCGTTCAAAGTTGTTGTTACAATGCGTTACTACTCCGTATTTACTTACAAACACATGTACCTGGGAGGATTATACTGTTTAACAATGTTTTGATAGAGTGTTGAATATATTGTTACAGTGTGTTACTACTCAGTATTTACATATAAACATATACCGGGAGGATCATACATCGACTGAACTTACAACAAGGAAGTAAACTCTAAAATTACGGAATGCGTTACTCTCTGTAGTCGGTTGTAAGCCGTATATTTAGCACGAGTGCATCATTGTGGTTTCATCGAAATTTGTGACCCTCTAACATGCTTTTACAAAGTAAATCTCTTTGGGAAAGGCAAACAAAAAGTTCTGAAAAGAAATAAATCCCTATTTGAAAGTCCTAAAATAGACAGATATACATTTTTTTAGTGATATGGACTCGGCATGCAACACGTTTCATTATGTCTATGTTATCATTGGATAGCAAGAGGTTGAACTTATTAATTGTTGAGTTTACAACATATATCAAGCCTATATCAGTTTATTATCAATATGTGAATATCTCTATGTTTTGTCTCAGGCATACGGCCAAGTTCAAATATAATTGACAACTTGAGAAAAAAATAGGAACTACTTCGCTTCTTTCTAATAAGGAGGTCATTATTAAGATACGTTGCATTGTGCAGTGGAAACGATTGTAGAACCTGAAAGGCCCGATTAGCTTATGGCATGGCACGGCGTCCGCCATCCGTCCGTCCATCCGTCAGTAAAGAGGATTCTAAATGGTAGATTCGGTGACCCTGTGACCCCAAATAAGGGTCACAGGGGTCAGGGCTTTAAAAGCTATTTTCATCTTCTCTAGTCCCAATGACTCTAGAGGGCTGATATTTTATGTTAAGACTCCTTGGCTGAAGGGAATTCCAAATTGTAGATTTGGTGACCCCGTGACCCCAAATAGGGTCACACGGGTCACAGCCTTAAAACTATTTGCACCATCTTCTCCAGTCCCAAAAGCTCTAGAAAGCTGAAATGTTATGTACAGACTCTTTGGCCAATGGGGATTCTAAATTGTAGATTTGGTGAACCGAAGAGTACCTAACATGGTTATATTTGGGATAACACTACCTTCAATAGTACAATTTCTTGTACTTTTTCGGGCCGAGTCCCATGCAGGATTCGAACCCACGCCCTCGGAGTAAGGCAACTATCGCCAGCATTGACTGTACCAACAGCTTACCACACGACCATTTCGCCTCGACAAAAATCGAGGTCCAACAATCGATAGTTAAGCTAATTTTACATTCAATACCCCACTGATAGACGTAAATTGGCTTACGAGTACCTGTCTTGTCGAAGGTTATCAGACAGTCTTTGTTTTAAGACAGGAGTAAAACCATTAACATCTCCAATATCCTGAGAAATCCAAATAAAACCAAACCCAAGTTTAAATAAAATATTCCTGATGTGAGATGCCCATGAATAGCTTTAACCATTACAAGATCCACATATGACAAATATCCTCCTCTTTTTTGGTACCAAGATAGCCATAAGGGTTTTAATGGCTTGAGAAGCAAGAGTAAGCTGAGCATTAGTCCAAACTAGCCTAGGGGTGAATACAAGACCATAATAACTGTAGTGTGAAACAACTTCCAGCCTTTGACCATACAGAAACCACATTTCATACTTTGGTGGACCACTATTTCTGAAACTATAATTTTAGTCTTATCAATGTTAACTTTCATACCAGAGACAAGTTGACAAAAATGTTCTAGACCATGAATCTTTTTCTGTAACTGAAGAGCAGTATCTGCTTTAGTACTTTCTGTAAGCTGATTAATGAAAATAATAAATAATTGTGAACTAAGGATGCAACCTTGCTTTTTACCAATACTACAATAAACATACCTGGAATGACCATAAGATGTTCTGACACAAGCAGATAATCTACCATACATTGATGAAAGAATGTTATAAAATGTGCCATATACACCAGCCATGTAGTTTCAGTTATCAATGCGTTGATATCCAACGAGAGAAAGTGCCGGGTTTCGTTTATGATGAAAGAGATCACGTGACCTTTCATTCTAAATTTGCGGGGGCGTCTTCCTTTTCTCTTCCTTGGCCAAAACTGTAGATGGGCTTATGTCATAGTTTGTACATTTGGTACTGGTTCCCTGAACCTTTCAACGACGTCTTCTACGAAACCAGTTGGCATAGGAAGCTGAAAGTTGACCTCTGTCAAATATGGGCGCGATAGGGGGTCCACCCTAAATTCTTCAAACGACTTATTCTCCAAAACCATTTGATACAGAAAGGCAATTTTTCGAAATAACATATGTATAATATGTAAACTTAAGTTTTTCATTTGGTCAAAATGGTCCCTCTAATATGGGCGTGGCAGTGTGTTAAACTCATATGTTAAATTTTACTCCATTTTTTTTAGAAGATCATCTGTGTTTGATGGAGATCAGGACCTGTAATCTTTATACATCCACTGTGAAAAACATGGGAGTCTACAGGCTGTTATCAGACGGTTTTGCGAGGTATCCTACCCACGATATGAGTTCGTATCCCGATAAATGTACTATTTTACAACTGGTATTCCTCGGAAAACTGTCTATTTTAATCAGACTGCTAGGTCGTCAACCTGAGATATTAAATCATGCAGTTAATTCCCTGATATTGGAAATTGGAGGTAGACGTCTCTACGAACGATTGACATAAATGTTTTTTTTCTGATTTCAAGAAATTTTAAATCGATTGTAAATATTTAACTACGAGGTTTAACTGCATGTCAATACCAGTAGGTTTTACTGCAATTTTTAACTTCATTTATCTGATATTTTAACTAAATGTAACCGAAACTTTTAATTAAATAATGCATGTAACGTACATGAAATATAGAAATGTATGCTCCATTTGAAAGACAGAGTTGCTAATCTGATATGTAATCTTGTAAAGCAGAACTGCTCAGATCCTTCACTTGACAATAGAGGTCTCGTTTGCAAATCACAATAGTCGATTCAAAACACTATAAATACCACATTGTTAAATATTCAATGAAATTAGATCTTACTCAACCCTTGTACCTAAATGTTGAGAGGAGTGTTGTGTCATATCTAAGTTTAAGTGAGATTGTGTAATGTTTAAAAGGGCAGTAGCACGTTTTTTGCAAAATTTATTTTTTCAAATTTCCCATTTAAAATGATAGTTTATGTCATTTAAACTTACTTAAGAGGGTAAAACATCTTATTACACAAACCAATTATCTGTAGCGGTAAAATATATGTTGCGTATAAAGCAAAAATTGCATGGCGGCCATTTTATTGTGAACACAATGTATTATTTTTTATTACAAAAACGTTTCCCATGGCTTTACCGAAACATGTACACTCATTTTAAACTTTATTTTCCGAAGAGAGAAGGATGTTTTACCATTGGTGAAATTATTTTTCAAATACATTTCATCAACTTATTTGAGCGAAAAAACGTGCTACAGTGCCTTTAACGTCCCGATTTGAAGGCCGGAGATAATAAGGTAGTCTAGCCAGCAATATATTCAATGGTTGATATTTCGTGCAGCTACAATCTTGGCGCTAAGAGAATTGAAAAGAAGCCAGGCCCATATTGCTGAGTTGATTGACGTGGCATCTCAAAACAATTCCTTTTGTTGCCATGTTGTGGTTCCCTGCTTTTTCATCAAAAAACTGATTTAATTTGAACAAATTTTAAATTCAAGTTAGCGTAGGAACGCAGGGTCAAGATTTTATAGTCGTTACCAAATGCAACTGTTTACTTATGAGCTTAGAGCGAGCTTTAGACACCTGTTGTCTTCAAATTTATGTTTAAAGGGGCAGTAGCACGTTTTTTGAAAAATTTATTTTTTCAAATTTCCCATTTATAATGATAGTTTATGTCATTTAAATAAACTCTAGAGGGCAAAACATCTTATTACACTAAACAGTTATCAGTAGTGGTAAAAATTATGTTGCGTATAAAGCAAAAATTGCATGGCGGCCATTTTATTGTGAACACAATTTATTATTTTTTATTACAAAAATGATTCCCATGGCTTTACCGAAACATGTACACTCATTTTAAACTTTATTTTCCAAAGAGAGAAGGATCTTTTACTATTGGTGAAATTATTTTTCAAATACATTTCATCAACTTATTTGAGCTAAAAAACGTGCTACTGCCCCTTTAAAATCGACCTTCCTTTCAAGAGAAGACATAAGCTCTTGTGTTTAAGCATTGGCTATTAATGACAAATATGTCTTCGAGGAGAAACATAATATTATGGTATACACTGAAATAACATATTCATCAACGTCAATATAAACTTTTAAACATTTCAATTTTTCAATTTCATACAGACAACGATGGGCTGAGTAGATGACAATTAATCAGGCACAGAAAAAATAGTCATTGCATATATTTTATAAACGGAGGCACAGGAACGAGTAAAAAAGAAGTCTCGAAACTGAAGTCACAGGTTCAAACAAAGACTCTGGTTTAGAACTTACAACTGAAGTTTTTGGAATGACTGACAGTTTGGGATTAGTTCAAGAATGAATGTTGTGAAAGAGAGTTCTGACTCAGACAACCCTCAAGCCACTGGAGTGAGCGATATGTCGGACCCCACCCCGCAGACTGACGGAGATACATCATCTCTCACAGAACGGTCATGCGGTTCCGACGTCAGTTGTGAACCAACATCTGCTGACTCTGAAGGTGTTGGTGGGGAGGCGGTGGACTCATATCCGATCTCCAAGTCTGGCGTGATTGATGAAGGAAGAGAGTCTGCTGTGTGTAAGGACACCGCTGAAAGGAGACAGCTCACGGTTGCTGAGATGGTTTGTGAGGACGATATCAGCTCTGCCGGCGTTAAGGACAACATCACAGGTTCTGTTGATGACAAGTGGGAGTCGACCATCAACCCCAACGCTGACATTGTCTTTAAAGATGATGACAGCACTTCAGTGTTGACTCACACATCCCAAGGCTCTGATGTCGGAGAGTCGACCATCAATCCATACGCTGACATGGTCTATAGAAGAGATGGCAGAACTTCAGGGTTGATTCACACAACTTCAGGTTCTGATGATGGAGAGTCGACCACCAACCCCAATGCTGACATGGTCTATAGAAGAGAAGGCAGAACTTCAGGGTTGAATGACACAACCTTTGGCTCTGATGATGAAAAGTCGAACATCGACCCTAACGATGAGATGGTTTCATTGGGTCATAAGAGATCTCAAGAGGTGGGAGATATAATCTCAGGATCTGACCCGGACGACACTCCAACAAGCGACTGCCACCTTGATACTCCCTATGAATCTGCTGTGTCTGATGGGGGAACACCTGCAGTTACCACCGACACCTTGGTAGGTCCTGGAGCGAGAGAGTCGTGTCTTGGTACCATGGAGTCTACTCCCCAGGCTGAGGGTAAGTGTCGCCCTTTACTTCTAAGACTGAAACACTTCCTTAAACAATGTTTCATTTTTCTCAACCGTTTAACAATGAACAGCCTGCTCCATCAGGGTATGTGTATCCTTTGAACATGAAGTCGGTAAATGCGATTTTTTAAACGTTGAAGTTCATGGGCAGGTGACTCAAGTACCGGATGTTTAATTCTTAAACGTTATCCAGCTTTAAACGCATATCATAAAAACCGCGAAATCTCACAAAGTCGAAATGGCAACAAAATTACTATTACCGCCGAAATAGGTCACAAGCTATTGCCCCTGCCAATTCCATGGAAATGGGAATCTGTCAGACAAAAGAGAAGACAAATCATAATAACAATGGGGAAAACCCACGATAATAACAATAGGTCTTCCTGGACTCTTCATAATAGCAATGGACAGCCAATGGCACGATACTCAAGAACTAGTTACAGCAATCTTGAAACATCTAATTGAGTTTCCTCCCTTAGAAATATCCTCTTTGCCCATGGTTATGGATATGTATGAATTGCTCAAACTGTAAATAATACGAACTATTTCATCTAAATTCTCTAGCAAAGATGCAAACATATTCATCAACGAGGCTTGTATTATGAAATAGCTTTACTAACGTTTTATTCAGAATTTAAGTATTGCAATAACACAGAATTTTATCTTTCTGAAATTAAATCGTCACTTCAATCTTCAAGAAGCAAGATTTGCCAAACTGTACACAAAATGTCCAATGTTCATTCTGTAATTAATCTCAAAATAACGTGTAAAATGTAGACTACAGCGCATGCGCCCTAAATATCTTAAAATAAAATAAAAATATCACATATATAGATACCTTATTTTTCTAAAACCGAAGAATTAGGCTACTTCGGACGGTAAAAGTTGCTTTGTCATTTGGACCCTGTCCTATCTTCAGCTTTAGATAGTCAAACATACAAGTACAGATGAGCTACAGAGTCAAAGGTTTTTTTCAGTTGTGAAGTTGGAGAAATGTAGTGGCATCGTCCTGGCTGAGACTTACCAGCAGAACCTACACAAGCACCACCATGTACACAGCCACGCCCAGCCAACCGAGTTCCTCAGTCTCACACGTAAGTACATCATCGGTTACCCATGGTTTTATATATGCTCCGTTACTCTCCACTATATCAACCATGGCAAATTTCATCAGAGAAATCTGTACTCAAATTTCCCGCCCTTGGCCGGCGTGACGAAGTCAGTAACCAAAGAAAATAATCAATACGATAAGACAGAAATGGTCAAGGGAAATAACCGATGACGGATGGCTAACAAAATGACCTCGCGTGCTTTGCAACGAAAATATATGAATTGTCATTGGCTCGCAGGTCCAAGCTGCGTAGCGGTTTGATTGGCTCACGCCGGCCAAGGGCGGGTAATTTGAGTACAGATTTCTCTGATGAAATTTCCCATGGGTGATATAGTAGAGAGTAACGGAGCATATATAAAACCATGGGTAACCGAGGATGACGTAAGTATTGTCACGAGAGTAATGTGCCCCATTTCATGAAATCCCCTTTTGCTCAATAATAATGAAAGAATATAAGACTAAAACGATGCTTGGTAACAATTTATAGGAATATCTTATAGTTTACTAAAGAATCATAATTGGAAATGTTAATTTAACTGTTGGGAGTGTGGGGTGAATTTGTGACTTGATTTAACTGTGATCTAATTGTGAATGATGTAACTTGGTTTTTACATGTGTGTATTGTATATATATTTATCTCTATGTGATATATACATTTTATGTATTTTTGTTTTGCCTGAAAACAGTGTACAACAAATTTCCAATGGACTTTAAAGGGGCAGTAGCCCGTTTTTTGCAAATTTTATTTTTTCCAGTTCCCATTTATAATGATAGTTTATGCCATTTATATTTACTTTAGAGGGTAAAACATCTTATTACACAAACCAGGTATCCTTAGTGGTAATAACGATGTTGCGTATAAAGCAAAAATGCATTATGATTTGTAAATTTCCTTATTTAAATTTGAATACTTTAATTTTGACAGGTGTTCATTTAAATGTATATTTTTCATCTCAGAAACCAATGACCCTAGAACATTCTACTTTTGAGGATATCATCTATGTTCAGTGAATTTCTAGTCTTTTGGATGAAAAATAAGATAATTATAAGTGAATTTTTTTTAATGGTTTACCATTTTGCTGAAATTAACTCAGCCATAACATATTAGAAGTGTTTATATTTGAATGAAAGGTGTTTTCGAGAGCTTTCTAACGCAATTTTCATTATATTTGTATCATATAAATTAAGCCAGATAGAACTAATTTATTTTTTGCAATTTCACTTGGGCTGGTTGGAGGATCAGGTTTCACTCACTGTTCTCTACAGCAGTCAAGAGCAGTGGAAAAAGAAGTGTAATGTTATGTAATAGGAGATCATGTTTGTTATGTCACAGGCCAAGCTCAGTTAAACTACTCTGAGGTACTATAGACAACTGCATGTTTGTTTAGTATTTGAAGGATTAGTACAATGGCTAAGGACATTATTTCTTGCAGTTGACGAGAAAATGCTCTTTAGACTTTGTCTAAGCTATTTCAATTGTAACACATAGACATGTTTTTAATTTTGAATTGACATTGCAAATACTCTCTCTCTCTCTCTCTCTCTCTCTCTCTCTCTCTCTCACTCACTCTCTCTCTCTCTCTCTCTCTCTCTCTCTCTCTCTCTCTCTCTCTCTCTCTCTCTCTCTCTCTCTCTCTCTCTCTCTCTCTCTCTCTCTCTCTCTCTCCTCTCTCTCTCTCTCTCTCTCTCTCTCTCTCTCTCTCTCTCTCTCTCTCTCTCTCTCTCAAATTGATCCAGCTATGATCCCTTACTAGCTCCCTTTACCACGTTTTCTAAGGGCCCGTCTCTTATCTACTTAGCTTGGAATATGTACGAGGAGACATTCAACTACAACATCATTATCATTAAACTATGCAAACAAAAGAAGGGCACTCCACGGGACTTCTTAATATTCATAATAAATTTGGCTGCTAAAATACAACTTAATTGTGAATAGAAAATATAATAACCTGTTTCAGAAAACACAAAGGCCAGACTGTCATCCTTTGACGAGAGGTGTCATGTTGTCACCAGGGCAACCACAGCTGCTCTCAGAATACTTGAAAAAAGCCGGAAGGTCATGGTCATTGGAGGGCCAAAGCAGGGGGCGACAACTCTAGTCAACTTCCTTGCAAAAAAGCTATCAGAAGGGAAGAACGCCTCTTTTACACCCGTGGAACTACTTTCACCAGAGCAATGGTTTCAGTTACCTGGTGGACAGTATGTTGTCATTCTGGACAACTTTCTGGGCTGTTCCGAGAGCTCAGATCATCAATGGAGCAGGTTTTTGACACAGATTCAGAACAGTGTAGATGCAGGGAACGTTGTGTTGATAATGTCATGTCAAAATAACATGTATGAGGCATACAAGGCTAGATACAGGGGACAACAGGTTATTGATCAAAGAGACATGGTTGATTTGTCATTATACAAAATTCGAAAATTCGAACAGGTTTCGGTCCTTGGGAAAATATTTACAAAATTAAAGGTCCATGTTACTGACAAAGAACTTGCTCGTATTGTGGAAAACACATTTCAAGAGAGGTTTTTTGAGTGTTGTGAATTTTTTATGAGAAAAAGGAAATCACACAATTTAGACAAAACCTTCTTTGCGAACCCTTGGGAAATGTTTCAGCAGGAAAACTCTCAAAGTTTGTTGGATAACAAACCTCTCTTCTTTACCCTTATACGTGCTGCATTAAAAACAACTGGCGTTGATGATGATCTTGTGAAATATCCGAATCTTTCACAAGAAATCTCACACTTTGGTGAGTATGGAGCACACGTCAAAGACTACATCATAGAAAAAAATGGATCTCTGATTTTCAAACACGATTGCCTTCTCCTATGTGCCTTCCTTGCAGTATTTCAATTTGATCAGCACATTTTCATAAGAATGTGCCCCCTTGACATTCTAGTGAATTTCACAACTGCAAAACATCCTGACGGAAAACCGAGCAATAAAATGAAGATTAATCCAAATCTAACCCAGGAACTTTCTCAACGATTGCAAGAAGGTCTTGCGATGAATTTCGAGCTGGCCCTGAGGCATGATTTCTTTTCTGATGGTGGGTTCTTGTCTACTGATCCACAGATGATTTCTGTTTTGGAGAACTTGGATCAGTGTTCTGTTATGAAAATTGCAACCCGACTTGGTCACATTGGTCTTCTTGAGTTCTTTCTTAACTCCGAGGATCTAGTCACAATGTCACCTGATTCCATACACGAGTTCTTACATGAAGCAGTCAGCAGTTTGAACATTGACATTTTCAAAATGTTACTAGAACGAGGCGTTAAAGTTTGTGAGGAATGTTTTCTTTATGTAGATCTTTTAAATAAGAATACTTCACCAGATGCACTTGAGATGATGCTTGGATTGATTGGTATCAAAAGAATGAACGTAAATGTGTTAGAAACGGCTTTGGAAGAACTGCTTAAACATGGTTACTCAGAAATATTTACAAGAATCATTTCGAGTTTACAGACGAGATGTGACTTCCCCGATTTGTTGAATGTACTCTTGGACTTGTCATGTCACTTTGGCCAGCACAACATATATTTCAATCTCAGATCAAACATGAAGCAGTTTCAATCTTCTCAACTGCTTCCTCATGCTCTAGAGGGTGGGTCTGTTGAAATAGTAGAGGATCTTTTGAACATGGCAGGTGGCCTAAACATCCGATTTTCACAAAAATTGTCAGCATTACATTTTGCGGCCAAAGAAAATAACCTCAAGCTCTTCAGATGCCTGTTGAAACATGGAGGAAATATGACAGAAGTAACTCCAAATGGAGAGAGTGTTTTACACCTGGCAAGTACTGTTGCCAAGACGATGCAACCAATTACTCTAAAATGGCTTTTGGAGAATCATCGAGGTCAGCTGTCAGTAGACGTCGTGGATAAAGGACGACGAACGCCCTTGCATGTTGCAGCTACTACAGGCAATGTGGCTGCAGTCCGGGAACTGATTGAAGCGGGAGCCCATGTCTCGTCCCATGATGCACAAGGAAACACACCTCTACATTGCACAGTCATGAGTCCTGACCCTGGTTCAGACATCATTGAATGCTTCATCAAGGCAGGAGCTGATATTGATGCCAGAAATGGAAATGGAGAAACACCTCTGCAACAGCTTGTTAGGACTGGGAAAGAAAACGATCGCTGTAGTATTTTGCAATGTTTTATATCCAAAACAAAGGAACGTGATGGATTTGACGGAAGCGGAAGAACTGTTTTGCAAAGCCTTCTTTATCATGGCTGCAACTCCGAGGAGGCTGAAGTTCTCGTAGAAGGAGGTTGTGATGTAAAGGCCAAAGATAAAAGAGGAAATACTGTGCTTCATCTTCTGGCTTCTCTTGGAAACCATCAACTTGTGAAACTTGCCTTGGAGAAAGGAGCAGATGTAAATGCCCGTGATGACAACGGTTTCACGCCTCTCCACTCAGCTGTGTGTGTTTCAGACAATGATCTAGTTGTAGGAGTGTTGATGAAAAATAAGCAGAGCTTTGATGAGGTGAACAGAGATGGAAACACTCCTCTCCATGTAGCATGTTCTGTCTCGGCAGTCAGCAGTGACAAGTATGTCAAGCGCCTAACTCAGATTCAGCCATCTTTGGTACACGCGAGGAACAAGGAGAATCAAACAGCTCTCCACATTGCAACAGCATCAGAGGGAGTTTGCTCACCAGCTAACACTGAACATCTGATTCTGACCGGAGCTGATATTCACTCTACAGACATGTATGGCAATACTCCACTCCTTGCTGCCTGCTTTCTATGTGGTCCAACATCGGACCAGGTCATCCAGACACTGATAATGTATGACGCTGACGTGAACATATCCAACATGGATGGCAACACTCCACTTCATGCAGCTTGTCTTGGGCAAGGTCCGAGCAAGGAGAATATAGTGAATATCCTCATTGGCTACAGGGCAAAGGTTTTGTCCGAAAACTGTCATGGGTTGACACCAATTGATCTTGTCCGTTTCAGATGTTCTGACAGTCTACTAGCAGGCACACTTACCAATGCAGTTATCTCAGAGGCCTGTCACTCGCGTCAACGGGATAACCAATTAGTTACATTATTGGAAAATTTGAAGTTCCCTGACAAAGATGGTGAAACAGTACTTCACAAAGTCTGCACCACTTCAGGAAAGAATACGAAAAGGGTGATCAGTGAACTTGCCCGTGCTGGACATTCGGTCGATCAAAAGGATTCAAGAGGAAGAACACCGTTACATGTGGCATGCAAAATGTCTGGAAAGTACAGCGTAGATATTGTGAAGGAACTCCTTGTCAAAGGCGCCTCAGTGAATGAAAAGGATATGGATGGTAACAATGCTCTTCATTTCGCTTGCAGCACTAGTACAGAACAGTCATCAAAGATCGTGAGCATCCTTGTTGCTGAAAAAGCCAATTTGGATGCACGCAGCAATGACGGAGACACACCACTTCACAAGGCATGCCACCTGTCAGGCAAAGGTATTGAATCCTTGATTTGGTCACTCATTAACGGTGGAGCGAATATGGACTTACGAGATTATCGAGGACTAAGACCCCTCGATATGATGAACCAGGGCCCTGTCCACTCTGATGCTAAATGTGTCATACTGAGCGCTCAGCTCTGGAAAATATGCAACAGGGGAACGAGACTGCATGGGGACGGAATAAAAAGGCTACTTGACCAAGGTGCCTCTTTAGATTATAAATCTCGAGATGGGGACACCTGCCTTCATCTCCTGTGCCAACAGAGAGGGCAACATACTTTGGAGAATGTCAAACTGTTGCTTTCACTTGGTGCCGACCCGCATGCCACAAACAAGAGCGACCTCAATCCTTATGAAGTTGCGCTGTTTTGTGAGAACATGGAGATAGCCGAGATTGTTTTTAAAGAACAGAAGTCGAAGGTGAAGAAGAAGAAGAAGAAAGAAACTCCCGGCTTCGATGCTGCCGAGTTTTGTGAAGTATCTGCTGAAATGTACAGTAAATCAGGCGATATTGTCGATAAGGTCGAAGGAGCACTGAAAGACGATTATGATTATGCGACGCCAGTGCTTGATATTGTACGAAAAAGTACAGCAATTGGTGAGCAAATAATGAAAAAATCTGGTGAGGTGATTCAGATGTTTAAAGACGTGAGTAAATGAGAAGACATCGAAATGTTCGAATAGAATGGAATGAGTGCATTAGAGGCTTATGTCCTGTTTCATGAAAGCATCGCACAAATCTATATAAAATAGCCACTGTAGAGCGCTTTCCTGGCTGGATTTAGATAATCAGGCTTTGCTGCACCCAGATCGTTGTGCAATCATCGAAGTTTCGGCCTGTTTCTGTATTGTAACCGTTGTGGAAACTGTGTGATGTGCACATATTTCTTACAAGGTCAGTCCGTCAGTCACAATATTGAAGACAATTTATGATTTGATAGAAATAAAACGGTTTCCGTGTCGCAAATACTCACCTACTAGAAGCGATACGGCCGATTTGACTCAAGTAATCTATTTGCGGAGATAACTTCTTATCTCATCAATGTGTTCATTTAATTATAATTTTCATTTTTAGCTCATCAGGCCTGAAAGGCCCGATGGGCTTATGGCATGGCATGGTGTCCGGCGTCCGTCCATCCGTCCGTCCATCCGTCCATCCGTCCTTCCGTCCATCCGTCCATCCGTAAACTTTTTGCTTTTTCGACTTCTTCTCCAGAACCAATGACTCCACAGAGCTGAAATTTTATGTGCAGACTCCTTGGCCAATGGGGATTCTAAATTGTAGATTTTGTGACCCCATGACCCCAAATGGGGTCACGGGGGTCACATCCTTAAAAACCTATTTTCATCTTCTTCTTCAGTTCCAAAAGGTCTAGAGAGCTGAAAAGTTGTGTGCAGACTCCTTGGCCAATGGGGATTCTAAATTGTAGATTTTGTGACCCCGAGACCCCAAATGGGGTCACCAGGGTCACATCCTTAAAACCCTATTTTCATCTTCTCCAGTTCCAAAAGGTCTAGAGAGCTGAAAAGTTGTGTGCAGACTCCTTGGCCAATGGGGATTCTAAATTGTAGATTATGTGACCACGTGACCCCAAATGGGGTCACCAGGGTCACATCCTTAAAAACTTTTTTTCATCTTCTTCTCCAGTTCCAAAAGGTCTAGAGAGCTGAAAAGTTATGTGCAGACTCCTTAGCCAATGGGGATTCTAAATTGTAGATTATGTGACCCTGTGACCCCAAATGGGGTCACCGGGGTCACATCCTTAAAAACATATTTTCATCTTCTTCTCCAGTTCCAAAAGGTCTAGAGAGCTGAACAGTTGTGTGCAGACTCCTTGGCCAATGGGGATTTTAAATTTTAGATTTTGTGACCCGTGACCCCAAATGGGGTCACAGTGGTTATGATCTAAGAACCTATCTTTTGCTTGTAAACAATAACTCAAATAACATAAATATTCAACTTTAGATAGTAAATCATAAAACCCTGATGAGCTACAGAGCCCATGGCTCTATTTTTTAATGATATTTATGAATATCTCATAAATGTCTCTTCAACGATTTGGAACTACCACTCTAGTCATTAAGAGCTTTTTGTATTTCATTTTCTTTCCACATTAATTGTTCATTGCAAAATGATATGTTACAAAGAAAAGTTTTGTTTTGATATTTTTGTCTCCATTTCTCTCCATGTATCCTCATCAATGTCTTCATTTAGTATTTGTGTGCCTTTCTTTCTGTATTGTAAGTGTTGTGTATGCCACAAGTGTATTAACAGCCTTTTGGAAATCGTTGTATTTTGAAAGAGAGATACAATCATAAGCTTAGGTTTTTCAATATTGATTTTGTAGATTTCCTTATATTTTCTGTGATAGTTGATAGATTATATTATTAATTGGCCTTTTAGGAAATAAGTTTGGCACCCAAGTATTGTCTTATTTGTTCAACCCTCTTCTTGTAATTAAAGGTGCTTTTTTGCGTAGGTATAAAGTCAGACTTTGATATGCTCCCTGACTGTCGCATTGTATATCTTTGTAACAGTTAGTTATTTTATACGTGTTTTCTGTGTGATTCAATACTTTTATGTATACTTTAAGCATTGTTTCTAAATTTCTCTAATCATTTGATCTGTTTGTCGCATTATATACATTGGTTTGTAACAGTTTTCTTTTTTTGTTTTTGGTTTTGTTATTGTTGGTTATATCGTCTGAATTTCTCAGATCGTTTTATCGTTTGGCTATCTATGTATATTAGTTTTAACAGTTTTCATAAGAGTTATTGTTGGATATGTCGTCGAAATTTCTCAGATCATTTAACCGTTTGCAAATACACGGTTGAGATTGTGCTTTTTTCATATGTTAACGTTATTTCTCAGTAATGGAAATACATATTTGTATGTCTTAAATTTATATTTATATGATTAAAGCAGAAAATAAAATGACATATATATATTGTATAAATACCAATACTAACCATCTAAATGTGTTTGCTATGTACATATTGTGAATTGGAAACTGCTAATTAAGTCGTGTCATGCGAAAAAAGTCTGTTTTCGATTTTTAGTTCATCAATTCAATTATTATCCGTTTATTCTTCTTCTCCAGAACCAATGACCCGAGAGCTGAAATTTTATGTGCAGACTCCTTGGGGATTGAGGGATTCTAAATTGTAGATTTCGTGACCCTGTGACCCCAAATAGGGTCACAGGGGACATGACCTGAAAAACCTATTTTCATCTTCTTCTCCAGTTACAAAAGGTCTAGAGCTGAAAAGTTGTGTGCATACTCCTTGGCCAATGGGGATGTTAAGGAGAGATGGGACCCAGAAATCGAACTCGCTTACGGTAACATTTTGCGACAACTAAGTATTGTAGTGAATAAGTCTAAAAATATATGGATTACGTTGTTCGAGGCATACGCTTATCCATACACTAACGGAAAGTGCTTACATTTTCTGTAACGCCTTTTTAACGGTCATTTTACGACATGCCGCATAACGTTATCGTCGCCTATATTCGCGGTAAATATGTTACTGTGTGTGTTATTCGAATTACATACGTATCTTTAGTTACTGACGAATTTAAATCGCCTGGTATAATCAACTGATAGTTATTCTTCCATCATGCACTCTTAGATTGATAGTATGTTCAATAATGATTACACGGTAGGCCGTCAAAGTTACACTTGAAACCATCAAAATTGCCGTGACGTTAGGTTTTTACGTTTATGAAGGTAATTTAAAATATGACGTTAAAGTGATGAAAAACCTCCGGTGACCCCCTATTTTTATTTCTGAATTCGTTTGATTATTCAAATGTGCACATTATATTGCATTTTCAGCAATATCTAAAATATGTGTGTCAGTAAGAAATCCTGTCCAATATGCGAAAAACGATGAGAAAAATGCCGTGTTTAATTAAAAAGTGCTTAATTTAATTTTGTTTCTCTTTCCAGTGTCATTAATTTTCAAAATATAGACTTGCTATGCATCCCAGTATGTAACTGAAATGTATTTGAAAGGATTCTGAGCTCATTCGTTGAAAGCGAGCACTTCATCTAAATACATCAAATCAGTCAAAAATGGCGTAATTTGCCGACGGGAGTATTATCATTAATGCCGATAACTCTTTAAATCGTTCGGTAACCCCCAAATTTTCTTACATCTTTGAATAAAAGACACAATAAACCTGCTATTTTGAAAAAATAAACGAATTCTAAAATATTTTGTTTCATCGTCCCATCTCTCCTTAAATTGTAGATGTGGTGGCCCCATGACCCCAAATACCGCCACAGGGGTCACAACCTTTAAAACCTATTTTATTGAGCTTTGAAAAGACCTTTGAACAGAGATGTTATGTGCTCTTCATTTCAGTCAATATAGAGACCAAGAAAGGTAATCCAAAAGATGTGAGTTGGAACATGTGCTTTGAGAAATGGTTGTTGAGAAAGTTGAGACTTGAAACTAAGAATTGAGGGTCTAACAAATAATCTTTATCATATTTCATATAAGTAATTGTAAATATTTTATTAGTATTTAAAGCCTGATGAGCTACAGAGTCAATGGCTCTATTTTTATCATTGTCCATTGTTCCTTGCAAAACAATGTTTTAAAATATGCCTTCTCTTACAATGTTACTGAAACTAAACGCATCATTTACAAAGAAAGCCTGTGTACAATATAATGAATTTCTACATTTTTTACGATGCAGAGAGGAGTTAGTATTGAACGTGAAATGTGAAGAAATTAAACTTGAAAAGAATAAAAAAAATAATGAAAACATACCATTACATCAAGCATGTGTAGTCATATCTTATACACATATCGATATTTCGAATCGGAATCTATACTACTGTATTCAACAATCCGTTCAACTTCCAAACGCAAGGCATAACTCTTGCCAGTCTGCATTACTGGCTGATTTAATCATTGCGGTATTTCCCTCGCTTTGCAAATGCAAAGCGGGCCTGGATTTCTAAGCACCGATTTCTTTACTGCAAGGCCTAAATCAGCCAGTAATGGAGACTGGCAAGAGTTATGCCTTGCACTGGGAAGTTTCAATCCGTTATATCTGTATGCTTTAATATTTAAGTGTAGTGTTATGATACTGTCGTTTATAAGGGTAATCTATAGTTGACAATCAAAACCATTTTACTATGTCCATGTCAACGTTTTGATATGAATATGGTTCAAATAAATCATCGTGATTTCTTCAAAAATTGTATTATTTTTTTAATACGAGGCCGGTGGGTTGGACATGTTTTAAACTGTTTACATACACATAGTATGTCGTGCAGTTTTGCAGAGAAGAAAAGAGTATTCATGTAGTATAGAATCGTGTAGTGCCTCGACTGATCATTGAACTGAATATATGCCGACTGTTAATACGGCTTCTAAAATCATTGGGCTTCCTTGAAACTATCGGCAGTTGTAATGAGCAGCAGTTATCAAAAAAGGCAAACAAAATTTTAAGTGATTCTGCGCATCCTCTCTTTTCGGCATATTCAATACTACCTTCTGGACGTAGACTGCGAATGCCGACTTTTAGAACAAACAGATTTCGCCAATCATTCATCCCTTGCAGCATTAGAGAAATAAATTCTGATAAGTGCAATGTTGCACGATAAACACTTTCATGTACATCATATTCTAGTCTCTGTAAACTGTGTTAATATGTATTGTTTTTAATGATATTTGTATGTTTTGCATGCTGGAGAATTGTAATTATAAACTACAAATTTCCCTTTTGGGACAATAAATCTTATGTTATCTTATCCGTTGTTTCCAATACTCAGATTGATGAACTACTTGATTTGTTGATACAGAAGGAGAGAAAGGAAATGCTGTATGCTGATATCATTTCAATCTACGTTACTGAAATAATGTCTGCTGGCAACAAATGACAGTAGATGTGTATTACACGTTAAAGGTACATCCATTGTGTTTCATAAATTTGTATTTGCCTTTAATATGTTCCAACTCACCACATATGGTGTCTACAATACAAATAAATTCACTCAGCTTGCATATTTATCCCCAATCGCCAAATATATCATAATTACTAGTTTCCAATCAAAATTGAGTAACCCCATTATGCATGTGCAGAAACCGAAACTGCACGTCCCATTTACATGCACAGTAGTTATGTGACCTATTAAACATTATCAACTCAAAATTGTCTTTTCATCTGTTATAAATAAGATTCCAAAATTACGTTTGACTCATTGGCGCGCGCCACAAGCTGTGCATTGTCCGGTTTTCGATCAGAAATCACTACTTTTACCTTCATATCGTCAATATGCTAAGTCTACTATCATCAAAATGGTAGTTTTCGGTAACAGTCGGTACTTCTCGATAAAGTAACACCATTTATAACGATTGCAATATGTGACCCCAAACAACACAATGGATGTACCTTTAATGGATAGTGTTTATGTAACACTTTAATCGATACACGTATTGTACAAGTAATTTATTCAACAAAACATATTGCATGCATATATTCTCAGTTTGATATAATAAGTATTTTGTATTTGACTTGAAAATAGGCTATAGTTTACATCATTAAACACAGCTGACAAAGCTATGACGACAGAACATGAATGACATAACAGTGTTATGGACTCACTACTCAAGCATCATGTTTTGTGATCAGATAAATTGCCTCAGTTACTAATATAATTGTATTTTTTTAAATCAAACCCTCTTTATCCATCATATCAACACTCGTTGAACATGCTAAACTTATAACATTGTGTTACATATCACAATATATCCATCATATTAACACAAAGTTGGTGCCGGCCCGCAAGACAATATCAATTCATCCCAGGGAATTAGCTTGATGCTATGGGAGCCAACCTCGGACGTTCTGGGGAGAGCACACGATGAGACCGTTGTGGATTGAGTGACATATATAAGATGATGACGTCATGGAGATGATGTTTTATTTGACTGCTGCATCATGGTATATGTAGTTGTACATAATTACAGATAAGTTGAAGGTCAGCTGATGATGGTGATGGCGGCAGAGACATAGTGACCGCCAGGAAGTTTGTTGTGGCTAAGAGCCTCACAGTCTGATTAAAATCGACCTTGTTCCGAGGAATAAAATTTACAAAATTTTGCATCTGCCGGGATACGAACAGGTTCTGTAGATTCCTCGCCACAAGGTCTGAGAACACCCCGTATAGGCGTGTGTTCAGAACCAGTTTAGCGCAGCCAAAACCCAGTCAAATAGCTGACCAATCACATCATAGTATTTAAACGGTTGCGGTTTTGAAAGCATTCGGAACAGACAAAAGGATAGCTGTTTGGAGTTATCTGCCCCTAGTTTCTCGCACCGAAAGCATTTGTTGGGCATCTTTTGATTGGCTAGCTGAATTGTGCCCGAACACGCTAGTGTACGGGGTGCTTTCAGACGGTTTGGCGTGGAAACCCACGAACGAGTTCGTATCCCGGTAGATGCACTATTTTGCAATTTTTATTCCACGGAAAACCGTCGATTTTAATCAGACTGAGAGCCTCATCCCCTTGGGTCTGGTCTCCATTTGTCCTCTGATTATCTGGTCTGCCTCTGTCTATCCAAGTCTAAATCAAATTATATCTCTAACTATCTGCCTGTTGTCGTTCAGAGGGCTCTATTTAAGGGATTCATATGAATAATGGCTATAGAGCCCTAAAGCAAATAAAATGTCATCATAGGGTGTGATTGACAGGAAACTTCCTAATTTCTAAATAAAACAATTGCTGTTTATTCAATGCCATGATGTACATTATAGATCATCACTGAAGCATAAAATATTAAACCTGCAGATAGGTGATAGCCCAGGTGATTACTACAAGAGACAATTGACATTGTTATATGAGAATTAACCTAAGAAACTTGAACATATTGATAAACAAAATACATAGGAACATATCAAATTACAAATAATGCATATATACAATGGTAGCGCTGTGATTATATCAACGCTCGTTGATCATGCTTAGTCTGATTAAAATCGACGGTTTTCCGTGGAATAAAAAATGCAAAATAGTGCATCTACCGGGATACGAACTCGTTCGTGGGTTTCCACGCCAAACCGTCTGAAAGCACCCCGTACACTAGCGTGTTCGGGCGCAATTCAGCTAGCCAATCAAAAGATGCCCAACAAATGCTTTCGGTGCGAGAAACTAGGGGCAGATAACTCCAAACAGCTATCCTTTTGTCTGTTCCGAATGCTTTCAAAACCGCAACCGTTTAAATACTATGATGTGATTGGTCAGCTATTTGACTGGGTTTTGGCTGCGCTAAACTGGTTCTGAACACACGTCTATACGGGGTGTTCTCAGACCTTGTGGCGAGGAATCTACAGAACCTGTTCGTATCCCGGCAGATGCAAAATTTTGCAAATTTTATTCCTCGGAACAAGGTCGATTTTAATCAGACTGTGATCATGCTAAACTTATAACATTGTGTTGACATATCACACTATATCATCATATCAACACTCATTGGTCATGCTAAACTTATAACATTGTGTTGACATATCACAATATATCATCATATCAACACTCGTTGATCATGCTTAACTTATAACATTGTGTTGACATATCACAATATATCATCATATCAACACTCATTGGTCATGCTAAACTTATAACATTGTGTTGACATATCACATATATCATCATATCAACACTCATTGATCATGCTTAACTTATAACATTGTGTTGACATATCACATATATCATCATATCAACACTCATTGGTCATGCTTAACTTATAACATTGTGTTGACATATCACATATATCATCATATCAACACTCATTGGTCATGCTAAACTTATAACATTGTGTTGACATATCACATATATCATCATATCAACACTCATTGATCATGCTTAACTTATAACATTGTGTTGACATATCACATATATATCATCATATCAACACTCAATGATCATGCTTAACTTATAACATTGTGTTGACATATCACAATATATCATCATATCAACACTCAATGATCATGCTTAACTTATAACATTGTGTTGACATATCACGATATATCATCATATCAAGACTCATTGATCATGCTTAACTTATAACATTGTGTTGACATATCACATATATATCATCATATCAACACTCATTGATCATGCTTAACTTATAACATTGTGTTGACATATCACATATATATCATCATATCAACACTCATTGATCATGCTAAACTTATAACATTGTGTTGACATATCACAATATATATCATCATATCAACACTCATTGATCATGCTTAACTTATAACATTGTGTTGACATATCACATATATATCATCATATCAACACTCATTGATCATGCTTAACTTATAACATTGTGTTGACATATCACATATATATCATCATATCAACACTCATTGATCATGCTTAACTTATAACATTGTGTTGACATATCACATATATCATCATATCAACACTCATTGATCATGCTTAACTTATAACATTGTGTTGACATATCACATATATATCATCATATCAACACTCATTGATCATGCTAAACTTATAACAGTGTGTTGACATATCACATATATATCATCATATCAACACTCATTGATCATGCTAAACTTATAACAGTGTGTTGACATATCACATATATATCATCATATCAACACTCATTGATCATGCTAAACTTATAACAGTGTGTTGACATATCACATATATATCATCATATCAACACTCATTGATCATGCTAAACTTATAACAGTGTGTTGACATATCACAATATATCAACACTCGTTTATATATTTATTATTATTATTTATTTGCTACTTTTATTAAGGTGTTGATATATGAGGTCCATCACATCATAACTCGCTGGTCTCGGTTAACATGTGTTTCTTTTAATATCGTGTTGATATAATACCTGTATATCCATCATATCAACACTCGTTAGTAGTGGGAACATATCGTACTGATGTAATCCATTTATCACGAAACCCATAACACTTCCCATAATGAAACACTAACAATTGTTGGATAGTGGGTTTATAAAAGTTCCGTGACCAAAACAATGATTCGTAATATCTATCACGCACCTCGTGAAAAAATGTCAAAATTTAATAACGCAATATGAATGTCGGTTATTTGGTTTGAATAACAATAACGTCTGTAATAAAACCATTGTTTCTTTATATCTATCACGGGTACGTAACCACAAAATACCTCGACGTTATTAAAACTTTTTAATACTCACTTGTTGAAGATATGTTACTCGCTATCGCTCGTTCAATACGAAACCAGTCACTCGTTATATAAATATCTTATCAAATGGAACGTCGTTTAGTATTCTCTATTTATTATTTAATCACTGCAGTGTTTATACCGCAATATCTATAAAACCGTTGCACGTATGACATCATAATGTTTTCTACTGTGACATCATAATATAAGCATTGCCGTCACAATGGTATCGGGCTCTCGGAAATCTTAGTTTCCTATCTCACACTGTTTCCTATTTCACTTCTTTCTATCAACTATCAGGTTTTTTTTATTATCAATTTCGTTAATGTTTCGCTTTCGCTCGTTTAGTACCAAACTCGTTTAATAAAATTGGTATTAGATGAAAATCGTTCTCTATCCTCAAATAATTGTTGGTTTTAACGGGGTTTTTACGGTGTTCCGATCCGATAACTTTTTAACTTTAAAATTATGTCAAAATAATAAAACTGAATGTTTCCGAATCGGTATATTTACCCCGTATCATGTTGAAAATATAATCTTAGAATTACTCAACTATTTAATCCAAGGATACAATTCTGTAACAATAATACAACCGATGTTACGTATCCCATAAAAATCTGTCATCATCTAATATGTCTGCTAATTGTTTATTAAAAGGTTTATAAAAAAAATTAAGTAATTTTCTAGTTTCGTTCAGCATAGACAATTTAAGGTTACTTTTCTTCCTAGTGTTCTTAGTAGCAACACGTGTAACCCTCTCCATCTCCTCACGGTCAAGTTGTCCTGTAAAACGATTTGAGGATATAAAACAAGTATGTAATTTCAAAAGAATGCCACGCAAAACAAATTCAGAGTTATCAAATTCGATTTGAAAATAAAACCGAATCCGAATGTGGCACAAGAAATGAGAAAACTTTAAATTTTATCTCTGAATCATCACTGTATATAAACATTATATCTGTAGAAACATTAAATATTGATTATATTTTGAAGAGATAAGCAGAAATCTACAAATGTTGATCTATATGACACCTAATATTTAACTTTGAAATTTAAAAACAATAGTAACAATTATTTTGTCAAAAAATACAAATGCGTTTGAAACAATTAAAACATTTAATCATAAAATCAGAAGTGATGATTATTTCTTTATTTATTTCCTAGAAAGGACATACATTGTAAACGTGATGTGAACACTTCTTAACCAACCAAGATATACTCCGAGAAATTACTAATTTAAATAGGGAAATAAAAAAAAACGTGCATGCGAAATAGAACTCACGTAAATCAAGGAACTTGAAAATGGATGCCATATTTTCTTCTAGATCACTTGTATATGAATCAAAATGGACGACGTGGACCTGTTGCCTAGGAAACACCCTCAACCAGTCGGAGAGGTGGACGGAGTACAAGCCTTGTAGGAGGCGAATCTAGGAGGGAACACATCACATTGAACGTTATCTCTCTGTGCTCGTACCCTATCCTACGACTACATCTGGACAGGAGATACGCTCACAATTATCTAAATCCATTCTCGATAATCCAGAGTATACGCTCCGATAGCCTCGCATGTGTCCAGAGTATATGTAGAGTAGATTTATCGGAGCGTATACTCTGGATTATCGAGAATGATCTAAATCACGTAACTGTGCAAGCCAATCAGAATGACACACACGTCCACACACGTCGAACCAAGGGTATATATCTAACTTAATTCTTGATCGAACCTAGGCAGGATATTAATACAATCAGTATCTACTTATTCTTCATAAGGTGTCTCGTTGCATTTCAAAAATAATTGTAGATCTTGTATGTATTTGTTTATTGTACGAGATAACTTCAAACTATATTTATGTCATGTGTGATGGAATATTGATCAAGGTATAAGTAGCATAGAATCATATTCATGCGATATATTGATTAAAATGTGATTAACTTACCAGTAGCGAGTCTCCAGAAATACAATGATACCCACCCGTGATGCCCAGGAAGTCTCCAGAAATACAATGATACCTACCTGTGATTCCAAGGAAGTCTCATGAAATACAACGATACCTACCTGTGAATCCAAGGAAGTCTCCAGAAATACAACGATACCTACCTGTGATTCCAAGGAAGTCTCCAGAAATACAACGACACCTACCTGTGATTCCAAGGAAGTCTCCAGAAATACAACGATACCTACCTGTGAATCCAAGGAAGTCTCCAGAAATACAACGATACCTACCTGTGAATCCAAGGAAGTCTCCAGAAATACAACGACACCTACCTGTGATTCCAAAGAATTCTCCAGAAATACAATGATACCTACCCGTGATGCCCAGGAAATCTCCAGAAATACAACGATACCTACCTGTGAATCCAAGGAAGTCTGCAGAAATACAACGACACCTACCTGTGATTCCAAAGAATTCTCCAGAAATACAATGATACCTACCCGTGATGCCCAGGAAGTCTCCATGATACCTACCTGGGATTCCAAAGAAGTCTCCAGAAATACAATGATACCTGGCTGGGTTTCCAAGGAAGTCTCCAGAAATACAATAATACCTACCTGGGATTCCAAGGAAGTCTCCAGAAATACAATAATACCTACCTGGGATTCCAAGGAATTCTCCAGTGACCCATTGTAAACACATGTTCTCATGGTGCTGGTTTTCAGACAGTCTGTAAACAGTGCTATTTTCCTCACAACTCTCGCATGGAAATATTCCTTTGACATACTGTATCCCAGCCACTGAGACTCGTATATGAAGTCAGAGAATACTCTGAAATACAAAATTCACCCATGGTATTTACTGGACAGCCAGGCTAATAATACTTCCTTATAAATATAATACTTTAATAACACACTTTTCGATATTTCAGACACATTTTGTTACATGTTATCAGCTTTCATATTGATATGACAAATATTAATGATTAAATATCTTGACTGATAGATATATGAAACGTCGTTAAAAGAGAAACAAATATGTTTATAAAAAGGAAAAGGCTTCCTTTTGACCATGTCAATGTGCTCCTAAACCTTATTGTCTGTTCTTTGTTTCAGTGATAAAATCTCTGAATGAAGTGCATACAGCATTCACGAATTAACGAAGTACATAACAAACAAAAGAAAAGAAAAAACCCAAAACAAATGCGAACCAAATCCATGAGTACAATCATTATCCTTTACTGTACAAAAACATTTATTGAGAATGTTTTATTTTATGATAAAACATTTCTATCTAGGTTTTCATCAACATGGTACTTGTCAATGATGCTATATCGGGTATGTATTTAGGTGCCCAAACACCCTTATGAAATAGTTACAAATTTCAGATAAAACACTTGTTATTCAAATATCAAATATAAAAAAGTCAAATTCAAGTTTTCTCCCCTGTTTAACGAATACGCGATGGTCAATTAATTCTATGGTATCTTGTGTCTCAATAACTCTTCAATCGACAATAACAGATTATAAACACCTATCGACTGGGTTTCTCAAGGAGACGATGACCCGAGCCTGTGGGTTTAGGTGGTGAATCATATCCGGGTTAGTTACACACGGCTCCTGGCATCCCTGGTTGCCTGGCAACAGCGGCCAAATTGTATTGTCCCACATGACATCAACTGAGCCGTCACCTATAAAATTATGATTGTGGGTTAACGTCGGTAACATTTCTAAACATATGAATCAATCCTAGCCATATGAAAAGTGAACCAAATTGGAATATACATATATCTACAGTGAAAAGGATGATTAAAGTGTACGATTGTAAACATATTCTATACATACTAGTGTGTGTATTTCGATATTGATATACATGTCACAGTATGGACCATCTGGTATATATGGAAGATGAAGTTCCTTCAAAATATGCTGATACGATTTAGAAACGATAAATGCGGTGCGTCGAACAAATATGAACTATCAATATATGTTTTGGAAACACTGGTGTCACTTGATATAACTACAGTTTAGATCAAACTATAACATAGTTCTAAATGGTTCCAAGTACTACAGAAAGTACTAATGATCGGGTTAGATATTGAAGCTTAATTATCACTGATCAATCTAAAGTGATGGCACCAAAGCCAAGGTCAAGGTCAAAAAGTATAATACAATAAACCTCCGAAATCTCCAATTCGGGGCAGGAAAATGGTGAAAATAGCGTCGCCTTAGCTCATATGATTAGAATCTGGGACCTGTTATTTAATATATTCAATATCAAAATGAACGATGAGTAACACTCAAAATTATAGCCAGGTAATCAGTTAACATTTTATTTATTTAATTAACGGAAGACATACGGAAAGGATATATGCAAAGTTCATGCCCAAACTGATTGCCTTTGTATGAATGGTATAACCTCAACAAAAATATATCTAAGAGCTAAACTTTTTATTTTAATCAATCATGATAAAATTCCAAACCAATTCTGAAATACTAAAAGTCTTCAACTCATGTGATTGTTAAAGGAAACATTAATTATAAACCAAATCTGTTGAATTTGCAATATCATTTAAAACATATTTTGGGCAGATAAGGAGAAGTCTTTTAAAAACTAACCTACCCATTTCAGAACAATTCAAATGTTTATTTGTTGAAATGTGTTTTCAGAATAGTCCAAAAAAGCAAAGAACAACTTCAGGTGAGATTTCGATTAAAGATCCATGATTTAGTTATATTTCTAAACTTCTCATGCACAAAGTACTTATAAGAAGCAAGTTTAGAATTAAATCATCAAGACAACACCAAACATAAAGTATACAGAAGGTATTGCAAGTAAATTATGAGAATATAATGAGTAAATCATCCTAGTGTGTCTACCGCCAACAGAACGAATTGAGCGTCTTTGTGATTGATAACCAACAGATGAAACAGCTTAGAATTATCGTGAATAGGGTAATAATCTAAAACATCAATAACATGTACATTCATATATTACAGAGGCGTTCGTACCTATGTCAATAAATCGACAATTTTGTCTTGACGCGATGGTTGTGACAGCTGTTGCTGGGAACATGACTATCTTGTCAAGCTGTACGAAATATAATAGTTGAAATGTTGAACCTTCCGGTGTCGTCCTGGAGGCACGACATACCATAATAACATGATAGTGGCATAAGTACACACAAGTAGGTGACCAAACTTTGTATTGCAGTTGTATAAAATCACCGAATCGTCTATCTCCCCCAGTCGTGTGGCTATATATAACTATCTAATGAAAGAACGTCCACTAGAGCAATATGGGCAGTACCCGGATGAGGGGACCGTTGGGCGATTTCGACGTTCAAAATCACGACATTTCATTATTGAAGAAATAACATGCTATATATATATAGTAATGAGTAACCAATCTACATCAATACGCCAGTTATTGGACTCAGGGAATCAGGGTATTGTAGTAGTGTAGAGTAGAGAGTAGAGCAGAATGCATATCCCTGTCAAAGTACGCCCGCAAACTAGTTTTAACCCCGGGTGAAACCCAAGGAGGTTATTGTCGTGGCGCAGTCTGTCTGTTCGTCCGTCCATCCGTCCCGAAAACGGTACATGTGTTCTGAAATCAACTCCTCCCACGATTTTTTCACTAATCTATTTGAAACTTTTCACATGCTTTGGATATACATCGGTGACACGCATGTGCATTTTTGTGAACGATCGGATTAATATTTTCATAATAATTGCCCTCGACTTAGAGCACTCGGCTTTCCGATTTCATATTAACAGTACATGTGTTCTGAAATCACCTCCTCCAACAGTTTAAAATTAATCTTTCTGAAACTTTACACATGCTTTGGATATATATGGACCGAACGGATTAATGTTTGGCCCTTGACTCTCAATGGTTGACTGTGGGTTAAATTTTAACTTATCGTGGCTCAAACATTTGATATGTCTTTGAAACTTGATATATATGCTTCCTTTTACATCAGATCATTGAATACGATCTAATCTTTCGTAAATTATCCTAACTTTTAAACTGCTGGAGCGGTATTCAGATAAGCTATTTCAGCTTATTTACAAATCCACTTCTTTATGAAATAAATATGTTTAAACCATTTAAACTGCTTATTTGGAGGATAAGGAACCCGGGGGTTCTTGTGCTCTCAGAGCACTTTAGTTGAGTTATTACACACCATACCTTACAGTTACGGGAAGGTTATCAACATCAGAGAGTGTTCGCGGATTATCCAGCAAATCTTGCTTTTTAATGCATGCATCTCCTGAAGACATTTCATACACTAAATTTCGACTTGAACTTTTTTTTATAATTTTATTTCTTTTAAGCAGGTACACTCATTACATTATACACTCTTGTTCAAATCACACAATAAGCAATGAATATAGCAATTAAAGCAATAGTAGTTATGGTTTTTTTTACAGGAGTCGTAGTGGCATAGACCAATTAGTAAAAGTATTTAAGTAAATAGACAGTGACATATTGACCAGTATTTTATGAATGAGTAGTTACAGTTTGAGAAAGAGATATATTTATCTATATCGTATGTATTAGTAATGTCTCTTGATATGCTGTATATCTTGTATTCTTTTGGAGAGCTTACATTTAAAAATATTTATTTTTGTTGTATTCATTTTATTTTATTATTCGATTTGAACTTGCTACAGGCAGAACATACCTATAATCTTCTGGTGGTAGTCGGAATCTGGCAGTGTGGAGTTGTGTACAGCTCTACTGTTGAGCAGATGAAAATCCAGGTAACTATTAAGGGAAGAACACTCGCTCTCTGAAAAGGCAAGACAAACTAAAAATCATCATTTCCTAGGATATTTTGAACAACGTCATTGATATCTACATATGCAATAGGTAGTTTCATGTGCAGATAAAATGTGTTCAAACTTTAATATGCAGAGCTCGAATATCTGAAAACAAACTTCATTTTCGGGTTATAATAAAATGAAAACAATTTGAATGTCTACCGTTTTGTGAATGATAAACATGGCCCAACGGTAAAATCGGCTTTTTTTGTGATAAGTCTAAGTGTAAATAAATGGTGGGCTTTTTTACATTTTATATGTAAAAAAGAGTTAAGATAAAACGACCTTGGCTTCAAAAATCATTGTTGGTAACAGAAATTACTTTGATTTTAGAAAGAAATTTGAAAATATGAAAATTATGTACCGAAACGATATGCATGATAAATGACAAGTCTTCCAATAAGATGTCACTGGAAACAAAAGCTATCTTATCACTGATTAGCAAATTATATATAAATGTTATACGTCTAATTACAATATTGACAGAGATTATCAGATATGGTATAGTTCAAGGTATTTTCAATTTACAATTTCGTCAAATCAAATTCTACAAATAACTCATACCGAATCTTTTCCGCTCAAACCAAAAGAATTCCTTCAACTTCGACAATTCAACATCTGGATGTTTTTCGAGTCTTGCGTAAATGTCAGTGGTGCCACACTTCGGCTGACCAATCAGAAAGAAGTATGGAAGACAACGTAAGACTCTGACGTCACGTTTGTTCTCCGGAACGTCATCTATCCCTGCCCGTTTGACGTGTCTACACGTTATCTTTGGTCTGTAGTTCTCCATCCAACATGGATTCTTATAATTCGGGAGAAACTCAATTTTGGGCTGAAATTATAGAAGTTGAAATTTGTTCACCAATTTTGTTTTTCCAAACGAAGTTTCGTCTCTTATGTCTAATGCAACTAATCGTTTACATGATGTGAAATTGCTGTTTGGACAACATAATAACACTTTTTATTACCCATATGGTTGAAAATAACTGTGTTAATATTTTTGATATGAGCACATGTGCCCATATAACGTTTGCTTAGCAACCATTGTTTCACCGCGACCTCCAGTCTCTGACGTCATAAAACGATTGTTCGTGACGTCACTGTAGCTTGCCGTCGCAAGAGAAGTTGGTCGCTTCCTGGCTAATCAAATGGAATAAAATGGGTAATAAAGAAATTATAACACTCGAAAGTGTGTCATATGGCTTTTACGAAACTCTTGCAAATTTATGTATAACCCTCGCTCTCGCTCGTCAATAAAAACAATTCACACTCGTTTCGTAAAAGTCATATGACACACTTCCTCGGCTAAGAATCTCTATGTATACAAACCTATATAAGTTTATTATCAATATTTGAATATGTCTATGACAAGATTACTGCTAAGTTGAAATGTAATTGACAACTTGAGAAAAAACTAGGAACTACTTCGCTTCTTTCTAATTAGGAGGGCATAAGAGACTTTGCACTGATGTTGTAATAGAAACGATTGTAGAACCTTGGCAGTTTTTAATGACATTCACCAGTTTAAAGTCCAATCTAACACTGAAACAACGAATCTGTCATTGATAAATTCTTCACTGCAGACACCCAACCCCATTAGAAATTTCGGAATTGACGATGACCAATTCAAATTGTATATACCACTCGTACAATGATTCTTGATAAAAGATCAGTCCATTTCATTTCCCAATATGATTATCTAGTACCTCAATACATATTAAAAACATACAATGAGTTTCACGTTATCTTTTGAATTGTAGCCGCATCCATTCTATTCGAGGAAACATTCAAAAAAATATTTTCTTTTACAAAATTGAATCTGTTACTTTCTAAAGAACTTAGTTTACGTGTGCTAAAATGAACTTTATTAGAAAGTACAACGTTTTCTACTTCAAGACACTTTCAGTGTATCTGTTTGGTTGGTCTAAATACACAGGGTAACGTTCTCTGAACGAAGTTTGACGATGAATGACGAAGAAATGATACACACTTGGTTGTGATTACAGAAATTAAACCAGCATTTGTCGAAATGACAGAAATGAAATGAGGAATACCAAATTCATGATTTTCCAGTTCTCCCATGTTTCCATGGAGACGTTTGTAGGCAGGTCCTTGAGAAAAAAAGTCAGTCGCGTCATATTGAGGGTAGCCAGGACATGACCTCGCCAGTTGCTCAAAAAATATCTCAATCTCCTTAATTCTTCCTCTGAAAATAAAACAATTTTAAGTCTAGAATAAAATGAACGATAGTTGGAGAATAATTTAATAAACAGGACAATAAAACAATGTTAATGATTTCACAAAACGACGAAACGTACTTGGATTATATGTCTCATTACTTTTTATATTAAATTAATCTTACTTTGGTGATTGATCATGCCTTTTTCATTAACGGAACCGGACTTAGGGTGTGTTTCATTTAAGCCTGACTTGAATATCAGGATGTTCCGTTTGCTATGGAAAATAAAGAAGTCAAAGCGATATTAATCTCTGAACTATGTAAATCTGAGTTTAGAATAACGTGTCGCCTGCAATGGAATGCGTGGACCACGTATATAGTTTATGAACAAATGAAACATTCCCATATGATGACCTTCTTTAATACTTGCAAGAACTTTTATATTGGCCTTAATGCTTTTTTAACGATGATTTTAGGACAAAACATCACCGTGTCATAGTATTACTCTGCATTTAATGACCTCACATTTTGTTATGAGGTCGCGTCTTCACATGGCCAATGATTGAAAGTAACATTTGAGGTCGCGTCTTCACATGGCCAATGCTTGAAAGTAACATTTGAAATGCATTTTTCTCGATTTCACCAGTAAGATATACAACGTGCCGAAATAGTAATATACCCCTCACTCTCGCTTGGGTAATACCAATATTGAAGCACACCTGTCGTAAAGAAAGTATGCCTTGGGGCACACGTGTAATACCTTTTGTATATTGAATAAATCTTACCTGGATTGTGGGTGATGATTTTGAAAAAATCTTTATTTCTGTAGGAAACGATGCAGATAAAGAGCAGACATGCGAGAATAAGTATCTTTTTCCCGAATCGAGCCATAATGTCTTGATCTGAAACAAAGCATTCACCGGTAACCAAGCTTTAGAAATAAGTCTTTGGAGACCTGAAGAAGTGGAATATAAAAGAGATCATTTTTTGATGTCTTGCAAGATTTTGTTTGTATTGTAAACACAGCGTAAAATAACAAACTGTTATTCACTGTAACAAAACATAACATACTAAATTATGATTTTTATTGATAATTTATTTAGAAGATATTCATATTTGAATTTGTTTCAAGCCTACAGTGCCAAGAGGTTGTCCCAATGTTGAAAATCCATTTGTATAGCGGTCTAAATCCAACATCAATTAAGTGGTTGCTAATGGCGCATGTTACAGGAGTTTTAAGTTTGGACTGTAATGATGTTATGGACGAGGAGTATTTAAAAGCCACAGCGTCGTGCATTTCGGAGAAAAGCAGCGGCTGATTGGTTAACCCCAGAGTCCTGAAAAGACTGGAGAGCCGTCATCCGTATATCATACTAATAATTTTATTAGATCTTGTATTTTATCCTGACTGGTTCAGTCTGGCACCAGTCTTCTGGAACTTTTGTAACCTGGAAGATTCTGCAAGCAAAGTGGTGCAATAGTCCAACCGGGACAAGCCATATAATGATATATCCTATAAGATGGTGGGTTGCGTCAGTACGTACGCTAGAAACATTGCTTACATGATGATAAAGGATTTTTGATATATTAGGCCTAGACTGATGTGATGCTTCGTGGAAATTGTGCAATCTACCATGACACCTTGCTTTTGACGGTAGTGATAAATAGATGCCACGCTAATGTCGGTTTTGTTATCATTCAATTAAAGATTTTAGTAGTCATCTCAGTCTTCACATCCCTAATATCTTCATATAATACTCAGGCTGACACTTATTGTTTTTTTACAAGTTTGTTGTACTTCTTGTACGTGTAATCTTCGTGCAGCAAACGTGTCAAAAACTTGTTTTGTGCGCTCCTGAGGGGTGTAACCACCTGGCGCAGTCTTTCAACTAGTATACAGATAGTATATGATATAAACTAACAAGCAAAAGAAAATATAACACTCACTTGTTTTCGATAAATTCACTATTTTAAAGAAATGAGATGCATTTGATTGAGGCATGATACAATAACACCCTTGGGCGCTGGTTTGAATGACTTAATTGGTGACTGGTTAATTTTTTTAATTAAATACCATTTTTAAAGTAGACAGGGGTAAGAAATGAAATTTACACCAACGGGACCCCTACCATGTTTAAAATGTTGTAAATGTGTGTAGGACGAGACACATTTATTGATTTTCACATAGAGTATGTGTTATATGTGTTAAATTAATTTTGGGGAATTTGAAAATTTAAAATTTAAAATGTGAATTTTTTTTTAAAAACCAACACAAAGAAGTATTCTTTGACTGATTTAATTGTTTGGACTAATTTCCAACACTATTCATTTTTTTAATACGACGTCGACATTGAAGATTATACATATGATAAATACAACTGAGTGTTATACTTTCTTTTGCACGTCAGTGTATATATCCCTGTTTGATTTTGTACTAATTACTTTTACTCATCAGTTGTTCGTGAAATTATTTCAGTATTGATGTGAAATCAAACAGAAAAATAACCTGTTCAAGACAATATGTAGTAATTCACACATTAATTAACTTTCAGTAATTATCATAAAGAGCATTTATAAAATCAAGATAATTTGTAAATGACATCTATAGTAAAGAAGCACTAGATTAAAAACTGAACACAGTACACACGTATATTACCAGAAGTCAGAAGATAGCCAAGATATCAGTAATCATACACACCAATCACATTAAATTCTATACACAGGGGATATAACTCTTTATTGATGCTGATGATGATGAGTACGGGGATTTTACGAGCGGTTTTCAGCGGAGCTGTTCTCCCACTCGGACTCTTTATTGGCAAATTAATTCATTTTGACCTTTTTCAATTTAAAGAGATTTTAGAGCAAACTATTGTTTTAAATCATAAACAAAGAATATTTCTTATAATATACTGATTTATTTGGCGTTTTCCTAGAGGTTACAAAACAAAGAATAGTTCTTACAGTTACAATAAAATGATTTAATGATCGTTTTCCTAGAGGTAACAACAAAACAAAGAATAGTTCTTACAGTTATAATATAATGATTAAATGATCGTTTTCCTAGAGGTTACAAAACAAAGAATATTTCTTACAGTTATAATATAATGATTGAATGATCGTTTTCCTAGAGGTTAAAAAACAAAGGTAGCCTACCGCCTTAATAAAAACTTTATCAATCAAATAAAAATCAAGTAAAAGGCTGCTCATTTTACGGTATCCACAGATAATGCAAACACGACTCGAGTTCGGGTGTGAGATAAAGTAAAACTAGTCTAGTAACATAAACATATTCGATAAAGATAAGAAATTACCTCGGGGATAAGCGCTTTACAGTAGTCTCGAGCCTCGGAAGTGTCACGTCACTGACAGCAGACTAGCACTCAGCAGGCACAAGGGATACTTGCGATTGTTTTGCGAATAAACGGTACAGTAGGCAAAGATAAATGCGACAGATGGTCACACACTGCAGCACTGAGAGATGTGACCGACAGATGGACTTTAACGATTTTGTAGTACAATACCTTAGACACCCCAACACACACAAACAGAGACAGACCACAACGATTTTGCAGCAGTACAATGACTTGTATAGAAATCATAAATTGTATGTGGTGTGATTATTCTCAAATCATTTAAACGTTTAAACCTTTAATTTAGTACAATGTACATGTACTTGATTTTCTCTAGTCTATTATATATAACATTGAATATTATGTGACTTGTATCATGATATCATATATACCATATCAAATGTATATCATTTCATTTAGTTCAATATCATCACTGTAAACTATTGGACAAAGGAAACGAGTAAAAAATAAAACACGGCTTCTGCTTGATAAAGTAGGCTTTAAAAATATTGAATAAGCATATTTCAAAGCACTATGTCACATTACCCTTTTCTAATATTGAATAGAGTTTAAATATCGCAGTTCTATTAAAGGTACATCCATTGTGTTTCATAAAATTGTATTTCCCTTTAATATGTTCCAACTCGCCATATGTGGTGTCTACAATACAAATAAATTCACTCAGCTTGCATATTTATCCCCAATCGCCAAATATATCATAATAACTAGTTTCCAATCAAAATTGAGTAACCCCATTATGCATGTGCAGAAACCGAAACTGCACGTCCCATTTACATGCGCAGCAGTTATGTGACCTATTAAACATTATCAACTCAAAATTGTCTTCTTATCTGTTATAAATAAGATTCCAAAATTACGTTTGACTCATTGGCGCGCGCCACAAGCTGTGCATTGTCCGGTTTTCGATCAGAAATCACCACTTTTACCTTCATATCGTCAATATGCTAAGTCTACTATCATCAAAATGGTAGTTTTCGGTAACTTTCGGTACTTCTCGATAAAGTAAGACCATTTATAACGTTTGCAATATGTGACCCCCAACAACACAATGGATGTACCTTTAAGAATACCAAAAAGCAATAATCAAGGAACTTAAGCTGCCGTGTTGAAGTGTTTATCATTGGGTATTACTGAATTCCACCTAACTTGCATGCCGAACTTGCAAACGAGCTTCCGGCTGCGCATGGGAAAAAACAAAACGTGTTGAAATTGAGCTCCCGCTTTCCCCTCTCCAAATCCAACGTAATCTTAAATTCTAGATCAAAATATAAGCGCTATCTAGAAAGACGTGGAGGTGAAACAAATAAACTTGATAGCAAATGGGTCATTTATAGAATTTCTATATTGCTACCTCTTTATAATGACTTCGACCCGATCATCATCGACAACGGATGAAATCGTCAGAACGTCCGAGAAGCGGGTTTCACAGCTGTTGTTCAGTGTCAGAGACGAACTGAAAGACTCCATGATCGACATTAAAACAGAAATAACCGACCTGAAGACACAGATAACCAGTGTCGAGCATGACGTGATGGGTCATGGAAAGGAGATTGCAGACCTTCGCTTGGAACTGGACGTCCTACGGAATTCCTACGAAACTTTGGAACGACAGTGCATTCTCAAGGACATACATGATCGAAAAAACAAATCTTCTTTTCTATGGAATCCAAGAAACACCCCGCGAAAACACGGAGTAAGTACTAAAGGACTTCTTTGTAGATAAACTGACTTCAACTATTTTAGAGATAATGACATACTTTCTTATCTTCAATCAGTTTTCACACCGGGAGACTCTACTGTTAAGCAACTGACGTATTTATATGATTGTATAGCCGGAGCAGTAGATAAAGGTAAAGAAATTAAAGCTGTGTTTTGCGATGTAAGCAAAGCATTCGACAGAGTTTGGCATAAGGGTATCATACACAAATTGAAATGATATAGTATAAACGGGAATTTATTGAAATGGTTTGAGAGTTATCTTGAGAATAGAGAACAGTGTGTGGTTATTAACGGATCCCGATCCGCGTCTTTGTCGGAGTACCACAGGGTTCAGTATTAGGACCGCTCTTGTGTATTGTATATATAAATGATATAGTAGAAGGGATAAATAGTAATATACGCCTTTTTGTGGACGATACATCTTTATACATCTTTATACGCGATTATTGGTGACCCCGTCGCAACTGCTTATGATATAAATGATGACACGACGCGAATTGCTGAATGAGCAGAAACATGGCAGGCTTCGTTTAATCCGAACAAAACAGATTCTATTCGCTTTACCCGTAAATTGCAACCTATTCAAATGCCTGACTTAACCATGAATAATAACGTTATAGATTCGGTTCAAAGTCACAAACATTTAGGTCTTATTTTACAGCATGACTGCTCTTGGAATGATCAAATAAAGACATCGCCAAAAAGGTTGCACCAATGGTGAATTGTCTTAGAAGCATGAAATATCGATTAAACCGAAAAACGCTAGAAACTATGTATAAACAATTCATTCTTCCTGTTTTCGATTATTGCAGCCATATATATGGGATAACTGTTCAAAGCAGCAAGCTTGATGCTTTGAGAACCGTTTGTGGCGCCGTACGCGGAACCAGCTACCATAAGATATATACAGAAACTGATTGCATTGTGTCATAGAAGATACGTACATAAAATGTTTTATAAAATGGTCAATAACACAACCCCAAATTATCTCTTATCTCTTACCTCCTAAGTTGTCAGATGTAAACTACCTGGCAAAAGAAAGTACTCACCTCAGTTGATTTTATCATATGTATGATTTTCAATTGCATATATCTCAAGTTTTCGATGTCATAATCCAAAACTGATTAGTACAGGTGTTTAGTTAGCAGTCAAAGAATACTTCTACATGTTTTTAATTATTTTTTTTAAAATGAAATTTTAAGTTTAATTTTGTTTTTAAATTATTGTTGACGATACACAACTGTTCATCGACATATAAGACATATCCTATGTGAAAATAAATATATGTGCCTGATTCTGCACACATTAAAAACATTTTAAACAGGGCAGGGGTCATGTTGGTGCAAATTCTATTCTTAACCCTGTCTTCATTACAAAAAGATATTTGAACTAAAATTTAACCTCAGTCACCAACAAAGTCATTCAAACTACTGCAGATAAGTATTATTGTATCGTGTCATAGTCAAATACATCTGATTTCTTTTAAATATTGAATTAATCGAAATAAACTTTTGCCCGGTAGTTTAGTTCGTTATAACCTTCGTGATGATTCCAAACTCAAAACAATAAATTGTAAAACTGCAAATTATGCGAGATCGTTCCTTCCCGATAGCGTTAAATTGTGGAACTCTTTACCACATGAACACTGAGAATCACCGTCTTTATTAAGTTTCAAAACTGCTATTCTCCAAGATTCCGACACGTACAGTCATTTTGACTTGAACTATATGGAGACAGACTATGCCAAATAATTCATTCTCGCCTCAGACTTGAATGTAGTGACCTTAACGCACACAAATATGAAAGATTTATTTCTCAAACACCAATTTGTTCTTGTGGCTATAATTCTGAAAATTCAATTCATTATTTCTTGTCATGTCCTCTTTACAGCGATATAAGGGGAAATATGTTTTTCAACAGCAAAGGATTTGATTTGAAATCGGTTTTATTTGGAAATCCAAATTGTTCCTCTATTGTAAATAAAGAATTTTTAATTTCAATACACTCTTTTATAAATGTAACAGGCAGATTTAAAAACTAGCTTACTTAGATTATATATCTGGTATTAACTGATGAATATTGATGGCATCTGCTCAAAGTTTTCTTAACAAATATTGTAATCTGATTTAGTATTTATGATTTAGATTTAGTCCGTCCGTCCGTAATCATTTCGTTTCCGGAGCAGAACTCGAAAACCATTTATCATATCTTTCTGAAACTTCACATACGTATTACACATTTACTGCAGTGGTGCCTTTTGATATTTTCGGTTTCTTAAAAAAAAATGGTTTTCGTTTCCATAGAAACTTGTTCAATTTGGACTTTGTTCAGACACAGGTTCGTTTCTGGAGCACAGCTTCAAAACCGTTCATCATATCTTCCTGAAACTTTGCATGTGTATTAACCACTAACTGAAGTGGTGCCTTTTGATATTTTCAGATTTCTGAACATTTTATTTTTTTTCGTTTCAATAGAAACTTGTTTAATTTGGACTTTGTTCAGAGACAGGTTCGTTTCCGGAGCACAGCTCCAAAACCGTTCATCATATCTTCCTGAAACTTTGCATGTGTATTACCCACTAACTGAAGTGGTGCCTTTTGATATTTTCAAATTTTTTCTGAAAAATTATTTTTGTTCTGTCTAAATGTTTATGAGATGACGCCTCGGTTATATTGGTGTAACCCATAGATAGTATTGGTTTGGTGTTCTGTGTAAGTTTACGGGTGAATTGGATAGACACCGTCTTGTTTTGATTAAAATCAACTTGCCATGTTTTGCCCAGTCTGTTATTACTGCTAAATCGTTGTTTAAACATTGTGCTGCTACATTTGGATCATTTATGACTACGTAGAGTGATGTGTCATCAGCAAAAAGTCGTATGTTACTGTCAATGTCATCTATAGCCCTGTTTATACGGCGAACTTTGCACACATGCAATATTGCTTATGGTAGTAATATACACACGTGAGTAAAAGTAAATTTGCTATGCGTTCATATGTGTTTAATTTCTGCCTATGCAAATGGGCTTCCCACTATTTTAATATATGATTAGAGAATTCCTAAAACATACCAATTGATATTTATTAGATGTGAACTAAATAAATGACATTAATTTATATCTGTCAACATTGTTTTGACTATTTCGCCCTAATTATATAATGAAAATCCGATAGTCAGATGGATTTCGAAGGTCATCGATATATATCGCTTGCAAGAAGGAGATTATCCTATATATATATATATATATAGAATTTGAAAAACAATATTAAGAGTTTCTAAAGTTATCTAATATATTTTCTGAACCTGTGTGAAGTCACTATGTCTGTATACGACGAACTTTTACTAGAAAAGCGAAAATACCATATTTACTCACGGTAGTAAAATTTTTTACCTGCCCCTGACTAGGTGCAAATTTGCTTACGGTAGTGAAAAATTTGCTTACGGTAGTAAAATATACAATATACAAAGCGTCTTTATGGCGAAGTTTGCTCATATGGGCAAATTTGCATATGTGTAATGCTTTACTCATATGCAAACGATCGCCGTATAAACAGGGCTTAAGATATCATTAATATAGACTAAGAACAGAAGTGGCCCTAGAACGGAGCCTTGTGGGACGCCGGCTGTAACTGGTTTGAATTCAGAACTGTGACCGTTGATTACAACATGTTGTTTTCTATCATCGAGGTAATCTTTAAACCATAAAAGGAGTTGATCATCAATACCGTACGCTTTCAATTTCTGAATGATTCCTCTGTGCCATATTTTATCGAACGCTTTACTTATGTCACAGAAAACCGCTCTTATTTCCTTTCCTTTGTCCAGGTGTTTAGCAATAAAATCATAAAGGTAAGTCAATTGGTTAGTGGATGAATCTCCAGGGATAAATCCAGAATGAAGATTCGTTAAAAGGTTATTTTCTCTTAGGAAATTGAAAACATATTTAAAGACACAATTTTCGAATACTTTGGCTAAGCAACTAGTCAGTGCTGCAGGCCTATATATGTTGCATTCATTTAAATTACCTTTCTTATGAATTGGTATTACTGATGCAAGTTTCCAAGCATCTGGAAATTTTGAGACATTTAACGAGGTATTGAACAGTGCAGTCAAAGGTTCTGATATTACTTGAGCACTGAGTTTTAGTAATCGATTTCCGATACCATCATGTCCAGTTGCTTTATTTACGTCAACAGAAAGTAACATATCTTTTACTTCATTGGAACTCAGGTGTATGGTGGATAAACTCTGGTTAGTTTTTTTCTTTAGTTCTGGTAGATCTCGATCAGAACCTAAATCATCAACGGAAGATCCACGGGACCCCATGTCCTACAGGGGAATAACGCTGACATCATCGTCCTACAGGGGAATAACGCTGACATCATCGCCCTACAAGCTCTACTACAGTGTACTTAATAACAGGTGGAACTCTCGGGATCTCTTGCCGACGAACAAAACGGGTTCAGGAAAAAGAGGTCTACAACTGAACAAATCTACACGTTGACATCCATCATAAAGACTAGAAAAAGCATGAGAAAAGAGACATTTGCTGGTATTATATATTTTAAAAAGGCTTATGATTGCATTGACAGAAGACCAATGAGGAATAAACTTGGTGATCTGAGTATTACAGGAACAATGCTTAATGCTTTGACTTCTTTATATGAATCTGTGCGATGTGTTAGGATTAATGGGCTGACTACATCTTGGTCTGACGTCAACTGTGGGCTACGACAAGGATGTCTACTATCACCTTTACTATTCAACATTTTATCAACGATCTGATACAACAAGTTAATGAATTAGGCCTTGGGGTTGATGTAGATGATGTAGTCGTATGTATTCTAGCTTACGCTGATGATGTCGTTTTACTGGCCAAAAGTGAAAGTGATCTGAAAGTCATGCTGCAGTGTTTGGACAGTTGGTGTAACCATAATAGTATGACTGTTAACCCAGAGAAGTAAAAAATAGTTCATTTTAGAAGACATAGTGTACCTAGAACCACAAGGACTTTCATGTGTGGAGCGACAGAGCTTGAGATCTCGGAATCCTACACATACCTCGGCCTCCTGCTTACAGAGTTCTGAGATTACAACAGAATGGGCCGAGCTGCAGCTAACGCAACCATTTGGGCACTCGGACTACTTATCTCCAAATACAAGCTTCTGGGGGGGGGGGGGGGGGGGGGGAATGGAATACCAGACTTTCTCAAAACTTTATGATAGCATGGTCTGGTCTACGATATCTTATGGAGCAGCAATATGGGGTACCTATGCGATACCAGCGGTCAATGCCATACAGAATCGTGCAATGAGATTGTTTTATCGGACTCTACAAGTACGCACCTAACGCAGCTGTGACGGGAGACATGGGCTGGACCCCATCATGTGTACGACAATGGGATTCAGTCATGAAGTTTTACACCCGCCTCAGACACATCTCAAAGATCGACTTTTATTTAAGGTATTCCGATGGGCGAATCAGAAAGCTGAGAGCAAGAAGTCTAACTGGAACAGAAGAGTACACAGTAAGCTAACAAATATATGCCTACCCCATTTTATACCGCCTGACAACACTTTTAATTATTCCTTCCAACTACAGAAGTAAACGCGAAGATGTGGGAGACGTTCTTAGATACCTGGAGAACAGATCTATCAAGACAAACTAGCAAAGCAAGTAACGGTGGAAATAAACTTCGTTTTTACCGAAATTTCAAATCAACTTTTGCCACGGAAACCTTCTTAACAGATAAACTATCCAGCAACGACAGAAAAGCTTTTGATAAATTTCGATGTGGAGTTGCCCCTTTGCGGATAGAAACCGGAAGATATACCAACACACCTATCCATGAGAGAACCTGTTTCCATTGCACAGAGATAGTTGAGGATGAATGTCACGTTTTATTACACTGCCCTATATATACTTCTTATCGTTTAGACCTTTATACTCGATGTAATACTGTGTGCAATGATTTTAGTAATTTTGATGATGTACAAAAAATGGTTTTTATTATGTCTAATTCTGATATAGTTAACTTTACTGCCAAAACGTGCAAATTTATTCTTAAAGGCACAATCATTTGCTGTTTAATCAAAGATTGTTTTACCACTTTATATGTGTACTATTTACTATTCCGTATTTTACTAATCCTACTACATTTCTATGTGTGCTGTATTTTACAAGTCTTTGTTCTTAAGTTATAGTCTCTCGTATCCGTAAATGGGTGGCTCACGTTTTATCTTGTACTTTTATATTTATATATTTGTTCCTGTATTATACATGTGAGGTGAGACTTAAATAAATAATATGTCTGTCTGCGAGCGAGCAGGACTTGCTTTCCTTGTTTACTGAAGATACTCCTGTCTCGGTACGGTTTGTTGGTTGAGTAAACAGGAACGCGTGGTTACAGTCGTGTCGTACAGTAGGACCAATGTTGACATTGTTTTGGGTTGTGGTCAGTGAAACTATATTACTGGGTCAGTAATGTTCGGGTTATATTTGCAAGGTGCGCTATCCCTGTTCATTTAACTGACAGATCTAAATGCCTCTCAAAGAAGAAAACATAGTATCAGCTCGGTGTTGTCATAATGTCAACATCTTCCGTCGGAGCTTGAATTCGGCGACAGCACTTTGAGAGAATATTACCATGACTTAATTAGGCGAGGACCATGTTCTCGTGCTGTTTTCCATAAAGTGTGGGATGTGGTGATATGTGTAGGCCTATATGTATTTTTCATTTTTACAAATATACCCGAAGATCCAACTGAGTTGACCTGGGAAAACACTGAAAATAAATTGAGAGAATTTATCAAGAAGGAGCTTAACATGGATAGTTCATCCCTGCACTTTAAGCGTGTTCACAGGATAGGGAAGAGATTCAATGCTCGTTACCCTGGGGAAGTAGTGAGACCTAGGTCCATCATAGCCAAATTTCTGTACACCAGGGAGCGAGATTCGGTGAAGCGCCAGGGCAAGTTCCTGAAGGATACACCCTACTATATGGTGGAGCAATTCCCTCCAGAAGTTAGCCAGTATAGGAAAGATGTCCTGATGCCTTTATTTAAGGCAGCACGGCGTGAGGGAAAGAGGGCCAATATGGTTGTAGACACTCTATATATTGAGGGCAGGAAACAGACCCCACCTACCCCTCCTCCCTACAGACCACAAACGACACTTACCCCAAGATAGGGGGACGACGGTGGTCAGGAGCCAGGACACTTAACGTGTGACCGGCCCTTTGTAAACCATAGGCAATCAGCTGAAAATACACTGATACATAAAATTTCTCATCAGAACTCGAAATATCCTAACAAAAATGTAAGACACCTTTCAAATGAGATAGATGCCAAAAGAACTTGTAATTATGCAAACAATACAATAGAGAAAATAATTGATGTTCGTCACACTGTTAATGTAAATGACAATGATGTTTCAGATGATATTATTCATATTTCTCCAATTATAAATGTGAGTGAAAGTGAAAGAAAAACACTTGGAAATTTTACTCACACTACTGTGAATGCATATGTCAATGATGAAAATTTTGTTTCACATGGCAATATTCATATCTCTCCAATCATGGATGTGAATGAGAGTGGCTGTAAAGCAGTTGATAAATGTGTTCACCACACTGAAGATGGAAATGACAATGATGCTTTAGATAACAATATTCATGTTTATCCAATCATGGATGTGAGTGTAAATGATTGTGAATCAGTTGGTAATTGTGTGGATGGAAATGACAATGATGTTTCACATGATAATATTCATGTTTATCCAATCATGAATGTGAGTGTAAATAATTGTAAAACAGTTGGTAATTATGAAAATGGAAATGACAATGATGTTTCACATGATAATATTCATGTTTATCCAATCATGGATGTGAGTGTAAATGATTGTAAAACAGTTGGTAATTGTGTAGATGGAAATGACAATGATGTTTCACATGATAATATTCATGTTTATTCAATCATGAATGTGAGTGAAAATGATTGTAAAACAGTTGATAACTGTGTAGATGGAAATGACAATGATGCTTTACATGACAATATTCATGTTTATCCAATCATGGATGTGAGTGTAAATGATTGTAAAACAGTTGGTAAGTGTGTAGATGGAAATGACAATGATGTCTCACATGATAATACTCATGTTTATCCAATCATGAATGTGAGTGAAAATGATTGTAAAACAGTTGGTAATTGTGTAAAGGGAAATGACAATGATGTTTCACATGATAATATTCATTTTTATCCAATAATGAATGTGAGCGAAAATGATTGTAAAATAGTTGGTAACTCTGTAGATGGAAATGACAATGATGCTTTACATGACAATATTCATGTTTATCCAATCATGGATGTGAGTGTAAATGATTGTAAAACAGTTGGTAAGTGTGTAGATGGAAATGCCAATGATGTCTCACATGATAATACTCATGTTTATCCAATCATGAATGTGAGTGAAAATGATTGTAAAACAGTTGGTAATTGTGTAGATGGAAATGACAATGATGTTTCACATGATAATATTCATGTTTATCCAATCATGGATGTGAGTGTAAATGATTGTAAAACAGTTGGTAATTGTGTGGATGGAAATGACAATGATGTTTCACATGATAATATTCATGTTTATCCAATCATGGATGTGAGTATAAATGATTGTAAAACAGTTGGTAACTGTATAGATGGAAATGACAATGATGTTTCACATGATAATACTCATGTTTATCCAATCATGGATGTGAGTATAAATGATTGTAAAACAGTTGGTAACTGTGTAGATGGAAATGACAATGATGTTTCACATGATAATATTCATGTTTATCCAATAATGGATGTGAGTATAAATGATTGTAAAACAGTTGGTAAGTGTGTAGATGGAAATGACAATGATGTTTCACATGATAATACTCATGTTTATCCAATCATGAATGTGAGTGTAAATGATTGTAAAACAGTTGGTAATTGTGTAGATGGAAATGACAATGATGTTTCACATGATAATATTCATGTTTATCCAATCATGGATGTGAGTGTAAATAATTGTAAAACAGTTGGTAATTATGAAAATGGAAATGACAATGATGTTTCACATGATAATATTCATGTTTATCCAATCATGGATGTGAGTGTAAATGATTGTAAAACAGTTGGTAATTGTGTAGATGGAAATGACAATGATGTTTCACATGATAATATTCATGTTTATTCAATCATGAATGTGAGTGAAAATGATTGTAAAACAGTTGATAACTGTGTAGATGGAAATGACAATGATGCTTTACATGACAATATTCATGTTTATCCAATCATGGATGTGAGTGTAAATGATTGTAAAACAGTTGGTAAGTGTGTAGATGGAAATGACAATGATGTCTCACATGATAATACTCATGTTTATCCAATCATGAATGTGAGTGAAAATGATTGTAAAACAGTTGGTAATTGTGTAAAGGGAAATGACAATGATGTTTCACATGATAATACTCATGTTTATCCAATCATGGATGTGAGTATAAATGATTGTAAAACAGTTGGTAACTGTGTAGATGGAAATGACAATGATGTTTCACATGATAATATTCATGTTTATCCAATAATGGATGTGAGTATAAATGATTGTAAAACAGTTGGTAAGTGTGTAGATGGAAATGACAATGATGTTTCACATGATAATACTCATGTTTATCCAATCATGAATGTGAGTGTAAATGATTGTAAAACAGTTGGTAATTGTGTAGATGGAAATGACAATGATGTTTCACATGATAATATTCATGTTTATCCAATCATGGATGTGAGTGTAAATAATTGTAAAACAGTTGGTAATTATGAAAATGGAAATGACAATGATGTTTCACATGATAATATTCATGTTTATCCAATCATGGATGTGAGTGTAAATGATTGTAAAACAGTTGGTAATTGTGTAGATGGAAATGACAATGATGTTTCACATGATAATATTCATGTTTATTCAATCATGAATGTGAGTGAAAATGATTGTAAAACAGTTGATAACTGTGTAGATGGAAATGACAATGATGTTTCACATGATAATATTCATGTTTATCCAATCATGGATATGAGTGTAAATAATTGTAAAACAGTTGGTAATTGTGTGGATGGAAAGGACAATGATGTTTCACATGATAATATTCATGTTTATCCAATCATGAATGTGAGTGTAAATGGTTGTAAAACAGTTGGTAATTGTGTAGATGGAAATGACAATGATGTTTCACATGATAATATTCATGTTTATCCAATCATGGGTGTGAGTATAAATGATTGTAAAACAGTTGGTAACTGTGTAGATGGAAATGACAATGATGTTTCACATGATAATATTCATGTTTATCCAATCATGGATATGAGTGTAAATAATTGTAAAACAGTTGGTAATTGTGTAGATGGAAATGACAATGATGTTTCACATGATAATACTCATGTTTATCCAATCATGGATGTGAGTGTAAATGATTGTAAAACAGTAAATGACATTAATGTGTCACATGATAATACTCATGTTTATCCAAACATGGATGTGAGTGTAAATGATTTTAAAACAGTTGGTAATTGTGTAGATAGAAATGACAATGATGCTTTACATGATAATATACATGTTTCTCCAATTATGGATGTGCTTGTAAATGAAAGTAAAATAGTTGGCAATTGTGTCCACAACACTGTAGATGGAATTGACAATGATGTGTCACATGGTAATATTCATGTTTATCCAATCATGGATGTGAGTGTAAATGATTGTAAAACAATTTGGAATTGTGTTGTTGGAAATGACAATAATGTTTCACATGATAATATTCATGTTTATTCAATTATGGATCTGAGTGTAAATGATAGTAAAACTGTTGGTAACTATGTTGATGGAAATGATAATGATGTGTCAAAGGGCAATACCCATGTTTATCCAGTAATGGATGCAAGTGTAAATGATAGTAAAAAAGATGATGATGATGATGATGATGATGATGATGATGATGATGATGATGATGATGATGATGATGATGATGATGATGATGATGATGAACATTTTAGTGGTAAATCCATTGATTTCCTTAGCCTAAATGTGTGTGGAATCAGAAAAAGATGTAACTACCCAGAATTCCTCCAATTCTTAGATAAGTATGACATTATTGGTTTACAGGAAACAAAGACTGACCACCTAGATGATATAATCATACCAGGTTATCAAGTGTATATAAAACATAGAACGAAGAAGTATAGAAGGTCAGGCGGGATTGGATTATTATTCAAAAATAAGTATAGTAATTACATTACAGTTCTAGAAAAGGAAAGTACAAATAACTATATCCTTTGGGTTAAAATATCGAAATACCTCCTAGACATTGATCAAGATTTATATGCTGGTATTGTTTATCTCCCACCAGAAGGTTCCAAATATGTTGATAATGATGCATTCTATGAATTAGAACAATCAATTTTACATTACCTCACGCTTAGTGATTATGTCAAAGTTTTTGGTGACTTTAATGCTCGCACAAGCAGTTTGTGTGATTTTCATGCTGTTGACCAACATTTGATTGAAGAATTTAATCTAGACTCCCCGGAAATACAAAATGATGTTATTCCAGAGGGAATATTAGACAAATTAGATTTACCATATGATAGGACTACTCAAGATAGAGATAGCGCCAATAACTTTGGTTATAGATTAATTGACATGTGTAAGAACCTGACACTGTTCATTTGTAACGGTAGAATCGGTAGAGATAAACTAAAAGGTAGTGTCACATGTAACAACAAATCAGTAGTAGACTACGTTATCTCTTCACCTAAAACATTATCTCTTATAAATAATTTCCAAATACTAGATTACTCGCCATTATACTCAGACGTCCATTGTCCAGTGTATTTCAGACTCCAAGCTGTCCCAGTTTCTTCTTCAGTAGTCAACATAGGTATCCAGGAAAAAAATGATAATGAAGTTGAAGATAATAGAAGCCCAGATCTCCCTAAACCATATGACAGAAGTAAATGTGAAGATTTTCGTGAAAATTTACATAAGGATAGTATACACAAGCTCCTACAACACATAAACACATGTGCAGTAAACGCAACCACGATCAACAACACTGCGGTTGACATCGCGCACGTGCTAACTCAGGCTGCACGAGATACATTTGGAGTAAGAAAGTGTCCCAAATCCCGTACTGCTAGAACGGAACAGCGTAAGACAAACAAACCATGGTTCAATACAGAATGTAGGGAAGCAAGAAGAAAGTACTTCAAAGCAAAGAAAAAATATAATAGATTTAGAACTATGACAAATAGATTAAACCTACAAATGCTATCAAAACATTACAAAAAGTGTATTGACCGATGTGTAAGGAAATTTGAATCAGAACAACATAGAATATTTAGAGAAAAAAGCAAACGCGATCCTAAAGAGTACTGGAAGACATTAAACAAAAAAGACAAAGTCTCAAATGATAAAACTCCAGATCTAGAAACTTTTTATAACTTCTTCAAAAACTTAAATAATGAACAACCAGCCCCAGAAAACATAGAAAATCCCCCATTACCCCAAGACATATATGAAACAGAAATATTAAACAAAGACATAACAGCAGAAGAAATTAGCCAAGCGATAAAAAAATTAAAGCGAGATAAATCTCCTGGTATTGACCTAATTCAAAACGATCATCTTAAAGACTCCGAGAAATACCTACTACCTCTATTGCTGAAATTATTTAATCAAATACTAAGCACAGGTATACTTCCCGAAAGCTGGTTAACAGGTGTCATAAAACCAATTTACAAAGGGAAAGGAAATAACACTGATGTCAACTCCTTTCGTCCTATAACATTACTCTCGTGTTTCGGCAAACTGTTCACCAGTATATTAAACACCAGGCTGAAACTGTTTCTCGAAACTAATCATATCTTAACCCCTGCCAAGGCAGGCTTTAGAAAGGACTTCTCAGTAACGGATAATATTTTCGTAATTCATACTCTCATAGACTTGCTGAAAGTAGCCAAAAAGAAACTCTACTGTGTCTTTGTAGATTTTACGAAAGCTTTTGACACTGTTTGGCGCACAGGGTTATGGTATAAGATGTTAAAAGTCGGCATAAATGGACGTTTTATGGACTTAATTAAGAATATGTACCATAACATCAAATCTGCTGTCATGGTAGACGGAAAGATATCTCCTTATTTTCCATGCAACTCTGGCGTCAGACAAGGAGAAAATTTGTCCCCACTCCTGTTCTCTGTTTTTGTGAATGATCTGGAAGCAGTACTAATGCAACACAATTGTAAAGGGGTTAACCTTGAATGCGATGAAGGAAATGTGATGCTATTTATCCAGTTACTCATTTTGTTATATGCTGATGATATCGTATTGTTTAGTGACGACCCAAAAGAATTACAAAAAACACTTAATGTATTTCATGACTATTGCAGAACTTGGAAACTGAAGGTTAACTTATCAAAAACAAAGATTTTAATTTTCGGCAGCGGCCAAGCCAATAAATGTAAATTATCCTTCCGTTTGGGTGGAAGTGTTATTGATATAACTGATATGTACACATATCTAGGTTTGATTTTTCACAGAAATGGAAGATTTACAAACTCTATAAAAGCTTTAGTCCAAAGTGCAACGAAAGCCATGTTTGCTTTACTGAAAAAAGCCCGAAATATAAATCTGCCTCTAGACTGTTTACTGTCAGCTTTTGACACAATGGTTGTCCCAATCTTACTGTATGGTTCTGAAATCTGGGGGTTTGAAAATATATCCCTGATAGAAAAACTACACATAAAATTCCTAAAGCTAGCGACTAATTTAAGAAACTCTACGCCTAATTTTGCATTGTTCGGTGAATTTGGAAGAGAAGCTCTATATACTAGAATTTATGTAAGAATGATACATTATTGGCATAGGATAGCTACTAACAACGAAACATTAAAGATATCTAGTTTATTATATACATTCATATCGCAAGAAAATTCAAACTTCGTGAAGAATCTACGATGGATTTCATTTATTAAAAAGATTTTAAACGATTGTGGTTTATCCTTTGTATTTAGCAAACCATGGCTGTATACCACGTCTGATCTCACTTCTAAAATTAAACAGATTCTATCTGATCAACACTTACAAAACTGGCAAAGTTCGGTTAGAAATAGTTCGAAAGGTATATACTATCAAATCTTTAAGACATCCCCGTGTTTTGAAACTTATCTGTTCATGCCTCGTTCTGTATACTATCCAATTTTGAAATTTAGGACAAGTAATCATAACTTCCCGATTGAAACCGGACGCTGGCAAGATATTCCAAAACATGAACGTTTATGTAACTTATGTAATTCACCAGCTATAGGAGACGAGTTTCACTATCTCTTTCGATGTGAAGCTCTTCTCCAACAACGTATCAAGTATATCCCAGACAATCTTATGAAATTTTCTAACCTTTTAGCAATGAAACAATTATTGACCACAAAAAAGATTAAGTATTTAAAACAGTTGTCATTATTTATAAATCATGTCCTTAAGATCACTAAAACTCTTAGTTAGTATTTGCACATTGTACATATTTATTGCCCTACTTGTATTTTGTATCTGCATGATATGTGTATATGCATACGCCATCTTGATGAATTTATTCTGTATATAAATGTGAATGTATTATGCTCATGTACCACCGAAGGTGGAATTGAGTTAATAAAAACCTTGAACCTTGAACCTATAGGGATCAAGGCTATTTCATTATATCAGCTTACAACCGCTGAATCCACAAATGATTAATCCAATCTACTCACTCTGGCTTCTACCTCCACCACTAATTGGTACCCTCACCCTGCCTTTGTCCTCTCATCCGCCCCCTGGCTAATTAACTTACTAGCTACTCTCTGGTTTCCTTGTTATCACAACTTCACTTGTTCAACCATTTATGTCATTGTTATCTCATTTTGTTGTATTTGTTATCTCTTTATCATACCAACACATATCCTGTATATAACCTGCTGTTTCACCATCTCTTCTATCACTAACAAGTGGCAGAGGGTATGGGACACCAGTCCTAAAGGCCGTTGGCTTCATAGTATACGCCCCAGTGTGAAAACGAGACCAATGCACTCGAATCACAACAGGAAGTTAGACACAATGACTACCAGGCTTAGACTCGGTGAAACACGCTCCTCGTACCTATACTGTCAAACATGCCACGTCAAGGTCAGTGTCACTCACGTCTTACTGGAATGTCCAAGGTTCGAAATAGCCCGCAAAGCACTCAGGAAGGAGATTGGAGAAAGTGCATTGTCAGCGAAGTTACTGCTGGCGCATTCACAACACCAAAAAATGTACAAGCCCTTATCCAACCTCCTCCTCCTAAAAAGTGACCTTAGTCAGTACATGTATATATGAAAGAAATATATCAATGTGCCGCGGGTCCGGTGGGACAGTGCAGTGGTTAGCACATCCGTTTCGAATCCCGCCAGGGACTCGGCAACCTACAGCAAGTAAGGGAGGGGGGGGGGGGGGGGGGGGGGGGGGGGGGTAGCAATGCCACATTGAAATAATGTAGTACCACCCTTGGCCAGTTAGACTCAGCCGAAGCTCGCAGGTTTCATCACAATTTTTTACCATCTCGGCGCTGTGGTCTTTCTCCCTGCCCAAACACTAGCACCTCCGGGAAATAGAAATTGCCAATAAGATCAGCCTAGTAGAGGGACGTACCACACAACAGCACAATAATAACACTCAAACGGCTAAATAGAAATTGCCTGATCAAACTGCCTACTTTGATCGTGACACACCCGGTTACACCTTCCCCATGAATTCCTAGGTGGAACCCCCTTTCCAAGGCTTTAGCCTACTGGGAAAATATTCTCTTATGCGTGTCAATGTGACACTGTCTGCCGAAATGCCTAACGGGCGAAGGCGACATTAAACACTTAATGCAGCAGCAGCATCTCCTCCATATGTTTGATAACGGTATAAGGATCTATACCGAAACTATTGTTAATAAAGAAGTTGATCATCCATAAAATATTTGTCTTCTTCTGCTTGCTGTAGGTGATTATTATCAAACTGATTGCTCTCAGCGCCATTATATAATTTGGCATAATCGGTCACCCATTTTTCCAAAACTTTTTTCTTATCAGAGACAGCAGCCCCTTTTTTCCAAAACCTCCCTGGGAATTGATGTATTCCTATCATTTACAATCCCTATCTTCCCAATAGCCTTCAGTAAATACCCACCGCGTAAAGTAAATATCCACCGTCGCGGGTTTGTTGCCTCAGGGTGGTGGGTAAACGTTAGGCGTGGTCCAATTAGTCCGGAGGTGTAGGAACGGTTATGGACTCAATGGAGGAGATGGTGGTTTCAAAATTGTATGGGTATCGAGATGGTGGTTTCAAAATTGCATGGGTATCACCATTCAAATTGTGTCTTAGACTACTACTGTGAGTTATAAATTAAGATGGTTTCAATATCGCATTATTCGTAGAATACTTACAACGAACAGAAATGCTTTTCATTTATAAACTACAAAACTCTAAACTAGGTACATTCTGTAAATCTTCAAATGAAACTATAAAACATATTTTGCTTGATTGTGTACATGACGTCACCTGTTGGACTGGATCAAATGTAAAACTGACATAAGCCTAGAAACAAATATATATAGCACACCTTATGTTTGGCTACAGAGAAAAAAAGAAATGATGTTATAAATTTGATCTTTACTATACATTTTATATACACCTGCAAATGTCAAAATAGAAAATCGCATATAAATGACCTTAAATCAGTCCTCCAAGACACCTATAACGTCAGTAAGCAGATTCTCTACACTAAATGTAGATATGAAAAATGTATGTCCTTTTGGTCTTCATGCCACATACTCTTTACATAATTATTCACTGTATTGTATGATTTAATGGAAATGTAAACCATACAAACCAACCATGCCAACCTGAATGTACAATGTATTTCATGTTGAAAATATATGCTTATGACTCTGTATGGTACCCACGAAAAAGAAATAAAGTGATAAAAAAAAACACTTACATGCCTGGGGATTCTCAACTAGGGATAGGTGCCTTCCATGAATTACTAACTCAAAGGACGTTTTAAGAACTTAATTAAAGCTCACATATAATATAATCCAACACAACTGCATAGTTTGATCAAGGTACGCATACATTACCCCGGTTCCATCCTATATGCATTGTCCACATGTCCACATGTCATGTAACACTAAGGTGTTCTCTTGTATAACTGCCCCTCTCACCTCTCAACTTGGCGTTTTAACTCTTAGCCCCCGCCTCTCCCATCTTATCTCCCGATCCTCTCGCAACGTGCACACTTGGCGCAACAGATTCTCAACTGACCCTATTCTAGTATCGCGAGATTGCACGTACATATTTCATCCCGTATTTAACTAAACACAAAAACAACATCCTCCGTAATAACAAACATGTTTCATGCTGCAGTCTTCGCTTCATATTGTCTCATTATTGTCTCATTATTATTTATACTCTGTCTCTGACAAACTCACTGAAGCGTATTATGTGGGACTCATTGTCGCCATATGTGACAAAGCCTAGTGCAGTCTCGTTTATCTTCTGCTGGCTGTCCCGTATAACTTTATTCACTGCTTATATGTAAACGATACTCTCTGTTTCAGTTGTTATACTTAAATTATCAAATCTTCTTAAATAATCAATATACTAAAATCTTTCTCACTATATGGCACACGTAATAAGACACATAATCAAGTTATAAAGTTCAAACGAATTAATACAACGTTGCATTAAATGGACACTCGCTCCATCTGTTGCCTATCGGTCAAAGCGAAACCTAATGGAGTTATCATTTGCAAAGCACTCTCCTACTCAGCAATGAAATATACTTACATACAGGACCCAGCTTCATAATAAAACTTTCAAGCAATATAATTGCTATTTTTAGAAACATCTCTTCCTGTACATTGCAATACTCGTCGTATAGTCTTTAATTCAATGAATATATATATAATCATAAACATGCTAATTCAGAAAGTAGACAAAATGGTTAGGTGTAATGACGCCTACAGGGACAAATGCCTACGGGGATTAATAACTACAGTTGGAGTTTTGACAGTGATACGCTTACCTGCACACACTGTTTCAGTGTGCACTAACGCCTACACTACAGAAGTAATAACACAAGCTGAGGGATTAGGGGGAAACGAGCAAAGAGCGAAACGTTTAATAAATTTAGCTAAATATAACTGAGTAGTTTTATTTGTAGGTTGTAACACTTGGAGGAATTAAATTTTGATGGACGTTATAACATAATAACAATCAATATATCTTACTCTCTTTACATGGTATCTTTGATATTTGTATATACATCAAGTTCAGAACTGTTACAAATATCACTAATGACCCCTTATCTCCTTACATTTTCATAATTTGTGCTGAGGTGCTAAGTATAATGTTGCGAAGAATATAAAGGGAATAACGATAGGCATCACTGAATATCTAATATTGCAATTTGCTGACGACACATCTTTCGTACTTGACGGAACAGAAAAATGTCTACATACTCTCAAACATATTTTGCAGTTGGTCTGTACGAATATTTATAACTGCTTATAGTGTTTACCTTTGTATTATGAATACAATTTGTATTATATGTCTATGTATCTGAACAAGAAATACAATTATATAAACATTTATTTTACAATACATCCCTCACAATGTACTTTTAGAATTATTTGCAGAACTTCAGGTGTATTCTCTCAATTTCGGTGGCGTTTGTTATTCCCCAGAGTAGTTCATTGTACTCTAAATGAAAGAGTCGAACAGCTGAAGTAATGTTTTGGTGTAAGTTCACTTTTCCGTGTGTTAGCACCTTTAGTACTTAGGGCCTTTAATCCTTTGCCGTAGGTAAAGCTTTCACACTTATTTCCATTATCAATTAGCTATTACAAATAACGAAACAAAGCGAGAAGGAAAGATATTAGTGTTTCTGATAGATAATTCTGGAATGAAGACTCCAATCGAGTCATCGAATCAGTGTACTCTCATTAAAGGTGCTGAAATGACAAACATGATAAATGATATATGTAATCCTGCATCTTTGTAACGGGTTGTAGGCATCAGTGCACAAAGTAATGGACCATTCCACTTTGATGAAAGGTTGAAGGCTGTAAAAATAAAAACCACTGGTGCATAAATTTGTTTATTTAAGACTGTAGGCGTTTGTCCCTGTAGGCGTTAGTAGACTCCACCGACAAAATGCGAGCTAGGAAGCGCTATTAGTTGATTGTTGAATTTATAACAGAGTTCATATGCAAATTAGAAATACCCTCGTTCAAACAAAGTTAACAGATTTGAATACAAATTCATACATTGAATGAGGTGAGGTGAATAAATGTTTGCTCTATAGTGTATACATATTCGAATCTGAAATCAACAGAAAACTATCATATATTTCCTGTCTTAATTTGCTTTGATGAAGTCAAGGACTTCTTTGTGTTTTTTGCAATGTCTGTGCAAATGCTTGAGTTGACATCATTTTTATACATTCAGCTTTGTTAACAGTTGGTTGAGACAAAATTAAATACATGGTTTCGTATTTTTTCAGGAGGGGGAGATAACATCAAGTTTTATTATTGTAAATGGAGGTGAGGTGAGGTGAGGTGTGGCTATGCATTGCGGTGAAACCTGCGAGCATCGGCTGGAACTAGCGAACCATGGTACTACTCTGAAATTCAGTGTAGCATTGAACCCAAACCTTACTGCGTGTAGAACTGTTCTCTACTGGAGACAAAGTTGTCATGCCCCTGATCCTTGATTCGAACCCCGGACCTCTTGATCCGAAGCCGATCCCGCCCCTCGCATTGAATGAGAATATTCAAATTATATAGTATAACTTGATTCTTTGAAAATTGGAACAGTTATAAGACTTAGTAAAAGTTAGACACAGTTTTTCCAAGTCACAATGGTCACAGTTTTATATATGTTAGACAGTTCGTATCGGTATGTAGATCAGTATTATATATTTTTAAATGATTAATCGAAATATCATGATGCCAAACGCCTTTTTTGCATTTGAAAAATATATTGTGAAATCATTAATAGTAGTTTCATTCACACTCAACTCTTGATCGCAGTTCGATTTCATTTTCATTTTTGTAAATTTAGAATTAAATGTGCTAGTTATTTTGCAGCTTATGACATTTTTAAAACCATGCCAACCAACTATTGAAAACGTATCAATTAACGTACTTGTAACTACAATATTGTGAATTTAACAAATGGTACGTATAAGTAATAACATGTGCAAAATCATACGAGCAACCTATGCATGTATCCAGTTTGGCAATCACCATAACAGTGCGTGGTACAGTTTCGATGTACAGATAGGCATATTCACACTCCAAATGTGGCAACTTTTGAAGCTGTCCGCTTCGACGTTTTAATTGTCGATTACAGGTTAATGAAAGCAAGTTGAAATTGTTTTATTGATTCAATAGAAACTTAAATGGGTAAACAGGCATAATAAGTCAAATCGTTACAACCCATGAGGAGTATGTAGGCGACATTTTGATATCCATATGAACATATAAACTGAACGCCAAAAGAAATGTTGAGGGCTTCCACGGGTCCAAAAAAATGGACTCGAGTACTCGAGGGGTTGGACTCGACTCGGACTCGAGTACTCGAAATTAATACCTTTCAACTACGTACCAGCATGTCACTCTAACATTTTGTTTGCCTTTGAGGTTTTAGATTATGAATACAGTGCGAACTACTACCCGTTTTGCGATACAATTTGGCCATATGTCCCCAAAAATAATCAGTACCCATACAGCGTTCAGCTCTACAATTGATAAATCTAATACCTTTTTAGGTTCAAATAAAATGTTATTTAGGTTATATATTTTCTATCTCTGTGATAAAGGCATGCAGATGACAGAGAAGGAAAATTGCAATACAAAATATTTACTTATATTCTACTTCAGTGACATAGGCATACAGGTTAAAGGATACCGTTGAATAAATATGTTACAGCGTGTCATTGTTCTAATTTTCATATCAAGTGTAAGAAATATCGATATGGAATAGCGAGGAATAAATGTGTATAATGTTTATAATCGAAACCATATATAAACTTATAAAGTAAGCGATAATCTTGAAAATCATTGCAGTATATATAAAACTAACTCACATGGTCGCTAAACTTCCCGCCATGTTTATAAACAGAGAATGGTCTTGATTATTTCATGAAGGGTAGCAAGTATAAAGTAGAAATTGATTGAGATATTTAATATTAATAATTAAGACGTAGTAAACAAATCGAATTTATTATGGACATATTATCCTACTTCTATAGGTTAAGAAAGATACGTAGTAATTCAATGTCAACAATTCGTTGATAAATTCACATCTCTACTAAGAAATGGACCGCTTATAGATTTACATTCATTCTTAATCTGTAAATTAGTTTCATATTCCGTATGTGGGTTGAGTTATGTCCAAACTATAAATTCTCGCAGTTTGATTGGATGTGCCTCTGATGATTTGACCATGCACTTGACATGGATTATTTCACCTCATATGTCGGTATCATTATCATTATTCTGTTATTATTTAAATACCTATCTGTTGACTAGACCTACTTTGCCTTACCTCCTATGGGTAATGCTATTTCAACCTTAACACAGACGAACTTGAACAGTGGAGAAGGGGTGCTTAAAATCCCTTATCCAAGGGCCGGTAAGTCTAGGTGGTCTCGTGACGTCACTACCTGTTCATATCACTCTCCTAAAAGTTGCAGAGCAAGGCAGACGTGTTTTGTTTTTGTTCTGTGACTGGGTATTTAGCGGCTTGTGTTGCTAACTTGCTATTTTTCTCTTGTTTGTTCAAGAGATACCCTCAACTTTAATCTTCGGTAGTGCAGGTTGTGGTTGCAAACTGTTTCAAGTAGGTGTTAGTTTTCAAGGGGCCTTGTTGACATGTGCTAGCTAGCGACCGCCCGGAGTAGGTGGGTTGCATGCGCCGCACGTGCAGCTCGTGATTCTTTGTTTTCTCTCACCTGACTGTTGGGTGTTTGACTTGCGTAGGGTAAAGGAGCAGTGGTATCTCTCCTACGCGGGTGACTTGCTTCGCTTGTCATCCGCTTTCGCTTGTCATACGCCTGTCGGTCCGTACTCTAGTGCTAACTGTTAGGTGTTTGTCTTGCGTATGGTAGAGGAGTAGTGGTATCTCTCCTAATCATTTGGCTTGCTTCGTTTGTCATTCGCTTTCGCTTGTCATACGCCTTTCAGTCTGTACTCTAGGGCTAACTGTGGGTTGTTGACTTGCGTAGGGTAAAGGAGCAGTGGAATCTCTCCTACGCGTTTGGCTTGCTTCGCTTGTCATTCGCTTGCGCTTGTCATACGCCTTCGGTCTGTACTCAAGTGCTTCGCGTCTCGCTTGGCTTCTCGCCTCGCCTGTCACTGGCTTCGCTAGTTATTCGCCTAATGTGGATCGCGGGTATCACCTTACGTGAAATCTGCTTGACTAGCTTGGTTAAGGAGCAGTGGATACACTCCTCGCCAGTGACACGCGTTGCCCGTTGCTAGCTTTCGCCTACCATTCGCCTTTGGCATCGCCTTAGGTCGAATCTACATGACTCAGCCTTAGGTTGAATCAGTTTGGTTCAAGTGACTCACTACGCAAGTCACTTACGGTTTGGTATACGCACGATTGTTATGTGAAATAAAGATTGAATTATCTTGTAAGTGTTTAGCCTAGTATTTGTCTGGCTTGTTCGTCTTTGTTTTACCTTGGCGATTTTGACTTTGTGCTCTTCGAGTTCAGAGTCTTTGGTTCAACTCTCTCGATTACCTATCGTCAGAGTTGTTGTTCTTTCGCTCCGCTGCTTAGGTGTTTTCACGTGTGTGACTCACCTCGTCTACGCTACGCTGCTTAGGTGTTTTTCCGTAGGGATTCACCTCGTCTACGCTACGCGAGCGAGTGTCTCGCGTTTCGCCACGCCGCGTAGGTGACTCGACTGTCTCTGACTTCGCTTACGTTACGCGTCTTATCGTTTCGTCCGCCATGTACTCCGCCTTTTGCACGAATTGCGGAGGCAGGAAGTCCGCCTCTAAGGATGCGCATTTGTTATGTAGGAAGTGTAAGGACCTTTGCAAAGAGGAGTACCGTTGCAACGAGTGCGCTCCTCTCTCCGAATCGGAGTTCCACGCGTACGTTTCCGCCATACGCAAGTCTGTAGCCGATAGGGCTTCGCTTCAGAAGCGTGCGTCGTCAGCTCAACGTAGGGAGATGTCTCCCATTCGTTATCCGTCTCCGGAAGAGGACGTAGACATTGTCCTCACGGAACGGGTGGATGAATTCGACAGGGAATCGTCGGTCCTGTCCGAACCCGCTAGGGGGTCGAAGGATTCGCGCTCCCCCCCTCCGCCGTCGTGTTCCAGTTCTCGTCCGCGGACTCGCCCGTTGTCCCCTCCTTCGCCAGACAAGCGGTTGTCTCCGCTTAGGCTTAAGGTTGGCGGACCCACTACGCCCAAGAGCAAAAAGAAGAAGTCCAAGAAGGCTAGGTTTGACAAGGTCAATCCGACCCTCCTTCTGGCATCCGTCAAGGATATGGTCTCTTCCTTGCTCGATGCGCGTCTGGGTCCGCGGACCTTACCCACTCACACTACGACTACGCTACCGTGTGGACCCAATGCGGATGTCGTACCTCGGGGTTCGCGTTCTACGTCCGCTAGGGCCTCCGCATCCGCGACCCCATCGCATACCCCTCACACCCTACGCGTCGTGTCACGGTGGTGTCACCCCCACGTGATTCCTCGCCGGACTCGCCGGAGCGTGACGTCCGCTACGTCGACGGGTCAAACCCTCAGTTCATCAGTATAGAAACGGAGGCTGAGGGTACGGGGTTGTCGGAGGATCCGCCAGTGGTTGACGCAATCGCTATGTTATCCGAAGTGGCTTCGTTCGCGGAGGTTCCACTTAGGACCAGGCAGCTTATGAAGCTGGCCGTACGTTCTCTATCACGGTTCTGGGTTCTGACTCAGGAGATCTCTCTCTGTGTCCGGTGAGAGCCTTGAGGGTGTACACGCAGCGTACCCGCAGGCTGAGGGATGGCAGGCGTCGTCTGTTTCTTTCCTCACTCACCAAGGAGCTTGATAAGCGAACGTTGGGGGTGTATCTAAGGTCGGCAGTCATTGATGTGTACAAGGCCGCTGACCTGCCTCCGCCTTCGCGTTCCATCCCTCATGAAATCTGAGCAGTTTCAGCCACAATGGCTTATCACTGCAACATTGCGTTTTCGGATGTCATGGCAGGGTGTTTTTGGCGTTCATCAGAGGTTTTCGCCTACCATTACCTACGAGATGTCTCCACAGCAGATTTTGAAGGCATCTCTAGGCTGGGTCCACAGGTCTTCGCGCAGACGAAGGTGGTCCCCCCAACCAGACCAAGAAGGGGTCATCCTTCTTAGACGCTTTTGAGACTTATTGTAAATAAACATGGTTTACATTACTAGCTCTCGTGTCTGTTGGTTTTTTCTTTAACTTCGCTTTAACACCCCCTCCCTGTTGGGGTTTGGGGGGCGGTGTGTTGATCGGAAGTTGAGTGGCAGGGTTGTCTCTTCGATCCGCTTAGCGGTAGAGATGGTATCTCCCGGGCTGTGCCTTGTCCTCACCACAGGTTGGAGGACTCGTAGGTAAGCTTACACTCAGGGCTAGTCGCTGGTCTCGTCACTACCATGTATCTACTGACCCGCCTCCTTGCGGTGGGATTCTAGGCAAAGTAGGTCTAGTCAACAGATAGGTATTTAAATAATAGTACGTTTTTGATTAAACGTAATTATTTATACTTACCTGTTGACTAGACCTACGCTCTAGGCCCTCCCATCCTCCACACTTGGTCTGTCTTGCCTTTGGGACTTTCGGAGAGTGATATGAACAGGTAGTGACGTCACGAGACCACCTAGACTTACCAGCCCTTGGATAAGGGGTTTTTCGGACCCCTTCTCCACTCTTCAAGTTCGTCTGTGTTAAGGTTGAAATAGCATTACCCATAGGAGGTAAGGCAAAGTAGGTCTAGTCAACAGGTAAGTATAAATAATTACGTTCAATCAAAAACGTACTATTATATAAGATTTAAATGATTGCTTTTTTATTTTACAAATATACTGACATAATAAGATAATACATTTAGTTTATCCTTGTTATGAAAAAGCGTAACATTCAGCAATAAATATGAATCCTGTCTACCCTTGCTTGTCAATTCGACCAACATAGAATTATTAATGAACAAAAGGCATATAAACCATAGATAAGCTTCATATTGCATGTGTTGGTATAAACTTCATCTGATGTCATCATTCAATATTTTATTAGGTTGCATTGTATGAGAAATTTGTGACTGTGGTAATGAAAGTAGCCGATTCGACCAACCCTGGTATGACTGTTCACTTGTAACGTATGAAAGGTAATGTGGTATAACCACGACACATAGGGGTTCCACTGCAGTTGTTGTTAAATCTTGTTTCAGGCACGACATGTAGTATGTAACTTGCACAGGATGACTGAAATTAATGTGAAATAAATATTTTATCGTGTCCTCGAGTCCAAGAAAATGGACTCGAGTCCAGCTAAACCCGACTCGTACTCGAGTACTCGAGTACCTGTGGAAGCCCTAGTTCAAATGTTACACCTCTTTGAATTTGAAAATCATAAAAAGTTACGTGTTTAGAGGAATTTGCTTTGATGTGTTGTAACATTGCATCACTTTAATAAGTGTTTGTGGTAAAATAGCAGACCTATGATTTTAATGGTAAATTTGTTCTCGCCAGTTCTTCATGGGTAGGGTCAATTGTCCTATTTCCGATCATGCAATAATTGAAGGGAAAATTGTAAAAATGGTTGGGAAATTAACCAAACTGACTTTGTCTTCTTTGATAATGAATGCACATTCATAAAAAAAGGAAATTAGTTGTGTTTTTGGAAATATTTATTCATTAATTTGTCTGAAAATGACGAAATATTGAGATTGAGATTTGTTATTTTTCTATTCTCAACACAACTATAAGAATCTTAGAAAACGTTTTTGTTAAAAATGTGCTTCGACTCTTTTTAGGAAGCTTTGCCACATGTTTACGGACTAGATTTGTTTCTAAATCTTTCTAAATAGTGAACTTCTTAAACATTTTGGTGTTCATCAGAAGGGTCATGTCGTCAAAACGTAGCCATAGAATGTTTACCACGCATGAAATGCACGTGAAATCAGTTGGTAACGGTAATTCATTATTTCACACCATAATTCGATAACAATGCCGAGGTTAACAACTTAAGAGCGGGAAAGAGCGATTGGAATGCTGCAGACTGGGTCCACTGATGGAGACGTCGCTGCCACATTCGGATGTCATCGTCTCACCATTCTTAGGCTACGGCGACGTCTACAACAGACTGGATCGACTCGAGACCGAGCTAGAAGCGACAGGCCGCCAGTGACATCCCCAAATTAAGACCGGTACCTGCTTCAACTGCATCTCAGGAACCTGCTATCCGCCACAACGACAGCTTCTACTGCACTTGGACACAGAATCAGTCCCCAGACGACGAGAAGAAGGCTCCAACAACATGGACTGAGGTCACACCGGCCGATGCGAGCAATGCTGTTGACGCGCCGACAGGGTTGCTTGGGCAAGAAATGTTCGACGTTGGCAGAACCAAAACTGGTAGAGAGAGTTATTTTCTGACGAAAGTCGGTTCCAGATGTACGTAGCAGACGGGAGAAGGAGGATCTACCGTCGCCGGGGTGAGAGGGAGTCAAGCTGCCGCGTACAGGAAGTTATCCCTTTCGGTTGAGGCATCGTCATGGTCTTTGGTGGGATACGCGGCAACGCAACCACCGACCTTATTGTCATTGACGGCAATCTAACGGCGCAGAGGTACATTGACAGGGTCTTACAGCTAGAGGTCATCCCATTCTTACAACGCCATCCAAACACCCTTTTTCAACAGGACAATGCTCGTCCTCATGTAGCCAGAGTGACATTACAGTACCTCAACGTCAACAGCGTCCAACTTTTGCCTTGGCCTGCAAGATCGCCCGATATGAACCCCATCGAGCATCTCTGGGATTACGTCGATCGAAGGATCCGTCAGCGTCGACACCAACCACACACACGTCAACAACTTATTGCTGCATTGATGGCCGAATGGAGGCAGATATACCACCTGCTTTCATCAGACGACTGACGTTTTCTGTTAGACGAAGAGTTCTGGGATGTTTGAATGCCAACGGCGGACATACCAGATACTGATCACATACAATCTGTCATTAAACTAATGATTATTCTATGATTTTGTTGTTTTTGTGCATGATATTCAAATTCAAAGAGGTGTAACAATTCAAGAGCTAACTGATGACAGTTCACAATGCAAATATCCATTCACAAAACCAATGAAGCGTATACGTATATACAACACTTGAGTATAAATGTAAGTGAGTCCAACGCAGATTTTAACGTTGGATATGTGGATTTTTTTTATTTCATCGAAATGATAACCACTCTATTTGAAAAAATTATTGTTTGAATGTTGATAATAAGAACAGCCATACTATCGCCATTCATGACTCGTGTGTAATATTCATTCATTATATGTTTGCAGATGATGACGTCACATTGTTGCTGAGGCGAGAGGCTCATTCTGGAGTCAAATATGCAAGGATTTGGTCATACAATAAATATTAATTTTCTCTTTTCTTGACAAATACCTGCGCCACTCGTGATAATATAACCTATCTACCTCACTCGATGAGATAAACATGGTATTAGTCAAGAAAAGCCAAATATCGTCTATATAATTAGCGATTGTCTTAATGAACCCGTATCAAACTTGACTACAACAACTATATATATATAATAAAGAATGATTTGTGTTAAAGGAGCAGAAACACGTTTTTGCAAACTTTATTTTTTCAAATTTCCAATTTATAATGAGAGTTTATGTCATTCAAATATACTTTTGAAATTTTGAAATTGTTTATATTGATTTATTTGCACATATAGTGTATATACACAATATACACAATAAGTATATTTACCATATGGGTAAATTAACCATCTGAAGTGACGAATTTTAAAATCTACCTCAGTTGTTAAAGGTACATCCATTGTGTTGTTGGGGGTCAAATATGACAAACGTTGTAAATGGTCTTATTTTATCGAGAAGTACCAACTGTTACCGAAAACAACCATTTTAATGATACTGGACTTAGTATATTGACGATATGAAGGTTAAAGTAGTGATTTCTGATCGAAAACCGGACAATGCACCGCGTGTGGCGCGCGCCACAGAGTCAAACGTAATTTTTTAATCTTATTTACACCAGACAAAATAACAAAATTGGGTTAATAATGTTCAATAGGTCATATAACTACTGTGCATGTAAATAGGACGTTCACTTTCGGTTTCTACACATGCATAATGATGTTATTCGATTTTAATTGGAAAATAGTAAATATGATATGTTTGGCGATTGGGGATGAATATGCAAGATAAGTGAATTTATTTGTATTGTAAACATCACATATGGTGTGTTGGAACGTATTAAAGCCAAATAAAATTTTATGAAACACAATGGATGCACCTTTAAGTGTTCTTATAGTAATTTATAGCATGTCGTCATTAGAACGACAGTAGAACTACTGCTTGTATGAGGTGTATACATAAAATTCCATATAACTTATTTGAGTGGTATTTTGTAGGTTTGAAGTGAAATAAGAACAATTAATCTTGAATAAATGAGGTTGTTTATCCATAAATGAGTGTTCTTATTTGACTTCCATTTATAATAGCTGCGCTGACCTAGGGGTCTCCATAATCATGGATTCTCTCAAACATGAACAACGCGCTGTGATCAAGTTCCTTACTAAAGAGAGATGCAAAGCTACAGAAATACATAATCGTATGTGTAATGTAATGGGTAAGGATGCTCCTAACCTTTCAACAGTTTGTCGCTGTCTCTTCAGTTCAAGCGGGGCAGGGAGTCCTTAGACGGTGACCCATGGTCAGGCAGGCCATCTGAAGTCACCCGACCGGAAGTTATTGCCGCTATCGAAAGACGAATTTTAGCTGACCGCCGTGTTAACGTTTCTGAACTGTCTTTGGAATTCCAGATATCAGTTGGAAGTGTTGAAAAAATAATTCATGACCATCTTGGTATGTCCAAGGTATCTGCAAGATGGGTACCCAGAAACCTCACAGCACAAGATCGCCAGAAAAGAACCGAAAGTTGCATGGAGCTCCTGGATCGGTTTAATGCGGATGAAGCCAGGTTTTTGTCTCGTCTGGTGACAGGTGACGAAACCTGGATCCACCACTGGGACCCGGAAACTAAACTGGAATCCAAGCAATGAAAGCACCCGAGTTCACCGCCTCCCATGAAGTTTCGCACTCAACCATCAGCTGGCAAGGTTATGGCGACAATCTTTTGGGATGCAAAAGGCATATTATTGATTGATTACTTGCCAACCAAAACTACAATGAATGGTCAATATTATGCCAACCTAATGCAAGAATTGCGAAAGACAATTCGACAGAAACGCCGTGGAATGTTGACACGTGGTGTTCTGATTTTGCATGACAACGCTCCAGTCCACAAGTCAAGAGTTGCACAGGCCGCTATACGGGATTGTGGATTCGAACAGCTAAACCACCCACCCTACAGCCCAGACCTAGCCCCCATTGACTTCTTCCTGTTCAGAAACCTGAAATCCGCCCTACGTGGAAGGCACTTCCGGGATGACTAAGACGTCAAAGCTGCCACAGAGGCAGGAAGACTTCTACAAAAGCGGCATCAAAAGTCTTAAAGAGAAATGGAATAAGTGTATTGAAAAATATTGAAAAATAAAAGTAAAAAATTGACTACGCGAGTTGGTTTTATATTGAAGTTGCAACACTTATTGAACGCCCCTCGTATGTCAATCTGCACATGTACACGTCGTTGCTGAAACTGGTACATATGTCAATCTGCACATGTACACGTCGTTGCTGAAACTGGTACATATGTCAATCTGCATACACGTCGTTGCTGAAACTGGTACATATGTCAATCTGCACATGTACAAGTCGTTGCTGAAACTGGTACATATGTCAATCTGCACATGTACACTTCGTTGCTGAAACTGGTACATATGTCAATCTGCATACACGTCGTTGCTGAAACTGGTACATATGTCAATCTGCATACACGTCGTTGCTGAAACTGGTACATATGTCAATCTGCATACACGTCGTTGCTGAAACTGGTACATATGTCAATCTGCATACACGTCGTTGCTGAAACTGGTACACATGTCAATCTGCATACACGTCGTTGCTGAAACTGGTACATATGTCAATCTGCATACACGTCGTTGCTGAAACTGGTACATATGTCAATCTGCACATGTACACGTCATTGCTGAAACTGGTACATATGTCAATCTGCATACACGTCGTTGCTGAAACTGGTACATATGTCAATCTGCACATGTACACGTCGTTGCTGAAACTGGTACATATGTCAATCTGCATACACGTCGTTGCTGAAACTGGTACATATGTCAATCTGCATACACGTCGTTGCTGAAACTGGTACATATGTCAATCTGCATACACGTCGTTGCTGAAACTGGTACATATGTCAATCTGCACATGTACACGTCGTTACATATGTCAATCTGCACATGTACACTTCGTTGCTGAAACTGGTACATATGTCAATCTGCATACACGTCGTTGCTGAAACTGGTACATATGTCAATCTGCATACACGTCGTTGCTGAAACTGGTACATATGTCAATCTGCATACACGTCTTTGCTGAAACTGGTACATATGTCAATCTGCATACACGTCGTTGCTGAAACTGGTACACATGTCAATCTGCATACACGTCGTTGCTGAAACTGGTACATATGTCAATCTGCATACACGTCGTTGCTGAAACTGGTACATATGTCAATCTGCACATGTACACGTCATTGCTGAAACTGGTACATATGTCAATCTGCACATGTACACGTCGTTGCTGAAACTGGTACATATGTCAATCTGCATACACGTCGTTGCTGAAACTGGTACATATGTCAATCTGCATACACGTCGTTGCTGAAACTGGTACATATGTCAATCTGCATACACGTCGTTGCTGAAACTGGTACATATGTCAATCTGCATACACGTCGTTGCTGAAACTGGTACATATGTCAATCTGCATACACGTCGTTTCTGAAACTGATACATATGTCAATCTGCATACACGTCGTTGCTGAAACTGGTACATATGTCAATCTGCATACACGTCGTTGCTGAAACTGGTACATATGTCAATCTGCACATGTACACGTCATTGCTGAAACTGGTACATATGTCAATCTGCATACACGTCGTTGCTGAAACTGGTACATATGTCAATCTGCACATGTACACGTCGTTGCTGAAACTGGTACATATGTCAATCTGCATACACGTCGTTGCTGAAACTGGTACATATGTCAATCTGCATACACGTCGTTGCTGAAACTGGTACATATGTCAATCTGCATACACGTCGTTGCTGAAACTGGTACATATGTCAATCTGCATACACGTCGTTGCTGAAACTGGTACATATGTCAATATACACTAACAACTACGCGCCATTGCTGAATTAAATGGCAAAAGATTCGTTATTTTAATAGTATAAGGTCTATACTCAACTTATGAAATAAACATATAATTAAGAAAAATATGTTAAGTTTTAGTCCACAAATATGATATAAATGATACGGATACATACTTGGTTAATCTCTATTCTAGTTTGGTGAGTATATATTGATTTTAAATCAACAAACATTTATCCAGAAACGTTTAAATAAAGCAAGCCAAAGAATTTAAACAAATCTTAAGATTTCTTTCTCTACCATCCTGAAGTGTTTTCATATTCCAAGATTGTATAGCGAATCTTAAGATGCATGTATGCATGATTTTTTATTTAAAATTGAATACTTTATTACGCACGCCATAAACCTGATATGAGCTAAAGTGTTTAGCGTGTTTAGCGTGTTTACATGAGACGCAACGTGTACATTTTTCAAACATAATGGTATATGATGCACATCTTTACAGATTCAAGTGAAAAGTACAACAAGGTTTGTCGTCGCCTTATCAAAATTAAAAGAGACTTTCGGATGGGACATTTAAAGTATTATCTTATCAAAATGATCAAACGTCATAAAACAGAACATTAACTTGTATTCATTTATTTAAAGGGACTTCTCTATCAAACGAATATACGTGTAGTGGACAGTGCTGTAAAAATGTGGTTCCAAATAAAAGCATTACGAGCTAAACATGTTATTCTTAGAGGATCAACACCACATCTAGAAAGCGCTTAAGCATGAGAGCGAGGAAAATGGCAAAGATAAAAAAATTCAGGACGATATTCTGCATACATTCTTAACCTTCATTGCACCTTGAGCAAGATCAGAAAATAGTACATGAATTCTAAAATTCAAATTCAGTTTCTTTTTCGAATCCCGAAGGAGACACCAAACATTTGTGACCTGGGTCTGTGTTGCGCCCTTGGGCAAGGCACTTCATCCACATTGCACTCAGTTCACCCAGCTGTATTTGGATCGAATCCTATAGCAAGTAAGTACACCTAATGTGCGTTTACTTAGAAAATGATATTGGTAAGTTAATATAAATTACGTAAACGCCTACTAGTGACATACTAGTGACTATCTGACATACACAACATTGCATTTTATCTTCAATATAGACCACGTGAAACATAAATTAATCATATGTTAATGTTATGGACATGGAATCCTCAGACAGCAAAGCATTAAAGCACTTTAATCTTATCAATAGTCTATGTCACCTACCAGACAACAATGCAGAAGTACACTGATGCTGCAGCTCACTGTTTGAGTACATACATAGTCCATTCTGTGTTTGTACAATCTAAATACATATAGATCAACTGTTCTACATTATGCTAACAATCTAAATAAATTCAGATCGACTGTTCTATACTGAACGTAATATGAAAAAACTGATTGGTGTTTATGAACAATGGAGGATGAAAAGAAAAAACTCATTCACATGTAAATAAATAGAATGTCATCTGAATCTAGTGTCTCTTCACTAATATTAAACATACATAAGCATATACATCTAAAATAAAGACTATAGATTTTTAAAAGAATCTCATACTTTGATACTTATTACACGGCTCGAATCTCTCACCTACCCACACAGAACCTTAACTATACACAGTGTGAACACAAACCTTGCATGCAGTGAATGGAACGTCTAAAGGCTATTTATTTATGTGCTATTTGTATGAATTAGATAAGGCAAACAAAACAAAACAAATTTTCTCATATCTTAATAAATAATAATAATAGTATATTTATAATGCGCACATATCCATGCACAATGCATGCTCAAGGCGCTACACAATTATTACCCTGAAGGAATCATACTAGTACTTTCGGTGCTGCCTATGAAGCGCTCCGCGCGACCGATAAGGTCCATACGTTCCCAACCAGGTACCCACAGTTGCTTCGTCTGTGACTAAATGACTCATGTCAAAAAATGTTTCCGTGTAACATATGTTTTCTCTTTCTATAAACACTTTTGATTTCGTGATATATACTATTAGGAAATATTCAATGCATCCGACTACTCCCTACTGCTTTGGTATACGAAATACCCTAATACCCGATACATTAAGACCCATGCATCCAATTGCCAACCAATAAGCAGACTCATTCAAAAGATATAATCATTATCATGCGACTTCCTTAATGGTTGCATACACAATATGTATATTCCCGACATAGAAGAATCGACATCTCCGGTCTTTTTAAAAAAGAGTCACATCGTAATAACTAATCTTAACAAAAGTATCCACATTCAAAGAAATAACATACACAACATAATTACTCAAGCAGATGATCAATATGCCACATATGGCAGAAATCGTATGGCATACTTTCAAGTGTTTAATATACAAGACTCTTTTTTTTGTATAATCAGTATTCATATGGTAACAACAAAGATTCAAAATAAGTAATTCGTCAAAAAGTAACACGTCGACAAGAATGTATAAAACGTGTCAATTCAAAATAAAACCAACACGTAATGCGATAATAAACATAATGTCTGCGCTTTTTTAAAAAGTGTTTTATGATGAGTTTTATAATGTTAATTTTAATTAATTTGATTTATCCAAACTGAAATAGGTTTGTTTATTGTTCACAATATTTATTATCTGAAAAATGCCAGTACCGTCGTTCTGATGTCTATTTCACTGTAAGTGGGATTAAGTGACTGTCGCCCTAATGGCACTTCCTTCATTATGTGTGTAAGGACATTAGGGCGACCGGAATGTGCTTACTCATTGTATAATAGTTTTATGACTATAACATTTGCTAAATAGTAATTAAACCTTACAAAACCTATTTCAATGTTAAAATTAGGCATAATGTTTTCAAAATACACACCAAATCTTACAACTGTCGCCTTAATGGCGCTCTGTTACGACTGTTGCCCTAATGACTCGTACGCTAGGATGTGTGTGTGTGTGTGTGTTTGTTAAAGGTGGCAACCGGGGACAGTTGTATCTATACACACCCTTCAACCGGGGACACACACTCAACCGGGGACGTCCCCGGTTAACAGAACCTTGCCATATGCTTTTTTTTGCCCTTTTAAACCTAGGAATTGTATTTTTGACCCGGAGAGTACTTTGTCCCGTTTGCCTGTAAAATTTCATAAACACTTACACACATCATAAGGGAATAGCATTTGTTGGTATTTCGCGCCGATACACACGTGTCCCCGGTTACATGGAAAATGAGAGGTTAGCAGGTGTCCCCGGTTACACGGAAAATGCAAGTTTAGCAGTGTGAAGCCAGCAACATGAGGGAAACCCGACTTCTGTAGCGCCAAGGAATTTTTAAGTGGTTAATGTTTTCAAAGTGCAGTAATAAATAATTTTCTATTATATCATTCAATATTCAATAAACTTTAATATTCGTATTGAATCAAGCTGCCATCGTAGATTGAAGTTATGTTAACTAACATTTAGCATCTTCCGCACGCATCGGGCGAGATATGCATTTACAAGAAATTCATATTCATTAAATAAAACCTTTATGCAATAGTAGGATTATGAGTAAATAAGCATAATCTTATATACTAACGCTCATATTTAGCTCTTTCAATCTTTCATTTTTCACAAATCAATGGCAAACGCTTACTACGCAATGCTGTAATTTGATACAAAAGGAACATTACATTTAAGGAACATTGATAAAGATGTTGTTTTGTATTTGTATTACTTTAAAATGAAATAAAGATTAAAATGAATTTACAAAAGTATCGAGGGAATACCTTTATTCCTGCATTGTAATTTAATTGACTGTATATTCCGATATTTTGAACATATGGACATATTAATGCCTTAATTAATGGACACATTATCTCTATATATTGTGAACTGTCTTTATGTTCATAGGGTACACTCTATTATTATCGATTGCTACTTAATAGACAGTGTTACTAATAAAGTCAGTTATGAAGCATGACTAACATATTTTGTCTCTTTGTAGATACTGCAGTGATAATCTAAATCTGAATTATTACAGCGCATTGTCAGTATTTGCACTTATTGATGTTGCTTAATCGTGTGTACATATTTAAAAGCCATATTTATATCAAACAATATATCTTATTTATAGATATCTATACCAATCATTAACTAACTACACCTATATTCTATCGGTTGATTTATTTAAGAGAGGTTTAGGATGGCAACTTAAAGGGACACTCCGTATGTTATTGTAGTAACATAGGTCAAAAGTTAGCAAGGGTGTTATTTCATCGAGAAGCAATGACTGTTGTCGAAAATTACCCTTTTAGTGCCAATCTGTTCAGTATATTTACATTATTAAGATGTGACTTAACTATCGATTGTTGGACCTCGATTTTTGTCAAGGCGAAATGGGCGTGCGGTAAGCTATTGGTACGGTCAATGCTAGCGATAGTTGCCTTACTCTGAGGGCGTGGGTTCGAATCCCGCATGAGACCCGGCCCGAAAAAGTACGAGAATGTGTACTATTGAAGGTAGTTTTATCCCAATTATAACCATGTTATATTTATATGAAGCAGATAGAGGAACAAATATTGGTTGGTACTGTTAAATGAACATATAACTGGTATGCTTGTAATTAGGGCGCATGGATTCGGCTTCTCATCGTGTACTAAGCCGCTACTCGAGTTTCATTGAAATGAAGTTATTGTCAAATATTTGGCGTCGAGTGAGATGATTTGGAGGATAATCATTTGATATTTTATGATATATTGATATGTATCACATCTAAATAACATTTCATGAAAAACACGTCGTATCCCTTTAATGAATAACAATATAAGCATATTAAGTACATTTACAGACAGTTCTAAGAAAGTCCACCTAGTCTTTATCTCGTCCTCTGACAGTTGGTACCACGTTTAGATGGGATAATATTGCCCGTTCATAATAGGCCAATAATCCGACGGGCTCGAACTGTCCGATAGCGGAATGGACGTAATGGCAACTGTTTGCGAACTTTATGAACTGGCTCGGACGTACTAAAACGAAAGCGTGCGTTTGAATGTTGGACATGTCCAACGTTCTCCCTATAGTCCGGTTGCCAAACCCCAGATTTTTGGACAACCTTGCATTGCGGTATGTACAATTTTTTTTTGCTGTTTCTATACCTCTGAGATGTGCTCTTCAAGAATCTGAATGATGCCACTCTGTCATCATTGGGCAATCCGCACAATATGCAAATTAAGGCCGCCATTACTGAAAATCTTGAATTCGTCAATATCTCAATAACTATGTATGATATCAACTTAATTTTGGTGTCTATCCCCATGTTTAGAGGGGTAATGAAACAGATTAAGCCTTTTCAGTAAAGATCACAACAATAATTTATGCTGAATATGCAAATTAGGCCACCATTACTGAAAATCTTGATTTCGTCAATATCTCATTAACTATGCATGATGTCAACTTAATTTTGGTGTCTATCCCCATGTTTAGAGGGGTAATGAATCAGATTAAGCCTTTTCAGTAAAAATCACAACAATAATTTATGCTGAATATGCAAATTAAGGCCGCCATTACTGAAGCTCTCTATTTCGTCAATATCTCAGTAACTATGTATGGTATCAACTTAATTTTGGTGTCTATCCCCATGTTTAGAGGGATAGTTAATCAGATTAAGCAATTTCTTTGAAGATCACAATATAATTTGTGCTGAATATGTAAATTAAGACTGCCCTTACTGTAAGCAATCCATTGGTAAGACGGTATGTCCATGCTGAAGACTTGTCTTGTTCAGCTTATCTGCCAATTTCGATGTACATTTTTCATTACAGAATTGACTCCTCTCAACACACTCTCTCGCAATGTCTATTAATAGTTGTAGATAATAAGCATGGTAGAGACCCACAGGGTGCCAATGTACAATGTACAATGCACAATGAAGGACGAGAGGGTAGAACAGGTAATCCCCGTCAAGAGATACTATGTTCCTAAAAAGCCAGACCTGCCTTCAAGTGAAGTGAATCATTCTGTTTTACCGCTTTGAGTAATGGGCCATCAAGAAAGGACCTTCCATTTAGAGTTTTTTTAACTGTGTTGCCACAAACACAAACCCTATCGAGTTCGGTGGCTTCAACACTAAGTTGTGTAGAGAGCAGGGACAGAGTGTGAAACCAGCGACCAAGGCCGTGTATCTACCATTGATTGGTATGAATCAAGCCCACCCGGAATCCATGCTCACAGCCATAACCGATGCTCAACGTCGAACGAAGGAATGTGGACTGGACATTGCTGTTTTGGCAAATGATCAGCAGCTCTACAGAGTTGTAGTCAATGTGAAATAGGTTTACCAAACGATATTCGGAATTCACACCAAACCTTGGGGGCATGCCGAGCTCGTGAGTTTTATTGGCTCTGTTGGCGTATTGATGACAGACAGTGAACTTGAGGATATCATGAAATCGCATGTTGGAGGTGTGGCACACATGGTGTCGGGGGAGAAAGTTCCACTGAGGTTCAGAGCCCTTCGGTTAATGACAAAAGATGCTCGGATCACTTAAAATTATCTCTTAAACAAGAATCACAACTGGCCACTTGGTTCAGAATCTGACAAAACCTGTCTTCATCATGATGGTCTTTATGCGGGCGGAATGAGGGACTGACTGGCCATTTCACCTCCGGGCAGTAGAGCAAATGATGCCAAACTGGTTTGCTTTTGCTCACTTCAACAACGGGAGCTTTAGGTTGTGCTAGTACTACTTGAGGACATTGAAAGTGCTTTAGTCCTCCATGGGAGGTGAACACTGCATACATCAATCATCACTTCGCATGCCAAATATATGCTAAAGTCAAGATACAGAATAAACTTCTGACTTGCATTGATCCTCTGGATCTTGCTGGTCATCCTGCTGGTGTGATCATCAATGTTGTCATTGGTCTAATTGCACCTGAAACAGTGAACGTACATGACGCAGTTGAGATTGTGAATGGTTTACTTACATCAATTAAGAGCTGACCTAAGACGACTTAATGCATCATTATCCAAGTTCAAATCATTGGGTTGGCCTGTAGGATCCAGAGGATCAATGCAAGTCAGAAGTTTCCCCAGGGGGGAGATGCTCCAATGTCCTCACGAATTATAACACGTATCTCTCATAGTTGAAGTGAGCAGAAGCAAAAGCGTGTGGCATCGTTAGCTCTACTGTCCAGATAATGAGTGGCCAGTCTTCCAACACGAAGACCAACATGATGAAGACAGGTTTTGTCAGGTTCGGACCAAGTGGAGAGTTGCGATGCTTGTTACAGAGATCATTTCACGGGCTCCAAGCATCTAATGACGTTTACATCCTTTCGATGTGCAAGCAACAGTTCTTATGTCATTAACTGAATGTCTCTAAGTTTCTCTCCCGACAGCATGTCCAGTGCCTGCCTTCAATACGCCAAGAAAGTCAATACAACATATAAGCATGTGCATACCCCTGAGCTTTGATATCAATTCCAAGAATATCAGTTGGTAAACCTATTTCATTCGAAGCAGTAAAACAGAAATATTCACTTCACTTGAAGGCAAGTCTGGATTTTTAGGACCATGGTATCTAGACAGGGATATCTTTGATTACCTGTTCTACCCTCTCGTCCTTCCTTGTGCGGCGAAAGGTCTGGACATTTGCACCCGATGCATATCTACCATGCTTATCTACAACTGTTAATAGCATTGCGAGAAAGTGTGTTGAGAGGGGTTAATTCTGTAATGAAAAATGTACATCGAAATTGGCAGATAAGCTGAACAAGACAAGTCTTCAGCATGGACATACCCTCTTACCAATGGATTGCTTACAGTAATGGCAGTCTTAATTTACATATTCAGCACAAATTATATTGTGATCTTCAAAGAAATGGCCTAATCTGATTAACTATCCCTCTAAACATGGGGATAGACACCAAAATTAAGTTGATATCATACATAGTTACTGAGATATTGACGAAATCAAGAGTTTCAGTAATGGCGGCCTTAATTTGCATATTCAGCATAAATTATTGTTGTGATTTTTACTGAAAAGGCTTAATCTGATTCATTACCCCTCTAAACATGGGGATAGTCACCAAAATTAAGTTGAAATCATGCATAGTTAATGAGATATTGACGAAATCAAGATTTTCAGTAATGGCGGCCTTAATTTGCATATTGTGCGGATTGCCCAATGATGACAGAGTGGCATCATTCAGATTCTTGAAGAGCACATCTCAGAGGTATAGAACCAGCAAAAAAACTTTGTACATACCGCAATGCACACTTATCGGTCCCTGCCACCGGACTACTATTCTGAAATTGGACGGAGTACTAACGTACTAAAAACGGGATTGTCATACTTCGAACGGAACCGCCGTACTTCGAACGGAATTACCGTACTTCGATATTAAGCCCCTGTCACACTTCTACGTATCATCATTTCTTCTGAGTTGCGTTTTGATATGTCTTTCCTACGCGGCCGTACGCAATATACGCCGCTCATTGGCATCCTATAAGTTTAAGGTCGTTTCTTATACGTCGGCATACGCATAGACCATTTCTATACGCGTGAAAGTTTTGGGCATGCTCAACTCATACGCTCATACGCAATACATCGATTTCCCATCGGTCGCGTGCGGTACACGTACGTTATTAATACGTAGTGGGTATGCACTCCATACGCAGTATTTGCTGCTCTCGCGAACCACATATGAATACACATAGCGTACTTGGACCGAATATAGCACGCATGCTGAACGAACTCAAAACGAATGTCAACACATTATTCGCATTTTAACCGTGTTCCTTGCAATCGCACAGTGCATTGTCCTTATGTGGAACGTATGACAAGCATATGCATCACGAACTCAAAACGAATGTCAACACCTTATACGCATTCTAACCGTGTTCCTTGCAATCGCACAGTGCATTGTCCTTATGTGGAACGTATGACAAGCATATGCATCACGAACTCAAAACGAATGTCAACACCTTATACGCATTCTAACCGTGTTCCTTGCAATCGTACAGTGCATTGTCCGTATGTGGAACGTATGACAAGCATATGCATCACGAACTCAAAACGAATGTCAACACCTTATACGCATTTTGACCGTGTTCCTTGCAATCGCACAGTGCATTGTCCTAATGTGGAACGTATGACAAGCATATGCATCACGAACTCAAAACGAATGTCAACACCTTATACGCATTTTAACCGTGTTCCTTGCAATCGTACAGTGCATTGTCCGTATGTGTAACGTATGACAAACATATGCATCACGCACACATATCGTACATGACAGACAACAGACCAAAACAGACGAAATGTCATCGGTGCTGTTATTCAATTTCAAATTTGAGTCCAGATTTGATGTTCCTATATTAACAATTCATTTGTGTGTCATTATATATCCGTGCACTCAATAATATATTCTTTTAAAACAGATGTATACTGCCCAAAAAGGGTTTTAATGTCAACATGGACACACTTGTTAGATTTCAGGAGGTATACAAGGTATTTAACAAATAACTTGATTCAATTGCCAAGGTGAAAAAATTAGCCATTGGCTCTATAGGTCATCAGGCTTTGAAGGATTTATATCAGGTCTTGTATGTGAAATAATAGGTTCATAACATAAATGTAATGACTTATCACAAAACATTAAATTCCACTGCGTTTACGCTCTTTAAAAGAAGAAGTAAAATAATTTCATGGAGTGATATCTATAACTATAAGTGATTTATGAAAACAACATCTGCAAATATGCCTGATTTAGGAATAAAATAATGTTTGCCCTATCCTATCCGAACTGCATCAACATTCTCAAATGGCGAATTGGGTACATTTCACTTAATAGTTAATCGGCTTGTCACGGGTATTTAATATTGGCTTAAAATTTTGAAAAGTTCATCGAATCGATATATAATTTTCATATACAATGCATTGTTGAACGCTTCAGATGAGAAACTTGGGATTGAAAACTTTATTGAGAAATATGTTCTTCGAGTTTGGTTTTGGATATATTTGGGTCGCTAATGTTACTAGTAGTGATGCTTTTGTGAGAGAATTTACACAACGGGTTAAATATATTTATTCCCAAATGTGGAATCATGCATTTTCAACTAGATTGTATCTTTAAATAAAAAAATCCTTAGAAAAATATTTAACTAATATTGATGTGAAAAAAATACAAATTGCACTTACACGCTTCCGTCTCGACTCACATATGCTTATGGTTTCCCGTCCACACACAGATGTAACTCGATCACAGTACGCCCCTTTCAGTTGCTATTTCATGAAAATTTGTTCGAAATAAAATTAGTTGTTCTTAAGAAGTTGCTACTACGTTCCTACACATTTCTAAAAGTTCAAAATAAGTCTTCGTTACGTTCTATTCGTTCTTAGTACGTTTAAGAAATTCTCATACAGTTGTTACTCCTTTGGCAGTACGATATGAAGGGACGTGTATGAATAAGTGCGGTTTGGTATACATAGTTAAACAAGTAAAACATAAACAACTAGCAGCTGTAAACATTTTGAATGTTGGATTTCGTCTACTTTTTATGCTAGCCGGGCAATAAGAAAAGGGGTTGTTTGGTTTTAACAAATTTCATTCATGATGAAACAGTTTAGGAATAGGTTATCCCCCTTAGAATGTCCTCTCCTAGGGGAAGACGATAACGGGAACTTTTTTGGGAAAAGATATAGATATCCCATTGCCAATTTTTATCTTCAAAACTATTCCATTGAAGATTTAAACTTTTTAATAGGAATTAGAGCACAGTCAAATGCTATGAAACTAATCACTGATAGAACAGAGGAGAGTGAAAAGATGGTTTTTCTACTTCTTAATTTCATCAGCTAATCAGTAGTTAATAAGTTAAAAAGGAGGTTTTACATATATATACACAAAGAAAAAAGTTACGCACCCCCTGATATTTGTGATGATTTTGTTTTCGAGAATATTATAAATAGTTAAACAAGGTTCAGTTATGAGAAGAGTAGTGTTTGTGCGATAGTTCTAACCAGTGATGCGTGACAGTCGCGCCTACACGTTCGAGGCATGCACGTGCAACATGCTACGCTCGAGGATCACAAAGAGCAGTATGGCCCAAATGCATTTGGTGGTATGTAATGTTGCTTTCCATAGCCATTCAAGCATATCTATTGAACATGGCACGAAGACGATTGTCAATGGGTCTCAGAAATTATTGGTATGTCATTCAAGGCGATAGGACGAAATCTTGGCTATCATTACACTGTTGTAGACAGGAAGTGCAATGGACCGTCCAAGGTCTGGCAGACCTACTGTCACTACACCTCGAGAGAACCGGCACCTTCTTCGACATGTACGCCGAGAACCCTTCCTGACAAGTCCTAAGCTGAAACGTCTGTGGTAACCAAATCGAAACATCAGCACAAGAACAGTCAGAAATCGCCCCAAACCGGCAGGACTAAAGGCAAGAAGGGTAATTAAACTCCCTTGTTGAGAGACCATCATAAACGTGCACGTTTGGCATGGTGTTTGGACAGACAACACTGGAATCTGAGGACCTGGCGGAAAATCCATTGGTCTGACGAGAGTCGATTCATGTTACTAATGGGCATGCACACGTTTGGAGACAGAAGAATAAAGCCTTTACTCCCAGGAACATCCAGCTAGCTGTTGCGTATGGAGGTGGCTCTGTTATGGTATGGGGATGTCTCATGTCTCATGACTGCAAGCTGGACTTAGTCACCATATGGGGCAACTTAACGGGAGCTCAATATATCTGGGACGTGCTCAAGCATATCGTTGTTCCTCATTTCGATAGCCATTCACTTGATACACGACCACAATACATGGACGACAACGTCCGGCCTCACCGATCACATGCCGTTGTCAATTACATGCGAGCGCAAGCAGTGACAACTTTACCCTGTCCAGCAGTAAGCCCAGATCTGAACCCTCTGGAGCTTTTGTTGGATATTCTAGGGTGGCGACTCTGGGCTCGGAACCCTCCAGTACAGAATTTACATGAGTTGGAGGCAGCTCTGCATGCTGAGTGAATGTTATTGACACAAGAACAGATCCGACGTCTGACTGGAGGCATGAGACGTAGGGTGCAGTGTGTCATCCGGGTACGTGGCGATCCTACCAGATACTGATCATTCTTGAACATGTATACTAGGGTCTACAAAGAGCATTTAGAATTGACAATACCAATGCGAATGTGTTTTGTGTGGTAATCTGCTGGTACGGTCAGTGCTAGCGAGTGTTGCCTTACTCGGAGGGTGTGGGGTCGAATCCCGCATGAGACTCGGTCCGACAAAGTACAAGAATTTGTACTATTGAAGGTAGTGTTATCCCAAATGTAACCTTGTTATATTTGTTCACTATCTAAATGGAATGTATTTCTAACTTTCCACTCTGTAAGCAAATGAGATACAATAAAAAGGCACATATTATTGTAGGAGTCTCTTCAATAGCCCCTGTTTTTTATGTTTACATATAACTAGTAAATACTCTAAAGATATACTAACTTTGATATATCTGAATAAGATTTACATATATGTATAATGTGATGTTTTTAATACTCGATGTGGTTGATCATGCCAACCTATTTCACATTGCCTTAACGTAGATATTTACACACAAAAGTAGATGTCATCAACCACGCTACATTTTATGTTTATACCTGATTTGTTTATAATTTAAAGGTTCGTTTTGCAACAGTGTACTGTTTAGTAATACGTATCTGATCTAATTTGATATAGATTTTGCAATTTCGAACATCATACCTGTAATTTTTTACCAGGTACTTGCAAAAGCTCAAACATATTTACTTTCTGATATACATGAACAAGAAATACATGCCATTAAGATAGTGAACAAATATAACAAGGTTATATTTGGGATAACACTACCTTCAATAGTACACATTATTGTACTTTTTCGGGCCAAGTCCCATGCAGGATTCGAAACTACACCCTTAGAGTAAGGCAACTATCCCGCATGAGACTCGGCCCGAAAAAGTACAAGAATTTGTAATATTGAAGGTAGTGTTATTCCAAATGTGACCTTGTTATACATGAACAAGGATAAAATACATGTATATGTTAATCGATAATGTTACAAAATGATTTTCATAGTTAAGTAATACTTACCAAAAGCAAGCAGGCATTGACATTAGACACGACGAGAACGCGACGCTATCTTCAACTGAATTTAAATATTGCTAGGTCAAATGAATCCTAAACTGACTGTTGGTTGTACTTGCATTATCAACAATTGTGTGTGTTAAGATATCACATGACACAAAAATGACACAACGCTGTGTGCAAGATAATGGCAAGTTGCCACATTCAAACGCGAAATGGATCACTGATTTCTTAAACGTGAAGTTCGTACATAATAAAAGTTCTGTATTGAGTATTATTTATTCAAATTTGAAAAGGTATTATGAGAATTGAGAAACCTCCCAAGCTCACACAAACGTTTTTGAAAACGTTATTGGAACGACTCTCTAAAGTTTCAAAAGAGTTTCTGAAAACCTTTCTGCCACGTTGACGTAAAAAGACTAGATCAATAACACATGTTATTCAACGATTAAAGTGTTCAGGATGTTTATTGTCGATAAGATATACGTTTTGTATGTATTAGGCACAGCAATAGTTATATATATTTCAATATATTTAGTTTTACCAATGTTTGTGATTCTCATGTATAAAAAAACAATTACACTTCTACAAATTAAAGTGTTAAAAGAAAATATATATCAAAAGATATTTTACCTGCAGTTATTCGTATCAAATTAATCTGTATTTGAAATTGAAAGTTAACAATGAGACTTAAAACATTCCTCACTGTTATTTTTTTTAGAATTACAAAGACAATGAACCTTGGATACACATTGCTAGGGTATATTGGTGCACCCATAATGTATGTTATCATGGTCTTGTATACAGTCTAGAAAATCTTCTCCAGAAGGTCTACAGCTACATGAATATGAAGTTGAAAGCTCAAAGTTTAATCTAAAGAAAAATGTTGAATTGTTTGGCAAACTACTGTTATTCCATAATCTATTTTAATGTTTAATAAGAACATTATAGCGTTCGTTTTAAAAACATCAATATATATAGTAATTGACTGAACGATGGAACGAAAGAGAGAATGAATGAGAGATTGTCATGTTCATTCATATTGTCTAATTTATATCCAGAAAACTCTGAATGCTCACCAACATTTATAACATTAAATGGATATACACAAGATATTGAGATAAATTTGAGGTGTTGTTTCATGAGAGTTTGAGCATTTCATCTGATGTACCAGCTTGCTCAAACAAATTATCCATTTTGTCCATTTTTTTTATTTGATTAATGGCCGATTATCAAATTATTCAGTGCATGCTTCACCCAAGCAGTAGTGATCTAAGTTATTATAAATTTGACAGACCTATCCCAAAAGATAATCTTGTATTCATTCGACCTGAATCACAAAAATACATAAAGTAACACGTGTGTTATAAATGATGAGTTATAGTAAGAACTAGGATAAGCTTTAAAAACTTTTATTGACAGAGTATGTTATGTCATCTTGATGATTGACCTATCTTACAGTCTGTTTACTGCTCCACCACTGCTTCTTAACTTGCAGATTGGATGCCAATTAAGTTCAGTCACTGGTAGATTTTAGAAACATGTCTAAGGGTAACCACCCACCTGACAGAAGGCAGCTGACAGACGCCTTAAAACAACAACATTTACGGTTCGGTGCACAGCTGAGTTACTGCTTGTTACCTATTCATTGTAATAGACTAGTCCAAATAAAAGACAAAACAATGTATTTAAATATGAGTATTTATTTAGATAACATTGAAAAATCACCTTTCAGTGAATGTTTAGCAAGCAGCACATTTCACATAAGTGAGATGACTGTAAAACATACAAAACAATAAAAAAAAAAATCAGTGACTATTTAAACAAATAATTTTTAAGATCATCATTTAACAAACTTTTAATGACTGTTATATCTTTATTGATTTTAAAAACTTTGATTCAATGCCACACCTAATACTTATTCGATTTAAATTAATGCAAATATCTCGAGCATTAGTGAGAAGAAAGGTAATTAAATAATATCTCAAACATATATTCATGGCCATTCTTTAAATATACATAGGAATCACTATAAACGGTTACTATAGACCAAACCGTCGTGTGAATGATATACACTTATGCAGTGTACAATACCTACATGTACAGTTGCATTACAGTTGACAAAACACTAGTTGACATTATAAACAAAATGAGGAGACGATCTTTAAAATCATTAAGCAGCAACAACATTTTATAAAAACACAATCTAACTTCACTGAGAGTAGACGACAGATTATTATTTGATCCTCTGTTGTCTTTACTGTTCGTTAACGAAGCCTACTCAACTCTGCTCTATTCTGACTGTGGACTGTTCCATTGTATCTGTAGGGGATGACCTAATTAACCTTCCACTAAGTGTCTGTCAGATGGCATGTCGGTCAGCTGCCTGTCTGTCAGACGGGAGATAACCTGTCTAAGCGTTTATCGTGGTACTGCCTTTCAATTATCTTATATCAATTTTACCTTGATGGTTTTATACCTGTGACACTTGAAAACGTTCGTCGTCTTTGATATAAACAGTACGAGAGTTATACAACCAATTAGCGATCCTAATATACCATCATACCTGCACAAACGCTAATTACGTAATGGTTTCATCAAAGGCGGCTGAGTTTCACATAATTATATTATGCTGCACAGCCTTTCAGGGTCAATGTGAGTGTATACGCTCATAAACACAGAGAGTATAGGAACTATCAATTTTAAGTATGTTATATTATCATTTATAATTAAAACATTTGAATTGCTGGCTTTCTCATTTGAAAATAATTATTTGTTATCATTTTGATAACATATGTACTTCACTTTCCATAAGGCCATAGAACGTTTTCGATTTGGTGCTATGACAACTTTTTAGTTATTAATACTACGAAAACAAAGGCAATGGTTATAGATTATAGAATGAAGAAAGTAAAGATAAAGCTTTTAATGTCAAAACCTTTACACTTGTTCGTTATTACAAAACTTTTATTCAAAGAGTTCTCTGTTTTAGCATGGCAAGTTGGTGTTGGAGGTATTTCAAAAACAAACAATAAAATATTATCAAGTTGACCAGTAAAATATCAGGTGTCACTTTAAATATTCGAATACTATTAGGCACTCGGCAAATTGAAAAACTGGCTTCTAAAATTATTACAGACTCCGAACATTTTTTTCATGATGTATATGTACTTTTACCTTCTAGATGCTGCATCCAATTTACATTTACAAGTTACATGTATAGGTAAAGTTCTGTCTGCCTGTCTGCTTTATACACATCAGTTGTGAAATTAGCTATTTCCACGATATTTCATCTGGTTGTTTTCACATGATTTATCATTTTTTACAGTCTTATATTTAATGAATAGAAGAAATGGTTTTACGATTGTACTTTATAATTATGAGTTTATGAGTTTATCATTGGCCGATAGACTCATTGCAACTATCACACAACTAACTCTTAAAAGTGTACACGTTTGAATATGAATGATTAATGATAAAAATTCAACACATGTTGTTTAAGTGTATTGAATTTGATAACTTATACTTGTTGGTCCACTTGTTCGTTAATTTTATTTTTTTAGAGTTTCTGGCATAATGCAAATGTAATTTATGATTGTTATGTCGCCAAAATATGAGTGATTATCATGATAATAATGTTGTCAATTTTATTTTGCAATGACTCTTTTTGTCAATCTCATGAGTATGACCTTCCGATTGCAATAATCTCTCAAACACACATATACACTAAACGCCAAAAGAAACGTTACCTAATTTCTTTTTTAATAACTTTTTAAGTATCAAAGATATTTGAGAAATGAATGGTTCAAATGAAAACTGCATAACGTAGCTTTATGCTAATAACACGTTTCAAAATCCTGATGGATTCATATTGTGGCAAAATGCAGCTTGTTTAAGAAGTTTAAAATTGTCCGGTTTTCGACCAGGCTGGTAGTAACAATAAATGTGATTTAGATGTCCAGAAGAAGTTGAAAGTAAACTTTTACGTTTGTGACTAGACAAAAAGGTTGTATGCTTAACATTATAACCCCTTAACGATGAAAATACTGTTATTGAGTAAGTTTAAGTGTGAAAATTATGAAATATATTTGTCTAGCCGTTAAAGACCTTTTCTTGTAATTTACCTTAGTGAAAACGAGTTTACTAGGTTGCCAATTGACTTAATAGTATTTAGGAACACAGACGATTATTTATGTGAACATTTTCGCTTGAAAATGAAAACTTTTAATTTGTTTGTCCATCACCCAAACGCATTATCACTCCGTCCATGCACGAGCTTGCTGTAAACCCCTCGATCTACTAGTCATTGCGATTGTAAAGGCAAACTGATTCACGTAATTGTGAGTCACACCTGCAGTTACGTTCAATGAAATCAAAACAAGTCGAACAATGAATAGTTTGAGGTGTTGCTACATTCTTTCTGTTCAGTGATTGTTGCTTGGTGTTACTGACAGGTGCTCTTCATATTTAGTGTCAAGCCGGCCTCACTCAAATGTATTCATGTCGTATCAATATTCTGTGAGGGGTGAAGATTGTATAGCCTCTCAAACGTGAATTGTAAGTCTCTCAAAATGGGGTAGCTGTTCAAAATGGAAAAATCAACCTTGGGGAAATTGTAATTTTGAGTCCACATATTTTGCAAAGACTTATTTTCAGTACAACAAGGTAATTTCATTTCTAAATGAACCCACATGAAGTACTTGTTCCTTATGGAAAACCGAACCAATACACAATCAACCTTGGGGAAACTGCCTTTTGGGGCAATATCCGAATGTAAAATGTAACAAGCAGTAAATCAAGCAAAATCTGCGAATAAGTGAATCTGTGGATCACAATCAACCTGAAGGGAAGTTCTAATTTTGAGGTCAAATCTTATAAAAAGATATGGAGATATTTCACTTTTGTTTTGAAGAACTTTATTTCATGAATAAGTAGCAATATATGACTAATTGTCATTACATTGGACATCATTGAATACTTTTGTATTTAAATGTAAAGACTTTATTTAGGTCAGTGACTGTTTTGTGAGATACTGGATATAAGCCTGGAGTCTGCCGAAAGGATCATTGTAGAGATAAATGCCTGTCTTGAACATGCTTGAAGAAAATCATGACATCAAAGACCATCTGTATTGCAAATGATGACCAGCTAGAGATGCTCATTTTGATGGATACGCAAAACAGTATTGTTTTGAACATTATTGGTGTTATTACTAAGAAGTGTAAATACCTGACAAATCTGGCTACGTGTGCTTGATGTCTTTTTCACTATCAACAACTAAGAGATATTTTAAAAGAACAGATTGGTTTATAATTTCAACAAGGGTACAATCATTAAAACATTTTGTTGGTGACTATGTTTAATCAAAAGAAGTTCTCTTCTTATGTGGATCGATCATGACGTTTTCTACAATTAAAGGATATCCTTGCTTGCTAGCTTAATAAATGATGGAGAGACATGCTTGAAGAATCAAAGAAATAATATAGATTACTGTTACAAATGATTCACAAATAATCAGTTTGTTTCATTAATGATTCCATTCGCTAAAATGTGACTTGCTTTACTTGAAAATAAAAGAATGCCTTCTTGGTATTTAGTCAACTAAGAATGTTTAATGTGAAGGAGTGAAAATATATAACTTTTCTACTTCACAAGATGAGATAAACATGGTATTTGTCAAGAATTGACGGATATTCTATTTATTATATGATGTTATCCTTGTAATTACGTCCGAAAAGGGTTGTTCTCACGCCGAGGGGCCGCTTGGAACAGCCTGTCACCACAGTAACACTGTGACGTCATAAGCCAATTCGATGCGTCAGACCATTGTTTTATGACGTCAAATTATTTCAGTCACTGGTCGCAGTGAAAATATAAGTTATATTCACTGTAGCTTGATAGAGAATTAATTTCACTGATAAATACCAGTATTTCATTCCTCGTCATATAATAAATTGAATATATTTAACGTTTCTCGTCGAATACCATGTAGGCCTATATCTCATCGAGCGAAGTTGAAATGCATATTTTCACAAGTGGCGCAGCCCGAGTGTAAATGTATTATTTCTACTTCAGATGAGATGTACATGGTATTCGACAAGACATGTCAAATGTTCTATTTATTAGATTTACCTGTTGGATCTCTTTACTTTAAAAACAGAGAAGGCAAATTGTTCATTTTTTGGGCTGAAGTTGATTGATAAATTTATTAACCGACCAAAAAAAGGTGATACAATTTGCTTGAAATATGGTTTGAGTTCATATTACCAATGATAAATACAATGTTCGAAATTACAACATACGCATTCTTCAAAGGAAATTAGTCGTCATGAAGCAGTACCAGGAGGATTACATGTGTAGCTATTAAAAATTGTCTAAATTAGTTTAACCTGTATAGTCCCATAGGACCATTTATGTGCCCCTCCATCAAAACCCCCTATAGTGCCATAGGACCATTTATGGTACCAAACTATGACCCCGCTAACCTCATTGCTATTTTTTTAAAAATAAAGATCAAATCAAGTTGACAATAGTTTTGGCAGAAACCCTGTCAACTAAGCTTCAATTTGATACCACTTTTGTGCAATATAACTAAATATTAACAGAGATATCATGAATTTCACAAACAACTGTGATCAACAAAGTTAATCACCTCTGCCATGGTGCCATTGTCTACCTCTCTACATTTCATATCTAAATATATACAAGTATTACAGTAAAAGAACAATGTAACAAAAACAACTAAATTCACCAAAACAATCTACAGTGTGTCTAGTTTTGAAATCACATGGAAATAATTAAAAAAGGCTTTCAAGTTAACAAGAACGGACCCTGCAACCCATAACCAAGAAAAAAATGTCAGCTTTGAATAATGGCTATCTATGTTGAGACTACAGGAAAACCGCTATGATGCAAAACCTGTATCAATATATTTGTATGAAATGTACACAGAAAATTAAACACGAATTAATTTATAGAAATAAATTTCATACAAGAAATTACAACTCAGCAAGTAGTAGCATGTATAAAACATGCCAAATAGTATATTTGAAATTCGGGTATCGACCATTGTTTACTCCAATTGAAATGTAAACAATGGCCTGTCAACTTGGCTAGCGAGGGGAGCATGCCTAATGATCATTATGATATTTTGATGCATTAACGATTGTTTTACGAAAAAGAATGGCAGAATATTTTGCTCAAATTGATTAAAGATCTGTAGGTGAATTTTACAGTGTAAACCCCCGTATGTCACAGTGATATGGCTTGTGTCAAATCAAGTAAAGGCTTCGTGTCAATGACAAATTTGGCTGAACGAAATAAAGTTGCTACACGATTCGCGATGTCAATATTTTGCTGTCCCGTTTACGTGGAACAAAATGGCAACATTACCTGAAAATACTATCAAAAGATTTTCTTGTTTGATGCGTTCAACACAGTAAAACTGCCGTATTGAAATGCAGTGTAAATTGTACCTCTTTGGCCTTTGTTGACAAAATGGCGGTGACACTGCAGATACCACTTTCCGGAAATCTTATTCCAATTAACTAATATGTTACGGACATCTGATGGATATGATGAAATTAATAATGATATTCATTGAACCTTTACAATTTATGTTCGCTTTTATATTTACTATTTATATCAGAAACTGTATCGAACTGCAAATGCCAAGTGTATTGCTCTATGAAATCTAAAAACATTGACAAACATAATGTATTTACCCATCTAAATTACTATAAAGACAACGGGAGAAAAGTGTCAAGCAAATGTTATCTTTTCATATATTTGATTGAAAGTTGGAAGGGGTATTTCAATACATAATTTTTAGGGAAATATAACCAAAGGACGATGAGAGTTTGAATGAAGTTACAATGGAATGTTTTATCTGGCGCGAAACAATGTTCAGCTGTCGGGGAAACAGCACGAGAGATGATACATGACGTTTATCACGCGAGTCTTGACGTCATATTCTGAGTTTCACAACGTGCTTGTAGATATTTCGGGAAAATCCACGTCGCGGACGAAATGTTATTTATATCAATTTTGAATTATGAAGATGTAATAAATTGACAGCTCCTTTGGCACTGAACAATCCGTTGATATTGTAATCGTCCACGGGACTGACACCCGACTTGATCAAGTTAGATGCACTTATTCTCATGAATATTCAAGAAGGGTGCAACACTGAACAAAAAGTAAGCTAAACAAAGATTAATATTATCCAAATTTACATATTTTTACAAGAAGAGGGTACCAGTAGAATGATTAGCTTTTTGGGAAACAGAAAATATGAAAAGTAAGGTATATAAATTGAATACAATGAATTTGTTGTCAGATGTATTTACATTTGTTAAAACATAGTGTATTTTCAATAATAATGCAATTTTCATGGGGTTTTTTTTTCTATGAATTTATTTTATTATGAAAATATTTCCAAATTTCAAATTTAGAATATTCTACAATAAATTGTTACTTGTATTGGCAATTAAATAAACAATTATAACTTAATAAATATAACAGTAAAATGTATTTAGAATTTTCAAATTTATATTATAAAAATAATTATTAGTTAAAAAGCTAATGGCAAACATCAATTCTAAAAAAATTGTTTTAAATTATTGTTCAAATTAAAAATTAATTCACAAATATTATTGTATAATCTTGAACAAGTCTAATGATGAATACTACAAATTTGTGAATTGACTAAATAATATGTTGGGACATGTCTCCATTATTAACATAAATAATTTAGTAACCCCTTTTCCCAAGCAGACATTTATTATTTTAAATTCATGCTTAATTTTCATACTTTGGGAAAATTCATTTTAATTTCTCCTTGTCATCTAGTAAAAAATGTTGAAAGGTAAAGCACCAGGAAATGAGAAACAATAAATATTTGTATGTGACATTTGCTTAACAATATATTTTTAAAAGAATTGTGTTTGAATGTAGGAACATGTAAATACTTTTTATATAATAATTTCTAGCCGTTGTTGTTATTTTTATTACCTAAATATTATTTTTTCTATTTTTTATTTTACGTTAGAGGATATATCATAATTACTTTTTTTTTTACAAAAAAAAAACTTAATACATTAAAACGTGCATAATAATGTTTGATGCATGCAAATCTGGTGAAATTTAAATTTTGTTTATGTTTGTCCTTGATAAAAAAAAAGTTGAAGTGACAGTCTCATCAGTTCAAATGATCTTTTGTCATCGACTCGGAAGTTGTGATGATCAAAGGGGAGACATTGCAGAGCAGGGGCGTGGCCTGCGAAAGATCGTCATTGTTTATTTTTGATGTCACGTAAATTGAAATGAACTAACAGATAACACTCTAAATCTTAAAATAATTGGTGTATTGCAAGACAACTACAAAAACAAAAGAGTATACGACGACTACGTTCCCGCCATATTTATTGCGCCAATGTGCGGGTGAAGTGGGCGGGGCTTATGCGATGAACAGCGGGCCTACATGTTTGTCTGGGTTCGAGATACATGTCGGCTTTACATGCGTTCTGAAAGCATGTACTTCCGTGTCTAGTAAGGACATAAAATCTACTTGGTAGAGAATGTAATTCGAAGCTTTCGTCTAATTTTGGAGTAACATTTATTTATGGTATTTTCAGTTCGTTTACCGAAACACCAAGTTGTCTACGGCAACTTTTACAATTTTCATTTGACTTCAGAATTCCGTGAAATAAACGTTCTGCAATGCAATTTTCGCTTGATAGATACATATTTTAGTGAATGAAGTGTGGTGTACACATCTGCCATGATTCAAGATATGTTCATGATTGAAATCACACCCTGATGATAAAAATAGTTTGCAAACGGAATGCAGTGTATTGAGTGTAACCATGATGCTAAAACTGCCGTGAACCGGCACGGACATATTTCCCCCACTTTTGTCGTAATGATCGTCATGGATTTTCGCTTAAAACGCCAATGGAAAAATATTACACATGGATGTCTATGTATTCTAGTTTGCAAATCTATTTCAATTTAGTACTTGAGATCGGTAATAGACCGACCATTAGACACTTGTTTATACCCTTGCATTTCTAGCTATCAAAATGTTTTTTTCCCACTGAAAACGGGTCTCGCTTATGGACTAATGAAACACGACATTAATTTCCTTTCAAAGGTTTCCGAAATTTATACCATTCTAAGCTAGAAACAATAGCTATCAGTTGGTGAAATCTCAGTCACTATGCTTGTATTTCGCAAAAGTACGAAAGGTTACCATGCACAGTACTTTTTACGGTCATTGTTTGTCAATGACGTCACAGTGAACAATGTTCAACAAAATGGTTAAAAAAAGATACCTTGTATTATTTCGTGAACTAAAGGTCGCATGTAGAAAGTAAACACACCAGCGTGATCACTGACTTTTTCTGTCTCGAAAAATAACAATTAAATTACATTTTTGAACACATGAATTTATTTCCAAGCTAGTAAACAAATATATACGCATACGTGGCAATTGGTAATTTACGCGAAAAACGTCTTTGCCGTTTATAATCAATGCTTATTCGTTTTTATTCTAAATATTTATAACAAAAAAATACACAGGTAGAGAGACACTCTACTTGGTATCCTTCAGTTAAAATTTCATGATTTTATAAACATGAATAACGCCCTGGTGACATTTTATGTACAACGTTGACCTAAATCTTGAGTGACTCAAAAAAGTTAGCGGCACTGTGTGAGCGCATAGCGTAAACGGCCGGGCACTAAGAGGGTCCATTACACAATGTTATACTTGAAACCGAATTTGAGTAATTTCATAACATTGTCATTGTCAGTTTCATTCTATTTCATAATGACTTAGTTAAAAAAAAGCATTAATAATAGGTGACTTTGATACATAAATTATCAATTTAGCATGTTGATATTTTAATCTTTCAAACACTGACAACCTGACTATTTGACGGTATATTTCAAAGCTTTATGTGTTTATATAAATGTAATAAAGTATTTCCAGAAAATATAACCACAGTTCTCATCTTACATGTCATATTTTACCGCTTTGAAACATCTGTTGTCAACAACAATGTCGGCCATTTTAGCTGTTGCTAAGAAGGGAGACAACTCAGATGGTACTGGTCAGCCAACTGATGTTATATGTACAGTAGCCAGGACTGCATCATTGGGGTACATTTTTAAATGGTCACAACTTTTTCTGCCCAAGGTTGATTTTGGTTGAGTTTTTTTCACAGCATCACAGGGACCTATTAATCATTTTAAGAAACAAATTTGCTTGTTATACTAAATGTCCGGGTCAGGTAAATTTCATGTCGATTTCTACTGGACTATAAGATGAAAAATGTGAAAACGTGTGTAAATGTTTTGAGTTGGACAAACTGACAGGACCTCTCACACCATTCGATATCGCCTAACTTCGGACACTCTTTAATTGGAAGGGGCGCAATAATAATAATAGTATGTTTTGACTGAAAAGTAAACTGTCACAATTGTGATAATAGAAAAAGAGAAGCCCCTCTTTACCAAAGGTTTGACATAGCAAACACAGTTTAATGGAACAGAACTTTGCATGCAATGGTCAGGTGACTTCAAAACTTCAATCAGATGAGATCATACACTGCAGTCATACAATAATAAATCCCGTCCATGCACGAGCTTGCTGTAAACCCCTCGATCTACTAGTCATTGCGATTGTAAAGGCAAACTGCTTCACGTAATTGTGAGTCACACTTGCAGTTACGTTCAATGAAATCAAAACAAGTCGAACAATGAACAGTTTGAGGTGTTGCTACATTCTTTCTGTTCAGTGATTGTTCGAACAGGGGCACGGCAACTTTGTCTGCGGTAGAGAACTGTTCTACACGCAGTACGGTTTGTGTGCAATGCTACACTGAATTTCAGCGTAGTACAACCCATGGTTCGCTAGCCCTAGCCGATGATCGCAGGTTTCACAGCAATGCATATCCACATGTCGTTGCGGGCTTTCTTACTTCTATAATACTAGCAGCCGCGATGTTAGTGAAATACTCTTGAAAGTGGCATTAAACACCAACTCACCTCACCTCATCTCTCATAATCGACTAACTTTTGCGCAAAACTTTGCCAAGACAGTTGAATCCAACTGAAACATCTATCACCACACTACTTTAGATATGACAGCAGCACAATTTGAAATTATTTGACTGCTTTCATTTAGTCCGAGTAAAAGAATGTTCATTGGATAACTAGTGATACAGATACTCATTGTTTTCGGTTTTGATCTGTTTAAGAGCCATCAAGGATGTTATTTTTTCAAATACAAAATTATTTGTGGAATATATATACCTATAACGTCAATCTTTCATCTACAACATGACATGTGATAAATAATTTCAATATGACGACAATGTAATGAAATTTGGTTTCAAAGAGAAGTAACCCTCCGAGTAACGCGCGCTAAGGGTATCTGACGTCATATAAACATAATCCCCTTTATTGCATAAAACGTACTACACTGTAGCAAGCGTTTCCGAAGAGCGAAGGCTCGTATTTAGCGCAGGTCGCCATAGAAACCAACGGGCTTCACGTGCTTCTCTTGGAAGTTAGGCGACCCCTGTCACACATTACAGAATGCGACGATTGTTTTATAAACAAAGATTCTAAATGTCCTGAGAACATACACATTATTGCCTGTTCAATGTACTTTTTATTACGATAAGACCAGCAAATTATTACAAATATATTCTCATTGATTATAAAATTCAAGCAAAATACCTAGTTAGGTGAAAACAGTATTCCAATATCTGTAGAAAATACATAATTAAATGAAATGGTTAATAAATAACCGCCAAAAATTATATCTTTCGATTTCTTTCATTGCTCACAAACTTGAAGGTCAAAGGTCAAGGTCATGAGATATTGGTTAAGGCCACGTTAATCCTTTGATCAAATTTTGAAATAAGAAATAGGTTTTAAGAACAAACTTGTGAACAGTAACCCCAGTTATGATTGGTAATAACTCGAATAATCAACAAGTTTTTGTTAAAAAGAATTCCCATTTTATTGATGCTGACGAGAAGGCGGAACAGGGAAAGGCGAGACCCTAAGTTTCGGAGCTGCTCTGCTTTTGCGGTGTCCCGCAAACGCTCATCTAGTTAAGGGTATAGTCTACCCAGAAATAAAAGTTTCAAGATTTTTCTGATTTTTCGTTTGTAACACATTTAGATAACTTGGTACTCTTTGTTACAATGAGCTAAATAAAAGATGAGGCAAAACACAAATATTTTATCCATCATTTCAACACCATAGTGTCCCTTTGGCGGATATATGTCAATCAGTTTCCTCTCTTTAGTATTGGTGAGTTGAGGTTGTACCCTGTTTTCAGCATAAACATTTACCCTTCCTTTGAACCGATCAGAAATTGTAGATTTCGCAACGCTAGCCTATACTTCTTGGCAGATTTTCTTATAGACAGCAAAACTTGTCTTACAACTTTAACAGCTTTCATAAGCATGTTTTCTTTTGAGGGATTTGACATGTTTCTAATGAGGCTATTACCTGTCTGGCCGACTGGTAACCGGAGATACGGTCAGTATGACGTCACTGTACATATAAGACGTCATACGCGCATTTGTGTCCGAACTTTGGTCTACCGTATTTCCTCTAATCACAGGTGAAGTTTAGCGCAAATATGCTGGTAATTCATTCGCTCCGTATAGCGGAAGTTTGCGAGTGAAAATGGTGCCGAAGAACGAATTTAGTAGCCTCTCTTGGCGCTTAAAATAATTAATTGTATATGTTTTATGTGAGTAAATGTAACATATTGGGCTGGGATTAAGAGAGCACGACTCTGTGTTCAAATGGGTGTCGAGTTTGAATTTTTGGGACAATGAATTTTGTCAGTTGAAAATTATATCGATTCGAGTCGAGAGAAATACGTTGCCAACCTTTGCTCACTTCGTTCGCACATAGGGAAAACTGGTCGTGCATCTCTGTTGCGCAACATATTTGCGCTAAACTTCACCTGTGCTCTGATACAACCCCGGGGTTCTATTTCATTCAGCACCCACTTACACCCGGGTTCTATTAGAGGCCCGTGTTGTATTGGAGGCCGGGTTATATTTTTTCAGACATGAATTGATGTTTATAATCTTCTTGGGGTGACTTATCGTAAAAAGAGAATTAACTGAACAAGACGGATATTTGTTATCATGGACGTGTTTAAGTTGAATCTCACGCGGTCACACAAATATTTTCCCTCAAAACGAGTGTATAACTATTTTATATTGCAGACAGACAGACAGACAGACAGATGTTTTATTAGAGTCTCACCTCACATAAAATACATACATAACTATACATTATAAATGACATAAAAGTGAGCCACCCTGTAAGGGTTATGAGAGACTATCTTGCTAAAAAGAATATAAAATATAAATATAAAAATATAAAGCTAATGTTATAAATAAAGGATGTATACATATATAAAATATAATATTAACCATACAATATATGCTTCCTTTTTTGTAAAATATAAAAGCAGGTTTTGGCGGTAAAAAATACATTGTGTTTAAAAAGTAAAACAAATTTATCATCATCACAGAGCTCTTTAAAGTTGGGATAGCTAAAACAGACATTTTCATACAACCTTTCACGCAACTCGTCATACACAGGGCAATGTAAAAGTACATGTCTTTCATCCTCAACACTCTCACTACATTCGAAACATACTCTGTCACTCACATCTTTATTTGTAAATCTGCCGGTTTCCAAATGCAAAGGGGCGGTGCCAGATCTGAATTTGGAAAGGGCAGAGCGATAAGAACGGGGCATATTCGTACTCACATAACTTTCACACCCATACTCATTCTTAAACATTCGATACGTTCTTAATTTATTCCGTCCCGTTCTACCGCTTGGCTTATGCAACAATTCATACCAATCACTCGTATATTTCTGCATACATACAGCTTGCACACGTTCACATACGCGCTTAACACTGACGTCATTTTCAACACTCACTTCCCATTCTTCCAACTTCGCTTTCACTCGGAAACTCCAATTTTTCACACTTCTACTCGCACATCTCTCAGACCACATAAACACATGCTTATTCAATCTATCAGGCATACGTTTAAAACGGCAATATTGTCTAACAATACACAACCATTGTCTGACAATTGGAGGAATCCAACCCATGCAACACGGAGTATTCAATTGTTACGTAAAACCCGGGTTCTAATAGAGACCCGGGTACTATTGGAGACCCGGGTTGTATTTACCTCAGCGCCCCTTACCCCCCGGGTTGTATTGGAGGCCCGGGTTGTATTAGAGGAAATACGGTACTTGTGTCCGAACCATGGTCAAACCTGTCCGAACCAAGGTCATTTTGACATGTTATCAAAATCTCAATTCTAAACTCAAGAATAAACTTGAAATTACGAAAATACAAATTTAATCGACTACCTAATTGTTTCTTCATATACGTGCATATATTTCGTTTTTAAAGTATACCTGACTGTCAGATATTTCTCAAAAGAATCAAGTATTGTCAGAAATTGAACAGAAATATTTTGAAACCAACGGAGCGATACAATTGGCTTTGTTTTTGAGTCAGCTGTAAATTGAAAGTGTCTGAAGTTCGGGCGACTTCGGGAGGTGTCCGATCTTAGGTCAGTTTGTCCTATAGGGCCTCGTATAATGTCCATGGCTCAATGAATACCACTATTTCCGTTTGATTCACTTGCGCACCCTACCCACGTACATCGGTAGTGTCATCACCATTTTAATGCGAATGCGTGCCTGTATTGTTGCCCGTGCTTGTATAAACATCGGTTTCAGATGTTTTTCTGATCAAGCACTGATCGAGAACTGAACAATTCATTTGCCTCGTTTCAACAATCGCCATTCTTTTGTGACATGACAACTTCTCAAATTTAGAAATATCATGCAGAAATGGTGCAACTACATTATGCTTTCTAAGATGACTGGCGGTTAGAACAAGAAAAAAAGTACTTTATCAGACAATAAAGGTATAGTTTTTTTGATGACGTAACAGTCGAATGACGTTCCCTCTGTTCCACGCCGCTCCCTCGTGATCAGGTGTCCATGGTAACGTAACGTCGATTCGCCTCAGCCGTCTGAACTCTTATAGGGGTAACGTTGTTTTTCAGGGCATTATCATTTGCAGAAGCCCGAGGTCTTCAATTAACTGCCCGACGAAGGAGGGCAGTTGAAGAAGACTGAGGGCTTCTGCAAATGATAATGCCCTGAAAAACAACGTTACCCCTATTATAGCTGAAATGGATGGGATTTGTTCTTTTGTACTCGAATTCTTCTACAAGTTTTAATTACAGTTGTATGTGAACAAAACAGCAAAAACTGCATCGTGTTACCGCCGAGAACCACTGTGACGTCACAAGTGAAGAATTACGTCATAGTCGCTTGCGTTTTACGGCTGATGAACGGAATGTTAGCCGTTGATCGGGAAAACGAAAGCAGTCTATATGTAATGATTATCATACTGATGCATAGTCGTGTTTTATTATATAACCAATCAGTAAAATAATGAAAATCAACAAATCATTACATGTTTAGCAAGTTTAGGATGCATGGGTAATTAGGCTACCTAAATCTAACATTGAAGGTCTACCGGTGGTGACTGAGAACGACATTCTTCTTTATTTTGTTTAAAACACTTAAGAATCAGTGCGGTTGTATTGTCACATCGTTTTTATGATATTATTTGGCAAACTTACGTGTCCTCGTTTGAAAGAAAGACATGTAAAACGTTTTAAAATGTTCGAGTCGATATGCTCATTTGGTCGCCATATTTGTTTAAATTTCAAGAGGAGATTCGAAAGTGACGTCACTTAGAAACGAAGTGATAATGGCCCGTCGTCAGCGTTGAGAGGGCCGTTATCATTTGCAGTGGCCCGCTCATTTCTGATAACAAGAGGGCGGTTTCATGATAATTCCATCCATTTTAGCTATAATATATAGCAACCAATAAAGCGTGTACTCCTTTTCATGATTTGCAACTTCTGCAGTCTGTCAAAATAAGTGGTGGGACAATGAACATCAACTTTTATGACAGCAGTAAACATGTGAATTAGACAAATTACGTTCCGCCATCACCTTAGACTTGATCCAGCTCTATAACACTATACTACCCACAATTATTTTTGGGATGTTAGTCACGTGATCTTAGTCTATCTCAGGGGGTGGGTTTTACACATGAAATAGCCATCCGTTGGCCCTGTTCATGGATTATAAATATGAAGAATGTAAACAATATTTTTATTTCCAAATTATTGGAAGCAGAATGTTACCTGTATCTGATCATTTGACATCTTAGAAAAGAAATAAAGTTCGCTGTACCCCAAAGTGTTTTGTAATAAAGTATAGTTTTGCCCTGAACTATTATATACAGTAAAAGCACGAGGACGTTAGTCCATATCACATTGGGGTACAGCGAAATTTATCCTCGTGCTTTAACTGTAATAGTTCAGGGCAAAACTATACTTTATTACAAAACACATTGGGATACAGCGAACTTTATTTCTTAAATAATATTGCTAAAGTGCTCATTATAGTTTTCACGAAAGCTGATAAGATATCTGGAAGGCGTTTATTTTGGCCGATAGTGTATTCAGTAATTGAATGGACGATTGAAAGCCTTTACTGTGCATTTACTTTATATACTGTTAGCACTGAGTTAATCGTATAGCAAAGAAAGAAAGTGACCTTGCGCCCAGGGTATGTCTTATGCCTGAGTTACACCATGATAGTTCTCACTACGTTCTACTCCGTCCAAAAAATATTGTACAACGACCTCGAATGGGACAGGAACGGGTAACTTTTGCGCATAAATTTTCATATCACGATCCAAGTACATTTACAGACAGTTCTCAGAAAGTCCATCTAGTCTTTTTCCCGTCCTCTGATAGTTGGTACCACGTTTAAATGGGATAATATTGTTCATAACGTTTTCTATCTGTTCAATCCCGTTATCAGTCAGTTTATATCAGTTCTGAACGAGACATATCTCGATCTTCATACGCACAATATCTTTCTACCCCGTATGTCTCCCGATCAACTCGTAATCAAACAGTTCTCGTTTTATCATTTCGTTCTTAGTACGTTGTTCTTGTACCGCACTGACGTCCTGGCCCGCCTTATGTAAATATCCAGCACGGTCTTGCCTGTTCTTATTATGGTTCTCAGTTTCAATGTGAAAAAGTATAAAACTTCAATGGAATAGTGTGGAAAAAAATGATTGAATTTATTTCCTGCTATCGTCGTCTCCTGGGCCGGGAGATCAAACCCTATAAGGTGGATAACGTGTTCATCATGAATGAAATATGTTTAAACCAAGCAACCCTTCTTCTTGTTGTTTGGCTATCATCCAAAAGTAGAATAAAAGTAATATTCAACATGTTTACAGGTGCAAGTTCTTTATGTTTTACTTGTTTAACTATGTATCCCACATGATGAACGTATCAAAACGCATTCGTTCATACCCGTCCCTTCACATGCAAACGGAGTAAACACTGTGTGATAATTCTCCAACGTACTAATGGGGGGATCACACTGACGTTAAGTTACGTAGTTTAACCTAGTTCATTGAACGTAGCCACAAAACCTCTAACCTGATGGACCTTTGTGCATTTTTCGCAACTACGTTAACATTTCATTACAACATGGTTCACTACGTGGACCTAGTTAGGTGTGGTTTATCTTAGTTGAGCGTAATTATACTTACTTTAGAGTAGTTAGATGTATAGGAACTTGATGCAATGCGTCAATAACAAACCTACGTAAACGTAGTTAAATGCTTGAGAACGTAGACAGCCGACTAACACCTAGTCTTCTGCTCTGAAACAAGAACCTCACTACCACAGAAAAACATGGCAACAACAACCCCACCGCAAAATACAAACATTGGAGCAACATACCCTACACCACAGACAGAAAGGGGAACAAATACCCCACCACCACAGATAAACATAGGAGCAACATCTCCACCGCAACAGACATACATTGGAGCAACAACCTCATTGCAACAGACAAACATGGGAGCAACATTCCCACCGCAACAGACAAACATTGGAGCAACAACCTCATTGCAACAGACAAACATTGAAACAACAACCCAACTGCGAGAGATGCACATGAGAGCAACTTCTTCAACAACACAGACAAACATGGGTGCAACATACCCACCTTGACAGATACACATGGAAGCTTCTTCACCATCCGACTGAAATGGGAGCACATATCCCACCACCACAGGTAAACATTGGAGAAACAACCTCTTCGTAACAGACAAGTTTCAAGTTTGAAAGTTTGAATCATCATGTTACAGTTTTGCACACGGGATGTTTTACACCTTTAATTGATTTTCATCAATTGAGTTACTTTAAAAAAAAATGTGTATGTATTTATTGCCCATTAGATGTTTACATGTACAGGTCTATAATTATACACATCGATAGAGTTGTCAAGATGTCAATATTAAATACAGAAAGATCCAGCTTGCAGGTATTGAAGTTCATGGACATTTGCAAGATCTTTATGGTTTTAAATGTCTATCTGTATTATTCTCAAACGGTGTATCTCATTTCTCACTTGAGTTACTTATAATATAATAATGTTATCAAATGTTTGATTTTCTGATATTCGCTTTCATTTAGATGTCCATGGCTTGATATTACAATATTAAATGACTCAAGTGATAACAAACCTCTGTTGTTTCTAAAATATATTAAAGTTTCCAGTTTTGTTTTCAATTTCATGTTGACAGTTGGTTACTCTTGATCTCAGCATTCAGCATTTTCATTGTGATTTAGTTGCTCATGACTTCATATTGAGTCTCTCCAGTGATAACAGATTTTGTGATTTCTAACATGTTCATGAAAACAGTTCAAGGTGTTAATTTTGTTATGTATAAAAGTTTACTTCATTTAAACATTGTTTTTGTTGTGAGGTTTGTTTATTGTTGGAATGCAATATCATGGATTAGAAGCAAGCTGTAAGTTTATTCTATATATTCTATCGCCACCCTTATATCGGGATACGTATCGTATCGCAACTTATAGGTAAGCAATTTTTTAAAAATATATCATTGCGAATACAATTTTTGTATCATGAGTTTTCGCATCGCAGACTTAATGCCAATACAATCCCTAGTAATAAGAACTTTAGCTTCTTACATTTTAGTCATTCATTAGAACTATTCATCTCATTTACAGTTGGCAAAGCATAATTTTAGGTTATTTAGTTATTATATGAACAAATGTTTTTCTTTCAAATTTCTGCTAGTGCTGTTCTTGTATATGCATCCTCGATTATGGTTGTATAAGATAAACCTTACATAAGTCCAGGAAATTTTTCCTCGTGTTTAATATATGAATAAATTTTCAACAACCTTTAAAAGAAAAAAACCCATTAATTTTCTTCCTTCTCAGTTAATCATCTTTTAAACTATAAGTATATCGTAACTCTTAAATTGTATATTTGTCACCCAATACTATACATCAACATCAGACTCAATTTGGACTCAAAACTTTCTGCAAATATACAGTTGATACACATATGATATCTTGCCTGATCAACTGCACACAATGAGCTACGTTTGCTTAGAGAACTGTGTTAAACGAAATGTCCTCGGTTCCATGTTGAAATGACACACATTGTCCCCGTTTGCATGTGTGAAACTAAACATGCACACATATCATAGGAGAATATATTCTCATGTTTTGGATGACAGTTTGACAGCACAAGATACACACAAACACATATTTCCTCAAATTAAGCTAATTAGAAAACACTTATTCACACCCAGTTGGTTTCCATAGAGACAATATTAATACACAATTAGTGTCCCCGCTTCCATGGTGTAAATGATACACACTGTCCCCGTTTGCTTGTGGAAACTTACACATACACACGTATTGCAGTAAAATGGAATCTCACGATGAGTATGACCGTCAGATTGCAATAATATTTTAAGTACACACATATAGCCGTGATTTGTATACAAAAATGAACCCAAATTAACCGAGTTTTCATAGGAAATACCTGATAGACACATGTCCCTGCTTCCATAGTGTAAATGATACACACATCCCCGTTTGCTTGTGAAAACTTACACATCCACACTTATTGTAGTAAAATGGATTCTCACGATGAATATGACCTTCAGATTGCAATAATCTTTTCAGCACACACATATAGCCGTGCTTTGTACACATAAAAGAACCCAAATGTCCCAGTTTCCATAGAGAAATACCTGATGGACAGATGTCCCCGCTTCCATGGTGTAAATGATACACACTGTCCCCGTTTGCTTGTGAAAATTTACACATACGCACTTAGCGTAGTAAAATGGATTCTCAGGCTGTGTATGACCATCAGATTGCAACAACCTCTTAAACACACGCATGTATACTTTTTTTGTATACAAAAGTGAACCCAAAATGTCCCCGTTTCTGCAGAGAAATACCTGTTACACACATGTCCCCGGTTCCATGGTGTAAAAGATACACACTGTCCCCGCTTGCATGCAAAAAAGCACACACACACAATCGGTGTGTGTCCCCGGTTCCTACATGAAAGTTCATACTCGTTCAAATGTATACTGTAGAGCCAGTCAATGTTTAGAACTAACATACTTGACAGGGGAAGTAAGCCATGCAAGTGGTACAACTGTAGAGCAGCTGGAAAAAATGTCCCCGGTTACATGTGTTTTTTAAGTGTCCCCGTTTGCCACCTTTAACATCACTTTGTGTGTTTGTGGGTGTGTGAATCCCCTTAACCGGGGACATCCATATGAATACACACCCATTAACCTGGGACGTCCCCCGTTAAGACGAAGGCAAAAATCGAAATAAACGGTATTTTTTAGGTCATATATAGAGATTATTACCCGAGGAAATGTGTCATATGACTTTTGACGAGTGTGAATTTTTGTATTGCCCGAGCGAGAGCGAGGGTTATACATAAATTTGCACGAGTTTCGTAAAGTCATATGGCACACTTTAGAGTGTAATAATTTCTTTATTACCCATTTTATTCCATTTGATTCGCGTTAAAATAGTCAGGAAACGGCCCACTTCCCTTGCGACGGCAAGCTATAGTGACGTCACGAACAATCATTTTATGACGGGAAGCCGCGGTAAAACAATCGTTGCTAGGCAAACGTGATATGTGTACATGTGCTCATATAAAAAATATTAACTCGGTTATTTTCAACCATATGGGTAATAAATGTTATTTTTAACTCCAAACGGTAGTGAGCCCGGTTATTCATGTTATTTCCACCGAAGATACACACTACTTGAGCTGAGCAACAAGCGACCATTTTCTCGCCTATACACACGTGTCCCCGGTTGCCGCGTAAAAAGTGAGGTACCAAGTAAGCTATTAATAGTGTCTTAAAGTGTTACGCTGGAGTAGGGACTTGGATGGAAGGTAAGTGATGTACATTTTTTGGGTCACTAACTCACTAAATTTGTTTATATCATTTCAACAGAAACATATGCATGCATATGCATCGACAGACTCCAATGTAGGCCTACTTGTCAATATATATTTTCATGAATGTTATCGCCGAGAGCGGCTGATGCTTCACCTTATTTAAACCCACGTGTATTTCTGCCTTCGAGTCTGTTTTAAGTACATACGTTTATGAAATGGATGAACTAGTGTTAACAACATTTGTTGATAATGTTTTGGACACATTCTCAGAGTGTTGTACTTGTTTAATGACGAAAACCACTTAATTGATGCCCCACTTAAGCGGCTGTCACAACCCGTCGTACGTGCAGCTGCGTGCTGTCTACCGACAAAAACGTGGGGGTAAATTGGGGAATTCGTGCGTCCTCGGTACCGACGCCGAACCGATTTTGGACAAATTTGGAGCACGCAGACTCGTCGTAGAACTTTTAGTGCATGCAGAACTTTCGCTGCGTGCAGTCTACGAACAGGCTACGACAACCGCACGCACAACGCACCGACATCGTGCGTTTTTTTTTCAAGCTTACCCACTCACACTTTCTCTACGAACGACGCACGTTGCACGTGCGTACAACGTGCGTTGTACATGCGTAGTTCGTGCTTACTCGGCACGTCCAAAGTTTAACTATCAAATAATTAAAGAAAACTCACATCGATCGTACCGAGTAAGCACGTACAACGTACCGAGTAAGCACGTTGCCCAATTTACCCCACGTTTTTGTCGGTAGACAGCACGCAGCTGCTCGTGCGACGGGTTGTGACAGCCGCTTTAATCCACCCTACGTTTTCAGAAAAACGTAGCGACCGTGGCCTCCCCAAAAAACGTACGAACGAATTGCACGCACGATGGGTTGTGACAGGGGCTTTACATATGAATTCATCATCGAAAATAATTGCGTATTGGCAATGGCGTCTAAATACATGTCATAGATGAAACAGATTGTTATATTTTATATCTATCAGATGTGTTACCGATGGTTAAAGGTACATCCATTGTGTTGTTAGGGGTCACATATTCCAAAAGTTATAAATGATGTTACTTTATGCTCTTCAATGTCTTCTACATATTCCAGGACATTAAACAATGTCTACACTGGATGACAAAACTTGAAGCGCTACCACTTGAGGGGGTGTTGCTGAGAAAAGTTCCCACAATTGTACTGACCTTAAAAATTGTAGCAAGTTTATTAATGCAATCAATCAATTCAGTTATATTTGTCATTCATAATGGCATACTTCAAACCTTCATTCAGGCACGATCATTATGTTTACAGTCTAATATCCAATATTGTAAGGAAGCTTGATTTAAGTAAAACAAATATAATACTGAAAAATTTGTAATCAAAACGTTGCTCCTTCCCCTTCGGATATCTCTCAGGTATATAAACATGTATAGTTATTGTTTTATTTTCCTTTTTATTTAATTGCAAATGCTACTATATATTTCAGTGTAAAACATTTGCAGCCAGTGGTGAGATACGGCAGAAGGCTAACGCCATATTAGCGAACATTAACATTAAATCATCGCCAGTGATAGTGAGACGTTTTAGATATATATTTACTTATATCTTGTAAAAACATTAACGCGAAAACAGTTCTCCTCAGTGGCACAAATTGACCACAGTAATGAGAACATATGGGATTTCCACCTGAATTTATGATATGCTGTTATGATAACAATAGGATGTACTAGGCAAATGTAAAGAGAGTACTCTTAACGTAGCTGGACCTTGAATACGTATTCAAGGTCCAGCTTCGTTAAGAGTAACGAGCGCGTTGATTTCAAATTACTTGCATGTTAACTTCTGATTTCAGAGCAAAACAAATGCTGACAGAAAAGAAGGTAATATTACATGCACTTTAGTGATAAATTTGTATTGTGACAGATAGTGTAATTAATAATATAAAACTGTTGATTTATAGAATGTCATTCTAAGATTACAATATCATTGTGTATGTTATTAAATTTCGTTGATTTTCAGGCATCCGTGTGATCCTATTTTGCATTTCCAGTCTACTGGCACAGGTTTCAGAAAATTATGCTTTATAGGGGTAAGGAGGAAAATCTAGGGTCGGTAGTGAAATCGGAACCACATGCTTTTTTAGGCCTCACGTTACTGTTGACTTAAGGCGTTATGTTAGCAACTTGGCACCATGTCAGTTTCTACATCGTTGGTATTTATTTGTGCCAAGTGTCGCCCTAGGTCTGTATTGGCTCATAAATTACAATTTAAATGTGTACATGCACTCTTTTTAAATTTAATGAATGTGTATCCAATTCTGACTAGAGATACACCTAGTATAATGATACACTCTAAATGCTGAAAAGAATGGCTTTTGGGAATTGATAAGCAAGAAAATAGAATTCTTAAGCTTGTATTTTTAAAATATGTTTTTAGACATCCAATATCTTTTCTACATGTTCTTTGTGTAGGGGATATACTTGTTTTTTGGCTAACTATATATTTTTTTAAAAAAGGAATAGATATTTCTTTATATAAATCATCACACTACAAAGTTGTGGCAATAAATATTTCGCGGTTAATTAAAGTCATCTGAGATATCTTAAATTAAAAGCCCTAGTCATGGCCCTAGTATGTACCTATTGTTGATCTTATTCCTGTCTGCAATTTGTTCTGAATTGAAAAAGGCATTATATGTTATCCTTAAAATTATAAAAAAAATCAAAATGTTTACAGATCCAAGGATACATACAGACTTAAAGACATAAAGTCTGATAAAAATAAACCAAGAAGATATTTTAAAAGTCATTTATTGTGAAAGCAAATCTGTATGAACCCTAGAATCTGTTTTAAATAATTTAGACTGGTTTATCATATTTATCTTGTTCCGATATTTTTCAAGGTAAGATATAGAGATTATTAACCAAGTGTGTTTCCGTATCATTAATATCATATTTTTGGAATAAAAATTGTATTATGCGAGCCTTTGGCGAGCATAATACATTATTTTTTATTCCAAATATATGATATTAATGATACGGAAACACACGAGGTTAATAATCTCTTTATCATATATGTCATTATTAAAATAAGCGTGTTTTTGTAGTAAAATTGGAAAGAGAATTGACCTAGTTTTAGCGTAGTAATATCATAGACGGTACATCAAAATGATGGTCACGACAACGGCTGTGAAGTGCCTAGAAATAGTTCTTAATTAAAAAATAAAATAAAACACGATGTGCGCGTTTTTAAAAAATCAACAATTGGTCGCTGATTTCTTATTCATGGAGATATTTTCAATCAATTCATATGCACCTATCTAATAATTAAAAAGCACTCATCACTTGGTCACGTCGCTAGAACAAGGGAAGTAACTCTAGTTTCAACGTTTTGGAAGCTGCGTTGCAGGGTTGATTCGGATTGCTGCATAACAGTATCTTTCACACTTAAACGGTAATTATTTGTGGGATGAGGTTGTTTCTTTCGTTTATGACAATAAGTACCTATAAATGTATCTAATACCGTATGCTCAGCCCTCAAGAACTGCCGAAACGCTAGTGCGATCGACGAGACGTGTCGGTTTGACGCTGACACATCAAATTCATTTTGTACACAGGACACTGCAGCTACTTGCTGATTCTGTTGGCCAATAGCGCACTGAAGTTTTGAATGATTCTTAGATTAAATCTACAATTATCTTTACTTTGTTAAACCTAAATGTGCACAGTTTCATATCAGATGAATTTTTTTTTCGAATGTCCATTCTTTCAAGCGGAAATACACGGATAAACTCCCGGTTACGCTTTCCAATGATTCGTAAACAGTTTTAGGATCCGCATGAAAGATTGGAATTTTTCCGAAAGTAGTTCGTGTAATTGACCTTTGACCTGTTTTGCATATTTATCAGATTTGGATACCAAGTTTATCAGATTGCTTTATTGCATCGATAACACCCGCCATTATATGATAAATGAAAAATACCCAATGTTTTTATCATTTGATACCATACCAAGACAACTTCCAGAAAAACAACAGTTCAAGAACATTTTTCATGTTTATTGGGACGCTTGTATGCCTCCAGTTTAACACAAGCAAAACATACCTAAATACTCTAGTGACTGTATTTCTTATGTGTTGGTCTAAATTTTACAAATATAACATTTAATTTAGCATTTTATTTCAGAAATTGAGTGTTCATATTTAAGGAAATTACTAATAAACTAGTGCTCAAAGAAAGTATACACCCAAACAAATAAGAAAATATCTTTCAAAATTAAAAAAAATATTGAATTATCCATAATGGGTGTTGTGTCCAACGTATAGATACATGCTTTCTGTGAAACACAATTTTGAATCGCGAAAACGTTGCGTAAAATCGAAACATTACATATTCTTGTGTAACACAAAATTCATGTGCACTTGGGTGGTATAAAACAGCCTAAGCGAAACGTTAGGGATGCAGTAGTTGGAAGAACACTCAAAGTATGACATTTTTAAGTCATGTCGAAAGAGAGAGGGCTGTCGGAATGGCTCAACATGGAGCCACCACCACTTTCATTGCCAGAACCTTTGGATGTACAAGAGAAATTCTCATCAGACTTTTGCAACGGCTAGGACAGACGGACAGTACATCGGACTAGCCTAGGAGCGGTCGACCACGTGTCACGACACCTGCTGAAGATCGACACATTCGAACATTTCATCTTAAAAATTGAATCGTAACGTCGACGTCAACGGTGCCAAGGGCGTTAGGACATCCCACCAGTCGACACACTGTGTACCGTCGAATCCGACGATATGGCATTTGGGGTCGTCGACCTTACTGTGGTGTACATCTGACAGTTAAAAACCATCGACTGACGTGGGCCAGGCGGGTTCGTCGGTTGCAAAGGCGTGATTGGGCACGTGTGATGTTTCAGATGAAAGTCGCTTTTGTCTATACAGAAATGATGCCAGGGATCGAGTGTACAGGCGAGTAGGAGAACTGATGGTGCAAAAATTCCATGTCTCCAACAGGAATAGCAAAGGCGCACGCCTGACGTCATTTGTCGCCTGACGTCATCAATGCGTCGACGTGTAACAGCCTGCATCAGCGCCAATGGACGCTTCACGAGCTATTGAGTTGACATTACGGGAATGAAAACGCCTAAAAGTTTGAATTTGCATTTCAACACCACTTGTCTTTGATTGAGTATCAAACCGAATATCAAGTATAGTCGCAAGCGACGATAAACGGATTCAGCGCATAGTTTTAGGATCCGCATGAAAGATTGGAATTTTTCCGAAAGTAGTTCGTGTAATTGACCTTTGACCTGTTTTGCATATTTATCAGATTTGGATACCAAGTTTATCAGATTGCTTTATTGCATCGATAACACCCGCCATTATATGGTAAATGAAAAATACCCAATGTTTTTATCATTTGATACCATACCAAGACAACTTCCAGAAAAACAACAGTTCAAGAACATTTTTCATGTTTATTGGGACGCTTGTATGCCTCCAGTTTAACACAAGCAAAACATACCTAAATACTCTAGTGACTGTATTTCTTATGTGTTGGTCTAAATTTTACAAATATAACATTTAATTTAGCATTTTATTTCAGAAATTGAGTGTTCATATTTAAGGAAATTACTAATAAACTAGTGCTCAAAGAAAGTATACACCCAAACAAATAAGAAAATATCTTTCAAAATTAAAAAAAATATTGAATTATCCATAATGGGTGTTGTGTCCAACGTATAGATACATGCTTTCTGTGAAACACAATTTTGAATCGCGAAAACGTTGCGTAAAATCGAAACATTACATATTCTTGTGTAACACAAAATTCATGTGCACTTGGGTGGTATAAAACAGCCTAAGCGAAACGTTAGGGATGCAGTAGTTGGAAGAACACTCAAAGTATGACATTTTTAAGTCATGTCGAAAGAGAGAGGGCTGTCGGAATGGCTCAACATGGAGCCACCACCACTTTCATTGCCAGAACCTTTGGATGTACAAGAGAAATTCTCATCAGACTTTTGCAACGGCTAGGACAGACAGACAGTACATCGGACTAGCCTAGGAGCGGTCGACCACGTGTCACGACACCTGCTGAAGATCGACACATTCGAACATTTCATCTTAAAAATTGAATCGTAACGTCGACGTCAACGGTGCCAAGGGCGTTAGGACATCCCACCAGTCGACACACTGTGTACCGTCGAATCCGACGATATGGCATTTGGGGTCGTCGACCTTACTGTGGTGTACATCTGACAGTTAAAAACCATCGACTGACGTGGGCCAGGCGGGTTCGTCGGTTGCAAAGGCGTGATTGGGCACGTGTGATGTTTCAGATGAAAGTCGCTTTTGTCTATACAGAAATGATGCCAGGGATCGAGTGTACAGGCGAGTAGGAGAACTGATGGTGCAAAAATTCCATGTCTCCAACAGGAATAGCAAAGGCGCACGCCTGACGTCATTTGTCGCCTGACGTCATCAATGCGTCGACGTGTAACAGCCTGCATCAGCGCCAATGGACGCTTCACGAGCTATTGAGTTGACATTACGGGAATGAAAACGCCTAAAAGTTTGAATTTGCATTTCAACACCACTTGTCTTTGATTGAGTATCAAACCGAATATCAAGTATAGTCGCAAGCGACGATAAACGGATTCAGCGCATAGTTTTAGGATCCGCATGAAAGATTGGAATTTTTCCGAAAGTAGTTCGTGTAATTGACCTTTGATCTGTTTTGCATATTTATCAGATTTGGATACCAAGTTTATCAGATTGCTTTATTGCATCGATAACACCCGCCATTATATGATAAATGAAAAATACCCAATGTTTTTATCATTTGATACCATACCAAGACAACTTCCAGAAAAACAACAGTTCAAGAACATTTTTCATGTTTATTGGGACGCTTGTATGCCTCCAGTTTAACACAAGCAAAACATACCTAAATACTCTAGTGACTGTATTTCTTATGTGTTGGTCTAAATTTTACAAATATAACATTTAATTTAGCATTTTATTTCAGAAATTGAGTGTTCATATTTAAGGAAATTACTAATAAACTAGTGCTCAAAGAAAGTATACACCCAAACAAATAAGAAAATATCTTTCAAAATTAAAAAAAATATTGAATTATCCATAATGGGTGTTGTGTCCAACGTATAGATACATGCTTTCTGTGAAACACAATTTTGAATCGCGAAAACGTTGCGTAAAATCGAAACATTACATATTCTTGTGTAACACAAAATTCATGTGCACTTGGGTGGTATAAAACAGCCTAAGCGAAACGTTAGGGATGCAGTAGTTGGAAGAACACTCAAAGTATGACATTTTTAAGTCATGTCGAAAGAGAGAGGGCTGTCGGAATGGCTCAACATGGAGCCACCACCACTTTCATTGCCAGAACCTTTGGATGTACAAGAGAAATTCTCATCAGACTTTTGCAACGGCTAGGACAGACGGACAGTACATCGGACTAGCCTAGGAGCGGTCGACCACGTGTCACGACACCTGCTGAAGATCGACACATTCGAACATTTCATCTTAAAAATTGAATCGTAACGTCGACGTCAACGGTGCCAAGGGCGTTAGGACATCCCACCAGTCGACACACTGTGTACCGTCGAATCCGACGATATGGCATTTGGGGTCGTCGACCTTACTGTGGTGTACATCTGACAGTTAAAAACCATCGACTGACGTGGGCCAGGCGGGTTCGTCGGTTGCAAAGGCGTGATTGGGCACGTGTGATGTTTCAGATGAAAGTCGCTTTTGTCTATACAGAAATGATGCCAGGGATCGAGTGTACAGGCGAGTAGGAGAACTGATGGTGCAAAAATTCCATGTCTCCAACAGGAATAGCAAAGGCGCACGCCTGACGTCATTTGTCGCCTGACGTCATCAATGCGTCGACGTGTAACAGCCTGCATCAGCGCCAATGGACGCTTCACGAGCTATTGAGTTGACATTACGGGAATGAAAACGCCTAAAAGTTTGAATTTGCATTTCAACACCACTTGTCTTTGATTGAGTATCAAACCGAATATCAAGTATAGTCGCAAGCGACGATAAACGGATTCAGCGCATAGTTTTAGGATCCGCATGAAAGATTGGAATTTTTCCGAAAGTAGTTCGTGTAATTGACCTTTGACCTGTTTTGCATATTTATCAGATTTGGATACCAAGTTTATCAGATTGCTTTATTGCATCGATAACACCCGCCATTATATGGTAAATGAAAAATACCCAATGTTTTTATCATTTGATACCATACCAAGACAACTTCCAGAAAAACAACAGTTCAAGAACATTTTTCATGTTTATTGGGACGCTTGTATGCCTCCAGTTTAACACAAGCAAAACATACCTAAATACTCTAGTGACTGTATTTCTTATGTGTTGGTCTAAATTTTACAAATATAACATTTAATTTAGCATTTTATTTCAGAAATTGAGTGTTCATATTTAAGGAAATTACTAATAAACTAGTGCTCAAAGAAAGTATACACCCAAACAAATAAGAAAATATCTTTCAAAATTAAAAAAAATATTGAATTATCCATAATGGGTGTTGTGTCCAACGTATAGATACATGCTTTCTGTGAAACACAATTTTGAATCGCGAAAACGTTGCGTAAAATCGAAACATTACATATTCTTGTGTAACACAAAATTCATGTGCACTTGGGTGGTATAAAACAGCCTAAGCGAAACGTTAGGGATGCAGTAGTTGGAAGAACACTCAAAGTATGACATTTTTAAGTCATGTCGAAAGAGAGAGGGCTGTCGGAATGGCTCAACATGGAGCCACCACCACTTTCATTGCCAGAACCTTTGGATGTACAAGAGAAATTCTCATCAGACTTTTGCAACGGCTAGGACAGACGGACAGTACATCGGACTAGCCTAGGAGCGGTCGACCACGTGTCACGACACCTGCTGAAGATCGACACATTCGAACATTTCATCTTAAAAATTGAATCGTAACGTCGACGTCAACGGTGCCAAGGGCGTTAGGACATCCCACCAGTCGACACACTGTGTACCGTCGAATCCGACGATATGGCATTTGGGGTCGTCGACCTTACTGTGGTGTACATCTGACAGTTAAAAACCATCGACTGACGTGGGCCAGGCGGGTTCGTCGGTTGCAAAGGCGTGATTGGGCACGTGTGATGTTTCAGATGAAAGTCGCTTTTGTCTATACAGAAATGATGCCAGGGATCGAGTGTACAGGCGAGTAGGAGAACTGATGGTGCAAAAATTCCATGTCTCCAACAGGAATAGCAAAGGCGCACGCCTGACGTCATTTGTCGCCTGACGTCATCAATGCGTCGACGTGTAACAGCCTGCATCAGCGCCAATGGACGCTTCACGAGCTATTGAGTTGACATTACGGGAATGAAAACGCCTAAAAGTTTGAATTTGCATTTCAACACCACTTGTCTTTGATTGAGTATCAAACCGAATATCAAGTATAGTCGCAAGCGACGATAAACGGATTCAGCGCATAGTTTTAGGATCCGCATGAAAGATTGGAATTTTTCCGAAAGTAGTTCGTGTAATTGACCTTTGATCTGTTTTGCATATTTATCAGATTTGGATACCAAGTTTATCAGATTGCTTTATTGCATCGATAACACCCGCCATTATATGATAAATGAAAAATACCCAATGTTTTTATCATTTGATACCATACCAAGACAACTTCCAGAAAAACAACAGTTCAAGAACATTTTTCATGTTTATTGGGACGCTTGTATGCCTCCAGTTTAACACAAGCAAAACATACCTAAATACTCTAGTGACTGTATTTCTTATGTGTTGGTCTAAATTTTACAAATATAACATTTAATTTAGCATTTTATTTCAGAAATTGAGTGTTCATATTTAAGGAAATTACTAATAAACTAGTGCTCAAAGAAAGTATACACCCAAACAAATAAGAAAATATCTTTCAAAATTAAAAAAAATATTGAATTATCCATAATGGGTGTTGTGTCCAACGTATAGATACATGCTTTCTGTGAAACACAATTTTGAATCGCGAAAACGTTGCGTAAAATCGAAACATTACATATTCTTGTGTAACACAAAATTCATGTGCACTTGGGTGGTATAAAACAGCCTAAGCGAAACGTTAGGGATGCAGTAGTTGGAAGAACACTCAAAGTATGACATTTTTAAGTCATGTCGAAAGAGAGAGGGCTGTCGGAATGGCTCAACATGGAGCCACCACCACTTTCATTGCCAGAACCTTTGGATGTACAAGAGAAATTCTCATCAGACTTTTGCAACGGCTAGGACAGACGGACAGTACATCGGACTAGCCTAGGAGCGGTCGACCACGTGTCACGACACCTGCTGAAGATCGACACATTCGAACATTTCATCTTAAAAATTGAATCGTAACGTCGACGTCAACGGTGCCAAGGGCGTTAGGACATCCCACCAGTCGACACACTGTGTACCGTCGAATCCGACGATATGGCATTTGGGGTCGTCGACCTTACTGTGGTGTACATCTGACAGTTAAAAACCATCGACTGACGTGGGCCAGGCGGGTTCGTCGGTTGCAAAGGCGTGATTGGGCACGTGTGATGTTTCAGATGAAAGTCGCTTTTGTCTATACAGAAATGATGCCAGGGATCGAGTGTACAGGCGAGTAGGAGAACTGATGGTGCAAAAATTCCATGTCTCCAACAGGAATAGCAAAGGCGCACGCCTGACGTCATTTGTCGCCTGACGTCATCACTGCGTCGACGTGTAACAGCCTGCATCAGCGCCAATGGACGCTTCACGAGCTATTGAGTTGACATTACGGGAATGAAAACGCCTAAAAGTTTGAATTTGCATTTCAACACCACTTGTCTTTGATTGAGTATCAAACCGAATATCAAGTATAGTCGCAAGCGACGATAAACGGATTCAGCGCATACATGATTTAATTATTTGATATATATTGAATTGAGACATCTGTCCAATGTTATTGTGCATATTTTAAAGCAAGTTGCAAGCTTCTAGCATGTCCCTAGGATTTTTTAATCCCAAATAGCACAATTGTCAAAATAAAATAAAAATTGTAAAGAAAATCAAAATGAATCCTTAGTAATATGTCCAAGTTCAAAGAGCATGCATAAAAGGGTAAGGTAATCATAAATGAATAATAGTATGAACGAAATCGATGAGCAATAGCATGAATTAGTACATGTGTAATTAACGATTATTTACTCAATAGATCTCATGAAAAGCGTCTTTCAACAGAAGCTTAAAATGAGAAGACTTTGAGTTTTAATTAGAATAAAGTCAATGATGGTGAAATCATGATGTCATGAGGAAGTTGGTTCCAAAATCGAGGAGAAGATTTACTAAATGATTTGGTGTCTCCTGATTTCTGTCCATTACATTAATAAACGTTTAACTTATGATACCTGTGATCTATAATCAAGATAAAATGTCATGTTGTGTATATCAGAAAACTAAAAACATTTCAGTAATTCATATTAATTTATCAGTATCACTCTCTAACGTATAAGTTGCTCTCGTGTACTTACTTGCTGTATGAAACGGTTCAAATAAATCACAAGGTTTCATAGTTAGTTCTTCTGTGACTAAATGATTCAAGCCAAAACTATTTATACCGTGTTTTCCCTTTCTATAAACACTTTTCATTACGTTTTATAAGAAATATTCGATGCATCCACCTAAAAGACTCCTTATTCCTTATTGTACTGATTAAGAGACAGCTGCACTTCAAAGTATTATTCAGACCCATGAAGCCAACTGTCAACCAACGTACAAAATAGTCTACAGACTTATTTTATCGTTTTATTGGCTTATACATCCTACATGTACATTCCCGGCATAGTAGACTCGATAGTCTTTTGATAAACGAACCAAATCGTTAAACTAGTCTAACAAACGTACCTACATTCAGTGATATAACACACAAATAAATAATTACTCAAGCAGCTGTTCAATATGTATGTGGCAGAAGTCGTATGTCATACTTTCAAGTGTTATGATATATATTATTACTCATATGGTAACAAAGATGATTCAAAATAAATAATTCGTCAAAAGGTGACACGTCGACCAGAAAGTATAAACAGTGTCAATTCAATGTAAAACCAACACGTACTGCGACCCAACAAACATAAGGTTTGAGTGTTCTTTGACGATATCAACTAATGTTGGTTGAAGAATACGGATAATCATGTGACAAAACAAAAGAGACGTATTTATTTTCAGATTTATTCACAACAATATATCGCTGTCGCAAAATGTTACCGTAAATTAACCTGATTTCTGGTTACCATCGCCCCTTAAGATACAGACGGATAGATAGGCAGATATTACATATCTATATAAGTATATGTATAAATAGAATGGACATTCTGAATCATTTTGTCGCCGCCCTACAAACGATAGAAGGTTTTGACTGTTTTTAAAGAAATTTCCAAGTCTCTAGCATGTCTCTAGGATTATGAGGGCCAAATTACCCTTAAAACATGAAGCCAAAAAACGAACAATTAAAAAAGGACCATATTCAAAGGTGGATAAATTCAGTTCTAGGACGAAATTGAAAATTTTGGTTCGTCACTTTGTTAACCATTCATTTAGCTTTAAATTGAGCTGTCATACTTGTCTGTACATATTTCCGTTAGTGAAAAAAGATTTTAAAACATGCAGACCTCAAAATCGCTAAATTTTAGTACATTTTCAGTTTTTTCTAATTGTGACCGGAAATGACTGTTCTCAAGCGATGTTATTATTGTTTTATAAAGATATAGCCTTACTCTCCTGAAAAAATCCTTTAATTAGGTTCCTAGTTTTTCTTTAATTATCTCCCTTGGAAGTTTGAGTTCGCACTGTGAAAATAATATTGAGAAATCGGTACAAAATCGATTGTCAAGTTATTCACAAATGTTTTATCTGCACGAATATGCAAGTTTTAGTTCTTAGATGCAAGTAACGTCAGAAGATTGTCAAAGGTACATGGGGTCTGACAATTTTAAAAAGTGTCTAAAAACAAAATGACGGTTAAACCATGTGACTTACGGATTCGTCATTATTTACTGTTTTGTTCGCATGGTTAATGCGCATCTTTTTACAAAAAGTTTCAAGTCTCTAAGTGCATTCTGAAAAAAAAATCCTATGTTAAAAAAGGACACTTGGATTCGAACTGGACCTCTAACGTCTTGGGCGAATCATTTCCAAATCAAGGGCTATCAGCATGTAAATTTGGATGCATTTACTTCAGCCGTTTTGACTGAATCTTACTAAAAAAAATCGTGAAATAAAATAAATATAGTTACGAGTGACTATAAAAGGATTCAGCGCATAAATAAAACGAATGTAATGAATGAAGCTGTCCTTCTTTTGTAATTGTGGATCTTTTGAAAAAAAGTTGCATGTCTCTTCCATGTCTCTAGGATTATTGAGACTCACATTTCAATGTTCAAATCTCCATATTTTTTATTCCTGGATAAAAGCCCTAATCGTGCCGTAACTATCAACTTGTATATGATAACGATCTCAACTTGAATTGTTAAGTATGTATCGGGGAACAAATTGCAATAAATAACTGAGACATAAGTCTATATGTTTAAAGAGGGACCATATTCAAGGGCAGATAATTTCCAAATCCAGAACGAAATTCAAAATTTTGGCTCAAACCATTCATTTATCTTCAAAATGAGCTATCATACATAGCTGTATGTGTTGCCAGGATTTAGAAGATTTTTTAAAGACGCATACCCTCAAAATCGCGAAATTTCAGTACATTTTCAGTTTTTTGGAAATAGCAAAAAATCTATTGTTACGGCCGAAAATTCCTATGGTCTCATCTTTTGGGAATATTGTTGTTCACAATTTGGTAAAGGTTGTGTGAAATTATCTTATTTAGTTATTGAGCTATTGGGGTTTGAAGTTTGCACTTATTTCAAAATTTCGAGATTTCAATTACTCACTGTGAAAAAAGAATTGCGAATTAGAATCCGGATGGAAAAAACAACACATATAACGCCTCAGCTACATTATGTGGAAATAACAGCTCTCTAGTGTTTATATCGTCAGAAGAGAAGATTTTCATGGGTTCGGGAAATTTTCAAAAGTGCAAAAAAAGTTTCAAGTCTTGAAGTGCATTTTGAATTTTGTTCCCATGTTAAAAATTGACATTTGGATTCGAACTGGGCCTCTTATGGCTAGGCCGAATGAGCCCAAAATTCCTCAGTAAAGGCTGTCAGACTGTAAAGTTTGGTTGAATTTGCTTCAGTCGTTTTGGCTGAAACCTGCTAACAAAATAATAATAATAATAAAAATAACTAGGCTTGACGCTTCAATACTTAGGTCTTCAAAACTTTTGCTTGACCTTGAACTCCATGCTTGACTTTCAGTTATTTCATCAGTTTCTCCGCTTTAACATGAGCTATCAAACATGTCTCTATCTTCAGTAGTTTTTTCACTAAAATTCTCCAAAGAACATACCCCTCTGAAAATGGAAAAATCTCATACTATTGGACCCCTACATGATCTATCTCATGATTATGACAAAGCGGTTAATATTTTTATACTAAGGCGTACATAGAAGAGGTTGTGCTTGAATTTCCACTTAAGTAGATGTAATCATCATTTAGATTGCATACATAATTAATGCGTTATGTTTTTTCTGAATATATATACTCAAAAATGCTTAAATTTTGACCCCTAGACAACGTTTGCGATGTTTGGAGCTTAACTATGAGTTTTTTGATGAAATGGTTAAACAAAAAAGTTGTTGTTCTTGAATTTTGTGCATCCGAGGATGTAAATACAATTAAATTATCTTAATTAGTTAAGCAGTTAGGATCCTTTGAACTTTGCTGAAAATGGCGATTTTCGAAAAATGACAATCTTCTATGATTTGTCACACGTAAAGTATAACCAATAAATGCTTGAAAATTGTTGTCCTTAATAAAATGATATATCTGCTTCACAATGAGCTATTAAACATGTTGGCTATAGATATAGATCTGTTATAGAAATGTTAAGTAACGTATTGGAGTCAGATTGCAATAAGTATATTTGACATATCTTCATTTCTAACAGAGTTATGCCTCTTTAAGCATGATGCCGAAATTCTGTCTTTTAAAAAATGACCATTTTAAAATTCTAGCATGTAATTCAAAAATCGATATCTACAACCCTCTGTAGAATTCATTTATCTTCACAATAAGCTATCACATTTAACTTTAATCATAGAATTGAAGGAGGAGAAGGTTTTCTTAGACGCCTACCCTAAAAACCGCGAATGTTCACCAAAAATTTAGTTTTTTCGAAATAGCAATAAATCTATTCTGCCGGCCGAAACTCACTATAGGCAATATCGATGGGGAATGTTGTTGCCCACATTTTGGTGAAATTTTTGAGAAAATTATAATGATTAGTATTCGAGCTATAGAGATTTAAAGTTTTGACTTCAAGGGTTAGATAACTCACGAAAGAAGTCGAAAATCCAATAAGTGGCTCGTCACAGGCTATCATCTCTGAAAATTTTTTGGAAATCGGCCTTCCAGATCTCATTTAAATCGACCAAACTAGAGCAACCAAATTTATCTACCGTCATACCGGGATACAGATTAAAGGTACATCCATTGTGTTGTTAGGGGTCACATATTGCAAACGTTATAAATGGTGTTAGTTTATCGAGAAGTACCGATTGTTACCGAAAACAATCATTTTAATGATAGTCGACTCAGCATATTGACGATATGAAGGTAAAAGTAGTGATTTCTGATCGAAAACCGGACAATGCACAGCGTGTGGCGCGCGTCAATGAGCCAAACGTAATTTTGGAATCTTATTTATAACAGACAGAATGACAAATTTGGTGAGATAATGTTTAATGGATCATATAACTACTGTGCATGTCAATGGGACGTGCAGTTTCGGTTTCTACACATGAATAATGATGTTACTCAATTTTAATTGGAAACTAGTAATTATGATATATTTGGTGATTGGGGATAAAAATGCAAGCTGAGTGAATTTATTTGTATTGTAGACAGCACATGTGGTGAGTTGGAGCGTATTAAAGCCAAATAAAATTTTATGAAACACAATGGATATACCTTTAACAAAAAGATTGAAGACTTATTGCTCTGAATCTAGGTCTGAAATAACCGCATTCAAGCTCGTGTTTTATAACCAGTTTAGCGCAGACATAACCCAGTCAACAACAGTCACATTGTTTCAACAAAAGAAAATAAAGGTGTTGTTTTATGAGTACATGTCAAGTTGGAAACCCCATAAGCTACTTATAGAATGACACAGATGATTCATTAAAATATTGAATAAAGTCAATTCTATGTGATTAATTGTCACATATGTAACTAGAATTTAAAAAGGACTGGGTTTTTTAAATAATAAATTGGCATGAATTTTGACTTTTTGCAACGATGAAATAGCAAAATTTAAATCGATTCGAGTAAGGAAAAACTGGTTTCTTATATTTGTTGCGACGCGCTAAGTTTGATGGAGACGGATAAATAGCTGTTAATAACGAACCCTTTTGATGCCGAGTTTTTATGCAACATGCGAGACATCGAGACGTTGTTAGACCTACATTCAGGGCAACATGAGTTGCACATCTCACTACGATGGTACAGTTTATTTTAATGCTATGAATTGGGTTGATTTTAATCTGTCTGATTTAGGCCTTGCAGCATTTCCCTCGCTATGCAGTGCCAAGTTAGTGGATCGCTGCACCTGAAATGCATAGTTGGTCCCAATTTCCTAGCACAGATATCTTAAGGAAATACTGCAAGACATAAATCGGCCAGTAATGGAGACTGGCAAGAGTTGTGCCTTGCATTTGGAAGTTGAGACTGTTCAGATCCGACGAATATTCAAAGCAGAAGATTATTAAGGATTTACAGTACATTGAATATTAGTCATGCAGTATCCAACCACAATAAGACAATTTAAGCAGCCCTAAGGAAACTAACAAATGAATTAGCTCATGTGGTCATATCTGCACTATTTTAGATCATATTTAAAGGTGCATCGATTGTGTTTCATAAAATTTTATTATACGTGAAATAAGTAAAAGGAGATTTAGCGTCTATACATTATGCCTATACAGATGATACAGTAAGAATATTATTAAAATAAATCATGTATTGTATAGCTGGATTAATATAGATAGGCAGCTGCTTGTACGGTTCACCAGGTGATCACTTTACGCTTATCAGGGTTTCACTGAAGGTGTATCAGCCCAACATAAACCGTAATATATAAACTCGAAATTAACATTATGTTGACCATGTTGGAGCTTTCAAGGTTTGTCCCCGTCCGAAATACACACAGTACCTACAATGTCCCCAGCTACATAGTATACATATAAGCGATGCAATGTCCCCAGTTGAATGGCGAAACACACTGTCCCCGGTTACCTTCCATATTGTGCACGTGCATACACACATTAGTGTGTGTGTCCCCGGTTGTTATGCAAAAAATACAAATGGTTAGAAAGGAGCTATTTTCACTGTTAGATTGTTGACAGCTGTTAAGGGGTACATGCAAAGTCTATATTAAACATTTTCTTAAACATTTGATTTGTTTACCATTTCGGCCGCTCTCTCAATACGATACACTGTTTATCCAAAACATCTTACGTTTTGAACGGATATTATTAATGAATAGCCTTTTCACACACATGACCCTCCCCTAAATACATATATTGAGTTTATAGATACGAAGCAACGTTTTGGATAGACGTTTCCACAGTATACTCTCCTATAAAATATTCACTTTAATGAAATGTTGACTCTTGAAATATTTATTTGCGTTGTTGAAGTATATATCTAATGACTTTTTTAAAGTTGAACACTAATGTCTGGCTAAAGGCGAGTGTTTCAAATAGTACCGGTAAGTGTAAGTGCTATTGCCCACAATACATCGGTCACCATGACTGATTATTTATACACAACTGATTGCAGGTTACAGATATATAAAGATAGAACAATTGCAATATAACCATGCAACTGCGGTTTAAGTGATATATAATACTTGTATTGACTCTCAGAATACTCTACTGTTGAACAAGCGTCCACTCGGTATAACGTAACATGAGTATTCGGTCAACTTATTAAGGCCGACAGATAATTCATTACCGGTACAATGCCCCTGCCCCCTGTGTGACGAGAACGCCAATATAGTAAATTTCGATAGAGTGACCACATGAGCACTTATATGTTTCCAATCTGTGTGCATTACACTGCAAATTCATCTGCGATCAGATGACATTCTCGACCAGGAAAAATAGCGCTAGTTATTGAGAATGTAAATGTAACAAACGTAAATTATGTAACTATGAGATAATGAATTTATTTTCTTTTCGTTACAGGCGAACATTTATAATATGCCTAAGAAAATCATGTAGGAATTGCTGACTTTTAAGAGATTGACTTTGGTGACTGGAAACTATTCATTGGCTTATATCCTTATATAATAAAGGAAACATGATTCTAAATCCATCTAAATTTGTGACGTCTTTGCCTTTCTGAAAGGTTTAACACTTTCAACTGGACATCAAAGGCTGATTGTTTCAATATGTCCAAACCCATGGACATCACAACTAGGTTGATGGTGGTGCATTCTATGTGAGACCCAAAAAATCTTCACAGCTTTGACAGTTATTAACTAGTTATAGACCTCTCATGAGTATCAGATGCATACTGAAATATTGAATAAACATCACATTTCATTAGACATATTCCAAGCAAAAGACATGGAGTGATTTTGACAAATGAAGTAACAAAATTTATTTAATGCCATAATATAATGATTTAACGGTCTTTAAGTGTGATGTGTATTAGAAAGTCCCTGGTCTTACATAATGTGCATGAAGCAGCGGACGTCACCCTTTACTGGCCATGGGAATTCGCTAGTTGATGTAATTACAGGTGGCGGGAATGGCAATTAACTAATTATCATGTCCCCACCCTCATTTAATTGTTTGTGTATCTCCCACCAGACCATTAGGGGTGGGCAACATTCGTTCAAATGTTCTTATAGATCTAACGCACAGTATTATATAACATGCGATATAAGAAAGGCAGTAATGAAACTTCAATTATCATGTATATGTACGTACTGTAACAGTATGCCGATTATCGTATTGTGTTCTGTATAAATCAACACAGAAAACACATACATACGCTGTTGGAAAAGTTATTTAGTAGCTCCAAATGTAAGGTTGTGATGTATGATGTCATTAAAAGGTACATCCATTATGTTTCATAAATGTTTATTTGGTTTTAATACAAATTCACTTAGCTTGCATATTCATCCCCAGTCGCCAAACATGTCATAATTACTAGTTTCCAATTAAAAGTTAGTAACATCATTATGCATGTGCAGAAACCGAAAGTGCACGTCCTATTTACATGCACATGCAGTAGTTATATGACCTATAGGAATTATCAACCCAAATTTGTTATTTTGTCTGGTTTAAATAAGATTCCAAAATTACGTTTGACTCATTGGCGCGCGCCACACGAGGTGCATTGTCCGGTTTTCGATCAGAAATCGATACTTTTACCTTCATATTGTCAATATACTAAGTCGAGTATCATCAAAATGGTAGTTTTTGGTAACAGTTGTTACTTCTCGATAAAATAAGATAATTTATAACGTTTGTCATATTTGACCCCCAACAACACAATGGATGTACTTTTAAATCTGTCAACTTCAACATAGACATTTTCACAGAAATATTGATATAATAAATAGAATATCTGTCAATTCTTGACAAATACCATGTTCAACTCATCTCGGTATTGTATGATAACTTGAAAATATATATGCTTTCAAATCATTTATTGCAATATGAATACAAAATACAAAGTGTAGCAAGCAATGTTTATGTAACTACATGGACATTTAGATATCATCACACTTCAAACAACCGTACACAATATTTGAAACATAATATATGTTGTTAATCGTTAAATATCATAAACAATGTCATGACATCTGCTTGTCTATTTTACTTGAATTTCAAACTATCCTGTAGCAAACCTATCAAACTTTTACCACGCTGTATTTACGCTTACATTATGCAACACTGTCAACTTAAAATTAAAAACAAAAAAAAACATGTAAATTGTTCATTAAGCTCTCAAATAAAATTTGAAATGAACCAGTATGTATGCAGTACAGTACTATATAATCTAATTACCATCACTTGTCATCCTATGATGAGCCAAGTCGCGCTCTTAACAATGGAATATGCTAGCCTGGATATACTGGGATAAGTGTGTATTGCAAGGGGGCAGTTTGTTTGGGTATTACCATAAACCAATTAAAAAATACGTATATATGTGTATTGTCGCCAATACTGTTATTTCAATCGGAGTATTTTGACACGTGTGTAGTTGACTCAGAGATACACACGTGGTCACTGGGATGTTCAGGAGATACGGTTCACTGACTTGATGGTTTAACACTAAGGAATTTTCTGAGATTTTAGAAAAGAGTGGTATATTCGTTTTTGATTATTTTCATTTGAATGCAAACCGGAGAGTATATTGTGGAAACGTCTGTTTAAAAACTGACTACATATCTTTAAACTTAATATAGATATTTTTAGGGGAAGGAATTGTGTGAAAAGGCTTTTCATAAATAATACCGTAAGATGTAAATCGTAAGATGTCTTTGATAATCCCTGTATCGTATTGAGAAAGCGGCCGAAATTGTAAACAAATCAAATGATTAAGAACCTTTTATATAGACTTTTCACGTACCCCTTCATTACTGTCAACAGATTAACAGTGAGTGGGTCATCCCAAGATCTTAATTGGAAACTAATTGCAAGAGTTCGAATTAATTAAAATTTGTAGGGTACTGTCGAATTTGATAAAGCCAAAAAATGAGGACATTCTGAATACATTACATCACTACATTTTTAAAAGTAAAACTTTCGCTGATTATTGATACAAATGAATAATGAATATATTAGATCAGTGTTCATAATATTTGCAAAGTATTCCCTTGTTCAAAAGAGGCAATGCAGTATTTTGACGCTAGGGACAACTGAGCACTACCATAAATACATGTATGTATATACGTATGTATGTTCTGTGCTATTAAATGGTTAAAACCGCTCGAAATCGAATCAAACAAGTGAGGTAAGAAATGGAGTGTTTTATTTTCGTAATTGACAACAATGGGTTAGTTGACCGATAGACATGTTACGTGATACCAAGGCACGCTCGTTATGCCCCTATTTCACTACGGCCCGAATTGCCACGAATCACCACGAATAGGCGGCTGCATAAATTCGTGAATATTCGTGAGCATTCGGCAAAATTCGTGAACAGCATTTACACTTGTACGAAATGTTTACGAACATTCGTATCTTTTCATGCTAAAAGCCTACGAAACATGTACGAATTCTTTACGAATTGTCTACGAATTGTAAGAAATGATTAAGACACAGTCACGAATGTACTATGTTGTATGTTTCCATTCGTGGTTAATTCGTATTTGATTCGTCCTTACTTCGTAACATTCGTAGACAATTCGTAAATGCTTCGGGGTTAATTCGGGATGAGAACATCAAAATTATTAACCACGAATTTCCAAGAATTGTTTACGAAGTTGTTACGAACGTCCCGAATTAAATACGAACAGTTTACGAAGCAATCTGAAATTCGTAGATGATTCGTGAAAATCTTTTGAAAAAAAAAAAATTCCACGAATGCCACGAATTACAAGAATGTTGCCGAATCAACTAGGAATCATTTACGAATATCACGAATCAATTACGAATTATCTACGAATGTTCGTGGCGATTCGTGGCAATTCGGGTCGTAGTGAAATAGGGGCATTACATAGACATGGTGTCCTGATACACACAAATACACAGGTCTAATATATCATATATCTGTAACCTGCACTTGGTTGTGTATATAAATCATCAGTCCCGGTGACTGGTGTATTGTGGGCAACAGCGGAGTCAAATGATCTAATACTTACTGTTTGAAACGCGTTCCTTCACGCAGACCATAGTGTTTTCAAAATCCCATTAAATTCAAACTTCAACAACGCCAATAAATATTTCAAAGTCAAACTATGTCACAAAAGTCAATCTTTTAGAAGTCAACAATTCACTAAACTTAAAATATCTTCTCAAAGTCAATAAGTCACCACGTTAACATGTCATTAAAGATAAACTTTCACCAAAGTCAACCAATAGTTCCAAAGTCAAAATGTCATCAAACTCGACATATCTTTTCAAAGTCAACATTTCACCCAAGTCAATATTTTATTAAAGAAAAACGTCCACAAAAGTCAACCAATATTCCCGAAGTCATCATTTCACCATCATTATAAAAAATTAAGTCAACATTTCATCAAAGTGGTATCAATTTCAAAATCACCATTTCACCAAACTCAATATATATAATAATCAAAGTCAACATGTCAAACTTCACCAAAGTCAATAAAATGGAATAATTATGGCATTAATATTTAATGATATAAGCATACTTCACCAAAGACAATAAATTAACATAACATAATTAATAAAAGTCAACAATTCGCTTAACTCAAACTATCTTTTATAAGTCAACATCTCATCAAAGTCAATATGTGATCAAAGTCAATATTTCATAAAATTCAAAATATCTTTTTCAAAGTCAACATGTCATCCAAGTTAACATTTTATCAAAGGAACATCCTCCAGTGTCAATAATTATTTCAAAAGTAAACATTTCACAAACATTATTTTTTCTTCAAAGTCAACATTTCACAAACATTATATATTTGCATAGTAAACATTGGCCCATGGGAAACCTGGCCCATGGGCGAGGTCAACATTTCATCAAAGTCAATATGTGATTGAAGTCAACATTTCACTAAATTCAAAATATCTTTTTCAAAGTCAACATGTCACCAAAGTTAACACTTATATAAGTTAAACTAAAACTACACAACATTTCACTTAAATGAATATTTCATAAGTCAACCATTCATAGAACTCGAAATATGTATCAAAATCAACATGTCACCAAAGTCCATATTTTATCAAAGTAACACTTCCTACAATATCAACAAATATTTTACAAGTCAATATTTCCAAAGTCAACATTTCACAAAAATTCTATTTTTTCCAAAGTCTACATTTCACAAACATTTTTTTTTCAAAGTCAACATTTCACAAACATTATATGTTTGCCAAAGTCAACATTGGCCCATGGGAAATCTAGCCCATGGGAAAACGGCCCATGGGCAACCTGGCCCATGGGTAAGGTATCGCCCATGGGAAATCTCGCCCATGGGAAAAACAATTTCCTTTGCATGGGGGGAGTTCATAAATACCTAAAATATGTTACTGCTAGACCCATTATTAAAAATTAGAAAATAATTTTTGTGTAACACAAATTTGAACAGCCTCTCGCCCATGGGCGAACTTTCCCATGGGCATACCCATGGGCAAGGGTGTCTGTATCTCACGTACGGTGCGGGGTAGAAAGTTGGAATTTTCGTCAATATCTTAGTTAAAGTATAGAAATAGGTTTTTGATAGAATTTGAACTTCTCACTTATGTTATTTATGTTGGTCAGTTATGGAATCTCGGGTTTCCATAATAAAATCGGGTCGCCTTTGAGTAACTTTACTCTGGTGTATTGAATTATCGGTACTAAGTTATAAAACATGTGTCTATCAAATACATTAAACATATACTTTCTCCGAACATGTGGGGACGTTTATTTTGCACGTGAGTTTATTACGACATCAAAACATGTTAATATTTCTTTCTGAAACTGCCTTAGAACTAGACGGTCATGGTTACTATGGAAGGACAGAAAAAGTGACTTGCTATTCACACTCTGAATTGGTAATCTCATATCATCGGATATCTTTAAAATATCTCATGGCTACACGTAAAGTCTACATAAAAGTTTCGAATTGACTCATAAGAAATTGAACTTCATGTGAAAAGCGTTATGTTCGGACGTTTGCAGCATGGCCATCGTTATGTTTCCAACTTGTATTTGTAATGCAATGTCCACGGATGAAATTGAAACACCAGACCAGAGTACTGAAAGGTCTCAGTGTTGCAGGCTCGTCATCATAGGGTCCATAAGTTTGATTATCATATAAACAGATTTGAAATTTAGATGTACTGATGTGAGTGAATAAGTGAGAGAGATATACCCATACTTTTCCGAGTGTATCGAATGATACCCTACACTTTTCCCGGTGGGGCCCTTACGAGGCGTAGCCGAGTAAGGCTCCGCCGGGAAAAGTGTTGGGTATCATTCGATACACAAGGAAAAGTTTGGGTATATCTGTCGTATACCCCTCTTACGGTCGAGTGTAAACGGATACCATACAGCTGTAAAAAGTTTGTGTATGAAACGCACAACCCAAATACGGCCTCATCTGTGACAACTCCCGTGTACACTCAGCTCGTGCTTCGTTGTATGGTAACCCATGTTTGGGGCTCGAAATCTAATTGATATGGCCCAATGACGGTATTGCCAAGGCAGACGCACGTGCATCTCGCTGAAATGTACAGCTAACGCCATAAACTGAATGGATAATGTCAACATGGCCAACTTCAGTATGTTAAGACATTTTGAATCCAAAATTAAATAACATTGTTCTATAAAAAGAAATACAGAAAATTGTGATATTATATCACGCATTATAAGAACCTTATTCATTTGGTCATGAACAAATGTACATAGTTTCAACTGGCTTCGTGGTGTAGTGGTTAGTTCGTTCGGCCAGAAATCAACAGGACACAGGTTCGATCCCAGGTGTCGTATATGTTCATAAATAACATTTTATAAAGTATCATCACTTAGATTTGGAAATTTAGAAAATTGACTCCATTGATTTCTCAGTTGTTAAAAAGTGTAGGTTCAATAGAAAAGTGTAGGTATATCAGAAAAAGTGTAGGTATATCAGAAAAAGTATAGGTGTATCGGCTAATACACCTACACTTGTAACAAAAGAAACCATAGCAACGAGACCGGAAGTGGGGTATAATAGAACATCCTTCTGGATAATATGTGAGGCAGTAAAGCCACCAAAGGGTACATTTTCATTAAGTGGTCTCAAAAAATAGATTTTTCGAAGCCTCAGACCGGATAATGCAAGCATGAACTCTCTCGCTGGTCATGACATCATATCATAACCCAGTGATATTGATCTTGATCGTGAGACATTCAGACATTCAATTAAGCCATGAATGATTTCCAGAAATGTGTTTAAAGCGCATTGGGTTCAGATCAAGATATTAATACCACGTGTGCATGCCGTGTACATGTATTTGAGTATATGAGAGCGGTTTCAAAAGAGAAAATTAACGATTAATGATTTTTTAAAGCTTAATTGGACATACCAAGACTTTTTGCTTTGTTGTTTCGTAAACCGTTTCGATGATTGTGGTGTATCTATCTTGGCTATGGCTAATGGCTAATGGCAATGAGAACTATTCTGATGACAGAGTTAATATTGCCAAGGAGATACAAAGTAAATAAACTTGATTTACCACCTTAAAGTCGTATAATGGAAGGCGGTGTATTCGAATGGTCCAGTAGCATTGCATGCATCTCATTTAAAATAACACTGGCTGTGGTTGTTGTAAAACGATAATGATGTTTCACTTTTGCAATTTTATTTATAGTTGCCTGGTTTTATCTTCCGAATAAAAGGACTTTGAGCGGCGACCCTTCATGCACCATGAGGTGGTAGTTGTCTGGATTCTCCACATAGCTCGCACCAGATCGACGGACCAGGTTGACAATCATTGGGGTGTGACCGCACATTTGAAACGCCATCTGAAAATGAGAAAATCATGGCAGTGAAGAAAATAACATTACGTTGGTTGTTATCTATTCAAACAAATATAAATGTTTACCATTTTTAAAATCGACAATGGCTTTTACATAATATACTAATTGTAAGTCCGAGCTTTCCTGTATTTACATGGAACAAACCAAAAGAAATTGAATTGGATTAACCGAAAGGCAATCCAGTGCACATGGATTCGAGGATACCTAATACAAAGTGAACCTGCAACCAAAAGGTATCTTCTACTTTCACTTTCACTGGTACCAGTTTGATTGACTATTAGTTTATACGCATAGCGGTACCGAGAGTGAGCGTATAATACCATGTTCTGTGAGAAAAAAACGGGAAAAAACGGTTGAATGAGGATAAACATGAGGAATCAGTTCGTCACTGAATGGCGAGGATTTTACTTGTACATATGTTTTCGGCTGCAAGCACTGACGAGTTATGAGAATGATGTACCAGTTATGTATATATGACTACATTTCTTATTCATCAAGTATTGTTTGATCTTCATGTCTGTCGACCATTTCTCGGATACAAGATGGAAGGTCAACTTTTGAGAATTCTAACTTCTGAGTTCTAACGCCATCACTTGAAGATTGTTTTCTGATCTACTCCTACCGTTTTACCCAGTGGGTAACACGTGGAACTTGAACTGACGACCCTTCATGTATAAAATCAAACTATATTATGGCACCACTATAGTAAGTTTATTTGAGTCTCACTTTCTGTACATAGTAAACGAAATTAAAATATAATTTCAACGTTTAAAAGTACAGACACCACCGGTTAGGTTACGAGAGATTAATAAAATAATTAAAACCTAACAGACATACATTATGTTACAAATACACAAAATACACATCGTCTCCCGCTAAATGAATCTTTCCAATATTCACTACGAATTGATGCGCATAAAATTTCTCAAAACTCTCACTTCACTCCATTTATGCCCATCGTATTCACGATTGATGTAAAATCATGTAATGCTTAGTGCTTGTTTATATCACATCCTTCCATCGTCCGCCGTGACAAGCGGATTTTCTTTTGAATAAAGAGATAACAAGAAGACATTGTCATCAACATCCTCGGCATTTTGGTTGTCATTAAATCTAAAACAAATAATTGACAGCATATCATTTTAAACTCCCAGAAGTATGTATGCCCTCGAGCCACATATCAATCATAAAAGATTTTTAAGAAAAGCTGTCCCATTTGGAGTAAAACAACAGACCAATGTTAATATCTCAAGCAAAATAACTATGCGCTTCTTATTGAACGCAATCAAGGTATTGATCCCAACGCCATACACAAAGTTTGCTTATCCTACTTTAAACAGTTTCTGATAAAAGCTGTACATTTGAAGTTATATTAAAGAGCGCCCCTCGATCATTGACTCATGGCAATACATCAGATGAATTATAAAGTTAATACATCAAGACAGACAATACATCACAGGTACACAATGTCAGCGCGACCTAACATACAGACAATGAAGGTGTTGTAATGACTCTTGAGAGTCGCAAGGACAAGTCACATCTCTCAGATGATTCTGAGACCAACTATTGGCTGGTTTGGGACCAGCATATCACATGGAGATCATATCAGTGTGCTCCGCGTCCACTTCATAAGTTCATCAACTCTATATCACTGTTGATATTATTCGGTAGGATAATCTAAGATAAGTAAACAGTCAAAGCAGATACACACATACATAAAGCTAATCAATGCCACGCATAGACATAGACATATATCAATATATCTTACTACAAAACAAGTGCAGTAAATCACTCAAGGGTTTCCAATCAGTGTTTTTACATTGCAGGATTAATGTGTTCTATCATATAAAATGGATGTTATACCATGATTTTGTAAATCTTTCTTGATTGTTTCTTCTTGCCTATTAATGATATTGTTTCTCAATTTAATACATTCTAATTCTTGTCAAAGTATCTAAATGAGTGATAAAAAAAACCCCAATAATCTCATGTCTACATAATGGGTAAATGTGTGAGTGAATGTGATGTGCTTTGTTTTGTGTAAAAAAAAATCAACACAGAAATCCATCTCATTTATTTCTTTTAATCAATAGGACTCCTGCTTCCCTGGTCAGAAGTCCTTTCATGTAACGGGGTTCTTTGTAATAAAAAGAAAACAATAATCTCATGTCTACATAATGGGTAAATGTGTGAGTGAATGTGATGTGCTTTGTTTTGTGTAAAAAAAAATCAACACAGAAATCCATCTCATTTATTTCTTTTAATCAATAGGACTCCTGCTTCCCTGGTCAGAAGTCCTTTCATGTAACGGGGTTCTCTGTAATAAAAAGTTAATTACAAAAATGTGTTCTATCAAATGTTCTCAATAAGCGTTGTTGTATGATACTAAGGTTCTTGAACTGGTTTCAATCGTTGTAATACAACTATTTCTGTGAAGCAGTGTCAACCCGTAATCATCAGGGTGATCTCACTTTGCGTTGTGTAATCAGCTTGGAGAGACAAACGTTCCCGCTACCTCCAGTCCTGTCCAATGCTTTCAGGGCCATCCTCACATCACGGTTGCTTTTGTTTCTGCGCAGCATTCAGGCCTGGGTACAGCAGCCTAATCGTTGAGGAGTCACCGTTTTCCTCAGGTCTCGTTAGACATGAGAGGTGCAGAGGCTACCCGCTCTCTAACCACGTTACCCGCATGGCTGACATGTGTCAACCCCATCTTTCAGTCCTTAGAAACCTATCAGGGATTTTGTATTAGGTATCTTGTTTTCTCTTAATAACCCCTCATTGTTATTTCAGTCGGTATTTCTTCTGATGATAACCATGTATGAGGTTTTTTTTTATTGTGAAAGTAAGTTTTTACTTTTGATAGTAAGACCTTAAATGAGACTAAGGTTTTTTTTCACAACTCAATTTATAACAATTATTATCGAAAAGTATACAAAGATAACTTTTTCGGAGTGTAGATGGCGGGAATCGAACTCGTTGCTCTTTAAACCGGACGCTCTACCTCCACGCTACCGAGGAAGCCGAAAGAACTGTGTGGATTTCCTCTATTTACAGTCACACTGTCTCTGCCTAAATATAACGCTAGTCTGGGAGACATATTCTTTATAACGCATAATTTGGGAACCAAACATTATAAAATGTAAATTTTGACATTTGACAGTTATAAAATAAAAAAAAAACACTACCCGATAAGCGCTTACATTTATGTTTTACGGTATCTAAGTTAGATAAAACACTCTACCTCGGTTATGCTTGGGATTGAAAACGCTCGTTAAGAAATCTTCGGGGAAGTAAGACCTCAAGCTTCGCTTTCGGTCTTACTTCCCGCTCAGCTTTCTTACCTCGGGGTTTACAATCCCAAGCATAACCTCTGTATCGTGTTTTATCCTACACATAGCAACACGACATTGTTTCCTAAGTCTAAGCTGTATGGCAAACCAGGGCAAATGCTTCCTACCAATAACTGTGGGAACAACCAATATGATAACTGTAGTTTGGATACATTTCCAATCTCCTTTGTCACATTTAACTTCCCCAGTATCTCCTGTTGATAACTGATGAACAAGTTGAGCCATCGGGGGGAGACCTCATTTGTTTCCTGAAATACCACATCTTCAGAAACTATCGTGCCCCCTAGTTATACCAAGGAACACGACGAGCATAAAACAAACTTTCATTGCATCTGTAGTCCTGTACTGATACAAGCAAAAGTACAATGAAAACACGACAAACTCAATATGCGTAATCAGTGCCCAATAAAAAATGCTGAATATGTTCACTACACTACCTAGTCAAGGTTAATACCCACTGCTGCTTACATCAACCAGTTATCTTCAAACTCTTGTGAACACCTACAACAAGCTGAGGCGTTAAGATACCTCCCTGACCGAAGTTCAAATTTAACAGCAGCTACCACTGCATTGGCAAAAGTTCATTTTAAGATAACTATTTGCTGGCTCGTCAACATCCTCGATAATCCAGCGCTATTGTTCCGATAAATCTACACACAAGCGCTGGAAAACAGTAAGGGTATTTATCCTTAACCTAGTTACCTCCCTTCGCAATGACTCAGCGAAACGCATGCTTTCTAACAACTAATGAGATCACTTGAAATCAAGGGTGAAATAACAAGCACTCTCGTGTCAGGATCTTGGCTTTCGCAGATGATTGGGAACGCCTGGTAGCACAGGGATTTTAATCTTTTACCTCCACCCGTTTTGATGGACATGAATACACCCTTCTTCTCGTGCAGACTTCTTAAAACTTTCTTTTGAGTTTCTGTCAGGTTTTCTACGCTAGTTTGTTACAAACTTTATCGTAATCAAGTGAGTCGGCCGCCGCCATGTTTGTTTCTATAAACAACGGTAGTGATGCCTTTTGATTGGTCGAGTTGTTTACGCAGATAGCGTTTCGTTTCTGGTTGGATAACATGGACCCAAGAGGAGGTAACTAGGTTAGGGATAAATACCCTTACTGTTTTCCAGCGCTTGTGTGTAGATTTATCGGAACAATAGCGCTGGATTATCGAGGATGGCTCGTCAATGAAGAAGCCAATTAACTAACGCTCAATAGCGACTCTTGTCCTAAGTCCACATGTGCATCCTCTGCTAAATTCAAAAATGTTCACCGAACATTTGTTCACTTTCACTATTCTTTTGTTTTAATGCCCGTAGCACCATGAAGGAATATTGTTGATCGGTAATTTCGGCAAATCTAGCGGTTAGTTCTGTCAGTAGTCATGAGTTATCTGCTTTCATTGGACGCAATATCCTTAACATTGTGAAATAAAAGAGAAAGGAGAAACGATATCAGTGAGACCTTAAGAAGCAATATTCAGTTTGTTTGAAGTCAAAAACGTAGGAGCAACTTTTATGGTGAATTAATGTTCCCTTTGCAGCAAAGGTTTTTAATGAAATTTTCCCTTTTGAAGTTTTGCAACAAAATCAAATATCACAATTTGAACACAATCCAGATTAGAAAGAATCCATGCTTAAAAGTTGGAATAGTGTGATAGCCGAATTAACAATTGCGTAAAACGAGTTGCTCACACCCAGCCAAAGGAAATTTAATGCAGATTCAGGAGAAGGAGAAGGAGTTTTTTTCATCGAGTCCCCCGTATGTCTTTGATTTCATAACGAAACGAAACGAAACCAAAACATAGCTTTTGAGTCCGTTAATATGTCATTGTGATGAGGGCTACGTACATGTGTGCATACATAGGTACGTTGGGTCGTCAATTCATATGCTATAAATAACATTTCTGAGTCTGTATTTCTCTGCCCATTCGCTTATTCTTTATTTGGAGGAAGGAGGACGCATTTTTAATTATGGGATTATTCAGAACCAAATTTCACCTGTCAAACTCGAACAGTTTTAAAGAAAATCAAAACTGCGGCTAAACGATGTTTATGTTTATGTTTATGTTTACTTTTTTGTTTGCATAGTTATTGTGTAGCTTTTGAAACAAGTTTGAAGTCTCTATAGGTGCATTTTAACAATTTTCTGCCATGTAAAAAATCGGAAGTAATATTTTCGGCCATTTTGTAACCTTTCTCACGAGCGGAAATGACTGTTCGGGAGAGATTTAATTTGTGATTCCAAAAGACACTTTATTGTACTAGTAGCCCAGAACATTTCATGTAATCGTGAGTCCGGGTTTTGGAGTAATGTCCCCTTGAAATAGGTCCCGCGTAATTAGTTGCCCGACTGTCGCTGTGCAAAAAGTATTATGAAAACCCCCAAGAAAAACAAAACCGTGGTGCAAGTATGTTCAGAGGATAAGATTGTCAAAGGTACTTGGGGTCGGACAACTTTAAAAATGGACAAAATTCAAAATAGCGGCTAAAGCACATGACAAATTCATCATGATATACGTTTTGGTTGAATTGTAATTGCTAATCGCTAGATGCAATTTTTACCATGTTAAAAATCAAACTTTAGATTCGAACTGGACCGGTACCTGTAATGGCTGGGCCCAATGGGCCCAAAAGCTTAGTTTCGCTATTCTACAGTATGAGCTGTCATCATGTAAAGTTTGGTTGAATTTGAGTTAGGCGTTTGCGCTGTAGAATGGATACAAAATCGGTAGAATAATAATAATAAACACGCCAATAACAATAAGGATTATGCCCCAAAGTGAAGTAGCTACAAGTTGTCTACCTCCAGTGTAGGTTTTGCAATAGCATCCTCTGCCTTTTCTGTATATTTTTCCATGACTGACTACTTGTTGGGGTGCCACTCCTTGCGCGAATGAGGCTTCCGTGGTCAAAACTTGGCTTTTATACACGATTTCAAGGGAAAATCCTTTGAAATTCTGCAGTCTTGCAGTGATCATTCCGTGCTTAAAGTAGGTCTTCCTCTTTCTGCTTGCATCTCTTCTTGCTTACCGCAAGTTTTCTGCGAGTATACCGTCAGTCTTCCAGAGGTCTTCCTTGGACTTCCGTAGTGCTTCCATGTAGAACGGATTAGTGTCGTAGCTCTTCCGTGCATACCGTAGGTCTTCCGCAGGGATTTCGTTAGTCAATCGTAAATTTCTGTACTTCTTAGAATTTTCCGTATGTCTACTGCACACGCCTTAGCCGTTAACGTTCCGTAGGTCTTCCCCAGCGTATACGTAGTAATCCTTAGTTTTTCAGTGTAGGTATGACTATTGAAAATCCGTAGAAATTGGGCCACTTCCCCCCCGATTATCCATTGAAGTTCGTGTGAAAATCCCTAGCTCTGCCGTAGAAATCTTTCCATGAAGAACCCTTGTGATCTATGGTCACCACAGACACTGTAGCCCGCAGTGAAATAGAGGTATTAAGTAGGGAAGAGATCTCGACAGAATGAGGAAGACCAGCGGTAAGCATGGAATGATCATGCATTAAAAAAATAATTTAAACGATATGTCCCAAAATATTCTGAGTACGGCCATGGATAAGAATGGAGAGAAGAATTGATGTGGGACATTACGAAAATGTACAAACGCATCACTACCATTTGCAACCGTAGCTGTGTCGTGTGAAACCGTATTTCACCAATGTAATACCCCCACTTCACTGAGCTACGGCAGAACTACGGTAAAAGGAATTGTCTGGAATATGAGAAATCATAAGTCTTCCGCGAGTGTTCGTCATTCTACCTTGTAACACTGTAATTCTTCCCCCAAAGTCGGTAAAAAACGGAAGTTTTACCGTCAGCTTCCATGGTCGAAAATAAACCGTGAGGTTTCTTTTGAACATGTTCAAAAGCAACCCCATAGTTTTCCAGTCTGCAATTCTTCCGTGGCGGCAAAGGCAAATCAGTACACTCAGTCTGATTGATAAAAGTACAGACTTTCATGAAAATATAGGCAGGGATAATTTTTTAAATACATTTTGGTAGGATTTAAATAAAATATATGGAACGATTAACTCACTGTAAATCCGTTAGGGATACATCCGACGAAGACACCAGAAAAACCGTGTTCATCCTGCAGAAACATGCCGAAATTGAAGGTTGCTACGGGTGTGTAGGGCGGGATCATACAGCACACATCCATCACCTGCAGTAGATGCACACATACAGAGAGAATACATATACTGGAAGTACATATAGCTCCTCGTAGTATACTATGTATGGGTTTCTCAAATCTTAAAGCAACATTGAGTATTAATCTATAAAAATACAGCAAAATGTCCTTAAATTAACTAATTGATGGATATGCACATACTTTTTGCAGATTTTCAACACTAAATAAACGAATAATCACGCTAATAAATAAAGTCCCTTCTTTTGGGACAACGGAGTTTACAACTCCAATATATAATGCTAATTGACCAAAGAATCAGAATTAGTTCTGAAAAAGAAGACAAAAAAGCTTTTAGGCGCATCCAATGACGCACCAAATTGACAATTTATAATTCCCGTTGGCAAATGAGTATGTACACAACATTTTAATTTTCTAGGCCTTTTCGGTCTGGAAATGAAAATGAAGGTTTTTTGTTCGTGGCCTCTGTGGCCTCTTTTGGGGGCAACCACATGTACAACATATAATCTGAATTGACCATATATATAATATGTACACGTCAACATTTCAGCACTCTGGTGTCAGTGTTTCAGGCTATGAAATGGAAAAAGGTTTTGAGTGGATGGATGGATGGATTGATAGACTAATGGACTGTTATCAGAACAAAAAGAAAAAAGTTAATTATAACATTGATGACATTTGAATTTGTTGTTGTTGATAAATGAATATTACTGTTGAAGTGCCATTCCAATCGGTTTTATTTTCGATTTCGTCCAGTGAATATAAACTTGGTTGCTTTTGTATCATACAGGCAACAATGGATTTTTATCAAAGACTGAGAATGGCGTTTCGTTATCATTTCCAGACGCTGAGTTCATCGTCAGCCAATCAAATAACTTACATGTCATAACATAATATAGTTCTGAAAACACTTTCCGATGTACTATGTGGGCAATAAATAGCTTTATGCAAACAGATATTAATCTATAAACAACAAGTTCTCTGAGAAAAACAAGTAGATAGACAATTATATGAGCATCAATGGTTATTAGATTGCATGCTGCAAACCTTCGGGCCTTCTTTCCAGTCACTGACGTTTGGTGAATTACAATATCTCATGACAAAGGCTTCTGGACGATCCTCAATACCATCAGAACACTTTCCAGCTTTTGGGTGAGTGGCTGAAACATGGTGCTCTGCAGAGCCTCGTACCGCTGCTCTGTTGCACACTGGAACCTGTCTTGAGTAATCTGAATAATGAAGCCAGCGTCAACCTTTTCATACAACAATATTAAGACTACATATGTTGTCCGTACAGCAGCCAGACAGCAATCCTGGTGGTAAATTTATACTTATTATAAAGAATATAGAATCTCACAACTGTCTTCTGATATAAAGCATCGCCTGTGGAACAGTTATAAATGATAAAATCATATGAGACTACCCCTATCAAGATGTGCATATTGTTCTCAAGAAGACGATTTTAAGAACATTATTTCAAAAGTAATTTAATCATTCAGGACTAAAGGACTGATAACTAGTCTACATGTATCTTTGATTAACATTAAAATCACGTTTTAGTTCCCTCTCCTTCTGGGAGCTTCCGAGAGTTTCTTCCAGCTTCCTGTTTGTAAACAGTGTTATGAAACGATCTGGAAGTTTCTGTCCGTGTCTATGATTTTAAAGAGGCAGTTTGGATATAAATAGTGCTGTTTTGTGAAAGATATTTCATTCTTTGTTTTCGATTCTATACATATTACTATATATTCTATATTCTGGACACTATATGATTGCAGTTGGAATTCTCTGATGTTTAACTATCTGTCAACACGGACAACAGGCATGCTCCATTCACCAACATAATTCTAAGCCTACTAATTGACATCTTCCCACGACAAGGTGAAAATGTATCGAGATCTCTCCATTTTTACCTTGCCTTCAACCTAGCCAGAAGTGGTGAAACGAATCAGCGACACATATTGTGATCACGAGTTACGTCCCTTACCATCTGTTAACATACAGCCAATGAAATCGCCGTTTACATTCGGAACCAATTCAAAATAAGCGACGATCGACACAGTCACAGGTTCAATACAATTTCTGATTGGCTTATGCGATTAGCCTGCAGTACGTTAAAATCTTAGCACTGAAAATGCGAGGGTTGAGGTCAAGGGCGGAAGGAGAAGATATGGAAATCTTTTCGTAACGCCTGTGACGTTGTGAAGATGACTAATTGTTGACTATGTTAGATATTTGTAAAGCGTTATTAGTATATTGTGACACTATTGTATCTCTATTTTATCTAACTTGAAAATATGTAGTGTAAACCTGATGATTGTGTGTTTTATTCATTACAATTTAAATAATATAAAATAATAATATAATATAAAATTGTTGTCATTTGCTCGTTTCCTCAGGGGACTGTATTATCTAATTTGCTAATCGAAACATCTATATCTCTCGAAGTAGAACTTAAGAAGGTGATTTCCACAAGGCAGCTTATTAAGTATCGCCCATGGAATATGCTGCAGATATTAAATGACATTTAAGAGTGTGCAGAAACAAAGGTACATACTTTAATACACAGAATACTTAACTTTTTCTGTTTAATAATTGTATTTAGTAAACTCATGAATGGTTTGGTATCAAACTCGCTTTAAAGCTAGTTTGAAACCAAATCATTTTAAATAAAAATGGTATTCAATATAACGAAACGAAGGTTGTTTGGTCACTTTGTGAGTTTACAATTAGTTCACTAGACATAGAGACAAGCAATTATATAAATACACAAAATGAAAAGCAAATTGTTTTAAATGAAACTCGATTATGACATACCTGGCCTGACTACCAAGGAGAAACTAAATTTGCTATTCATAGAAGTGACCGGAAGTGATGACTAACAAACATACCGGCAGCGGTCACTGTGAAGGTTTTCTCGCTGTACTTGAGGGATCCGTCTATGTAGGTGGCACTGCAATAGTAAGAGTGGAGATCGGCCTTGACGGGATTGTCCAAAGTGAGAGACAGCCTCCCTGACGCCCAGTTGGTTTGGGTGAGACGCCGACCTATCACCTGGTCCACGACTGATAGATGGAAAGTGTTGTTGCCCTTGATACGGGCTATTGGCTGGTGGCGACCCCCCGTCCTCCTGGCGCCGAACTCGATACTGAAGATTTCCTCAGCTTGCACGTTCAGTCGACAATCCACATCGATGACTGCGGCAACGTTCTCGCCACAAAGGGCAACTTTAGATGGGGTCATTGAAAAGACGAGGTCGGGGTTGCCTGAAGTAAAACAAATTTAGTTCCAATTCATACAGTTCAATGGGACGTTTATGTATGAACAAACCTTCTGTGGTTTGATATTATCGAGTAGGCAATGTACTTCAAGAGTTGATATGAATGGCATCTCGGATAAATCATCACTAATCATCACAAAACTTTCTGGATGTGTCGGAGGGGCTAAACATGCAAATGGTTGACGTAGATATTGTTGCAACTTCAGAGATGAAGGGGTTCATTCTACTGAAAAAACTCCTTATTCATTTGATAAAACAAGGACAAGATTGCCAGTGCAATTGTACACAGTATATCACCTTGCTATCAACCAAATTAAGTACACACTTCGTTAATTTGGATACTGTGAGGTGAGGTGAGGTGAGGTGAGGTGAGGGATTGTTAACGTTGCTTCCAAGAGTGTTTCACTTTATAGACTGCTGGTATTATTGCAGGGAGAAAGCCGACAGAACAAAGGATATATGTACTGCAGTGAAACGTTTGAACATCGACGGGAGCTAGAAAACATTTCTAAGTCTAATCTTTTTTCATCAGTTAATAAAATAACAAAACTGTTATTTCTGGTAAAGGGCACAAATGGAAATAATGATTTACTTAAATGTCATTGAAATATCATGAGCACAGTGATAATAATGTTGATATTTTGTACAATCATTTGAACGACTGTTATTTCTCATCTCATAGATCATCTATGATAGGCCTAATACTAAACAACTAGATCTTGGAAACTGAAATGCTGTTTACAGGTTCATGTAGCTAGCATGTACATGGCCAATGACAATAATTATTTATAGACGTGATGACAATTTGAAACCTAGTACGGGTCATAGAAACCATGCTTTTAAAATTTTAATTTACTTTTTCTCAAGAACTAAAAGCCCTAGAAAGCTGGAATATATTGTGCGATTGGGGATGATAAATTATAGTGAACACCCTACAAGTACTTAAGCTGTAGACAGTCTGATTCAAATCGACGGTTTTCCGTGGAATAAAACTTGCAAAATAGTGCATCTACCGGGATACGAACTCATATCAGACGTAGGTTCCACGCCAAACCGTCTGAATACAGCCCGTAGACTCGCGTGTTCGAGCGCAATTCAGGCAGCCAATCAAAAGATGCCCAACAAATACTTTCGGTGCGAGAAGCTAGGGGCAGATAACCCCAAACAGCTATCTTTTTGTCTGTTCCGAATGCTTTCAAAACAGCGATCGTTTAAATACAATGATGTGATTGGTCAGCTATTTGACTGGGCTTTGGCTGCGCTAAACTGGTTCGGAACACTCGCCTATACGGGATGTTCTCAGAACTTGTGGCGAGGAATCTACAAAACCTGTTCGTATCCCGGTAGATATATTATTTTGCAAATTGTATTCTTCGGAACAAGGTCGATTTTAATCAGACTGAAGCTGTAGAAAGCTGACATCTTGTGTACATACACCTATACTAAAGGAGATTATTAATTAAAAATTGGTTTGATATGAACCACATCGGCCACACCATTAACACCTGGTTTGACCTGAGCCACATACATTTATATAATCTCAAAACATACAAGTTGTATCTGATATGTGAATGGCTGCCGACATGAATAACGCATGATTTATTAGGTTTACAGTGACCTTTAGATTCAAAAATACTTTAATACATATTTAACTAAAATTCAATGTAGCTTCAAAGAGTTCTAAGAAAAACTTCTTATTGTGGCTATACACAACGTTTCAGTAGTGGTGATTACTGAACGAATTATAAAGAAATAACGCACTCATTTTATTTTAATCTACTCACTGACTTGTGCCGACACATACAGACTGGAAAGAAGAACCAATGCCAGACTAGTCGCCATTTTGGTTTTTACTCAATGACATGTAATACACGATAAGAGTTGAATTTTATCATTTGTGTATAGACGTTCTGTTAATTCTTATCACTTGTCCTACCTCTACAGGGTCAGTCAAAGCTAATGACGTTTGTCTCCTGGTGTATCTATCTGTCCTTAAAGGGGCAGTAGCACGTTTTTTCGCTCACATAAGTCGATGAAATGTATTTAACATAACATAACATAAATTCACCAATCGTAAAACACCTTTCTCTCTTCGGAAAATGAAGCTTAAAGTGAGTGAACATGGCTCAATAAAGCCGTGGGAATCGTTTTTGTCATTCGAAATAATAAAATGTGTTCACAATAAATGGCCGCCATGCAATGTTTGCTTTTTACTCAACACCGTTACTACTACTACTACTACTACTACTACTACTACTACCACTACGGATAATTGGTTTGTATATTAAGATGTTTTACCTTCAAAGGTAAATTTAAATGGCTCAAACTATCATTATAAATAGGAAATTTGAAAAAATAAATTTGGCAAAAAACGTGCTACTGCCCCTTTAAAGTGTTATAGTTTAAATTGTTTAATATTGTTTTTATAAGTGTTTAATGATAACATTAACATTTTGGATATGATATATACACATTGAGGTGTTCTCAATAATGTTCTTATCTAGCAGCTTTTGCAGTTCTTCGTTCTTCAAATGAACAAAATTGTACTTGAATTTTAGCCATGCCTTTATACAAACCATCAAATACATGTCTTATTAATAGAATTGCAACATACTTTGATAGGGTAGCTATTCCTCTTCGCTGTGTTGTAATATCTAAAACAACCGTTCGGAAATGTATTTGCTGATTAGAGTTAAATTGATTTCCTAGATTTACAAATTGTATTCAGTGTATTGATACTTTTTTCGGAACGAATGGTCATATCAATATAACATTGTTACATTTGGGATAACACTGCCTTCAATAGTTTTGTAGTTTTTCGGGCCGCGTCCCTTGTGGGGATTCGAACCCTAAGCCAACTACCAACAGCACTCACCGTACCAACAGCTTACCATACCACCACCAGGCCTCGACAATCAACAATGGTTATATCAAGTTAAAGTGACGTTATCGATTGAAAAAAAGTGTTGTAAAACCTGTCTGGGTGATGCTCTTTTATAATAAATATATTTTCATATATAGTATTAGAACTTTATCATCATCTTTGTTTGGTAAACTATGCTCAAACAGCTCTAGCTTCCAACAACATCCCGACTTCGATTCAGCATCATTGACAATAGTTCAGGTTGACATTTTAGGAATACTAAAATCAATAAATGCACTTTCATGTACTCCAGTCATCAAGCATGTTTGTAGGTTTGAGGGAAGTCGATGGGAACATAGTTCTCATTCAAATAAATATATGTAAAGAAAAAACATGTACATAGTAGATGGTGTGCCTACTTACCACAAATGACGAGACTTCGTCCTGTATGTATCTGACAAAAGTAACTATAACCTTAGGAATAATGACAAGTTTCAGACTATACGATGTAAATCTGTTTATTACGCTAATTCGTTCCTGCCCGATACAATCAAGTTGTGGAATAATCTTCCTTCAAATATTACAAATGCTTCCTCTGTTGGGCAGTTTAAGAACCTTATCAAACCACAGGCGGATACTTATACAATGTTTGATTTGAATTACGGTACGCGATTCTGTCATATCTGATAATCATTAATTGTCGTCTTAGATTAGGATGCAGTGACTTAACAATGATAAATATAATCGTTTCATTTCTGACAATTCCCGCTGTTCCTGCTCACATGTCTGTGAGGATGCCTTCCATTTCTTGTTCGTGTGTCCTGAATATAGTAACATTCGATACGCATCCTATTTCTACGTTAAAGGATTTTCCATACGGGATGTACTAAATAACTCAATATCGCACGAGAGGAATATACATATTCTAGAGTCAGTTCATCAATTCATTATTTCTTCAAAACGATTTGATTCTTAACATTATGCTTCATGTTTGACTTACTTGTATCAGCTGGCCACGAAACAAACATGTTTAGATTATTTAATACTATATTTATGTGTATGTTTTAGTGTACAACATTCTGTTTAAATGTGAACCTAAGTATTATGTACTCTGGAGCGGCATTAATATAATCCATTGAGGCTTGTTTGCCAATCCTTTTCTATTGAATAAAATGTGTTTAAACCACTTCGTCCTGTTAAATTGTACTGTATTCCAATACTTGGCACCATAGTTAGGGTAAGGTGTGCATGTTGATTATTTTATTAACGTTTGAAGTAGCGCATGGTGAACATTTGAAAGACTTTGCAACAGGTACACGAACATTGACAGTATTCAATGATTAGAAGCAGATGAGTGTTTTCTCCCACGTTAGTAAGATCTTCCTTGTTGAGATGAGTGTCGTTCTTCAATTAATCTCACTATCTTAGCCAAGGGTGTGGAAATAGGAAAAAGTCATAGTGTATGTATGTTGTGAAAATGCTTATAATAATCTAAATATAAATATGGCTGTTGTGATGTCGTTTTGGAAGATTCAAGATTCAAAACTCACGGTTCCTTAATCACTCAGTATTGAAGGCCTCCAGTCAAGAGTGCGTGTGTTTAATAACTCACAATTTTAATAACAAAAACAGTGATAAACCTCAGGTAGAATGTTTACAGTTTAGGTAAAGCAAAGTTGTCTCCCTTTAACTACTCGCGCAAAGTTGTTGAATTACAAAAAGTCGTCTGTCAAAACGAAAATCATGCATATCAAATTGTTATTTTTTTATATTTAAAAAAAGTAATGCTCAGCCTAATATGAAGTTCGTTATGTTGATATTTTCTCAATCCTAAAAGTACAAAACAAGGCTAGTTTTAGCTGTCACACAATTGCAAGAACTGTTGGTCTGATATATAAACCATGTCAACAAAAACTAGTTTAAAATAGCTTTACTGCTCAGGTCTTTGAAGCCTACAGGCCATTATTTATCTACTTACTCCCCTCATGTTTGTATTGCAAATCCTCATTGTATACCATTCTCATGCTCACCCCATCATGTTTGTATTACAATTCCCATTGTATACCATTCTCATGCTCACCCCCATCATGTTTGTATTACAATCCCATTGTATACCATTCTCATGCTCAGCCCCATCATGTTTGTATTACAATTCCCATTGTATACCATTCTCATGCTCACCCCCATCATGTTTGTATTACAATCCCATTGTATACCATTCTCATGCTCACCCCTATCATGTTTGTATTGCAAATCCTCATTGTATACCATTCTCATGCTCACCCCCATCATGTTTGTATTTAAATTTACAATTCCCATTGTATACCATTCTCATGCATGTTAATCTCCCTGATTGAGTTTCCTCACCACTGTTTTGTTTGCTATATAAATGTACCATATTTTGTTATTTCCTTACATTCCACCTGATGAAGGAGTGAGTATGTACTCCGAAACGTCGTGTATTTTCACATTAAAGAAGTTGTTAACCAGAAAATCTTCCTGTTCTTAGCTTTACTGCTTTTCAAATGTTGTACTCGTGCACAATTTCATCATTGACATTCTTTAAAATACCTAGATAATAAAATAAATAATAAAACTAGAGATGTGCCACGATATCAGTTTTACCTTGCGATACGATATATTTAGCAAGTATCGATAAGAAACATGCGATACATATCCCGATACTAGTTTATTACTTTAAAATAAAAGTGAATTCCCCTCAAAGGTTAAACCTAAAATACAATGTGCTAATATTATTAATGGAAAGCTGATGCAAACTATTTGCAACTTGTCAGTTTAAGATATATATTCAACTCTAAAATAAGTTATTTAATGGATTCGTTTAACCTTTACAATTAATTTGGAAAGAGCATATATAATTAATAGTAAGAAAATGTTATTGCGATATATCGTCATTGATGCATACATAGGTGTATTGCCAACCTTCTCGATACTTGTATCACGATATATCGTCATTGATGCATACATAGGTGTATTGCCAACCTTCCCGATACTTGTATCACGATATATCGTCATTGATGCATACATAGGTGTATTGCCAACCTTCCCGATACTTGTATCACGATATATCGTCATTGATACATACATAGATGTATTGCCAACCTTCCCGATACTTTTGTATCACGATATACGTGTATTTTCTGAAACATTTTTGTATCGATACTTAATATTGCGAGGCTCAAAATGTCAGTATCGCTATTCCACGGTGTATTGTCCTCAACATATGATTCTAGTAGTGATAAACTGCAAGTTTGTAAAAATCTACGACAGTTAAAACAGAAACTCCGGTCTTGGCTACATGGAATCAAGTAGGTCAACTCTGTGATTGATATCCCCATTTTGGATATTTAAGTCACAAGCACACGGGCTAACAATAATGAAAATTCTACTTGTCTGGCGAATTAAAATCGCAAGTCGGGCACATAGGGCACAGGAATTATAGACAGGAACCCAATTGAACATTCGTGGGGTGATCTCGATACGCATATTAGGAACATACCTGTGCCTCCAGTTAGCCAACAACAACTTGAACAGTGCCGTACATATTCATGCATGACAACAAATTCCATGTATCATTATAAGATACCTGTCGTCATCAATGTGCCGACGCATGTGTCAATGCTAAAGGAGGACATACTCGCTACTAATTTAAGCTAATCCTACATGATCCTACACTCTGTATATGTTATTATCCCCCGCCACGAAGTGGAAGGGGATATAGGTTTGGGCTCTGTCCGTCCGTCCGTGTTTCCGTCCGTGCGTCCGAGATAAAGGGGACAGCTTTTCTCAGAAACCGTTTAAGATAGGGTTACCAAATTTGATGAGTTGCTTCAGGGCATGAATACCTTGATGGAGTTCGAAAATGAGAAGCGTGCAATTATTTTTTCCGGAGTAATTGCCCTTGTTCCGTATTTTTGGACTTTGTTCATGGTATCTCCAAAGGGGACAGCTTTTCTCAGAAAGTATTTAAGATAGGAGAACCATAATTGGTGTGTTGCTTGAGGGCTAACATACCTTGATGGAATGAAAATGAATAATGCACAATTATTTCGAATTATTGCCCTTTTTTCCAATTTCTTGGCTCTGGCGGGGGATGTTGATGACTATGTTTTCTTGTTATAAATAACCTTCTGCTTGCACATTTTCATTATTAAGTGTCATTTTTGTAATCCTAGGTGTGTTTTTGTCCATGTCATTTAACACTCCACAAAAGTATACATAGATGACTTCAACTGTACCCATGAATTTCTTCACCTACTTTCACAAATCTATGTCTTTTGTATTTCATTTGGGCAGTTGCACTACGTTCACAGCACTCACTGTGCGATTCTCAAGTAAGGTGTACACTATTGCGAATATTATTATTAAATATAGAAATTAGAAAACACAATTGAGAACATTACCAGATGCTAAAACGGAAAGAAACATGTGCTCTATAAAAATAGTTTGACCTAACAATGATTCTATATCTCGTGTGCTATACAATGATTTTCAAAGACTATATTTCATTTATGGTATTTATTTAAGCTCAATATATTCATCCTATAATAGGGTTCTTCAGAAGCTGGGAGTCTGTATGCAGAATCAGGTGGTAGTTGTCCGGATTCTCCACATAAATCGCACCGGAACTGCGAGTCAGATTGACTATCATCGGAGTGTGACCGCACAGTTGTACCGCCATCTGAGGTAAGAAAAATCTCGTCTCCTCATATGCATGATACAAAATTGGTTTACAGGCAAATGGTTAATTTCAGTGAAACACATTAACTGTAATCAAGAAATTGTTAAAGGTTAAAATCAGAAATAAACAAGTAGTTGTCACTAAAGTGACATGATCCCCCGCCGCAAGTTTATACTTCAAAATTTAAAAATAATGTCAAGATCAGCAAAATCGACTGTCAAACATGTCGAAAAAGTCAAAGCTACACTGTGACCTTGAGAACAATGTCAAGGTTACCAAAATCTAATCAGCCCTTTGTCTTTCCTAGGAGGTGCAATATTTAAGATATGATGGAATTCCGGTGAATGGTTCTTGAGCTATCCCGCTGACAACCTTTACATGTACATTAACATGTCGAAAAATTCAAAGTTCCGCTGTGACCTTGAAAATAATGTCAAGGTCACCAAAATCTAATCAGCCCGTCGTCTTTCCTTGGAGAAGCTATGTGTAAAATATGAAGAGAATCCAGTGAATGGTTATTAAGATATCCTGCTGACAAGGGTAAAATGACAAAGTCTCGTTGTGACCTTGAAGTGAAGGTCAAGGTCACAAACCTCTGTAGGAACATTACTCTTCCTATGATGAACCCATATGCAAAATATGAAAAGAATCCAGTGAATAGTATTTGAGTTATTCCATTTCGTACGGACGTACGTACGGACGGGCGGACGCAGCCGAATACTATATCCCCCGCTTCGCGCTAAACGCGCGGCGGGGGATAAAAATATAGTGACGATAAAAGGATTCAGCACATAAATGAGTCAATTATTTAAAAATGTTAATGAATGAAAACATCCGTCCGTTTCACATCTTTTAAAACAATTTACACATCTCTAACATGTATGTAGGATTATTGAGATCCAAATTTCCCATGTCAAAATTGCATAATTGAAGTTTGATCTGACTTCGAGAGCTCGCTGTGAAAAAAAATAGTAAGTGTTCGACAATGAAAAACAACACTATATATTCTCCACTGCTTCATTTGTATAACAAGCAGTTCTCACTAAGGTGACATGATCCCCCGCCGCAAATTTGTACTTCAAACTTGCAAAATAATGTCAAGGTCAGCAAAATGGACTTGGTCCCGAATGTTCAATGAAAGAACATTGGTGAAAGAAAAAGATGAGAATCCAATGAACAGTTCTTATGATATGCCGCTGACAAGTTTATAATGTCAAAATCTAGAATTTCCGTAGGTCACCAAAACCTAGCCAGCCCTTTGTCTTCCCTAGGAGAAGCTTTGTGTAAGATATTATGATATTTCAGGGAAAGGTTCTTGATGTATACCGCTGACGAGCTTAACATGTACGTTCACATGACAAAATATCTAAAGTTCCGCTGTGACCTTGTGAAAAATGTTCATCTCCCTATGGTGAACCTACATGTAAAATATGAAAAGGGTCCACTGAATAGAACTTGAGTTATTCCATTTCGTACGTACATACGGGGTGTAGATACGGATGGACGCAGCCGAATACTATAGGCCTATACCATATCAACAAAATCAAAATCAAAATGGCGGCGAAACTATTTGACCTACGAATTCGCGAATACCTTTACTTTATTACTCGCATTGTTATTGCACATCTTTAAAAAATAAGTTGCAAGTCTCTACGAGCATTTTGAAAAAGTTCCCCCGTGTTGACATTTGGATTCGAACTGGGCAATCAATGGCTGGACCTATTGGTCACAAGACCAACATTACTATGGTGAACCTTTAAGCAAAATATGAAAATAGTCCCATTTCGTACGGACGGCCACTGCCGAGTACTAAATCCCCCCACTTAGTGCCAAATGCACGACAGGGAATAATAAGGCAAATAAAAAATTCTTTCTCCACTCTTTAAAATATCTCAAATCGAGATTTACAAGAAATATAAGTGACCATGTTAATTCGTGTGGTCTATAATGATGTAATTAGTAGTGTATTTTGGCATCATGACGACAAGAACGTGAATTTTCGTTTTCAAAGATGTAATAAAGGCTACATCTATTTAATATTAAGAACAAAAAACTCACTGAGAATCCGTTAGGGGTGCATTCAACGAAGACACCCGCGGCCCCTTTGTCATCCTCCACGTATTTGCCAGCACTGAAGGTTGCTACAGGTGTGTAGGCTGGGATCTCACAGCATATATCCATCACCTGAAATATATACACAGCCAGACAACATTATACTGGATGTAAAAAAGCAACATGGCAAGCTCCTCTCTGATCTCACCCCATATACGATTGGCTGCTTCTTCAGCCATGGCACCAAGACAAGAGTGAGCTCCGTCCAGATGCAACAAACCTTCAAGGTGCACACCCCTTTGACTAAAGAGTCTGTATACAGATGTTAAGGTTTCCAAGTCTTGTGACTTTGATTCCTGGAAACTGGATATCTAGGTCATGCTCCCTTATTTTGGATCACAGGTTAACCAATTTTACTTTTTATACCTCTTTAGTTAAAGGTACATCCATTGTGCTGTTGGGGGTCACATATTCGTTCTAAATTCACGGTGTTACTTTATCGACTGTTACCGAAAACTGCCATATGAATGATAGTGGACTGAGTATATTGACGATATGAAGGTAAAACTAGTGATTTCTGATCGAAAACCGGACAATGCGTCGCTATTGACGCACGCCAATTAGTCAAACGTAATTTTGAAATCATATTTATTACAAACAAAATGCCAAATTTTAGTTGATTATGTTTAATAGGTCATATAACTACTGTGCATGTAAATGGAACGTGCAGTTTCGGTTTCTACACATGCATAATGATATTACTCGATTTTGATTGGAAACTTAGTACTTATGATACATTTTTGCGATTTGGGATGAATATGCAAGCTGAATGAATTTATCTGTACTGTAAACAGCGTAAATGTTGTGTTCGAACGTATTAAAGCCAAATAATATTTTATGAAAAACAATTGATGCAGCTTCAAAGGGGCAGTAGCACGTTTTTTGAAAATTTTATTTTTTTCAAATTTCCCATTTATAAAGGTAGTTTATGTCATTTATATTTACTTTAGAGGGTAAAACATGTTATTATACAAACCAATTATCCGTAGTGATAATAACGGTGTTGCTTATAAAGCAAAAATTGCATGGCGGCCATTTTATTGTGATCACATTTTATTATTTCGAATGACAAAAAGTGATTCCCATGACTTTAAGGAACCATGTAAACTCATTGTTTAACTTGATTTTCCAAAGAGAAAAGGGTGTTTTACTATTAATGACATTATTTTTCAAATACATTTCATCAACATTTTTTAGCGAAAAAACGTGCTACTGCCCCTTTAAGGGTTATGTATGCAGTTACATTTCAGCGTTTTAGGGCTTTTGTTTCTATAGAAGACGAAAATAAGTTTTTAGGTCGCGGTCCCTTTTGCCCTATTTTTATTTGGGTGGAGGACATTAAACCTACACGTTATATATTCAACACAGAGACACATTAGTACACAAGGTTCAGTCCCATAGCGTTAGCAGTTTCAGGTTGTTCAAGCTGAGCATGACAAAGGGTCATTATAACTTACTACCAAACACATGAAGGTAATCATAGTATAGCGAATGTTGCAAACCTTTGGACCTTCTTTCCAGTCTTTGATATCTGACGAATTACAATATTTCATGACTAAGGCCTCTGGTCGATCCTCCTGTTCAAAGGGACACTTGTCAGCTTTAGGGTGAGTAGCGGGAACCTTGTTCTGTACAGCTCCACGCACTTCTCTCTCAACACATGCTGGAACTTGGTCATGGTAAGCTGAACATTGGATAAAAGTGAATTTTAAGTTTCGACATGCAGTTGGTTACCATAATTGTTTCTTATCTACTCAGTCTTTACAAAGGCATCGATTTTTTTCTGAAATTCTTTTTGGGGACCAAAATCAACATTTAACGGCTAACGCTTACGGAATTCTAAATCTTGTCTTCCCAACTTTTGAACTACATGTATTCCTACGCCTATGCTTTAGTATAGTGACGATATCAGCTGAAAGGAGTCATTTCTAATAGAGGCCGGCACACCTCACTTCGTCAAACATAATTTGGAAATTTATCTACAACAGATAAAAGACAAATTTGAGTTGTTAATGTTAAATAGGTCATGCATATACTGTGTATGCAAATGGAACGTTTGTTTTCAGTTTCTACGCATTTGTAAAGTTATTGGGAAACAAATATTAATTTTATACTTAGCGATTTGACATGCATATAGAAATTGAATTTAATTGAACTGCAATCAGCACCTTAGTATTTTTGCCCGTATCAAAGCTAAATAAAATAAAGAAAATAACTGAATGTCCCTTCAAAAACAAGATCCTCGGCATAACAATGTTACTGTAGTTGGCAAGTTGTACAATGCATGAGTGCCAATTGGATTTGTATCAGCATAATCAAGAGTACTAGCCACCATATGATATCAATTCAAATTACCGTAAAACAGTTTGAAAATCAACTATCTTAAAATTCCACTGCTGATCCCATGAAGTACACGCGGGTAAGTAAACCAAATGTATAAATGTACCCCCATTCCAGAGTTTATGGATTAAGTTTCTTATTATACCCCGCTACGAAAGTCACTTTTTCAGTCTGATTCAAATCGACCTTGTTCCGAGGAATAAAATTTGCAAAAGTATGCATCTACCGGGATACGAACAGGTTATGTAGATTCCTCTCCACAAGGTCTGAGAACTACCCGTAAAGGCGCATGTTCCGAACCAGTTTAGCACAGTCAAAGCCCAGTCAAAGAGCTGACCAATCACAACGTAGTTTTTAAACGGTCACTGTTTTGAAAGCATTCGGAACAGATCAAAGGATAGCTGTTTGGAGTTATCTGCTCCTAGCTTCTCGCACCGAGAGCATTTGTTGGGCGTCTTTTGATTGGCTACCTGACATTGCGCTCGAACACGCGAGTCTACGGGCTGTTTTCAGACGGTTTGGCGTTGAACTTATACCGATATGAGTTCGTATCCCGGTAGATGCACTATTTTGCAAATTTTATTCCACGGAAAGCCGTCGATTTTAATCAGACTGGTCACTTTTTGGACTTAGTTTTATTGTGTCCAATCGGGACAAGTTTTCTCGGAAACTATTAAAACCTAGGTAAATGAAATTTTGGTTGTGAGTACTCATGGCCATACTCTTTATCAATTCGAAAACCATTTCTGAAATATTATTTTTACGGAGTTATGGCCCGTGAATCCGAAATTGAACTCAGTACCAAAATCGCTGTGATGCTCCAATGGGGACAAGTTTTCTCGGAAACTATTACATCTAGCTGAATGAAATTTAACATGTAGTTAGATGATACTCTTCGTCGAGTTCAAAGTCCAGTTCTGAAATATTATTTCCACGGAGTTATGGCCCTTGAATTTGTAATTGAAATTGGTACAAATTACCGCTTTGATGCTCTAATAACAAAGCCAGTTCCCAATAATATTTTAGACAATATTATGATGCTTGAATCTATTTTTTGAACATTGTACCCTTGACATCTATGCTGCTCAATGGACGGATAGCGGATGGCGGGGGTATGTGAGCCATGCTCACTTTTTTTCCTATTTGACTTTGTCTTTTAATAACGACACGTTCCCTGGAGTCGATAAACTAACAGAAGACAATCTGTGAAGTGAACATGATATTGAACAGCTTATAATAAACATCCTCTTAGGCTGTTGAGATATACATATAGATACAAAAAAAACTGATATACACCAACTTACTGAAAGTTTTCTCGCCGAAGGATTGCTCACTGTACCTAATGGTGTGGTAATATACGTAGATGGCGCTGCAGTAGTACAGCATGATGTCGTTCTTGGTGGGGCTGTCCAGAGTGAGGGTAAGAGTCTGTGACGTGAAGTTTGTTTGGTTGACATGCTGTTGCATAGTAACGTCCACGACTGTTGCCTTGTTCCCCTCCATACGGGCAATGGCGCGGTGGCGCGCCCCTCCTGTACCCCTTCGTGTACCTATCTCCATACCATAGATTGTTGTAGCTTGCACATTGAGGCGACAAACTGCATGAAGGACTGATGTCTGTTGATCACCGCAGAGGACAACTTCAGATGGGGTCAGTGAAAAGTCGAGGTTCTCGTTGTCTGAAGTTGCATAAATGTTTGCTTATATTATAGTTGTATGCTTCTCTCGAAACTAATACGGTCTGATGTGCCGTCAGTGCCTCCCGATCCCTCAGGCGATATGAATTGCAATGGTTTTAACCATTAGTTTCTAAATCAAGTCATAAATGTTTAAGAACAAATGGTTGTAAATGTCGATTTATATATTATTGAAAACTTGGATCAAGGAGGTTTTTTTACGGAGTTTAACTTTACGTTGTATAAATGTTTGTTTATATATATTAAAATGTGTTTGCTTCTCTCGAGACTAACTTGTAATTTGTTTGTTATGGAGTTTAATTTGAATGGGGGGGGGGGGGGGGGGGGGGGGGGGGGGGGGGGGGGGGGGGGTCACAACAAAATATAATAATATACTAAAAGTATTGCAAAACATCTGATAAAAGAATGAACGTCCAAAATATGCTTTGATTTGAGAAGTTCAGGATTTGAACTTCATAGCACGACTGCTTGATAATAAAAACTGATGCTAGTAAAAAAAAATTCATTTTGACATCTGAAACTGAAAGTTTATAACGTAGTTGAGACACAAGGTCAATACTTATTTTTGGTAAAAAAAAATCAGTACCACTATAATTTCCGTCCTAATTTCTTTAAATACCCACTTGAATTAGTCTTGTTTGAAGAAATATGTTGCAAAAGCTACTTTTATCACTTCGAGAGTGATTAATTCAGTCAAATTATCTCAACGTTCCCACAGCATCACATTTCAGTTTTAAATATTGGGACCGTGGAATGCTCAACTTTTGTCCATATGCATATTGAACAATGAGGAACATTTGCTGTAGTTTTAGTCCATCAGAGCGATATGACCCATCGTTCAGCATCCGTCCACAATTGACATATTTACCTTCTCCTCCAAAACCGTTGCACCCCAAAACCGAAATCATGTGGAACGGTACTTTGCACCTTAGGGATCAAAGTTTGTACATTTCGTCCTGATCCCCCTCAAATATTGATGTGGCAGGCATTTTACTTAAAACTGTTAAACAACATAGTCTCTGAAATATTCAGAATAACACCTTTGTTACATGGAGAGTAAATTAAAGTATTTTCATTTGTTTTTTACCCTCCCTCTAACACGGGCGTGACAGGGTCTCCACACTAAAACCTTCTATCGACTTTTGTCCAGGAACTAATAATGCTAGGAAGCTAAACTTTTGAGAATATCAACTTGTTGGATGGAGAATGTGAATGGACTTAAATGTAGCCGGAAACCGAATATATATAAGGCCAATTTCAAGAAGTTTTATAGGTGTATGTTGGGGGAGGGGCATGAATAAAATACACTTAGATGGGGATGGCCATTATAAAAAGAACATCAAGCCGGGAGGGGCATATTTTTTATGTACAAACACAAGTTAAATTAAATTGGGTCAAAATAACACCAAATCTAAAACTCGGCTAAGGATCGAATACGTTAACATTTCAGCTTTCAACAGTTTCTGAAGATATAAACAAAGATTTTTGAGGCAGTAGCCCCCGTGGCACTTATTTTAGACCACTGAGTCACAAAATCTGCAATTTATTATCCCCATTGGAGTCTGTAAACAAACATTACCGCTTGTTCTAGTTTTGTTTTAGGGTAACAAAGATATAACAAAAATTAGGCCCCTGTTGCTTTTATTTTAGGTAAAACATTCACAAACTCTACAGATTATAATTCCCATTTGTCATGTAATCTACCATTCTCTTCCCACAGAGGCTACTCCCTTCAGATTTCCGGTCCTAACCTATGTTCTATATCGCTTGAAATCGAAGACTCCTGCAAATTGTCTGGGGAAATAGAAAACTCATACTGTATCCCTGCTCCTATCCCTCATCCTTCAGCGGCCATGTCGACCGAGTAATTTCAAAGATCTAGGCATTTCACTCTTAGGGTCTTGCTCATTAGCATATGTTCTTCAAATATCTCTGACGTAAACTATTTTGGGTACTTGTCTCTGATTTGGTCTTCTTTATTTATAAGCATGTTTATGATCAATAGTTTTCAAAGAAATCAAATAGCATATTTCGAGGGGAAAACATTAAACGAGAAAACGTTTATCTTACGTTTATTTTATCATTATGACGTACCATTGGCAAATGTCACTTTTTAAAACGGCGTCGCTGATTACACAACTAGATAAAGAACAGAGGTTAGGAACGGAAATCTGAAGGGAGTAACATCTGTTGGAAGAGAATGGTAGTCTATACACTGGATTTAATATCTCTCAAACCATTGCTTTTTGAGTAGAAATCTAAGAAGAAAAAGACACCCTCAGTTCATGTATACTTCTTTGCCTATGGAGTTAATTCTAGTAATTTTGAACAGACCTTTTGATTATATGATATTTTAATAAATCAAATGGTATCCTGAACCATTCAGGTTGTTTATTTAATCAAAAATATTAATCTGGTGTAACATGGCGGCCTTTGACACGTTTTGAAAGAGGTAAAGCTAACTAAGCTTCAGTTGAAATAGTTGATTAAATCATTAGATAGTCCTGGAAAAAAACCAAGTTCGTGACATTCGTTATGAATATTGGAGTTTTTCTTTTAAACATCAGCGACATTTTAGAAACCTGATGATAAATATGTACAAAATTTTTTTTATTTAGGCCGTTTCTTTATGCGTTTGCATTAAATATTACTATTGTACTGAAAACAAATTCGAAAATTATTCTTTTTAAACGATTGTGCAATAATCTACTCACTGATTTGTGAGGACACACAGACACTTGAGAGGAGAACGAGCACAAGACTTCTCGCCATTTTGGTGATCATCCGAATATTGTAGATAAGAGTTCAGTTGTAAAAAAAAGAATCCAAAGAATGTTTAAATACTTTTACTGATTCGTGCTGACATATATTATCTATTTCTCGTATTATGTAAGTTGCGTAGGTGTATGATAATCAAATTCACATTTTTATTTACAAATTGTTCTTATCTTGCAGCTGTTGCAGTTTTATAAGTCGATCTTCATTTAGAATTTGGGATCACGTGACGTCTGATTTTTTGTTCAGTCATGCAATGTGCTAAAATAAAACACACTATGAGTTTACTTTAGTCACTGATGTACATATAAAAGGATTTTTCGAATTTATTTCCTCATTTTATTTTTACATAACTTCGGTTTTAATGAGAGAGAGAGAGAGAGAGAGAGAGAGAGAGAGAGAGAGAGAGAGAGAGAGAGAGAGAGAGAGAGAGAGAGAGAGAGAGAGAGAGAGAGAGAGAGAGAGATATGTTTGGGGGTTAGTAGATGAATAAAGTCTCTATTATAAATTTATTTTATCTGAGCGGCGCCTCTTATTCAACTTTCAAATTAATAGTATATTTCATTAAGTAAATTAAAAGCGTCAACAACATCCACTGCTTCGATAGTGACGTTACTGTGTTAGCGTGCCTGTAAGCAAAGGTGTGTGTACAGTATCTTGATACAGGTGCCGTGTGTACAGTATCTTGATACACGTGCCGTGTGTACAGTATCTTGATACAGGTGCCGTGTGTACAGTATCTTGATACACGTGCCGTGTATACAGTATCTTGATACAGGTGCCGTGTGTACAGTATCTTGATACACGTGCCGTGTGTACAATATCTTGATACAGGTGCCGTGTGTACAGTATCTTGATACACGTGCCGTGTGTACAGTATCTTGATACACGTGCCGTGTGTACAGTATCTTGATACACGTGCCGTGTGTACAGTATCTTGATACACGTGCCGTGTGTACAGTATCTTGATACACGTGCCGTGTGTTCAGTATCTTGATACACGTGCCGTGTGTACAGTATCTTGATACACGTTCCGTGTGCACGTAGAGTGGTAGTATCCTGTTGTAGCAGCTTCTTGGATTGTTCTGCAGGAATGGAAGAACGACTGGTGTCAGGTCCTGGTTGATTTTTAATAGGTGTTCAGCGTGCCACTTATAACTACTCCATAGCTATAGGTTATTTTTGTAATCATTGGTAATCCTCGGTAAACATCGGTAATCATCGGTAAACATCTGGTAATCATCAGTGAACATCTGGTAATCATCTGTAATCGTCGGTAAACATCTGGTATTCATGTAAACATCTGGTAATCATCGGTAAACATCTGTCAATCATTGGTACACATCTGGTAATCATCGGTAAACATCTGGTCATCGTCGGTAAACATCTGGTAATCATCGGTAAACATCTGGTAATCGTCGGTAAACATCTGGTAATCATCGGGAAACATCTGGTAATCATCAGTGAACATCTGGTAATCATCGGTAAACATCTGGTAATCGTCGGTAGACATCTGGTAACCATCGGTAAACATCTGGTAATCGTCGGTAAACAGCTGGTCATCGTCGGTAAACATCTGGTAATCATCGGTAAACATCTGGTAATCATCAGTAAACATCTGGCAATCATTGGTACACATCTGGTAATCATCGGTAAACATCTGGTCATCGTCGGTAAACATCTGGTAACCATCGGTAAACATCTGTTAATCGTCGGTAAACATCTGGTAATCATCGGTAAACATCTGGTAATCATCAGTGAACATCTGGTAATCGTCGGTAAACATCTTGTAATCATCGGTAAACATCTGATAATCGTCGGTAAACATCTGGTAATCATCGGTAAACATCTGGTAATCGTCGGTAAACATTGGTAAACATCTGGTCATCTTCGGTAAACATGTGGTAATCATCGGTAAACATCTGGTCATCGTCGATATACCTCTGGTAATCACCAGTAAACATCTGGTAATCATCGTAAAACATCATCGGTTAACATCTGTATCATCGGTTAACATATGGTAATCATCGGTAAACAAAACTCGGTTATTTTTTAACCAGCCGTTAAATTAATGAAACCGACTGTTAACCTAACAGAGCTGTTATCTTGTTTTTCAAAACTCGGTTAAGTTTAACAAGCTGTTAACTTGACGTTAAAGTTAACGCACCTCAGTGCCGACGGTAACTCTCGAGATGGCGTTCATGGCTCACGGTGCCTTTATGATTCCAGTTCAGTAAAAAAAGGATAGGGTATACCGGGGACTCAATTTCACACCGTAGGAACGTGTACGCCTGTAAATTGTTACTCAACTGAAGTGAACGAGTTTCTTTGCGAGAACTCAGTTTGTTTTTGTTCATTCATTTGGTGTAGGATTTTGTTGGATAAATCGATGTTCAGGTACTTAGGAGAAAAGATATTTCAGGCTGTAAAAGGTTGGGCACTGGGACCCGTAGACGAAAGATGATGTCGTTATGTGTGGAAGCCACGCGTGTTTGATTTTGTCTTGTTTTAAAAACATTCATAAAATACTCATATATTTTTTGACTTATTATTAACAAATAACACCATTATAATCACTGAACCAACCACCCGCGTTGTCAAAACAGAGTGAACGAGTTACTAACGGGGTTGGTGAACGAATTACACTCAGCCTGGTGTCTCTGCAGTTGAACGACTTTCACAACATATACAATGATTAATATTTAGCAAATGATGTTTATGTCCGTAACCACATTCACGTTCAACATGAAAAAATAGAGCCATAGGCTCTGTAGCTCATCAGAAGTTATATTGTTTGATGTAGAAAACCGAAGTAAATTGTTCCCGAGTCATGAACAATCTCAGTCAACATTGTCAGTGCATAACAAAAACATGACTTGACACTAAATTTGGATGAAATTGGTCCTCCAAATATCACAATTCCTGCAAAGATATTGAAGAAAATAGGTTTTTAAGTCATGGCCTATGTGGCCCTTATTAGGGCATCAGGGTCACTAAATCAATCTACAATTTAAGATCGGCATTATCGAAGGAGGTCGTGACCCATATTTGGGGTCACAAGGTCTCCACATCTACAATTTAGAATCCCCTTAAGCCAAGTGGCGTGGATATAACATTTCAACTTGCTAGAGTCACTGGTTTTGGAGAAGAAATCGAAAAGGGTGAAAGTGGTGCCAGATTCAAATGGCAGTCGTCCTTAAGAAACGGTATACAAGGTGTCTTTTTATGCAGGAACCCGTCTTTATTCGGTAGCTTTAGGAGACATTCTTGATCGTCTACCAGTGTATGTCAAGAATGACATTTCAATTCTTCTCTTCAGCAGTTTGATTTTAGCACACAATTCAAGTGACATAATATTCTTTGTTTCCATTTTGACTGAATTTACATACCGATGTTCAGCAGTTTTGTTTTTATGAGTGATTTAATGATCTCAGCATGGCGTTGCTTGTTATGTTAAAACTTTAATTGGTGTTTTTGCATCGGTAACATTTTCACATTTAGAATATAATTAAAGTTTTTTAATAGATGTTCTGGCCCCCATTTCTCGATACAAACTTAAGTCTGAGTTTTTGCTCAAGTGTGAGTTTTAACTCAAATTTGAGAAAACTAAAAAAAATGAATTTCTCAAAGAAAACTGGGTTGTTTTTTTAACTCAACTTGAGTAAAAAAAACTCAAAATATTTGAGTCTGCTTGGTTGGTAACTTAACTTATTATTTGAGATCAAAATGGCGTATAGGAGGAGACAAAGGCGTTAGAAACAGACGAGTGGACAGGGGTTTGATTGACCACTGTAACCCTCTAGAAACTATGTCAGAAAAGGCAGTATTTTCTAGGTATCGTTTTCGATCTGAAACGATACTTTTTATCGTAACATTAGTTGCTGGCCAGCTGAGAAGACACACGGCGAGGAGCTCTCCCCTACCACCCCTAACGCAGGTGCTCGTCTCCCTCCGGTTTCTGGCTACCGGTGGCTTTTGTTCCCTGATTGCAGATACGTACCGCAGCATTTCCGCATCGTCGGTGTATCGGTCAACCAGGACTTTTGCCGTGCGTTGGTACCCCTAGCACAGCATTTCATCAAGATGCCCGTGGATACAGACGCATGCAAGTCCATGTTTTACCAGATTGCAGGTGATTTCTTCAATTTTAAACGCGTAGTCTCAGTAACTTGTCTGAAAAGTATGTCCGTGAAAGATGAAACATGAAAACGTAGCAGTCGATCGGTGATTGAAAACAGGACTCGACTGCGAGGTCGGCACGTATAAAATTTCCCATATCAGGTTACATGCTTATATAGTTAATTATACCCCCGCTACGAAGTAAGCGGGGGTATATAGCGGTCATTCCGTCCGTCCGTCCGTCCTTCCGTCCGGTCAATTTTCTCAAAAACCGTCGAAGGTACATCAACCAAACTTTGTACAGTTGTTAACCATGTTCTTCCGATCGCGCACAGACAATTTTCAATTTTTTTAGATTTAAATTTTTTGTCGTTTTCATGGAAACGTCACTTTTTGGACTTAGTTTTATTGTGTTCAATGGGGACAAGTTTTCTCGGATACTGTTCAATCTAGGTGAATGAAATTTTGGTTGTGAGTACTCATGACCATATTCTTTATCGAGTTCGAAAACCAGTTCCGAAATATTATTTTTTTACGGAGTTATGGCCCTTGAATCCGAAATTGAACTTAGTACCAAAAGAACTGTGATGCTCCAATGGGGACAAGTTTTCTCGGAAACTATTACATCTAGGTGAATGAAATTTTATATGGAGGTACTCCAGAAATTACTCTTTATCGAGTTCGAAAACCAGTTCGGAATTATTATTTTTTACGAAGTTATGGCCCTTGAATCTGAAATTTAACTTAGTACCAAAAGAACTGTGATGCTCCAATGGGGACAAGTTTTCTCGGAACCTATTACATCTAGGTGAATGCAATTTTACACGTAGGTAGTCCAGATGATGCTCTTCATCGAGCTTACAGTCCAGTTCCGAAATATTATTTTTTACGGAGTATGAAGCCCTTGAATCTGTAATTGAACTTGGTACAAATTCCTATTACAAATGTCTAATGGGAAAGATTAAGTTACCTGAAAAATATTACATCTGGGTGAATGAAATTTTGTAATAACAAAGCCAGTTCCTAAAATTATTTTGGACAATATTATGATGCTTGAAGCTGTTTTTTAAACATAGTAACCTTCACATCTATACTTCTCAATGGACGGATGGCGGGGGTATGCGAGCCATGCTCACTTTTTTCTTGTTCCAGTTTGTGATAATCGCATTTATTCCATATTTATATGTATATATAAATATATAAATAACCAACAGAATCTGTCATTTCAGTCCACTTACATATTGAGAGCTTCGGCTATCTCCATCCATGCTAGCTCATTCAGTGCCCCGCATCCCTTAAATTTTTCTTGAAGTCTGTCCTGTCGCTTATTGACTTCCTCCACTAACGAAAGCTTTTCTTCCTCCGACCAATTTAAATTGGTCGTCTCTTTCCCTCTGCTTTACATGCCATGTCAATGTTAAGGTGATGAGGCAAGCAGACGATGATGTTGTTGTTGTAAGAAATGGAAGTGACGCGCACTGGCTGCCGCTTTCAACATGTACAAAAAACTGATTGATGAGATCTCAAATTAGAACTCAGTTAAGTTTGAGTTGAGATTGATTTGAGAAACGGAAATCTTGAGAAAACTCAGTTGTTAAAAATTGGAACTCAGTTTTGAATTTGAGTAAAAACTTAAGTTTGTTTCGAGAAATAGGGGCATAACCATGCACAAAGTTCGCTCTGTAACTCGTTCACTTGAGGAAATGTAATTTTTTCACAACTTCTCAAATGCCTCTTTAGGAACGTGTTCACCACGATATTATACCAGCGGTCATTGAATGTAAACACCTAAGTAACCATTCATTGGATTTTGACTAAATTTTGAAGTTTTGATCAATGTTGTAATGGCATGTAGTGTATTTTTGTCAATTTCAGAACTAAGTTATTACTTTTCTCAAGCTCATTCTTTTCCTAATATTTTAGTAATAAATCGTAATTGTTTACTTGAATAACTATTTGGTTATAATGTAATTCCAACTGACAGATGTTTCTTTGAAATCGTAAATAATTGTTCTTCTAAAATTTATAATAACTACCTGTCAGACATGTGTAAATTCCTATGTTATTTCCCATGCCATTACAATGCGATCGTAATTTGTGCTTCCTGTCAATTTGCCACCGTAACGTAAATATGAAGTTAATTATATCCATCATTGGTAATCTTACTTGAATCATAATGTTATCAGTAATGTTCTTTGTCACTGTATATCCTTCCAAAATGCATAATTCGTCTGCTGAGCGTCACGACGGCAGCTGCCATGTTTACTTTCAGCAACTTTGGAGTGATGTGTCATTCTTCGGTGAATCTCAGTAAATGTAATTTCTAAGATCGTCTAAACGTATTTGATCAACTAATTAATGATGCACAATCATTTTTATAAGTTCATTCAGTTGTAACATGATGTAAATGCTCTGGAAACGCAGATGGTTCTTGGAACTATGTTGCGGCAGGTCGACCGATGCACTGTATCCATGAGCATGTATGAAGTACCAATGTACGGGATGTTTCCTCATTGTTGTTCACTTTATTATTGTGGGATAAATTCTCTCTTTGAAATTATTCGTTAATGTTTGCTAAAAGCAATTATCGTGTTCAATAATATCTATGTGCACATCAGATATATTTTGTAATTGAAACGTGAAGTTTTCTAACGGCGAATCTCCATTGCAATGTTAATCTGTCTACTGACGATATGAAATCTTGTTTTTCTCAGTAATTATAATGTGCATTTTTACACTTTAAAGTGCTATAAATTGCGTTTATAAAAAGCAATTGGTAAATGTAATTGCTCTCTTGATGCATGTCTGTTGTTGTTGTCACTTAGTAATTACTTTGTACAAGCAGAACCCTTGTCCAAATTTCTCAGACGTAAAGTCACCTCTGATTGGTTGATTCTGTGATCACGTGACCCCTTTGACCTCTATATTAGCGCGGCAGCTTTCGAATTCTTCATTCACGCTCGCCATTCAGTGACCCAACATCTCCAGGCCTGAACTTAGCAGATTATTAAGGTAGATATTTCTGCTGCTTGTTGATTGATATATAACAAGAAGTAATAGAGATAAAAAGGCCAAAAATCTATATCCAGTAAACTAATAATCCTGGGTAAATTATAAGATTATTAGAAATAAGCTGTGAATGTTATTCTATTTCCCCCCTTCCATAGACATTATAGGGATCTGCTTACATTGACTTTTGTTTTATATTGTACAGGCTTTATATGACTTTTTGACTAAACCTTGAATTGGAATAAATCCAACTTGTTGCCAAACTCAAAATATTTTGTCTGTTTTATATCTGGTATTTACTTAACCCCCGGCTGTTACAAACTTGGTGTCAGAAGTGGGATTTTTTTTTATAAAACATCCTTGATACGAACCTGTTAAGTAAATACTGAAGTTAGCTTAGAATAGTTTGGACTTCCTTTTGGAGTATGTCCGGGCGATTGACTACAAGCATCTAGAGTTGAAAGTGGACGGACCTGCCATTCAATGTTCTATTGGGGGCGAAGCACAAATGATTTGCAGGGTTGAAGCACGAACCCAAACTGACATACCTGCACATACCGGTGCTTGGATACAGGTGAGGATTCCAAAAGCTGACAAGTTAGCTGATATTGGGATCATTGAGGCAAGGAAAGGTTTACCTTTAAACTTACATGTTACCATGTGTATCATAGACCCAACTACCCATGATCAGCGGATCAATATCCTCAATCTTGGAAATGAAGATGTCACCATCCACCCTAACACGCACCTTGCCAGCGCTCAGTCACTCTACATGAGGCCAACCAGTCAAGTTAGGTGTGTCACGAGGCAGTTGGACAAATCCCTGTCTGTGTCTGCACAGATACCTGACCATCTCAAAGAACTTTTGGAAAGAAGTTCTCTACATATTTCGGAAGAAGAAGCTAATTCGCTTGCCACTGTTCTTGTGAAATATCAAGATGTGTTCGCGAAGGCCTCCTCTGACCTTGGGAGAACAAAGAATGTGGAACATCGCATCAACACAGGGACTGCCTGCTCAATTAGGCAGCCCCCAAGAAGACAACCTCTTGGAAAAAGGGAAATTGAGAAAGCGGAAGTTCAGGAAATGTTGGACCGTGGGGTAATTGAACCCTCAAACAGTCCATGGGCCTCACCTGTCGTACTTGTGACCAAGAAGGATGGCTCTACACGCTTCTGTGTAGATTATAGGCGCTTGAATGATGTTACGTTGAAAGATGCATACCCTCTTCCTCGGACAGATGACTGTCTTGATGCACTTGGAAACGCCAAATGGTTTAGCACGATGGATGTAAACTCAGGATTTTGGCAGATTCCACTGGCTGAGGAGGACAAGTGCAAAACAGCTTTTGCTACAGGAATGGGCTTGTATCAATTTTTGGTAATGCCATTTGGTCTCGCAAATGCCCCCTCCACGTTCGAGCGGCTTATGGAAGAGGTTCTCCGGGGTTTACAATGGGAAGAATGCCTTTTATTTATGGATGACATCATTGTAGGTGCAGAGGATGTTTCATCTTCGCTTTCTCATCTAGAACATGTGTTTCAGAGACTTCTGCAAGCTGGACTGAAGTTGAAACCCTCAAAGTGCAATTTCTTCCAAACAAGCGTACAATTTCTTGGGCACATCGTGTCAGAGAAAGGCATTCAAACAGACCCTGAGAAAATTTCTGCTGTCAAGAATTGGCCGATACCGCGAACTCAGAAACAAATGAGGAGCTTCCTCGGGTTGTGTTCCTACTATCGCCGCTTTGTCTCAGGGTTTGCTGCTTTAGCAAAACCTCTCTACAAATTGGTTGAAAAGAGGGCAAAGTTCATTTGGACAGGCGAATGTGACAGTGCATTCCAACAGTTGAAAGAAGCCCTGACGACTGCTCCTATACTGTCTTACCCTATTCCAGGGATACGGTTCATTCTTGACACTGATGCCAGCAATGATGCAGTGGGAGCTGTGCTGTCGCAAGAACAGGAAAACCTTGAAAAGGTTATTGCCTACATGAGTAAATCTCTAAACCGCCATGAAAGGTGTTACTGTGTAACACGGAAAGAGCTCTTCACAGTTGTTGCAGCGTTGAGGTATTTTCATTGTTATGTCTATGGACAAGAGGTTCTGCTGAGAACAGACAATGCTGCTGTAAGTTGGATGAAAAACCTCAAGACGCCCACTGGACAAGTCGCCAGATGGCTGGAGCAGCTTGGCACCTACAACTTGGTTGTCACACATCGAGCGGGAAGGAAACATTCAAATGCTGACGCACTCTCTCGAAATCCCTGCAAGGTTTGCAGAAAACAGAATGAAGCCAGTGAAGAATCAGACAGCGATGTTGACGAGCATGCTGTTCCCAATTCTGAAGAAAAAACTTCAAACCTTGGTGTACGAGTGGTTACAAGGAGCAATGCTTCCGTGTCTGAACCAGAAGAGCACGGTAGCAAGGTGACTCTGGACAATTTGAGCTTCCCCGAAATCAGAAAGCATCAACTCAGCGATGATAATATCAGATTCATCCTCCAAGCCGTGGAACTGGTGGTAAGGCCTGATTGGTCAGACATATCACACATGTCCTCAACAGCAAAAACGCTGTGGAGAAACTGGGATCGTCTAGAACTTCATCTTGGTGTCCTTTATCGGAGATGGTTCGACGATGATTCGTCTCATTTGCAGATGATTGTACCAGATAAGCTGGTGCCTGACGTCATGCTGTTCCATCACGATATCCCGTCAGGGGGTCACCTTGGAAGAGAGAAGACCCTAGAGAAGATAAAGGTATCCTTCTACTGGCCTGGAATGAAGGATGACATTGAGAAATATTGCCGGACCTGCGATCAGTGTGTTGCAAGGAAGCAATCAAAAGCCCAACGAGCTCCACTTGGTGAGTATCTGGTTGGCGAACCAATGGAACGCATTGCAATGGATATACTCGGACCCTTGCCTGTCACCCGAAAGGGTTATAGATACATACTTGTCATCATGGATTGTTTCAGCAAATGGACAGAGGCCTTTGCGATGCCAAACTAAGAGTCGGAAACAGTAGCAAGAACTCTTGTAAACGAATTCATCTGCCGATTTGGTACTCCTCTCCAAATTCACAGTGACCAGGGTACCAACTTTGAATCAAAGTTGTTCCAAGAGGTCTGCTCCTTCATGGGAGTTCATAAGACAAGAACTACAAGTATGAGACCTCAAGCGAACGGTGGTGTGGAACGATTTAATCGCACTCTTGGTGCCATGCTCACAATGTTCTCCTCCCACGATCAACGCAACTGGGATGAATTTCTGCCACAACTTCTGATGGCCTACAGAGCATTGGTCCATGCCAGTACAGGACAGACCCCAAATAAGATGGTTTTGGGTCGAGAGGTAACATTGCCTTTACAGGCTGTTATTGGGAAGCCAGATCAGGAGGAGCATGCAAATGCTGAATCCTTTGTATCTAGCTTAGGAAGGAAACTCCAGTGTGCACACGAAACTGCAAGAAAACATCTCAAGAAAAATGCTCTCTACCAAAAGAAACACTATGATCTGAAGACAGAGAGGAGAGTTTTGAGAGAAGGGCAAGCAGTTTGGCTACATGACCCAATGAGACGGCCAGGCGTTTGTCATAAACTCACCTCTAAATGGAAGGGTCCCTATGTGATCACCAAGAAACTTGATGACTTAACCTACCTGGTGAAGAGAAGCCCAAAGCTACCGTCAAAGGCATACCATGTGGACAGACTCCTCCTGTACAAGGGGAGAAACCTCCCTGCATGGATTCGGTGCAGACAAAGTGGGAAATCTAGTTAGTCTAGAAACCTGCAGGATGCTGATGTATAGCTCTGCCTATCAGTTACCTTTGAGATTGTTTCAAAAATTGTTTTGGGTCTGGTGTAGACAAAGTGGTTGGAAGTTCTGAAACCTACAACCCTTTCTGATGATGTTATTGAGTTTGGCAACTTGGATTACTTGATTGTTTGATGTTTGTTACTTGAGACCGTCTTGATGTAAGGGAACCCCACGCTTTTCTTTGTAATATTGGATACCACTGACTAGTCTTCTGAAGTTCTTGCGAGACTGTGGTCGAGTTGAAAGGTGCTGAAGTTATTCAGGGCAGCAAATCACTCATTTTTTTTGAAGCTGCGTCTGGGGAAGCAAGAGATCTCGAGACTCTTTGCTTTTGGTTCATCCTGGTGTCTGGTCTTTAGGACAGATCTGAAAGGAAAGAAAGGAGAATTATATTTGAATATCGAAATGGGCAATGACTTTTAGTTGCCCATGGGACAGTTCAGCGAATGGGAAGTTTAGGCCTGATCATCCTACTCTTTCCAAGTATTTCTTTCGTTTAGATTGGAAGGATGGTGTATTGACACTTTCATGTAAACCACATAGATCTCAAATGGAAGGGGATAAGAATGACTAGCAGCATTTTATATATAATTGCCCTGTATAAATGTTTTCGTTGCAAATTTGCTCATGGATAATTATTACTTACAGAAAATGAATCGTCTCGTATGTGAAGTAGACGGATGCACCATGGATTTTGCTAACCGGACTTCCCTGAAGAGCCACCTGATGGGGAAGCCTCACCAAGGCCTGAGCGTCATTTGCCCTTGGTGCCCTGAGCCAGCAACTTTCAGGAGGAGCCTGGACCTCAAACGACATGGGGAAGTTTTCCATGCCACGGAAGTAAAGGGACTGGGAGAGAAGGCCCTTGGGGAAAGCGCTTGCTTCTGGCTTGCGCTAGTACCCAAGGCTTACGTCAAAGTGGTGCGACGTCCTGAGGATGACAGTCAAGAGGGGAAGAAGCTTCGTATGGCAGTCGCGACAGCAATGCTCAACTCCAAGCAGCCAGTCAGGAGCCTAGCTGAATGGGAGGAGGGGTGGAAGGCCACAGAGGGAGTTTCACCTGTACCAGTGGAGCAGAACGACGGCTATGACCGGGAGTCACCTGGGATGGAGGGCGAGCAGCTGGTGCTGGTTGACGTCAACTTGGGTGTGAAGGGAGCTGACGCCACATACACCACCGACAGTGGACACGTGGTCTACAGGGTGCACCTTGGACCCTTTTCCATCTCGGACCCGAAGACCCTCTCATGCTTGACAAGGAGGATGTCTGTGGTGAAGAAGAGTCCGGTGGATATTCCTTCAGCTCCCCCTTCAATTCTTGCTGACTCGAAGAAGGACACCTTCTCATCCCTGCTTGGCGTCGACGGATGCATGATCGATACGGTGGAGAGGTGGATCCTGCCAGTGCCAACTGTCGTAAAGAAGAACTCACCTCTAAAGGAGCAGTCAGTCCCAACAGCCTCAAAAACGTCACCAAAGAAGCTACCTCCAAGGCCACGGTCACCCTCACCAGCACAGAGGTCATCTCCAAGGAAGAAGAGATCTCCCAGGAAGCTGTCTGCGCCAAAGTTATCACTACCGCCGATGGAGATAGAGATCCATGCTGGTGACACCTGCCTCACACCACCAAGGAAGATCATGAGGAAAGCTTCGCCAGCTCCGGTTCTACAGCAGAGAAAGATGGCTCCACCTCCAGAAGCGCCCCGGAAGACATCACCACCAAGGAGAGTGCAGCCCTCGGCAGAAGATCACCTCCCCAAGGCGGCCCGTGACATCCTCGAGAGGGGATGCATGCCGTTGCTTCCCCCAACACGGCGGGACTGGGACAGTGCAGTCGTGACCCTGGGCCATGGATCGTTCCGGATGACATGGCCTCCTGTCAGCTGGAGGGACATGTATGCCGACACCAGGTTGTTGTGGTGGGAGCACGCAGCAATGACCTTGGAAAGAGGACGACCAAAACCCGACATCACGGACAGGACGAGTCTTTTGGACAAGTACAACTTCCTGGCCTTGCCGGGAACAAGGGGACCCAGCAGTATGGCAAGTCCTGACGTAGAGAAGGCCAGGCTGTACAATTATAGGACTCTTTCGACCATTGCCCTGGGCAAAATGACTGGCCCGACAGCGGAAAAGTTTGTCGCCATGATGCAGGAGGCATCGAAACAGCGGTTCCGCAGCACCGACCAGTTCTTGCGGGACATATCCTCTATACCCCTGCGGTTAGAGCCTTGAAACATAACCTTACTGCTCGTACCAGGAGGTACATAATTAAGAGGAGGGTCGTGTAATGGCATGTAGTGTATTTTTGTCAATTTCAGAACTTAGTTATTACTTTTCTCAAGCTCATTCTTTTCCTAATATTTTAGTAATAAATCGTAATTGTTTACTTGAATAACTATTTGGTTATAATGTAATTCCAACTGACAGATGTTTCTTTGAAATCGTAAATAATTGTTCTTCAGACATGTGTAAATTCCTATGTTATTTCCCATGCCATTACAATGCGATCGTAATTTGTGCTTCCTGTCAATTTGCCACCGTAACGTAAATATGAAGTTAATTATATCCATCATTGGTAATCTTACTTGAATCATAATGTTATCAGTAATGTTCTTTGTCACTGTATATCCTTCCAAAATGCATAATTCGTCTGCTGAGCGTCACGACGGCAGCCGCCATGTTTACTTTCAGCAACTTTGGAGTGATGTGTCATTCTTCGGTGAATCTCAGTAAATGTAATTTCTAAGATCGTCTAAACATATTTGATCAACTAATTAATGATTCACAATCATTTTTATAAGTTCATTCAGTTGTAACATGATGTAAATGCTCTGGAAACGCAGATGGTTCTTGGAACTATGTTGCGACAGGTCGACCGATGCACTGTATCCATGAGCATGTATGAAGTACCAATGTACGGGATGTTTCCTCATTGTTGTTCACTTTATTATTGTGGGATAAATTCTCTCTTTGAAATTATTCGTTAATGTTTGCTAAAAGCAATTATCGTGTTCAATAATATCTATGTGCACATCAGATATATTTTGTAATTGAAACGTGAAGTTTTCTAACGGCGAATCTCCATTGCAATGTTAATCTGTCTACTGACGATATGAAATCTTGTTTTTCTCAGTAATTATAATGTGCAGTTTTACACTTTAAAGTGCTATAAATTGCGTTTATAAAAAGCAATTGGTAAATGTAATTGCTCTCTTGATGCATGTCTGTTGTTGTTGTCACTTAGTAATTACTTTGTACAAGCAGATCCCTTGTCCAAATTTCTCAGACGTAACGTCACCTCTGATTGGTTGATTCTGTGATCACGTGACCCCTTTGACCTCTATATAATCGCGGCAGCTTTCGAATTCTTCATTCACGCTCGCCATTCAGTGACCCAACATCTCCAGGCCTGAACTTAGCAGATTATTAAGGTAGATATTTCTGCTGCTTGTTGATTGATATATAACAAGAAGTAATAGAGATAAAAAGGGCAAAAATCTATATCCAGTAAACTAATAATCCTGGGTAAATTATAAGATTATTAGAAATAAGCTGTGAATGTTATTCTATTTCCCCCATTCCATAGACATTATAGGGATCTGCTTACATTGACTTTTGTTTTAAATTGTACAGGCTTTATATGACTTTTTGACTAAACCTTGAATTGGAATAAATCCAACTTGTTGCCAAACTCAAAATATTTTGTCTGTTTTATATCTGGTATTTACTTAACCCCCGGCTGTTACAATATGTATCAGCGTTTTAGGAAATATACATCAACAACAAAATCGTATGTGTGATTTAAAAATAAATATCGACCTTGTTTGTTTGGAAATATATTTTTTTCGTCATGTTGCCTCAAATAAAACTGTCTCTTTTAATCTTGTTCTGCTCAGTTTAATTCTCATATCTAAAACCAATATTGTGTTTACTAATGTCTACCATTTTACAGCACGAAATATCTCTTTTATAAGTACCTAAAAACCGATTTATCCAACAAAAGTGTACACAAAATGCACACAAACTTAGCTCTAGCTGAGAAATTCGTTCCCTTCCGTTGAGTAACAATTTCCAGGCGTTCACGTTCCTACGGTGTGAATTTTGATATTGGAGATTATTCTAATCCGGAGCTACGATTCCGCTATCGGTTTGGGAGAGCTTCGATTGCTTACCTCTGTGACATTTTTAAATACGAGGTGATTTGCAGCGTCCGACGAACAATGGCCACGCACTGACAGTCAAACAACAAGCGTCAGTGGCCCTTCGCTTCTATGCAAGCAGGAGTTTCTTGCAAGTTGTTGTTGATACCTTAGGATTGGATAAGAGCACTGTATCTAGGGTCGTGCGTGATGTGACTGATGCCTAAAGGGCAAGGCGGAATGAATACATTTCATGGCCGACTGACAATAGAAAACGTCGAATTGAGGATGGTTTCTTTGCGTTGGGTAAATTTCCTAAAGTAATAGGATGTGTAGAAGGGACACATGTTCGGATTTAGGCCCCTTCTAGAGATGAACCTGCAAATGTCAACAGAAAAGATACCACAGCACAAACGCGCAGGCCGTGTGCGATCACGAAGGTAAAAACATTGAGAGTGGCTTCCCCTGGTGACTACAAAATCATACTTTATGTTAAAGAGCCATCAAGAATGTTGATGAACATATCGAAAATTTTCCAAAAATCTATCTCCGTGAAATAAATACACTTAATTTTTCCCATTTTTTTTCAACTTAAAATAAGCCGATAAATTGCATTAATTAGTAAAGGTTTTTTCCAGTCTAAATATAGATCCAGTCAAAGCATTATGGTCTAGCTCACACACAGTAAACAAAGACACGAAAGAATAACAAAAAAATATGAGCAATTAAAGAATTCGAAATATATAATTTTTTGGCGGTTATTTATTTACCATTTCATTTAATTATGTATTTGCTACAGATATTGGAATAATTGTTTTACCCAACTAGGTATTTTTCTTGAATTTTATAATTAATGAGAGTAAAAATTTGTCATAATTTGCTGGTCTTATCTCAATAAAAAGTACATTAAACAGGCAATAATTTGTATATTCTCAGGACATTTAGAAACATTGTTTGCAATCGTCACATTCAGTAATGTGTGACAAGGGTAACTCGCAAGAGAGACACGTGCAGCACATGGGTTGTTATGGCGACTTGCGCTAGAGACGAGCCTTCACCGTCGGAAGCGCTAACTGTTTGTGTAGTACGTATTACGCAAAAAAGGGGATTCAGTTTATATGACGTCAGATACCCTTAGCGCATGCTAGTCGAAGTGGTACTTCTCTTTAACCAAATTGCAATACATTGTCGTGATATGAAAATAATTTAACATATGCCATGTTATAGATAACAGATTTCTTTGGCGAATGACATTATAAGTATATTTTCCAAAATATATTTTTAATTTGAAACACTAACATCCTTGTTGGCTCTTTAACAGAAACGAATCCTATTTTTAAACTCGTTGATGAATTACGGGTCAAAACCTTTCTGTCCTAAGTTGTTGATGGCTTACATTTGCTGTTAATACAGATGGGTTTGTTAAACTATGTCCAATCATTCCACTCAATCAAGTGAATCATTATTGGAAAGACATAAGAAATCATTAAGATGAAGCGCCCATAAAGTGTTTATCAAATTTGAAAGATATGTAAAATTTACACTGTAATTTTTAATTTTTCATAACTGTTGACACTCAAAATTATGAGCAATATTAAATACCATATTTCATTCTTGATTTGAGACAACGAAACAGGAAATAAAGATGTATTCAAATGCAAAACATGCAATTATCATTTTAAAGATTTTATCATAAAATCTAGGATATATTGTAAATTTAAGTTTTAGGACTATTTACCATTTAGTGTATGTTAATTTTCATGTGAATATATAGTTTGTCATTTATAACAAATATTTTACTACTGTGTTATTATTGCACTTTCAACAAAATCACTAAAAAAATAGAGCCATGGGCTCTGTAGCTCATCAGCATTTCATTGATTTATTATCTAAGGTTGAATATCTAAGTTATCTCAAGTAATACATTGTTAACAAGCAAAACATGGTTTTAAGATCATGACCCTTTTGAACCGTATTTGGAGTCATATGGTCACCAATCCTACAATTAAGTATCGCCTTTGACCAAAGAGTCTCTACACAACATTTCACCTTTCTAGAACTTTACATACTTGAGATAAAGATGAAAATAGGTTTTAGATTGGGGTCACAGGGTCACAAAATCTACAATTGGCCAAGGAGTCTGCACACAACTTTTCAACTCTCTATAGACCTTTTGGAACTGGAGAAGAAGATGAAAATAGGTTTTTAAGGAGGTGACCCCTGTGACCCCCTTTGGGGTCATGGGGTCACGAGATTTACAATTTAGAATCCCCATGGGCCAAGGAGTGTGCACACAACTTTTCAGCACTCTAGACATTTTGGAACTGGAGAAGATGAAAATAGGTTTTTAACGATGTGACCCCTGTGACCCCATTTGGGGTCACGGGGTCACGCAATCTACAATTTAGAATGCCCATTACCCAAGGAGTCTGCACACAACTCTGAGCTCTCTAGACCTTTTGGAACTGGAGAAGAAGATGAAAATAGGTTTTTAAGTTTGTGAACCCTGTGACCCCATTTGGGGTCATGGGGTCACGAGATCTACAATTTAGAATCCCCATGGGCCAAGGAGTCTGCACACAACTTTTCAGCTTTCTAGACCTTTTGGAACTGGAGAAGAAGATTAAAATAGGTTTTTAAGGATGTGACCCCTGTGACCCCCTTTGGGGTCATGGGGTCACGAAATCTACAATTTAGAATCCCCTTTGGCCAAGGAGTCTGCACATAAAATTTCAGCTCTGTGGAGTCATTGGTTCTGGAGAAGAAGTCGAAAAAGCGAAAAGTTTACCGACAGATGGACGGACGCCGGACACCATGCCATGCCATAAGCCCATCGGACCTTTCAGGCCTGATAAGCTAAAAATTCAATCTGAAAGTAAATGAAGCGTCTTTAAATATTGGATAAATGTAACTGACGTCCCTTTCCATTTTTAATTTTCTTGCATCATATATTGGTAGTTGCATGCGGATATCAAATCTGTTCGCGCCTAGATTTATCTGAAATTGGAGTGAAGATATGACTTAGATTAAACTTTTTACATATTTTAATTCTTTTATATCATTAATAGAATATACTAGACACATCTGAAAATAAAATATATGTTATGACATTGACAACACACACATATATATATATGTGTATATATATATATGTATGTGATATTAAAGGAAAATTCACAAATATTTGTGCCAACTGGCCCGGGTCAACTCACGACAGCCACATCTTCAGGACTTCGTCTCTCTGTGCCCTTATGTAGAGAACAACACACGTTAGGTTCATATTAGGAGTTAATGGCTATTCCTGCAGACCTTTCCTGCTGACCCTACCTCAATCCACAAGGACGACAACATCAGCGGTACAACGACTCTCTCTGTGCTACACGGGTCACTATTGAGAGGACGTTTGATCGGTGGAAGAGGCGGTTTCATGTTCTCCACGCAGAGGCATTAATTAATATGATATTTTAGTTATGGTTTACTGATAACAGGAATAGACGCTAATTGATAATATTGTAATGTCGAGTTTGTAACGTCTTACTGCTATTTGTACATTAATTTTAATAATTTCCTTCGATTTGTGCAGCAAAACACTTCAGCATAAAATGTTAATGTAGCGAGTTTGAGATTTTTAAAATTACAAAGTCAGTTTTAATATGAACATGTATAAATATGTTTGAACAGGTGAGGATGGCCGTGTGTGTCGCATTGTTGTTGCGGGTGCTGTGTTCCACAACATTGCAATCAACATATATATACATTATATACAGTATATGTTACATATACATTTAATACGCTACATGTTCAGTTAACACAACAAGATCAAAGGTGGAATAAACATTTATTTCATTAACTAAAACTGTTGTTCTTACTACTATTTACACGTGTTCTACTGCATCAATGACATGATTATTTCTTCCGATATAATACTGGTTTATTAACATTGTTTATAGTTTCCAACAATGTAATTTGGAGAAGGAGTTTCTTCTTCTGAAGTTCCTGTAGCTCCAACTCTCCTGACAGTACTTTTTGTTGCAAGTCTAAAACTCTTTCGGATGAGCTGTGTGGGGCTACTACCTGGCTAGGTCGATGGCGTCGCTGAGGATGAGAGTTAGGAGCTGCAGGAGCTGTTTTCTGTGAGGTAGAGGTGGAGGCTACGTCTGATGTCTGGGTGAACGTTCTGATGGAGCCTGGGTGATGGGCTCCACAGCTGGGACCTGGGAGGTGGACTTGGGCGCGACTGTCGCAGCAGCTGTGTCAGACGGCAGGGACGCTTCACATTTGACAATGCCTGAAATTGTTTATATTAAAATATAATTTAAAGAGCAATTCCCGGATGATGTTGCTCCAATTTATTTTAAGTAACTGCCTATGGTTTACATGCACATTGCACAGACATGGACATTATTATGTGAATCGGTTTATAAACAACAAATTCTCGCATCTCATTACTATTGAAATTATGTGTGACTTTAGCAAATCGTAAAAAAAGTCAGAAAACTGTCTGTTTACGTCGCTTTTTGATGTGTCGGCCATCTTGTTTTACGGAAAATACCAGAAAAATCTCGATTTTTCCCGAAGGAATGTATGACCACGTCAACTGTCAATTACAAAAATCTATAAATTGTAAAATCTAATAAAGATATTATTTGTGTGTATCCATAAGTGGTTTAAAACGCGCACCTGTACAGAGTTATCCCCCTTTTAACGTTCTCCTCATGTGGTCGGTATTCAGCGCCATGTTGCACAAAATGTAATGTGTAGGATACCGCTGTCATAATTTCATTGAAGACTGATAACCACCTCGTGAGTAAGTACTATATGCTATTATTCGTCTATAAATATGCTAATCTATTAACAATAAGGTCATTTTACATTATAGATCAAACAGAGTGACAATTTAAATTTTCAAATAGCTTTTGGCTAAATCGTTTTTCTAAAAACCTCTTTATTTTTCGAAAATTCCTGATTTTACATCAAATCATTTATGATTCAAAATTGTAGTACTTTTAAATGTAAATGCTTAGGGCATAGACCCAGATAAAGGCTTTTTTGTGAAAACAGGAATTATATAATTAGCCAAATATGGCGTAAAGTTCAAGGTCAAGGATAAAAATAACCCTATCTGAGATATTCTTAGCATACAATTAATTTTATTTCATGTTTTACATGGCTCCATATAGATTAAACTGCAGTATACATATGCTTTATCTGTATATCGCCTTGTCCAATGTAAATTATTTTTTAACATTTTCACAATGCAAGTTAGAATCGGCATATCGGTAGGCTATTGTAGATAGCACTCTGACTTGATTTTATAATTTATTGAGCATTTTATAGTAGGCAAACACCAAAATTTCATAATTGTGGGAGAATGTAATAAACCTACACTCTGTCTCGAGGCCGTCTGGGACACCGTCGAAACTTGCCGAGTCCCGCATGATGTCGATGATACGACTGGTAGCCTGGTGGTGGTGGTCCTCCTCGGTCTTCCTTGCCTGCATCCTGTAGTCTGTGTACGACTTCTTAGCCTTCCGGGTCATGTTGGTCCATTTTTCTTTTACCTCTACCAAAGATCTCGGAGCCACCCCCTTCCCATTTACCTCTCTCACGATCTCTGCCCAGACGTTATTTTTTCTTTTTTTAGTTACATCGCTCGAATGCTTTTCAGTAAGCACTGCCCAATGTGCCTCTACCATAGATTGAATGGCATTTTCCTCGTCGACAGAGAAATTTCTGCTTCTCTTTTATCGCGGGGTACAGACGATCTTTTGGTTCTCCATTTTAGCAAACCGAAAGAAAACAAGACTTGGAATTGTGGGATATATTGACGCTAACCAGTGACGTGAGCTGGCGGCATGACTAACCATGTTCTGAACAACGCATACTTAACGTTAGGTTAGCAAACAGGTTAAGATTTCATAGGTAAACAGAACATTGTCCCAACTTCGTCTTGTCAACATTGTACAGTACGAACTCATTGTCAAAGATCCGGTTAAGTGTCACAGACCTATCGCAATAAAAATATATTACCAAGATTAAAGTTTCAAAGTTAAAGGATCTCTACACCAAGGTAAAGGTCACAAGGTCTAAAATTATTTCCTCATCTGAAAGGTCTTATCAAAATGGATGGCCAAGGTGAAAGTTTTCGATAATATGCTTCCTGCGCCAAGGTCAAGGTTACACGGTGTAGATGATGATCTCAACTGAACAGTCTAATCATAATAGATGCACCTGTGATTATCAAAGACCTATCACTGACCAATCAAGCGTTATTGCTAAGGCTAAAATATGAAGTAGCAGTGGGCTATTGCCTAAGATACCAAACCAAACCATGATGTTTGTTATTTCAAATGGCTGTATGTGTTGAAAAATCCAGTTTTAAAGTTCCATCCGGAAGCTCTGGGTCACATTACATTCCCAATACACATGACATAAGGATTCATTTTCAACATTACAAAAACTACATATTTCATTGTCAACAAGTTTCATTTTCAAAAGTTCTCTTTTTGTAAAGATAATTCGGTGCAAAAATTTGAATTGAAAATCTAGAAGTTTTATATCTTTCAAATTCTTTCTGCAAACATCATATGCCAATTAAAGTAAGTATCCTTAAATACATTTTCCCATTTTTGGAGCATATCATAGAAAAGTCTTTAGCCTTTTTTGGAAATCATAATTTTTTTATGAAAAGAGTTAATATCATAATCATTGGTATGTATGTATCTGTGTTGTTGCTGCATAGACATTTTCCAAGCTTCAGGTAAATTATAGATAACATAAACAAGATCCATATATGTACCTCTCACATCAAACTTGAGTTTCAGATCCTCAAAAGCTTAAAGGCATAAAACCATGATCATTACAAAGGTCCTTAATTGTTAATATTCCACATCTTGCCCAACTTCCAATAAAGTGGTATGGGTTTTAAAAATTATGATTTAACCATAATGGTTGTTCTAAAATCATGTTAATGTTGTCTTCTTCCATGGTATTTCTAAAAACAATATAATGTCCATGCCATTAAAACATCTTTCCAAAATGGGTTATAAGTTTTGAAATTTTTTGGAAATGAAAGTTGACAGTTTCTTAAACCTCGCGCCTGGCTACCTTATTCTCTAAATCCTGTGTGCAAATGATGTAATGCTTAGAGGATATAACTTGTAGATAAAGTTGTTCTTAGGCTCAACAGGACCTCATTGGCTACAACCTAAAAACCTAGTGTCTTCTCCCCCTCAGAAATGAAAGCTCAGAAAGCTGAAGTCTTTTGTACAGATTCCCGAGCCGATGAGGATCATAAATTGTAGATGTGCTGACCCGGTAGCCCAAACCAAAGGTCACAAAGGCCACGACTAAAACCTTTTTTCATCTTCCTCTCCAGTACGAAGACATGACTTACGAGGGGCGTTCAATAAGTGTTGCAAGCGGGGCATTGGTGTTTACATAAACAGTGTCAGCTTATAGCAGGTGTTACTATAGTCAAAACATAACATTGACACATGTCAAAACAATTTCTAGACATAACAATTATTTAGATATAATAGCTGCGCTGACCTAGGGGTCTCCATAATCATGGATTCTCTCAAACATGAACAACGCGCTGTGATCAAGTTCCTTACTAAAGAGGGATGCAAAGCTACAGAAATACATAATCGTATGTGTAATGTGATGGGTAAGGATGCTCCTAACTTTTCAACAGTTTGTCGCTGGTCTCTTCAGTTCAAGCGGGACAGGGAGTCCTTAGACGATGACCCACGGTCAGGCAGGCCATCTGAAGTCACCCGACCGGAAGTTATTGCCGCTATCGAAAGACGAATTTTAGCTGACCGCCGTGTTAAAGTTTCTGAACTGTCTTTGGAATTCCAGATATCAGTTGGAAGTGTTGAAAAAATAATTCATGACCATCTTGGTATGTCCAAGGTATCTGCAAGATGGGTACCCAGAAACCTCACAGCACAAGATCGCCAGAAAAGAACCGAAAGTTGCATGGAGCCAGGTTTTTGTCTCGTCTGGTGACAGGTGACGAAACCTGGATCCACCACTGGGACCCGGAAACTAAACTGGAATCCAAGCAATGGAAGCACCCGAGTTCACCGCCTCCCCTGAAGTTTCGCACTCAACCATCAGCTGGCAAGGTTATGGCGACAATCTTTTGGGATGCAAAAGGCATATTATTAATTGATTACTTGCCAACCAAAACAACAATGAATGGTCAATATTATGCCAACTTAATGCAAGAATTGCGAAAGACAATTCAACAGAAACGCCGTGGAATGTTGACACGTGGTGTTCTGATTTTGCATGACAACGCTCCAGTTCACAAGTCAAGAGTTGTACAGGCCGCTATACGTGATTGTGGATTCGAACAGCTTAACCACCCACCCTACAGCCCAGACCTAGCCCACAGTGACTACTTCCTGTTCAGAAACCTGAAATCCGCCCTACGTGGAAGGCACTTCCGGGATGACGAAGACGTCAAAGCTGCCACAGAGGCGTGGTTAGGGGGGCAAACGGAAGACTTCTACAAAAGCGTCATCAAAAGTCTTCAAGAGAAATGGAACAAGTGTATTGAGGTGGGTAACTATATTGAAAAATAAAAGTAAAAAATTGACTACGCGAGTTGGTTTTATATTGAAGTTGCAACACTTATTGAACGCCCCTCGTAACAGTGCTTTTACAAAGGCGAGCAAGCAATTTTTTAAAGCGATATCTACATTTTAGATATGGCTACAATCAAATCATCATAATCCTATTACGTCATCAGTTAATGACATCACAAGTATGTGACATCCCTAAGAACACTGCTACCAACGCTACATGTATGACGTCACAAATTTGATGCTGATGATGTCACAATACTATGACATCACTGATATAACTTCTGAAGCAGATATGTGACAGTTTTTTTATGTCAGATATTTCTTTCTTTTGCATTTTATTGTTGAAGCATGATTTTGAATAATAAATGTTATCTCACCCACGTGTCTCCTGATATGAAATCGTCAAGCCGCGGATATTTGTAATGTGATATATTTAGCAGCTCCGACTAAGTCTGAGCTGCTATCAGTTTTTGTGCAGTTTCCATCGCCGCCGCGTTTTGTATTAGTTATAACTTTTTTCCTATTAGGTTTTGAGAACTCATACACATAACTTCTTACTTATACCCCTGGGGAATTTTTTTGACATGTTCACAAAGGTCAAATGTCAAGGTCACGAGTTTTGAAATCGCTAAAATCCTTGTAAACACGATAACTTGAAAAATATTTTTGCTATCAGGCTCTTCTTTAGTGTATATCAACTATGGAGAAAGGCCAAGATTTGAAAAGGTTTTCGCTAACATCCGTCAAAGGTCAAGGTCATAGTGAGGTCACAACTTAAGCATGCTTTTGCAAAAATGTCTTATTTCAAATATTAACACTTTGAATCATTACATGATTGTGATACACAATGAAAAGTGATCACTGATTTTGTGACCTTGAATTTTAAAGGTCAAGGTCACGAGATATGGTCATGCTGACCAGTTCTGAAATCACTAAGTAACTTTTTTCCATGAAGATATTAACACCTCATATAGATAGCTTAATTTCTTTCTTATACACCTGGTGAATGATTTTGACATGTTCACATTCAAGGTCAAAGGTCAAGGTCATGATCGGGGTTCTGAAATCACTACAACAATCCTTGTAAACACGATAACTTCAAACTTTGTTTGTGCTATTAGGCTCTTATTTGGTATATATGAACTATGGAGAAAGACCAAGATTTGAAAACGTTTTCGCTAAAATCTGTCAAAGGTTAAGGTCACAGTGAGGTCAAAACTTAAGCATGCTTTTGTGAATATGCCGTATTTTAACTTTGAACACTTTGAGTCATTGCATGACTATTATACGAATGAAGTGATCATTGATGGTGTGACCTTGAAGGTCAAAGGTCAAGGTCATGAGATATTGGTTAAGGCCACGTTAATCCTTTGATCAAATTTGAAAGAAGAAATAGGTTTTAAGAACAAACTTGTGAAAAGTGACCCCAGTGATGATTAGTAATAACTCGAATAATGAACAAACTTTTGTTAAAAAGAATTCCCATTTTATTGATGCTGACGAGAAGGCGGAACAGGGAAAGGCGAGACCCTAAGTTTCGGAGCTGCTCTGCTTTTGTGGTGTCCCGCAAACGCTAATCTAGTTGATATCAGAAGGGGTGAGATTCTCTATCTTTTGTGACATTTAAGAACCTGTTGTCAGTTTTAGCAGAGACCATGAAATAAATGCATTTTATGGTCTCTGATTTTAGAACCTAGATACTGTGTGCCTAGTAAAAATAATTACGATGCACATAAAAAGTGTTTTAAAAAGCCAGTCATAAGTTAGCGTTATACACGTTTATATTCAACTTTCTCTTAGCATGTTAATCAGTTACATCTTGTGGAATAATAGAAAATATGCGGAGTTCATTCACACATGTAGTTATCATCCCCATGTTCACAGTTGCCGATGCAGGTGAGTCTCTCTACTTGCAGTGTGTTTTTGGCAGCTATTGCATTTAGCTATTACACTATCTGTTCCACCAATTATGGACTAATGTTTATGTTTGTTATGTGATAAAACAAGACATATAAATCAAAGATCACAAGAAATTAATGTTCCATGATCTCCCATGTACATAAAATGTAATAGGTAAGCTTTTTGATTGAGAATATATCCTCTAATAACCTGTTTGATTAACTGTGAATTTACTTTCGGTCTTTCATTACAAACTGTTCTAATTACTTTCAATTACTGATGAATAAATATATTGTCTAATTGTTGTTTTCTGAAAGTTAATAATAGTTTGAATTACTGCATAAATTGCCTTGCAAAAAAACTTATTTATTATATCAATTCAGAATTATATTTGTACAGAAACAGGCTGACTGAGAGAACTAAATATTTTATTTTTGAGAGAACCTATTATTTTCAACACCCGATGCCAAAAAGAATGACGATAATGTTGAACACAATGTGTTATGACTTGCTATTTTTTATTACTGAAGTAAATTCAGGACACATTTATCGACACTTTAAAAACAAATTTAGCTATCCTTGAATTTCGTTTTTGTATGCAACATATTTAAAATATACTGGTTTCCTATTTGACAACCCAAATGTTTAGAACACAGCAATGTATTCAAGATAAAGAGTTTTCACGACAAGTGATAATATCTGGTTAGATCTGATAAGAATCTGGTTTGCGTTATGGTCGCGTGTAACTTCCTTCTTGAGATAAGTTCTTATAATCATCTATGTACGTTGTGACCCCAATTTTGTTTAAGACATATAATATATTTGGCAACTTACCATATTCTAATTAAATCCAAATATATACATGGAAGAAATTATCTGTCCTCGGAGTATTACATTTTTTAAATAGTTTAAGTATTCAAAAATATGTCAAATTAGGGTGTCAAGTTTCCACAGAAATTTCATAAATTGAAAGTAACTGTGTCATTTAAAAGCTGTGAAATGTCAGTGTTGTAATATTATCTTGAAACAATGTAGGACCTAAACCTTGTGGTTTATTTATTTATTTGGTTTATTTACAGAAACAATTCAGGAGGCACCAAGACTCATCCTATGTCATAATCAATCCATGAACAGGGTTTAGAATGAAATAAATATTCACAAAAGTGTTTTGGTTGTTGTTATGTACTATCCATCATATGGGAATTTCGCATATGTGAAAGAGTTAAGGACAAAGTACACATATTGCTGCTCCTGAAGATGTGGTATTCATAAGACCAGTTGTAATAGTAATAGTAAAAGTGAGGTGAGTTGGGGTTTAACGCCGCTTTCAAGAGTATTTCACTTATATCACGGCTGCTAGTATTATGGCAGGGAGAAAGACCGCAACGCTATATAGCTATGCATTGCGGTGAAACCTGCGAGCAACGGCTGGAACTAGAGAACCATGGGTGGTACTGCGCTGAAATTCAGTGTAGCATTGCATCCAAACCTTACTGCGTGTAGAACAGTTCTCTACTGCAGACAAAGTTGCCGTGTCCCTTGCGGGATTCGAACCACGGACCTCTTGATCCGAAGCCGAACGCGCTAACCACTGCGCTATCCCGCAATAGAAAATGTAATTGTGTATGCATCTCAATTTAATTAACTCGCAGGTGTTTCTATTTTTGTAAAACAATACTCATTAATAACTAAATCGCAATTTGAAGACGGTATTTATTTCTGCCACGTATTATCCTATGAACATGGGGCCTTGCCTGAGCGGTGACCCTGCATGCACCATGACGTGGTAGTTGTCTGGATTCTCCACATAGCTCGCACCAGATCGACGGACCAGATTGACAACCATTGGGGGGTGACCGCACATTTGAAACGTCATCTGGGTGGGAAATAGTGTTCTTGTCATATCCGTAAAAACGAGGTTTATCGGTTATTTCTGGAAATTTTAAATTTACATAATTGTAATGCATCTCACTTTTAAATGTGTGCAAAGTGCTACAATGGAATACAACTTAGTTAGATGGCGTGGAATTAACTTGAATGAACATGAATTTATTTTCATTGGAAAACTTCCTTTCAATGAAATCACAAAGGATCAGTGATGAGTATTGTATATCAGTTAAACTTATATGAGTACATTATTCATTCCGTGATGCTTATTTCTGTGGTCCATTTCTTTAACAACAAAATTCTTAGTTCTGATGCTTAATGAAATTTGATTAAAACAAATCCAGGTGAAGGTGAAATTAGTATCTGGTCTCAAACTACCAACTTACCCTGTGGTATCAGTTATACTGACACAGAAGAAAACAAATGGTTTAATGAGGAAATGCTCAAGTATTTTGTATCAAAAGCTTCCATATTTCGCTATTACAAGCAAATGAGTTTTCTTTTGAATTAAGATATAACAGCCAATCCAAGTATTTTGGAATGGATAAAAATATAATATGTGAAACTTTTAACTCACTGTAAATCCGTTAGGGATACATCCGTCGAAGACACCAGAAAAACCGTGTTCATCCTGAAGATACATGCCGAAATTGAAGGTTGCTACGGGGGTGTAGGGCGGGATCATACAGCACACATCCATCACCTGCAGTAGATGCACACATACAGAGAGAATACACATACTGGAAGTACATGACTCCTGCTTCATGAATGTTGGGTATCAGCACTGCGAGATCGGCCCAAGCTTGTGGCTTGTCAGCGCTCGGGTCTCAGTGCTTTTCAGATATCTTGGGATAGATTTGGAGAGTGTGTTTTTAAATGTAGTATTTGTACTAAAGGAGTTGGGTTTTTTTAGCAATTTCTTATAAATGAGGATGGTTTTCAAAAATTACTATACTTAAAAGTACAAATAGTGGTAGTGACCTAATAGCTATACTATCTTAGAAGTTTACAAAAAGCAGAATACTGTACTAAGAAGAGTTTAAAAAGTGATCAAATGTCTCAATGTCCTTCAAAACAAGGTCAATATAACCCAAGTCGACTAGTGTCTGTGTAACCCTCTAATGTGTACTGTTTCCCAATTTGAAGACATTAGTACAGCTATTCATAAGATATGGCTTACCAAGATCATGAAGATTATCAAAGTGTGACAGTGACCGCGAGAACAGGAACATAGTAATTAAAAGCGACGAGCGCCGGGTAGTCACCGAAATAGGATGTCAACAGATTTGAAGATATGACATGACGGACAGATACATACATAGTTTCCCATTTGACCTTGCTTAGAAGAACGATATCTTTTCATATACAACTTTATTTGCACAGAAGTAAACATATCATATTTTAGAAAAACCATTCCTAAATTTAGGTCAATGCAATATTGATCTAAATCGACTATTTTATCGATTCTTCAATTTGACCAATGTTGCAAACCTTGGGGCCTTCTTGCCAATCAGTAATGTTTGGTGAATTACAGTATCTCATGACCAACGCCTCCGGGCGATCCTCGCGGCCATCAGAACACTTTCCAGCTTTCGGGTGAGTGGCAGAAACATGGTGGTCTGCAGCGCCTCTTACCGCTGCCTCATCGCATCCTGGAACCTTTCCCGAGTAGTCTGAATATTTCAGAGATGAGCCTTGTGTCAGTAAAAATGTTCTAATTCTAAATGACACCATCGAGTATGGTATAGGTCAACTTACATCAAGAAATGAGTGCAATTCGTTATGCGTGCATGGCAAAGTTAACACGTTTAAGAATGTTATCTGAAAAGCAATTCATTTATTGACTTATACAGACACAAATTTAACATGGTATTACATATTCCAAAATTACCATTCTATAAAGTTTGACAACGTGTGAGACAAACTGCGCTTGTAATGTACACCAACATGGAAGGGGGGTAGGACAAATACCAACTGGAAAATTGCCACCAGGACAATATTGCCACCTGGACAACTGCAACCTAGGACAGTTGTCCTTGACCGACGTGAAGGTAATAGTTAAGTGGGGTTTTTTCTTTTAAAGAATGCTGAGATGAAAAACAAATTTCCAAAAACAAAATCACGTTGTAGATAGGTCATACGCAGTTGAGTTGACTGAAAGTAGGCCTACTGTTGATGTAATTAATGGGAATGTTTTACATGCTTCATAATTGAGATTTATTCTAATATTCTGTCGTAAATAACTTTGTAGTATTTTTTTTCCTTTTAACATATTACATTTGATATCACAAGAAATGAGGTTTGAAGATACTTTAGAATTTTTTTTAAAAAATTGAAGCGTTGAGGGGGCGTAGCCATATGCTTGTTGATGCTGGATCAATCCATCTGCATGGTGACAGCCTTTACTAATCGAGCATCTCTATAGACGTCATAAAAGTGTCTATGACGTCACATCATTATGGTAAAGTGATATTTTCCCCAAGGGCATCGTATGGAAAATATGAACTCCAATGTGATTGCCCTCGTAGGGTATAATGGTGTTATCAACATACCGTCAGCTGTCACTGTGAAGGTTTTCTCGCTGTACTTGAGGGATCCGTCTATGTAGGTGGTACTGCAATAGTAAGAGAGGAGATCGGCCTTGACGGGATTGTCCAAAGTGAGAGACAGCCTCCCTGACGCCCAGTTGGTTTGGGTGAGACGCCCACCGATCACCTGGTCCACCACTGATAGATGGAAAGTGTTGTTGCCCTTGATACGGGCGATTGGATGGTGGCGACCCCCCGTCCTCCTGGCGCCGAACTCCATACTGAAGATTTCCTCAGCTTGCACTTTCAGGTGACAGTCCACATGGATGACCGACGCCAGTTTGTCACCGCAGAGGGCAACTTTAGATGGGTTCATTGTAAAGTCGATGACTGTGTTGCCTGAAGTTGTGTAAGATGTGTTTATAAGAATACTCACGAGTTGCTCTGAATTACGGATTACCATTCCCGAGTTAATCATTGTGATAAACTCTAAGCTTTAGAGATATAATACTTCACAGGGGACATATAATTCGTAATTTCGAGTCAGTCATTACTTTAATGCGGAAAATCGAAAAACGAGACGCGATTTCATGATCTTAAGTTTGACTGTAAAATACAAATTGTACTCATATCCCATTCGTAAACTCCTTCATGCCTTCAAGATCCATACATCTAAATAGTTTGCTACAGTAAGAATCTTTTGTAATATTTAAACTTTATTATAAAAAATAATTCTAGTCAAAATAAACAACTATGAAAATAGTGTTTCAGTAAATGTTAATGTAGTAAATTGGATTAGTAGTTCTGTAGTGTTCAGTTGTGACGATTGTATATCGCATTCTCTTTCCATACAATGAACTGTGCTTTTTTATAGAAATATTCAATATTAATACAAAATGAACATGTAAAACGTCCTCCACTATGCACTTATATATTGCCTGAAACGGTAAACTTCCAATAACTTTATCTAGTAAGTAAAATAGCAGTGTTCGAATTTACCCAAATAATGATTTTTTTAAAATAGATAGCACTAATAAACACTATTTTAAAAATGTTATGTATGATTGACATGTCATCGATATTTTTTGTTTTTAAACTTAACATATTGTTTTTAGAAGTAAACGTTAATGTATAAATTAGATAAGTACAAATGTGGAAGCCCAGTGGGTTTATGGCGTCGGAGTCCGTTCATCCGCCCGCAATTTACTTCTAAAACAAAACCTTTGTGCATAGTTTTGTACAGTTTATTCTGTGACGCTATCTGAAACATGGGGATGACTTCAAAACTCTGGTGGGTACATATTTTATCAACGATTATCTGGTCCTAACTCTCTGAATCACAGGGGCATTGTAATACAACTGTAAGGTCCACAGGCGTCGTGATCTAAAAATACTGCTTTCTTCTTCAGAACAATAGGAAACAATTTTCAATTCTGCAGCTGGTGAGTGTTCAAACGAAGGATTTTGTGGTATCAGAACGATATAACGGGTTTTGTTGACAATCTTGTTGACAAGAGCGTTTTTTTAAAGGTACATCCATTGTGTTGTTGGGGGTCACATATTGCAAACGCTATAAATGGTATTACTTTATTGAGAAGTACCGACTGTTACCGAAAACCACGATTTTGATGATAGCAGACTGAGCATATTGACGATATGAAGGTAAAAGTAATGATTTCTGATCGAAAACCGGACAATGCACAGCGTGTGGCGCGCGTCAATGAGTCAAACGTAATTTTTGAATCTTATTTATAACAGACAAAGAGATAAATTTGAGTTGATAATGTTTAATAGGTCCCATAACCACTGTGCATGCAAATGGGGCCTTCAGTTTCGGTTTCTGCACATGTATAATTATGTTACTCAATTTTAATTGGAAACTAATAATTATGATATATTTGACGATTGGGGATAAATATGCAAGCTGAGTAAATGTATTTGTTTTGTAGACAGCACATGTGATGAGTTGGAACGTATTAAAGCCAAATGAAATTTTATGAAAAACAATGGATGTACCTTTAAATTCTGAAATCATCGCGAATGACAACTATGTGTTATTATATGCATATATCTATTTATGTATTACAAAGTATTTTATCTCTTATTTGGAAGCTCACAGGATGGTTTTAATTATGATTAAAACATTTTAATATTGATCATCTATTAAATGATATTGTTATTTATAAGTAGTTAGAAAGATAGACAATAATCGTAAATCGACTCACTGACTTGTGCAGACACAGAGAGGCTGGAGAGGAGAACCAATAACAGACTCGTTGCCATTTTGAATTTCATACAAGTAATACAAGATAAGATTTGAAGTTTATCATTAATATCTCCAAGTTATGTTAACCTTTTATCAAAAGGTCTACCACTATGGATTTAGGTCAACACTAGTGCATTTCTCTTGTCTCATGTCGTATATATAATCAAAATCGTATGGCAAACGTTGTATAAGTGTACACCAATGATATTAATACATTTGATACACTAGAGGAAACTATTGTATTACAATAGTTCAACTGGTGTCGTTTAAGTAACAAATTAAAGTTCAATCGACATTCGTGATTACAAACGAATGAATACATGAACATATAATTACAGTATGTTAGTGTGCCTCTTCTAACACGTCGTTATGCAATATTTGACATAATTTTCTGGAGATGTAATTATTCTTTCAGTGTTCAGTTTCTTATTTGAAATGAATGATTTACATACAAAACAAGCAGAGAAAATTGCACCATATAGGATTTACAAGGATAAAAGCTGTATAGTGTAGACTGTCATTGAAGTGATTTCATAAGACTAAAATTCAATTTGCCCTTTTCTAGGTGAATGGAGGGTTAAGTAAACCATTTATTATGTATTTATGTAATTAGGTTGACTGCTAAGGAGTGACGCAAGCATATGGTCGGTAAACTTGCTGAAACCAGTCTGGTTGTAGTTGCCTTGGGTGTGCCGTATGACGTGACGCATATATATGCTGAACCACAAATGAACCGTCACCCTCATTTATAGTGTGAATAAGTTTTAGTTCAACATGTGATAGATATAGATAGAGGGGCGCAAAATACAATAATGATAAGCACTATTCAAGGAATGATGTGTAACATCTACATGTATAAAGCATTTTAATGTTCGATTACCTAGGATGTGAATGTCAGTATATAGGCCAGGACCATTAACCGTGAGGTTGAAAAAAATAGTAGAAAGTTGATTTTCTCTGAATTCCTTAAAAATATTGTCCTTATATCAATGGCATAAAGTTCTGCAAATTCTAGCTGGTGGCTTTTTCAAAATGGCCGCCATATCCAAGATGGTCGCCAGCGTTTTGGTAAATTAATGAATTATTTTATTTTTAAGTTTATCATGTCATGTCATATATCAAATGAAAGCTTTCTTCAAGTGCTTTCAAAAACTAAATAGTTTTTCCACATGGATTGATTAGTTTATCCGTTATTTTGTTTTGAAAATGTCTTCAATACCTTTTTTCGGTTTACTATTTTAAAACATAATTTCCAAACCCAAACCATGCTTGTCATGCGTAATGATGATACATTAAAATCATATTACGTGTATTGATGATTTAAACATTTAGAAATACATATGTGCATTTGGAGGTTTCAGTTATAACGTTGACTTAAATATTCCAGCTGGTGGCATTTTCCAAATGGGGACGGGGATTTGCTGGATCATCGACTTGTATAATACATTTGTGCCAATCATGGCATGTAGTGTATCAAAATAATAATATAATCATTTTCAGAAATGTGCAAATCATTATTGAAGAAAGGAAATGTAGTGTAATAATGACTATAATCCTTGTCAAATACATATATCATGTATTCACAGTAAGTCACTTAAATCAAAAACTGGTGCAGTTTCCATGACATCCAGTACACAGGCTTGAACACTCAAACCTAGCTTTAAAACAAGTTCAACCACAATGCGTGTCTTGAATCCAAAAGAAAAAAATCTTCATAACTTTTACAACTTCATTGCTTTTGCTAAATGTCTGTCTATGTGAGGTATTGTCTGAAGATGTTGGAGGGAGTGATTCCAATTTGAAAGTGAATGATAATCTAACTCTATGGACTGATTTGAAATACTTTTTGCATCGCGATGGTTGTCCAGAGACATAGAGTTGCAAAAGGAATGTTTATCAAACACAAGTTATGTCATCCTGGGAACTTCCATGCTGATCGAACATATCCAAAGAATCCAAGTTTTGAGCATTGTCCAACAGGAGGCCTTCAGCTTTCTTCTTTCCTTGATATAGAGAGTTGAGATAGTGTCACACCCAGAAGCTGCATGTGCAAACATTAGATGTTCATGCTCTAAAAAAAACTGTTTGCACATGGGATATTATCATATCCATCAAACACTACTATGGGTTATGAACCACATAATGATTATGTGCAATATATAAGGGTCACCGATCTGACCATATGTAACATCAACAGGTCAGGAAAGACAACGGAGAAGGTGACCACCATCATAGACAAAGAGTGCATCTCCCGGGAGTTCATGGTCAGAAATCAGAGTGATATGAGAAGATTTGCCATTATACCGTTTGTGTTTTCCTTTATCAGAGAATTTTTTAAATACGAGGGTGGTTGCTTTGCAAACTCGTGGAGGAGATATGATTTCATTTCTGGACTTGACTTGAATCACACATGTGACTCTCATGAATAGCATGGTTGAATTTACTTCCAATTCAACCCCATTCACTGTGATTTGGCTACGTTTATACATATTTGATCAGTTATAGCTAATGCTGCTTTGCTTCCAACTGAAATTGCTGGATCTGTATTTGCCGATTTTCTAGCAATAACCTCGTGCATTTTCAGTCTGTTGAAGAATGTGTGTTTCATAGTTTCTCGCACCTCTAGACATGCTACTCAAGCGCAAGTGTGTGTGTGTGTGTGTGTGTACATCTTTGAACTTTTTCAGAGTATCACATATTGGAATGCAGCGTGGCATCAGAAGATGACACATCCCACCGGTCCCACATAATTTATAAAACACATCTTTGACAGATAATTGTATATAAATTACTTCAGTTAGGGGGTAATACACATGATGAGTTTGAGGCATGATAAAGGGTTTTGGAGTTCTACAACAGAAGCAGACCTATCCCTGAACAAAGTCCAAATCCAACGTGTTTCTATGGAAACGAACAAGAAAAATTTCAGAAATTTGAAAATATCAAAATGCACCACTTCAGTTAGTTGGTAATACACATGCAAAGTTTCAGGAAGATATGATGAAAAGTTTTGGAACTGTGCTCCGGAAACGAACCTATCTCTGAACAAAGTCCAAATCCAACACGTTTCTATGGAAATGAAAAATAATAAAATATTCAGAAATCTCAAAATATCAAAAGGCACCACTTCAGTTGGTGGGTAATACACATGGAAAGTTTCAACAAGATATCATGAACATTTTCGAGTTCTGCCCCGGAAACGAAATGATTACGGATGGACAGACGGACAGGGCGACGACTATATCCCACTGTATTACATACCGGTGCGATAAAAAGTGCTATCCTTGTTGCCATGACCAAGTGTCATATCTCCAGATACTTTCAACAATCTCATTATATTCTTCTACATTTTGTTTGATCACTAAATTCCCACAAGAATGTGTCTGTACTTGGTCAGAAGACCATCTGGTCAACATAGAGGCGAACAGACTTTGCATAAGCAAGATGACCTGCAGCATGAAACAATGGGATCATGTCTGTGATTGCATCAAGATGCAAATTTCAATTTCTTGTGCGTTCAGCTCGGATTTAAAGTAGAATTGATACTTGCTTAACATATGCAGTCCAGAGTTTGCCTGTCCTACTCGCATTTGCAGCAGATTTTGAACACATTCTTCATCTATGACTGCATCAGTAGAACATTCTCCATTCAGCAGGGATTGGTGGACATTTCTGAGTAGAGTGACATCCATACAACCAGGTGTTTCTAACAGTAGTCATGATGACATGAAGAAAGAAATGAGCACGTTGGGCTCAGGCATATGCATGGCCTTTATCAGATGAATTACACTGTTTGGAGCAAAGAAAGTACCCATAAATCTGCCAACCCAGTGCCTCCCACCACATATCCAATCGATCCCATATATGACATCAGTAAATGAATAGCTCCAAGGTGAATACTAATCTTGTTCAGCTTTGAAGATTTCACAATGTCAACTGCTCTGAAATACAGAAGTAGATCAAATGGCAAATGCATGTTTTTCGGCCAATTGTAGTGCAAAACACTGGTCAGAGTTGATGGTGTCGGGCCGGTAAGGATCTTCATTTACAACAGTCAAACTATTGATTTTACTCTTCTCAGGATTGTCAACTTGGACTGACACTACATTAGGCTGTAACAGAAGTGATTGTGAGATCACCTCCAGTGGGAATCGAACCCGGGACCAGTAGCCCCGTAGGAAGCCAGTAGGAACACTTTCATCTCACCTTGCAACATACACCCCTCCACAAAGTGACTCGTCCTCGAGTCAAGCTTTTGCGAGTAAGCAAGCACCTCAGTTCGACGTACCAAGGTAGTTGTGAGCACTAGGGAGTTGCGACAAAACTTCAAGGATGTTCCTCTTGAACCACTGAAGCAAATCCTGTTGATTGTGCAATTTTAAAAACCCAATAATGGATACACTAATAACCCTAATAAACTATGCAGTTTTGGATTCCATTTGAAGAGGGCTTTCATTTGATATATGACATGACATGTCGAACTTAAAAATAAAAATAATTTAACAATTTACCGAAACGCCGGCGGCCATCTTGGAAATGGCGGCCATTTTGAAAAAGCCACCAGCTAGAATTTGCAGAACTTTGTGCCATTGATATAAGTAAGATATTTTTAAGGTCTTCAGAAAAAATCAGCTTTCTACTATTTTTTTCGGGTTGTCCATATCTTTTGACTAATGGTCCTGGCCTAATATGGTATGGTCACCGTTTGCTTTGACAGCATCGTTGCGTCCTGGATGCATCTAACGATTGAAGGTCATTGGGATTTGAACCCATACTCTGCGAAACGCGAGTTCATCACGAGTTGTCGGCCTTGGTTGGACTGCTTTGAATCTCATCCCACAAGTGTTCAATAGGATTTAAATCTGGACTGATGACAGACCAATGTAGTGTTTGGGTGCCATTTTGTCTCACGAAGTCACCAGTTGAAGGTTTTTTTCTTGATAGACGTCGACGCATCGTGTCCTCAGTTATTGGTCGTTGATTCGTCCCAATGGTCTGTCGGGCCGTATCTGTAGCCGTGGTAATTTATGTATGCAATAAAGCTATCTGATAAACTTGGTATCCGAATCTGATAAACATGCAAAACATGTCAAATATCAAATACACGAATTACTTCAGCAAAACTCCATGCATCTCATGGGAATCCTTAAAGTATTTATATATCATTGAATGGCTTCATCAGCATATTTCTGTTTGAGTGAAAATTAGGAAATCGGCGTTAGTTATTCTTTTACCTTCCATTTGAATTTATACTGACTGTACACTTGAACAAAAACACCCTATTTTAATAATAATAATAAAAATAATAATAATAATAATAATATATTTATAATTCGAACATATCCATGCTCATTACATGCTCAAGGCACTACACAATTATTACATGAAGGAATCGTACATTCGATGCCGCCTATTACATCTTCCCTGTTATTAATGTGTAGAGATTTGACCCGGCCGCACTCTGATCTCAACAGCAAAAAAATTAGGAGCAATGTCGTTCCAAAATGGATGAATATATAGTTCTTGAAGCTATTGTGATAATTGTTGTTGTCTACCTGTTAACTGGAAATTAAATTGAAATCATAAATGAAAATTCATAGGATTTGCTGATGTAATTACTACAATTGTGCATTAATCAATGCGATGTTTTTCTCTAAAATTGAAATATTCATACATATTAGGAAACATTTTTTATACTGTAGGCAGTTTCCTACATGTTGTTTGTTACAATTACAGTGGTTGATTTGCGAATGTGTCTTTAACTCAATAGCGCAGTGTAAAAATGTAACAACCTGTAATTGATAATAGCGAAAGGTCAACGAATTTTAGTTAAGCAAGGCAATGAAAGAGAAAACAAATATCGGTATCCTTTATTATAATACCCGAGGGTACTGTAGGCAGTTTCCTACATGTTGTTTGTTACAATTACAGTGGTTGATTTGCGAATGTGTCTTTAACTCAATAGCGCAGTGTAAAAATGTAACAACCTGTAATTGATAATAGCGAAAGGTCAACGAATTTTAGTTAAGCAAGGCAATGAAAGAGAAAACAAATATCGGTATCCTTTATTATAATACCCGAGGGTACTGTAGGCAGTTTCCTACATGTTGTTTGTTACAATTACAGTGGTTGATTTGCGAATGTGTCTTTAACTCAATAGCGCAGTGTAAAAATGTAACAACCTGTAATTGATAATAGCGAAAGGTCAATGAATTTTAGTTAAGCAAGGCAATGAAAGAGAAAACACATATCGGTATCCTTTATTATAATACCCGAGGGTACAACGGTAAACGAGTTAAACATTGTGACAAACACTGTGTAGCAAGAACAATTCATTGCCTGAGATCAACCAATAAGGAAGGGTTTGCTGTCCGCCTTCTTCTGTTTGAGGTAGATGACGTGGTACCTGCTGGGGTCCTCTACTTCACTCAGGGAGACTGTACTGGGGTCAAGATGGTACAGGTCCACTGGATGTCCGCATATCTGTGACGCCATCTGAAACATTTGGATGACTTCAATACGTTGGTTTATGGGTAACTGACAAGGAAGACTTTTTTTCAAACTTGACAGCAATATGTAACTGGTATGATTACTTGTAGAAAGGTAGGTCTCAACTACACATTTAAGAATTTTTTCTCCAGCTGTCAAACTAGTCTAGTGGATTTCTCATCACACTATTTGATAACCCCCTCACACTACTTAGCTAAGTACTTAGTAGATTCATATTTATTCGTAGTAAGTTATTGCAATTCTTTAGCACTCGAGAATTCATAATTGAAACTTTCAACTGTTCAAAATTCGTAGTTCCTTCGAAGGCATCGTAACAGAATATTAATCGATTCAGAGGCATTCGTATTCTGGAGACTGGGAATTTGTGGTTTGGACTGTGACGACCCTAAAAATACGTTACAAAGGTAACTTGAGAAAACATCACAAAAACTGTAAAAGCTACGGCTTCATTTTATGTCATATACCTGATTCGTGTGAATATGAATTTGGTGTGTTTCGTATCCTGATATTCGTGCAGCATTCCTGATAAATTATTTTAAGTTGTTGTGATTTCTTGATCGTCGATTTCAACTGAATATCTCGATTATTTCCAATTTTCTTGTACTTGTATCGTAACATATTCATGAAGAGACACTTGAAATTAAAAGAACTGCAAAATATGAAGAATCATCACGAATCTTGACATGTATCCATTCGGGGCGATTCAGGGATTTCGTGACCATAGGAGCAATGTTGTTGAATGTTAACCTAGTGTTTTTGTTCTACGACCTTATTGTATTTCCGTAGGTCTATAACCACGAGAAAAAATGCAGCTACATTTCAATTAATTGGCTATTTGCATCCTCGTGGTCGTTAGGTGAATTTTAGGACTCGCCTGTCTATGCTAGCAGGATATGATATATCTGAATCTCTTGTGAAAGCTAAGACGTCATCTGAAACATTGGGATGACTTCAATACAATTATCAAACTTTACAGCAAAATGTATACAGTAACTGCTATGATTATTTGTAGAACGGTGATCAAGTGATCAGCTAGTCTAGTTGACTGCACTTCGAGTTTTTCATCACATGGTTTAAAGTGAAGGCTCGGAAGCGATGTGCATACTAGCAGGATAGGCTAGATCTCTCAAACTTTTGCATAAGACAAGACACTTACAGTGAATCCATTGTCAGAGCAGCCCATGAAGATGCCGGACAGACCTGCGTTATTGTTGACGTACATCCCAGACTGGAAGGTGGCGATGGGGGTGTGTAGTGGGAGTGTGTCACACACGTCCATCACCTGTGACATGCAAAGGAGGCAAATTTGACAACTTGATTTATGTTATTTAATTAATGTTTTTAAAAACGTATTGACTAAATTGTTTCACTCTGTGCTGAGGTGTGAAACCTTAAGCATGCTATAGAAGCAACCGTCTTCCCTTCAAGCTTGGCAACTAGAAAAGTCCAAATTGTTGTTTTTAAAACATATTGACCAAAATCCCCTGTTTGTATATGCCGGTTAAAAGGAGTTTAAAAGAATGTTTGACTTTCACACGACATGATTGTGTATTTTTAACGCCGTGGATATGTAGACACATGTATTCAGTTCTACAATCTAAGTAGTGTAGAACAACTACTGTCCTCAATAAGACCTTTCCTGCTTCAAATATCCCCTCAAAAACTTTCCAGTCACATACCGCAGGTCCAGCCTGCCATAGACTTGTGTCCGGGGCGTTACAGAACTGCATGAGCACTGCCTCAGGCATCTCGTGTCTCCCGTTTGAACACAGACCGGCACTGTCATTGGAGGCCGTCTTGCCCAGTGATACAGCGGCTAGTATGGACGACTCTTCACACTGAAGAGTGATCGGCTTTGGTTCTGTAAGGGAGATAACTCGTCTAGCATTTACAATAATGCAATATCATTGAATATACAACTGAGTTATTTTGTATAATAAACGTTTTTAAAAGATTATACTGTTTTTAAATTTGATGATACGGTTCGCTTTCCTTGTTTTTGATTGGTTTAATTTATTGTCGAACGAAGGTCTAAACACTTTTTTTGTTAAATTTGATTGACCGCGTTAAGATACATGATGATGTAACATTCTAGGCTGAACCATTACAGATTTCAACCTGCACGGCCACAGTATGCCAATAGCGAACCGGTTTAGGTTCGACTACAATGATGTCATAAACTCAATCAGTTATGACATCACAGGGAATGGTCGCGTCATTTGCTAAGTGGTAAAGGAAAGAATTTCAAGGCGATGAAATGTTGACATTTCTCAACCTATAAGTTATATTTGATTAAAAATCTATGTAATCACTTTATCACCATACTGGAATATGAATGAATTTTTAATTTCACTCTTTATTCAATTTCTACCACATAGAAAACAACGGAATGTGATGAGTCATACCTGAAGAAAAATGAGTTCAACCGATTACCACACTCAGTTCACATCATGTGTCAAAGAAACTAAAAATACGCGAATAATATAAAATACGCTGATAACTCGTGATAGTAGAATTGGGATAAACCTACTTTTTCACTCTTTGTGAGTGTAACATAGATTCGATACCTTTTTTATCATTCAAACCCTGAAGCTGACACTTGACTCCGAAGTTGTATCGACTCTACGTTAGACTCACAATTTTTTTTAAAAACACAGTAGTTATCTCCGAATTATCCAGACAAGTAAAACAATCATTTGCCATTGTCTGTTGTGTTTATACAAGTATCTTCGTCTACAGGGATATAATTGTACTCTACGTGACCACAATATAGTCATATGATTTGAGGAAAGCATTTGACTGTGCTTAGACTAAAATCAAAAGATCTTAATATAATCAAACACTTTTTATTTCTTAATATAAGTTAAAACACTAGAATAGCGTTTGCGGGACACCGCAAAAGCAGAGCAGCTCCGAAACTTTGGGTCTCGCCTTTCCCTGTTCCGCCTTCTCCTCAACATAAATAAAAAGGGAATTTCTTTTGACAATGTTTTTTTCATTATTCAAGTTATTCTAACAAGTTGAATCATCACTGGGGTCACTTTTTACAACTTTGTTCTTAAAACCTATTTCTGATTTCAAAATTGGATCAACAGATTAACACGGCCTTAACCAATATCTCATGACCTTGAACTTTGACCTTCAAGGTCACACCATCAATGAATTCTTTTCATTGTGTATAACAATCAGGCAATGACTCAAAGTGTTCATTGTTAGCATTAGGCATATTCACAATAGCACGCTTAATTTGTGAACTTGCTGTGACCTTGACCTTTGAAAGATTTTAGCAAAAACGTTTTCAAATCTTGGTCTTTCTCCAAAGTTGATATATACCAAGTAAGGGTCTGATAGCACAGAAGTTGTTGAAGTTATCGTGTTTACAAGGATTTTTGTAGTGATTTCAGAACTCATGACCTTGACCTTTGACCTTGAATGTGAACATGTCAAAATCATTCCTGAGATTTATAAGAAAGAAGCTACATATATGAGATGTTGATACCTTCATGGAAAAAAGTTATTTAGTGATTTCAGAACTGGTGACCTTGACCCTATCTCATGACCTTGACCTTTAAAATTCAAGGTCACACAATCAGTGATCACTTTTCATTGTGTATAACAATCATGTAATGAGTCAAAGTGATAATAGTTGAAATAAGACATTTCGCAAAAGCATGTTTAAGTCTTGCCCTCGCTGTGACCTTGACCTTTGACGGATGTTAACGAAAACCTTATCAAATCTTGGCCTTTCTCCATAGTTGATATACACAAAATAAGAGCCTGATAGCACAAATATTTTTCAAGTTATCGTGTTTACAAGGATTTTTTTAGCGATTTCAGAACTCGTGACCTTGACCTTTGACCTTAAAAATAAACATGTCAAAAATATTCCCCAGGGGCATAAGTAAGAAGTTATGTGTATGAGTTCTCAAAACCTTTTAGGAAAAAAGTTATAGCGAATACAAAACGCGCGTGCGGCGGCTGCGGCGGCGACGGAAACTGCACAAAAACTGATAGCAGCTCCGACTAAGTCGGAGCTGCTAATTATATCAACCTTACTTACTTGGTTTAAGTTTAATCTGTGTATTTTTATAGATCTTTCCGTCCAATGTACACCTCACTTGCTGCTTGTCCAGTTCTTCAGCCATGATCAAACTGAGGGTGGACTCGGCAGAGTAGGAACAGTTGTCTAGCTGCACTGGAGCCATGTACTGAATGTTGCCTATCGGAGACCCCCACGCCTGGGTGCTGTCGTTCCTCCACGCCCACGCCCAGTTCTTGTCTGGGGTCAGTTCGTCAGCGGTGTGGCCAAGAGTGCCCGTGCATTTTAATTTTATAATGGCTCCGACCTCGTAGTTCTCTTCAACAGGCTCGACAATCATGTTCAGTCCACTCGGAACAGCTGGATACATGATACATAAACATTGCAATATTGGTTCATCATCTTGTTGCTCTCTCGCTCCTACATGCAATCTAAACTTTGTCCCTTCAAATACATTCTAAACATTCAACAGCTGAAAGTTTGTGCAAGATGAGCAGTACTTTACGTTTTACCCAATTAGGTCAATGGCCTTGTGATTGGGTCCTGCAATACTCTGATTCCTTGAGGTAAATACATGTAACTCTCGAATAAAAAAAATCAAACATGTGTTTTTACTTTTTGATTTTGTGTCTATTGCTGAGAGAAGATCGAGTTTTATGTCAGTTTGCAGGATATTTTCTTTGTGCAAAATTCACTATAGACAATGCATCTTATATTGACAGTAGAAGAACATATACAAGAAGTGTTGGTTAGAATGATAACTTACTCTTTGCCGTGACTGTTATGTCCGTACTTGATTGGCCGACTGACCCCATATTGTTCAGGTACACTGTCTTGCAGTAATACATCCCGGCGTCATCACAGGCAGGGGGAGATAACTCTATTTGCAGTTGTTGGTGCTTTTGCAAGAGACTGCCTGAGGTCGTGAGTCGTGTTCCTAAAGACGTGTCAATACGACTGGGGCTGTTTGTTGCTGTGTTGATGCGCACTATCTCATCATCATTCCCATTTGAATCACGCCGTCCAATAGTCATCTGAAAGACACTGGTGATGCCGGTTTGCGATGGTTTGCATGCTAACGTGAGGCTTGAACTTCCTTTTAAATCACCAAGCAGTATGTTTTGAGGACTCGCCGTAATTGTAAAGTCATCTGAAACGTTCATAAAAGCTGTATCAATGAACAGGACTGATACATATTGTCAGTGTCATTAGATGTTATCAATCGGTGTGGGTTCATAGCATTTTGGTAACTCTACGAGCCATTAATTATTGGGCAAATTGGAAAAAGGAAAAGAAATATGTTGGCACAGTGACTTGTATTGCTTAGAAATAGTACTTAAAAGGCATATATATGCCAATAAGTGATACCTTACTTAATTTGTAGATTTAAAAGTGCTTCCAATGAAACTGTTTTTCACTTGCAATTGTTACCCTTTTACAATTGCAAAGGTTCACAGAACTATGTCTTTTTAGTGTTATTTCTAAGCAATCGATAAAGGCACTGTCCCAGCACACACGCAATAACATCACAAAATATAACATTTATGAAACGTTGTGAATTGGTCAGATTAAAAAACAATGCTCCAGCAACGTCAAATGAACGTTGTATTATTCTAGCCTAATTCCAACTTCGCCAATTTGATAGGTTAAAACAGTCGATCATATGTCATAAGGATATGTCATATGTCTAACGTTTTAATCTAACTCCCCCGCAGGGTGCCCGGGTTAGAATAGGCCCTCAGTTCCTCTTGCTTGTCATAAGAGGCGACTAAAAGGGGACAGTCCGTTTGCCGTGGGCTGCAACCTGTATGGGTGAAGGAAGGTTGTCTGGTGGTTGAGGGATGTGTTTAGCTTAAAGCTAACACTGAACAATACACTGCTTCGGCCTGACTTCATCTAGACAGGTGGCCAGATTGGCCTGGTCTGGTCAATCGGCTGGTCATGCATAGCACTTGGTTGTGCACATCTTTTCTATCCTTCTTTTTACGCTGCTACCTTTCTTTACAATTATTTTCTTTACTTTCTTTGTGCTCTCTTGCATAGTTTCACCACCTTTTCACAACACTATCCTTCCTGGTGTACTTATCTCTACTTTCTGTTTGCTATTCTTGGTGCTCTCTTGCACTCATTCACCAACTTTACTCAGCTTCCAAGATATCAGTGGCCAATGTGTCAATCCAGTGAAGAATTGGCAACTCTTTAGTGGAGTATATCATCCTGGTATCCCCGTTGCTGTCAGCAGGACACCTGCTGACATACAGGATTGCCCTTGTTGGGTGGGGATCCAGGTTGACGAAATGTTTAGCAACCGAACATGACCCGTTCAGTTTAAAATAAGCAAAATCTTTCAACGGATGATTGTCCCTTTTTCTGACGAAGAAACAAACATAACAAAATCAAATAAACATTCAAAATCATCTTACTCAAATCCTTCAACTTCTAATTCAAATTCAAGCACCTTTCCTCAGTTTTTGGTCATATCATCAACTGATGATAAACCTTTACACCTTAATACCTTCGCTACAGCCAAGACCATTCAGGGTCTTGCTGGTGATGTGAAGGATGTCAAGAATATCAGGAATGGGTTCCTCCTGGTGGAAGTCAAATCGAAACAGCAGGCAAGATCACTTCTAACCTTAAAGAAAATTATTGATAAACCTGTTGAGGTTTCTCCACACAAATCTTTAAACAGCAGCAAAGCCATCATCCGGGACAAGGATCGATGTCTCGAGGATTCATCTAAACATAAGCTCCTTGACAAACTCAGGAACCAGGCAGTGACTGCAGTTAAGTGGTTCACTATCAAATGAGAGGGCAACATCATCAAGACCCACACCTATCTTCTAACTTTCTCAACTCCACAAGCTGCAAAAACAGTTTATGAAGGACATTACAAACTCTCCACTGAGCTTTACATCTCAAATCCCCTCCGTAGCTACCGGTGCCAGAAGTTTAGCCATGGAAACAACTCTTGAAAAGCAGATGAGCGTGTTTGTCCTCAGTGTGGCAAACTCGAGGATGAAAGCCATCCAAACATCTGCAAGGAGTTGCCGAAATGCGCCAACTGTGCTGGCGAACACTTGGCATCCTCCAAGGAGTGCCCAAGGTGGCAACAGGAATCTAAAATACTCAAACTTAAATTCATGCAGAATATATCTTTCCCCGAAGCAAAACGCCTGGTTCTTGAGGGTCCTAAACCCTCATACTCAACCATAGTATCATCAGCAAGTGCCACTAAATGCTTTGTATCAACTCAGACAGACATTCAATGGGTGAGTGATCCCTCAACTCAATACAAACTCCGCAATTCAACTTCTTCCTCAATAGGTACCATGTCATTCCCTCTTCTGTCCCTTAAAGAGCCTGTCAAGCTGACAGGATCTAAAATACCTCCAACTGCAAACCAAAATTCCAAACAATCAACCTCAAAACATAATTCCAAAAATTCCAAATCCAAAACAGCAAACCGCACTCCCAAAGGCCTAAGGAGTGTGGTCGAGGTCTACAACGAGTATGGATCTCTTGACCTTATGGACGCATCAGACAGAGCGTCTCTTAACAACTCAAAAAGGGGCACAGGGTTCGGTCCTTGGACCGTCGCTTTTCCACGGTAAAACATCCACCATGAGGCTTTTAATATTATTGTGTTTTATCCTCGCATCTATGGCGATTCTCAAGTGGAATCAATGGGGTCAATTTTAACGAATTGGGCTCATTTTAAAGAATCTGATAAAGTCGCAATGAGATCTAGACCATTCACTTTTTACAATTATTCCTCCCCTTCTGCTGATAGGGCTGAAGGGGGTGCATCACTTTTAGTTCGTGATGGAATTATCCACAGGGAAATTAAAACTCACATTTGTTGCAGTCAGTCTATAATTATTCAAAACTCTTAACTCTATGCTCTTTATACATCCCACCATCTCAAGATCTTACTATAAAAGATCTTGATAACTTGTTACTCAATTACCTAAACCTTAGCATCATGGGTGATTTCAACAGTCACAATCCCCTCAAGGGTAGCAATACCCTTGATACTAGAGGGAAAATACTTGAAAGTTTCCTCATCCAAAATTATTTATGTCTAATTAATGGTGGCTCAAACACATGCATCCTGCCACTGGCTCATATACAGCTATAGATTTATCAGTAACTGATGCAACTCTGTTACATGACTTTTCACGGTCAGTTCATGAGGATACGTGCGGAAGCGACCACTTCCCCATTGTATTAGAACCCTCATCACCTATTCCTGAGCAATTTAGATAATCTTCGTAAGGCTCGTGCTTAAGTTCGACGCACAGTAAACCAACATAAACGCGAATCTTGGAGAGTCTATTTCTCTAAGATAAGTTCCAGAACACCTATAAGCAAAGTCTGGAATATGATTAGTAGAATTAAAGGCAGAGGTTCCAAATCTAAAATAAAACATCTTAAGGTCAACGATGAACTTCTCACATCAAAATCTGATATTGCCAATAAGTTGGCTGAAACAATCTAAATATTCTTCATCTGCAAATTATGTCCCTGCTTTGCAAAAGTAACAAAAGGTACAGGAAAAACGACCACTTAATTTAAAATCTGACAATGGAGAAGATTATAATGAACACTTCTCCTTGTCAGAGCTTAAAACTGCACTTTCTGAAGCTCATGATACAGCAATGGCCCTGATAAAATCTCTTATCAGCTTCTAAAACATTTACCGGAACTTTCCCTTGAGGTTCTACTTCAGGTATTTAATCATATATGGGAAACTGGTGATTTTCCATCTTGTTGGCACGATGCAACTATTGTGCCTATCCAAAAAACCGGGGAAGGATCACACAGACCCTTCCAACTACCGTCTTATAGCCGTAATAAGTAGTGTATGTAAAACTATGGAACGGATGATCAATGATCGTCTAGTTTGGTACTTGGAAACTAATAAATTACTAACTGATATTCAATGTGGTTTCCGCAAACAACGCAGTACCACTGATCATCTTGTTCGTTTAGAATCATTTATTTGTGATGCATTCATTAAAAAACAACATGCTGTGTCTTTTTCGACTTAGAAAAAGCTTACGACACAACATGGAAGCATGGCATCCTATCCTATTTATTTGAATTTGGCTTGCGAGGTCGTATGCCTCATTTTTTATCTAATTTTTTTACATGACCGCCAATTTAAAGTGTGCTCGGGTTCCACCCTTTCTGATTTCTTTGCTCAAGAAAAGGTTGTCCCACAAGGTAGCATGTTATCTGTCACATTATTTAGCATCAAAATCAACAGCTTGGCTAAATGACTATACAGATTGTTCACTTTTTGTGGACAATTTTGGAGTTTCCTGCAGAGGCAAAAATATGCCATCAATTGAACGCCAATTGCAGCTCTGCCTCAATAAAATACACAAATAGTCGTTGGAAAAGGCTTCAATTTTCCAAAGCCAAAACATCTTGTGTGCATAACTATTCCTGGATAAAACTCCAATTAAAGTCGTTCCTGAGACCAAGTTTCTTGCTCTCACATTTGATAGTAAATTATCATTTATCCCACATATTAAAAACCTTAAAGCTAAATGCTTAAAGGCATTAGACACTCTTCTTCATCTCTATCGATCACTCATCCGCTTCAAACTTGATATTGGATCCATAATAAATGGATCTGCCCGCCCCTCTTATATCAAAATGCTTGATACAATCCACCACCAGGGTCTCAGGCTTTGTCTTGAGGCCTTCAGAACTTCACCTGTTGTGCATCAAGCTAGCACTTCAATATAGCACTAACTAAAATCTAACCCTTCCAACCCTGCCTACAACTGGGTATTCAATCCAGAATACCAGCAGTTGTATAACTCAAAACCTAAAGCAATTCCACCACTCTATATCAGACTTCAACAACATGTTGAAGATTCTGATATCAACCTAACAACAATAGCAGAGCACGGTCTGCTTGCCACTCCGCCATGGCAGGTTGTCAACCTCTCTCTATCTACTCATAAAAAATCTAATACAGACCAGTTAATATTCAAAAAGGCATTTTTTGAGCAACACGATTTTTTTCGCAGATTATAAACCAATTTACACTGACGGTTCTAAGGATGGACCAACAGCAGCAACTGTCACACCATCAACAACATATGCTTCAAGGCTGCATGATGGCAGCAGCATCTTTACTGCAGAAGCTTAGGCCATCCTTAAGGTCCATCACATTAAAAAGTCAACTCCAAATAATTACATTATTTTTTCTGATTCAGTATCTTGCTTACACGCAATTAAAAACTGTAAGAGTGATCACCCAATTACCAGGGATATTTTAACACTTCACAACACTTGCCTCCAATGCGACATCGTCTTTTGCTGGCTTCCTAGCCATATGGGTTTAAGAGGTAATAATACAACTGATGAAGCAGCTAAATAAGCCTTAAACCTCAAACATATTTCTCCTACTAAAGTTCCATATACAGATTCTCAACCTGCTATTAAATCTTATGTTAAGTAGCGTTGGAAGTCCCAATGGAACCAACAACAGTATAGCAAACTTCACACTATGCAACCTCATTTGGGTTACAAATCTCTATCCTAATTCACCCGGTAGGAAGCTTGTGTTCTACGACGATGTCGTATTGGACACACTCATCTCAGTCATTCTTTTCTTTTAAAGGGGGAAGACCTCCCCCCCCCCCCCCCCCCCCCCCCCCCCCCCTAAATGTGTATTCCCTGCCAATGTCCCCTCACAGTAAAACACATTTTGTGTGAGTGTTGGGACACCGCGCACATCAGGGAAACATTTTATCCTGATATTCCTTTATCTCAAGTTTTAGTCAATTTGGTTAACACCGCATTTTAGACTTTTTGAAAGCAGTCAATATATTTGACAAATTGTAAATTTTATCTTTTCTTTCAGCTTTTAACAAAATTGTGATATTTTGCTGATGTTTTGTATGGCTTTTGTGTCATTACTTTTTGCTTTTGCAATTATTTAAAAATTAATCTATTGACTTAAATGTATCGCCGCTAATGGCTGCAATACTGCCAAAGCGGCGTTAAGCTATTAATTCACACAGCAAAAATGAGCTGGTTTCCAGAACACTGAAACTAACAGGATACCAAATGGAAACCAGTATTTCCAGTTGGTATCCAGACAGTTTTTATAAGTTTCCATGTGGTTTCCAGCAACTCTGAAACTGAATTTTGCACCAGTATCCGGATGGTATCCAGTGCGAATAATTACCCACTCCTCCAAGTGGTATCCATCTGGTTTCCATGAATAACTTTCTTTTTGGTTTCAACTCAGTTTCCATGTGATAGTTTCCACTCGGTTTCCACTTGGTTTCCATATTTCTTAGTTTACACTTGGTTTCAACTTGGTTTCCATGTTCAGGTTTACTGTTGGTTTCAGTGTGGTTTCCATGTTAAGGTTTATTGTAGGTTTCAGTCTGGTTTCCATGTTACGGTTTACTGTAGGTTTCAACCTAGTTTCCATGTTGAGGTTTACTGTAGGTTTCAGTGTGGTTTTAGTATAATGGTTTACTGTAGGTTTCAGTCTGGTTTCAGTGTAATGGTTTACTGTAGGTTTCAGTGTGGTTTCAGTGTGATTTCAGTGTAATGGTTTACTGTAGGTTTCAGTCTGGTTTCCATGTTAAGGTTTACTGTAGGTTTCAGTGTAATGGTTTACTGTAGGTTTCAACCTGGTGTCCATGGTTGACATTTGCATGTTATGATTTAAATGAATGCAGTGTCAACACCTACAGCAACTGCTATCTTCATCAAGAGCAATAATGCTTCGGAGAAAATAATTCTAGTAATGATAAAAATAATTGTACTTTGTTATAAAGTTCATTACATAAAGTGCCAATAGCAAAGTCAATCTAATCATATCTAATTGCAAAAAAGAAAATACATTTTGCCTGTTGTACTAGTAATACAAAACATGTGTGTTGTATTATGAAGTTTATTACGTAAGTGTCAATTGCAGAGCAAATACTTGACTAATGCTGCAAAAAGGAGAATACATCTGACAACCAAATCTAAGGAATGTCTTCAAATGATATCAAGTACACAATACCATATAGTGATCTTATTTATGAAGATCCTAGATATACATTTAAAAATTGTATTATTTAAAATTACTTCATAAATCATCCAGCAAAATGCCATTACTGGATGACGAGGTAATATGACAGGGCATTGCTGCTGATTAAGAAAGAGGATCACTGATAATTCTGTGGTTATATTCTCGATTTATGCTGTGCTGCCGGCCAATCACTATTCAATGTATGTTATGAAAAGGTGGTTTTATTTTCCTCGGGTAAACAGCCCGGGTAAAATTACATCACTAATCCTCCGGGGTGATTTCAAACTCTTCAGCTACAGCTTAATACTTTCTGTGTCCTCAATGGGAATGAACTTTCGACCACATGGTATGCTCATCTTCAAGCGCAGAAGTCTTTGACCGACCACATGCTTCCTTCATGTTCTTCTAGGCTGTAAAAGTAAAACGAACATAAACATTATATTAATGACCAACATAAATTGAAATTGGTACAACCTCTGTTTTACTTATTTGAAGTGTTTTAGTAAGATACACAATCATAAGTTCTGATTTGCCAGATATTATTATTTTGTATTATGCAACTATTACATTAGTTCTTAGGTTAAGTTTTGAAACACATGTACCTGTTGTAGGCTAAGGTGAGAGGTCATCTATCGCCTTCTTCAAGTTTCCCAGGAATGCTGAAATGTTATAAAAGTATCAAATCAATCAAAGAAACATTAATATTCAAAAGGGTATTTCATATTCTAACTAAATATAAAGGTCATAATATGATATTCAAAAATATACATCAGTACAACAACTCTTACTTTGTCGGTTTTTTTAGAATGTAATTTTTATGTATTCGTATAAATCAAGAAAGTAGAGACTGTCTTGATACAATAAACATTGACATCGTTTCGATACAATATTTCGAAGGTATTTGATCAACTTTATTTAAATTGTTATTTCAATCATTAGCATATTGGACACACAATAAGAAAAACATGAACTGTACCTTCATGCAGTTGTAGACATATCATGTTGTTTTGCCCTCCGTGAATGACAACAGTTGTTGCCACTGAAGTTCATGTACACCCGGCAGACAAGATTCTGTTTCTTCATTCAGTCACGGGTTATACTGGCAAATAATCGCGCCAAAATGTGGATGATGAACAAAGCTCTTTGTCTGGGAGAGCACATGGTCTGGCTATTATATAACACCATATGGTGGACAGCGAGCGCCCGGCGATACGGAGCATACATTTGACCTACATCTAATTACTAAATTAAGGCTCACTGAATCTTAGAGTTTGTAATTGATATTAGTGTGTAGATGTTAAAAAGTAAGTCCAACATTACACACGCAATACAATGAATAATACCAAAAAAAACATATCATGGTTGATATAAGTTAATGGCATTGTGAATGAAATGGAAAACGGTACATATCATATCAAAGCAATCAAGGGTTTCAGTTATTTACTTGTTTATATAAATATAACATTTGCAAGACAATATTTTTCTCAAAAGAATAGTTAACCATCCTTTGTTAAAGCTTCATCTGAACATTTTATTTGAACATGTTTATAATAATAATTAATATTGAATTTCTAGTTCTTTGCTTTGGATACACTTACAATTTTAAATAATGGATAACTAATTTGGTTTCTATGGGTCTTTTGATTTGAACAAATGGTTAACAAATGGATACACGGGTTCTTAATTATTTCATTATCTGTTTCCATTACACTACATTACACTACATAACACTTGATAGTTTCATGTTGGTTTCCATTTTCGGGAAACAATAATTGTAATTTACACTAATGGAAATCAGCATGAAACTTCACATTAGAGTTTCATGTTGGTTTCCCTTACGGAAATATTACATTTCATAGAGTTCAAAATGGATTCTAGTTGGAAACCAGGTTGCCAAGTTTCAGTGATAGGATAGCAAGTGGATACCCCTATTACCAAGTTAACAGTTGGTTTCCCGATTTCAGGATACTCAGTCATGTGTGCTGTGGTAGTTTCATGTTGGTTTCCATTTAATGGAATCTTTCAATGCAGATTTCCAGGAATGGAAACCAGCATGAAACCTCATTTGATAGTTTCATGTTGGTTTCCATTTTCTGGAATCAATAATTGCAATTTACAGGAATGGAAACTAACATGAAACTTCATATTGTGGTTTCATGTTGATTTCCATTTCATGGAAACATTGATTGCAATTTCCAGGAATGGAAACCAACATGAAACACATAATCAATGTTTCCAGTTGGTTTCCATCACGGAAATACTTAATGTTATAGAATCCAAAATGGATTCTAGTTGGAAACCAGGTTACCTAGTTTCAGCAGATGGATACCAAGTGGATACTCCTATTACCCAGTTTCCAGTTGGTTTCCAGATTGCAGGATACTCAGTCATTTTTGCTGTGTCACTCACTCACTTCACTCACTTAATCTAACTTCAATAGAACGTTTTGAATTGGTTAGATTTAAACATACGTATTATAAGATCTTATTCTGATGTCCAAACAACTTTGATTCCAAATGTCACTGCAACGGTGTAGATCGGTTAGGTTAAAAACAGATGATTCTATAACATCAAAAGGATCCTTAGGATATCGTAGTATAACCTCTTAATCTAACGTTAGTACACAGGATGTCTTAATTTTGATACTCACATTTAAATAGTGTACTATTTTTCGAATATTATAATATGTAAATCGATACACAATAATCTTGAATCGACTCACTGATTTGTGCTGACACAGAGAGGCTGAAGAGGAGAACAAATGCCAGACTCGTCGCCATTTTGAATTTCATACAAGTACACGATAAGAGTTGAATTTTTAACATTTTTATCTTTATCAAAAGGTCAACTACGATGTACTTAGGTCAAACTTGTGCATTCACACTGTTCCACTTATATCTATAATCAAAATTGTATAACTTGTGTCGTATATATGTGTAAACCAATGAGACAAACACATAAGATACATCGGAATATGTTCACATTGACGAGTTCTCTGTGAAGTATTCTAATCTTCCAGCTGCTCAAACAAACTTATTTTCAATCATGAATAAAATCGAATGAATACATGTTTTTTGAACAGCAGAAATAAAGTATGACAGTACTAACACGTAATTATATATATAGATTCAAATGGTAGTTGAAAGAATAGGGAGGTTTACATAACAGTGATTAAGACGTTTCGATTATGTGATGATGCAACGTTGTCATTTTATTAGAACACTGTGTCCATCCCTTAATAGCTAAGCCAGTTACAGCTTAAAACCGCACCTGTGACGTCACAGAACATTGACGTCACAATCAGTGTATTGTTGCAACCTCACAGAATCGTGACGTCATAATCCCTGTAATGTAAACCTCCCTGAGGATAAAGTTGAAACATGTAGGAGGAAATCGGCGTTAGTTATTCTTTCAACTACCATTTGAATATATACTGACTGTACACTTGAACAAACACCCTATTTTATTTTTATGGAGATCAGCCGTATGCTATATATATATATATATATATATATATATATATATATATATATATATATATATATATATATATATATATATATATATATATATATATATATACAGCCGTGTGATATATATATATATATATATATATATATATATATATATATATACAGCCGTGTGCTATATATATATATATAGCTATATAGCACACGGCTGATCTCCATTAGGACACACGCCAATACGGGATGTTCTCAGACCTTGTCGCGAGGAATCTACAGAACCTGTTCGTATCCCGGTAGATATATTATTTTGCAAATGTTATTCCTCGGAACAAGGTCGATTTTAATCAGACTGCTGAAAGGAAATACGAATGACGTGGCTTTTCTCTGTATGATCAATTCAATCTCATGTGTCGAATTTTCTAAATAAGCATTAGACAACTTGGGGTAATTTCGCTTGTCTGACGGTAGGATCCGTGTTTACGTAGGTTGATTTAAAAAAATGTGTGTATGATTATTGATTACTGTATAAATGTTTGAATGACTGAATATTATATGATATTCATAACCAACGTGGAAGGAGATAAATTACATTGGGATGCCGTCAATAAATGAATGTTCAGAGGGATTAATCAACTCAGAGGCCTGACACAGCGGGAACTGTTGAATTTTTATGACATGTGTAGATTCTACTTTAAATTGTTATACACATGAAAGGTTGAAATAAATCACCACTCACCTTTTCATTAATATATCTTGGTATGGTATTTCTGTAAGGAAGACATCCCATAGGTATTGAATTTGAATGTGAACACGAAACTAAATTTTAAAGGAAGGCCGACATTATTTTCTATTGAATTCTTAACTGCAATTGGCTCATTACACTATTTTGTGAAAAACGAGACCCCAAAAAAATCAATATGTTGTTATTATATTAAACTAGAGCGACTTAACACTAAACACCGAAAAACATCGTCTGCTTTTCACCCGCGAGCAGCAAACCAAAAATGGGGCGGGGCTTAGAGTGTTGGAAGATACCGGAAGTGACGTGACGTACATTCGCTTACTATTTACAATGGCAAACACTTGGGAATCCGTCAGTTAATCTGTTCTATCTACGCTTTGCAATAATGCCACATCGCTGTTCTGCTGTAAACTGTTCGAGTAATGTTAGTTATCAGGTTTCACTTTACAAATGTCCCAAAATATCGTTATATATATCAAATATAATTGATATGAATAGTGAAAGACAGTGGATTCATAGACGTTCGTAGACATAGGCTAAATCAATGCTAATGAGATATACGATGACAAAATGAAACCAAGATATGATAATATGAAGGAAGTATATATGAGACAACGAAATCAGATAGTCGGTGTTGTTGTTATGTTTTGTTGGAGAATGCTTGTGTTTAAAATAAAACAACAAACGTGAGATTAGCAGACTCCGGCGAAGAAGGCCCTATTGTAAGCCATCGACAATAAAAGCACATCACAATACCTGTTTTTAAACGTTGTTAATCAACCGACAACCTAATTTACTAACTGTATATTACAACAATCAAAGCAAATTACCACATATTTTAAAACATCAAAAGAATTTCATTATCAACGATAATAATACGTCTACGAATCCACTTACGAACAAAGCATTCCAATGTTACATTTTACGATTTAGTTATCACCTATGAACAGATTAAAACATTCAGAATCTAATAGATAATAAACTAATGTTTTCAATAAAATGTGTGGTTAATCAATTCTAATCAAAGAAACATCGTATTAAATTTACATTTCATCAAGAGTGTCTATTAATGTAAGAAGCTTACCTTATAAACGTATCCAAATGAATATCCAAATGCACATTAGACACAAATTGTAAACCTATAAATCCATCAATGACAGTACTTGGAAACAGAAGATGGTCAAATAATAATCCTCTTTCAGCAAAAATCTTTCCGCAAATGGCAAGGTAGAAAACAATATAGTTATGATGGTTTTACACTAAAAATAATTTCATTGGTACGTCATTTAAACCAGAGTTTTAATTGGATAACTTAGAGATAGAGATATGTTCATTGGCTGACAATATCTAGACTGAATGTCACGTTTAGTGTAATGTGTGTCAGCAAGACGTTATATGACATAACATATATGACATGCCGGTCACCGACATGCCATTTGTTATATAATTGAATCGGTCAATTAAACTTGTTATCTGTACAAACATAATTACACTCCTTAATTCTCACATACTCAGCTTCTTAATTGCGTAAACTAATATGCTGTAACAACACTTCTCCCCTTTGATCTTGAAGAAACATCTATATTGTACACTAACCTGAGAATTGTGTGTTGGTGTGCTATCAGACTATTTATTAAACCATTTCGTTGTCATTTGCGAGATGTGCATTAAAATGCTACTGGTAACATAATTCTTTAATTCGATAATGTTCGTTGTCTATATCAATCTGTGTAATCATAATGTATATGTTGACCAATCCAGTTCATGTATTTATTCATGAAAGTGAAGTGAAAATGGTTTGCATTGCATTACATCATATAAAGAATATTTTAATTGACAAACTTAAAATACAGTAATCTTTTATATTAAATACACAATGTTATTTATAAATCTGCAATGTTGTCTCGCTTGTTTGAACAGTCAATCGTTCAGTGTATATGAAATTATACCTACCATATATATTATTTATTAATACATTACAAAACGAAATTAACATGCCGATTATTCAACATAATTTGATCAATTGATGCTACTTAATCTATCTTCACCCGATTCCCGCGAGAGTCTTCTTCCCTTGTTTCAGTGTCACTTGAACTGTCATTTGGTTCATACAGGTAAGGCAAGGCATTGGCCACGTCGCTTGAAATGGTGGAATTTTAGCTTGAAGACAAACACTCCATGGAAAGTGATATGTCATTTTCTGAATCGCTGAAAGACATACTTCGTGTAAATGAAGTCATGTCTGCCGACTACCTTCCCTTCTTGTTCAGCGGTAAATTGCTATAAAACATACTATACAAAAGCGTAGAATGCTCTTCAATTTAAGAGCAACTCCCGGATGATTTTGCTCCAAGTTATTTCAAGTAACTGCCTATTAGGTTTACATGCACATTGCAAAGACATGGAAATTATGTGAATCCGTTTATAAACAACAAATTATGTGTGACTTTAGCAAATCGTAAAAAAGTCAGAAAACTGTCTGTTTACGTTGCTTTTTGACGTGTCGGCCATCTTGTTTTTACGGAGAACACCGGAAAAATCTCGATTTTCCCCGAAGGAATGTATGACGTCAACTGTAGAAAACAAAGCCTTGCAAATGGCGGCCGCCCGCATCATTAACACTATCAGACTAGTAAACTGCCCTGGCAATAAGAATCATACCAGTCGACCATTTAATGTAAAAATTTGCCATATATTTGCATATGACAACTTGAAGAGAAACAGAAAAGGAATATACTCAATATCAGCGATTAAGTTTTTGAAATGGTTCTTACTAAACCCGGAAGTAAATTCTCAAATAATTAACCGAACAGCTGATATCATACGTGTTTCAGTGCTGACATATCTGGCAAACTTACGTATTTTAGATACATCATTAATAGTGTATGCATGTAGTTAACTAGTTTGTAATTTGGTGACTATAATATATAGGTTATTTCGTTTTTGGCGAAATAACTTTACCGTACCTGCATGGTCACGTGATGTCTTCTCGGGATGCAGTGAACTCCAATGCATATCCACACGTTTCGCTGAACTCGTACCCAATTTTGTTTTAGGATGAACAGTGTATTGCAATAAAAAAAATAATTTAATTGTAGTGATATTGTTTCATAAATTTTGAAAGACATTGAAAGAAAGAATGAAAATATTGTATCTAACTGATCTGTATTTTAGTGGATAAAATAAGTAAGAATAATGGAATTTTTGGTGATTGATATCTTATTTAAATGATAAGATAATTATTATTCATTTCAAAGTTTACATAATATTTTCTGAGTATATTTTGTCAAGTATATATATCTGATCAAATGGAAAATTCAGACATTTATTAATAACATTTGCAATTTTAACTAACTTGTATTTTCAGTTACAGATTTATATATATAAAAATAAAAAATATACTTCATCACAATGCATATGATTTATTTTGTAAATAGCATTATCCAAAGGGACAAATATATTTATTTCTATAAAATAGATTTGTAACAGTGTGTAAAATACCTATGTAAGCATGACTTGTGTTTGTTACATTTGCCTACACCTACCTGCATATCAAACAAACTTACCTTGAAACAGACCTAAGAATTCTGAAAAAAAGATTATGTTCAAGTTTTCTATTTGTATTTATAAAGTCACTAAAGATGCAATATTGCATTTCCACTTTTTTATCATGGATAAAACAAACAACAAATATAAGAGCCAAATTTATTCAACTAAGTATACATTATTGAACATTATTTTGTGTAAGTGTTTGCATTTTAGGAATTACATAGGAACAGTGCACATGAAATTAACTTTTATCATAAAACTTATTTTTAAATAATTTGGGAAATATTTGATTTTTACTCTCATAATTAAATTGAATATTAATTTGATTTACTATTACACTGTTTTGTGTAGTCTTTCTCTGAGGCAGCCCAAGTTTGCTGCAAAGTTGAATACAAATATTTCTAAAACATTGGCACATTCTCATATCCAAGAGAAGATAATGATTTGGATGTCAGTTCACACAATCAGCATATATCACTTCTTATGACAATGTTTATATATATCATTTGCTGATATATAAGGATCACACCTTCAGCACAAATATTTTACTGCACATACAGTCCATTCCTAATGGGTTTTTAGTTGTTGTTGTGTTCTTTTGTATTAGGGACCTGTAACAACAATAATCAATCTTTCTTGATGCTGCATATGTTTACACATGATTAATGAGTAATTTCTACTACATATTATATGGATTTGAATTTGATATCTGTCTAATATATTTCATTGAAAGCAAATGTCGATATTTAAAAAATAATTTCCAGAAGTTGAAGACAAATCAATTATTTATAAACGTTTTTTAAAAAGGCGAGTCATGCACACATTCACATTTTACCTAAGAAATAGTGCAAATTAATTAGAAGTTCTCATAATTGACATGTTAAAGAATCTCTGGGCTAAAATTAACACCAGTCATTCAGCCCGAGGCTAGTAAAAATTACTATGGCTATCAAAATTTGGATACTGCCATCCCTGTGGGCCAGACAAATTTCTTTAAAAAATCACTTTGGAAGATTGTGTATCGAAAAATGATCTGCAAAACACACTCGACGAGAGCCACGATTTGAGAGACTGATAATGTTGTTTTCCTCGACTCAGATTGAAAATTCAAGTAATATTTACTAGTATATTTTCGAAAGAACATGTCCATACACATAACAAATTATCAATCGTTAGAAGAAAGAAATCAAAGACCCACTCACCGAAATCTTTCCGTTTCGGATCATGAATTCTTCTCATAATTATGTACCAAAACAAATATTTAGCTATTTCCTCGTTGCCATTATACTTTCATACAGCAGATATTCGAATTTCACTCTCAGTTTAACTTTATTTGTGACCCAAATCGTCAAAAAGCGATCACCGAAGTGAAGCGCTGAGTTGTTTACATTGTCACGTGGCTGTTATGTCACGTTTGTTTGCCCCAGTTGACGTCACATCCAGTTACATCACCGAAACAAAACGATCGCGGCAAGTAAATGACACTATTTTTTATAATCGTAAATAATAAAATAATCTATTGTTTTAAAAAATTTATGACCTTACGGAAAATCATATTGAGCACGATACTATTCATACAGATTAACATTAGTGTACAATTTAGCTTGGTTTAGTCAAACGAATTTTAGTCAATTTTATCCGGGAGTTGCGCTTTAAGCAGGCACCAGTTGTTGTAACCACATGAAATCGCTAGTTGAATAGTTAGGTAATCCGTTTATCGAAAGTTAGGGTTGTTTTGGTGAAGTTTTCTGTCTTATATGAACAGTTTGAAAGTTAGGAAAACGCGTTAAATTATGATTAGCGGCCATAATGAGGCTCCTCTGCGTACGTCACAGCACGATACGCTTGAGTGACCACCGACCGCCCACTTTCATTGGTTCATTCTTGCTACGCCAACATTTGGATAAAATTGGTCATTTTGGCCAAAATATTTGTTGGCGTACCAAGAAATATTTACAGGAGATAATTAGCAACAACAACAAGTTTATCAACACATGGACGTCTATAATCCTGGTTATAAAAACAACGAACAAATTTGCAAAATATTTTCTGCACAACTTCTTTTATTAACATTTTAAAAATACAAAAAGCATGTAATGAGGGCTTGATATTTTAAAAAGTTTTAAACAGATTTTATAAAAACCTAGTTACAGTTGATTTGATAACATTACTATTTCAACATATAAAACGAAATAAGTTAATAATGAATATAAGTTTAAAATATATAAATATTATTTCAACATATAAAACGAAATCAATAGATAATGAATATAAGTTTAAAATATATAAATGAATAGTTGAAACATTGAATATTACAACATTTAAAAAATATAACGAAATCAACATTGTCTTTAAAAAAAATTAAATACATATCATTAAAACATTGAAAAAATAATATTGATATTTCAACATTTAAAGAGAACAAAATAATTTAATGAATAATAAACTTTAGTATAGTAACAACATTTAAAATATTACAAATATATTAATTTAAAAAAGCATGTTACAGCTGTTTAAGTAAAATAAATGTTTCAACATCTAAACGTCTAATTGTGTACATGGTTGAGTCAGTCAAGATGAAGCATATGAGAGGCAGCATCAGCAAATGCAATAGTTGACAATTGTCTATGTCCATGTCTCAGTTTGAGCTGTGCTAGTCTGGAGTCAATTTGTCTATATTTCTTCTTTCTTGGCACACGCTTTCCTCCAGCTCTGTATTGAATTAACTTGATTTCGTTGGAAGCCTGGACTTGCTGTAGTACTTTGATGAGGTTGAAGAGGTTTGGATGCGGATGCTGTACATTGTTCTTCATCTTGTTGTGCCATCCCTCGAGGTGGTTAGTTGTCCTTGGTCCTTCAGTTGTATAATGGTTCCAGAGATGACGATGTCCTTCAACCCAATACTCAGTTATGTAATCTGTGAACTTTGTGGTTGCTGCATCATTAGCTTCCAGGTCTGCTAGGGCATTCAACCAGACATCCTCAACTTCCTGAACTGGAACCAGGGGCAACACTGCTGCTCGTCTCACCAGAGTGTGAATGTCTCTTGACGTCTTGTAAGGAACAACCAAACCATATTCTTGGACTTTCCGCCAAACACATTGGGTGTAATGAAAAAAGCACCCAGACACAGCAATTCCAGGAAATACACTATATGCAGCGTTATGTACGGCCACTTCATAGTCCACGAATATTTTGCTTGGGTTGAGATTAAGGTTTCTCTGGTTACAAACACCTTTTATCAGATTCAACAACCTCGTATATATGATTTGGCTTTTGCCTGGTAACAAGGCATATACCAAGGGATACATAGCGCCATCCACAAACGCATGGAATGTGTAGAGCTGTGTGAAGAGTCCTGGGCATGTGTAAAACGTTCCATCTCCATATATTGTACTTGCAGCTGTTAGATGTGCGAGGTTTTCAGCAGTGGAAAATATCTTGTCTCCATCGCCATCGTTAACCATGAGGAAAGGCTCCCCTGTTGTGGTTTCTGTCCAGATCCCATCGAGTTGAATTTCCTGTCTTGAGGACGGAAGTTTTGGTAACAACTTTGAACGTTTATAATACAGTCTACCTTTACACGACTGAAATGTTGGGATTTTTTCGACCAAACTGTGACTTTCATTGTCCCAATCTCGGTTTCTTAATTTTACCATTTCCTCGTCATACAAACTTGGAATTGGTTTCAGTTCCTCGCCACAGCGCTTCTTCATAACTTCCATTACTTCATCAACTTTAATTTGAATTGGGTCGGATATGTGGTTATGGTTATCTGACACTTTTATAGGTTGATTGTCCAATGTGTTGATCCTGGCAGGGCAATCTCGTACAATGCATGTCCAGTAAGTCCTGTTGCCGCGATTCAACTTCACCTTGAATCTATAGCCATTATGTACAAGACTTGGATTTCCGAGACGATTCGTAACAAAATATATGTTGACAAAAGCGTTTGCCATTATAAAGTGTTACCAATGACAGTGATACTTCTGTTTTATAGGGTGCACTTTAATTAATGAGCCTTTTCATAAAAGGTATATTTAGCTTACAAGCTGAGGAAATCTGAAATCTGAACCCAAACTGAGTGAATTTAACCAAATCAATCTAATATTGTGAACCATGTTCACTGCGGTAGTTATCTGTCACTTAATCGGTCTGATTGTGAACTGTGTTCAGTGGTCAGGTGAGTAGCATGGCTAAAGCCACTCAAGGGTGAAGCTCAAGCCCTGCTTAATTGGTTAGATTGGATTAACAATTTCTTTTGTTAACATTTTGTTGGCGTTACAAGAATAGCATTTTCCCAAATGTTGGCGTACCAAGAAGACACCCTTTCATTCTGGTCGCCGGGGCTTAATTAGGCACTTTTTAAAAAAGCTGTATATAAGTAATTTATGGGTCGATTTCAGAAATTTAAAATCGAGCAATTGTCAAATTGAAACCCCTTTTCAACGAATACGAATGTGACCATATGTCATTTCATCTAACCTTTAACATTTGAAAATGATAAAGTTCGAACATATTGAAATGTACCTAAGGTTTGTAATATGTTCGCAATAATACTGAACAGACGACCGTCACAGAATGCGTGGGTTCAATATGAAGTTTGATCCTGTTTGTTTTTGCATTACACTTTGGCTGTCAAGTTACATGACAATGCCTAATGGCTGTCAGACCACGAGCCACCAACATGATTTTAGTACAAGGAAACTAACTGTGGATCAAAGCGTCCATTAAATGACCCTAGAAAGTCAGTTCGTTCACAAAAGTAAGATAGATGCATGCAGTTCGGTATGTAAAATGACAATAGCTGGCAAATGGACCAATTTTGCTCTTACATAAAACAACTAACCACTAAAATAATTATTAATGAGAGATCTAAGGGTTAAATACAATCATCGTAGAGTGTCCAAGTGTTAACAGTTACTACAATATTAGCTACTCAATTTGAAGTGCAACCTGTCAACCAGAAGCTGGCATTGGATATTGTAAGCATTATCATTTTTGAAATTTGTTCTCCTCATTGGCAAAAATGAGGTATCAATAATAGGGACAAGGTCTAATCAATAAAAACAGTAAATGACAACTTGACCAAAATTTCATAAAGTTGGTGTAATTACAGGTTGAGTATGAGTTGTATTTATCAACATTGTATGCGGTTTTGAGATCTTGTTTTATGTAACTAAAGGAAGGTTTAATTCCAATATGGCTGGATTTGAAGATATTATATTTCGTGATGGTTATTATCATGTTAAGTACTTTATTTCTGTTTTCCGGATACCCGAGACAAATGTTTCTTTTTGTGAATTGAAGTTTTGCATTTGTTTTTTCCTCTAACCACTCTTTGATTTTTATCCAAATACTTGTAACATATTGACAATCAAATAATAAATGGGGTATTGTTTCAATTTCTTTCACACAGAAATTGCATATATTTGTATCTTTTAAGTTCATCTTATGTAAGAGATCATTTGTCGGTAGAATTCTATGTAAAACAGAGTATTGAAACCACATAAGTTTTGAGTTTAGATTAGATGCAAAAGGCATTTTATGTATAATTCTCTATTCATCTTCGTCTAGTGAACACTGCAGATCTCTTTCCCATTTCCGTTTATATTTATTTTGATTTTCGTGACTTGGTTTTTTTGCAATATATCATAGAAAACTCGACATCCCTTTTTCTTGTTTATAATATCTTCAATTAAATATGGAATGAATGGGGATTCAAGCTTACTATTTGTAACAATGTGCTTTTCCTTTGTATATGATTTTATTGAATGTAGTATACCACCATAGTCGAGAAAATTTAATTTACATTGATATTTTTTTATATAAGTTCCTCATATTTGAAAAAGGTGCCTTCAGAGTTTATGATATCATTTATAAAATAAATACCGGATTTTGACATATTTATGTTATTTATTACCTTTTTATCTATTTTTATATTGTCATTTCGCCATATTGATTGAGAAAGGATTTCAGATTGACTTGTAACAATATGTCCTTTTTGTTTTATAAAATGCCCCCATGCATGCAAAACATCTTTCCAAAAATCGTTTGTTTTTGGAATAATGACATCATTTATGATTTATGCTTCGTTGTACTGATAGAAATCCTTGTGTGAGGGGGATATATTTAATTCAAAGAGAGTTTTCAGTTTTGATTTATCAGTGGAATGAAAGAGTCTCCTCATCCAGCTTATCTTTTGTGAAAGCAGTGTATTTCGTATATCTGGTACTCTTATCCCTCCTTCATCGTATCATGGAGAAATAAATCGAATACACAAACATCATTGATCGACTATGTCTTCATCCCAGCCAATCTCAAATCCTCGATTCTGAAAATTCATGATTATATACCCTATGAAGTATCTGACCACTTTCCTCTGCATGTTTCCTTTCTTGGAGACTCATTCATTTCGGGACAAAAAGAATGGTACAGAAAACCAATAAAATGGGTGAAAGCTAATAGAATTGAGCTTCTACTGGGTAGCGACCTCCCTACAACAAGCAATATCGACAAAGATACCATTGAAAGCTACCGTGACTTCACTACTAGCTCACTCCACAATGCAGCAGCACAGTCCATTCCACGAGGCTCTTTCAAACCTTTCTGGAAAGGCTCGAACCTGGATTTCTACCATTTCCATATGAGAGAAGCAAAACGAAAATGGAACTCAAATGGTAAACCAAGAGATGAAAATAGAAAACTACCTACAAAGTATTCATGTGGAGTTTTCCTAATAGACTGCAATGCGGTTTTCGAAAAGGGTATGGTGCCTCAGTGTCAACCCTCATCATAAAAGAAATAATCTCTCAGTACACACAGAGAAGATCCAACTTTTATAGTGCTTTTTTAGACAATGAGAAAGCCTTCGATCGCATCTGGCATAATGGACTATTAGTAAAACTATTTGATCTTTGAATTCACGGCCGTGTGCGGCAGCTTGTAAATCAAAGTTATAAACACTCGTTTGCAAATATCCTCCATGACGGATGTACAAGCAGAACATTCAACATAAGACAAGGTGTAGGCCAAGGGAGAGTACTCTCTGCTTTCATGTTCCTGGTCTACATCAATGACCTCATCAAAGAACTGGATATGATGTCAAAAGGTCTTGTTCTTGGAGATGAGCATATCCCCAGTACACTTCCAGCAGATGACACAACACTGCTCAGCCCTCAGCCAAACGATTTACTTTTCATGTTTAACACCCTACAGGCCTATGCTACTAAATGGCGTCTCACATACAATGCAGATAAAAGATGTGTGGTCGTTTTCAAAGGAGGACACTCAGTTGATACAAACTTGGCATTTACGCTTGGAAAAAAGACTCTTGCTATAACAACAAACACCATATATGCTGGATCATTAATATGTAACAAAATTCAAGCAGAGAGAACAGGGCGCTCCTGTGCAAAGGCAAGACAATTAATATACTGATTAAAAGACATTGGCTTAAAAGCTGGTGGCATTAGTCCTATGGGATGTGTCAAAATATGGTGTAAAGTAATTTAACCCTGTGCATTCTATGCCTGTGAATTCTGGACAAACATCACTGAAACAGAATATAAATCAATGGACATTATCCAAAGAAAGTTTTCAAGAATAGTACAAAACTTTCATAAACGATCATCAGCGCTGTCAACCGTGCAAAGCTTAAGTCTGTGGTCAATGCATGGAACCATTGACAGACTCAAACTCATGCTGTTCGGCCGTCTACGTCGAACTGATATTGGAAGCATCCATAAAAGGGTGTTTTTATTCAGAATAGGACAATATGTTGTGAATAAGATTTACAACAATTGCTTGACCCATGACCTGCTACAGATAGTACATAAGTACGATCTATGGGCATCAGTAACTGCATTCATGACGACTGGTTACTTTCCAGATAAACTAGACTGGAAAAACACTATAAATAGAAAAATAGCAGAGCCAGAACATTACAACTGGAGACGTATGCTCAATCAGACACCAGAAATGAGCAGATATGCCAGTATTTACAGTGCTTTAGCACCACATAGACTATGGGGAATGTGCGAGCTGTACCCGATTTCTACCAAAAGTGTCCACAGTCTCGTAAAACTTGGTATACTGCCTGTTGTAGGTGGCATGTGTCTACTCTGTGACTCTGAGTGTGACGATGTAGTGAAACACGAACTGCTACACTGCTGCTCTATACTATCTAAGCGTAATGCATTATTTGAACGTTTATTCGACAACATGACTCTCGAAAACTATATGAAATTAGAAGACTATGATGATGAAGAACTTAAGATTACAACCATGCTTGGTGGAATCACACCACTCATAGAAAACATATCGCTTCATGAGTGGGCTGTATTTATTGACATTACAGCACGATGCGTCAGTTCCTGGAATTTGCAAGCTTTATTATATTTGTAATCTGCTTGTTGAAAAATATCTCATGTACATGTACATAATGTCAATTTAATCTTTTGAAATGTTTGTTATGTAACTCTTCATCATAATGGAGGAAATAAAGATCATTCATTCATTCATTCATACAATGTGCTGAACATAGTATTAAAAAATCGTTGATTGGTAACAAAGGGCTAATGGAGTCAGTAGAGCGACAAATCTAGTCACTTTTATCAACCATGATGGCGTCATCGTCTCGAGGGGAAAACAACGTCTTCACATGTCCAATGGGTCAAATAAGTAAAATTCCAAATTAAAATTTGCAGTGCTTATATGGTGAGCGATAACAAAATCACACCAGTGAATGAATGAAGTGCTGATTTATTAAATATGGTCTATGGTCTCTAAAGGTTGTGTGTTACAATATATGACACAATTACAGAGACGTCTTTAACTCTATAGAATATTGTAAAATTGTTACAACCTGTAATCCATCCTCTATTCTGACGCCGTATCATAGAGGTAATTTGAGATTTAGCTATAAGCAAGACAATGAAAGAGCAAACAAGTACCGTTAGCCTTTATTATTATACCCGAGGATACAACGGTAAACGAGTTAAACATTGTGACAAACACTGTGTAGCAAGAACAATTCATTGCCTGAGATCAACCAATAAGGATTGGTTTGCTGTCCGCCTTCTTCTGCTTGAGGTAGATGACGTGGTACCTGCTGGGGTCCTCTACTTCACTCAGGGAGACTGTACTCGGGTCCAAATGGTACAGGTCCACTGGATGTCCGCATATCTGTGACGCCATCTGAAATACAATTATCAAACTTTACAGAAAAATGCATCCAGTGACTGCTATGATTATTTGTAGAACGGTGATCAAGTGATCAGCTAGTCTAGTTGACTGCACTTTGAGTTTTTCATCACATGGTTTAAAGTGAAGGCTCGGAAGCGATGTGCATACAAGCAGGATAGGCTAGATCTCTCAAACTCTTGCATATTAAAGACAAGACACTTACAGTGAATCCATTGTCAGAGCAGCCCATGAAGATGCCGGACAGTCCTGCGTTATTGTTGACATACATCCCGAACTGAAAGGTTGCGATGGGGGTCTGTAGAGGGAGTGTGTCACACACGTCCATAACCTGCAACATGCAATGCTGTTGGATGTCCTTCAAATTTGACAATGTGAAAAACATATTGACCAAAATCCGACCCCCTGATTGCATATGCGGGTCAGAATGAGTTTAAAAGAATGTTTGACATTTAAATGTTTGATTGAGTATCTTTGACGCCGTGAATATGAAGGGACACTTAGGCAATTAAACGATTATGCACTTTCCTGCTTCAAATTTCCCCTCAGAACATTTCCAGTCACATACCGCAGGTCCAGCCTGCCATAGACTTGTGTCCGGGGAGTTACAGAACTGCATGAGCACTGCCTCCGACATCTCATGTCTCCCGTTTGAACACAGACCGGCACTGTCATTGGAGGCCGTCTTGCCCAGTGATACAGCGGCTAGTATGGACGACTCGTCACACTGCAGAGTGATCGGCTTTGGCTCTGTAAGGGGGATAACTCGTCTAGCATTTACAATAATGCAACAGGCATGTTTTATTTAATGTACAGCTGATTTATTTTGCATAAGCAACGTTTGAAAACAATTAAACTGTTTCTAGATTGACTTTCTCAGGCACGACATTAGAATCTATTTAGAAATGTCGCTTTTGCAACGGGAAGAAACTGTAAAGCATTGGATATCCCTACTATAGTTAGCTTAATTTTCCAGGCTTATTTAAACAAAAATGAATTTCCCCTTTATCACAAGTATATATTTTTTAAATAACTTTCCAGTACCTTGTTATTAGGGACGATATACGGATCAAAGCAATTAAAAAGCTCAAGAATCTTTTAATTCTAAGTTCAAGAATTATTTTATTGACATCTATCTCAAGAAAAAAAATTGATCTCAAAGTTCTTGTGAATATATGACTCAACAATGGGATTGCTTATGAATAATTAATATGAACAGGTTAATCAAAATCAATCACAACACATGTTTGTGGTCATATCAGAGAATGTGTTTCAGGTAACATTTGCTTTTAACATTCAGTCATACCAATATCTAACTGAATATGCAAAACAAACAACATCTTCGCAAAGATAATATCTTAATATATGTCGACACGTTTTTTGAGATACGTTAAAGTATATATCAACCTTACTTACTTGGTTTAAGTTTAATCTGTGTAGCTTTATAGATCTTTCCGTCCAATGTACACCTCACTTGCTGCTTGTCCAGTTCTTCAGCCATGAGCAAACTGAGAGTGGACTCGGCAGAGTAGGAACAGTTGTCTAGCTGCACTGGAGCCATGTACTGAATGTCGCCTATCGGAGACCCCCACGCCTGGGTGCTGTCGTTCCTCCACTCCCACACCCAGTTCTTGTCTGGGTTCAGTTCGTCAGCGGTGTGGCCAAGGGTACCCTCGCAGATAAACGTTACATTAGCCCCAATCTCGTAGTTCTCTTGAACAGGCTCGACAGTGATGTTCAGTCCATTTGGGACAGCTAGAAACATGTTTTTATAAAGATATTCAGAACATAATCATTGGTTCACCAGTTTGTTGCCCTCTCGCTCTCTCATTATTCAGTAATGGAGCGTATCCACAACCAAAACCAAAAAAAATTCCACTTGTTGATTTTTTTCGCAAGAGTAGCAATACTTTGAGTGTAATTCAAGTAAATCAATATCAATGTAACTCCCAATTATACTCAAATAATATTAATGTATGTCCCTGAATCGGAAATACTGGGGTATAATATATATAAGATACTTCTCCTGTGTAACCCTTGTGATGGGACCTTCACTAAAGGTCATAAGTCTTGACCTTGTGATGGGACCTTCACTAAAGGTCATAAGTTTTGACCTTGTGATGGGACCTTCACTTAAGGTCATAAGTTTTGACCTTGTGATGGGACCTTCACTAAAGGTCATAAGTCATGACCTTGTGATGGGACCTTCACTAAAGGTCATAAGTCTTGACCTTGTGACTTTGAACTTGGCACAGGAAGCATTACAAGAAAACGTCAACATTGGTCATAACTTTGATTTGGTCAGTGATAGGCCTCTGATCCCTGACATGTTTACCCTTTCAATTGAACTTAGTGATAGTTAACTTTTAAACCGACCTTACCATTCACATGAGGAAGTAGTTCTACCTTCTTAACTTGAAAACACATTTTGGTGGAAACTATCGTTACATTTGAGGGTATCAGTGTTCAACCAACACAGTTTGTTCTCCTTCTTTGTTTCTACGATACATGATGATGTAATTGTAGTTTAATGTATTGTGGCAGGGATTTACCGTTATGTGCAGCAACTATGATCTTGATTTGATCCGTTAACTGAGGTACTCAGCCATCTTATTGCACTCTGAATAAAATAAACATCTTATGCTACATTTTCTGACGATCTGACGTGGAGCGGTAATGTCGAAAGGAAACGATTATAATCAACCAATTGCTGATCATGTTGATAGCTTACTCAAAACATCATTATGCGGGTTGGTAAACCGCCCTTTCGACATCAATCTAGTTCAAACTAGCTGTAATGTTAACGTTATAAGGAACGTATCTAGTTGTAATTAGATTGTTTCGACATGAACCTCTATGCCTAGTGTCGAGTCTTTAAGCGTATGGAATGTAACAAATTGAAATAGATTTTATTCATATCGTCGTCCTATTACTAAAAGGTGTTTTATTTCAGTTTGCAGTCTCGGTCTATGTACGTGAGTATTGCAGCAAATGCATCATATAATGCAGTAGGAAGACATTTATATTCATGTTAATGGAATTATGGATAACTTACTATTTGCTGTGACTGTAACGTCCGTATTTGATTGGCCGACTGACCCCATAGTGTTCAGGTACACTGTCTTGCAGTAATACATCCCGGCGTCATCACAGGTAGGGGGAGATAACTCTATTTGCAGTTGTTGGTGGTTTGGCGTGAGACTCCCAGAGGTCGTCAGTCGTGTTCCTAAAGACGTGTCGGTACGACTGGGGCTGGTTGTTGCTGCGTTGATGCGAACTATCTCAGAGTCCTTCCCGTTTGAATCTCGCCGTCCAATCGCCATCTGAAAGATGCTGGTGATGCCGGCCCGAGTTGGTTCGCATGTCAAAGTGAGGCTTGAACTTCCTCTTAAATCCCCGAGCAGTATGTTATGAGGACTCGCCTTAATCATGAAGTCACCTGAAACGTTCGCAAACGCTGTATCAATAATATATATTCAATTGGGTTAAACGCACTTATTGCAAGGGGTACTTTTTAAAATAAATATTTTGTTGTTTTACACATTTGCTAACACCCAGTGCCCTGGAAGTATGCAATACGTTTCCTGCGACTAAAATATTGAAAGACGAAACACGGAAGACGTGGAGTGATGTCTTCAGTAATCTATATGTGTGTGATGTCAAGGAAGAAAACAAACCGACCTTCACTTTCGTTTTATTTCTATCCAATCAAATGCAGCTGCTTCCCTTACGTTTGTTAACCTACTTTTTTTATTAGCGATGTCTTCAATGTACATTTTATGAACATATACCAAAACATAATCTATTTTTTTTTTACCTCACTGGTCCTGTAAGAGTTTTGACATTTCGATAAGGGAATAAGGGTCACAATTTCCAAAACTTCAGTTTTTTTCTCTCTCCAATAGGTGATTAACAGCATCAACCATTAGTTATGTATTTTTAAAATACTCATTTAATGTACAAGGGTTGATTATTTTCTCTCATTACACCACTTGTCTGATGACTTCAAAATAGATATGAGAAATATTGTTGTACAAATTGACAAAGGATGATCTGTGCAGTTGAAGCAAGGCAATTGGTGTCAAACAGAAATCCAAATTACATAAAAGGTTCACTTCGATACAGAAGTCTAACATTTCGGACTGCAGCTCTATGTGCGGATCGCGTGATTTACTGACAGGATTAACCCTATGTTTAATTAATTAATTTACTCCGGTTGGTTTGCAAAAGCGTTTGAATAAATTGTCGGTTTTTTGCAATAAATGGAAACTAAAGGTCAATATAGATAAGAGTAAGATCGTTGTCTTTCGGAGTGGTGGTCGGTCGCATCAGTAAATTTGAAAAGTTTAGTTATCAAGGGGCATGTCTGGAATGTGTTAGTTCTTATAAATATCTAGGGGTGCATTTCTCTTCATCAGGCTCGTGGTTTGTAACCCAGAAGACATTATCACAGCAGGCTTGGAAAGTAATTAATATGATACGCTCCAAAGTTCAAAATTTTAGCAATCTCCCAATCAATATACAGTTTAATATTTTTGATAAGAAAGTATTACAGGTTTTATTATATGGTTCAGAGGTATGGGGTTTTCACCCAGCTCCTGATGTTGAGAATATTCATGATAGGTTCTGTAAAATTGTATTAGGACTTAGTCGTTATAGCCCCAATTTGGCTGCTAGAGGAGAGGTTGGTAGGTTTTCTCTAAAGGTATTTCGGTTAAAAAGAATTGTGTCATATTGGCTTCGTTTGATAACCCAACATGGGAATACATTACTTAATGCAGCTTATTTATTCGAGTACAAAAGAGCAGAAAGAGGTATAAAGTGCTGGGCTTTTAAAGTAAAATGTTTACTATTCAACTATGGTTTCGGTGATGTGTGGCTCCATCAAGGTGTATGTAATGTAGACATGTTCCTTCACGAGTTTTTACAACGTTGCAAGGATATAGATATGCAACAGTGGCACGATAGGGTTATTAACATCTCAAAGTTAGATTTTTCTGCCATGTAAAAGCTGCTTTTTGCACCGAATTATATACATCTTGTGTTATAACTGCAGATTATAGAAGGGCTCTGTCAAGTCTAAGATGCTCCGGCCATAACCTCCTGATAGAAAAAGGCAGAATGCTGCATATTGAAAGAGCCCAAAGATTGTGTCCTTTATGTGTAATCCCATATGTTGAAAACGAGTATCATTTTTGTCTACAGTGTCCATTTTATGACAGTTTAAGAAAGCATACCCTACCACCGTATTATTGTATTAATCCAACGAAACAAAAACTCGTACAACTATTTAATAGTAGAAATCCTTTTATACTCAATTGTTTGGCAAAGTACGTATTTTTAGCAAGTAAGAAAAGGCGCTTGTTCTTGAAAATGTAATACTCTGCGCTATGTTATGCTTTATCTTATATGACTTGTACATGTGAAGTGGGCCGGTGGCCTGTTTACTGAATAAACCACATCAAATTAATGTAACAAAGTGACAGATTGTTCAGCTAACTTCCATACCAACCAATCAATAGTCTCTATTACAGGTAAAACAATTGCTCGGATTGTAACAGATGGAAAGAACTGACCTCTAGGGGAAGAAAATGGGTATCGTCCATGCAACATTCAAAACGTTATTAGTAAAATGAAGTTTACATAATGTCAACCGAATAAATTCATATGAAAATTAATATTGTATGTAATTTTCTGTTCATAATATTGTATCCAAACTTATATAAGTGTATGCATTTCTGTTGGGAATCTGTTTACAAATCCATGTACTGTATCCCCTAAAACTGCAGTTATCAACAGAGGAATGTGTTGGGCTGTGTCAATAGAAAGGAGTATCTACATCGAGTATAATTAAGTCTGTCATATAGTAGCTTCGAAATGTAAAAACCTTTTTCAGAAGTTATGTATTACTGAACACAACGTGGGACAGAATGTAAGCCTGTTTATCAGCGTTACCACGTCATCAAGTCTATCACAATTTAATAATAATAAGTAATTTGCTGTAGCTTGTATGAGAAAGAAAAACAAACCGTTTTGTGCAGAGACAACCCCCAAAATTAGGAGTCCGAGAAGTACAGCAATCATCTCAACAGATTTTGGTTGATATTTACTGGGTCTTCTCGCTGCTGAACGATCCATAAATAGATAGTCTGGTGCTTTCACGAACTAGGCCGCTAATCTCTTCATATCGGTCACCACAGGTCGACTAAAAGTCCACTTAAATTAATGGATTATTTTTTATGTGTCAATTTTCTGATTACGTTTTTTGCTTAACGTTGACATGATTAAATGCAACTGCATATTCACACAGCGGTCATGATTGGATTTTATTCTTTAAAATCGTTACTTATTTAAGATCTACATTGTCGTGATCGAAATGTGGAGATCTAAATTATCTAGTGGCATGTTTATGACCGTGGAAAAATACGTAACACGTGTGGTGTCATGCCAAAATGTTGCCGATTTCTCAAAAATCGTTTCAAACGTATCATTCCGGGTGCTTGCACATATTTATGCCCACAGCTTAACAAACTGTTTTAGCAGGGCTGCCTACTTGTACACTTTTGGATTATTTTGTACACTTGACAGTCCTAAAATATGATTGTACACCAATGTTACAAATTGTACACCTCTTCTCTAGAGATATATAAAAAGTTCATTTCATAAATTTCTGTATAGAATAATGGAGTTCTGAACTGTTAAAGTATAACTAAGTTCCAGGGTTAACCCCAGTAAACAAGCCAGACGATGATTATTGTTGCCTAACCAGTGTAACTCGGAACTAAAACTATCAGACTTAATTCATCGAGTTGTACACCTAATTATATAAAAATTACAATGTACTCCCAAATTGGTATATATCTACACTTAACATGAAAGGAGGGTAGACAGCTCTGTTTTAATTCTATTTTCATAAAGTAACATTTTACCTCGGGCTTAAAAACGTAAAATGTCCGAAAACTAAGAATATTGAAACATTCATGAACAGATACAATTTCAAAAAAGATATTTGAAATACGAACCGAGTTAAAAAAAAATGTTACAAAATACAGATTTCTCTATATCATACATGAGAAGGTAAGTCACATTTTAAATATGTTTTATATTTAGAGATTGTTGGAATATCACGTTAAGATCAAATTCACACACAGTAAAGCAACCTTGCGATGAATGAATAGTTTTTTTTATCACATTATTTCCTTTTCTCAGGGTACAGAATTTTTCATTTTCATTTCATAGTTAACACAATAAATGATACAAAATATTTGACATGCAAGTTCATCTACATGAACAGATTGTGGCAAGATGACCAGAATGAGATATATGAATCGTATTTGCACTGTGAGTAAGCGTTGGATTTATGTAAGTGGAAATTTAATCTCAATTTCGGCTTCAGACCGCTCATGTACGGCATTACGTTTATGCCAATTTTCGATGGTAGATGTATTCTTTTGTTAACTTAATGATGCATTTTAGAACATTATTTCCCCCTTTCTGTGAATCCCAGAATGATCGTATTTGCGTTTAGATTTAGACAGATGTCCGTTCCTTTTCAATCAATTCCGTTAGCTCCTGCCACAATCTCTTGACACATCTGGATTCATATAGTAGATGGATAATTGATTCTATTTCAACGTTGCAATATGTACATAGTGGTGTTTCTATTAGTTTGTATTTGTACAAGTCTTTATTTGTCGTAAGGATTCTATAGAGAACACGATATTGGAACTACCTTTGCTTGATGCTATAAGATGCTTGGAAAGATCAAGAGTTTTATGTCTTCCACATATCTAGTGTAATGTCTATTTTTAATTATTTTCTCCATTTGGTTTTATATTTTTTCTTTTGCATTGCGTTTTCTTTGATGAGTTGGGTATAAAATATGCTACATCCTTTCCAGTTCTAAATAGTATTTCCAAGTTAGGAGGGATAAAGGGTATGTCTTTCTGTTTGTTAATTGTTTTCAAACACCGTTTGAAATAAGATTTCATTGAGGATATTAATCCTGCGTATTCTAGAAAGTTTGTTTTGACTCCGTACAATTGTACGAATTCATTAACCGGTAGAAATGTATTATCATATTTTATAACGTCGTTTACAAACTTTATAATATTATTAAATTGTAGTTGTGATCATATATTACTGGTTATCTTCAATGATTGTTATTATTTGCCCAAATATATTGTCTACTGAGTTGGTCATGATTATATTGAATTTTGTCTTGCAACTCTGCCCGGCTTCAAATACATCTTTCCAGAATAGGCTAATGAGTTCAGGAATATATTGCGTCTTAAGATACATTGGTCCCATTTCAACGGGAGTTAGCATACTAGCATACTCGTTTCATTTGATGTAAATAAATATGTTTTAAGTTTGAATCCTGTACTTATAATATTCTGATCCATGATATTTTTAGCGACTTTATTGTTTCAGGTATAGCAGACATTTTCAAACCACCTTCCTTGTACTTTTTATCATTAAATATAGTTTTATTCTGTCAGGTTTGCCTTTCCAAATGAAGGAGAACAACTTTCGTTGCAGATTTGTCATTGTTTCTAGTCTTGGGTTCGCAAGGGAAGTGAATAAATGATAAGGTTTTGGTAGTTTTAGAATTTTCAGAATAGTTATTCTTCCCAAAGGCGTAAGGTCTCTCAGATACCAGAGCTTCATTTCTTTTCAATTTCCTGTAGCTTATCTGTGTAGTTTATTTCTACCATTTCTGTTAAAGGGACACTCCGTATGTTATTGCAGTAACATAGTTCAAAAGTTACCAAGGGTGTTATATTATCGAGAAGTAATGACTGTTGTCGAAAATTACCCTTTTAGAGCCAATCTGTTCAGTATAGTTATATTATTACGATGTTTTGTCTTGATTATGATCGAAAACCGGACAATGTTCCGCGGCTGTCGCGCGTCAATTGTTCAAACGTAATTTATATGTAGGAGACAAAGAGACAGATATTGGTTGGTACTGTTCGATGGAACATATAACTGGCATACCTGTACATGGGCGCATGAACTCGGCTTCTTATTGTCTATTTAGCCGCTACTCGAGTTTCATTGAAAACAAGTTATTGTCAAATATTTGCGTAAGGGGATACATGAAAGTTAAGTGAGATGATTTAGACGTAAATCAGGACGTTTGATGTTTGTATGTATCAAATCTGAATAAAATTTCATGAAAAACACGGACTGTCCCTTTAAGAGTTAACCACAGGCTTAATGGTGTATATGGAGAATTATATTTCGTTACAGTAAAATACTTGTTTCTGATTGGCTCACCTTCGTCATAGCTGCCATAGTAACAGCTTCTAGCTAACAGTAGGTGTCGCATTATGGACAGATGACGTTATAAAATGACACACGCTGTGTACAGAGTTTTGAACAGTTCGATCAGCTATTTACGGGTCTATTAATTAGAGACTTATTTTTCCATTAGTTGCTGCTTTGTTTTGAAACAAATCTTATTTTGCATTGCTTGCACACTCAATTAGATAAAGAATAATTCGTTTTAAGGCATTTAAAAGCTTGTAGTAATACGTTATACGACGTTTAACATTTCAGTCGAGACGGCTGACGACATTTTGTTTACGTTTGACCTATTTGGAAAGAAACCTTGGTTGCTTGGCTGCTGCCTACAGATCCACTCCTCCCAGTGAAAATAGCTTTTGGGAACAGCGCTACCATTGCGCGGCAAAACTTAAAGCGCGCAACCCGAAAACAAAAAGACACTTATGACATGAAACAGGCGCTTAATACATACAAAGAGGATGACCTAGTTAAGTAAGTTGATGTCAGCAGGCGGGTGGGGGTTTGTCTGAAGCTGCAACTTCCGGCTCTAGTGGTGAAGAAGTTAAGTATGCTTGAGTATGTCATTCAGACCAACGAGACTGGGGTGTAGAGGATCGTTCATCATAATCGACTAAAACCATACGCAGCAGATCATAGATCATCAAGTGGATCATCAAAGCCCTTAAACAGAAGAAACAAGCAAAAACGTGAGCGTGGCTCACTAATACCTCTAACTTTTAAAGTTTTTGTTGGGCATATAGTTGTTGCAAGTGTGGGGAGACGGAAGAGAGGAAGAGCATTCGCAGCCACGTCTACAAAAACCACGTCCCCCTGGACGAGTCACCATTTTACTGCACACTCTGCAATTTTCGGTCAGAACACAAGAGCGACCTCGAAAGGCACGAAAGAGCATGTGGAGAGAAGAAAGAGGTTGGAAGTGACTGGAGAGGATGCAGACTCGGTCCGACACTTGAAGGCATCGCTCGAGCCATAGGCCATCACAGAGCTGGACATGGTGAAGCTGTCATCATCATCCAATTATGTTAATGAGTGGGATTTTATCATTGCCTTTGAATAAATTAGTGTATATTTTTCAATTTTTTCAATTTGTGCAGATCGTACTTTGCAATTTCCATTGACGATTGAGTCTGTTAATGTGAGCGGGTGCAACTGAACTCTGACAAGAATCCGACAATACGTTGTTGGAAATTGTCTGAACTTGTGGAATAAATCCAAGTCAAACTTTCGCGGGTAAGTTCACGAAGGTGAATATCTATCTTCTCATCATCCAATTAATTATGTTTATGAGTAGGATTTTATCATTGCCTCTGAATAAATAAGTGTATATTTAGAACATTTGCAGTTTGTGCAGAAATCTCCAACAGTGTGTTCCGAAAAGGCCTTGTCGGACCATGTGACCAATATCTATAAATACAGGTGTCATCCTCGCTTGCGTCAGGCTGCTAGCGATCGTTATCTTGAAAGGATCGTTCCTATCACCCTTACTGATAAATTGGGTTACTTATTATATTATTATATTAAATTATTACGGGCTATTATTGTTGTATCGTAGTGCTAGAGACTCACATAAGTAATGATAGGATGAAGTAGTATTTTTTTCCGGCCGTTAGATTAGTAGCCAACACTTCTGCTTGATATTAAAGTTTTACCTAAGTGTTTGAGGGATTTTTCTTGCATAAGTTATGAATATAGCAAACTGAGTGAAGTTCAGGGTGGTGTTTGAATAGAATTGAATATAGATTTTGTAGTATTTACAGCGAAGTAGCTGTAGTGCATTCACCTAATATTTGCTGTTCACTACTACAATCGCAGGGTAATTTCTGTGATATTTGATGAGATATTTTCACGAAGTTCTCCATAACATAATTGCTCGACAGGAGTAGAATATCATTGTTGACATTGGCGTATTGTTGTTTATTGCCGCAGAGATATTCTTGCAGTCCTTGAGATTATCTTATAGTGTTCATTTATTATTGCCATTGATAATCGCTGTTTTAAGATGTGGTTTATTCAGTAAACAGGCCACCGGCCCACTTCACATGTACATGTCATATAAGATAAAGCATAACATAGCGCAGAGTATTACATATTCAAGCGCCTTTTCTTACTTGCTAAAAATACGTACTTTGCCAAACAATTGAGTATAAAAGGATTTCTACTATTAAATAGTTGTACAAGTTTTTGTTTCGTTGGATTAATACAATAATACGGTGGTAGGGTATGCTTTGATAATCGCTGTTGATATTTATTATTATCTTTCATGCTACTGTAATGTGAGTTGATATATTGGTCACTTTAGCATCAGAGTAAATAGCTGTCGGTAGTTCTTTACATTTATTTAAATAATAATAAGTCATATAATCTAGGTCACAGTTTGTTTGTTTTGTAGATATTTCTTCTAAATATTCCGTCCAGTATTTAAAAGGGGCAGTAGCACGTTTTTTTCAAATTTTATTTTTTCAAATTTCCTATGTATATTGATAGTTTCTGTCATTTATATTAACTTTAGAGGGTAAACATCTTATTACACAAACCAATTATCCGTAGTGGTAATAACTGTATTGCGTATAAAGCAAAAAATGCATGGCTGCCATTTTATTGTGAACACAATTTAATCATTTCGCATAACAACAATTCCCATGGCTTTATCGAACCATGTACAATCATTTTTAACTTGATTTTCCAAAGAGAGGATGGTCTTTTACTATTGGTGACATTATTATTCAATTACATTTCATCGACTTATTTGAGTGAAAAAACGTGCTACTGCCCCTTTAAATACCATCGGTTGTTGCCAGTTGTTAAAAGTTTTCGACCATTCCATGATGTATTGATGAACTGAGTGTCTCACCAAAGAGGGATCATATAATTCCATCAAATATATTTACCTGTCAGTATGGTCTAATTTAATTTGTGATGGCCCTAATGTGTTCCTTGCCCCCCAAAACGTTGAAATAGACATCTAGAACAACAAAATTTGAGTGAATAGTACATTTGGAGATGTCGGCGGCCATTGACGCCATATTGGATTTGTGTGTTGAATTATAGACAAACACCATTTTTTTAATGATATAAATGTGTTCGTTGCCTCCAAAAGCCTTTGGAGAGACAGCAAGATCATCATATTCGAGATGATGGTTACAGAGTTATGATCATTATAAGGTTTTGGACGCCATCTTGAAAAAAAAGTTTTCCGGGGGTAAACTTTTAGTATGTTATGAAGTAAACTAACCCCTACCAGAATCATTTGAGACATTGGCAACATCCCCAGTGCTTTTTCTCTTTCTCCACTGGTCAATCGCGGCATGATTTCGTACATGTGTGCCATATAATGCAAAGTAGGCATCGTTTATACCCTGTAGAAGCATTCAGTTCATGAAAGTACTGCTTGAATTTTGCTACATTTGAGTGATAATGCGTTTGGGTGATAGACAAACAAATTTAAAGTTTTCATTTTCAACCGAAAATGTTCACATTAATAATCGTCTGTGTTCCTAAATACTATTAAGTCATTTGACAACACAGTAAACTCGTTTTCACTAAGGTAAATTACGAGAAAAGATCTTTAATGACCAGAAAAATATATTTCATAATTTTCACACTTAAACTTACTCAATAATAGTATTTTCCTCGTTTAGGGGCTATGATGTAAAGCATACAACCTTTTTGTCTAGTCACAAACGTAAAAGTTTACTTTCAACTTCTTCTGGACATCTAAATCACATGTATTGGATACTACCAGCCTGGTCGAAAACCGGACAATTTTAAACTTCTTAAACAAGCTGCATTTTGACACAATATGAATCCTTCAGGATTTTTAAACGTGTTATTAGCTTAAAGCTACGTTATTCAGCTTTATTTTGAACCATTCATGTCTCAAATATCTTTGATACTTAAAAAGTTATTAAAAAAAGAAATGAGGTAACGTTTCTTTTGGCGTTTAGTGTATTTCAGAGACGTCGCTCTGAGGGGTTTTTCTAACACAGGATCTGATAACTTCAAACTTCATTCCGTGATTCCGTCCAGCGTCAGATCCTGAATCATAATGAGTTCGAGATCATCAATGAGTAGAAAATGAAATTCACAGATGGATCACAAAATGGAGCCAACAATACAGAAAACCTGAAACCATTCTGGGAAACCATTCTGGGAACGTTTGAACGAATCAATCAAGGCCTCTATCCTAAATTTACACCATGTTAGTAATTCTACTGACAATGCCTGTGACAACTGCCACTGTTAAAAGCTCATTTTCGTGATGAGGCATTGGAAAACCAATTTGCTCTCGGCAATGATACAGGATTGGTATAGTAGCATTTCCTTGATCCATGGACACAAGACTTCCCCTGTCAGCATTGATGATGTCATTACAAAATATGCTGGACAGAAATCTTGCCGCTTGAAATTTCTGTTCAAGAAATGAAGTCAAGATATTAAGGGATGCAACATTCCTCAGATGTATTTTCAGATGACACGATGCATTGAATCTGATGAAAGATTACTGCATATAACATTATTCGAAGTGACCAAGCTGTTTTTTTTTAAAATAACAAGAAAAAAGTGAGCATGGCTAACATACCCCCGCCATCCGCTATCCGTCCATTGAGAATTATAGATGTGAAGAGTACTATGTTTAAAAAACAGCTTCAAGCATCATAATATTGTCCAAAATAATGTTGGGAACTGGCTTTGTTATTACAAAATTCCATTCACCCAGATGTAATATTTTTCAGCTAACTTAATTTTTCCCATTATAGCATCACACCGGTAATTTGTACCAAGTTCAATTAGATTCAAGGGCTTCATAACTCTGTAAAAAATACTATTTCGGAAATGAATTTTAAACTCGATGAAGAGTATCATCTGGATTACCTCATTATTAAAATTCACATTCACCTAGATGAAATATTTTCGTACAAAACTTGTCCCCATTGGAGCATCACAGTTCTTTTGGTACTAAGTTCAATTTCGGATTCAAGGGCCATAACTCCGTAAAAATAATACTTCGGAATTGGTTTTCGAACTCGATAAAACGTATCGTCATGAGTATTCACAACCAAAATTTCATTCACCTAGGTTGAACAGTATCCGAGAAAACTTCTCCCCATTGAACACAATAAAACAAAAAAATAGAGCCATGGGCTCTGTAGCTCATCAGGATTTCATTGATTTATTATCTTAGGTTGAATATCTACGTTATCTCGAGTAATACATTGTTAACAAGCAAAAAATAGGTTTTTAGATCATGACCCCTGTGACCCATATTTGGAGTCACAGGGTCACCAATCCTACAATTAAGAATCACCTTTGACCAAAGAGTCTCTACACAACATTTCACCTTTCTAGAGCTTTACATACTTGAGATAAAGATGAAAATAGGTTTTTGGGTCATGACCCGTGACCTAGATTGGGGTCACGGGGTCACGAGATCTACAATTTACAATCCCCATTGGCCAAGGAGTCTTCACACAACTTTTCAGCTCTCTAGACCTTTTGGAACTGGAGAAGAAGATGAAAATAGGTTTTTAAGGATGTGACCCCTGTGACCCCATTTGGGGTCACGGGGTCACGAAATCTACAATTTAGAATCCCCATGGGCCAAGGAGTCTGCACACAACTGTTCAGCTCTCTAGACCTTTTGGAACTGGAGAAGAAGATGAAAATAGGTTTTTAAGGATGTGACCCCTGTGACCCCATTTGGGGTCACGGGGTCACGAAATCTACAATTTAGAATCCCCATGGGCGAAGGGGTCTGCACACAATTTTTCAGCTCTCTAGGGCATTTGGAACTGGAGAAGAAGATGAAAATAGGTTTTTAAGGATGTGACCCCTGTGACCCAATTTGGGGTCACGGGGTCACGAAATCTACAATTTAGAATCCCCATGGGCCAAGGAGTCTGCACACAACTTTTCAGCTCTCTAGACCTTTTGGAACTGGATAAGAAGATGAAAATAGGTTTTTAAAGATGTGACCCCTGTGACCCCATTTGGGGTCACGGGGTCACGAAATCTACAATTTAGAATCCCCATGGGCGAAGGGGTCTGCACACAATTTTTCAGCTCTCTAGAGCATTTGGAACTGGAGAAGAAGATGAAAATAGGTTTTTAAGGATGTGACCCCTGTGACCCCATTTGGGGTCACGGGGTCACACAATCTACAATTTAGAATCCCCATGGACCAAGGAGTCTGCACACAATTTTTCAGCTCTCTAGAGCATTTGGAACTGGAGAAGAAGATGAAAATAGGTTTTTAAGGATGTGACCCCTGTGACCCCATTTGGGGTCACGGGGTCACGAAATCTACAATTTAGAATCCCTATTGGCCAAGGAGTCTGCACAGAACATCTTTAGCTCTCTAGACCTTTTTGAGGTGGAGAAGAAGATGAAAACAGGTTTATAACGATGTGACCCGTGACCCATTTGGGGTCACGGGGTCACGAGATCTACAATTTACAATCCCCATTGGCCAAGGAGTCTTCACACAACTTTTCAGCTCTCTAGAGCATTTGGAACTGGAGAAGAAGATGAAAATAGGTTTTTAAGGATGTGACCCCTGTGACCCCATTTGGGGTCACGGGGTCTCACAATCTACAATTTAGAATCCTCATGGGCCAAGGAGTCTGCACACAATTTTTCAGCTCTCTAGAGCATTTGGAACTTGAGAAGAAGATGAAAATAGGTTTTTAAGGATGTGACCCCTGTGACCCCATTTGGGGTCACGGGGTCACACAATCTACAATTTAGAATCCCCATGGGCCAAGGAGTCTGCACACAACTTTTCAGCTCTCTAGACCTTTTGGAACTTCAGAAGAAGATGAAAATAGGTTTTTAAGGATGTGACCCCTGTGACCCCATTTGGGGTCACGGGGTCACGAAATCTACAATTTAGAATCCCCATGGGCCAAGGAGTCTGCACACAACTTTTCAGCTCTCTAGACCTTTTGGAACTGGATAAGAAGATGAAAATAGGTTTTTTAAGATGTGACCCCTGTGACCCCATTTGGGGTCACGGGGTCACGAAATCTACAATTTAGAATCCCCATGGGCGAAGGGGTCTGCACACAATTTTTCAGCTCTCTAGGGCATTTGGAACTGGAGAAGAAGATGAAAATAGGTTTTTAAGGATGTGACCCCTGTGACCCCATTTGGGGTCACGGGGTCACGAAATCTACAATTTAGAATCCCCATGGGCCAAGGAGTCTGCACACAACTTTTCAGCTCTCTAGACCTTTTGGAACTGGATAAGAAGATGAAAATAGGTTTTTAAAGATGTGACCCCTGTGACCCCATTTGGGGTCACGGGGTCACGAAATCTACAATTTAGAATCCCCATGGGCGAAGGGGTCTGCACACAATTTTTCAGCTCTCTAGAGCATTTGGAACTGGAGAAGAAGATGAAAATAGGTTTTTAAGGATGTGACCCCTGTGACCCCATTTGGGGTCACGGGGTCACACAATCTACAATTTAGAATCCCCATGGACCAAGGAGTCTGCACACAATTTTTCAGCTCTCTAGAGCATTTGGAACTGGAGAAGAAGATGAAAATAGGTTTTTAAGGATGTGACCCCTGTGACCCCATTTGGGGTCACGGGGTCACGAAATCTACAATTTAGAATCCCCATGGGCCAAGGAGTCTGCACACAATTTTTCAGCTCTCTAGACCTTTTGGAACTTGAGAAGAAGATGAAAATAGGTTTTTAAGGATGTGACCCCTGTGACCCCATTTGGGGTCACGGGGTCACACAATCTACAATTTAGAATCCCCATGGGCCAAGGAGTCTGCACACAACTTTTCAGCTCTCTAGACCTTTTGGAACTTGAGAAGAAGATGAAAATAGGTTTTTAAGGATGTGACCCCTGTGACCCCATTTGGGGTCACGGGGTCACGAAATCTACAATTTAGAATCCCCATGGGCCAAGGAGTCTGCACACAACTTTTCAGCTCTCTAGGGCATTTGGAACTGGAGAAGAAGATGAAAATAGGTTTTTAAGGATGTGACCCCTGTGACCCAATTTGGGGTCACGGGGTCACGAAATCTACAATTTAGAATCCCCATGGGCCAAGGAGTCTGCACACAACTTTTCAGCTCTCTAGACCTTTTGGAACTGGATAAGAAGATGAAAATAGGTTTTTAAAGATGTGACCCCTGTGACCCCATTTGGGGTCACGGGGTCACGAAATCTACAATTTAGAATCCCCATGGGCGAAGGGGTCTGCACACAATTTTTCAGCTCTCTAGAGCATTTGGAACTGGAGAAGAAGATGAAAATAGGTTTTTAAGGATGTGACCCCGTGACCCCATTTGGGGTCACGGGGTCACACAATCTACAATTTAGAATCCCCATGGACCAAGGAGTCTGCACACAATTTTTCAGCTCTCTAGAGCATTTGGAACTGGAGAAGAAGATGAAAATAGGTTTTTAAGGATGTGACCCCTGTGACCCCATTTGGGGTCACGGGGTCACGAAATCTACAATTTAGAATCCCTATTGGCCAAGGAGTCTGCACAGAACATCTTTAGCTCTCTAGACCTTTTTGAGGTGGAGAAGAAGATGAAAACAGGTTTATAACGATGTGACCCGTGACCCATTTGGGGTCACGGGGTCACGAGATCTACAATTTACAATCCCCATTGGCCAAGGAGTCTTCACACAACTTTTCAGCTCTCTAGAGCATTTGGAACTGGAGAAGAAGATGAAAATAGGTTTTTAAGGATGTGACCCCTGTGACCCCATTTGGGGTCACGGGGTCTCACAATCTACAATTTAGAATCCTCATGGGCCAAGGAGTCTGCACACAATTTTTCAGCTCTCTAGAGCATTTGGAACTTGAGAAGAAGATGAAAATAGGTTTTTAAGGATGTGACCCCTGTGACCCCATTTGGGGTCACGGGGTCACACAATCTACAATTTAGAATCCCCATGGGCCAAGGAGTCTGCACACAACTTTTCAGCTCTCTAGACCTTTTGGAACTTCAGAAGAAGATGAAAATAGGTTTTTAAGGATGTGACCCCTGTGACCCCATTTGGGGTCACGGGGTCACGAAATCTACAATTTAGAATCCCCATGGGCCAAGGAGTCTGCACACAACTTTTCAGCTCTCTAGACCTTTTGGAACTGGATAAGAAGATGAAAATAGGTTTTTTAAGATGTGACCCCTGTGACCCCATTTGGGGTCACGGGGTCACGAAATCTACAATTTAGAATCCCCATGGGCGAAGGGGTCTGCACACAATTTTTCAGCTCTCTAGGGCACTTGGAACTGGAGAAGAAGATGAAAATAGGTTTTTAAGGATGTGACCCCTGTGACCCCATTTGGGGTCACGGGGTCACGAAATCTACAATTTAGAATCCCCATGGACCAAGGAGTCTGCACACAACTTTTCAGCTCTCTAGACCTTTTGGAACTGGATAAGAAGATGAAAATAGGTTTTTAAAGATGTGACCCCTGTGACCCCATTTGGGGTCACGGGGTCACGAAATCTACAATTTAGAATCCCCATGGGCGAAGGGGTCTGCACACAATTTTTCAGCTCTCTAGAGCATTTGGAACTGGAGAAGAAGATGAAAATAGGTTTTTAAGGATGTGACCCCTGTGACCCCATTTGGGGTCACGGGGTCACACAATCTACAATTTAGAATCCCCATGGACCAAGGAGTCTGCACACAATTTTTCAGCTCTCTAGAGCATTTGGAACTGGAGAAGAAGATGAAAATAGGTTTTTAAGGATGTGACCCCTGTGACCCCATTTGGGGTCACGGGGTCACGAAATCTACAATTTAGAATCCCCATGGGCCAAGGAGTCTGCACACAATTTTTCAGCTCTCTAGACCTTTTGGAACTGGAGAAGAAGATGGAAATAGGTTTTTAAGGATGTGACCCCTGTGACCCCATTTGGGGTCACGGGATCATGAAATCTACAATTTAGAATCCCCATGGGCCAAGGAGTCTGCACATAAAATTTCAGCTCTGTGGAGTCGTTGGTTCTGGAGAAGAAGTCGAAAAAGCGAAAAGTTTACGGATGGACGGATGGACGGATGGACGGATGGACGGACGGACGGATGGACGGACGCCGGACACCATGCCATGCCATAAGCCCATCGGGCCTTTCAGGCCTGATGAGCTAAAAAGTCCAAAAAGTGGCGTTTCCATGGAAACGACAACAAATTTAAACCTCAAAAAATTTAAAAGTGTCTGTGCGCGACCGGAAGAACATGGTTAACAACTACAAAGTTTGGTTGATGTACCTTTGACGGTTTTTGAGAAAATTGACCGGACGGGATGACCTCTTTATACCCCCGCTACGAAGGCGGGGGTATAATTAGTCGTTTGAAAGGGGGTTTTGTCACCTGACCTGATATGAAAATCATATCTTAAAACACACTTGCAATACATCAGATCCTGATTCAAAGCTACATTGCATAATTCAACGAGCCTTCTCTGTTATGTAAAGTAAGATATGGTATCTTCAGCAATCTGCAAACATTTTCAAATCTATCATTATCACTGCATACTCAGAAATACGAGTACCGAAAGGAGGATCGGGCGCTTCTCCCCCTAGGAAATAATTTCAAGCACTATATAATTTGCCTACCTTAATTATTTACCGTAGCTACGCCCCTTACCCGATTTCGAAATTTCCTTCAAAGGAGTGGACAAGATCGAGACAAGTCTACGTTTGACAACAATGATCAACTGGTTAGTTCCTTCGAGGGTGTAGTTGTTGACGAAATTGTTGATAAGAATGATGAGAACAGTTTGGGTTTCAAAGATTAACAAGTGTTTGTCACTAACGTGGCAATGTCCCCCACTCCAACGTTGAGTCATGTAAGACACATTTTCTAAATGTGGTTCTTATATTACATTTCTGGTAAAAAATATCATTATGACGTCAAATGTGAGGACATTGGGTGCTAAGGTTCATGACATAGCATTAACAGGAATGTGGTCTCAGTGTTATGCACTAAAAGTTGACTGTTGTCTGCATAATTCTTTAATGACAGATGTCACCAAAAAAGATAACGGATGCTAAGGGTTAATAACAGGAGGCTGAAAGACGGTCAAAGTACCATGGTGACCTTGACCTTTTTTCAAGGTCACCCAATTCGACAGGTGTCTGCATACACACCCATTTTAGGATGGTAAAAAAATTGAAGACATTGGGTGTAACAGTTCACGAGTTATCACACGTTAACAAGAGGCTGAAAAACTGTCAAAGTTACGTGGTGACCTTGTCAATAAGGTCAAGGTCATGTAAGTTGAGTGGTGTCTGCATAGTCCCATTGTAGTCTGGTAAAAAAATTTAAGACACTGGGTCCATCAGGTAATGATATATCGTGTTAACAAAGAATATCGTGTTAACAAAGAGTTCGAATAGTGGTCAAAATGTTGTGGTGACCTTGAAAATAAGGTCAAGGTCAGCAAAATCGACTGTTGTCTGCATAGTCACCCATTGTAGGCTGGTTCTAAAATTGGAGACACTGGATGCAACGGTTCATGAGATATTGCGTTATGCGTAAACAAGAAATGTGACGTACTGACGCCGCTGAATACATAGTTCCCCGTGCCGCGTTCCTGCGGGGGACACATAGGCAGGCAAAGAATTATGTTGGTCGACCACTTCGGAGTAGATGTCAGGCCAATTACGACAGGATCAGTGGATCGTCCATCACTATAAGACCAGAATATTGCGATTGCACCACAGCCTGAGATGATTATATGAGTAATTTCAATAACTCTGGTGAATAAGGTAGATGGCCTGTACAAGAAAAGTTTTTGGTCCTTGTCTGCAAGCCTGAGTCAGGAGCCTTAAGTTCTGAGCAAAAGTTCGATGGGAAACATTATGGCTATCGATAGGGGGAAACAACTGGATGTGTGTTTACCATGAAGAAACATTTTGTGAGCAAAAGTTTGATGGGAAAAATTAAGGCTATCGATAGGGGATGTGTGTTTAACAAAAGAACTATGTGGTGAGCAAAAGTTTGATTGGGAAAATTATTGCTAACAATAGGAGGTAACAACTGGGTGTGTGTTTTCCATGAAGAATCATGTGGTTAGCAAGAGTTCGAAAATGACAGCTTAGATGATAAAACGGAAATTTTAGAACAACTTAAATCATCAAATTTAAAATTAGAAAAGATAAATGAAATAGAAAAAAGGGATAATGATGAGAGCAAAAGTTGAATGGAAGGAAAAGGGTGAAAAACCCACAAAATATTTTCTCTCTCTTGAAAATAGAAATAATATAAATACAATTTTACATCTTAAAATTTTTACATCTTAAAATTCTTTAAGCGAGAACCAGGGATCAAAATAATATTTAGTTTTTGTGATGCGTTGCGCTGCACTTCATGCGGGAATCGTCACGCTCTAAGCCGATCTGACGTCAATTTATGACGTCAATTCGTTTAACTCTTACAATTGTCGTGACTTCATTTTGGGAACTCTAGGCGGAAGGACGCATCAAAATTGGTATTAAAAGGAAGTCATTTTACACGTAAGTACACAATAATTTATCTTTGTGGACGTTTAGTTAGTGATTATTAACTATAAATTTATAGTTATCACTATATAATTATATAGATACGTCTGCAGTTGTCTCATTTTGTATTGATTGACAAGTATTACTGTCATAAACTTGTACGTTTATGTAATATAATTCGTACATTGTACAATATTTTGCATTGTTACTTACGTATATATTGTACGTTTATGTAATATAATTCGTACATTGTACAATATTTTGCATTGTTACTTCGTATATTTGTTGTACATCATAATACTTTATGCTGTAGTATTTTCAAACTTGCAAATTTTCTCCAATATTACTGGGTATCCCTTACTGTTTTAGATAACGTATAGGCCAACTCCTAGGCACAGAATGCCCCATTCTGAAAGTGTTGTAATTTTGGGCCATTCTTTTGTAAAGAGGCTTGAAAAGGACATCGTCTTTGGTAGTGGTAAACTTCCATTACCAGTTTGGCTTTTGGGACCGAAGTGTAAAATTTATTGAGATTGGCGGGCTCACTTTAGATAAACTGAAAAGGTATATCATGGGTGATTTTGATTATCACATGTCTTTTGCACATTTGTAAAACTTGTGGTGCCCGGCTTTCCCGCCGGGACAGCCTGAAAAGACATATTAATGTCAATCATGGACATAACATCTATTGCTGTAAACTTTGCGACAGCAAATATAATAGAAATGATGATGCGAGGAGGCACGTGAGAACCAAACACAGTGGTACCATTGACATCAACAACAGCATTGACGTTCGCCTCAAGCACCCTAGTATGGATAACAGCCCCATCCCGGGACCATCCTTTACATCACCGTTGATAGAACACAACAGTGAAATCGTGGTGACGACCACCCGCCAGCCACACCCTACAACTAACTTTATTATTCCAAAAGTTACTAAAATTAATTTCAACTGCGACCCTCCAGTTTCTTTATTAAAACTCCGTGAGGCTTCACACACAGAGACAGTCGCTTCATCTTCAACAGCCTCCCCTACACCTTCAACACCGGTAGGACGCCCTCTGTCCCAAACCACTTTGGGACATGGCAGATGTCCATATATCATCATGCATGGACAGGTCCCAGTTCCACCATTCAACAACTGGGACCACTGTATAGATCATTCTGATATTACAGAGGCCTGGGAGGTCCTCCCCAGCTTCAACAAGCATAATGTGCCTGCTAGGCTTCCAATCCCTCAGGTGTACGCCTATACACCTAGGGAAGACAATCCCCTCACACTCGCCATGAGGGCCACACTGGATGTTCCAGTTTTAAAGTAACCTATCAACAACATAATAATTATTATGTTACAAGGAACTCTCCTAATTCTATCAACAGAATATAAATTCATATATTCTTCATTTAACACCATGTGTGTTCATTTTTATTTTTGCTATAACGCAAATTAAATATATACTCTTTAACACTATGTGTTCTTATGTCTTCATTCGTGAGCCTTTATCTTTCTTCTTTAGAATGAAAAAGGCCCCCGAGCCTATATTCCCCAAGGGTTTACAGGCAAAATCTATGAAGTTATGTTCATTTTGAACAGTACTTACGCACATTAATATTGAGTGAATTTCTGTATGCAAATCGCTTATTCCTACTCATTATATCTTTTAAAACTACTCATACTTCATGTTTAGTTCTCCTATTTTCAGTTTCAAAAGATAACAAAACTCGTTCTTCTTCCACAACTGCCCATCTAGAAGGATAAAAAACTTTATTTCTTCAAATAACTGCATATGGTCAAATACCTGAAACATGAAATATATGACATTACATATATTATAACAAATCTAACAAAAAGACATACAATTTACCTGGTCACATACAATCTCCCAAGTCATAAAATCCTACAAATCTGAGTTCGAATTTTCGGGAAATTTCAACTACACCACCGGAAATACCGGAAGTTACACCGGAACCCGAAGTCCCACCGGCAGTTATCACCGAAAATTTTCGGCAAATCCCACCGGAACCGGAAGTCCCACCGGACCACCGGAAGTCCCACCGGAAGTTACACCACCGGGGCCTCAGGTCACGTGACCACACCTAAGAGTATATAAGGAGAGCCAAAACCGATGCTTAGACAGAGTCTGATGAGTCTTACAATTAAGACGAAACTAGTAACTCAAAAGCAATCAATCCACATTGCCCCTCAACAGTTGATAGGGTCACCCCACCCTTAACCTTTATCACATGTCTAGGTTAAACCCCGAAATGTTGGTGGTACAATTAGGGGGGAATGATTTGTGTTGTGAGAACGCCGACCCGATGAAGATCGCCGGCGAGTTCGTAGATTTGCAAATGCCTGGATCATGACTAACTTATCCAAGGCCTTTAACTAAAACCAAAGCTCCAAACACCACCATGTACTTTCTCAATGGATTTAAGATCGAGTTGGACAAGAACTTTGATTCTCAAGCCAGTCCTAATAGCAAAGCAAGCGTTATTTGTAAATAATTGTTACAAAAAAGTGACACCATGTCACCCCGCTGCTATCAAGAAATGAAATCAGTCTCGTAGTGACCTCGAAAATGAGGTCAAGGTCACCAAAATCGACCTATACCAAATTTGAAGACTCAAGGTGCAACACTTCATGAGATAACGCACATTCTAGAGACTGACCAGACCTTAAAATGAGGTCACGGTCATCCAAATCGACAGTTGTCTGCGTATTCCCCAAAATAAGACTGGTACCAGATTTGAAGACTGAAGATGCAGCGTTGACTAGCATTTAGTTTATTATATTAATATGTTTTCCTTACCAACACCATTTTACAAATTTAAAATATTAACATAAAATGGGGCCCTAAGATGCCTTAATTTCTATGAGCTTCGTAATCTAGACTTGCTATAATTTTGCAGACTGTAGTATAATATTCAATTCACGACCAGCCCAAACTAAGGTTATTTGATAGAGGGACACACTTGGATGTGCGTGTTACATAAGAAGCAAGTGGTGAGCAAGAGTTTGGGAAGATTATGGCTTTGATGGGGGGAAACAACTGGATGTGTGTTTACTATTAAGAATCATGTGGTTAGCAAGAGTTCGATGGGAAAAACCAAGGCTATCGATTGGGGATGTGTGTTTAACATAAGAACTATGTGGTAAGCAAGATATGGTTTGATATGAAATATTATGGCTATCGATATGAGGAAACAACTGGGTGTGTGTTTACCATGAAGAACCATGTGGTTAGCAGAGTTCGATGGGAAAACTATTGATACTGCAACAGACATGACGTTCCGAGTTTGAATGACTTGAAAAGATTCAAGAACGAGTTCGACAAGAACTTTGGTTATCAAACCAGTCCTGATGGCAAGATTTGAAAATACGTGGATGATGACTAACTAATCCAAAGCTTTTAACTAAAACCAAAGCTCCAAACACCACCATGTAGTTTCTCAATGGGTTTAAGATCGAGTTAGACAAGAACTTTGATTTTCACACCAGTCCCGATAGCAAAGCAAGCGTTATTTGTAAATATTTGTCACAAAAACATGACACCATGTTACCCTGCTGCAATCAAGAAATGAAATCAGTCTAGTAGTGAGACGTAAATGAGGTCAAGGTCACTCGAATCGACTGGTGTGTGTATATGTATGTATGTGTATATCAGAACTGCCTACCCTTCTTTCGTGTTAAGTGTATACATGTATCATCCCAACTGCGGATCCGTCCCATCTTAAGACTTGGGATACATACTGCATTTTTGGAGTATTTTATCATGTTGGGCGTAAAAAAATGATGAAGTAAGTATGATACTATCAGTTTTAAGATATCCTGCTCTTGTTTGACAGCAATAATCATTGTCTGACTTTGTTAACTGAGGTTAACTCTGAAACTTAGTCATTATCTAACTCTGAAACAGTTCAGTACTCCATTATTCCATAGAGGAATTTATGAAATGATTTTTAAAATGTTCACAGCAGAGGTGTATAATTTGCAACATTGGTGTACAATCATATTTTAGGGCAGTCAAGTGTACAAAATACTCCAAAAGTGTACAAGTAGGCAGCCCTGGTATATATATATATTTCTTACCAAAACCATTTTACAAATAATTCAAATATGCAAACAAACAACATAGAGTCCTAAAGATGGCTGAATTTCTGAGAGCTGAGTAATCTAGACTTGCTATAATGTTCTAGACTGGGCTGGTCGTGAATTTAATTATTTGATCTAGGGTCTGGGGGGTCTGGATGACAAACTTGGTGCAGCGGTTCATAAGATCCCGATAACAAGAAACGGGGCGGTGTAGGGAGATCTGAATACTGTACATGTACATGCTTCACCCGGCGGGGGGAAATAATCGAGGAGATAATGAAAATGACTAAATCAACGTTGATTTATTAGGAATAGATATATTTACTATGGGATGCAATTATCAAAGTAATGGGGACGGTAATAGTTAAATTAAATGTGGCCAGTACATTGAATGTTCTCATTTGCCCGGAGGTTTACAGGGCAGTTAACGATGCCTGACTCGTGCCAACTGGTCAAGTTAGGTCATATTTGCTGGCAAACAATAGTCCGCTTGGCGCTCGCCCATGCAACCGACAGTACTGTAGAGTTTGAAGTGATTCTCTCGCTCGGAGAAAGAACAAACAAATGTTCAACTGTTGATTTAAGATTAGGGTTATTGTGAAGTAACACAAAGATCTACACTGATGGAACAGGATGATAGTTTAGCTAAAATTTACTAATTCGTCTGCATCGTTAAATGTCTGTGGGCAAGATGCTGATATTTCACGACATTTCATTGACTAAAACATGACATGCTATGCTATTTAGCGATGCGTAAGCAACCTATGATAAATGAGATTTATGGAGTAGCGGATACAAGTAACACTGATGGAGCAATGGAGAAATTTACACAATCTACAAGTGCTTTTGGTATTTTCAACTTCTTCACATTTTTATGTTTACCTGTTTCCATCCGGAGCAGGTCTCAAAAACGGTAAGGCATAGCTCAACGGAACTTGATGTATGTAACAATCAACAGTAGATGTGCCTTTTCGTATTTTCAACTTCTTCACATTTTTATTTTCCCCTGTTTCCATGGAAACGCAACTTTGAACTTCGTTTCCGTAGCAGATCTCAAAAAGCGGATGGCATAGCACTTCAAAACTTGATGTGTGCGACAATCGTCAAGGTAGCTGTGCCTTTTGGTATTTTCAACTTCTTCACATTTTTATTTCCATGATCCATGGCAACATAACATGGGTTTTCGTTTCCAGAGCACATCTTAAAAACTTCAAGACATGGCTCTACAAAACTTGGTGTGTGAAACAATCAGCATGTGTAGATATGCCTTTTGGTTGTTTTTCTTTTTTAAAAATGATTTTTATATGTTTCCATGAAATCATAACTTAAACGCGTTTTCAACTTGGCGGGGGATGTAACCGACTCCGTCTGCTTGTTAAAATATGACTTCAATTTATATGTTTGAAAGTGTCTGCATGGTTTCAAACTATGGGTATGAGCAGGAGGAGCCAACTGGATATGTGCTTAATTAATATGAACGATCAGCGTGGTCCAGGATGAATCGCGTGGTGAACAAAACTTTGATGGAAAAATTATGGGATAGGGGTAAACAACTGGATGTGTGTTTACCTTGAATAATCATGTGGATTATAGCAAGAGTTCTATATGAAAAACAAGTGTAGAAGCGAGCACAGCTCACCTACCCACGCTTCCAATATAGTTTGACATAATTAGCAGCTCCGACTAAGTCGGAGCTGCTATCAGTTTTTGTGCAGTTTCCATCGCCGCCGCGTTTTGTATTCGCTATAACTTTTTTCCTATTAGGTTTTGAGAACTCATATACATAACTTCTTACTTATACCCCTGGGGAATTTTTTTGACATGTTCACATTCAAGTTCAAAGGTCAAGGTCACGAGTTCTGAAATCGCTAAAAAAATCCTTGTTAACACGATAACTTGAAAAATGTTTGTGCTATCAGGCTCTTCTTTGGTGTATATCAACTATGGAGGCCAAAATTTGGAAAGGTTTTCGCTAACATCCGTCAAAGGTCAAGGTCATAGTGAGGTCACAACTTAAGCATGCTTTTGCAAAAATGTCTTATTTCAACTATTAACACTTTGAATCATTATAAGATTGTGATGCACAATGAAAAGTGATCACTGATTGTGTGACCTTGAATTTTAAAGGTCAAGGTCACGTAACTTTTTTCCATGAAGGTATCAAAACCTCATATATATAAAACTTCTTTCTTGTACACCTGGGGAATTATTTTGACATGCTCACATTCAAGGTCAAAGGCCAAGGTCATGAGTTCTGAAATCACTCAAAAAAATCCTTGTAAACACGATAACTTCAACAACTTCTGTGCTTTCAGGCCCTTACTTTGTATATATCAACTATGGAGAAAGACTGAGATTTGAAAAGGTTTTCGCTAAAATCTGTCCAAGGTCAAGGTCACAGCGAGGTCACAACTTAAGCATGCTAATGTGAATATGCCTTGTGTTAACAATGAACACTTTGAGTCATTGCATGATTGTGAAAAGTAATCATTGATGGTGTGACCTTGAAGGTCAAGGTCATGAGATATTGGTTAAGGCCATGTTAATCCTTTGATCCAATTTTGAAATCAGAAATAGGTTTTAAGAACAAGTTTGTGAAAAGTGACGCCGGTGATGATTCAACTTGTTAGAATAACTTGAATAATTAACCAATTTTTGTCCAAAAAAAATCCCATTTTATTTATGCTGAGGAGAAGGCGGAACAGGGAAAGGCGAGACCCAAAGTTTCGGAGCTGCTCTGCTTTTGCGGTGTCCCGCAAACGCTCATCTAGTTGAAAATAGGAATGAAACAAGTTTAAATGAAAACATGAAAGCACCAAAAGTCTCGGCAACTAATTGAAAATGTACAATGTGTGGAACTTTTGTTTTGTTTTTAAGTTAACAAATTTGTGGGAAAGAATTATTTACAGCTAGCATAATGTCAACAAAAAAAAAAATGAAAATGTTACTCACAAAATACACATTTAAAGATCAAAGAGTTTACGTCAAGGGTAGTTGACAAAAGCATTAGATTAATGCTTCCTTGTTCTATAAAGAATTACAAATAAGCGCAGTTATAACGATGCCTGAATCGGGTCGTATACTGGTCAACGTACTCCAGCAACATTTCATTGACTAATAAATTACATGCTATGCTTTTAGCTATGCGTAACCAGCTAACGCCAAAACGAGAGTAGCGGATAAAAATACACTGATGAAGCAGGATGAAACTAAACTTGATAAAATATTATTTCAATTTATATGCTTGAAATTTAAAACCAGATACAGTGAACTGTTTACAATCAGCTTGCATGATTTCAGGGCGGAGCGTTTGAGTCTTTTTATGAAAGCATGCAGCTAAATAAAAAAAGAAGCTTGACATGAGATAACAAAAACAGTTGAATAGAAATGAGTAAAATTGCGTTGGGTGAAAAGAAAAATGTGAGCAAGGCAGGCCGGTCGACCAGTGACAGTCGTTTGTGCTTCCTCTACTGAGAGATGGGCTAGTTCGACAGATTTTCCTGACGAAAAGTCCATGGGCCCTGTCACCGAGAAGAGTATAACTTAAAAGAATTAATTAAGATGAAAGACTTCAATAAAATAGTTTCTTAATCCATACAGTATGTTCAAAATTAATTTTCTAATAATTTCAAAGGTACATTATATTTTCAGTTCTACTGTACAGCATCACTGACATCCTCAAAAGTAAAATTATGAAAAATTTAAATTTTCCAACCATTTTTTAATTTCAAGTATTGCATGATCGGAAAAAGGACAATTGACCCTACCCATAAAGAACTGGCGATAACTTATTTACCATTAAAGTTACAGGTCTGCTATTTTAGCACAAAACACTGATGGAGTGTTAAAACACAACAAAGCAAATTCCTCTGAACACTTAGCTTTTTATGATATTCAACTTCAAAGAGGGGTAACATTTCTTTTGGGGTTCAGTTTATCTATTTACAATAATGAAATATTTAAATCACATTCATCTACTGGACCAGGGGCTCTATTTCTATTTCAATACATGAGACTGTTCACGTCACCAAACCATAACTCCATGTAACGACGTAAATATATTTACCCAGTCAAATAATGTTACTGTTTTTCAGACTGATGAAACTTGCATTCATCTGATTTCGGATGTTCAACTTTGCGACAGGCTTGCATTGAGAAGTTTTGTGGGTCGTAAGAGTGGAAAGCGTCCAACTGAACGAAAATCTCTTTGAAAGACTCGGGAGCAAACTGAAAAGGCAGTCTTCACCTGACAAGCAGCAGACAAGAAGCTCAAGTCCACAAAATAATAATGCAGTTAAAAAGTGTAAAACTGTCGGTAATGCAGTTTGTTGAAAAGAAGCAGGCTTACACCCAGATCCGCACGAAGATGGGAGGTGGAACCAGAAATACAGCTACGGCCAAGATACCAACTAAAGATGATATCCTTTCTTTCCTGTCGCATATTCTGTCAAATTTGGACCATAAATGAAATGGACTATTTCACTGGAATCTGATGTCAACATACAAACCATCAGTGAAATCACCAAACTTACGAACTTGCGATTTTGCCTTGCCAAACAAAAGGATTCGGGAGCACATCAGTCAGAACCGGTGAATCAGAAAGATGAAAATGTCCATCCATCCTCATCAACTAGGAATGCGACTGATGCTCATTCAGGTCCTTCAACATCCGACATTGGGCCATCTGAAGATAACAACGATAATGACTCATTGCTGCCGACATACTGTAATATATGTTCCATCTTTGACTTTTTTAAAATTATCATATTTCTAAATGAGTGAGACTGTGTGTAATAAATTATTCATTGATTAATTAACCACAAAATAAGATTGCCGGTGTCTATAATTTAAAATAATGTTCATGTGCATGTCTTTAGCGCAATGGGATAATAATTAACAGTCTTTATATATTCATATTTTCTCATATTCGACACGGCATGACATCAGCACCTCCATTCCTGCACCATAAATATTGTCATTTCATAATCAGCACGAATTCATAAAGCTAACTCACTCGTTTTCTTGACACTGTTATCATATTTTCCGTTTCTATTCCCGATTTCATCTTGTCAATCTTTGTTGCTTGTATGACTATAAATCTTGTGTGAACGTCAGTCGCCATGTTTTATGCTGTTATTTGATTGGTTGATTAAGGTCACGTGGTCACTTGGAAAGCCTATATAAGCGAGCGCCCTTCAGGACATTGCCAAAGGTTAATCTAGGTTAGAAAGGGGTTCCAGAGAGCATTCAAACCGGGATAGGTCATATCAAAGTCGGGGACAAGTGCAAAAACAGCCGAGACGCTGACTGAAAATAAGAAACTTGGTGCCTCTCTATCTGTGGATGTTGTGAACATTGATGACCATGTCTATAATGCCACAACTGCTTCAGACCATCCTGATCATTTGCAGGATTTGTGTCATAACAGTTCAGCTCACCCCACTCCAGCTAAATCTGAGGAGTTGCCTCAAGTTCAAGATGTTTTATCCAATAGTTCTGATGACTTGGGTCATACTCAGATGGTTACACACCACATAACAGGGGTAATGGTGCCAATTCAAGCTCTCGTTGTCAGACCTGAAATGGAGAGAGACACATCTGCTGTAACCCATTATGTACAGAATATGAGGAAAAAGAAACTAGAAATTTCTCACAAGGTTGGCAGAGAACATCTTAAGAAATCCTCCTCCTATCGGAAAAGGCATGACGATCTCTCTGCCGAGAAACGTGCCCTCTCTAAGGGACAGGCAGTGTGGCTACTTAACCCTGTGAGAAAAGTTGGCGTATGTAGCAAGCTCACTTCACCATGGAAAGGACCCTATTAGGCCAGGACCATTAGACATGAGGTGGAAAAAAATAGTAGAAAGCTGATTTTCTCTGAATACCTTAAACATATTGTCCTTATATCAATGGCACAAAGTTCTGCAAATTCTAGCTGGTGGCTTTTTCAAAATGGCCGCCATTTCCAAGATGGCCGCCGGCGTTTTGGTAAATTAATGAATTATTTTTATTTTTAAGTTTATCATGTCATGTCATATATCAAATGAAAGCTTTCTTCAAGTGCATTCCAAAACTAAATAGTTTTTCCACATGGGGTGATTAGTTTATCCATTATTGGGTTTTGAAAATGTCTTCAATACCTTTTTTCGGTATACTATTTTAAAACATAATTTCCAAACCAAATCATGATTAATGATGATACATTAAAATCATATTACGTGTATTGATGATTAAAACATTTAGAAATACATTTGTGCATTTGGAGGTTTCAGTTATAAAGTTGACTTGCATATTCCAGCTGGTGGTTTTCCAAATGGCAGCCCTTTTGGACGGGGATTTGCTGGATCGTCGACTTGTATAATACATTTGTGCCAATCATGGCATGTAGTGTAAAAGAAAGGCTATAATTCTTTTCAGAAATGTGCAACTCATTATTGTAGAAAGGAAATGTAGTGTAATAATGACTATAATCGTTGTCAAATACATATATCATGTATTCACAGTAAGTCACTTAAATCAAAGACTGGTGCAGTTTCGATGACATCCAGTACACAGGCTTGAACCTAGCTTTAAAACAAGTTCATTAGTTACCACAATGCGTGTCTTGCATCCAGAAGAAATAATCTTCAAAACTTTTACAACTTCATTGCTTTTGCTACATGTCTGTCTATGTGAGGTATGTTCTGAAGATGTTGGAGGGAGTGATTCCAATTTGAAAGTGGATGATAATCTAGCTCTATGGACTGATTTGAAATACTTTTTGCATCGATGGTTATGTCATCTTGGGAACTTCCATGCTGATCGAACATATCCAAAGAATCCCAGTTTTGAGCATTGTCCAACAGGAGGGCTAGAGCTTTCTTCTTTCTTTGATTATAGAGAGTTTAGATAGTGTCACACCCAGAAGCTGCATGTGCAAACATTAGATGTTATAATCATATCCATCAAACACTACTATGGGTTCTGAACCACATAATGATTATGTGCAATATATAACGGTCACAGATCTGACCATATGTAACATCAACAGGTCAGGAAAGACAACGGAGAAGGTGACCACCATCATAGACAAAGAGTGCATCTCCCGGGAGTTCATCGTCAGAAATCACAGTGATATGAGAAGATTTGCCATTATACCGTTTGTGTTTTCCTTTATCAGAAAAGTTTTGAAATACGAGGGTGGTTGCTTTGCAAACTTGTGGAGGAGATATGATTTCATTTCACACATGTGACTCTCATGAATAGCATGGTTGAATTTACTTCCAATTCAACCCCACTCACTGTGATTTGGCTACGTTTACATATATTTGATCAGTTATAGCTAATGCTGCTTTGCTTCCAACTGAAATCTGGATCTGTATTTGCCGATTTTCTAGCAATAACCTCGTGCATTTTCAGTCAGTTGAAGAATATGTGTTCATAGTTTCTCGCACCTCTAGACATGCTACTCAAGCGCAAGTGTGTGTGTGCATCTTTGAACTTTTTCAGAGCATCACATATTGGAATGCAGCATGGCATGGAATGGGCTCATTTTAAGACAAGAGTCATCAGAAGATGACATATCCCACCAGTCCCACATAATCTATAAAACACATCTTTGACAGATAATTGTATATAAATTACTTCAGTTAGGGGGTAATACACATGGTGAGTTTGAGGCATGATAAAGGGTTTTGGAGTTCTACAACAGAAGCAGACCTATCCCTGAACAAAGTCCAAATCAAACGTGTTTGGAAACGAAACAAAACAAAATTCAAAATATCAAAAGGCACCACTTCAGTTGGTGGGTAATACACATGGAAAGTTTCAACAGGATATCATGAACCGTTTTCGAGTTTTGCTCCGGAAACGAAATGATTATGGACGGACAGACGAACAGGGCGACGACTATATCCCACGGTATTACATACCGGTGGGATAAAAAGTGCTATCATTGGTGCCATGGCCAAGTGTCATATCTCCAGATACTTTCAACAATCTCATTAGATTCTTCTAAATTGTGTTTGATCACTAATTTCCCACTCAAGAATGTGTCTGTACTTGTAGTATTGGTCAGAAGACCATTTGGTCAACATAGAGGCGAGCAGACTTTGCATGAGCAAGATGACCTGCAACATGAAACAGTGGGATCATTTCTGTGATTGCAACAAGATGCAAATTCCAATTTCTTGTGCGTTCAGCTCGGATTTAAAGTAGAATTGATACTTGCTTAACATATGCAGTCCAGAGTTTGCCTGTCCTACTCGCATTGGCAGCAGATTTTGAACACATTCTTCATTTATGACTGCATCAGTAGAACGTTCTCCATTCAGCAGGGATTGGTGGACATTTCTGAGCAGAGTGACATCCATACAACCAGGTGATTCTAACAGAGTAGGCATGATGACATGAAGATAGAAATGGGCACGTTGGGTTCAGGCATATGCATTACCACTTATCAGATGAATTACACTGTTTGGAGCAAAGAAAGTTGCCCATAAATCTTCCAACCCACTGCCTCCCACCACATATCTAATCGATCCCATATATGACATCAGTAAATGAATAGTTCCAAGGTGAATAATAATCTTGTTCAGCTTTGAAGATTTACAATTTCAACTGCTCTGAAATACAGAAGTAGATCAAATGGCAAATGCATGTTTTTCGGCCAATTGTAGTGCAAAACACAGGTCAGAGTGGATGGTGTCGGGCCGGTAATGATTGTCATTTACAAAAGGCAAACTAGTGATTTTACTCTTCTCGTGATTGTCAACTTGGACTGCACACTACATTAAGCTGTAACAGAAGTGATTGTGAGATCACCTCCAGTGGGAATCGAACCCGGGACCAGTAGCCCCATAGGAAGCCATTAGGAACACTTTCATCTCACTCTGTCACATACACCCCCTCCACAAAGTGAGTCGTCCTCAAGTCAAGCTTTTGCGAGTTAGCAAGCACCTCAGTTCGACGTACCCAGGGTGTTGTGAGCACTAGGGAGTTGCGACAAAACTTCAAGAATGTTCCTCTTGAACCAATGAAGCAACTCCTGTTCAGTGTGCAATTTTCAAAACCCAATAATGGATACACTAATTACCCTATTAAACTATGCATTTTTTTGGATTCCATTTGAAGAGGGCTTTCATTTGATATATGACATGACATGATAAACTTAAAAATAAAAATAATTTAACAATTTACCGAAACGCCGGCGGCCATCTTGGAAATGGCGGCCATTTTGAAAAAGCCACCAGCTAGAATTTGCAGAACTTTGTGCCATTGATATAAGTAAGATATTTTTAAGGTCTTCAGAAATAATCAGCTTTCTACTATTTTTTTCCGGGTTGTCCATATCTTTTGACTAATGGTCCTGGCCTACTATGTCATAACCAAAGGGATAGATGACTTGACCTATCTAATCAAAAAGTCCCCGGGTCAGATTGCTAAGGCTGTCCATGTCTTCTTGCACAAGAATCCTCCCAAGTGGATTCTAAGATTAAAGGAAACTCTCTAATTGATGTTGCATTGTTCTTTTTATCATGTTAAAACGTTAGTTGAAAGTTGATGTCTACATTCTAATTGGTGTGCAAGTCGGTACCGCAGATGATAATTTACATTCTTACCCAAGCGGGCACGGATATGCCGTGTAATACAGTTTTCATAATAGTCATGGGAATTACAGTTTTTCTAAAAATAACTCGAAATCTGATTGGCTGCCGGGACTACTTTTTACTCGTTCATTCAGTAAGTCTATCATTCACGAGTCAACGAGACTTGAAGAATAAAGGTAACTTTTTCTTATTTTGTTGGAAAAACATATAAAATTAAAATGGTTCGTTACGATTTTAAACATGGTGCATATTCACGTTCATAAATATAATTTATACACATTTATTTATTTCACATGCACATCGTCTGCTAAAGTCTATATAGCTTATCAATGTAAACAAACATGGCTACCTACATCCAGCCGATAAAAGTGAATGACAGGGTGAAAATTGACGGGAATTGAGTTGGGAGAGTTAAAAACATTCTACAGCCACTGAACACGTTCAACGTTTTCGTGGTCCAAACTGACAATGGAGAAAAGCAGGTACCAAGGTATCGTCAGAAACTGTGACGTCTACGTCTACTACACAATCACATGATGAACAAAACATGCCACAATCAGTCATTGATGAACTTTTAACTGATGACTTTTTGGACCCTATCGTACCTGAAATTCGTTCTAAAGCTGCAAATCGATTTGTTCATGTGAATGATTCGGACATTGAAACTTTCCTTCAGGAAAATGAAAACGAAAACACGGTGAAAAAAACTAATCAGGATAAAAAAAACTGTCAAACTGTACCTAGCTCAGGAGCTTAATGAAAACAGGCCAATATAAAAAATACCCCCAGTTGAACTTTGTCCCATTCTGTGCAAATTTGTAATTGGTGTGAGGAAAGTTGACGGTTCTGAATACGAGCCAAACACTTTAGCTGGAATTCGTTCCAGCATCGACAGGCATCTCAAGCAGAACAGTTATGGATATTCGCTAAAAGATTCCCCAGAATTCTCAAAATTAAGAGATATCATGAAATCAAAACGTAAATCATTGAAAAAGCAAGGGAAGGGGAACTTACCTAATCGAGCCGAACCCATTTCGAACGAGGAAATACAAATCCTGAGAGAGGCGGGGCAGCTTGGCACATCCAACCCTGAGTCGATCCTTAATTCCTTGTGGTGGAACAATACAATATATTTTGGATTGAGGTCAATTGCGCCACATCGGCGAATGAGTTGAGGTGACGTTTCACTGAAATGTGATTCCAACAATCATGAATATCTGGAATATAGGGAGAGGCAGACAAAAACACAGACTGGTTCCGACTTAACAGCTGTTCGTGACGTCACACCGAAGGCTTGGGGTCAGCCTGACACTCCCGACACTTGTCCAGTGGAACTGAACAAACGCTACAGGTCATTGAGACCAAGTAATTTTTCGGGGGTTGATCATCCTTCTACTTGGCAACAAACACAACTGGTCAGCCAAGGTCCGGTGAAGCCTGGTTTAATAGGCAACCGGTGGGGAAAAATAAATTAGGCGGTCTAATGAAAAACATGTGCTCCAAAGCCAATCTGAAAAGTGACAAAAAAATCACTAATCATAGTGCTCCAAAGCACATGATACAGTCCCTTTCCAGTCAAGGTGTTCCCCCTACACAAATTATGCAAATTTCAGGCCACAAAAACATTGCATCACTAAACGCCTATTCCAAAATAACAAATTCACAGCATCAGGAAATCGGGAAAATTCTGTCACATCCAAACTCATCTTCAGCTTTGTGTACATCCTTTGCCCCTTCAAAACGTGTAGAACCACATGAATCACAATTCTCAACAACACAAGTTTCGTCGAAGTCGACATTCCATTCGTTCCCAATACAGTTCATATTTGCAGGGCCAATTCACGGTGGTACATTCAACGTGAACATCACAAATGCAGGTTCCGAATGCCTTGAACTCGCCACAAAAAAGCAACGTCGATTGACCCCAGTGATTGAGTCTGACTATGAGTGATCTCCTGTGATATTCAGTCCATCGTGTACTTCATGTCACATTGAAATAACTGTTAAAAATCAATTTGTTGTGGTTCATGTGTTAAAACTGTTCGAACTTTTAACAAGCCTCGTTTTCGTTCGATCTACACCGGAAGTTTCTGGGGAAATCCCTGGGTGTTCATACATCGTAAATTTACCATTAAATGTTCATTAAAATAGATATATGTATTTGTTTTCATTATTTTGTCCAGGTAAGATATTTGTGATTGATACACGATTCATATTACCTTTGTAAATGACTGGGACTACATGTCGTTGTGCGAACGAGTGTCTAGGACGTAATCGTTGTTCGTCGCGCATGAATACAATGACCAAGTTCACTCCACACTCGCTTAATTACGAACGTATTTTTTCAAGTAGCGTAAAAAAAACCTTAAAATCGTCTTGGGTAAGAAAAAAAAATAACCAACTCGGTGCTCGGAATTACGGTTTATCTGTCCCTCGTGAATTATTAATATTGTGTCAAACTCCTTGCTAAAGCTCTGAGTTTATCACAATAATTAACTCAGGACAGATAATCCGTAATTCATCGCACCTCGTTGATTATTCTTATAATAAGTACTGACCTCTCCTTTATGTTGTTCGCTTTTTGGACATTATTGGCTACATGGAATATATATTGGGTGCTCTCTCCCCAGGATCTTTTACTATTAGGATGATAGTGGGTCAACACGCTTGATTCCTAAGGGTTATTTTATGGATATGGATATCTCTTTAGAGATGAGGAAACCTTTATGTGTTATGGTCACTTATAGAGAGGATAATATTGGAAGTTTTCAACTAGGTCTGTGAATGCACCTTTTGTAAATAATAATCAGATGTCATGCATAAACATTGGATTTATTCAGTTATTGTTTCTTCAGATATGGAACATTCGTGCTGGACGTGTCCTCAGACGTTCTCTTCGAAGAGAGAATAAAAGAACCATGTGACACGAGACGACCATGGGTCCTTACACGTTATCTACGTGTGGTGCGATGGTGGGAAAACTTTCAGGCGGGCATTATATTTGCAAAAACATGTTGCCAAGGACCACGCAGAGGAAGATATTAACTGCAAGTTTATCACAGAGAGCAACTACTTCTGGTTCTCTCTTCGGCCTGAAGACTACAAGTGGTGAATTTGAGGACCAATATGCAACAATGGCCAGAGATTTAGTCCTTGCCTGGCTTGAGGACGGCAATACAGATAACCTCTTCCACAGGACCATGGCAGACTGGAAAAAAGGGTGGGGCATGGAGTCCAAGGACCAAGACGCGGACAACATCATCTCCATCCATGCACCGAGCTCGGACAAGCCAATGGAAGAGTATGATCCCACGAGCCCCACAGGATACCATCTCTCATCAGTATCGATGATCAAAGAGGCCATCGAATTTGGTATCAGTGTCTGTGGAGTTGCCTGGAGCTGGGCCTTTGTGACTCTGGATGCCAAACTTCTCACCAACCAGGAGTACGCAATTAAATTAATGAACTTAATTTTCAACCACAGAGATAGTGTCCGCAAGCGCCCATCCACACCCGGCCAGCCAGTAGACATCAAGGATTTGCCAACCTTGATGCAGGCTCTCACGGCATCCCTGGGAATGTACATTCCCTCGGAGTATGTATTGTCGTCCTATGCCGGGCCTAGATCAAGTGTGGAACCAACTCCGTCGCCAGCACCAGCACCAACACCAACATCTTCACCAGCACCTGCACAAACTCAGTCACCGTCACCAGCGCCAACTTCGTGACCAGCACCAGCACCAACTCCATCAGCGCCACCAACTCTGTCACCAGCCCCTGCACCAACCGTCACCAGCACATGCACCAACTCCGTCACCGTCACCTGCTCTGGCCAAGAAGACCTCCTTCAAGCCGTCCAGCTCGAAGGATCTCGAGAAGACCTTGGCATCTATCCAGGACAGGGCCAGAAGGTTGCTAAACAGTGGATCCTTGCCACTGTTTCCTGCAGCCCGGCGTCAATGGCTGCGAAGACCAGATGCCATTGTCTTCAAGGATGCAAAACTGGAGTGGCCACCTAAGGGCTGGACTGCCATGAAGCTGGAGTCCCAAGCGGTTTGGGGAAATGCCGGACACCACCCGCCAGGACTTGTTGTTTAAATACAACCTCTTGGCCCTCCCAGGAACAGCAGACCCAAAAGTGGAGGACACTGAAATTGCCAAGCTCAGACTTTATAATTACGTGTTCCTTGTGAAGGTGGCCCTCACTAAGGAAGACAAGAACCTGCCAACTTCGGCCCCTGCACTCCTAGATATGCTGGAGAGAGCCTCCACCCACCAGGGACACGTCCATGGACGCCCTCATAAAACAGTTGGACAACCTGGCCCTTTGTCTTGAGGCAAAAATGAATGTACCAGAAATGTGTTTTAAATAAAACCACGGAGTGGTTTTGCCCAGTTTTAAGGAGGGGCGAGTGTAATATATGTTCTATCTTTGACTTTTTTTAAATTATCATATTTCTAAATTTCTACACTCTTCATTCGGCTCTCACTTGAAACACTTGAAATTGGACATTTTGGCCTGACATTCAAAATCTTTTATTCTTTTCGGAATCAAACCCAAATTAATATAGGTAAATAGCAATATGTCTGCTACATCCTTTTAAATTATAATATTTATTGATATAAGTAATAATAGTACTTGCTTACAGCTTTTCCTAAGTAACACAAGTGACCTCACATATTGGTATTTTCCTCATATGGGTTGGTGATCTTGATGTGATTGATCCTTTGATCCGACAGAGTTGAAGTCCCAGTTTCGACAGTTTCGCTAGGGGTTTAATGTTGAGAAAGACATATTGAGATGGCTTTGCCCAATGGCGACACAGAAGTAGTGGAGGCAACGGTGGTGTGGTACGAGATGCCTTGGTTGAATTTTAGGGCAGTTTCTACGAACAATGCAGAATATGCAAGGTTTATTTTATTCGCGCGACTATTATGATGCAGAGAGCAGATGCAGTGCTCTTTTTTTGTTGGAAACAACATATGTATTTTCCGATACATCTATCAAAGGCTTTCATGTCATGTTGTATCTTTGGAATAAATGTGTTCTCTGAAAAGAGGATTCACCTGATACCCGAGTTCTTAACATTTCTTCCCTTGAGCGAATCACAGAGACCAGTTGCGCATACACGTGGTCGTGTGCTTGAACTGCAAAATCAGTATGGCAGTTACCTAGAGTTTAGAGTAATCACGTCTGGGTAATGGACTTTGTGTAGAGTGCACAGCACCTGTCAAACTGCTTCGTTGTGAGGCTAGACGTCCTCGTGTTCCAAGATACCAAATTACGTTCTTATGCAAGTAAGTATTTAGCAAGTGTTCTTTGGAGAAAGTTCCTTTGAATGGCTGCTGTGGTGCCCAAATATGATAGTACAGGGTGTGATCTTTAAATCATTTGACAGTATTCTAGAACATGATCTGTGATATCTAAGAGCTAAACATTCTAACATAGCGAACATATTATTCTTCCGTTCTTCAGTTTACACGTTCGGTACAAAATTATAAGCTTTTTACACAAAATAAAGATTCTACCGTATGTTTCTTGGATTGTTTTCCCATTGATTTTTTATCTTATATACAAGGCAGCAAAAGAAACGCGAATTTTATTAAATTATAGTTTTTGTTTGCATATCAGATGGTTACAATTGCAAAGTCAAAGGGTAACAGTTCGCGAAAATGCAAGTCACATGTTGTCACGGTAACATGATATACATGAGCCAGGTAAAATGCAAATTACTCGTGCTGTAATCCGAATTCGCTCTGTGAAAAGGACCCCAAAGTGTGACTCCTGCCTCAATGTTTAAGAAGTTAATGCTTGGTAAAAAAACGTGAAATTTTCAGAAACTTTGATATTGGCCAATTACATTCTGAACAGTTTGCAAGGACTGTAAATGTGCTCGTGGAACAACTAGGTGCCGAAAAAGAGACCCATAGAACCATTTTTCAAAATTCAAAATGACGTCATAACGTCAAATCAACATCACCAAAGCTAGGGGTTTTGCATCAAACAACGTCATCGGAGTGTTTGCACAAGTTCCAATTGCATTTAAAAGCACATCATCTGAACAGGAATGTGACTGTTTTCCCATAGAATGACAATGGCACAATATAATGCTCTGCAGAAGTTCTACACCAGTATTGAGTTTTCGTTATGTTTGCATGTTGTTCAACACGTCAACAAACTTATCACCTCAGTTGATTTTATCATATATATGATTTTCAATTGCAAATATCTCAAGTTTTCGAAATGATCTAAAACTGAAAAGTACAGGTGTTTAGTCAGCAGTAAAAAAATACTTCTAGGTGTCTTTTTAATTTAAAAAAAAATGAAATTTTAAATAATTTATCCAAACTACTGCAAATACGTATTATTGTATCTTGTCACAGTCAAATGCATCTGATTTCTTTTAAATATTGCATTAATCAAAACCAACTGAGGTGATAAGTTTCTCGTGCCGATGAGTTTATTTGCCAATCTTTTTTATTTTGACACTTTGGTTTCTTGCCATGGTTATTACTAACGATGGAATTGATCTTCAGGCCTTCTTGAAAATGCCATGTGGGTGTGACAGTCCTTCCGCAAGAGTTGAGGAGTAGTTAGCATTGGACTGGTGTTTGTATTTTTGTGAGGGGGATAGGTTAGAAAGACTAAGAAAGGAGGGATGCGTTGTCAGTGGGATGTGTCAAGGTGCCCAGGACTCAATTATATGTAATAAATTTATTCAAAGATTGGACTGTTTTGTATCATGTATCGTGATTTGGGAAATGTAATTGAATTGTATAAATCAGTTTTAGATGTTTTTGTTATAAAGTTATGCCTATGAATTGTGCTTTATCTGTATTATTTATTTTAGTCTACAACATAAATAACTATCAAGAAGGATAGCTACAAAGCCCATGGTTCTATTTTTACTACTGTGAGTGAACAAAATACACTAGAATGCTGAAATCTTGTGTAGACATATTTTAAAGCAGTTATGATTACATAATATAAATCTCTTATTCTAACGTAAACAGTTGTTAAATGATTCACTCATTAAGTTGTCAACCTGAGAAATTAAATCATGTAATTTCTGATGAGCTACAGAGCTCATGGCTCTATTTTTCTCTCTCAAATTTGCCATTTATTACAATATTTATACAATATTGTGTTACGTTAGAGGTTCCATTATACGACCCGACAAGCCGCATCCATAGAAAACGGTTATCCGTATTTGTAGAAAATGGTGCGACGTATAAGGGAACATTTTGCGGAACTCTTCAGTGTGTTAGAGATAGATTTATAGGTCTAGTCTAGTTCAGACAGCAAGATGGTTGACCATTCCATCATGGCATTATATTCAACACTCCATTAATGCGTGTTTAGTTATCGCTACATCAGTCAGAACAGGAACTACATTCGAGCAGGGACTCTCTAATTAGAGCCTCTGATTCGAGCGACCATTTTAATGTGAACACTTTTAAATGACCCCTTTAAGGGAAATGGACTCGCAATCCTTACTTCAGATTGTCAGTTTAGGTAGTATCACGAATTTGTTTTCCTCGTGACATTTATACTCTCCCGTACGATTTATATAATTTATATATGGACAAAATAATATTGTATTAGAAACATACAATAATTAATGGCTTTTTACGATTATGATGGTTTCGAAAGTCGTTAAAGACAAAGCCAGAAAATATTACTTATGAGGAATCGACAATCTTATTAGCGCGAAGAGAGTAACGGAAATGTACATACATGTCTAGTTTGCTGAGGATGGAGTACATACATGTCTAGTTTGCTGAGGATGGAGAACATCCATGTCTAGTTTGCTGAGGATGGAGGCCATCCATGTCTAGTTTGCTGAGGATGGAGTACATCCATGTCTAGTTTGCTGAGGATGGAGGCTATCCATGTCTAGTTTGCTGAGGATGGAGTACATCCATGTCTAGTTTGCTGAGGATGGAGGCCATCCATGTCTAGTTTGCTGAGGATGGAGTACATCCATGTCTAGTTTGCTGAGGAGGGAGTACATCCATGTCTAGTTTGCTGAGGATGGAGAACATACATGTCTAGTCTGCTGAGGAGGGAGTACATACATGTCTAGTCTGTTGAGGATGGAGTACATACATGTCTAGTTTGCTGAGGATGGAGAACATACATATCTAGTTTGCCGAGGATAGAGTACAGACATGTCTAGTTTGCTGAGGATGGAGTACATACATGTCTAGTTTGCCGAGGATAGAGTACATACATGTCTAGTTTGCTGAGGATAGAGTACATACATGTCTAGTTTGCCGAGGATAGAGTACATACATGTCTAGTTTGCCGAGGATGGAGTACATACATGTCTAGTTTGTTGAGGATGGAGGCCATCCATGTCTAGTTTGTTGAGGATAGAGTACATACATGTCTAGTTTGCCGAGGATAGAGTACATACATGTCTAGTTTGCTGAGGATAGAGTACATACATGTCTAGTTTGCCGAGGATAGAGTACATACATGTCTAGTTTGCTGAGGATGGAGTACATACATGTCTAGTTTGTTGAGGATGGAGTACATACATGTCTAGTTTGTTGAGGATGGAGTACATACATGTCTAGTTTGCTGAGGATGGAGTACATACATGTCTAGTTTGCCGAGGATAGAGTACATACATGTCTAGTTTGCCGAGGATAGAGTACATACATGTCTAGTTTGCTGAGGATGGAGTACATACATGTCTAGTTTGTTGAGGATGGAGTACATACATGTCTAGTTTGTTGAGGATGGAGTACATACATGTCTAGTTTGTTGAGGATGGAGTACATACATGTCTAGTTTGTTGAGGATGGAGTACATACATGTCTAGTTTGTTGAGGATGGAGTACATACATGTCTAGTTTGTTGAGGATGGAGTACATACATGTCTAGTTTGCCGAGGATAGAGTACATACATGTCTAGTTTGCTGAGGATGGAGTACATACATGTCTAGTTTGCCGAGGATAGAGTACATACATGTCTAGTTTGCCGAGGATGGAGTACATACATGTCTAGTTTGCTGAGGATGGAGTACATACATGTCTAGTTTGCCGAGGATAGAGTACATACATGTCTAGTTTGCCGAGGATAGAGTACATACATGTCTAGTTTGCTGAGGATGGAGTACATACATGTCTAGTTTGCTGAGGATGGAGTACATACATGTCTAGTTTGCCGAGGATAGAGTACATACATGTCTAGTTTGCCGAGGATGGAGTACATACATGTCTAGTTTGCTGAGGATGGAGTACATACATGTCTAGTTTGCCGAGGATAGAGTACATACATGTCTAGTTTGCCGAGGATAGAGTACATACATGTCTAGTTTGCTGGATGGAGTACATACATGTCTAGTTTGCTGAGGATGGAGTACATACATGTCTAGTTTGTTGAGGATGGAGTACATACATGTCTAGTTTGTTGAGGATGGAGTACATACATGTCTAGTTTGTTGAGGATGGAGTACATACATGTCTAGTTTGTTGAGGATGGAGTACATACATGTCTAGTTTGTTGAGGATGGAGTACATACATGTCTAGTTTGCTGAGGATGGAGTACATACATGTCTAGTTTGTTGAGGATGGAGTACATACATGTCTAGTTTGTTGAGGATAGAGTACATACATGTCTAGTTTGTTGAGGATGGAGTACATACATGTCTAGTTTGCTGAGGATGGAGTACATACATGTCTAGTTTGTTGAGGATGGAGTACATACATGTCTAGTTTGTTGAGGATGGAGTACATACATGTCTAGTTTGTTGAGGATGGAGTACATACATGTCTAGTTTGCTGAGGATGGAGTACATACATGTCTAGTTTGCCGAGGATAGAGTACATACATGTCTAGTTTGCCGAGGATGGAGTACATACATGTCTAGTTTGTTGAGGATGGAGTACATACATGTCTAGTTTGCTGAGGATGGAGTACATACATGTCTAGTTTGTTGAGGATGGAGTACATACATGTCTAGTTTGTTGAGGATGGAGTACATACATGTCTAGTTTGTTGAGGATGGAGTACATACATGTCTAGTTTGCTGAGGATGGAGTACATACATGTCTAGTTTGCCGAGGATAGAGTACATACATGTCTAGTTTGCCGAGGATAGAGTACATACATGTCTAGTTTGCTGAGGATGGAGTACATACATGTCTAGTTTGCTGAGGATGGAGTACATACATGTCTAGTTTGCTGAGGATGAAGTACATCCATGTCTAGTTTGCTGAGGATGGAGTACATCCATGTCTAGTTTGCTGAGGATGGAGTACATACATGTCTAGTTTGCTGAGGATGAAGTACATCCATGTCTAGTTTGTTGAGGATAGAGTACATACATGTCTAGTTTGCTGAGGATGGAGTACATACATGTCTAGTTTGCCGAGGATAGAGTACATACATGTCTAGTTTGCCGAGGATAGAGTACATACATGTCTAGTTTGCTGAGGATGGAGTACATACATGTCTAGTTTGTTGAGGATGGAGTACATACATGTCTAGTTTGCTGAGGATGGAGTACATACATGTCTAGTTTGCTGAGGATGAAGTACATCCATGTCTAGTTTGCTGAGGATGGAGTACATCCATGTCTAGTTTGCTGAGGATGGAGTACATACATGTCTAGTTTGCTGGATGGAGTACATACATGTCTAGTTTGCTGAGGATGGAGTACATACATGTCTAGTTTGCTGAGGATGGAGGCCATCCATGTCTAGTTTGCTGAGGATGGAGTACATACATGTCTAGTTTGCTGAGGATGGAGTACATACATGTCTAGTTTGCTGAGGATGGAGTACATACATGTCTAGTTTGCTGGATGGAGTACATACATGTCTAGTTTGCTGAGGATGGAGTACATACATGTCTAGTTTGCTGAGGATGGAGTACATCCATGTCTAGTTTGCTGAGGATGGAGTACATACATGTCTAGTTTGCCGAGGATGGAGTACATACATGTCTAGTTTGCTGAGGATGGAGGCCATCCATGTCTAGTTTGCTGGATGGAGTACATACATGTCTAGTTTGCTGAGGATGGAGTACATACATGACATATTTGCTGAGGATGGAGGCCATCCATGTCTAGTTTGCTGAGGATGGATAACCAGAACAAATACGACCATAACCGCATAATAGTGCACACTGCATGCACACTTAGTCATAACAAATGAAATTATTTAAAAACGATAAGTTCTGAGTTGGAATGTTTATTCTACGTTGGTCTGATCACTAGCCAAGGTTCTTGTCAAGCACATTGTTGAACATGTCCTGCCTGAAACAAATGTAAACTCGGTTAGCATATAATTTATTTAGCGGCTTTGGCTAAATGTGCAGAAACGCCAAATGCGTGATTTCCAATAATGTGGATATACGACTAATGCAAGATGTCGGATTTCGCAGTTCTTCTCTCAGTTTACTGAGATGTTACGAGCAAGGAGGTATTAAGTAGTAAATTGTATGACGATATTACCATAAAAGAATAATTGTGTTTGAAGACCTAAGATGTTATACAAAATTTATATTATCTGGGATCGAAACAAAGATCTATACTCTATAACAGAGGACTTTCAAACCCGAAAGATGGTCTCTACCGTATTTCCTTGAATACAACCCGGGTCTCGAATACAAGCGGGGGTCATGGGGTGGTGACAATAAGGCGTATACTATTTCCTTAAATACGACCCGGGGCTCCAATAATCCCGAGGGTACTCGGCCCTCGGTAGGGGTGCTGATTCCAACGATATAGAACCCGGGCTTGTATTCGAGGAAATACGGTAATTTGACATTCAGTAACAGCATCGTGTTGAACCAATGTCTAAGAAAAATACCCAACAGTATATTGGGAACTTGAGTTATGTCCCTTGTTTATATGAGCCATTCTGTTCTAGCTTCTATTCGTGACAGATGTTGCTGTACTATAATCCATACAACCCTGATCTGACAGCCTAGGAATATTCTTTTGAATAAAGTTTCGCATGCATGATAAGCCTGTGGTAATGAATGCCCGATTGACGATCAATCGGGAGAAGCTTACATGATAAATGCTAAAAAGTGTGGACAGTAATTGAATTGTATTTAGAAGACTCATGAAGTACCAGTGTGTTTGGCAGTAGGTGTGGCAGTGCTCGCTGATCTCCTGAGTGGCATGAAAGGGGTAGGTGGCATTGTTCTCCTTCAGGCACTGCATCTCACACGCCTGCCACGGCAGGATCAGCTGACATAGGGCGCCACCTGTATATATCAAGATTAACATCATCAGATGTTCCATGGTACCATCTGCAGACAACAACATTGACAACATCAGGGCCGTGTTCAAGATAGGTTTCAAAGTAATCGCTCAATGAGCGATTACTTTTAAACCTATCTTGAACGCGATTGCTCAATGTAGCGCTACGTAGCAAGGCGAGCAAACTTTGAGGAATTTGTACTGTATCGTTCAAGAGAGAGTGAGCGCTACATTGAGCGCTACATTGAGCGCTACATTGAGCGATCAATGAGCAATTTAAGCGCTCGCTGTTATTGAACGGAACCCAGATGTTACATTGTACCATCTGCAGACAACAACATTGACAACATCAGATGTTACATGGTATCATCTGCTGACAACAACATTGACAACATCAGATGTTACATGGTACCATCTGCAGACAACAAGTTTAACAACATCAGATGTTACATCGTCGCTCTGGCAGAACTCAACGCAGATAAGGATGTGACCAGGGTCGAAAGGATTTTACGACGCATCAGCGAAATATAACCCAAGTGGACATTCATGATAATGATACAAATTTTGACATATGTAAGCTTTTTAATCACATATTTTGGAATGTATCTGGACTGAGACACAAATTAGTTGATAACGATTTTATGGAATATGTTAAAACATTCGATATTATTGGTTTCACTAAAACTTGGTCTAACGACATTGATTTTAAACAATATGTTCCTGATTATATATCAATTACCAAACAAGCAGATAAAATAGCAATTTGCGGCAGCAGACTTTCTGGCGGAATAACAGTAATGGTTAGAAATACATTTTTAGATTTCTTAAAATTTGAAAAAATAACTGAAAACAGCATATTCATTTTCTTTGTTTGGTTTTGATAATGATATTTTATATACATGTTCTTATATTCACCCAGAAACATCATCATGGTATAGACAATCTTTAGAATGTAAAAATGGAATTACTATCTTTCAAGATAATCTATTAGAAATAATTGCGGGATTACCAGATGTTTGTATCTTGTGCGGCGGGGATTTTAATGCACGAACTGGAACAAGGCCAGACTTTATAGAATATAATATTTTAGAATTTACAGAAAATGAAAACCACTCTTTTTTTAAATCTATTTTTGACTGTTTCAATCTAAAGCGATTCTCCGCCGACAAGGCAAGACAACTTGAACAACTTCGGTAAGCACTAGCTTGATTTATGTGCTGTACTAAATAACCATATTTTGAATTGGCGATGTGGCTCTGACTCAGAAATTGGAAACTTTACATATATCGGTCCAAATGGTGAGAGTGTAATTGATTATATCATAACCTCCACATCGCTGTTTGATTTTGTTAATGACTTCGATATACCATCCAGAGCTGAGTCATCCAATCACCCGGTCACGTTTAAATTACGACCGCTTCATACGCATCGACAGACACCAGATGGGTCAGATACTGGTAGTAATATGCAGACAATAAGATTAATAGCATCAGAGGTTACATGTATCATTTGCAGACAACTTCAACTTGTTCATGGTTTTCATCTGCAGACAACTAGATTAACAACTTCAGATTGTTTAAGACAGTGTACCTTACAACTTATGCAGGATAAAGTACTTCATATGTACATGTATGTCATTTCCCAATAAAGTGTTCATGAATATTATAAAAATCAGTATGCATGCCAAATCAGATTAACTAAAAGGTATGAAACGTTATATCTACGAAAATCACACGCTTATCATAAAACAATCAATATACATTAAATAGCACGTGTCAGCTCTGAACCACCCTGTAAAACACTTACCAAGAATACAAAGCGACAGAAAACACACTGTAAGACGCGCCATGATGTCACCGAGTGGTCGACCTACACACATATGTTGCATTACATGGCAGATAAGAGTCCGGCATATATTCAGTCTTATCCTTTATGTCAATTCCATGTTGTTCTGTAAAAGACGATAGACGCAAGTACACCTACTGCTTGAACATTTCTCGAGAAATTATGTTAGATGGAGACGACGTTATTTGTCAGTGTTACAAAAATCGATGTGACACTGCTTCATCCTAGAAGAGAATTTAAAATATTTTTAAAATGTGTAAAAGAAAATCATTGAGATATGGCGATCACAAGGTCACCAAATTTACAATTTAGAATCCCCATTCGCCAAGGAGTATGTACACAAAACTTCAGCTCCCTAAACCAAGTGGTTCTGGAGAAAAAGACGAAAAAGCGAAAAGTTTACAGACGGGCGGACGGATGGACAGACGGACGGACGGACGGACGGACGGACGCTGGACACCATGCCATGTCATAAGCATGCTTTATAAGTTTAAGATAAATAACCTAAGATAAAGAAGTACCACTGTTAGTTAAAACCTCTGTATCACATTCGCGTGACGAGGGACTAATTATGTGCATCAGATAAACGTCTATGTGAAAATATTGCCTAAAAAATAAATATCATTTAATATATGATTTTAGGTGTTTTATGAATGTTAAACATATTTTCTGTATCAAATTAAAACAGTTGTATTTATGGCCAAATTGTTGGTCGATCAAGCAAAAATGGTATAAGCTGATCAGCTCTCTGGCGAGTATACAATGTAATCTGTAGGATAGGTTCTGACAGGTTAGTATTCACTGCTATATCGTTAGCTTATACAATATGCATTTCAGACTTTATGTTAAGGAGAAAACATGACTCCGAGGTCTTCTGCTCTGAGAATAACCTGAAGGGAGGGATAAAGCCCCGAGGGCGTTAGCCCGAGGGGCTATCCCGACCTTGAGGTTATTCTCAGAGCAGAAGACCGAGGAGGAGTGTTTTCTCTAGCTTATAAACCGTCAACTATCAAAATTTACGAGTTATAGTTTCGGACGCTCAAAGGGCCTAATTCCTCCGCTTAGACCATTTTAAAAGCAGAAGACGAAGGAGGAATTTTTTCTTCCTATTTATAAACGTCAAATGTAAAAATTTACATTTTATAATTTTTGATTCCCAAATCGTGTTTTTACAAAGGGTATGTCGCCCTCGGTTGCGTTATATCGAGGCAAAGACGGTATGACTATAAATGGAGTAATTCAACTCCACTTATCATCTCGGTCTGCATAGCCGAGCGGTCTAAGGCTCCAGTTTAGAGAGCGAAGGGTGCCAGGTTCGAATCCAGCTATTTCAACTTGGAAATTTTTAACTGTGTATAATTTTCGATAATAATTGCTGCTTGTTGGCTATTGCGTTGCAAGTCTGAAAAATTATTCTAAGTGCATTTCCAGGTCTTACTTTCAAAAAAACCTTAGGTTCAGGTCTTACTTTCAAAAGTAAAACCTCATACCGGGTTATTCTCGGAAGTAAGACCTCATTAGAGGTTATTCCAAGAAAAGAAGATACCTACAAAACAACAGACAGAATCCGACCTTGGTTTATAACAACATTTACTAGTGCCGTCTTCCAATCAGTGTATGCCCGGGGGTTAAACAGATATCTACCGTATTTCCTCTAATAGGGGCCGGGCCTCTAATAGCGGCCGGGGGGTAAAGGTACCTAAACATGAATAAGAGCCGGGCCTCTAATAGGGGCCGGGTCTAGTCAATCATTACTTCCCTTTGTACTTAAATATACATGTCTCAAGTTGACTTTAGAAAACCTATTATCATAATAAGGGCCGGGCCTCCAATAAGAGCCGGGCCTCCAATAAGGGCCGGGGGGTAAGACCCCCTAATTGTTAATAAGGGCCGGGGCCCCTATTAGAGGAAATACGGTAATTCCCATTTTGGTTCTTGAATGAATTTTTTAAATGAAAATATATATATATGACGGTATCCTCGATAACCTCCAATGTTTGCATTTCTACTACTCTCTACTCATACCATAAATAATTGGTGAAATAAATGATTCAATACAAGGAATAATTAAAGACCATGTTGGTTGATGAATAGGACTACATATGAAAATCAGACAGAAAAAAAGAAAGCATACAGCAAAAAGCATGAAAATTCCTTCTTCATTATGTGTCACAAATATTATTGAACGCGCGCCCTATATGCAATCATGAACATGTTTCGTCCAAACAAACAAAAACTGCACAAAACCTTATCAACACATCATTCCATTTGTTCTAGAGCGGATTTGAACCGATGCTCTCGTCTCCTAAAAGAATCAAAAGAAAGTCATCTTCGTAAGTCAATTGGACAAGATCGTTTCGTTCCGGTAAAACTCGGAGAGGCTTGCATTGCATTTTTCCTCGAGATGAAAAGATCATCGCGGTTCACAACACTGTTTACTTCCTGTTGCAAGTAATCCGTCTGCATTTAGCCTCGTTGAATTTTGTCGTTTATTTGTTGATTATCAACGTTCTAGAATACTATTGAGAGTATCTGGTGCATGCATCATTATTGATTAAAATTTTAATGATATTCTCTTACACATGAAGCAAAGAATCAAAAGCATATGATGATGATTATAAGATTATGCGGATGATGTTTTCGCTGTCACTGACACTGTCACCGACGCTGTCGATATTATGAGAAATTATAGTTTTCGATTTTAGATTATTGTTAATGCTTGCTATATATAATCATTACAGTGCAGTCGACAGTGATGTATACTTTCAGTTGAGTTGTTAGTTGTTTTTCAGACCAAATACCTGATACTGTATTTTTACATTGAAGACAGTATTTATGTGTTATTTTCATCTCTAAATACAGTTACTGTAAGGAATTTTCTCTGCAGAATTCTGAAGATGGGAGGAGTATCGACTAATACAGTGCAGCTATAAGCAAGTGAGCATGTACCTTTTTTGTGATTGATGATTCACTTGAAACTAGGACAGGTAACCAATACACTAAAGACGACTGTTGAGGTAGAATATCTGGAGACTGGTACCAAACACAAAACAATACACAATACCCTAATCTCTTGTGATATACATTCTCTTCCAACAGGTTACTCATTTTCTTCACCGGTAACCTCTGTCGTAAGGGGAGCACTTTCTGGGCTTGCAATAGAGAATCATAATTATTGTGCTGTCAGCGACTTTATTTCAAAATGAGCATTTGATGTTCCCGTAATTATCAAAATGACTAGAGTTGCTACTCCTGGGAGATGCACACAGATCTTTTACAAGGCAGAAGTCAGTTGGAGATGTAAAACAATGTTTAATCGGATAAAAATAAGGACGCTATCAGTATCAGTGTTCAACAGGGATTTGGTGCGAGTCTAGAAAAATGGCCCAGTTGCAACAGAGGTTAACATGGGAAGAAGTGACCCAAGTTACCTCTGTGAGGAGAGAATAATGATGTTTGGAATTTTCGTTTGAGTCTGGCATTTGGGATGTTCAGTTACATTAAATCTCAAAGCAAGCCATGTCGAACAATGTTTTACTGAAAAATATGACACTGTTTACGTTTTATCAGATTGGCAGAAAAATTAATTATGGGGCACATTATAAAGAGCTTTTTAACGCCGATAACATCTGTATAAATAGTAATTCAATAGACTAAACCAGCCTTGTTTTCATTGGCTAACTGATACTCATGCTTCATAATAATGAAGTGAAGTTTCTTTCGATCTATTTTCCAGACAATTCCCCCGCAAGTCACAACTTGCACTAGTGTGTTATGACTTGCGGAAGAAGATGATGTCGAGAGGACAAAACATTGAATCTATAATATAACGCTATATCGATAATGCAATACCTTGTCAGACGATAAATAGTGTGATACTATTTTAGTTATTGACCGAAGATTGTAAATTTTATGATAATAAAATGATCATGCATTTGTACAAGCCAAATATCCGGCAAACCTACTGCTTAAAAGGAGGGTTCTATCGGGGTATTTTTTGTGGAAACGAAATTCGAGAGGATATCCCTGTTTACACAAATATGCTACTAATAAATGATTAAAACACAGTCAAGTTAAAAGATAAAAATAAGGTAATATTTTGATGAATTTATATTTCACAACTTAATAAAGACAAGCGTACATTTGTTGAAAAATAAAAACAATGAGAATTGAAGCTATTCATAGGCGCTGCGAGTGGGGGAAAGTTTGCTACGGCATAACAGCAAATTGTTTATTAGTTTTATGACACGCTATGGGTTACTATGTGAACTTTCTATCAGTGTATATCTTATATCATTAAAATATTGTAAAATATTGTAAAATATAGAGTGTTTTCATTTCACGTAATGCACAAAATCCAATATGGCGGATTTTGCCGACAGAACGGCCCCTTTAATGCTTACTGGTGCGTTATGTACCCTTGATCATTGGATACCATATCCTCTGGGGATTGTAGAATCTAAACTGCCTTTTGACTCATGTAAGTCATGTTTCTCGACCATCCACAAGTAGCAAGGTGTCCAATCACAGCTGGAGCAGTGTATGAAATAAGGCCAATGTGACAGCCTCGAACCTGGTAACCTTTAGTCTGGGCTGGTAACTTTTGGAAGTTTTCCTTTAATTTTGCTTTTTGACAGAATAAAAAACTTGGGTCAAGTACTTTTCAAGCTTACAGACCGTATTTCATAAACTGCACATAGTCAAAGTATTTTGTCCAAGAATACTGCACGTGACTCCGCCCATTGCTTGGTGGTTGCTCATGTCGCCACATTCTAATCACAACCCGCAGATCTGTGGGTTCTTTAAAGGGTTGTATACTGTAGACTGGGGTTGTGACAATGCTGATAAGAGTCACACACAAAGCTGTTAGTGACTCAAAGATTTCTACACCAAGTCACAGATGGACTCGATCGTGACAGCTGACGCCTAAACTTGCTGGCTTTTTTGGTGCTTTAGATGATTTGGCCATGCGACTCATAAATTTTAAATATGAATAAAGGTCTAATATCAAAATTAAAACTTTTTATCATTTCCATTATGATACATATTGAGTCATACGTCTCCAAGATATCTTCATATCATATTGTAAACTTTCTGTATCTCATGTAACAACAAGCAGACAGAGTCGGCCATATCCACTGCCATGTAGGAATTTTGAATATATTTATGCATTTTGAATATATAATGCATTTACTTTCTTGAAAATTGTTATAACTCATAACTCATAAGTGATCAAATTTCTATATACTAAGCAAAAGGCACATCTAGACTACTTGATTGATATCTGTACAAAGTTTAAGCAAAATATATTGAATAGATTTGAAGTTTGAGGTCGGAATGGAAAAGCCCAGACGGACAGAGCTCATTTCTATATCCCCCGCCAACTTCGTTGTGGCGGGGGATAATTATATTCAAATTTGATCAACATGATTTAAACTGAAGCAATGTTTCCAGGGTAGACTGGAGAGTGTGAGCTGGTCGGGAAGATGACGGATCTCCTGTCACTGAAACAGGACTTCTGTGAGATCGTACAGAAGGCTCAGCCATGGATCCTCTCTCACTTCGTCATGTGGCTCGACCTCAAGGTGGCAGAGTACAAGGTGTATGGCTACATGGTTCTTGGTGAGTAATTAAAAATAGTTCCCTATGAAGCAGGCAAATAATGATTCAAATGATACAAGTTTATCAACTCAGTAAATTATGAATAAATATCATTAAGTAATCTTCTGGACACTGTCATAAACTCATGTCATGAGTAAAGTATTGTGAATAAAAATTAAATGTATTTAGACTTACCAGCGTTGACAAGTGTGCCACAAAGTGCTGGAAGGATTTCAGAGGGGTTTGAATGCAAGGGAGACTACTGTACTTATCAGAATGATGCTTAGAACCATTCATAAAACATAAACAAATGTTTAACTCGAAAGCTATTTTGATCTTCATCATAGACAGAGTTAAAGTAATGCTGATTGAAAGAAGATTTCAGAAACCTTTCATGTAATGAAGATACAAAAGTGAAAACCATTTTTGTTGAATTTGATGTTCATTTCAAATTATCGTTTGGTTTTGAATCTGTAGCAGCAGAAATGTAAGTAATGGAAACAATTTCATGGTAGTCTCAGCTATTGCAAATATTCAAGAGCAATATTATTGGTTACAAAAAAGTCTGATCTTGTCTCCACAGAGCAGAGCACCAACCTGACAGGTGACAGTAAGGACCCTGCAGCCCCGGCCTCAAGAAACCCTTGTCTGACTCTCTCCCCGAGCAAGGACCCTCCCTCCTCACCCCCATCCTCCCAACACTTTGCACCTCGAGCCCCATGTCTTGTCATCCCCAGACCCAACCTCTCTACTGACCGAACACCAACCTCATCAGCAGCAGCAGTTATCCCTACAGCAACTACACCCATCTTCAAAAGGCCACTGTTCGGAGGTCGAGCTAACCGTCGCAAACAGCAGCATGTGTTTAGGAGGAGTTCCACCTCGCTTCTTACTGCTTTGAGTAGTGACATCTACAACACTGTGGGCATTGAGAGGAGGGATGGGGAGGAGAGACGGACACCTGGCACAGTTCTTCTGGACGACTCTGACCTCTCCATAACCTCAAGTGTCTCCCAGTCATCAGGTGATACTCGTCCTCGGGAAGCAGGTATTGGCTCTAGTCATGGTGTGTCCCAGTCAGAGGGAAGTCATGATGGTTCCACAGCTCCGGGTGATGTTGATCATGCCAGGACATCTATCCGGGACTTGTTCACAGATAGATCTGACACTAAGTGTAGGCCCTCTACAGATGATATGGAAGTGCTGTCTAGCCAGTATGGGGTGGACAGATCCAATGATGATTGTATTGTTGTAGATGCTAGCGATGACAAATCATCCAACGCTGTTCACGGACAGAGTGAGAATAACAAGAATGTATCTGATGGGCTGCAGGCGGGGTCGGAGTGCTCCAGCGCCAAGGACAGTGGCAGCCCCTCCTGTGATACTCAATGCTCAAGCTCCTTACCAGAGTCCAACTCAAAGTCTTCAAGTTCATCCAGTAGAAGCCAGATGATGTCTAGTCCTGAGGATGCGGCTCCTCTGACAGCGAGTCAGATAAAACAGGAGGACCTGGGTGGACTGCAGATCAAGCTTGAGCCGGTGGAGTCAAGTCCTGGGGATATATACTATCCTGGAACCTCTGGTGGGTCTGCAGCTGGGGTCGGTAGTCTACTGCACCAGCATCTGTCCTATCCCAGTTCCAGTGTGACAAGCCCCGGATACCTGGAGAACATAGACTGGAATGCAGTCAACTTCAACAGATACCTGGACAGCAGTTTCAGCAATGGTGGGCAATGATAGGTTAAATAATTTTGGAAAACTATAAAAAAAAAATAGAGCCATGGGCTCTGTAGCTCATCAGAATTTTAATGATTTTTTTTATCTAAGGTTGAATATCTAAGTTATCTCAAGTAATACATTGTTAACAAGCAAAATAATATTGGTTTTAGATCATGACCCCTGTGACCCACATTTGGAGTCACAGGGTCACCAATCCTACAATTAAGAATCACCTTTGACCAAAGAATCTCTACACAACATTTCAGCTTTCTAGAGCTTTACATATAAACTGGAGAAGAAGATGAAAATAGGTTTTTGGGTCATGACCCGTGACCAAGATTGGGGTCATGGGGTCACAAAATCTACAATTTAGAATCCCCATTGGCCTAGGAGTCTGCAGACAACTTTTCAGCTCTCAAGACCTTTTGGAACTGGAGAAGAAGATGAAAATAGGTTTTTAAGGATGTGACCCCTGTGACCCCATTTGGGGTCATGGGGTCACGAGATCTACAATTTAGAATCCCCATCGGCCAAGGAGTCTGCACACAACTTTTCAGCTCTCTAGACCTTTTGGAACTGGAGAAGAAGATGAAAATAGGTTTTTAAGGATGTGACCCCTGTGACACCATTTGGGGTCACGGGGTCACGAGATCTACAATTTAGAATCCCCATTACCCAAGGAGTCTGCACACAACTAGTCAGCTCTCTAGAACTTTTGGAACTGGAGAAGAAGATGAAAATAGGTTTTAAAGGATGTGACCCCTGTGACCCCATTTGGGGTCATGGGGTCACGAAATCTACAATTTAAAAATCCCCATTGGCCAAGGAGTCTGCACACAACTAGTCAGCTCTCTAGAACTTTTGGAACTGGAGAAGAAGATGAAAATAGGTTTTTAAGGATGTGACCCCTGTGACCCCATTTGGGGGCATGGGGTCACGAAATCTACAATTTAGAATCCCCATTACCCAAGGAGTATGCACACAACTTTTCAGCTCTCTAGACCTTTTGGAACTGGAGAAGAAGATGAAAATAGGTTTTTAAGGATGTGACCCCTGTGACACCATTTGGGGTCACAGGGTCACGAAATCTACAATTTAGAATCCCCATTGGCCAAGCAGTCTGCACACAACTTTTCAGCTCTCTAGACCTTTTGGAACTGAAGAAGAAGATGAAAATAGGTTTTTAAGGATGTGACCCCTGTGACCCCATTTGGGGTCATGGGGTCACGAAATCTACAATTTAGAATCCCCATTGGCCAAGGAGTCTGCACATAAAATTTCAGCTCTGTGGAGTCATTGGTTCTGGAGAAGAAGTCGAAAAAGTGAAAAGTTTACGGATGGACGGACGGACGGATGGACGGACGCCGGACACCATGCCATGCCATAAGCCCATCGGGCCTTTCAGGCCTGATGAGCTAAAAATTATGTATGCAATTTAGATAGTGTCGAAATGTAGCATTCTTATATTTGAGATCACACCATCTGCAATAATAACATATTCTTGTGCTTCTTTTGGGATGAGAATGTTGAAAAACTAGATTCATAAAGCTTTGATATTTCTTACTTCATTCTTTATGAAGTGACCAGTAATGTTTAATTCTGAATTGACACCTATTTGCAGAGTCCAGTCCAACATCAAGCCACCAGATCAGACCGAGATCGGGTAATGTATCCCCAGCCAGCTCCACCAAGTCTGACCCAGCTCTCACGTGCAACCTATGCGGAGCGGTGTTCCGCTTCAAATCATCGTTGTCCCGCCACAAGACGCTCCATGGTGAGAAGCGATTCCACTGCTTCGTGTGCCCAAAGGCTTTCCACCGACGGGAGCACCTCCTTCTCCACCTGCAGCGGCACGCCAACAGCGCGATGATCACGTGCCCTGTGTGTCACATGCAGGCGTCCAGTGTGAAGCACCTCGAGGAGCACTACCGACTCAACCACGGACCCTTCAAGCGCACTGGAGTTCTTCCCTACCTGGCTCAGGACAACTCTCGGTAGTCTGTCACGGACTGCTGTCATTTCACACTGAGCTGTTCAAGCTGCCTTAGTAGTCGTTAGTTTCAGTCTCTACTAACTTACTGGGTAGTTCCTTTTGGCAGCTGATGGATAATCAAGTATCAACAACTAAAAGAGTTTGTCAATCAGGAATTAAGCTTACGAGAACACTAACTGTTTGAGCGAGTATATTTATGAAAGCACAACCACAAACCTGTTCACACAAAAATATATTCATGATCCTATGTTTTTTAAAATTTAATAGCCCTTGAACGATTTGTACTTGTATTCTTTTTAAAATCTATTGACGATCTATGCTAATTTTGTACTCTGTTGATTTAACTTTTCGTGGTTAACAATATACTCTTCAGTGTTCTCAATTGTATTCATATTGTGCTAGAGTCATTTCATTTGGTCAGATAGAAAATCATATTTCCGACTAAATTAAATTAAATTGATTTTTATTATACCCCTGCTACGAAGTAAGTGGGGGTATATAGCGGTCATTCCGTCCGTCCGTACTTCCGTCCGGTCAATTTTCTCAAAAACCGTCAAAGGTACATCAACCAAACTTTGTACAGTTTTTAACCATGTTCTTCCGATTGCGCACAGACAATTTTCAATCTTCTGAGATTTAAATTTTTTGTCGTTTCCATGGAAACGTCACTTTTTGGACTTACCAGTAGTTTTATTGTGTTCAATGGGGACAAGTTTTCTCAGATACTGTTCAACCTAGGTGAATGAAATTTTGGTTGTGAGTACTCATGACCATACTCTTTATCGAGTTTAAAATCCATTTCCGAAATACTATTTTTTACGGAGTTATGGCCCTTGAATCCGAAATTTAACTTTGTTCCAAAAGAGCTGTGATGCTCCAATTGGGAGAAGTTTTCTTGGCAACTATTACATCTAGGTGAATGAAATTTAACATGTACGTAGTCCAGATGATATTCTTCATCCAGTTCACAGTCCAGTTCCGAAATATTATTTTTTACAGAGTTATGAGCCCTTGAATCTGTAATTGAACTTGGTACAAATTACCAGTGTGATGCTGAAAAATATTACATCTGGGTGAATGAAATTTTGTAGTCACAAAGCCAGTTCCCAAAATTATTTTGGACAATATTATGATGCTTGAAGCTGTTTTTTAAACATAGTACCCTTCACATCTATAATTCTCAATGGACGGATAGCGAATGGCGGTGGTATGTGAGCCATGCTCACTTTTTTCTTGTTAAGTCTTTTGATAACATGGGCTCATAAATTGTTTTAGAAAAATTTCTGAGATTATGATCAAATCATTATAAAAACCGTGGTTGCATATTATTTCAATTAGAGTGACGTATAGATCTTTAACACTAGGCTAAATTTGTAACAATTATTTCACTTCTAAATGGTGTGCTTTCAACATCATAAGCATTAAGAAGAGTCTAAATTGACAATCTAAAACGAAATTTGGAAAGTTGGATACTTGATAAATCTTGAATCAGAAAAGTCCAGCCACAACTTGCCAGACATATCTCCCCAGCTATGTTATTCACCTCACGTACCACTTGTCTTATTGTTATTGTTTCATGTTTATCTGTTATGATGCATATTTAAGTAATTTATCTTTGTGGCCCAGTGCCGGTATGACTGTGACATTGTTTGTCTACATTATTATGTTGTGTAGGTGATGCACGATGCCCGGATTCTATTTCTGTTAAACAAATCTGGGACTTTGGACTAATATAATGAAAACTATGGATTAGATACTCATTTCAACCCATGACCTACTGGTAATTATTATTATGTCAAAATGATATACTAATTATTATAGGGGTCATGAGTGAAAATAACAATCGAACTTTGCCCTTAATGGCTGCGATATTACCAAAGCGGTGTGTGACATTAACTCGCTCACAATCGATCTGGTTATCAATTACAAATGACTGAAGAAGAAAATACCTTGACACGGAGACCGTAAAATAAATTATTTTATGGTCTCTACTTGACGTTATCCTGCAAGTTTTTCAATGAAACTGTGACATAATTACAGTAGAAATATGACAATCAATTCATGAAATAATTTTAAAATGTTCTTTATATTTAAAATACATTGCTTATCTCTCTAGTGATAATATAAACTTTCTATCACACTTTATAAAACAAACATGTTATTTGTGGGGGAAAAAGCTGATCTAAATGGCCTGTGTCAAATGAAAACAAGATTGCATGGCTATTACTATTTCATTGTGTTTAAAGATCTGATGATATTTTTCCTCAAGAATGACAGATGATTACCTCTTCGTATATTGTATATCGGAATCAATTGAGCATAAAATCGAGACAATATACACTTGCAATTGATAATTAAGACGATTTTAATTCACCCATTTTAACACTACTACAATTGGTTTAGAAAAATCATTTTGAAAATGCTCACCAAGGCATGACTGTGATAAGCGACAGACGGAGCCGGCTCGACAGCTACTCCACCGAGTCTCGTTAATTAATTAATGATGATTATCACTGCCGCTAAATGAATTTATGAGGTGTATTACATCGCCAAAAAGACATGTTTATGTAATAATTGTGTAATTGTCATCTGCGGAATTAGCGAGTTGGATATCTAAACATTCGATATATGGGGAAATTAAGTTGGTTTATTGAAGATTTCTTTGTGAAATTAACAATCAAAATGTTGCGAAATTATGTTGAATTATGACTATCGACGAAAATCAGATTCCTCCAGATACGTCACAGAAGTCATCCCTTCACGGGCCACACCCCCTTAATCAGGCATTTTTTTTAAAAAGCTGTATATAAGTAATTTATGGACTGATTTCAGAAATTTAAAATTGAGCAATTGTCAACTTGACATCCCATTTTAATGAATCTGATTTGGACCATATGTCATTGCATCTATCCTTTAATAATGCATCATGCACATGCTCAACACTATGTAGTTTTCTTAGGTAATGTTGAGTGAAATGATCACGTTTGATCTATGTTAATTGATTGTTACTCTAAATATTGAATTTGCATAAATATATTATCCTGTGGGAAATCTAGAGGGATATCCAAATATTGCATGTGTTATTTTGATACCGTTTGCCTAGTCATTTTGAATGTTTTTGTTGTTGTGTATGGACATTGTGATAGTGTACATGTACTTTGTTTAAGAAAAAGTTTTTATATCATCCTCTGACAGGATTATTTATTGTCTATTTATTTCATTTAATAATCATTGTGATGAAGACAGAGCATTAATTTATTGACTATTTAGATCTTTCCGATTAGGAACATGAATTGTTCAGTTAACATTCTAAACATTCATGAAAGGTAACTGAGGCAAAGTAAGGGCTCATGTAACATATGAATTTAGAAAAGAGGCACTTGTAAATAGCTGAGGGTTGCTGCAATCAAACCAAGAAAGGGCATCAAACTGCAGCAAGGTATGATATTGAGCCTGACCGATTCCCTTATATTGGAAGAGGCAGGGGACAAAGCTTGTGCATAATAAGGTTTTCCTTAAAGATATTGCTTGGAGATATTTGTTTGTTATTTAAATAAGAATTGATATTATTAATGTACATTGTAATTTGTATCAATCATACATTGACAGTGTAAGTACTTATACAAGAATATCCTCTAAAATTTGTCTTCAGAGATATGTTTTACGTTATATTCGGAATGTCAATTCACTTAGTGAGGTTGGGATGGGTAACTCAGATACCAGGGTCAGATGGCTCTGGTACCCAGAGCTGTTATGCGAGTAAATAAAAACCAGTATAATTTGTAATCCTTTAGTTTTGTATGTGTACATTCCAACAATATTATGAAGCTATGTTCCAGCTCCACTACATACTGATGAAATTGTTACAAAATCTTGCAAACTTTCGGGGATCAACAAAACAGGTATTTGGGTAAATACCCTTGGCCTGGTAGAAAAGTTTTACCCGTCCCAGCCAAATTATCACTGAAGTGCTTGTCTGTTGCAGGGGGTAGAAATAAACTAAAAACAGGGTATATACTGGAATCATGGAGGGCTTGCGAATTGTATTTTTTGGGCCAAAATTAAAACTTGCCCACAAAGCCTAATTTTCGAACTACACAAAAAAAAATACCCAATTATGGTGTGAAAATTTATTGGAAGAATTGTTTTAGTGAATGTTACATGCCATTATGTTATAGCCCAAGGAATCTTTAACTGGCCTCAGGCCAGATGTTAATTTCTAGCTCTGCTGTTGGCTGTGTCAGTTTCCCATACTAAAGTGGATATGAATATTTATGGCTTCTTTATCTTATGAGCAGCATCACGTTTCTGCAATTTTACTCAATTATTTGTATCAAGTCTTTCATTTTTGTCAATATTGGTGCACTTATTTACATGAATAAAGTAATACTGTCAAATGTTTCAAGCTTGCTTTGTTGTCTAGTTTTGAGGTACCAACACCTCCAAAAATATTCCACCTGCACAATGAGCCAAAGTCAACTTTACATAAACAAATTTCACAAAGGTTACAGATCCTCAGCGGCAAATTATAAATTCCTAATTACAAAGAAACCGAGGTCCAAGTTTAATAGGAAGTTACAAGTTTCAGTGTTGTTGTTAAAATTTGTCGTGGGTAAAATTAATGTTTCGGTTGAAATCAGTCAGTCTGAAGACATTTTCAAGGTTATGCAGCGAATTTCATCAGTTGAATGACAATGTGATGCATTTTCTATATAGTGTCCAGTCATGTTGGCCTCTCCGTTGCAGACAAGAGTCAATTCTGATAATCTAGAAGTTATTTTTTATCCCAGTTGAGGCACCTACAATTTGTAACCCGGATCTCTTTCTGTGTTGTGTCCTTGGGCAAGTCACTTTGTCCACATTACACTCAGTCCACCCAGTTGTACAATTGGGTACCAGAAATAACTGATGGTTTCGTGTAGCGCCTATGGCTGCTCGAAAAGTACAATTCAGTCAGGGTGTTAATGTCAGTACCTTGGGAAACTGCTCAGTAGTTTGATACGAGAGCTACAAGTTGACATTATTGTTATAAGAGAATATATCTGGAGAACTATTGGCTAGTCTAACCGATGAGCTAAAGAGCCATTACTCTTATCCTTTTTTGCAAAATCAATGTTCACAAATATGTAAACTTTACAATCAGATACCAGTGAATGATTAAAAGCTGCTTTGAAATTCAAGAACTCCTAAAAAAAAATAAACAATTTATTTTAGATAAAGCTACACTTAGATGAGGGCCGCTCCTTTCACGGACTGGTTCTTGTTCCGATTTCCGAATGTCCCGTACATGTGCGAAGTGAAAGGAGTAGCTCCGAACACAGTTCTAGGCGTGCGGAACATGTTCCAAAAAAGAGCAGGTGCAAGCCTCACAGCAATAGAACATGTTCCACACACCCAGAACAGTGTTCGGAGTCTCTCCTTTCACTTCGCGCATGTACCGGACAATCGGAAGAAGAACAGATATTTTGAAAGAAGCAGGCCTATGCATAACAAATATTTTTGGTATGTTTAAATTTTTCAATTCAAGATTTCTGTAAAAAAAAATTACCATGACCGTTAGTTGTCAGTAGGAAAATTAATTTGGTTTCATCGCAGTCAAAGAATACAACAAATTCAAAGGTTCAATTTGATTTATTTTATATTTTTTTTCTCAAAATCAGATTCTCTAACAAGAGGGTAAAAAATCTGGAGGGGCACTACATCAAAACATTTCAGTCAACAATAAATAGCACTTTAGAGCTGTTGTGTGGAATTCCAGGTTCAGAGATTCTATGATCTCGGCATATTTACACAAATACTGCCTACAGCATGCATTTAGTACCATCTTTTAAACAAATTCAACAAACAATAACTTCTTAAAATGGATCTTTTTGGCTATATCAAGACTTAGCATTTGAAATAATTGATTTGGTTGCAGCTCAATACATTCTCAATTTGATTAAAAACATTACCAAAAACAATGTGTCACTTTCTTTCCCAAATTATGATAGGAAAAGAACAGATAATTTGAACCATTCACCAAAATATTATGACTTTCAGGAACAAGTAGACCACTGAAAATTTGGGACCCTCTTAAGAACTAGCTTTGGGTACAGCTCAGCCAGAATTCAATTTACAAGAACTGTACATGAGTGCAGCAGCCATAGCCAACCAACACCCTACCCACACCATGCCTCACCCGGCAGAAACCCTTTCACATCCTGCTTTGTAAGTTTATCCATACATACACAGGGCGTCGAGAGTTGTATTCCATTTTAACAATATAACCAAACCTGCTATTTCAAAATAATGTTTCAGTAAAGTTCATTAAAACCACAGAATTTTGATGTATTTACGAGAAAAATCAAATACAACTCTGACGAAAGCTTACAATGAAATATTGTCGAAACGACAATGAAATCCCCAATCCACTGAATAGATAATCAACGTTTTGATGTCCAATTAATGCATGTTGACCACTGAACGACGGCTGCGAGCCAAGTGTAAGCTGCTGCACCGAGCCAAGTAGAGTCGAGTGCCGTGGCCTCCAGAACACCCGTTCCTCAGTCAGCGTTGGCTTGGGCGGGCGTCGTCTCGGACATGTTCTCCGCTATTGCCTTCTCCACCTTCTTCTTCTTCCTCTTGGCACTTTTCCTTGATGCGGATGCTGCCAGTAGGGTCTGGAATAGACACTTACACTTTATTGAACAGCTTAAGGTTAGGCGAGGCGAGTTGGGGTTTAACACCGCTGAACAGCTTTAAAGTCTTTAGACTATTTTATTTAGGTATAAACCTAAAACAAATATATAATCATAAAGTTGTTTTCTTGCTTCAACAGAAAAACTAGAAAATAATGAAGTCTTAATACTATGAGATGTGTAATTTTAGATAGCAGGCAGGTCAAAATTATACAATTCATCAACGGGTTTTGATTCCAGTAAATTTTATACTCAGAATTCTTTTGGCACTATCAATTTATAAATCAGCTTGAAAGTGTCAAGCCCTTTAAACAGGCAAAGCGATAATCAATGTATAGGATTTCGTACCTTGAGTTCCTCATCCTGGATACTGTGCTCAGACTCGTACATGTTCTCATCAATGGGGAGCCCCGTGATCTTCAGCGGTCCGTTTGGCATCAGGATCATGGTGAACTTGAACTGGGCCACATACTCACCTGTAAACAAAGGTATTTATACATGTGCATGATAATTTGAATGTGTTTATTTCTGTGGAAAGTTATTAGTCTCGAGTGACTTGTATCTCCGTCAGAATCATACTTGTATCTTCACTGTTTCTCAGTACAGGTCTGTGTTGATCATCATTCAGAGATTTATGCTCAAATAATCTTTAATACTAGTCAATATCTATCCTCTTAGGACTGTAAATTATGAATATCACATGAAATGAATCATTTTCTTCATGTTCACCCCAAAATAGGAAAGGAACAATATTCCATAATAATAATTGCTACAGTAGAACACTAATATAACAAACTCCAAGGGACCAAAGAATTAAGTTCGCTATATCCGGTTTTGCTATACGCAGAATATTTTAATCATAGGGCTTTTGAAGGGACTTATAATTTTTTTCGCTATATCCGTTTTTGATACAAGTCATACATTACTTAATTCATTATGAAAATCAGGATTTCCATTGAATGATATCTCATTTATCTCATTTATTTTCAATGATTGTTTTATCCCGTTTCTATATGACCCTAAATAGGATGTCGAGAAAGGACCACTGACCATCCCTCTCATAGAGAACGTTGAAAGGCTGCATTAGGTCGTGGTTTATACACTCCAAGACTCCCATCTTCGCCTTCTTCTCATCTTCACATAACCTGCAGCAACAGTAAACTTATTAGTATGTGAATCACCTCCATGCTCTTAAAATTTGTTCCTTTTTATTCCCATCCTTTATTTTAGATTAAATATGAATAACAAGTAGTTGTCACTAAGGTGACATGATCCCCCGCCGCAAATTAATACTTCAAAATTTAAAAATAATGTCAAGATCAGCAAAATTGACCGTCAAACATGTTAAAAAAGTCAAAGATCCACTGTGACCTTGAGAAAAATGGCAAGGTCATCAAAATCTAATCTACCCTTTGTGTAAGATATGATGAAATTCCAGTGAATGGTTCTTGAGATATCCCGCTGACAAGTATTACACACATGTACATCAACATGTCGAAAAATTTAAAATTCCACTGTGACCTTGAGAATAATGTCAAGGTCACCAAAATCTTATCAGTCCTTTTGCTTTTTGTAAGATATAATGAAATTTCGGTGAATGGTTCTTGAGTTATTCTGCTGACAACCTTAACATGTACATTAACATGTCGAAAAATTCAAAGTTCTGCTGTGACCTTGAAAATAATGTCAAGGTCACCAAAATCTATTCAGCCGGTCGTCTTCCCTAGAAGGTGCTTTGAGTAAGAAATGATGGAATTCCAGTGAATGGTTCTTGAGATATTCCGCTGACAAGCTTTACATGTACATTAACATGTTGAAAACTTCAAAGTGCTGCTGTGACCTTGAAAATAATGTCAATTTCACCAAAATCTAATCAGCCCATCATCATCCCTAGAAGGTGCTTTGTGCAAGAAATGATGGAATTCCGGTGAATGGTTCTTGAGATATCCCGCTGACAAGCTTTACATGTACATTAACATGTTGAAAACTTCAAAGTTCCGCTGTGACCTTGAAAATAATGTCAAGGTCACCAAAATCTAATCAACCCGTCGTCTTGCCTTGGAGAAGCTATGTATAAAATATGAAGAGAATCCAGCGAATGGTTATTGAGATATCCCGCTGACAAGGGTAAAATGACAAAGTCTCGTTGTGACCTTGAAATGAAGGTCAAGGTCTCAAACTACTGTAGGAACATTACTCTTCCTATGATGAACCCATATGCAAAATATGAAAAGAATCCAGTGAATGGTATTTGAGTTATTCCATTTCGTACGGACGGACGGACGTACGGACGGACGCAGCCGAATACTATATCCCCCGCTTCGCGCTAAACGCGCGGCGGGGGATAACAAGAAAAAAGTGAGCATGGGTCACATACCCCCGCCATCTGCTATCCGTCCATTGAGAATTATAGATGTGTGAAGGTTATTTTGTTTAAAAAACAGCTTCAAGCATCATAATATTGTCCAAAATAATTTTAGGAACTGACTGTTTACTAAATTTCATTCACCCAGATGTAATATTTTTTAAGGTAACTTAATTTTTCCCGTTAGAGCATCACACCGGTAATTTGTACAAAGTTCAATTACAGATTCAAGGGCTTCATAACTCCGTAAAAAATAATATTTCGGAACTGGACTGTGAACTCGATGAAGAGTATCATCTGGACTACCTACATGTAAAATTTCATTCACCTAGATGTAATAGTTGCTGAGAAAACTTGTCCCCATTGGATCATTACAGTTCTTTTGGTACTAAGTTCAATTTCGGATTCAAGGGCCATAAACTCCATTAAAAAAATAAATAAATTCGGAACTGGTTTTCGAACTCGATAAAGAGTATGGTCACGAGTACTCACAACCAAAATTTCATTCACCTAGGTTGAACAGTATCCGAGAAAACTTGTCCCCATTGAACACAATAAAACCAAGTCCAAAAAGTGACAACAACAAATTTAAATCTCAGAAATTGAAAATTGTCTGCGCGCGATCGGAAGAACATGGTTAACAACTGTACAAAGTTTGGTTGATGTACCATTGACGGTTTTGAGAAAATTGACTGGACGGAAGGACGGATGGACTGACCGATATATTATATACCCCCACTTACTTCGTAGCAGGGGTATAATTAAAACTTCTGTTTGATGAAGAGTATGGAGAAAGGTTACATGGGTTCGAAACTATGATTAGCCAAAGCGTAGGTAAATTTTAAAATAAATTATTTTGGGCTAGTAAAACTAATCAATGTAGCTCAAGTTCATTAAATATTTTTGTGGCAAGTTTAAAGGATAATGCCTGTCCCACCCACATTTGAATCAGGTCCAGATGTACAAACTTTGACCCCAGCAGTCCAAAAGGGCTCATAAACCATTCTTCCAACATTCAGTTAATATCACTTAAAGGAAGGCCTGTGCAAATGGATGCATCTCTTAATGTGAGAATCTTTTAATGGATGATAATACAATCTTGAGTGACTTGTATCTCCGTCAGAATCATACATGTATCTTCACTGTTTCTCAGTACAGGTCTGTGTTGATCATCATTCAGAGATTTATGCTCAAATAATCTTTAATACTAGTCAATATCTATCCTCTTAGGACTGTAAATTATGAATATCACATGAAATGAATCATTTTCTTCATGTTCACCCCAAAATAGGAAAGGAACAATATTCCATAATAATAATTGCTACAGTAGAACACTAATATAACAAACTCCAAGGGACCAAAGAATTAAGTTCGCTATATCCGGTTTTGCTATACGCAGAATATTTTAATCATAGGGCTTTTGAAGGGACTTATAAATTTTTATTCCCATCCTTTATTTTAGAATTAAATATGAATAATTTTTGGCTAGTAAAACTAATCAATGTAGCTCAAGTTCATTTAGTGCTGGAGCGATACATAGGAACGGTTGATCATTCTAAGTGAAATAAACTATTGTCTATTGTCGATTACTAATTAACTGCAGATCGATAATCGCAAATAATAATTATTGTGATTCATAAACAATAATTTGTTTATTCTACTTTGTATATAGTCGTGTTCTCTTTCACTCAACAATATCCAATCTGGTCGGCATGTTCGCCATTGCTTATTTATTTCTAAATCGGGAGCTGTTCTACTGCACACTTCAGGTGACCAATCAGCGTCAACCCCGAGCTTTGCTTGATTCGAAAGTTACATGGCATTCGCTGCATTGTGCGGGTGCCACCTAATTAAACTTATAAGTTATATGATAAATTATTAAAACAAAGTCTGTTTATGAAATGTAAATCTGCCGTATCATGTCTAAACCTATCAAAACTTATTGAAATGAAAACTATAGTTTGTCCTTTGATTATTCCGTTTTTAAACGAACTCCTCTCACATCAATTTCTTACAAGTTCCCTGTCGATCAGGCACCCTGGGAATTAATAAATATTCATGATCAAAATTGTGCCACACTCATTGGTCATTAAAAACTACGTCACAGACTAGGTAGCTATTTTCTAATTGGCTGATAGGGGGAATTCCTTAAGTTGAAATTTGGTATTTGCATACGACCACCACGTGACTTGAACTGACCAAAAGATAGGTGACAGAGACCTATTTTCGGTTTCATAAATGCTTTTGAACTTTTAAATATAGGTCTTTATTAGAACTCTTTGAAGAATAATTTTTTATTTCAACATCTGTGTTCACACTTCAACATCAATACAAGACAAAATTTTGTTTCTTTAAAACGTTTATTGCTTTGTTGATCACCCAAAGACACAACTTCCCAATGCAAGGCATAACTCTTGCCAGTCTCCATTACTGGCTGATTTAGGCCTTGCAGTATTTCCTTAAGAAATCTGTGTTTAGAAATCCAGGCCCGCTATGCATTTCTAGTGCAGCGATTCACTATACTGACACAACAAAGCAAGGAAATACCGCAAGGGTTAAATCAGCCAGTAATGCAGACTGGCAAGAGTTATGCCTTGCGTTTGGAAGTTGCCAAAGACGCTGCGAGGGCAAGTTAGTCGCTAGCGTAACCATTGAAGGGCTACATTTCACGGACAGATTAATGTTCTGCCAGTCTGAGATTTCAATCAGCATTAATAAGTAGTAATTAATGGTCACTTAGAATGTTAATTAGACGAAAAGATAAGTGTTTTCTGCAGACAACTAGATTTCATTTAATAATGATGCCACTGCTGACAATAACCCGGAAGTTAGCTCCCTAACGTAGGTATGAGCATTTTACTGTGAAAGCAGGAATGATTGACGGTCTTTTCGATTATAATCGATCGATTATCGATCTGAAAAAAATTAACGATAACCAGTAATAAGTTCATTAAAGATTTTTGTTTCAGTTTAAAGGATAATGCCTGTCCCACCCTCATTTGAATCAGGTCCAGATGTACAAACGTTGACCCCAGCAGTCCAAAAGGGCTCATAAACCATTGTTCTAACATTGAGTTACTATCACTTTAAAGGAAGGCCTGTGCAAATGGGCGCATCTCTCAGACAATGCGAGACAATCTTTTCATGGGCAATCTGAAAAGGCTTAGTTTTGTGGTTCCTCTTTCAAATAATCCCTGTATATCATGTTTCAGTAGTTAAAGCATATTATTTTGGGATTTTATAATTTGAAACTGTTAAACTTAATGGATGATAAAACAATCTTGAAAATTGTGTAGTATCTCAATAAAACTTACCTCAAAGTAAAAGGCATGAGGCCAAACTTTTTGTCAGTTTCACTTAAGAATTCTGTGAAAAAAGAACATTACTGTAATGTTTTCATGAAAAAAACCCTCAAAAGATGGCAAATGACCTAAAAAAAAAAGTAGTTACAAAGAAGCTTTATTTTTAAAAATTGTACTGTGTATGCATGCAGGATGTGTACTTAAAATAATTGTCCAGCAATTAAGACAATATCTGCCAATTATATATATTATACAGTATTTTACTTTACAAATGAAGTGATTCTGCATTTCCATCAGAAAACAAATGACCTCACAGGATATCTCAGTACAGGTCTGTGTTTTGTCATCATATAGGAAGAGTCTAGCAATCTACAAGAAATTGTTTACTGCTGGCAATATTATACATACGCCTTGAAGCTTTCATCTTCAGCTGATATACAATATCTTTCTTCTTGTAAACTGTCGTCCTCGTATCCAACTCCCTTCCCTGAAAGCAACACATTTGTCAGTTTATCTTCTAACCTGTATACGATACATATATATTGCCGAAGGCTTTGTACTTTTAACATTTATATCTCTGAATTTCAGTGGAGGAAATGCAAAGTATACATTTAGGTAAATATGTTGAAGACTTTGTTTTTCATTCAAAATCTAAATTCAAAAACTATAAATTAAGACATCACTAAATGGAACTTTTCAAGGATGAAGTTATTTACCTTTCCTTCTCCTGAGCTGATTAAGACATCGACACCATAAACATCATGGACTTCGAACTCACATTTTTCATGTTCTTTCCTGGAAAATGAAATATGATGCATTAAGTAAAAGACTTTTGATTATAATTTTGAAAATGACTGGAGGGTTTATCACATCAACTATAGAAGTATTTTGAACAATGATTTTATCAAGACAATATAAACAAGATCACATTCAGATTTTAACAATGTTTCTAGCTTTCCCTCAATATAGGTATTGATTGAAGTTAATAGGAGCAGAGTTTTTATCCTCAGGTATTGACTGAAGTTATCAACAGTCAGGAGACATCTCACCTCTGTGCTTCTGTAGGGTTTTGTATAAAGGCCTTTTCTCCATCTATAACGTGCTGCTTGAGCTGATGCGAAAGCATACCTGCAAAACAAATCAGACAATATTATCAAATCAAATACTGCATGTCCGCTTCTTCACAGAACTTATTGTCGGGGAAGTTTTATTTCTCGCAAATTATTATCACACAATAAACTCTAACAGGACTCGAGTGAGTGAGCAAGTTATTGCTTAACGCCACTTCGGCGATGAACAGGGTTTGAAACTGGAACTAGTGCAGTAGCCCATGGCTAGTGAAGTTGTTGGTTACTTGGCAGTTCAAAAGGCTAGTTTGAAGGATATGATGATCCTTTAGATGCATTTGGCTAGTTTGGCTTTGGGACAGTATTTTAGGAAATTAACTAGTCCAAATGGCTAGAGCTTTCATAAGGTTAATTTCGACCTTTGCTCAAGTAAACAAAATATTTGCTCTCAGACGAAGTCTTATTCTACTTTCTTGGAATTACTTCAGCAATTCTGATTGGTCTATTGCCACCTTGGAGCTAAAAAAACTGAAAGATTTACTCAAATATCTCTCCTGCATTAAGACATTGAACAATCAAAAATATTATATTTACTGAATGCAGATTGTCACTGCTTCCATACAATAACAGCATAAAATGATTTTAGATGTAGAAGACCGAATTTGTAAGTTCTGTTCATGAATTCTTCGAGACCATTTTGAATATCTTTACCTTCAATAGGTTTGCATTTGAATGATTCTGCAACTTTCTGTATATTATCAGTCACATTGTAGTTCTGAAATTGAAAGTAAAAATATTTGTAAATGAGATATTCACAATCAAGAAAATAAACAACTACTTTCCTTAACAAAGAGTAAGGTTATAAACTCTTAAGATAAAACTGAAATACACAAGAGTAACACTGCTTTCCCAATATTGTAGATATTAGCGATGATGTAATAAAATTCAGGATCAATCTTAGGACACTTTTCTGCCAAAGAATGTTCTGATACTGCCATATGCACTGACGACATAATGTACCAGGCAAAATATCGGCAGATCTTTTTACATTCAATATGCCACCTTTGCATCCATGAACTGGTCACAGGACCAACCATGTCAAGTGTAGTGGCAACTGTCTTGCAAATTTTTTAAATTATCCCTTACATTAAAAGTGACGACATTGGACTTTAATCCTTTATTTTGAATTCAATATCTACTTGAAGCTAGGAAATTACTTGGAAAAAAACTGTTTGAACTAGATCAATGTGCAGCCATTTATTGTAAAAAGAAAAACACTGTACCTCGTTTCCTGGTTTTACAAGACGAAGTGCTGCCTCGCTTGCTAAATGCGCTGCCAATATAACGTCAGCTTTCCTCCCCTTCACCTTGTTCTCCTACAAAAAACAACAAGACATTAATATCTTAGCAATAATAATAAATTTCGAATGAACGAAACTAGTCGGTATACATGATTTCTGAATTATTCATAAATGTTAATTTTATTATTTATAACAATTGAAGATACAGAAGACAATAAATGTTTTACTACTTACAGTACTTTGTCCAACAACCAGTGTGTGTGCAACTACAGCAATGAAACCATCGATATGAGCACCCAAGTCACTGAAAAACCAACAAAACAGTAGTGTATAAAGTTGATAAAAAAAAAACGAGTCCTGATGCATGTTGTTTGTAGATGTCTACTATCCCAATCTGAATTTGATGGACCTTTTGTTTCATTACGGAATATTCTAACCGGGTTCTGGATACACCTTGAACAGACACGACAACACTGACTGGGGTAATAATATACTCTTACATAAGAAACAGGGGTTTCATTATTAACCGGGTACAGGGGAAACTTCCCCCACCTGTGCAAATGTCGTCAACCGGCTATGAAAATATTAAAACATATTTTTCTTCAATATTAACACACTGTTTAATGGCCTTCTTACCCTGTCTGTAATAATCTTATACCCGGTTATCTTATAAATTAATGAAACCCCTGAAGAAAGTTTCTTTTTCACAAACATCCAGAAGATACATACCATTGGTATCAGCTTCTGATAAATGTGAAAACAATATGAAGGGCTTGCCATCCAAATCATTGGAAACTAAAATTCATTGCTGGCTCTTTCAATGGTGCTAAAAATTCATAATAAAGATTCTTCTGATGGCAGCAGAATTTAAGACTCACATTTTAACAAGATCACCATCTTTCAAGACGACATCTTGTTCAGACTTCAATGGTGAATAATGGCAGATACAGTTGTTGACGGATACGCAAGTTGGGAACGCAATTCCTTTGAAAAAGATGCATACAAAGTTTTTAAGACGGAAAAGGAAAAGAAATGTAACCAACATATACACACAATGAACAAACTGAAGAATGCTTCTTTATACCCTCTATTTCGTTCATGTGGCACAATGTCAGCTATGTACTTTCTTGATATATTTTTAAAGTTAAAAGTATTCAATCGTTCTCCGTCAGTGTTATCCTTACCTTTCTTCATTTCTTTCATCTTTCTGAAAACTCTAGCCGTCTCCTCAAGCAGTTTGCTGTCCCCAAACTCGCAGACTTCCAGAACAGAGGCTCCGGGTGTACACTTTGTAATCACTTGTTTCAATATATCTGCAAAACATTACATAAAACAGAAGTGTGAGATGGATAAAAATGCTGTAGTTAGGTGTACAGAGAAGAAAATTTAGATGTCTTGTTTAGTATTGTGAAGTGTTTATGTTTGAACAGTTTTCAGTAATTTAAATGTAAAACTGTTCAACTACATTAACATTAGTTGGCACCGCAGTATTTCGAGTTTGGTTCGGTTAACGGAGCATCAAATTGTACCACATACCATATTATAAGTTAATTTCACAAATTTATATTTTCAGTTTATCCAATTTGAACTTCATTAGACTTGATTTTCAAGAAAAACTTATTTGTTTTGACCTTATGTTGTTTTCTTCTAAACCATACCAAAAATGTAATGGACCAAGACAGGCCGGGATAACCTAAACGAGCTATACTAGGTCGATCTAGCTATAGTAGTTCGTTCGAGCTACAGACCCATAGGTCGATCGAGCTATAACAGCATTTTTGTCACAATGTCACTTTAAGAAGGAATTTCCGCATTTGCGGCATCAGCACTGCAGAATCGTCTTTTACCGATACATTCATTGTTGACTTCAACGAATGGCCAAACCCTAGCGTTTTCGAGTAATTAGCTGTTAACCATACCCAATCGACATTCATACTTCAGCGACAAGATATACCTTTTTCTACTCTCCCAAACATGACAGAATGCCTCTATAAACTCTGGCCTTGACCGATGTGCTACTTCCAGTAAGGATAGTGTTCTTTACCACACAGCATTTTTTGTTTTAGTTGACAGGACGTGAAATGAAGAACTTTTCTATGGAGGCCCAACATTGAAAATATTTCATTCTTTCGCGAAATTCTATAATTTGAAATAATAACACTATAGCTAGATCGACCTATTATAGCTCGTTTTTAGGTTATCCCCGACCTGCAAGAGTTATTCCCAAGAGTAACGGTACTGTTTCCTCACTAGTTATATTTTATCATTAATTTCATAAAATGACATTTCTATCTTCAGTTTTTTTCATGTGTAGATCTACATTGATTAAGTAGAGTTTACTTTTAAGTACAAATGCATTTTGTGTCAGTTTATTTAGGGGATTTCTTGGTTCTGAACAATCTAATAAAAAAATTTGAGAAAAAGTTTGTGTACAATTTTAGATGTGTGATAGATACTTTAACGCCACTATAAACTGTGTATTTGTTGACAAGACTTCTACAGGTTAGACCTGTAGCTTCATTTTCTTATGTTATCAGTATCCACAATGAGTCATTGACCATTAGTACTTTAGCAGATATTTATATTTGGTTATCTGTTTGAAGTACTGAACAATCATTTTCGTACTTAGATTTATTTGTTTCAACTTCCCTGCGCTTAGTAACTCCATATGCCAAAGGAACGCTGAAGAGGCCATAGGTCTACTGTAGTGAACTAACTTAAATGCAAACAAATCGACCTTTCATCAAAATCATGTTTTGAAATTCATGTCCACCATGATAATGGTAATTTAACTGAAAAAACGAACTTGTTCAAATATCAAAACGATCCTTGCTTAGTTTTAGAGACAAAGGACAATATGGTCACAGCTAAATTTCATGTGGTTATGACATCACAGAGCATGCTTTCCACATGGTGTGGGCAACTCACAATACTGACAAATTTTCTTTACTTTACAGACAACCTCCGGATTAAATTTTAAGTCAGACTTGTTTAGTAGAATAATACGAAGTTACTTCATACCGTTCACCATATCGCCGCCCATTTTATATTTGGTAACGACGATATCTTCGGAAGGAGTTAACTCTGTCTCTTCTGAATCCGCCATTTTGCTATTTCACATGGTACCCACAACCCCATGCGCGACGGCGGGAAATGAAACTTCGATACGTCACGGGCACCTGCGCCAATGGCGGTAACTACAAAAAGTTAAACCAAAGAGCAAATTTATCTTTGTTTATCTATCATCTAAAATTATGTTCAGAGTGAGACAGTTTTAATTTACGGTTATTTTACTGTAAAATTATCATATAATATAGATATTGTATAAAGTTTTACATAGATAGTTTGGCTATATAAATAATATTCTTGTTCCACATCACTTTTTTCCAAGAAATTGAAACGGACCAGCGGATAAATCTTGTACTGCTTTTCATGTCAAAACTCAAATAAAATATTATGGACTTTTAAAGTTTTTGTAATGGACAATCAACAAGCCCTAGTGCTTGTGTCAAAAGTGCACATACAGTACATTTTGAGGGCTAAAGTTACATATTTTGTGTAGGCCTACCTTTTCTTTTAGAAACGTAGGTAGCAAGGTTTATCTAAGAGTATCGCTTTGAAACACCGTTAGAAAGACATATAGTTGTTTATAGACCCAATAACTGTAGTGGACAAAAATAGTTAGAGATATCTGTAAATTTTGAAATGATATATAATTATTTATTTACAATATCAACCATAACAATATTAATATCCCTTACATATTTTTCCATTATATATAAAAGGAGGATCAAGGTATATATGTCTTCCTAACGCTATTTCTAAGTGACACAACCCCCTGTGGTTTGTGAGGTAAAATTGAGGTAAGACTCCCAAGACAAGACACTGTGGAAGGAGTCATGGGATATAGGATACTACGATTTTCATTAAAACACAGTTTGCTCTAATTCCACGCTGATTCAACATAGTTCACTCTTTTGTCTTCATTTTGAAGGAATAAATAATTACGAAAAAAATCATTTAAAGTGAACTTCGGCAATTTTCGTAAAATGTTCGTTAAGTCCGTGTGTCTTATCTATAAATAAGAAAAGTTGTCTTCATTATGCTTGTTTCCGTTTATATTCAATAATAATGTTTTTGTTCATAAATTATTTCAGTAGAAAGTAGCCATACCGCAAGTGCTTTGACTCCGCAGTCAGAATGTTTACCGTACTTCGAAAATACTTCTACTAAATCTTGGTATGATACCATGCAAAGAGGATAAACTAAACTACTATATTCCCCGCCAAGTGGGAAAAGTTTAAAATATACTGAACAATCACCATGGAGCTTTATTCATTTATAAATCCTACATCACTCATTAGTAGCCTAATTAATTCATGCTACACAAGAATATATACTTCCAAAGATGTATTGATCTCTTCCTAACAGTTTCCAAGATCTGATCTGGATGTGAAATTGTAAAAGGCTCATTCTCCACTAAAAGTGCATTTACCAGAAAATCATGTCTCCAGGGGATATCCTTTGAACGTTTTCTTGGAAATTATGAATTTCTACTTTAAAATGTACAATCTAGTTCCATGCCTACATGGCAGTGTCAGTACACATTTAACATAATATATAGAAACAACTATATCTTTCATTCAGGCTTCTAAATGTGTCAAATCTACACAAATATGCATGTCTCCAGTCGATAGGCAGTTATAATTATATATGTCTAATTGAAAATTATGCATAATAAATTCTTAAACTTCGATTCTAAAGATGTCTCAATAGCACTATAATACATTTAGTATGAATCCATTACTTTAGTATGTCAGAGTTTTAAAAAAAAATCTCAGATATAGGTGTCTCCAAAATGACAGACAGATACGTTACCAAAATTCATATTGTAAGTAGTAATATAAGTACTAGGCCCATGCTCCTTTTACCGAAGGGAACCGAAGGGAGGTTAATTTATGCAGCGTAGCTCATTAATAGGCTAATGTATGCATGACGTCACGGGTCAGAAAGGTCGAGGAATCATTAGGCTATTCAATGCAAGGATGCTTTTGAACCTATCCATGTTCATTAGTGCAAAACAATGCTTTCTTTAAGCCAACCCTAACCTATACAAGGGTGTCAGTCCAATCAGAAACCGGTTTTGAATTTTGGCGCCAAAGCTATCTTTAGCGACACGTGTCATGAGTCAGAGGCGAGCGCAATACCTGTAGACTAGGCGAGTTTACCCATCGTCACGACTGGCCAATTTCTTTATAAAACCTCACAAAGAATTAGGATTTGAGCGGACGTTATACAAAGCGTGATAGCTTATATAAATAAAGGGTGCTTCTAGAAATGACATCTTAAATATAGAGGTCACCCGTGTTGTAGCAAGACAGATTTTATATGAAAATTTAATACTTACCTGAAGGTTTAGATGGTGATAGAGAAAGCAAGCACAACTTAAACATCTAGTTTGATAATACTTATATCCATTCCAAAACATAGATAAAAACGAAATATTCATTGGAAGATCTTTAATGATCTTTTATGTGAAAAGTGAATAGGCTATTTTATTTCAACTTCAGATGGCTAAGTTAGAAATGTCTGTGCTGTGTATGTATATACATTAAGCTGTCTCCCGTTTTCACTAATTCTATTTTGACATGTGTTAGCATTTGATATCTCCATCATCTCATAAGCTTCTAAGCTGTTTTTGTGAAACTAGTTACATGTTAGCTTGAACGTCGTGTTTATAAATCAAGTAAAAAAATATAACGGTGAAACATGGCTGATAAGGTGTTATCGAGTAGGATTCTACATTGAAAACCAGAGTCATTATGAAAACAATAAATTTATGTTCCAATGGAGTATCAGAACATAGAATTTACTTTTCAAAACCCAGATAGGTATATTCTAGAAAAGTGTTCTTGCATCATATCTAAAACTGCTACTAACCTACATCAACAAACGTGTTCAGACCTGTTGTCTAACACGTCACGTGTTCTGACTTGAATATCACGTGACTATGATATATCACGTGACTATGATGTATCATGTGACTGGAATCGTTACAAGAAAGCTCATGTCCCGAACCTATACGTCAGTTATAGTCTGGAAAGCCCACGGAGTTAGATGCTACTCACTTTTCTCAGCGTTATTGCTTATTACTTACAAGATCATACGAACCTTCTAGAAGCATGGCAACGAACAGTCAAGACACATCTCAGAACTGGACGAAGACTCAGTATAGTGGATCCATCATGGACGACGAACGGCAGAGAGATCAGCGAGAGAGTCTGTTTCATATAGGTAACACTCGCTACGTCAAGTCTACCTTTTGGAGTGGAGAGTGGAAGGTAGACATTCGTCAATACGAATGGAGTTCCGAAGGCGTGCTTTATCCTACCAAGAAGGGGATTCGACTCTCTCTCGAGCAGTGGGATCATATCAAGAGTGTGGAAAAGATGGTGGCCGACTTCTTTCAACAAAGCTTACCTTCAGCTCACTCCCTGCAGTTGGGCGAGAACGTTTGTGTATCCGTGGAGCCCCCGAAACAAGTCGTGGATGTTCGACAGTGGTGGCTACCCGAGGGTGAACAAGAATTGAAACCTACTCGTAAAGGGATAGCCTTAAAACCGGAGGAATGGCAACAACTTCTCAGAGTGAGGGCACTGTTGGAAGAAACCGTGCAATAGTATGTATATTCACCTAGACGTATATGGACTATATTAACTATGTATGCCTAATCCAAGTGAAGGGAATAGAGCTATAGAGGACATGTCATGACTTGTACGTGTCATCATATCCTAAAATAGCACCCAGATATAAAGAAGCTACACTGAAGCGAGTGAGTCATACAGAGCATTGGTTTCACGAAGTCTACTGTCCCGTACTCCTCTCTCTCAAACGGACGTTGAACATGGCCAGTGATAAAATGACCGCTGATAAAGTAACATTCTACAGTTGGAAGTATGTATACCCCAAAGCCGATCATATTCACGAACCAGTCTATCTACAGTCAAACCAATGGTTTCAAGACCGTGATCAGTGTGTACGAGATGCAGAGAAGAAAGTTACCAACGAGGTTCAAGGTTTAAAACGTGTTATCACTAAGAAGACCAAGACCATCTGTGTACCACAACATCCATCCCTCGAAGTGAACGACTACATGCTATCCTTACTCACGCTATGTTACACCATGGAACTCTGTCATATAATCAAACGTCTCGGAAATGAGGTCTGTATAGCGTGTATGTTTGAACAAACCGAGAGACAATATCATACCTGTCGGGACGTGTTCGAGAATGAGAAACTACAGCAGTTTTTAAACACGGCTTTGGAGGAAGTGAACGATAATCATGTGATTGACCAATGGGTTCAGCTGATGCGCGATGATCCCGACTTGAGCAACGTGTCTTCCCTAGCTCTGTGTCGTTATAGATGCAAGGACTATCTGTACACGCACTATAAGACGAGCGAATGGTTAGACACCATCAAAGATCGTGTGTTAAAAATGTTATATTTGGAAAGATCATTTCGTTAAGACATAGTTCACATGCTCCATGCTATGTTGATGTATATTACCCACCCGTTTCAATATTAATGTATATTGATGTATATTGATGTATATGTATAGATATATAGCTTTCAATATTCATGTTATAGTTTTCAATATTCATGTCGTAGTTTGTACAGCTACTATTCGTAATAAAGAATGTTATATCTCAGATGACTCGTGTCTGTTATTCATGAGATGGTATCTATATGTATGTCTATCTATATAAGGCAGTGTCTACCCACAACATTTTCATAGTGATGCTGCTCACGACATTTGAAACATGTCCTCTCCGAAAACGTTAGAGAGTATCTATTTCGATCCCAAGTCACCGGGTAGTTACTTCTCTCCCGCTAAATTTCGACAGAATTTAAAACGACGTAGTCAACGAGAAGACGTACCCACGATCTCTAAGGTGAAAGCCGAGTTGAGCAAGCACGACGCCTACACCTTACACAAACCACTCAAACGTAGGTTTCAAAGACTTAAAGTGATAGTCAATGCTATAGATCAGCAATGGGATATGGATTTAATGGATATGAGTCGTTATGCCAAAGCCAACGACGGTGTACGTTATATCCTCATTGCCATAGACATCTTGTCTCGCTATCTATGGGTCGCCCCTTTAAGAAACAAGAAACCCGAGTCCGTCGTCGAGGGACTAAACACTATACTGTCACAGGGTGGACGCAAACCTCAAAAGATCAGGGTGGATAAAGGGACAGAATTTAAAGGGACTTTTCGCGACTTTACCGAGCGTCGGTCTATCAAACTCTTTACAACGCAGAACGAAGATATTAAAGCAAATTATGCCGAGAGAGTCATTCGAACGTTGAGGACTCTCATAGCTAGATACCTGACGCATAAGAACACAGAGCGCTACATAGACGTTCTACCGGATTTAGTGAACAATTATAACCATACCTTACATCGAAGTTTAGGACAATGGGCTCCCGCAGATGTGAACGAACGAAACGAGGTGACAGTGTGGAGACATTTGTACAAGATGAAGCCACCCAAAATGAGTAAGGTGCGTCAGTTTCGCTATAAAGTCGGTGATATAGTCAGAATCAGTTATTTGAGAAAACCATTCGCCAAAGAACACCACTTGCGTTGGACGGAAGAGTTATTCAAGGTAGTCAAGCGCATGAGAGATCAACGTCTCCCCTTGTACACCTTGAAAGATTTTCACGACGAGCTCTTAAAGGGACGCTTTTACGAACAGGAATTACAGGGTGTCGATAAGGATCTGGACGCAGCGTGGGATATAGAGAAGGTGATACGTAGAAAACGTGAACGGGGTAAAACGCTATACTTGGTGAGGTGGGCGGGCTGGCCTTCTAGCTTCGATTCGTGGGTTGACGAGAGTCAGGTGAAAAACAAGTAACATTATCATCATGGATAAGTACATCGTGTTTAACGACCTAGACTCCAAGAAGGATTACTACACGAGCAACACGCACTATCGTTTTCGCGTGAAACTATCTCAGCGATTAAAACTGGAAGGAGTGTGGATGGTAGCTCTGTTAGAATTGAAATTCGGTACCGTGGATACTAAAAATCTCAACAATACATCGATCGATGTGTTGTGCGACCTATGCGACAGTTCGCACGTGGGACAGCAGTATCTGCCCTTGCTGAGACGAGTCGATCTGAGAGACGGACCCAACTACTATTTTCACCAGCCCTGGTATATCCCAGTCGTGTTAAAAGACACGTCCGAAATCGAAATCTATATAAAGTGTGCAGAGGGTACACCGCATTCATTTCTGAAAGAGACAGTGAACGTGTCACTCGTGTTGCGACGCTATCCATTCCTGAGTTAGAGAGATATACTGTTACGTCTTCTCGATCATGGAACGTAAAGTGTATATTCCCGATACCAAGAAGTTTATGGAATTTTTTGAACGTCGAAAAAGTCCAGGACAAAAAGTGATCAAAGGACGACCCAGCGGGTCACGATTCATTATCATTCCATCTACATCATCGACGACCCCCTCGCATAACAGTCGGGGTTCGAAACCGAACATCACCCTTACGTCTCCCAATCAGAACGTGGTGCAGAGAGCCGAAGCGGCTCAGAAGCGAACCAAGGCTATAAAACGGAAAGCGGGAGATAAGATCATCACTTCTAAGAAAGTGCGTCGTGAGGGACAGAGCTCTGCCAAACGTTCTTTCATCGAGTTTAAGAATACCCCTGCTATCGACCCGAGAGATATCTGGAAGAAGTAATCATGTCCGTACTCACAGAGAAAGAATTTTCCGAGGCCCTCCCCGTTTCTATGGACGTATTTTCTCTCCCCGCTTACCAGACAAGCATACTTCAACATTACTACGAAAACATACGTCCTCTATCGGTCATCACAGACTCCAGTCCCGTCGAGTTTCACGTTCCGAACGGAGGGAAAGATTACATAGACCTGAGCAAGACTCGTCTTCACGTCAAACTGAAAGTGAAACACGCGGATAACACGAACTTGGCCGATAAAGAGAAAGTCGGACCCGTCAATCTAACATTGCAAAGCCTGTGGAATCAGGTGACGGTTCACCTGGAAAAACAACAGGTCAGCTCCAGCAATGCCGGGTACCCATACAAAGCGCTGATGGAAACCATCCTCGACTACGGAAGCGACGCCAAGTCAAGCCAGCTCACGAGTCAGCTGTATTATAAAGATACTGGCGACACGGTGGCAGAATTCAACTCTGGCGATCCCTACGCGGGTGGGAACGACGGGCTCATCAACCGAGGCAGCTTCGTGGCCGGGAACAAATCGCTGACTCTTTCCGGACCTCTCAGTGAGGACGTATTTTCCTTCAAACGCCACCTGGTGAACGGCGTGGATCTCGACGTCAAACTGTTTCGCTCCGACGCCAAGTTTGCGTTGATGTCGGCCGAGACGGGCAAAGAATATCAAATCGAACTGCAAGACGTCTATCTGAAGGTTTGCAAACTGAAAATCAACGACGCCCTGATCGTCGCGCAGGACAAACAGTTTGAGACGGGGAACGCTCTTTACCCGTACGAGAGAAGTATAGTGAAGATGTCTACGGTCGCTTCCTCCAGCATGGATTTTAACTGGGACGCCATGTTTCAAGACGAAGTTCCCAGTCGTCTGATCGTGGCCATGGTACAATCGAACGGAGTGAACGGGTCTTACACGGCCAATCCGTTCTGTTTCCAAGGAGACATGATTAAAAGCATGGGTCTGTACCTGAACGGCAACACAGTACCGGGACGTCCCTTGGAGACGGACGACGTGGAGGCTTACAACTCCCTATACGAGTGGAACAACGAATGGGGTAAAGACAAGGGTTTGAACCTGGACCGAACCGAATTTAAGATTGGTCACGCGCTGTACGTCTTTAACCTGCAAGCGATGCTAGGAAACGACGGAGGTGACTATCTGAACCTCGCCAAGTCCGGCAACCTGCGTCTGGAAATCACGTTCAGCAAAGCCCTGACACAGACCTTTAACGTGATCGCTCTGGCCAAGTTCCCAGCTCTGATCGAGATCGACAAAAGCCGCAACGTGTTTCTGAAGTAATAATAATAATGAACACTCAACAGTTACTGTGCGCCATACGTAGCGAGCCGAGTCTCCATACATACGTGAAAGGAGTCTATGCAAGAGACAACTTGACTAGCGCGACCTCGACACCCAGTAGTAGGGGAAAGCCGTGGGGATGTGTGGTCAACACGGACATAGCACGAGGTCGAGGGAAACATTGGGTTGCATTCTATTTCGATGGGATAGGTAGCGGCGAGTTTTTCGACAGCTTTGGAAGGAAACCCGGTTATTACACTAAAGAATTTGAACACTTTTTAAAGAGACACTCTCGTAGTTATCGATACAACACGAAAGTTTTACAGCAATCTGCGTCGAGTGCTTGTGGGTTCTACTGTCTATTTTATCTGTTAGAGAAATGTAAAAACAGAGCTAGTTTAAGAGAGATCACAAATCTATTCGATACAGACAAACGATGCAACGATCACTTTGTCACTCAGTTTATCTGCGACTATTTCAAGTACTGTTTCGTATCATAAAATATCACAATTAGTTATGTTTCAATTTCTCTATGTATATCTTACAAGCTTATGTATAACTTACAAGCTTATATATATCTTACAAGCTTATGTATATCTTACAAGCTTAGGTATATCTTACAAGCTTATGTATATCTTACAACCTTAGTTCCTATGTATATCTTACAAGCTTGTGTATATCTTATTAGCTTGACATAGATGGTGTATATATGACTATACTTAGTTACTTCAAATATCTACTATTCCTATGTATATCATTATAATCTTAACAATGTTGCTGTAAACTGTTGTGGTGTCGTTTGGTAATAAAACGTTAGAAAAATCTTTGATCTGTGTGTTTGTGATATCCATATACTATGTACTATGTAATATGTACTATGTACTATATGCCACGTTAATCTTTAAAAGCTTGAAATCATACGAGTATACATCAGTCGAGTGTGTACCACAGGCAGAGCAAGACATGGCGAGATATGTACTGCGACATTTCGATTTCTTGATACACGTTCTGTATCAACATGATTACCAAGAAACGTTGAACGATATAAGACATATGACCAGCGGTCAAGTGAAGGCAGTCATAGCCGTTGTCACGAGACTGTTGAATGGCCGTATACCCGTCACTCGAACCCAGTATCGTATGTATTTACAGCCAAACCAAAATAATAACTATTATAGGATTTTGCGACGCATTATTCATCCAAACACGAGCGAAGACTCCATCAAACGCAGTCTCGTACGTCACACGCAGTTGATTCCTTTCGTCTTCAATGCTGAACATTTACGATACGTGCGTGATGAAGCACGCAATAACATACTTCGACAAGCAAGACGCCAGAGACAAAGAAATTTGGTAGCACGTGCGGCTTAAATATATAGTGGTTTAGGAGGGAGAGTTTTTCAGTCTTAACACAACTTCGAACGAATCAAGATCATGACGGAGGATGCGTGTGTATTAAGATGGACCACCCCTACCAATGTGGCTGTCATTGGAGCTAGTGGATCCGGTAAAAGTACTTTGACGAAACGTCTGTTAGAGAATGCCGGAAAGGTGTTTGACAAATCACCGAATCTTATCGTATATTGTTACGGGGTATGGCAGGATATCTACACCGAGATGCAACGATCTGTACCTCACATTCAGTTTCACGAGGGCTTGCCTACGGAAAGCGATCTCAATTCGTGGTCGGAACAGTCCGATAGAAACATGATCCTTGTCGTTGACGACCTCATGGGAGAGGTCGTTCAAAGCAAACTCATGTTAAACCTATATACCACATTATCTCATCACCTGGGTATAACGGTTATAAATATCTTACAGTCCGTCTTTCCAAAGGGACCCTATGCACGTACCATAAGCGTTAATGTCCATTTATATATCATGCTTTCGAATCCGAGATCAGCCAGTCAGTACCGGATCCTAGCCTCGCAGATCTTCCCAGGGGAAAGCAAATATTTTTCGGAATCGTATAGAGATGCCGTGGAAAGAGAAGGACAGCGATATGGCTATCTGTTAGTGGACGTTTCCCCGTACAGTCATCCTGAATACGGGCGATTAAGAACGGGTATATTTCCTGGTGAAGTGTGTACAGTGTACTTACCTAAATGAATAAATACAACACGCGAGTCGCACTCGATTCATTCGAGAGACGGACGCGACATGAGTAAGGTCTACCGCTGGAAGATTATCTGTCAAAGTACTACGTTTGAAGAAATCACTTTAATCAAGAGCCAGACTTGGTTTTTATCTAAAGAAGAGTGCATAAAATCACTTCGTCGTACTTGGAACAAGGGTGTGGATTTGCCCAATCGATACGGTGGACCTTTCTGTTACATTTACTCTAAAATTCATCATAGACCATGAGTCGACACATTCGAGAGAATATGGACATCCTCCACGTACTGAAGAAGTCTAAAGCTTCGAAACGAAAAGCGTTACTGCCACATCTCACTTCGAATCAGTACAGGGCGATTATCACCTTGCTATACAACATCATCATCGGCAACATACCTTTAACGGAACGAGAAGAAAATAAGTTGTTTCGTCACAGGAAGGTCATTCGACTATTGACTGCCAAACGAGGTGGACCTAGAACCAAGCTCATGCTAGAAGAGGCGGGATTCAAACACAAAAATCTGTTGGAGTTATTGGTGTCTTTTCACTTTATTTTACCCCCCTCTGTGCAAGCCTTGGATCGCTATCTAGAACATGACCAAACCGTTTGTCCTGTTGACTCGGGAAACCTATCAGCGTCTGCTCCAAACGTCTCAGAACATGAAAGGGAAAGGGAAAGCGGTCCCTCCTTCACATCCTCCGAAACAGACTCCATCGCCCCACCCTCCGAGTCAGACACCACCACCGACGACGATCAAGACAACGTGTGAAGAGACAGGACCCACGTACGAGCGAGACATGCTCGCTGAATCAACACGTGACCTTCACCAAACGGGAGAAGGGAGAAAGTCGGACATACACACATCGGCGGTAGAGCACCCATCCTTACCCAGTGCTTTGAATCGACTTTTACGAGGCGTTCAGTCCGACAGTAAGAAGGGAAAATTAGTGTCGTTATGGCAATATCTCATCGATCAGAAAGCACTGGGTAACGTGAATTGGAATGACAACTTGGAATTGCTGGACGACAAGAGACGTACTACTCTACAACAGTCTAATGTGATTGACTTGATTCGTCAGTTTGTGTTACAAGATAGTAAGAAACCCGTTGTTGGATATGACACGTTTATTCGTGTAGTAAAATCTCTACCACGTTCGCACACCTTTTTCCCTCACGTGGGAAAAGGCAAGAGAAAACTCTCTCAGGCCATGTATGTGCAGGGTAAAGTAAAAGACGGCGTTCCCGGTAACAAGAAGTTTAAAACCTTAGAAACTTTTTAATGTTCTTGACTATGGAACTTGTATTTATAACAAGACTCTAGAAACTTGTCTATAAGAAACGTGTATATCAAAGATTATATTATATTTATTTATATGTTTATGTTCAGACGCGAGTTCACTCTAGAAACTGTGTTATTTTGAATGATCTTTAAGAAAATAATAGGCCTATCTATTTTAATGTTTTATGCATCGAACTATTAAGAATATATACATATATATTTTATGATCAGTCTGTCCTTTTTAAGATGAATGTTCGTGTCCATTTGAAAGAAACTATATTTCTCGTCTGTATCATAACTCTAGAAATGAGGTATTGTTTCTGTATGATATTGAATCGAGTTATTTAACTATGAATAAAATTGAAAGAAAACCTGTCTTGTCTTGTTCATGCTTAAGTCGTGTAGTTACAAATGAATAGTATCATCCCTTTGAAGGGAATGATAAGTTTTTATCATATCGCCTACACCTCATGTCGCCTAGGACAAACACATCACGTGACATCACGATTAGTCATTGCATTAGACTCGTATTTCATTATTATGTACTCGTATTTCATAAATATATACTCGTATTTTAAAGCAACTATGCCACGTTACTGATTATTCTCGTTTTGCCTACACTCGAAATGTATTTCTGTTTCTGGATACATGTTATATGATGCGTCTTTATATTGGGAAAGATATAGACAAACTTAGCGACGATTGTCAAAGTGAGTTTTCTCACGTCGCCTACACCTCATGTCGCCTATGGCAAACACATCAGGTCACGTGTAACGACTGTTGAGTTGTATTTTAAAGCAGCTATACGACGTTACTGATTATTCTCGTTTTGCCTACAATCACCTGGTAAATGCCAAAGGACGTGATGCATATGGAAAGATATAGAGATGATTGTGAAAATGAGTTTTCTCACGTCGTCTACACCTCATTTCGCCTATGGTAAACACATCAGGTCACGTGTAACGACTGTCCAGTTGTATTTTAAAGCAGCTATACCACGTTACTGATTATTCTCGTTTTGCATAGATGTTCATATGTGGTTATTACTGGTTAATGCTACTTGACGTGATGTGTTTCCATTTTCATATCAGGAAAGATAACGTCAAAGACCTTTTAAGATAATAGCATGGTTTAATTCACAAACAGTTTTATTCACACATAAAAATTAAGATACTATCACATAGTGTATATCACATAGTGTATATCACATAGGTTCAACATATCACATATCACATATCACATATCACATATCACATATCACAAATACTGATGATGGATGGAGGGATAATAAATAAATAATAATAAATAATAATAAATTAATTAAACGACGCTATGTACATGACTAGAATAGTAGGAGAGTTGAGGGAACGCGCTGGAGACATTTTGATTGAGATTTTGATTTCAAATTAATTTTCTACTAGTTCGTTTAAAATTTCGACAAGAAAAGTGTCGGTGTCATCTAGTTTCTCGTCACGTGGGGAGGGATAGGGGCAAAGCTCTATGTCTAGAGGAACCGTGTGGATGCCGTCGTCTAGCACTCGACGTTTGCAGTACAGATAACTCAACCCTCGGCGCGTTTGTTGATAGGAGCACATGGTGTTCCCCTTGAGACGGAACCCTCTGTTCATTCCCTCGCCGGGTACCCGCGTTCGCAAGACATTTCTAAACGCTTGGAGGGGTGTTTTCAACGTGCGTTTGGATATGCCTTTGCAAGAGAATTTGACCCTGCGATCGAAATAACCAACGACAGGGGTGGATGAACGGAGTCGGGCTGTCTTCACGACGGAGACACGTTTACCCAGCACGCGTCGGGCACGTTGTGAAAGACGTTGAGCACAACGCACACTCGAACTCGAGGCGGGCTTCGGTTTGCGTTTGAGATTAGACTGTGCCACCAAGTATGTTTTACTACACAGTCCAATCATTTCGTCCCCTTCGTACTCGAGTTTGAACAAACCCGGAGTACGTTTGTCGTATTGAGCGTGCACAGAACAGCAACTGCGTGGAAACCATCGCGTACCATCGACATCTTCGGTGGTGCTCTCGCAGAAGCCAGTCAACTGTGTTTGGTACGCTGTCTGTTTGCCGGGCTTTATCACGTCGGAGAGGTGTGGGGCGCTTAAGGCCATATAGGCACTGTCCGTGTCCATCTCCATGTATTCAAAGTCACTACGATCCACGTACACATCCATGAAATCATAGTAAAATTGAAGCATACGCAGTTTGGCATACTGCAAAATGAAAAAGCCCAGTTGCATGGGAGTATCGAGACGTAAGGTCTTTTTAGCCTTTTCCACCTCAAAATATCCCTCGCCCAGTTCCGTCAGCTTTCTAAATTGTGGGATATTGACTTCTTGACAAGCCTTGATGGGGTCCGACACATACGATACGGTTTGATGTTTTTCTTTATTAATCAAAACCGAACCGTACGCCGAATTGCCCGTGAGTTTGGCCGTATCCCCACGTATGGAGGCGGATGGATCGCGATCGGCTTCCCGTCTGGCTGAACACACGTCTCGCACAAACGGTTGGAAGCAGGCGTTCGGGGTGTACTCGATGACTTGGTACACTCTATCGACGACCATCCCGTGTTGTAGATACCATTGCAACAACGGGGTGGCGATCAACATTTGCCGCGCCCTAAGCCCACCGACAAGCATGGGGCGCGGTTTCTCACTCAATTCGTTCTCCTTGATAAAGTCCTGCATGTGTTCCCCGAGAACCTCGTATGGAACCTCCGCATTACAAAACAAGGGAGTCATTTCATGAAAGTACTCGTAAGGGGGTAGACGAGTACCGTGAGGGTTCTGTCCGGGTTGCCACTGGTCGGGGATTCGAATGTCCACTTCCACCATGCCAAACAGTTCCCCCGTTTCAATACCCCGTAAAATTTCTCGTTCCGACACCTTCCACCCGTGCTTTTGATAATAGGGTGGTTGATGCGTGCGGATAAACGACGAGAGTTCCCGATTTGCCTTACGATCATTAAGAAAATCGCATTCCCATTTTTCCACGAGTGTATAACCTTTCTCACGGATATAGTGGGCACGGGTTCGAGTTCGTTCGAGACGTTGAGCCAATTTCTTTCGTGTCTCCTCGTCTCCCCGTGCCTTTAACGTGAGGTAGCACTCGTGTCCGTGGAACATACACCCGTGGAATTCTAGGATGGTTTGGCGTTCACCGGGATTCGAACTGGGAATCCAACCATCGACCAAAAAAGGTCCCACTCGTTTTTCGCGACCCCAGTTTAATTTATGTCGAATATCCCACCCTTCCTTATCCCTCATCCAATCCATCCAATAAAACATGGACATGTACTTGTCCCTACGTTCTGGTTTGAACCCCGTCTCGGCTTTCCTCCGCAGAAAAGGTCCCGTAGGCATGGGCTGATCTATGGCCCACAAGTACAACGCATTAGCGTCGTACCCCACGACTCTTTTACACCGTTTTTCGCCTCGGATCAATGTTTGGTCGGTTTTGTGGTACCTCGTGAAAATAATGGAAGGACCCCCGACCACGTTGGCCTTCACGGTGTGATAGAGGTCCTCGTTGTGTTTATCAAACAACGCGAAGGTGACCCCTTTCTTCCGACTCTCCCGAAACAATTTCTGTCTTGCCACACCGGGAACAGACATGGTGGTTTTAAAAAGGTCGATGTCGTCCTCGAAATAAAACCGTTGCATGGCTTCCACGGCTTGTACAAAGGGACCCACGTCTAGATTATTATACCACACGAGAAAATCCCGAAACGTGGTCATACCTTCTCGTTCCCAGACGGCCTCGAGATTGGCATAATTGTCCTCGATAGATTTCAAGCCATCGTCTAACACGGACTTTTGTTTGAGGTTAGAATACCAAGCCTCGCCCAGAGGTGGAAGACGAGTCTCGTCCAGTTTGTTAGGTGTGTCCAGATACTCATAAGGGAAGAAACCTTTTTTCTCTGTCACCCCAAAGGCTTTCAGAAACTGTGCATAACTCGTTCCGGGAGAGAGATACTGCGTGACGTCAAGAAATTTGAACGTGTCATTACTCTGACAGAGGTAGGAGTTATTTTTCTTGACGGTGAAAGCGCGAGATTCTTTAATATCCAGTGAGAGATGTTTAGGAAGCTTTTCCTTAATGATATTCAAATCGTAACGAGCCGAATTGAAACCCAGGACGGGCACTTGTCTACAGTAGCCCATAAGCTTCAGGTACAGATCATACATGCGTTTTTGCCATACTTTTGCAGGCGTTTTCATCTTACGATCTGTGGTTTGTTTTCCCTCTTCCTCATCTAAATCCGAATCCGAATCCGAATCTGAAGCTTCAGGGATGGTGCCGCCAGCCGTGTCGCTCGTTTTCTTACCATCATCAGAAGACCAACCCTTTAAAATGGTTAATTGGTGACCCCATTTTTCACGGGCTAACTCTCCGACTGTCTCAGCGATTTCTTTCATATACTCCAACATGCTAGCAATGAGGTGATCCGTATCGGGATCCACGATGCATTTTGGGGAAGTAAACCCCTCCACGTTAGAGCATATGCTGACCGATATGGGGTGGTGTTCTTGCGTCCATCTCAGTTTTTCACTACCACAATCGATAGGACTGAGGGAACATTCAAAATCAAACACCACAAACCACGGGAAATATCTCTCACCGGCGTCCACAGACAAGCCGTTCTCTTCCAAGTGATCAAACACCGTTTTCGGGGTCTGGTGAAAACCACCTGTAAAACGCAATTTGGTTTGACCCGTACAATTACGCTGATGTTTGTTATAATTTGACTTGTTCTTAAAGAGACGCTCGCACGTGGGACATTGAAAACGTTGACAGTACACTTTAATTTTGGTGATGAGGGATAAGTGTTTTTCATAGAGATTTAGATACATGTGTCCCGTAAACACGCCGCGGGATTTATATTGCGGGTGAGCTATCCTATCCTCGTCGAGACGAAACACGCTGACATTCACACGGAAACAAGCTTCAAAGTCGGGAAAATAATCAGGCGACAGGCCAGTGTACTGCTCGGGAGTCACCTTCTTTAAATTCTCAAGGTGGTGGTCCCGACAGTACACCACCCACTGATAGTACAGAGCTTTGGCGGGTCTTTCTAGAGATTGACGGACTTTAGGGTCTCGATAGAGCGCCAGACATCGGAAAGCACAGAGGTTGTCTTCATAATCTTTACCATGTCTATCACGATCTAAAGAGATGATGGCATTGTGATTCTTGATAAAATCGGGGAGGGTGACGGGTGGGTGACCTAAAGCAAAATTTGTTCTGTACGTATAGAACCGTACATTCGTGATCAAAACGGGTTTCCATTTAGTATCGGGGCGTTGTGTGAGGAGATGAGTGATCAGATCTAGTCTTTCCAGTCTCTGGCGTAGTTTGTCGAGATCCTTCAGACTAGTGATATAGATGGGAGAAGTAAAGAAAGGATTATTTTCATAAGGATGGAAGTAGCGATAGGCCCCCGTCTCCACGTTACGAAGGATGACACCGAACGCTAAATTGAGTCTAAAACTATGATTTAACGATTGATAAATATCCCTAGCGCGTTCCATTAACTCATCGATCGAAAAATGGGCTGTGACGGGGAGATTAAAGGTGGATGCTACCTCCCCTACACTGTCCCGGGCGAGAATGAACGGAGCGTTCAGCTCATAGGCATCGCGAAGCCCAGGCTCCGTCACCTCGCCTGTCGACTCTTCTAGCCATGGTGCAGCTACTCCCTCGTCTCCCTCGTCTCTCCACGGCGTCGCCTGCAGGTCCTTCCCGCTACCGGACTGGCGATGGCGATAGAGTGAAGCCCAACTCTCAAACTGCCTATGACAAGTCCGACAGCGAGGGGTCTGAGTGATTGTCCTGCGTTGACTAGTAGAGGGAGCTGTGTGGGTGAAGAAAGGGATAGTAGTTTAAAATTATGGCATGTATACTTCATTTCACACTGATGTTATGAAGATAAATTCTACTGAGAAACAGTAAGCCATGTGTAACGTGGTTAAATAGTATATCTACTATACACGCAAACATACATACATACATACATACATACATACATAAATTTCGATCATTATATTGATAAGCGTTCTATCTATAGCTGTATACCTAACGTTAAAACTAGTAACGCCTTAATAAATAAATAGTAAATATTGGCTCCCCTTTGAAATGACTATTTACCTGTTTGAGGAAGACGAGGGGAGGTGTCATGCCCCGATCTACTCGACTGCGGTGTGCTTGAGGCTGTAGACACATATGCGTATATAAAGCAAAGTTACACGGGGAAAGTATTCCTGGATAAAGCTAGGCGTATATTACACCTCTGGAATAAGACATATATAGTTAGGTTTCAACATGAATACTAGCTATACACTTTCACTTTTACAAATGTAGACATACATCCATGTGGTATTATATCCTAACTCACCTTAGAAATATTCATAATCATATGCGCTATACATATTCTTAGTTACTATATATTATACTCAATCTTAACCTGTCTAGCTGACTACGCCTTAACTTCAATGATGGGATTAATACATTCATTTCAATTTCAATTTGTCTATAGACATTACCTGTTTGGGAACCCCGAACCGTAACGGATTCGCTCGATGTAGAGGCTTGAGGCGTGCTTGAGGCTATAGAGACATATATGCGTATATCAAACAAAGTTAGATGGTAAGAGTATTCCTGGTTAAAGCTAAGCGTACATTACACCTCTTACACTTACACTTAGACTTGTTAAAACTCGAGGTACGTTTAACTCCTGCTGTTAACCTTATAAATCATAACTCTTGAAAGCAGAAAGCATACCTTCACCTATAAAGGTGTTTAAAACTTTATCACATGTTTACAGCAAAATAAGACTCATTACCTTGTATAAATTGTTGGATACTATTAACAAGGTGATATAAAATTTACCAGTCGGGTGTCTTCGTCTGACGTGAACGCCCAATTCCAGAGGGGAACCAAATACAGCGGAGCATTTCTAGGTAGAGAAATTAAGTATCTTTAAAGGGAATGTACTAGTTATAGTGTGAATATAGATAGGCATATGATTACATGGAAAGGTGTAGATATCTAAATTCATGTCCTGTATCATAACGTATTCCGTCCTCACAATATATTTGAATATAACATAACCTATATCAAATTTAGATATAACACATCAATTCAAATCGAATAGAACTCCATACTCACGCTACAACGAAATTCTGTAAGCTTTTGTGACATGGCACACTTGTGTTTCTTTAAATCCTCATTTCTCTTATAGGATTTGGAACACGTGTCACACGTGAAACGTTTCCCCTCGTGGATTGTCCGAATATGAGTTGTGAGATTATCTTTTCTCGAAAATATTTTCTCACAATGAGGGCAGATGTATATTCTAGAAAAATGAAATAGAAGACTTTTAATATATAACCACTTCAATGATTGTTTTATAAAACCAATATTTAACTAAAAACATAGCAATAGTGATCTATTTCACCTTATATGTTAATGTTCTATGAATATCCAACTAAACCTTTTAAATAATATCAGTGTTCACTAGGACTATTATAACACAACGAGATAACCTTCATTTTAATCAAAACAAATCGAAAATATATATTAACATTTACTCACGCTTTTTCGGAATCCATATTTTTTTCCCTTATATATATCCGTTTAAGACCTTCGATACTTTTAAGGTGTTGTCGGCTTGAGACTCAACGGTGGAATGAAGACGGTTTCTAGTGGCGGAGACTTAGTACATGTATAGAACTTTCAGTTCAGTCAATCAACCAATCAGCCTTTCTCTATTTCACATACAGTACACACCCGTGTACTAACTCAAAAGAACGTGACCTCAATGCTATTGACAGAATATATATAAAGCATCGAGGTATGCGGGTTTCCATTGACCTAGTGTCACGTTTTATATGTTCTATTGACTAGGAGTTTTAGACATGATGCAAGATCACTTTTCTAGAATATACCTATCTGGGTTTTGAAAAGTAAATTCTATGTTCTGATAATCCATTGGAATATAAATTTATTGTTTTGATAATGACTCTGAATTGTTTTTAATAATCAGTTTGAACGAAAAGTATATCTTTTGAACTTTAAATGAACATATTGGGTTTTTCTGAATGCTGTTTCAAAGGTTTCACCTTTATAACATATGAAATTTATAATCATCGTATAGTAAAATAGTTCATAGGTTTTCAATGTAGAATCCTACTCGATAACCCCTTATCAGCCATGTTTCACCGTTATATTTTTTACTTGATTTTATAAACACGACGTTCAAGCTAACATGTAACTAGTTTCACAAAAACAGCTTAGAAGCTTATGAGATGATGGAGATATCAAATGCTAACACATGTCAAAATAGAATTAGTGAAAACGGGAGACAGCTTAATGTATATACATACACAGCACAGACATTTCTAACTTAGCCATCTGAAGTTGAAATAAAATAGCCTATTCACTTTTCACATAAAAGATCATTAAAGATCTTCCAATGAATATTTCGTTTTTATCTATGTTTTGGAATGGATATAAGTATTATCAAACTAGATGTTTAAGTTGTGCTTGCTTTCTCTATCACCATCTAAACCTTCAGGTAAGTATTAAATTTTCATATAAAATCTGTCTTGCTACAACACGGGTGACCTCTATATTTAAGATGTCATTTCTAGAAGCACCCTTTATTTATATAAGCTATCACGCTTTGTATAACGTCCGCTCAAATCCTAATTCTTTGTGAGGTTTTATAAAGAAATTGGCCAGTCGTGACGATGGGTAAACTCGCCTAGTCTACAGGTATTGCGCTCGCCTCTGACTCATGACACGTGTCGCTAAAGATAGCTTTGGCGCCAAAGTATAAACTCGTTCGACTGGTTTTCATAATAGGGGTAGTGTTAGAAAAACCATTGTTCTTCACTAATGATCATTGATAGGTTCAAAAGCATCCTTGCATTGGATAGCCTAATGATTCCTCGACCTTTCTGACCTGTGACGTCATGCATACATTAGCTTATTAATGAGCTACGCTGCATACATTAATCTCCCTTCGGTTCCCTTCGGTAAAAGGAGCATGGGCCTAGTACTTATATTACTACTATTGTATTATCAAATCAAATCCTTGGGTATACAACATTAATTACGATGTCATCTTAACCACAAATAGATACACAACAATATATAACAATCATCTGAAACACACAAAGTCTCATAAAATTGTAGTTTTGGGTAGACTACTCAAAATTGGAAAAGGTACGCGAAAAAATCAACAGATACGTTACCTATGTTGCCTTCCATTGTGGAATTATTCTGCTAACAGTCACAAACTCTCATACATGGCCATCTTGCACGCGGTGCTTTGAATAGTTGGAGGGTGACAGAACTCTTCTGCCTTTAAGTGGTTGTCCAACACATCCACATACATTTTATGTCCAGCAGATACGTTACCAACAGATACGTTACAAATACGTTACCAATATATTACCAATAGGGAAAAAATTGTCTGACTGCATGCGGGGCCCACAGGCGACAAGATGAATGGCAATATGTTCACAAAAGAAGCATTTCCGGTACCAAAGAGGGGCGCATGAAAGGGTATGCCACCAAACTGAACGAGTAGTATTTGTTATCGAATCAATCTTGTTTCATAAACACTGTGAAGGTTGTGAAATACGCTATTTGTTTTTTCTATATGTTAACTATTCCATACAAAGGTTATTTCCAGATTATGTTCTAGTAAGTTTGGTGCAGTGGTTAATTATGACATGGCATGATGTATTCATGGTCACGTATCTGTTGCATTTTTGGAAAAAAATTCTTGCTCATTTTCTATCATATTTTACTACCTTTCAACATGCTATAATGGTTTATTCTTATATTAACTATATCATACAAAATGTATCCCTGATTTATGATTGTAAAAAGCTTAGTGCATGGATACATTACGAAATGACTGTGAGCTTTTTCAAGGTAACGTATCTGTTGCATTTGCTGACGTATCTGTTGCTTACTTGCTGTAGTACACATTCTATCAGAGTTTACTAACGTTTCATTAGTTTAGTATTATATAATGTTAATATGCTACATGTTAGTATGCAAGTTCATATTTTGGGGTTAAATTATGTTCACCTTATATGGAACTAGATTCGTGACATATAAATGACAGATACGTTACTATTTGTCACGTGATGAATAACAGTTATCTTCAGGTTAAGTTGTTTATACTGGAGTCTTTCTGTTCTTTGATGATGTTGTGCACAGGAAAATGCATCAAATGAATAACAATGCATACCTGTGTTCGATTCCATATGTTTATGAAGAAAATGATATGTTTGTATTTTATAAATGTTTAAAAAATAAGTCTTTCCTATTTACATAAACCCTCTCTAACAAATTTCAAAACAGGACACCTTCAGACCCGACACGTGTTTTGTGTGACAAAAGAGGTTAACATTTCAATAAAATACAATAATATATGTTTTATTCGTGTTGTTGTGTATACATAACTCATTCTATATACGTAGTGTATAGTATAAACGTATCTGTTGGAACACAAAACAGGGTATATGAGTGTTGACCAAAATAAAATCAAGCAAAAGGATGCTACAGTCCAGCCACTTCAGGAAATTGTTCCCCTGACTCTCCCCTACAGATTCCATATACAAATATTAATCTATGAGACATTTTATTTCCAATCACCTACACTAACCAATATGCACGTTTAGTGGAGAATGGACCAAAAAGCATTTTGAGTTTTTCTCTGGGATCAAGATGATGTTTTCCCATGGAAATGGCTAAAAATAAAAGTCCCCAAAAGGTGGGGGAAAAACACACATCTGCTTGATTGTTTCACATACCATGTTTCATTGAGCTAGGTCTCTTACAGTTGTTGAGTTCTGGTTCAGAAACAAAATGTTAAGCTGTTTCCAAAGAAATCGGCTAAAAAAACAAAACTCCATAGTAGTTGAAAACCCCCAAAGGCACTACACACGATGAGTGTTCATTGTTTCATTGAGCTAAGTCTTTCAGATTTTTAGTTCTTGTCCGGAATGTGACCGTTCCACATACCAAGTTTCACTGACTAAGCTAGGCCTTACGTTTTTAGTTCTGGTCCGAAACGAAAATTTAAAGTATGTTTCCATGGAAACGGCTAAAAATAAAATTCCAAAGAAAATCGAAAACCCCAAAAGGCACATCTACACATGATGACTAGTTTCGCATACAAGTTTCATTGAGCTAGGCCATACACGTTTTTTCAGCTCTGGTCCGGTAACGAAACTCGGACGGGCGGGGTCAGTTACATATCCACCGACAACTTCGTTGTGGCGGGGGGTAATTATGGGTGTAGGTTTATTCGTAGATGAAACAGGTTCGTAGATGCGTTTTTTTACGGTTTCGTAGAGTCAGGTTCGTAGAGAGTAAAAAAAAAAAAATACTAAATAAAGTTCATTTGAGAAAAATAAAGAAAATTAAATTAAATCCCATAATTATAATCTATTTTGTTGTCTCTTGCCGTCTTGGTAAATGGAAGATGACTTGAATTATGAACAATTTTATATAGCTTATTGTTATTGTTATAGCAATCTAGATACATAGATATTTAGATCAACATTTGTGTGTTATACTAATTTAGATTAAATATCTCTACCTTGTAACAAATGTCATATGATTTATCAAATTGTTGACTTAGATTGATTGTAGTGACATCTGTTTTCTTTTTTCTTCTTCTTTCTTATTTTGGATCGATCATCTTGCTTTCATTTTGAATTCGTCGAGGTTTGATGGAAGAAATGGACAAATACAGAAGCCAGACTAGTTGTTATACGTATATGTATACCACATTCAGGGTCTGGTGTCTGCAACTCACGCCACTACGCCCAACCCTTGTCTTGCTTATGCTCTCCACTTCCTAATTTATAAGTACTAATGTCATAAGCATATATAATTTCTAATGTGGTTTAACGTAAACTATGAAGCATATAACTATTTATCGACGCAACATAAAAGTCTATTTAAAAAATCAGGTATTTTTTTCAGAACAAGAGGGGAGACAACTCTTCGCGAACTATTTACCACTCCTGCTGGGGAAACTTCGTATTAAACGTCTTCAATTCTTTCGAGCGTGGATATGTGCGCTTTATCAATATGCACTATTGCAATCCTTGAACTGATGAACACCGGGGCTGTGTTTGAAACTTGCAGCACTTTTAAAATCGAATAATTTTCGTGTACTTTTCTTATATATTATGAATATTAAAAGACCAAAGTTAAATCATCAGAAATCGAATTCGATTGTGTTTCATTGTTATTATATAGGTAAACAAATATATAGCAAAGATAAACAAAAAATCATTGTACAAATCTCATTATGAGTAGGCCTAATGCCCAAGTTTTACCGGGGAGACATTTTTTTACAGGTATGCATGGATAATGTGTAAAGGACCGCCGGTTAATTTTTCACTTTGTAGGTTTTGGAAATATTTAACTTTTGTTGATTCTGAATTATCTGAACAGTATTTTCAGTTTTGTTCAAGTTATATGATTATCAACAATAGACTATTTAACATTCCACTGAAATGTGGCAGTTACGTAAACTGTATTCTTAATCTGGACTGTAAGCTGTACGAAGCAGTTAACATTTATGAAATCATCGATGCCTTTCCATTTCTGATTGATAAGTATGTAGCTATTCGCAATCAAAACCAATCGGCAATATTTAAAACAAACATATTTTTTTCTGCAATGAGATGCATGCAGTAAATTCAAAACAATGTAAATTACACTTCAAACTTCACATAAACATATACGTAAGAAAACATGACATTATATTTGATCATTAAAAAAATATTGTTGAGATGCTGCTGTTTATTCATTTTTAAAGTGTTTTGCCAAATATACGCAGCACTAGCTAGGAGTACTTGAACATATAAAGGCGCAGTATTATGATAAAAGGTGTTGATAAAATAAGCAAAATCAGCAAGTATAATTCATAGTTCCTTTTAATAAGCTGGTGTGTACATTCCTTTTGCATTTATTGTGTACGCACAAAGCCATACACCCTCCCTCTCGTGGAAAGGAAAGTCATTCACACACTGGAAAGCCTTGGCGTAGACGAGATTTCGCGATACTGTGACGTCATTCATTCAAATGATATTCAACATGGCGGCACGCGATGTCTAAAGTGGTAAGTGTGATGGGGGTTGAATCATGCTAGCTTTATATGATCATCTGTTCCAATTGACTTTCAAAGACCTTGAATAGAGATCTTTAATTATCCCACAAGTATGAACCAGTTTGCACATCTCACACCGATGCAGTAAGTAGTGTTTATGCATGCGCGGACGACTCGGTGTCGATGATTCGCAAGAAAAACAAAGCTTGACATTGTTATGCCAGATTATGCAGACTGACAGTTTACCGGCTCTCCAAGTAAATATGATTCCATTAGTTAAGAAATACACGGTCTGTGAAGATTTGAACGCGAAATTGACCTCTTTTAAGTGATAGAGATAGATACAAACGTCAATCACGTCACATGACAACTGGCTGGAACCAACCCCCATCCTCATCATTAGAGAACGGCAACCTGTTAGAATAGTCTTTCGTACTTACGGATATCTTCCAGCTACAGGCTTATTACCGCATTGTACATTCTTAGAACAGTATTATGCACTGGTTATCTTACTGTTTAATTATAAATATCAATGTAAACAATCAACGGAGGAAGGAATGGCGTGACATTAGCCTTGCAGAAATTGCATAATGAGAACTCAGGTCATCCCTCATCAATATTGTTGACATAGCTTATCAGTTGAGCTGTTGAGATGTATGGTCCCCATCCATATCTTGTATCCATGTTTACAGAACACATATTTAGCCTATATGTTAACAGTTTATGAAGCATCATTCATAGCTATGAAATGTAATTTATTGTCCAAATTCTAATTTGAACATGTTAAATTCAATAAATTGAAACCGACAATGAACTTAATATGTGTTGTTTCAAACAAATAAGATGTTTGCAATGAATAATGATATTTTTTATGGTTATTGTGTTTTTGTATCCTCAAGTTAGTAAATAACGCATCCCTTAGTTCTTAAGAATGCACATTTATTTCATGAACAGTTATGTATAATTACGATCTGAATCTGTTATGATATCAATGAATAGAGGAATTACTGCTTTTGTTTCAAGTTATGTCATATCTTCTGCAGGTAAGTATGTTAATATCTGTAATAAAAAGATGTAAAAATGTATGTATTTAACAATGACACACCCATAACACCCATAGCATGAACTATCATGAGGTAACAAAAAGGTTGAGCGAAGGTCATCACTATACATTTTGATCTTGTCATGTTGACATTGTCTCATAAATACCTACAAGCTACAAATTCGACTATCAGATATGTTCGGTTAAGAAGTCAATGAAATAACATAAAACATTGGTTAATACCCTCATTTGGTATAAACTTTAATTCCAAAATCTCTAAATTCATGGCAAAAGCCAGTTAAATTCTAGTCAGTTAATCCCCTCAAAAGCAGGTCTGAACTTAGACTTACATTTTTACCTTTTAAGTGTCTATATAGTTAGTCACTATTTGACAACTTGTTTACCCGCCTTAGTTTTCCTTTGCAGATACGGTTAAACTAGTGGATGTCATTTGCAAGCCAGACATAGGACAGCGAAGGAGTGATTGTATAATCCCTTGGAAAGCCATCAGTGAAGCGACGACTATTTTCCTTGGATAGGCTCGTCTGGGCCAGTTAATTCTAAATAGTAAAGGAAATTATGGCGAGGGATCTCAATGATTTTATGCCAAATGTGATAACTCAGGATACAAAAACTCGATTCCTTTCTCACACGGAATTGGTTACCCATCTGAGTGATCCAGGCTGTTCTTTAGATTGTGAGGATATTGACAAGTTTATTGACGGATTAGTGGGATGGGTCAACTGCAGCAACCACAAGGTAGGTCCCGAAATCTACAAGCCGATATTGACGTCATTTACATTTCTCACTTCAGATGATACCCCTTTATGAACTTTGATTAAACTTAATGTTATTCATGAATGCTGCAGATTCAGATTAAATTACTTATGCATATGTTGATTGTAGATGAAATATATCATGTATAATGTTGTTAAATGCCTCCCAATTTAGATCATGTATAGTAAAGGCAAACACATTTTGGAATTCTCATGTCATTTGATGATATGAGTTAAAATTGCTAGTAACCTCCACAAAAGAATCATTGATTAATCCTAAAATTTGATAGAAGCTGAGAGTAGCTATTTTTCATAGAAAATATTTATCATCATATGAAGCCTTTTAAGCTTTTCATAGCCCCATGTACTTCTGTATTGAAAAATGTTCTTGAAATACAAATAAGTTCTTATAAATATGTATTGTTGCATGTTTTAAAAGTTAAGTATAAAACAACACAACACACCAAAACAACATGTACAAAGACATAATTTACATACATTCAAGTCAGATTATTTATACAATTGGGCTGAATCATTCAAATTGACGTTTTCTCCGACATTGAAGGTGAAAATGTATTCAAATTGATTCACATAAAAGATTAACACACGTCATCCGTCAGTTCAGAGGACTCCACATGTGTTCTCCAGTCTCATTATTCATTAACATGCTGCAACTAACTGCACCTGACAGTGCAGTGTGATGCAGTGAGGGTGATGCAGTGTGCATCTCCTGGTGCTGTGTGCCGTCTGGTGTGATGTCAAGGATGTAAAACAGTTACAGTGTACACCGCTGAAACAGGATGCCAGTCAAGTGTTCTGTGTCTGAAACTTATCTCTCCCTAGTATATATATATGTATACATATGTTTGACAACTGACCCACTTTGATGTATACACTGCCTGTTGGTTTTTATAATGCAAGATGTCGGATTTCACAGTTCTTCTCTCAATTTACTGAGATGTTATGAGTAAGGAGGTATTAAGTAGTAAATTGTGTGACGATATGACCATCCTAAATGAACACATGTGTTTGAAGACCTACCATAATAATTCATTGCCATGATTATTAAAGGAAGTTTTTAGTAGTAATTTGTATGAGGGTATTAACATCCTTGATCATTACATATATAATATAGTTAGTTTGACGATGTTGCCGACTTGCCATCCTTAATGAATACATGTGTTTCAACTTTGAAGACCTACTTTCATTGCCTGATGGTTTTAATTTTAAGAAGTTTTTAGTTTTTGTAGTAATTTGAATCAGTCCCTGCCTAATGGTTTACAGTGGAGATATACATGTATGTTGTTCTATTTAACTATTTAATTGAACCTATGTATCTGTATACATATGGTGACATCCCTTTAAGTCATATATATATGTGTACCTGCAACTTTTTGTGGCATTCACTGTCTCATCAGTGATAATATTTATAAGGATAAGGAGATATACATATTTCAAGTTGTTCAAGAAAGCTTTTGAGAAATTAAGTTGCAGTAGCACTATTGAATATACCCCTTTCCTCGCTCTCATGCCTTCACATCACAACGTTTCCTCCCAGTTTCTTTACTGTATTAGTGAGTGCAAACGAGGTGGAGCAGCTGAACAAGGAGTTGCAAGGTTTCACCAGCCTCTAACTGTAATGATTTACATCTTGGAGGAGTAACCTCGGGTAACACTAGCTGTATCCAATATCACACACTTATTTTGGGAGGTTTTTTTCCAAGAAGCAAGTTTGGCAGAGTACCACAGACAGTGAGTGTGTTGGTGATAAGACAGTTGTGGTTGGAAGGATGGCTACTCATAATGGGTAATTAACAGTCCATCTCAGATGCTCATCAGGGTAGGAATGCAGGATCGGACTCGTGTTTAGGGAGAAAACACAGATAACTATGAGAAGGGGAGATCTGCTGCCAGGTTGTTTGCTGTTCCCAGTGTAGAGTTAGCATTAGCTTGTTACTTGTTGGTTTTGGTGCTGGTCGACACCTTCATCAACCACACAGCAGGTGGAGGAGTCCACCGCTGCCACACACGTCACCTACACCCACACACTCTGTAGATCAACATAGTATACATCCAATAATGTGGGACTACATTGTAGGGATAATATATGAAGGCTTGTATTACGACTGTAGTATTATTAAGGAATTTGGGTACAGTTTTGTATTCTCCTCCAGTCTATAGCAATCTGAATATACATATGAAATTGCAAGATTCCGTAATAAATGAAATAAAAAGTGGTATTATTTAAAAAATGATTAAGTTAATTAACTAAAAGTTTTACTTGAGGACTCCGAAGCCACATTGACATTATTTGAATATCATTTTTTTAAAATAAGTGTGAATTTCCTTTTGAAAATTGAAAGATGTTTCCTTGTTCCTATTGGACAAAACATAAGGACATAACAGATTCTTAAACTGGACTCACTTTATGCATCTTGTACAAAGTGCTTAAGACACTAAGTACTATATGACAGAATCATGTTATGATTTGAATTAAGTTTTTGGCAAAAGGCAAATCTTGTCTTATTTCAAAATCTGAATCGCCATCATAAAATCAAATTGAAATTCTGTCAACATCAAGGGATGCTGAACAAGGAGTTTGAACAGAGTCCGTGTCGGACCGACTGTGACATCCATTTGAAATGACTAATAACATGGATTGCAGGACAACCCTTTGAAATAACCCAGTTGAACCCTGACCTTGTGTACTACTATATTCAGATGTGTGTAGTGGTATGCTAGATTCAGTGTTATTATTGACTGACAGATGAACAATGCATGATGAAGGAAACAGCTTGTGGAGCCAATGCACTATCATAAATAGAACATGGATACAATCTGCATATTCTGTGCCATAGCGGATTTTAGTTGTCTGAAAAAATTGTATGAGAATGATTTTAAAGCAAGTTTTTAAACTCTGTTATTTTGTGAAAGGGATGTCTTTTCATTAATGTGATTCATAATTTTCTGTCTTTTGTTCCAAATGGAGAGACATAATTTATTCACATCAAGTTCCAATTCCTTCAGTCTAGGCCTGACAAGGTTGGTGTCCTTGAATTTAATCATGAATATATTAATAAAATATAACTTATCAAACTGTATGTCAGTCATTTCTGATGATAAATGATGAGAATGTCTACATCCAATCAGTGAAATACATGATCATTCAATAAGAACATTGACATGAAATAAAGACATTGTTTACAATATTTTCCCCATGTCTATCAAGCATACCCCCTGGTAGGGATATTAACGGGACATTACAGCATGATAATCTCCTCCAGATGGTAGCCAGTGTTGTGGTCAGCAGGACCAATTAGGTCATGATTAGACTTGCCTGATCACATCCCCTACTTGACCTGTCCCTGACCTTAACACTGACCCCATTCCTCCAGGAATCGGTCAGTTAGTGGACATACTGAATTGCTATCTTGGGGCACTATAGGATACCTTTACATATGCTTCAGTAAACGGCTGTATACTAAAGCTGTATGTGATATACATGATAAGCTTGAATAGATGAACCAATGGAATATGAGGCGATATTGTTCCAGCTCCCTAACACAATGTTTATACATAGGAAGCATCGATAGGCCTGTTAGTGGACAGGTGGTTCATCATGGCCATCACTTTTGTATTGTGTCAATGATTTGTTTGAAATGATGGGAGTTCCATGTAGGTAAAATGTATATATGTATACATAAAACTGTATGTATTTGGCCTTTATACTGAATAAAATTGATTGAATGGACAGAAATAAATGTGTAATATCAAAAATAAAATATATTCATATCGGTTAAAAATATATATAAGACACCAACTTTAAGTAACTTCTTTATTGAAGTAATTAACTGCCAAAATTGTGTGACTTCAAGTCACAACTCTTGTGACCAAGTGCCAAAAAACTGTTGAATATGAATGCTGAATGCCGAACAGATTTTTACCCCTGTATGTTATCAATAGTAATATTTCAAATGAAAGAGAGGGTGTAACTGTAGTCTGGATGCACATGTGATACAGCAGGTATACAGCTCAATCAAGAACTGAGTTGTAAACTGAAGAGCTTGGTGTACTGTAAACTATACTGTATTAAAACTCATACTGCATGAGAATATATTTATACACAGGAACGATGCGACTGTGAGGTGAAGATCTGACTGAACTACTTGTCATCTGCTCCTGAATTCCTCCACTATTGTGAACTGGGAGCTGTATTGACTTGTTGTAATTGCCACTGGCTGTGTTAGTTCATATTTATCCCCACTTTTCTGTTTCAAGTCCACAGATAAGACATTGTTGGCGTCAACAATCAATTCATTGATGCAGAACACTTCACTATCTAAGAGTTTATCTAATGCTCAGTGAACTTTACGATTGAACCAGACACAGGTTCAGACTTGTTTTCAGTTCGGACACTATGGAGATGAGAATTAGTCATCGTTGATTTTTAAATATAACAAATTATCTATAACACTTAAACAGCACGTATCGATTGCTTTCGTGTTCTACCTAGTTTGGTTGACATTTAGAAAAATTCATGATAATGGGATTGACTTCATGGACACACATGTGTTAATGTGTTTTTCAAACATTAAATTTTTAAAATGTATATGAGTTCATCACACATTTTAGTAAAGACTAAGCTTTTGAAATGTTCTGTTAGGCTTTTATTTAGAAAATAATACTCTGTGGTTAAAAAAAACACTTACAGATCAGTATATGAAATAACGATAAGGCCTATTTGCTGGCCAAGAACCCAATAACTTTTTGTCCAAAGATGGCCTGGTAATATCTTGAAGGCTTTCTTTAATTTTGGCATTTAATAACAGCTTTTGGCTAGCTACTTTTCATACACTGATTAAATATCGACATTAAATATTAATTCAATTAATTTATGCTAACTAAATTATAGATTTTAAAGTTATTATAATTTTTGCATTTTGATGGTCAATATGAAGAGCGTTAACTTTAAACTTTTGAAACAACATTGTGAGTCATAGATAATAACACTTATCAATCATTTTACATTTATATCCTTTCTGAACATCAGTCTGAGACCTTTCTTCAAAATTACAGGGGGGCGGGATAGCGCAGTGGTTAGCGCGTTCGGCTTCGGATCAATAGGTCTGTGGTTCAATTCCCGCCAGGGGCACGGCAATTTTGTCTGCAGTAGAGAACTGTAACGCAGTAAGGTTTGGGTGCAATGCTACACTGAATTTCAGCGCAGTACCACCCATGGTTCGCTAGTTCCAGCCGTTGCTTGCAGGTTTCACCGCAATGCATAGCCACATGGCGTTGCAGGCTTTCTCCCTGCAATAATACTAGCAGCCGTGATATAAGTGAAATATTCTTGAAAGCGGCGTTAAACGCCAACTCACCTCACCTCACCTCAAAATTACATGTCTCAAACAGAAGTGAAGGAACAGACATTGTCTGTACCACACAAATGTTTTGGGCTGTCAATCACATGTACCTATAATTACTTACATATCTATACACCGGTGAATGGTGTCTCTATCTACTGGTGTTGACATGGTTCACCTAGTGTATTGTGTGGGAGATCACTTGCTGTGCTGCTTTCACATAACGTGTTGCTTTGTTAATTGTGAGTCACATTAATAACACACATTCTTATCTTGCTGACTGGACGGTCCAGCGTCAACAACATTATATCTATATAAGATTATATTACATTCACTGAGGTATGTTGGTTGTATAATGTATATATCTAGGATTGAATGAAGGAGTGTGACTGGGTTATCCCATTAAGTGTTCTGGTTTATAATATATAAATATAGATGTGTAAATGATATGCATAACATATACATTACTGTGTGAAAGGTCTGACTTAATAAAACCATTTGATAATCCATAGAAGTTGAACTTTTCATTTTTAGGCCCAAAAAAATATTTTAAAAATGTTTCTGGTCTTTACAGGCTGACAATAATGATGTTGACACGATTTTTTATTTATTCACGACAATTATGTTTTGGAATGAATAGATAAACTAAAAAAAATTATACAATTATTTATATAAATAAAGCACAAAACCCTCTTAAATATGTGTTACTATTCCAAATAGTCCATGATCTCACCCCTACACTCCGTCTCAACAGAAACAAGTGACTTTCTATGTCTAATGTTTTCTGACGCTAAAAAATTATAATTATCTGCCCCTTACTTTTGTTAAAACCTAGAAAAAAAGACCTGAGGCGTGGGTTTGAAACTGATGTCGGCGGAAACCGGGGGGGCCTTATCATGACTACATTTAGGATTTACCAAACTTGTGTACAACATGTACATTCAGTTGTTGAGTTCACAGTTGGCTGTATGCAAATTATAATGAAGTTGTCACATGCTGGTGTAATGAATTAGACAATTAGCAATTCAGATAAACAATTTGAACGGTATCAATAACAACCTGGGAGCTCAGGGAGGGATTATAATTCTTGATTATAGATCATATTTATCTCTGAACATGCATATATAAATCTGTTATGCAAGGACACATCTTGTCGAGCTAATAGTGATCACAAATTCAACTAATAAATCCTCTCTTTGAATATTTAAAAGTGTCTTTCCTTACCTATTATATTCTACCGTTAAAAAATCAGGGGGAACTTTAATTGTTATGAGAAAGATGGATATTTAGAATCAATCAGCAAAACAACCAATTCAATAATACTTATAATACTTTTATATAGAATATATTGATAGAGAATGTGTCCACCAGGTAAAATTCCTTAGGTCAAAGCCAAGTTTATAAATATACATTACTCATCGTCACACTTACTGCCGTATTTTGAATTTTTTAGACATAATTTACAATAATTTATGTGGAATATACAAGAATGGAACGCCAAAACAATCTCCTAGCTTTAGAAAACAGTCCAATCTTACAGATTACAGAATTCCTGTCGTGTCTATTCAGGTAGGGTAGAGTTGCAGGGCCAGTGTACTGTGGTGAAAAGTTTGAATCCTTGTGAAGACCTGGTGTGGACTAATATGTTGACATGAATGTAGACAAAGTGTTTTATGTCAGGTAGGTGAAGATAGATAGTTGCTAAGTACAAACTTGAGTCCCTCATAGTTCGCTGTGATAACTCAGCTGTTCTGTTATGTGAGGGTTCTTCTGTTGTACTCGTATGCTGAACAAGAAATATAAACATTACAATTGATTGAACTTTGTTTTCAGTTAATTAGTAACAATTATCTTTACATTTATAATTTATATCCAGCAGTTAATTCAATTATCTACTGCTGGTTCTTTTAGTTACTGTTTCTGTATTAATTAAGTCAGGAAGTATAATGTTGGTGTATGACTTAAGCCTGCCTAGTTCGGGTGGAGTATGTATCCCCATGACAGAGTTCCAGATCTTCTACATCACTTGTATGTATTATATGTTACAGCAGGGCCTCACTGGGTGCACAATTATCTCCCTACTTATCATACAGTATTTTAACAGTTATTAACCTATTATTCCATATGTATTTCAATTAAATATCATCTGCAGCTGCTTATTTGAGTCAATTGGGAACATTAAAAATTCTGAATCGATTGTTATGAAAGTAAACATAGTGAACATTTAAAATTCTGAATCGATCATTATAAAAGTAAGCGAACAATTGTGATGTTTAACCAAGGTTACACATTATGTCCTGCAATTATATTCTGAAGCTACTGGTATGGATCAGTTGTTAACATTGACAGTTTACTGTGTTGTATCACAAGGAACAAGTTACCATGGTTACAGCATCCACTTTCAACACCTGCACTTCCAAGAAGTCAACAGTGAACAAGCATTATGATTAGGTACTGTGAATGTCCAAGCTGCTATGGTTACACATTAAGTATCACCTTCTTGATATATATCATACATGACTCCTCCCTACTTACAGTGTTATAGTATTTAGTACACAGGCCAATCATAAGATATGATTCTACACCGATGTTGCATTCAACACATTTTCTGTCCAAAACAAAAATCTTCATTTCTTTATATTTTGTATGGAGAAATGAAATACTTAACTAGTACAGAATTATATTTAAACTGTAACTTTCATAAAATTATCCAGTAAACAAAGTAAGAAAGATGTTGAAATATTTGAGGTCAAACCTCAGCATGATATGTTGGATCTAATAGCATCATGCTAGCTTCATTGTGTTTTGTAGTTGTGCACATACAAAATATTCAGTAGTTGCAGTATGTCTACACATAGGCTGAAATAAGGGTAGGCAGTTCTGAACATGTGCCTTTTGGCTGCAAGTGCTGACAACAAACTGTATTATAAAGCAACTAATGTGTACGATCATTGAGTATGCAACCTAGTCTAACACTTAGAGGGGGCGGGATAGCGCAGTGGTTAGCGCGTTCGGCTTCGGATCAAGAGGTCCGGGGTTCGAATCCCGCCAGGGGCACGGCAACTTTGTCTGCAGTAGAGAACTGTTCTACACGCAGTCAGGTTTGGGTGCAATACTACACTGAATTTCAGAGTAGTACCACCCATGGTTCGCTAGTTCCAGCCGTTGCTCGCAGGTTTCACCGCAATGCATAACCACATGGTGTTGCGGGCTTTCTCCCTGCCATAATACTAGCAGCCGCGATATAAGTGAAATACTCTTGAAAGCGGCGTTAAACCCCAATTCACCTCACCTCACCTAACACTTAGACTCTAGTGTAAGACTATATTCTCAATTGATGTCTTCTACTGTGAAGAAGTTGGTTATTTAATCCATTGTTGAAAATTAGTACTGTCCACAAATAGTAGTTTAATCTTGTGTTCCAGTGCTGAGAACATGCTGTGAAATGAACTCTCATCTCATGTATACCGATATATGTATTGATCCTGTTATTAGTGGTAACTTAACTAGCATAATGAATGTTTTTAGCACACACTCTCTAAAAGGGCCAGAATAACAGTTCAAGCATGTAAAGCAACATCCCTATCCTCGCTCCACGATAAATAAATCATAAGCCATGTGTTGTCTTTTGTTGATGTCAAGACCAGTTTCATAACATAAAATGCTGTACATTTGCAACCTTCAATTCTAAAACGTCTCTCCTAAGTTATCCTACGGTAATACTAAGTAGGTAGTCCCTTTAATATGTGTTTGACCCGAGTGGCTTATATGATGCTTATTTTTTCAGTATTATGTTTTAGTGTTAACATGAAAGGAATACGACCATGATTACGTAGTTAGAAGCTTCAATGTCCTGCATATTCCAAGTGCTGACATTTGTTCAGAAAGCTGCAGGATTAAGTATAATTTATCGTGCAGTAAGAATGTCTCATGCAAACAGGGGGCGGGATAGCGCAGTGGTTAGCGCGTTCGGCTTCAGATCAAGAGGTCCGGGGTTCGAATCCCGCCAGGGGCACGGCAACTTTGTCTGCAGTAGAGAACTGTTCTACACGCAGTAAGGTTCGGGTGCAATGCTACACTGAATTTCAACGTAGTAGCACCCATGGTTCGCTAGTTCCAACCGATGCTCGCAGGTTTCACCGCAGTGCATAGCCACATGGCGTTGCGGGCTTTCTCCCTGCCATAATACTAGCAGCCGCGATATAAGTGAAATTCTCTTGAAAGCGGCGTTAAACCCCAACTCACTCACTCACTCACTCCTGTAAACATCTGCGAACTACTTTGAAATAAATCCATGACTACATGTATAGTAGAGTGTTGATGAAGTATCCGAAGCCCTGGGACATGAAGCTGATGATGAGTGTACGGAGTAAGGCACCCAGCCTGTGATTAATGGAATGTCTGCTACTCAGCTGCCAGCTCTGTGACTTTCTCCAGTATGCTAATTCCTCTAGGTCGCCCTGACATCTTGTCACAAGTGTTGACATTTCCTTGATCCAGATTCATGCCTGTCAGAGCTTAAATCTGGATATAAGTCAATCCGATTAAAAACGTATTTAGTTTGTACACTCATTATCCTCATTATGTTCTTTTGCTATTTACAGAGAGTAAATCCTTTTTAAAAGTGTCTTCCTTGTTAACCTAGGTTACGTTGTCTTCAAGCTAGTTAAACTATGCAGCATCAAACAGATGTTGAAAGTATCAAACGGTAACTAAATGTCCGCAGTAATCTTACAACATTGAATGCTGAACAAATGTATATGTATAATGTATATTCCATGGCAAAAATTATTGATCTACATAACACAGTGTCTAACATTATACAACATTACATTTAATGATCTTTTATGAGGGGGACATCATTATCTTTTGTGAGGCAGGGGAGGGGACATTGGTTCATTTGTTTACACTTCAAGTTTGACTTCCTTAGATTTGATCTGAATCCTGCATAGTTTTACCAGTGAAAGGTCAATATGGAGTTGACATATTGCCCCTTGCTGTTCCTCATTAACCCTTTACATGTGTTGAAACATTAAAGAATAAAAAATGTTTATCCAGTGGCCATTCAAAGTTTTGATTCCATAAATTGGCCATTCAGAATGATCTGGCTCTATATAGTGCATCAACTTGTGTAGTTCCAAGTACTGCTTACTTTTGGTCATGGAGGATGACAGAATCTGAGATTTTGAGCTTATTTCATGCACTGTAATAATTATAATAATGATAATTTTTAACGCCTAATATCCAACGCAATGCTGCTCAGTGGCGGTACATTATTACCCTGAAGGAATTGTACTTTCGGTGCCGCTACTAAGCGCTCCGCGCAACCATATAGGTCCGTACTTCCCATGTTCAGGTAATACCCATTTTCCAATACATGTTTGACATAGGAGTTAAAAAAGGAAGCATATTCTCACATATCAATGTTTAAGATGCCTATATTTGGGACACTTGCAGCATGGCTGGCTACAGACGAATATTTATATGGTTGAAGTTTCTCTGAATGTGTTTAGCAGTTGGTGCAGCAGCACATGTAACTGAGAGATCGGGCGGGTTCTGAAATAACACGGAGAAAGTGAGAAATGTCAGAGTGCATCGAGGAACCAAAGGTTGTCCTGTTGTCAGGGTGAAGCTTGCAGGATACTTCCACTTGGTACTGGTTGAGGGCAGGGGAAAGACGAGACCCCATTCAAGTCTACAATTGTTCTCTTAGGATCTATATGTCGGTCTAGCTGTTCTGCAGAATTGGTATTGATTGTGTGCAGGAGATATGTTCCAGAACCCACTGAAGTAAACATTATATTAACAAAGCCTAGATTCCCACAACTCTGATATTAACACTGGACTTAAAGAGTGCCAAAAATATATATTCAGTGGGCAATTTACAGGAATCACAACGAAGAACCAATCTATCCTGAAACAGTATTGGCCCTCTAGGCAAGGGGTTTATTATTTTTCGGGATCCTATCTAAACATTAAATCTTCATCTTGGTTTGGCCATGAGCTGATTAAAATCATCCCAGGAATATTGTAGCATGTAAAGGGTTAAACATCAAAGCAATACCTATCAGCACTGTCTGTTAAGGAACTGAGTTAGTCTGGGAGGGATGCTGCTGCAGTAGATGATGGCAGCTTGCAGGAGGTTCCTAGTATTGATTGGGTGCACTGCATGCTCAAACAGACCTGCTACATGAAGCAGACCATCTCCAGCGCCGTCATCAACATTTTATTAGCGTAATTGAAATGATTGATCTTCAGACAGGTTCCGATCTGTTTTCTGTGATGTTAAGATTAACGGAAGCCTAGAACAGAGATGATGTAGTATCTGTTTTGTTGTGATTATGAGAAGAAGGCTATATCATGAATAGATTATGTTATTGATCCTTTATAAGTTGGGTCAAACTTGTATCAGTTTGGATCTGCTCCATACAAGTAGTTGGACGTTAGGTACCTTGTATACAATCCTGTATTCCTGTGGCAAGTCTAGCTTTATTGATTGTCAATAAAAAATGAGAGAATTGAAAAATGAGATTTAAGAAATTCCAAAAAAATAGTAAAGGACATTTTGTAAATAGTCATCAACTAAGGACAAGATAGATTGAAATGGTAAATTGAAGAATCATCTCTAAATGAAACCATATATTAGTAAATTATTCAAAACATTACAAAAATGTTTGAAATGGGCAATGTAAGTAAGAGATGAGATGTGTTGAGGAACGTGATTTGTACCGATTTAAGACTGGACCTGTCTTGCGAGCTAAGCTAAGGATGGGTCAACTCAGGAGGAAGTTTCTTCACATATAGACGCAAACTGCTGAAAATGACACAGTTATGTCAAGTCTTCATTCTTCTCGATCAGCTGCTCACGTGACCTTCACCTTTGAAGTGTCTATCTTGTGGTGGTTGATAGAGGATTCAACCATGCGTTTCAGTAGTCGCTGTGACCTTTACCTTGTCTTATGGAGGAGGGTATACTGATGTTAGATCTCTGAAGTGAACATGTTCCCAGCTTGAACTTTTTTTTCTCAAAAGAACTGAGATCTTCTGATTTTAAGGAGGAATTTCTGGTTTTGATCAAATGTTTCAGACTTGCTTTAACTTTTGTTTGATGTAAGGGTCAGGCGACAATCTAGGTGGTCAGCCATGCATGTCAGTGAAGCACAGTGTTGGTTTTATACTCGTGCAATAAAAAAAGCCCTGTGGGTGAATGACAGTACAAGGACCCACGGCATCTGTTTTCTCATGTGAGATTGCTGTGATAACGCTTTGTCTTGCCAATAATGTACCTGCTGTGTATCACTAGAATTAAGGAATGTTTTATTTGATGAAAGAGGGGGGGAAAAAATAGGTGAATTTTGTGGTTTCATGCCACAAGGCTTGTGAAAATTCTTCTAAAATTCACGGTATACATATTATATGTTACATTACATGAATAGTGAATACAAAAGATAAGAAAAGATTAATTCAGTGATAAAAAGCTACTCATTGTCACATGCTGTAGATAAGTAATTGTCACTGAGCTTTGCACTAGCAATATTTCCTATTGTTTGACCTTGCTTTCTCTGTAAACATACAGTGTTTGTGTAAATATATCAACAAGCTCTAGCTGTCCCACACAAAGTGAACTATCAGTAAAACAAGTGCTGTATTCTGTTAACACCTGTTTGTTTCCATGATTTGGACCAAGTCTCGGGTATTCTGCCAACATTGTCTGGCTCCAGAGTCTACTTAGATGTTTACATCTTGATGCTGGCTTCAGTCTCTTGACACTAACCTTTAGTCCCTGAAAGGAACTTTTTAATAATAATCCCAAAATTTGAAGGTGAAAATAAAAAGGAGCCTCTAAGATTGCTTGATTTTCTGATATTAAGCGAGTCGATAAAAACTGACCGTATTCAGAAAAATAAAAATTGCTAAATAGTGCATCTACTGGGATACAAACTCATATCGCCCGGGTGTGACTGGGTTTTATCTGCACTAATCGGATCAGAGCATGGGGCTATACGGGGCCTAATACCCTAAGGAGAGGAATCTTTTCAAACCAGCTTGTATCTCGGTAGATGCACTATTTTGCAAATTCTAATTCTAGGAACAGGGTGGATTTTAATCCGACTGGATATTAAAGGGGCAGTAGCACGTTTTTTTCTCTCTCAAATAAGTTCATGAAATGTATTTGAATAATAATGTCACTAATAGTAAAACACCCTTCTCTCTTCGGAAAATCAAGTTAAAAAATAAGTGTACATGGATCCGTAAAGCGTTGGGAATAAATTTTGTCATTAAAAATAATAAAGTGTGTTCACAATAACTGATCCAACTTGGAAAGTATGTTCTTTCAGTAAAAGTGAAAAATTATCTGAGCTATTGTAAATTTGAACAGACAACAGTGAAAGTATGCCAATGGTTGACTTATTCTATTTCATGGGTATTTAGTTATTTGCAGGAGAGACATTTAATTTTGATGTTGATTTTGATTTGTTTAAACAAAACATTTGGTCATGACTTCAGACTGATAAATATTAATAACCTATAACCGATTTATAATCGACAAACCTAGATGTGTACTATCCTAAACTTTGGATCATTTAATTTTGAAAATTGTTTTTAGTTGAGTTTGGACTGTTGCATGATGATTTATATATCAGAGACTGATGATACTCTGTCAGAAAGCAATGTCAGCATCAAGGACGTCTGAACTACCCGCAGTCAGTCATTATAGAGTTTTTACATTTCACATTACTGGTAAAGTAGTTTTTCTGTAAACAGTATAATCACACTAGTAGCTTGGAATTCAGAAAAAAAATTACCATTGTACTTTTGATATCAAATTATCCCAGAGTATGTTTTTTAATGTTCTTGATATGCAGAGTAAATTGTTTCAAATTAAAGGTTGAAGAACATAGCATTGACAAAATATGACTAACTGTCTGTAATTATACACAGGCTTGTACTTTTTCTCGATGAATATATTGCAGGATTCAAACCCACATCCTCAGAGTTAAGCTCTATCACCAGCACTGTCCCATTATCCAGTAATCGTGATTGTGACTTCACTGTATACAGGCCTACCAAAGAAAAACACGAATTGCAACGGAAAGAATCGAAATGCATACAGAAAGAGACGAATTTGCATCGTAAATAAGCGATACGGAATGAAAAGACGCGAATACGCACACAAAAGAGACGATCAGCAATTAAAAATACACGAGGACGCAAAATGAAAGACGCGAAGCGCAACACTGTGACTACGCATGCGCTGTCCAATTAAAACATGGGGGATGAAAGTTTGACCCCGTCGACTGGGAAGTTGAAATGCCTTTTCTGCTTCTTACAACTCATTTCATGATGTTTTATGAATTAAAGAAGGGTGGAAATGGTTTACTAGAGTGTTCATGAAATAAATAACCAGCCTTCATCACATCTGAGAAATGTCATGTTTTGCTTCGCTTTGATTACTGAGCATGCGCAGTCACAGTGTTGCGCTTCGCGTCTTTCATTTTGCGTCCTCGTGTATTTTTAATTGCTGATCGTCTCTTTTGTGTGCGGATTCGCGTCTTTTCGTTCCGTATCGCTTATTTACGATGCAAATTCGTCTCTTTCTGTATGCATTTCGATTCTTTCCGTTGCAATTCGCGTTTTTCTGGCCTAAGAGTAATTGAAGGGTCCAAATGACGGGGGCTCCATAATGATGTTTAAATGCTACTGAAGTAAGAGAAACTGATCATACAAAGTGATCAAAATGGCAGAGATGGTTTTCTATAACATGACATATCATATCTGACATCAGAAAATTTGGTTGCAGGACAGAAATGTACTTGAAACATCGTATTTATTGAATTTGGTTGCAGTCCCCTATAGGGATCTGCAACCAAATTTATTTACAGCAATTATTCATCATTTTTCCTACCTTGGCAACAAAATATTTGGTTGCAGAGAAAGAAATAGTGTGTTGACAAGCACATAGGATTAGTTTGGTTGCAGAGAATTCAAATTTATTAAATTTGACAAAAATACGATGGCATTTGTCTGAATCATTTCGGCAAGTTCTCTCTCGCTAAGTGTATGACGTAATGAAACCAATGTATGTAACGCATCCTCCCATTGGCTCATTCCGTATCAACAATTTCTAAACCAAAAAATAAATTCATTTTTATTAATTCTGGTTGCTTTTATTCACGTTTCTAGATAGAAACTATTCATTAAAATAACTTAATGCTGTTTATTTCCAATAAAACTAATTTAGCAATCAAAGATATCTATGACAACCAATCAGAATTGAGATAAGATTTGACAACAATTCGAATTCATCTCGCGGCCACGTTGTCAGCTGGTTGTAAACAAAAATGTAAATTAATGCTTAAATTTGGACAAAATGTGTCAAAAGTGCCTACCTAGACATGCCTTATGGTAGGAAATGTTAAATTAAACAAGGTTAGTGGGTAGTTTCTATCTATAGCCTTATAAATGACAGCAACATGATAATATGACATGATCGAAAACCGGACTCGGTAACGATCGCTAAAAAGTTTCTGCTAACTGTAAATATTGAAATAAAAGGCAAGGTAAGTTCCAACATTCATCAGATCATGATATTTTCCTTCTGCAACCAAATTGTGTCAAGTCAAGGCTGTTCTGTTTGATGAAAACATGTATTTTGATGGTTTAAAAAGTTTGGTTGCAGTTGCCTATAGGGACTGCAACCAAATTCAGAAATGACCCGATTTCCATGTGAAGTTATAATCTGCAACCAAATTCAAAGATATCATGTTATATATCATGTCATATATATTTATTTCAGCTATCAGAAAAACTTCATCTGAGCAATTTTGAAGAGTTTGGTTGCATTTTATGGCTATTTTAGACACCCCGTCATTGGGACCCTTCAATTACTCTTAGGCCGTTTTTCTTTGGTAGGCCTGGTATATATGTGAGTGTATAAAGATGCAGCAGACAGGGCACCTCCCAGAGCAACGGGCCACCTGGCTGCTGCTGGTGAACTGTGGTGTGTACTCCAACACAGGTGTTGAGCCAGCATAGTGCCAGCCATACATTCAACTATTGTTCTTGGCACAGGAAATCAATCAACTCTAGAGATGCACTGGGGAGAACGCATTCCGTCTACTGTATTTTCATTCCAGGGGCAGTCATATTGAGGTCTTCAAATATTGGGACCTGGCTGATTCTAGTTGCTAAGATGTGAACCTCTCTTATGGAACTCATATGTAAAGCTCGTATATCAATCATTGTGTTGGTTTAGCTTTGTAAGGCATTCCCTATTAGCTATTGTTGGCACTGGAAGCTTGGCTGGGTTTGCTGACAAAGAGCCTTGCTTGGGTTGTGCTATTTGTAGCATGACGTCCATGCATGCAGCACTGTTCTGGAGTATTCCTGTAACTGATCAATATCTCTGCCTAACCCAACAAGCTGACAGGAACCGGGGTTCACTTGCCTTCAAATGCTTCAGCATTCTGGCATATAGGCTCTGAATATAGGTTGTTGAACACAGTTTAGGTTTTCATCAAATGGTAACAAGGTTCTTGGGAACCAAACCGATGGTTCAGCTTTCCTCCCATATTAATGGATCAGGTCTCAGCCTTGTGGAAGTTGTCTGAATTCAGCCATGGTGGAATGTCATGGGTGCCTGGCCTTGCCTGCATATGATTCTTCATCATAGATTCCCATGGTGATTAAGCTCTATTGACCAGTCTTTCAACTCTTTATCTGAGAGGAACGAGACTGGCTCTTAGTCTTCAAAGACATTTTTATTACGCCGATCATTAATTCATTATAATATACCCTAAACCGTGTCCTAAAAGTAAGAATATGATGTGACTCAAGGGCAAATGGATGCTCATTGTGTAATAATGAAGAAGAGGATGAGACTGATAGAGTCTAGATGCTCACATGATATCCTTGAGTGATGCTCATCTCCTGCTTTACAAACTAATGTCTGTCTTCACTGACTGGTAGTATCAGAAAAAATACTTTGATCTCCTATATACTAATTTCTTATAATCAGTTGCAATAGTTTAGTCCAGATGAATGGAAACGCCTTTTAATTGAAATATTTAGCATACATTAATTTAGACAGTCAAGCTGTCAAGTCATCTACCGGGTATCTACATATCCCACTAAAAATCTCTGTATTGTAATAATTTCCTATTAACTTGAACATTCAATTTGAATTTACTATTAAAAAAAACCTCTCTTACTAATTAAATTCATGTAATTTCCTACACAAAATGTACATATAAAAAACAGTCAAATCAATATTGACACAAGGCTTATTTATTGAAAACTGTGTCATTTATGTAGACACTGTATAGATATAACAAAAAGGCAAAGCTATCATCCCCAAGTATGAATGTGCAAACATGAGTGTGGATGAAGACTCTTTGTCCTCTAGAAGATGGGAGATGATGAGTTAGTTGCGTACAGACCCTGCACGTCACGCGACACCGGGGCAAACACTGGCTGTTTACTCTCTCTTATACGCTTTAATCTGGGTGGCTGGGAGGGAGGGGAGAGTTGTAGTAGAGACAGATGACTCACTCAGTTACACTACCAGAAACCCTGCATCTGCATCACACACATGGATAGAGCACAGCTTTCAGTGATTAATCTACAAATATATCTTTTAGAGTACAAGGACTCACTATCACAAGCTTTTATGAGTCCCAGAAAATAAAAGCGAGTCCCTCGCTAGTATTCTTATTAGTATAAATAAAAACCTTGCATCTCAGGGACTCGCAGTTTAAATTTCTATGAGTCCTTTTCAAATTTTGTGAGTAAATGAAGCAGGACTCACAGGTAAATTTATCCCTGGGCTTTATATAACACATCATACTGTAGACTCTCGCAGTCTTTGGCTACAACTAGTGTATGAATAAGCCTCAATGTATAGTTTGTCATTATTTAAATGGCAAGATTAAAGGAAAACCTCAAAGTTTCCAGCCAAAAGCACAAGGTACCATCTTACAGGCTGTTGGACGGACCTTATTACATATATAGTGCTTACCGGTAACTGTTATTTGGCACACCTGTGTCATCTCTCAGTCTCTGGGGTGGACTAGTACAGTGGTTTCTGTTCTAGCTTCATGTCAAGTTTTCTGGGTTCCATCAGCACCACATTGAAATATTGTTGCTAGGCTGGATTTGAGTGTAAAGCTTCTTTGGAAATTAGCGTGGTACAACCTTATTGTTAGCCAATCCCTACATACACAGTTGACCATATGCGGTCTCTCTGATCTTCCTAGAGTCATGTACAACCAAAGGGCTTTGTTTCATGGTCACAACAGAAAATTAGCAAAAAAACCAGTAATGAGACACTGAATAATAATAATAATAACTTTGCAGTGAATTTTTGTTTCGAAGCGAACTCCAATCCTCCTAGACTCCATTAGTTTGGTGTGTGGGCTCATCCTTGGCTTTTCGGATCATATCCTGCACTAAAATAGAAAGTATGAGGTGCAACATATTTTCATTTTCTGTGAATAGGCCAGTTGTTTGTAACCCAAGGGAGATAACTCCACATCAACAGCAAACCCCTCAGCTGTTGAGCGCTTGTTTGTATGTACAGTAGGGTTTACATCCTGGCTGCTTCACGACTTGCGTAACATCACAAGCAGCTATTTTCATCTCGCCAATCCATCCCAAGGTGTATTAGCGTGTCTAGTTCATTTGGATACTGCTGTTGATTTTGTATCCACATTCAAGTGACATTGTCAGAAGCCTCACTGCTTACAAGATTAGTTAGCTCCAACTTTAGCTCAATGTTGACTGATTTGCTTTGAAATTTTTTTGACAAATGTAATTTATTCTTGTTTCATATCATGTTTTATTTTCATATCATATGGTTAATGTTATTTTAAACGTATGAATTAAAACATGAAAGTTATTACTTTCACATTGAATACTTATGTGATTTATTGATTTCATTTAACTGAATTTAATAATTGAAGAGAAATTCAAGATTTTAATTTAGTGTCTTTCATTTAATTGTACAACTACTAGCAAAGACTTTTAGAAAAGATACACTTGGGTCTACATGATATTTCGGGGGGGGGGGGGGGGGGGGGGGGGGGGAAACGGTAGCGGGGGGGAAACGGTAGCTGGAAATTCTCTAATTACTAGATTTCAATCATAATATTACCATCAAATTTGACTGTTTAAACAGTTGTCAATGTTCTACAAAATATGATATGTCAGTTTCACCATTATTGCCTGAAGTAACTGTGGGAAGGGAGACAACTCTTATAAGCATGTAGAATCCTGAACTTTACATTTTTATCTGAAGAGCAATAAAATCATTGATATTACATTCTCATGTCTATAAACCTTATACCTTGTACATTCTTCCTGAATTTATGTAAGTTCTATTTGTCAATAATTTAATGTTGTCATGAAGAATTAAGATGATGGTAACATTTAGACCAGGTGGTAAGTTTTTCAGGTTTTTGTTTGATTTTACTGTGTGCAAATTGACAACAACATACCTTTGGGCTTATACATTTTCAGGCTATTAGAGCTATTTAAAAATTTGTATAAGTGTTTACGTAAAAAAATTGTTAAAAAATTGCATGTTGATCATGAAACTTATGATCTTTCAATTATGAAATAAGTGTTTCGAGTATTATTAACCAACAATCAATGCTCTCATAGTTTTTAAAATGTTGAAAACTCTACATGTGTGTAAGTTATGCAAGGAATCTCACATCCCACTGAGCTAGCAATCATCATACAGAGTAATGACATCATACCTGAGCAGAGCTAATGGATGACGTAAGTGCTGGGCAGGTGTGATTAGCTCCTCTTTGATCTTCTTACCTGCAGAGTAACAGTTTACCTGTAGAGTAACAGTGAATGCTGTGCAATAGCCCCAGGTGAGGTCATAGAGAAAACTTCTTGTTATATATTACACAGTTACATATGGTTTATATGGAAGAAGTGCTGTATCTGACCAAGCGAAGGTAAGAGGGAATATTGTGCAACACCCGCAAGTGATCTAAACCCTCCCCAGGTGATACAGGTTAATCCTCATAGGGGAATATAAACATTATCATAGCTAGAAGCCAATCATTTACGCGACTACTGGGATGTTAACCTTTTCCTTGCTCCAGCCCTTCATTGACAATCAGCCAGGAGGATTTTAAGAAGACTTGTTTGGTGCTAATTGTTTTTTGTTTATTCTGAAGGGCCAGATGTCACCCTTGGTTTCGATTTGGAATGAACTCTTTGTTGAAAAACAACCCCTTAGCTTTTCTCAAAATGTCAGTAGCTTGACAAAAGTGTTCAGTCACTTTAGCACATGAGAGTTAAAAAGCTTAGTTGTTTAGTTTTATGAAATTGCTGTCTACACTATGGAGCTCAAGTTTTAGAAGATTCTGTTATTAAAAAGAAATACAAGAACTTCTTACATTATAACATTATATATTGAGTGGGAATGAAAGAAGGCCACTTTGACAACTCCAAGCCTTTTGAATGACAGGTTTTTGAGGTTTGGGTGAAATATTTATGTTTTAATCGACACATTTGCGATTCAGGCTGATATCATTTGAAACATATCAAATACATTTTATAAACTGATCCAATAGGGAGGTAAGAAGTGGTACTCACAGCAATCTGGACAGTGGTCAGTGGGTCACCTGAGGGCAGTTTTAATCATTGATTACACATCATTACATTGACTGCAGGGGGGTGCACACTTGTTAGAATCTTGTGGGTTCTCCTATCGGTGCAGATGATTGAGAGATTAGTGACAGGGTGTGGGCTAATGGGATCAATCTGATCAGCTCGCACTTTGAGTGGCAGGTCATTGAAGAACTATTCTGATTATCTTGTCTGTTTCAACTCTAATTAGATCTCAGTAACATGTAATTACTAGAGATGTATTTCTGTGTATTTAAGTTGCTCAAAATTGTTGAGAATTTGAGAAGATTGGTTTGAATTAAAATAATGTTAAGACATTTTTCTATCTTATTAGATTGCAGTTGTAATGAAAGCAATGTTATAGAGGGTAATTAGTACTAATTACTGTAGAAGAAATGCTTCCGGCAATAAAACTTCAATTATGATTCAAATCAAGTCTCAACACAATGGACAGTTTCGAATGGGATATTGTGATCCCAAATCATCTGCAAGAAAACAAATTTTAATTGAAAGAATTTTGTGATGATGAATGGAAAATTGCAATTGAAAGAAGTTCTGGCAATACTTGCCCCATGTTTATGACAAACAGCTGATGTTTGTCCTCTCTGTCAGTGTTAGCATTTCAGTTTTGTGTAAATTCTGTGAAGACACAAAGATGGGATCTTATTAGATTAGTCCTCTGTTATTTATTGATTGTTCGAACAAACACAACTCTCAGTACATGTCATGTTAATTTCTGATGTTTCGGGTAAATATAGATACGATAGGTCCATGACCTGGCAGCTGGTTAACACTGCTTTATCAATGAGTACCATACCATTCTGTGAAGCCACATTATAGGAATCAGGAATCAATTATAAGAAGCTTCACTATCAAGGAATATCCCTGCACTTGCACTCCCTGCCCACGTCAAACAATCTTTAATACATGAGTTATTAATGTTTCTATCATTTGTAGATAAGTTATATCAACATAATAAACAATAACAAACATAGCTGTTTCATTCGACATACATGTTACAATAATATATATATTTTTCTTTGTAGGTGACTTTTCGGCATGTATTCTAATGTTGTTGTCAAGAGGGGGTCCTGGGGACATTTGCCCACCTTTTTGGCGAAGTGTCCCTTAAAATTTGGAGAAGTAGGATACTTTTACCATTGCAAAGGGTCCCACTTGTTCAGAAATGGCTGAAATGACCCCTCAGGAGATCACCTGGGAACAACACTGCCTTAATTTCTACAATGCCAATCAAAAGTCAGATAACCTCATTGTTAATTGCATATATTGCATATATTTTTAATATCAAATTATGTAATTGAAGAGTTAACTCTCACATAGCTTGATTGTTAGTTATTATTTATATTATTTTATATCATTGTCTATAAAGAACATTTAGTTTGACTCCAAATTACCACAAGGCCTGACCTGAATTGTTTGATGTACGATATGCAAGAGATGATGCTCGTTTATTGCGAGATTGTCACATGACCGCCATACATCTGGTGGCATCTGGTCGATGTTGCTCATATATATATACCTACATTAGACCTACATCCATACATCTATCTATCTGTACATACACCAGAAACTTGGAACAGATCAAACTCATGTTAAACATCACAAGTATTGATTTGCTGAAAATTGTTGGCATTTTAGAGGAAGAGCTATAAAAATATCTGCTGTAAATTTACATTAAGTCAATAAACATGCAAAAGCATCTTGTGACAGGAATACTAAATTAAATTCAGTTAAGCATCTGTATTGATTTTTCAGTGAGCTACATGAAAAATTATTCTGCTATTTCAGGGCCAGTATATATATTACGCACAATATGATATATTCATTCTGACCCCAATTAAGAATTGTTTACGTTAGGTTTGATAAACAGCGTGGAGGCCATGCTGTCCATGAGAACAGTAAATGCTGATGTGTCCACAGTGGTAGGGGCAGCTCCTTGTATGAGAGCAGTGCAGGATGATGCAGTGTCGTATTGTCTCTCGCCAGTGATAACGTTACGTTATTCTCGTCTCCGTCCTATCAGTGTTGACTTTACGGGAATGTGACAAAGTTCAGGAGATAAAGCTGTGATAATAGGAGATGTGTGGCTTCCATTACGCGATACAAAGTTATGAAAATTTCAGATTTTACTTCGGGGATTGTGTGTTTCATTATTGGGAAATCTGACATAGTTTGAAGGTATATATGTGTCCTACGTGGATGTGGATGTTCCAGGGAATGTCATCTCCTTGATGATATTAATATCTCAACTTTGCATTGTTATAGACTGTCCTCTGTCTCCTTTCCTGTGATGTAGTGTGATCTGAGGAGGTTTATGTTGAAGATGATGTGTTGCATGGGAACGGATGAGTTGTGGTGTTTGTCAGTGGTGTGTGTGGAAATCCAGAGAGTTATGGATTATACTCATCTCTTGTGAGAAAATGTGCGGTTTCAAAATTGCTGCTAAATCAGTCTGATTTGAAGTTTGTAATTCATATTTGGAACTAGCTTGTATCAAATGAAATTGTCATTGATGAGCTATGACCATCATCATTTTGTAATATTGTGGATGTTACTTTTCAAATTAATGCATTGGAGTGGTCATATTTGCTGTCGTTCGTGGAACTGTGTACAGTTTCTGCAGTATATATATGTAACTGTTGAGTGTGTGTCCATCAAAGTATTGACATCCTCGTCAATAGTCACATCACCTTCCAACTGTTTGTTGTGAGGCTGAAGGTCGTCCCGTGTCTCGTGTTAGTCTGCTCACCTTGACCACACATCACACTGTCGTGTCAGAGTGCTCCTCATCCAAGAAGAGGCTCCAGATCCTCCAGGGACCCCCACCTGACTTGATTACAGCTCTTGAGAGTCTTACTGCCAACTGTAGCGTTAACACCGCATCAGCAGTAGCATTGTGGCAGCATCCTCGAGAGCTTCATGGTTTTTATGACAATCAGATTAAGTTGCATTTCGATGGATGCTAATTTCTCTATGATAAATTGCATTTCCATGCTTGTTTTTTTTTGACAGCGGAATCATAAGATCTGAAGGGTTTCGTTACCTCTTCTCGGATAAGCGGATAGGGTTGCATTTGTGTGAATGTCTGAATGATAATTTCTTTTTGATGAGATCTGAATTCAGACAGGAAGGGATTATAACTTGATCTTTTCTCAACCTACTGCTGTCACAACATTCGTTGTCTTTGTGTGGATCGTGATGGTGTGACCTGAAATAAGCAGAGTTTCAGTTGTTGCCTTGTTGATCTTCAGCTTGTATTTGTAATGTGCTGTTTGATGAGTAGTTTATTTATCCAAGTAAAGGAGATCGAGTATTCACTATGTGCCAAAGTGTAAAGTTACAAATCTGAAGTATGGTTACTTGAGTAGGATTAATGATCGCCTTTGCCCTAAGTTAATACTTCCTAAAATCTTGTTCATGTTCCCAACACTAACAAACCAAATCCAATAACCATATGTTAGTATATATCTTTAATCCTGGTATAACAGAAAGGTTACAAGTATGAAGAAAAACTTATTTCAATTAAGAATGTTTATGTCAATGATTATACAAATTCAGTACTAATATTTCTACAACATGAAAATTTAATACTCAAGATATGTCAGTTGTGATTTACATGATGCAACACAAATGAACTATATTTAGTTTATATACATACATAATTACTGGAGCTACTATTTCAACGAACCTACCTTAACGACTAATTGACCTGCAGCTCCTGGGTCATCAGAGTCGATAGGTGTTATTTCACTGGACCTCTCTCTCTCACTTGCCTTCTAGCTGCCTGTCAAAGGCTGTGTTTTAGCAGTCACATGGTCGGTCGGTCGGGCGAGCTAGCGGATTTAGCTTCACCTGAGGCAGTAAGGCAGACATATTGATGATAAATGTGCAGTTTATTACTCAAGTGGCAACCAGGTAGTTGTGAGCGCACAGTCGGGAAACAGCATTTCCTGGAGCATATTCCGATTGTATCGGAGGATTTACTGAGGATCTGTGTATGTGACATCCACGGATATTCATGTGTTAGATCTGTACTGTTGCCTGTTTACCCAATACGGCAAGTCTTCTGTTAACTGTCTGAGATCAAGTTTTAATTTTCACGTTTTGTCTTGAACTTATTTTGTGACTTATCGATAGATGTCAAAATTACTATAGCCAGTCACGAGGTCAGTTATAAATTGCTAATTTTGTGTATGTCTGGATATATTTATACATATATGTATGCTTACATTTCTGGTTCAAATGTCATATTTTGTGAGTTGTGAGAGAGTTCTAATTTGGTCACGGAGTCAGGTCGGGTTTTAATGGCTAATTTACATGAAGTATTCAATGTGTTTGATATATTTGGCGACATGTTCACAGCATGGAGTCAATATACGGATGACAAGGTACTCAGACAGCTGTGTGTTGGAGGACGTAGTTAGTTTATCTGGTGTTTGGTACCTCTTGTTAACTTATGTCAACAGTTTACCTGGAGACACACCTCCTTGTGTACATTGAGCTGATAACAGTGTTTGATAGAGGCTAAAGTTTCAATCTGCGATCGTATTATGATGCATTGTATGCGCTGATCACATGGTACTAATAGGCGAGAGGTCAGAGGTCACCAAGTGACAGTGGAGGTGATGGCAATGTTTGCACTCTATGTAACTCCTGCTGATTTCACAATGTGACACTTATATGCAAGTACGGGAATGTATTTGAATAATATTTGTGTCTTTAGTTTTTCATGTTTCCTGACTTTATGCTGAATTTAGGAGGCCCTAGTATATGAAAACATTATCACAGAATATGATTTTATAAGAAATTAAATTATTGAATAATTATATTATGCAAAATTTAATGTCATTTGAAAATGTGGTTAGTTATATTTCATTGGATATACTGAAATAACCTGGGAGAAAACTATCTATGGGAGAGAACCCATTTCACCCAAATTAGACACTGGGATTTTCAGGGAAAGTAATGTGATATTTAGAAATTTATAGTAGCCTATGTTCTCTAATAGAAATTTTACCGTAACAGACATTTACTTATTGGATATCTATAGACGACATGCCATCCCGATTATGCCAATAGGTTAAAATGCATAATTGGTTATGATTAAGGCAGTAACATTCACAACTTAGTTGTGTGTCAGTGTCAAGTAATTTCGTAAGACATTCGATAAGGAAAGTTAAAATTTTATTGCCAGTTTATTTGATAAATTATTAATCATTAAGTAAAACTAACATTTCCTCTGTGTATTTTCCTTGTGGGGTTTTGTTTATCAAGTAAATCAGATTACGTATGAGCAATTGGGTCAGATGGGATTCAGGAGATATAGGATATATCAAGTTGACAACATATATACCATTGTCTACATTCTTCACATTAGTGACCCACCAGACTATACACAACCTAGCACAGCTACCATTGTACCACTGTACCATTGTTAGTGTTAGTCCAGTGCTGTGTAGTAAACTTGTGGGTCATCAGATTAATACTTCATCAGCTGGTGCAGTGATGGAAAGCCACTGATCCATCCCGGAGTATTTCTCCAATCCATCAACATGCTGTGATTACTGTAAATTGGCTCATCTGAAATTGTTTTGGCACTTAATTCAGCAGTCAAAGTGTTGAGTAGGCAGAAGGTAGATGTGTGGCAATGATTATAACTATAGTTGAACAGACTTACCATTCTCTCTGAGGTTATGTTTAATGGATAGAAGAAACTGATCAATTTGACCTGGAGTGTAGTTGTCATGTGTTGGTTGAATCATCTAAAGGTAGTGAAGTTATTACAAGAATCTTGATAGACTTGCATCCCTAGATTACTACTATTGTAGAGGATGCGGTTCTTATCCATGCAAGGCTTGAGGAGGTTGTGTCTGATTGACCATAGGATCCACTATATAGGAAACCAGGTGATATGCTTGTGATAGACATTACACAGGGTATATTGTCCAAACATACTGACTAATGGAGGAAGAACATTTCCTTGAAGATGTTCTTCCTCTCTTCGTTACTGCGTTAGGATGCAATACCCCTCTCTACTATTATTGTTGGTGTTCAGATTCATGAGTATAGTTTAGAATATTATGTTTTGGTTTTTGTCTGATAGTGAAAAGCTGCAGTTGTTTGCAAGAACCTCAAGATCAATCTCTTAATTTCTTGTTGTTGTGACCATTGATAATTAATTTAGGAGACTTGGACTAGACTAGATGGAGTGTAGCCGCAATATTGGCACCCAAAGCACACTTGTGTGTGTGTAAAGTCTTACAGCATCTTGTTTGAGTGTCCTGTACATGCTTGTGTGAGAGTAAACATGCACACACCTCGTGAATAACCAGGGACTGTTAGACGAGCGTCATCAGACCTGCTTCTGTAGTCGGGCAACTGTCATCTACTCTGGACCCCATGTCGTCGAGTCTTGTGTGCAACTGGTGGTCTCACCATGTTGAGGATATTTCAAAATATTATGTGCACTTGGAATATTTATAGTGGTGTATAACGAGATCATCTAAAGTAAATGTGCATTTGTATTGACAAGGATTCTTGTGTGCAAGCGATGTTGTTCCAAGATGTCAAGGATTTTAGAGTTTATTCCTGAGGAAAGTGCCTGTGGACGAGGGATGTAGAATGTAGGATGTTGATAAATCTAGTGGTTCAGCCTCACCATACATACAGGAATGTCATTGTAGCTTGAGTGTAAGTGGTGTTCCAAGATCTTCATCACTGTAAAGCTTATTCCAATGGATCAATGCCTTTGGTCAACATGTCAAATGAAGGGTTCTCAACACCACCATTTTGATTTAAAGCTCATGGATTCTTGTGTGGTATCAGTATCTTAGGGAGGAGGCGGGAACAAGTGGACTGGTTAAACCCCAGGAATGTCATAGCTTGTACTCAAATGATGTTCCAAGATGTTGACGATTGTAGTTTACTTCTCAGGATAATGTGGTGTTCATGGTGTAGGTATAACAGAAAGATTTCAAATTAGCGCTCGTAATGACGGTATGTAGCTAAGTGTTGTTGTAAGATGAGGGTTGTTCTGGATACCATTTATCTTGAGGTAGGAAGAATGCAGTTCCCAAGATAATACATGAAACATAGTTTTATAAACATGAGGGACCATTTCACATCAACATTTCTTTACAAAGTTTATCTTCTGAGATCCATTTCTAAGCAGTATTTCTGGTTCATAGTACACTGTAGACAAGTATACTAGTTGAGGTAATACTAAATTGATCACACATCACCTATTGATCAACTAATATAAGGTTGTGATGTGATAGTAAGAATTTCATTATTTCTGTTATCAAAATGATGACAACACATGGGATATCACAGTTTGAAATGATCCTTTCAGGATAATATAACCTTACTGCTGTGTACAGACCATCTAGACTGCCGGACTTCTCATGGTGCCTGTCAGCGGGTGGATTGCTGGATCTAATATTAATGAATGTAACTCGAGTTGAAGGGTCACGACCTGATCAAAGTTTTATGTGTTAATAAGCCTACTAACAAGGTTGGTGATACAGCAGATTTGTACTATTATTGGCCTAACAAGGTTGAGAGACAAAGGATATGTTATTGGATGAATGAACGGGGTACCGTTTTTCTGCTAACAAGACGATTGAGACAGTAGGCACCGTATTGGATGAACTCATGATGATCTGAAGCCACTGTGGTGGAGGATCTGTCCGTGTTTGTGTGTTTGTGTGCATCAAGCACAGTTGTGGACAATTACGTTGTTGTCCCCTCTACCTGTGTTTGTGCTCTATGAAGCTATTGTCTGTAGTGTGGACTCACCCAGGTGATAATCTCTATCCATTTGAGATGTGCTTGTTCTCTGCAATACTCAGTGCCTGTCATTTGTTTATAGTTTGATTTCTTGGATTTGATAATCAAATACACAGGAAACCTGTAATTTCTGTGCACATGTTTATTATCTCCTTTGAGGATAATCTTCATCAATGTGTGATGCATATTTCTTGTTTGATATTTGGTTTTTATAACTTGTCAAGATACAAAGGAAATTACAATGTTATATTGTTTAGCTTATTCGCCTTGATTCATTCAATTCTATCCATGTTCTAAAGTGAATGCTCTCATTCATACATTTCAAATTTATTCAACAGACTTGCGGATAAAAATGTTTAATTCTATGGAGATTAAGTTTTCGAAATTCAGTAAATTGTATTTATCAAGAGAATAGCTGAAATGAGAGTGATTTCTAGCGATTAATGCTTGTTTTGGATCAATGCTTAATTTACATTTCTCGTTAATTGAAAGTGTTGTGGATGGAGTTTGAAGTGTTGACATTGTTGATTATTGAGTGGTGTGTTTGAGACATGCACACTTGTGATTGAGAGAAGCTGCGTGTTGACCCAGGGGTTGTCGCACCAGGAGAAGCAACCGTCCATTGTTGTCTTGTTACACCGGCATCTAGACCTCAGGTGAAACATTTGATGTCGTCTATGGAATTACCTGGGTTAAAAATTCATGTAAATTTGAAGGTTTCGATGTTAGTGTCAAATTGAAATATAAATAGAAGTGTCTGGATGTTGATCATGTCATGTGACTTGCATTGAAGGTCTGCTGCTCACGAAATACCTGGTTTATGGATACATGCAAATTGGGATTCACGTGTAAAGGAAGGTTTTGTAAATTTTGTAATGAATAGTGAAGGTTTCTGATGAGGTTATTGATATCATGACATTGGCTGAAGAACTGTCTCGTCATTACCTGGCTTGTTTAACCATGCAGTTTTGGAATACATGATGAGGAGGTTTTGTTAAACTGTCAAACTGTTAAATTGACTGATGGGTGTTGATGACATCTTGTAGCATGGATCCATTGCTTCGAGGATACACGTTAATTAAGAATGAATATAAAACTAAGTATATAAAGGAAGGTTTCGATGTTTAGACCAACTTCTTGTACAAATAGTCATGGCGTCTGTTGATTGAGTGGTTGTTGTCTTGTGACGTGGGACGAAGGTCAACATCTGAAGAGTTACATTGCTCATGGAGACATATAAATCATATTGTACGACTAATACCTTAATGAAACTTGGTTGTTTTTGTTTATAGTTTAATAGTGTAGTTAGTAATAGTACTGGTGTCTGTTTGGTGATTGGTGTCATGTGACCTGGTTCAGAGTTGGTGGGCGCCGCTAATGGCTGCAATACTGCCGAAGCGGCGTTAAACAATAACTCACTCACTCACTCAGAGTTGGTGTCAGCGTGATCTACACAGCTAAAGATCTGGTGGCCAGCGTTGCTGAGTTATGTCTCCAGAGTGGCCAGTGAGGAATTGCTCCTTGCTCTGTGGATGATGGAAGTAGGATTGGATTATTAATACAATGAGGGATCTCTCTGGGAGTCTAGACAGGGATCGGGATGTGGTTGTGATCGGTTGTACATTAATGACAGGCTGGTGTGATCTTATTTGATGGTCAGGCTTATCAATAATTATTCGCAAGTTACTGAGTTTGAGTTGTTGCAGTTGCTGTTCACTTCAGTGAGTGTTAGTTCACAAGGATCATACCCATCAATGTATATTCGTGTTTACAGGTGAAGTGAGCTGATGTGACATTTTCAAATATGACTCCATCTTGTTGATTTCACAGTATATGGAACTGACTAAGGAGCTTCACATAAACTTGATAAACTACTGTGTGTGTAGGTAGCATCCCTGACTCTTACTATGCGTGACTGTATCGAGTCCTACATCAGTCTTGCAATGGATAAACCAACCTCAACTGGGCTCTTCAGAAGCCATTCAATGAGACTACCCAGGGACTCTGCACGGGGATCACAGAGCGGGGGGTCACCGCTACAGCGGGGAGACTCTCTGCGCCTCTCCATGAGAAGGAAGCGTGGATTCACAGAACCTGAGGGACCACTCTCGGACAAAATACTGGAACATCTCCTGGTACTTACTTACTTACTTGCATTTCTGACATTTGTCAAAAAGCCAGTCTTAGTGTCCAGTACTGGGATTTTTTAATGCTTTTGTGTAATTTTGCCAATTTGTTTGACAAAATATGACTCTAGTTGTATGATTTCCAATCTTTGTTTACATACATGTGTTACATGGATTGATCAGGTGACCTTGAACCTACTCAACACTTGCTGCTGGCTCCTGCTAGATCAGTGTGTCAGCTCAACCCTTGCAGGCAGTCATAAACATGTCAACACCTAGTCCACCTTCCTCTTTGGATTTACAAACTTCATTTGCAAACATTTTTATGAAAGCATACACATACACACACTTCAGACCACACACCCTCTTCAGACCACACACCCTATAAACATGAATATACAGACACAAGACCTAAGTTACAGTGACACAAGACCAATGTTAGAGAGTAAAAGCTATCGATCTACACCTATGATTTACTTTCAGATCTCCACCAATGGCCTGGAGGTGTTGTGTCTCATGGTCGACCGGATGGGGGAAGACTTCAAGCCCCACGTCACCTCAGGTACTGGCTGCATTAACCCTTCACTTGCTGAGATGATACCAAACTATTTCTGAATGGTGTACTTACAGCAACCATAATTCATTAACATGAGAGATTAATAATCGCTGATATGCCTAGTGCAAATATCTGAAATATAACTGCAACTGAAAAAAAAAGATAACATATTTATTCAAAGTTATGAGTGTGAGCTGCAGATATTATAATGAAACAAAGAATGTGCTACTGAAGGAAACACATTGTCAACTGTCCATTTGTCAAGTGGGTAGGTTGTATAAAGGGAGATAACTCTTGCAGTCCTCCTGTCTCTATGTCATAGGAAAATACTGTGTTATAACAGGTTATGTAGTATGTGGTCAATTTCACCAGCATTGAATATTGAAAACTTTAACTTCTGTCATTAACAACCAATTTTCAAACAAATTTGTTTTCCTGAAAGTGAAAAAAATAAAAAGGAGGGCTCATTTGTGCACATTTAAAATTTTAAATGAATACGTCATTTCTGAAATTTATGTGATAAAGATCTGAATGCTCTTTTAATTTTACACTCTGTTCTGTGTGAAAAAAATTCTTAAACATGAAACACGAATATTTAAATGAATATTTACTTTTAATTATTTTTTTAAAAATGTGGAAAAAAGATAATTATTTGAAGTCGCAATATCTGTCCGTGTATATATTTCAGTATTGCCGGCTGCCATTGACAGATTGGGAGATGCAAAGGATCAGGTAGGTGTCTCTTTATTCAACATCTATTTATTTATTTATTATTTATTGTTTGTTATGCATACAACTTTCATTGTGTAAACCTAGGGCAGGTGGTTTTTAAAAGCAGGGGTTGACATTAACCATTTCAGCTAAATGTATCTATGCGATCATATCATTTTAGAAATCTAACTGGTCTCTTGGATTACCAGTCAAAACATTGTACTAGCTAGAAACTATGGGCTACCTAGACTCTTAAAAGTATTGTAAAAATTGGAAATTTGGCTTTTGTTATGGACTTTAAACAAGTAAGATATTGTGAAAGAAAATTTCTGTATTGATGTTTATTGTTATGATTTCATAAAAGTACCATGAGCTGTACATATGTTTCAGGTTCGGGAAAAGGCACAAGATCTGCTTCTGAAACTAATGATGCCAGCATCCTCCCCTCAGGTAACTAGAGCATTTTGTCCTACATATCGATACATTGCACTAATAAACAGCCCTGAAAAATTTATACAGGAATGTTTCTTATAAGTTTGTGTCACTTTACCCAGGTCATGATGACACAAGTATTGCATTACTTGCTATATTAGAAAGTGAATAAGAGTTTCTTCAGTATCTGTGAGATGTTCGTATTTAAGCATCACTTATACAACGTGAACATTAATACTTTGAATACAGAAATTTAAAACTGATACGAAGGTACATGACTGTCTGCTTCGGAGGTAATATTAGATACCAGAATTGAGGGTAAATAATTGTATCATCTTAAAAAACTAACAAAATGATGAAAGTTGTAAGACAATGCATGATGTTTCTACCTTCAGTATGTGTTTGAGAGACTGACGGGAGCGTTCACACACAAACTGTGGCACGTCCGCGAAGGTGTGCTCATCTGTTTGCAGAACACAATCAACAGGTAGGTACACCTACATCATCAACCCGTAACATGCTGCTCCTGAGATGTTCTCAAGGAGTCTGTGGACCCCGGATTATTCCCTTTGTCGATGATTTGTGATTTCTGTATTTTGTGGTTCGGTACCAATTCACATAATCTAACAAATATCAGATGCCCTAGTGTATTCTGGTTCCGTGGTAGTTAAATCATTATTTGCCTTCTTTGTTTATATTAGTTGCCCGATTCAAGTCTTTTAACCGATGTATTTTATACTTAACTCTTTAGTTTTGTATTAATTTAATAATGCCCAAATACTTATTTGTAGCTCAATATTTAGGAATCAATTTGGCGCAAACCATTCATGGCGACTATTCTGGAAACATAACTCATTAACATAGGGAATATTCCAAGTTAGTCGGACTGATGTTAGGTCATTCTCTTCCCACAGAGGTTATCCAGTCAGTTCTTCTATTGTAACCCCTGTTGCATCTGGAGCATATTTCACAACCAGAGATGTCTCAGAATGTTCACTAATGAGTGATTCAAAATCTATTTGAAATGACAGATAGAAGCAGTATGATCATTATATCATAGTTGATAATGAGGACTATTTTAAGCAAGTTATTACCATTATCAGTACATATGAGAAGTGATAAAGAGAAAATGACACTCTCTACATGCTTATCAACTCTTCAACATACAGCCTCAGGCTGATGCAGATCCCTAGGCTAACTGAAGGATCGAGAGATGTGGTAACCGTCAATAGTTGAGTGTTTGAAGGACTTGAGTTAACCTGGAGCTACTGCCCCTCCAACGTTACTGGCCAGTATATTGTGTGACAGAGAGAGTCTGCTTTCATCTTTCTTGGACTCTTTCTGTGACAGAATATCAGGTTTGCAAGAGAAGAGTTTTAACAGAGGTTTGATGCTCAATTTTTCTTTCCTTATGTCACCATGAAAGTCTCTGTTAAAAATGTGACTTTATTTAGTGAATTATGGCCTAACCTTGTGGCTTTTAGTACTGTTTAGGAAAGCAAGACATGGTTTTGATCTTTGATGGATATATGACTGTCCCTGCAGGTACGGAGCACGCTGTCTGCAACTATCCAAGCTGGTTCCTGCCATCTGTAAGCTCCTGGAGGATCAGAGTGCCCCGGTCAGTCTTATACTATACTTGTACATATCTATATCTGTAGATTTATTGTAATGATGTGTTTTACTGTATTATATAACTTGTAGACATTGAATGTGAAGGTAAGCCCTGCATTCAGCAGCATATATCTTCATTGGATGTTCACGATTGCTCCACTTCTCACTTTGATGTTCTTTCACCATCTGCAGATTTGATAGCATTTGTGAAAATATAAGTCCATGACAATTTATCATTGTGAATCGTGATTTGTACTGAAAAGCAGTTATTCAGTAGCAGTGGTCATAGGGTTTATTATGCAGTTAATCCAGTGTTACACGTGAGTAGTTGGAGCTTCTAAACCTAATTCACATTTTGCTTCTAACATATAGAAGTAATCTTAAAATAGCTTGTCAATTCCTTGTGTAAACTGGATGTAGAGTTTGAACTTTGCACAGTTGTAAGATTGGGTAATGAGTGTATGTAGAGGGATCGACGTGTTCTGTGAATGTCAGACTCACCCCGTGATCATCCTAGAAATTGGTCATTCGGAGAAAATCCCCCTCTTCCTTACACAATGGAATAACAAGCTATTTAAAGACATGGCATTTATGGGGAATAAAAATCCATGTAAAATCAATGAATTAAAGTATTTTGGATGGGATATTATTAAATGATTAGTATGAAATATATGAATGAAATATTTATGAAATCATTTGGATGAATTTTTATGATTGGGTATTTATGAAATAATTTTGAAAATTCTTTTGGGAATGAGATAATTACGAAATCAATGCAGTAAAGTATTTTGAATAGGATATTTATTAAATTATTAGGAAGATTAACATCTCCAAATCTGTGCCCAAAGTAATCCCTCGTGTTGTCTGTCTGTTTGCAGGTGCGTGAAGCAGCGGTCAGTGCGCTGGTGGAGATCTATCGACACGTCGGAGAGCGGGTCCGCAGCGATCTGCAGAAGAAGGGCGTCTCTGCTCAGAGGTATGTACTTAGGATGCCATCAATTATCAATTGTCATATATAAATATTTATTATTCGCAATTCGCAAACAGAAGTTTATCCAAAAAAATGACCTACCATAATTCAAAGTTTCTGAAGATGACAGTGACGCAAAGAAAAACAAAATTATGCACTACTTAATAGGTTGTAAAAGACCGTTTAATTGTCTATCGTGCCTAGAAAGAAATTTGAAGTGATAGTGACATAAGGGCTGACAATTTATTTTTGTGTGTCTTAAAGATAAACACTTGTAAGAATTCTCTTTGTATAAATAGTTACAATAAAAATACCAGCCAGTGCTGATTTGTCAAGGTTACACTTTCAATGCTCTCTTTGCACCAAGACAGTCATAAGCCAATGATAATAAATGGTACTAACGACTATCAATCTGGACCCAGGACTCAACTAAGTGTAGATCCTGTGAGGACGTAATGTTTGCTACAGGAGAGGTATCTGAGTTGACACCTAGACTCTGAACACTCACTGTCCCTCTCCTCTCCTCTCACTCCTCTCTCCACTGACAGCTGTACTCTGTTCTTGTACCAGCAGTCGTCCATTCAAGTGTTTACATTGCAAAGCAAAGTGTTAGTAGTAGATAGAGCAGTGGAAATATTTTTATCCTATGTCAAGGTGAGATTTGATTTGAAATTCTAAACTTTGACACTTTGGATCAAATCTTTGAAGATTGAAGATACACTGTAACCTATTGAATGTAACCACTTATCTTACTGATATCTTTTTCTGTCAATTGTAAAGAGTTTCGAAATTTGTTTTAATCCTTTCCAATGTATACGCCAGCCAGTGTGGCAATATCGATGTATACCATATTGTACATTATGTACAAAAATAAAAATATGAAAAATAAAATAAAAAACAAAAACAACTTTGAAGTCAAGTCTATGAGAAGAGAACTATGAGGCAAGATTGACATTAAGTGTCGTTAGTGACGAAAACAATGTCTCCATGTATCTGCTTACTCCTGGTGAATTGTGAAATCGTAAACGTATCATTCACTTGATCTAATGCATCAGTAGGTTAACCCCCAGGGTTACTTGTTTTCTTTGTTACAACTTGTGATTCCTCTATATAAGCCACTAACTGATTCAGCAGTTGCAAGTGATATTGAGTTCGCTTATACTCTGATATGTTGCATGCAATTAGAACGTTTTTAAAATACTCTTTCTTACATTACAATGTCTTTCATAGAATTGAAATATGTTTCTTTTCCATTTCAGATTAAAACTAATATTCCAAAAATTTGATGAACAGAAGATATCTGGCAATATGGTAGCAACAGCAGACATGATCGGTAAGTGTTTTTAAGTTTGCAGAGTTTCTAAGTGTTATGTTTGTTTATTAGTTAGTGTGTATTGATGGGAGATGTGATAATGATCTTAGACACAAAGACCATACATCGGTAAGTCAACTCCACAACACAAGACATGATAGGTTTGCTTTGAATGATTACGAGACAGATATAAAATATTCAAATAAAGTATGGAGAGAAAGCTGATGAAATGTGTCAATAATTGACATATTCCATTTTGAACACAATGACACAGATTCCACTCATCCAGACTTTAATTCGGATATATGTCATTGTAACAACATGGGAGTTAAACTTGACAGTTAGGAATGAGAGCCACATATATATACATGTATGGATGATCCATTTACCTACATCATGATCCTAGACAGGAACTAATACTTGACCCACACTTACGGACGGAGAAGGGGTTTCAGGTGGGCTGGAACACACTACACCCTAATGTGAAGTTTTCATGCACCCTCCCTGGATTCATCTATGATTCATTTACAGGTAGCAGTGGAAAACTGCATACTTGTGCGTATGATCATTTTACCTACATGATCCTGTCACAGTGATTAACCCATCATAGGTTTGAAGTCTAATGTGTCCATGTAGCAAGCTGACGGTCACATTTGCCGGCACAGATTACAGCTAGGTTGGTTGACTGCATGACATTCGCTGGACATTCCGTGGACATTCTTCACCAGGCTGCAGACATTCCACACACAGTTTACCCACGCTTCGAGTGAAGCCTGCTACATAATGTTTGCTGAGACTGACTTGCCAATTGCTTCCTCAAATATGTAAACAAAGATGTCAATTTGTAACTTCTATTGATATTATGTCACGCGTGACTCAAGAAAGACTTTGTTGGATTTGGACTGAGATTTCAGTCTAAGATTAACTTTGATCATATATTCCTAAATGTCATTTTATCTTGAATATTTTGTTGATATCTTCTATGCAAAATTAGTATGAATCTGTATTTTACCACTGGCTAATGACAGATATACCAAGAATTCACTGCATCAGCAGGAAGGGGTTTAGGATCACCGAGCACCTGTCAGATATATTTGCTGTCTGGAAAGTGTATGGAGACCCATCTTAGAACATGGTTTTGTTTCCTGCCTTATTTTGTTGGTAGGATTAAGAAAAATGAAAAGAGAATGTTACCATAAAGAAATGGTAGACTAAGTAATGAAATTTATTCACTTTATAAATATGCTCCTGTCAACATCAATGTCTTGGTGAAAATGTGGATGAATCCACAAGGGAGATAACTCATGTCTTCTTAACATTCATGTAGAATATCATTGAAATAGGTAGATTGACTAAGTTCATGTGATACAAAAGTTTTAGAAGTTGACTTTATCTTCTTTGAAATTAAATTTTTGAATTATATTGAATTAAGTTCATCTATATGAAATGAATCGTCTTCATTTTGTGCAAGATATTTTGTGTGGACTGTTTGGTTGTTACCAGGGAGATAAGGCGGTTCACGTTAACGAGTTGACTCCATCATGGTAATATGACAGTAAGCTGTTTCCAGGCCTTGGTGTCCAGGTGACAGTAGTATCGGGAGAATGTATCACGTTTTTGAGCACCATTGCCCGGATGTTTTATCATTTCTATTGCATTATAATGGGGCAAGCTTTGGATGGATTCTCGGGTCAGATGAAGCGCTCTTAATTTCAAGATTGGACTTGTAGCCATATCTTTGCATTAATTTTTTATTACCCAGGATTCATTTATTTTACCCTTGAATGACTTTATTTAAAGAAATTTTTGATTGGTGACATTTTGTTTATTTTCAATTAAAAAGATTGGATTTTGAAAAAAATCTCATTTGAAAATATATTTTATACAAAGTCAATTTGTAACAAGACCATAATATTTTTAGCTGGAAATAAAAATGTTCATAGGTGCAATTCTTGTAAATGATTACAAAATAAGAATGCCTCAAGGTGTTTAACTAATGCGTCCCAGCGTGTCCTGTATGAGAGAGTCTAGTGTAGGCAGGTAATGTATATGGGTGGGGCGAGGTTCACGTCCATTTACCCTCCCATTACCCCTAATACTCCTCCACAGGGCTAATGGTAACTACTTACAGAACATTAACACTGATCCAATGTCGCCTTCATTACAGGAACATTTTCACCTAGACATCAGTTCAATGTAATTAAATAGCCATGGTTTTGTTTTCTGAGGCAGATACAGTTAAAGTAAAGTAAAGGATGTTACATGTAATGTTTTAAGTGGGGTTAAGTGAACGTTGTTAGTTGTAACAAGTAGTGTTTAGATGGTTCGCAATGCAACTTTTGTAAATTTATGTTTTCCATTTTGTTTGCAATATGGCTTAGATATTGTAGAAATTGGAAGATGATGACGAATTATGGCAATTTCATTTTTGAAACATTTTGATACCAGAATTTAATATCATAAATTGGTTTGAGATTTACTGGCAGAATAAACCTACCAACTGAGACCCAGATAATGGATTGGTTCTATATTGCTTGAGATTTGTGCAAGATTCCAGTGTGACTTGGCTCAAGGTGTGTCCACGTCGGTTTGTTAATTATCTGATAAGATACCTGGTTGTCTTGACAGAAACATTAATCATCACAGTGACCAACACACAGGTGATAGATTGACTGACTGACCGACTGAGATACCAACTGACCAATTGTTGGATGGTCGACTAAAGTCTTTCTTGTAATTAGCTTTGCACAAATACACTTATATTTACCATTTTAAACATATAATACCTACTGCAGTCATAGGGGGAGCAGGTTGAATGAAAGGACTGAGAGGAAATGGCTGATTGTTTGGACGGTGGTCTATAGCCGTGGGTGTGTCCAGGCAGTGAGCTAGTGGGTCACTGGACCTATGGTCCGGGTCAGGTTCGGTAAATACATGTGTCCACTAGCTTCTGTCTGCACATGTCACTCATATAGAAACACTCATATGCCAGCTGGGGAATGGAAGAACACATATTTGATCTCTTCGTGAATGACAAGCGGATCCTGAGGATTTATTATGGAAATCGGGATGAAATACGATCTTTATATATTCACATCAGCTAACTATATGTATATACCAGGTCATGCCGTGGCTTGAATTTGAATTGCAGGATTCTTTAGTATGAATATTTGATAAATGTTAAATGATTAGGATGTGTTATCAATCAACAAAGTCCATTATGTACCACAGGTTTCCGTGGAATGACTTCATGTTTTAATACAGTTCTCAGTTACATGTTATTCAAAGTTGAACTTTCAACGTAAACATAGATGGTAAACAGAAGGCCAAGCAAGTGCCAACTCATTATTGAAATACCAACTAATTGGAAATTGTGTCAATTTATTTTACCTAAATAAATATTTCTCACGATGTATGCAAGCTCAACTATGTTTTTGTCAAAGTTTGAGAATAGTTTTGATGACACTTGGAATTAATTCAGTTCAAATAAAAACCTTGTTATGTGTCGAAGGTGATATTTGCATTGAATTGCTTCTTGGCTCTTGTTTCAAATTGCAAGCCCTGAAATGAGACTAATTGTGTATGAGTTGCTGTACTTCCACGCAGACAAACGGTAACAACATGAGGTATGTGTGTAATGTATGCGAGAGTGAGAGGTCAGCTGGGCTCTTGACACTGTCACGCGGAGATCATGAACAAATACTCAATCACACTTGGCACCGCTACAGAGATTCCTTCATGATAAATTTGAATCTTCTAACAACTGTCGGACCAGACCATAGTTTACTTTCCTCCTTCGTAGTCAATAGGGAGTAGTTACACTAACAGTTTTCTCTGATCTGTACCAAATCAAATTCTGCTCATAAATCTTCCCAATGAAATGTTTCCACCTGGGGTGACAATCTATCAAGGACATTTCTGCTTCCGAAACTGACCTTTGTTGCTTTCATTTTCAATTTATTAGGTTAAATTTTCTCAATATGATTTCCAGTTTTCAATGACATTGAGTTTGGCCTAACACATCTTGCATACAGGGATGGTAATTTTGAAATAATCCGATTTGGGCTATTGATATCAACTCACCTTAATTCAGCTGTTGGTTCAATTACTGCCCAACATTTCTGTGTTGCCAATTTACAGGCATCACAACTCATTAACATAGAGAATAATTGAGGATTGACCAGTCCCTGAAGATAAGCTGTCCAAAAATTATTACAAATCTTACTCGTAAAAGTTTGATGGATACTATTCCTGTTGGGTATACAGGACTACAGATTGTATCTGGATGTAGAACTCAAGATTGACATTATACGCTTGTTGCGAGACTTGTCTGATGTAAGACAGCGAGAGCACTGAGTTGACATCACATGATTATGGGAGAATCTGACACTGCATGTGAGATAAGTCTGTCTGCTGTCTCTCTGTCAGGTACGCCGGGGACTCGACACCAGGGGGCGCTGACATGACGTTCTCTATCAAAACAGTCGTATTGATGTCTTAGCAAACCAAACTCAAAATGTGTGAAGAAGATGATGCCCAAGATCAGATATCATTCTGAGGTTGCATGACTCGTCCTTGCCATATTTATATGGCAGTTTGAATTTGATGCAAGTTTATAGTTTTAATATTCTGCTTCAAATTTGGTAAGAGAGATGATTATTCTATCAGCGATTCTATTCCATATTTGACACCAAAGTCATTTCATTGTTTGAATGACATTCAGAAATTGATACAAGGCCTTGCCATTTTGCAACAGTTGTAACATAAAGGATGTTATGTGAGTGTCGTGCAATGTTTATGACATGAGAACCTGAGTATTTGTATTTACCGAACAAAGTTATTTAGCGATATTCAGGAACATGATTTGTAATAGTAGTATGATATAGACAGAATATAATGTTCCATTTCTTACTAAAGTCATAAAATTGACATTGCTCATGACGTCACATCACCACGACAAAATGATATTTTGCACTTGGGCAACATACTAAAATATGAACCCTGATATGCCCTCATAGATAATAATATGGAATATTCCATAGCAATGTCACTTTATTGTTTAACTCATGTTGTGACATTCCTCTCTCTTATGCTATATACAATATAACTGAAATGGACCGAAAGTTACCATTACGCCTTCATAGAAGCTGGTATCTCAAGTAGGGACTGAGGGAATGTCTGCCAGTGTATCCTCCACTCATATAGAGGTCCCCTCCTCCCATCTGGAGGTCCTGGTCGTGAACCTCCTGCTGTGACTCCTGTGTACAATTACACCCTGCACCTCAACACATCCCATTCATCCACTAGGAGAGCCATCAACCTTTGTAGCCACCTACCCTGTGGATAAATAACTCTTTCACTTAGAGCACAATCAGGGATAATACACCTTTATTGTTGGTTAAAGTCCATGACAAATATCTATATTCTTTAAAGAGAGTCGGCCTGTAAACATTTTGAAAACAAGAAGTTATATTACCTGTTATTGATTTGTCATGCTGACGATTATGTGTCCATGCTAGTTGCTGTTTTTACAAGCAGATGTCCATGTTATATGGCAATAACTCCATTACCAATATTACTTTAGGAGGACAACCTCCTAATAATCACAGTTGGCGCGGCTATCAAGTTTCATCTTAACCCAGACCCAAAATGAAGTCCATTGTCAATGAAGGTAGGGTTTCCTTGGCCTGCTATTGATGAAAATTGGACGTACTTATCCACAGATCAAAGTGGAGCTATATGTCGGCCTAGCTCCATTGTTGGAAATTTGAACAGTAGATAGGAATCATAAGTCTAAATCATGATTTTGAAGCGTATCTCGACATTCATCTGAGAAATCTTGCTGTACGTTGTATACAGAACATACGATGACCTGGTTTAATAGTTGATCTGTTTTTATCCCCTGCTACAACGAAGTAGACAGATATGGAAATGAGCTCTTTTTGTGCCTCAGAGTTTTTCATTTCTGGACAAAATTATTGCATTGATTAAACTTTGTACATGTATCACAGAGACAGTGTTGCCGTGCTGTGAGCTTTTTCTGAATGTTTGAGGAAAAAAGTTTGTTCGGACAGAGGAAGAGGGTAGACTTCAACTTAGAACCAGGAGTCAATATCTTACATTTTCATGAAACTTGATATATGTTTACAGATATGTATGTACACGAATAAAACAAGCAGTGTGGATGTTCTCTTTGCTATTTAGGAATTTCTTTATAAAGTTGTGCATATTTTCCCATGGAAACAAGTTTGAGGAAGGCTTCATATACGAAGCAGATAAAAAAAACACTAATTTTGTTTTTCTCATGAACATAGTACATGTTTGAACTTCTACATGACCTGTTTATTCTGGGTGTTCAATTTTATGTAAGGTATTTAGGTGTCAGGATATATCCATTGTTGAATCTTGCTGATGCTTAACACGGAACTCCTCTCCCACTTGGATCTCTGTGAACTATATTAAAGTTGACCTCCTGCTACCTGGTTTAGATCAAGAATACCCAAGAATGCACCTGTAATTGAAAGGTGGTTGAACCTTTTACATAGGAGCAATCTCTCTTTGTGTCTCCACATAGCTCTGTGGCTGTCACCGGTTACGCCCTCTGCATTAATTTCATAACTAGTTCTGACTTTGACGGAGAACTGTGGTGCTATTGAGTTGAAGGGCAGCGAAGCAAGAAGAAGTCAATGGGGGTGTCGGCATACGCAATAACTCGGAGATTACAGTGTGGAGACTCCATGCTAGCAGGAGACGTAGAAAGAACCGATTAGCTGAACTGATGGGCTTCTTGTTGTGAACTTGAAGTGTACTTATGGAAAAGAATAATGAAACAACTTGTTGACCTCCGCAGAATTGTTGCCACCATTTCACCTCATTTACCTGCTTGATAGGTCTCGTCTTGTAGCCTTTCGTCGTCGTCTAGAATATGACATTTTTGCCATACAAACTATCTATCTGAACATTGTATAATTCATGTTTTAAGGGCTTTGGTTTGACATACTTGGACTGACTACAATTTAATCAACGTATCTTCAACAATCTACCTTTCACAACATATATAAATATATATATAAAATGGATTTGTATATTTGTTTATCTTGATGTTTTGTTATGACCAAATTGGCTGTTTATGACTGAATAAAAATATTATATACAGCGAAGGAGAGCTTTTCTCACACGTTATTGTGAGTGTCGTTTTGTGTCAAGACATTCGTATGATGACAAATCTTTATTTGTGACTTGTGATTCATCAGCACAATCATAAATATTGCATGTCAGCCGAGTTCATTGAAAGTTAACAGTGTTAATAAATGCTATAGTAATGCCAGGTCCAAGTACTCCACACCACAAACACATGTGTATATTGTGAGATTTCTCTCTCTTGTTCGCTCTTTCTCACATACATAAAATCTGCACTGGTTGGAGTACGATAGGGATTGATAACAGTGGAGGAAATGATCTTGTTTTGAGGCATGTTGACCCGAGGAAGCAATGAAGCATGAGAAGGAACACCCTTCATACATAGCCCTTTAGTTACCTTGTAATAAACCAACCTGACCATGTGGGCTACCTGTAATATATACAAACAATGTTGATGCATCTACAGAGAGCACCTGTTCTGATTCAAGGGATATTGAAGCACCCTCTCTCTTGATGTGGGTAGATGGTCTCTGATATAAGCTGATTCATGACGAGGAATAAATTGTGATGACCCTTGGCTGTGACCAGGGATTGTGTTTCTGTCAGGCCTCTTCACCTTTGCCTCTGTCAACATAGCCATGTTTTCATATCATTAAAATGAGGTGTACAGGATAACATAACTGGGAGGCAGGGACATTTGTTGAGGGACATTGGAGAACTGCTTGTCAGGGGGAGGGGGACTTGTTGGGGACACTTAGCTTCGAAAGAGTCAGAGTGGTTATGTTATTAACGTAATAGTGGTGGGGACTTGTTTTGGGGACACAGCTTGTGAAGAAGGAGAAATGTTAGGATAAGGGAGAGAGCAAAGGATGTGAGAGTGTACAGCATAATAGAGGGGGAGGAGGCTTGTCGATGACATTGCTTTGGAAGGGAGAATTATTCTATAACTAGGAGGCATAGGTATTGAAGAGGGGCCAACACTGAAGGATTTGAGATGTAAAGATTCAGGTCTGGGGGGATGTGTGGGATGGGTATTTGAAGTGAGAGGAGGTCAAGGAGGCCAGCTAGTCACTTGGGGCACCTGTTTGCAAAGGACAGAAGAGATCTGGAACTAATCCAGTCCCCCTCGCAGTATGGTGTTTGATTGAGGCGACCTGTCCAGTAATTGCTGTCTGCTGACTCCTTGTAAAGCCTGCTTGTACAGGGCAGCATCTAGATTGTAACATCGGACTCTTCTTTGTAACTGGGGCTTTGAAGCTTATCAGTGAAGTGCATTCTTACTGTGACACTTAATTAAAAGAACTTGTTGAAAAAAATTGTTGCTACTTAGGTAAATCTTTTTTCATGAAAATAGATTTATCACTCTTCGTAAATGATGATTTCATCATTCACTTTTCTGTTCTGACCTTTTACATGACTTTAGGACAAGACTAACAGTTCACATGGATATTTTAACAGTGATATGATTAAGCCCTTGTTTGGTCCATAATAAACAGACATGGTCAAAAACAAATCAGGAATATCTCAGAGCCATACAAAAATCAATTAACTCTGACATGTTATACAGATAGTAGTAGATAACCTGGATCTTTGCCAGCAGAAACAATAGCCTACATTCTTTGATACATGATTCTTTGATTCCGTTGTGATCAGACACCATCGCTTATCCATTAGAATTCATTAACAAGCTGTCAGTGTATAATAAAACAACAGTATGATATGTTGATATTCCACCAAAGTCTGTACACGTGACAGGAATCCCTGACCTGGTTATGCATGGCTTGACACAGTATTCAGGTCTTGTGTTGAACAACGCCCCTTTTGTGCGGATTAATGATTATTCCTGAAATCATCTTCCAATAACAATAAATGCTATTTAGTAATTAATTAACACACTTCTATACATAGTTTTATAGTGTATGAAATAAGCCTGAAAAGTAGCCGACCTATGTTAAATTTTCAAGTGGCTCAAGGAAATGAAAACCATAAAATTGCCACCTTGGAGGAATGTTATGAAGTTCCAGTTTGCCGGGTGGATAATCGGATTATATGATTCTTGCCCAAATGCCTAACTGTTTGTGTATGGATAGTTCCTATTCAGGAAATAAATGTTATTTTGAATCATACGATGACTTCCTCCTTGAGAATAAACATACACATATTGATCATATTTACCCACTCAACTTCCTTCCTTGTTACTAATGCAGTACAGCATGTGGAGTTCCCCTGAATACTGTGGTACACATGTAGATAGGGACTTCTACAGACGCCCAGTTTTCACTGGCTGTGAAAGCATTGGCAGAAAGTGCCGTCTGCTTCATACAGTGTCTGCTGTCAACATGTTCAGTGCCTTCGGAGAAACATTGTAGACGGAGAGATTTGCAGAGTTTTTATAAAAGCTGTGAAAGCTCTGATAGAAAGTGACGTCTGCTGCGTACTGCTGTCATCACACTCGGTGTCTGGTGACAGTGGAGGTGACATTTCACTGAGATGATTACCCTGCTACTTGTACAGCAGCACTTGTGATTAATACATTGATTACACTACCATCTAGTTAGTGCACAGTTGGAATACCAAGTGTTGTGGATAATGTGTTGACGAGGACATTAGGAGGAAGCAGACGAAAGCTCCAGTCAATAGTGCTCAATTATCAGTATGAAACTGAGGTACCTGTTTCCATGAACCTGGAACTAAAGGCGTGATTCCTTGTAGATGATCTGAGTTGTGAAATTTAAGAAGAAAAGAAAAAATTCCTAGTACATAGTTATAGTTGAGAGATACTGCTGTTATGTCAATTCTCGGAAAGGTTCTACCACTGAGTCGATTCTATGTAAAATGTCATTCTAACAGGTAGGTCAAACGATCTCCTTAGCAACAGGACCAGGGTTTTTGGAGCAGCTTAATTATCTTGTTGATTATTCATTAGCAGTTTGCATAAAGAGTATAAACATTTTTGCTGAATAGTTTGAGTGTGAATCATGTGTCTGTCATCAGAACATCAGCGGTCCACACAGACATAACTTCTGCACTCCAGAGTCCAGCTTGTATGGAGTTATACGTCCATGTTGGGTGCACTGGCTGACTGACCTGGCTCAGATTGATCCTTGCATCATAGATGTAACAACCTGCTGCATATAGAACTTGCTGCTCCTGTCTGTATAGATCATCTGGATAATATCACGTAATTGATTGCTTGGTTGGAGAGGGTGCCCTTATAAATGCATTTAGATACATACTGTATACATGAAGGGATATGGGCATAGTGGATAGCATTGACTACAAGCGTGGATGTGTTTATCTGTTGTGACAAGTTTATCTGTTGTGACGACACATTCCCTGGTATTTAGAGTCAAACCGGAGATAGTGTAGACTCTGTGATAAACGAAGCAGTGTGTTGTCAGCTTCACGACCAGCTGATGATATGTCTCAGCAGTCAGTCCGTCAGTCTGTCCGTCCGTCCGTCAGTCAGTGAAGACATCAGTTGATCCCGGGGAGGATACTTGCTCCTTTGCAATAGGACCTTTAAAGTAACTCGGAGAATCCTGTGGTTAACTTTAAGTCATTAGGTTTGTAAGCGTCGGATTAAAGAAGAAGAAATACTCAAATTCAGGATATATCTCAATAAAACTTGGAAGAGATTGAATAAAATCTTGGAATTTCAAGCTCAAGGTTTATCCTCCTCCTCCAATGTCCTTTGATTGATTTCTGTTGCAACTGATATCCATCACAGTCACTGGAGTAGTGTCTCGTCCAAGTTATATGCAACAGGTGTCCAGATGAAGTACATTCTTACGTTTACCCATCTTGTAAATCTGCAGCAAGTGCTTCAACTATTTTCTATTTCTGAAATAGTGGTTGGTGAAATTTTTGAAGCAGTGCCAAGTATTTGCTGAAGACACTAGCATACTAACAATTGATGAGGTCTAAAGGAGAAGAATGCATGGAGGAATAGAGAGCATTCACATGTGTTATGTTTCTCAGGATATGTTGTGATGTGTGGATATCTTCAATTTGTTTCATGCTTCGGAGTTTCATGGGATTCACTTTGAATTAGTTCAGTTGGAGATGTGACAGCTCATTTAGCATCTTCATGGATAGTTAATTGTACATCGTGGTTGACTGACTCCAATAATATCATCAATTTGGCAAGTGTTCAATATGTAGATTGTTCTCAATCATCCGTGGATGTTGTATTGATCTGGGTATGTATCAGCATTATTTGTGTACCCGCCAGTAAGAAGAGTGTTACTTCATGTACACTGTTTCTGTGCAGAGCAGCGTGTTGTGAGCATGTTTGATAGAGAATTACAACCAGAATAATCTGTTTGGTATTCTAAGCTTTGTGCAATAACAACACAATGGGTGTATCCATATCGAGGACAAATCGCAGTGAGTGCATGCCAAGTCTTGCTAATACAATTACTGGGGCCAGGGTCACATGATTAACATTTAGGGACTAATGTGTGCTTTGTCATCATTAGTGTTGCTTGAAAACTGTACAGCGTGCTCAAAAACAACTTGCCATTCATTGCGACAAGTGATAGCTGTGTAAATCCTTGTGTGTACGTACCATAGTAAGTTGATGTAAGTATGTTATGAGACCTATGTTTACCTGTCAGTTATGGCACAGTCAGCACTGTGCAGATCTACGATCAGCTGTGCACAGCTAGGTAGGTAGGTAGGTAGGTAGTTATAGGAAGGTAGAGGACTCCAGAGTGCCTATCAAGTGGCGGGTACACAAGCAGGTGTTGATTACACTACAGTGAGCCCGATACACGACAGGAGGACAGGTTGCCTGTTGCCTGTGAGGACATTACGCTTGTACATTTTCCTCTGCTTTTGAGCACATGGAGAGGGATTACGTCTCTACTTCTCTACGTGACAAGTTACTAATGAACTGACCCAAACTTCAGTTCTTATCTGTCACTTTTATCACCTGCCACCCCTCAACTCTGACAGTGGACCCACCCTATGTCAAAGCCTGGTAGTATATTTCACTGGCTAAGCTTTTCATAAATACATCTGTAATCAGAGGTTGGAGTTGTTTTTGACTGGTCAAGCGGGCAGCTCACCCGACTCAGGTCAGTGCTGTGTTGGACAGAGCTGTGAGGTGGGGATAGATTGAGGTGCAGAACTGTAGTGGGGACAGACGGAGACAGGTGTGAGGAGACCGAAAGAGGAGAGACGGAGAGACGGAGAGAGACTTGTGTGAGGAATATACAGATACTGGAGCAGAGACAAGGAAAATCCTGTGTGAGGAGACACGTGTGAGAGACATCGAGACACTGCTGGAGCTTTAGTCTGTCTGTCAAGTGTCTCCTGTCCCCTCACCGTGATACAATTTTCCGCACATTGAACGTAAGGGTTGGCCAGGTAGAGATATAACCATGATCTACCAGCTATTGTATTACAGAACTCATTCAAGCTGCTTCGCACATGGGATGTCCATAAAAACAAGTTCTGTCGATGAAAAATTCATGACCCCACATTGAAGTAATTCCACTGAAAATATTGCGTGGAGTATCTCAAGATGATGTTGTTATAACCTGCCTACCTCTTGTGCCATACTGGAAGTGCTCTCTCTTGGTTCTGCTGAAACGGGTCTTTATTATCTGTGATAAAAGTTTGTGATATTTTGCACATTGAATGATCTGTGAGAAATGACAAGAGCCTCAAGGCCAGTATACACTTACCAAAACTCCTGCTTTTTTGAGCAGCACCCAGAAAGGAAAAAGGAGATATCGTCCTGACTTCATTTCAATGTGATTGTGATTTAGTTATTCTGTGTCTCCTGGATAGTGTACATACTCTTCTGGATGATTTATAAAAGTTCCTAGATAGTTGTACATATACTCTTGGCACCATTTTCACAAAACCCCAACCCACAGTTGCAACATCTTTAATAGTGCAAGTGGCTGAAAATAGTTGGAAAGTTGTACGTTGCACTCTCAGACTCCTGGATAATTCTTCAAAGAATACTGGATAGTTCCACAATATCCTGTAACGGTTGTACATGGTTTACAAGATCTGGATAGTTGTACAGAGTTCTCAAGCCTCATGGATAGCTCTTCAAACACTCATGGATAGTTTACTGTCTTCTAGATAGTTGCACTAGTTCTACAAGCCCTGGATAGTTCTTCGAAGACTCTTGGATAGTTTTAGCCTGGCCTCTGGATAGGTGCACTAGTACTTCAGGCCCTGGATAGTGGTACAGTGTACAATGATTGTGTGAGAGATGGCGAGCCTGGATGAGAGTTTCGAGGTGGAGGAGGACCTGTGGTCCTCCCCGCTCATGAACTACAAGTCCCCCTTTGAGGACTACAAGGATCTCTACCAGGACTACGGGGGACCCAAGCTCAGCAAGATACCCGTCTTTACTTTTGAACGACGTAAGTAAAATTAACTTGATCTCATCAATAGGAAAAATCCTGTCGATTTTGTGAACCTCTGCCCCTTTATAACTTACATTTCAAAATTAAAATGATAGATACTTAAGTTTTGAGACTTGTCATGATAATCAAATGCTATTTTCATGTAAAAAGCATTTTTATCTACTTTTGAAAGTGTACGTATTCTCGCCACAATTTATACAAATAATCACTTTTATAAATAATTCCTTATGATGAAAATGTATTCAACCAAACTTGTGATATAATGAATTTCTTATGATGTAAATGCTGAGTAGAATGTAATCATAATCATATTTTATTCTGAGAAAATAATAATTTCAAAGGATACATATTCATAAGGTCATATTAACACTTAAGTGTCTATTTTAAGAAGAGCCAGACATAAAAGTGAGTTAATTTTGACAAGCAGCTAAATGTACTGGTGTTAGCTGTCTGAGTGTCACTGAGCTAATTGTGTGGAGAGAGAGAGAGAGAGGGAGAGAGTCCTTCCGTCAGGATTGTGTCCTCGTATCTGTCACCTGCAGTCATGTCACTCTCATACACAGTGGCCATTCAGTCTCATTCAGTCTCATTCAGTGTATCTCCATCATTTTATCCATGTACATGGGGGCATAGCGTAGTGGTTAGTGGCTTCGGATCAAGAGGTCTGGGTTCTAATCCTGTCGTATAGAACCGTTCTTCATGCAGGTTTAGGTATAATACCACACTGAATTTCTGGCAGTTTGCTAGTTCCAGTTGATGCTTTTGGTTTCATTGCAATACGTAGCCACAATATTGTTAAAGGCTTTTTACTTGCAACAATATTAGCAGCTGTCATATAAGTGAAATACTTTTGAAAACGTTGAACCCAAATCACCTAACCTTTGCAAATATTGATTTTAGTTTTCTTTTAATCACTTTTTTCCCCCAACTCAAATGGTTAACACTGAGCAGTATGAAAATGCTTCAGGGTGTGGATTCATTCAGTTTCTGAGGGGGCGGGATAGCGCAGTGGTTAGCGCGTTCGGCTTCGGATCAAGAGGTCTGGGGTTCGAATCCCGCCAGGGGCACGGCAACTTTGTCTGCAGTAGAGAACTGTTCTACACGCAGTAAGGTTTGGGTGCAATGCTACACTGAATTTCAGCATAGTACCACCCATGGTTCGCTAGTTCCAGCCGCTGCTCGCAGGTTTCACTGCAATGCATAGCCACATGGCGTTGCAGGCTTTCTCCCTGCCATAATACTAGCAGCCGCGATATAAGTGAAATACTCTTGAAAGCGGCGTTAAACCCCAACTCACTCACTCACTCACTCACTCACTCAGTTTCTGAATACTCAAATGCCAGATAAACGCTTTGTTACAAGCTTAAGTGAAATTAATTTCTGGTCCCACTACAGCCAAGGGTATATTTTGTTATGATTGTATTATATGGAGAAGATCAAATACACCTGAGTTTTATATTAAATTACCTTAATTGTGGTAATTTAGAAAATTTTCTTTCAGGATTCAGCTACAGTCAAAGTTTGGAAGCCATATTGTTTTGTGAAGAGAAAACAAAAACATGATCTTTCATTAATCCCTCTGTACTATTGCGCTGTTACATGAAAGATCTCGGTATCATAAGGTTAACATAGGTTGAGCTATGAACTGAAACAAATGAAGCGGCTACATTGTAATATGCTTTGTTAGTTAGAAACTGTTGTTAATCTCTGAGGCCGAGCAGGCTTTGTACACATGATTACCTCTTTATTTACCGCTTGTTGAATTCCGTACTCTTCAAGTACAATCAGAACCAAGCTAACCTGCCCAGGGCCTAATTATATAACTGCCTGTTTGATCAACATGTTTTCCTAATCTAAACACTCAAAAGTATTCATTATCCAGGTCTCTTTTGTAGCTTGAAATACCTGACAATTTTTGAGGAATTTAAACTACTTTGAGTCACTCCTGTAGGTATGAAATTGGTTGTGTTATGGCTTATACTTACATTGATATCCTGATCTGAACATTGAAACTATATATTATCCTTTTTGTGTGTTTGAAAGCTTGAAATACCACACATTTCTGAAGAATTTGTCTACTGTACAAGTCACCTGTGTTAGTTGGAAAAGGGTCTGCGTTATGGTTTTTATGCCATGTGGAAATAAGTGGAGACCATTGCCCTGACAGGTTGACAGAAATCATAATTCTTGATGGATATTAAAGAAATTAGTCTCGACAGACCGACAGTTTATGGCTGTTTTTCTTGTGGGAGAGTGGTATGTGGAAATATTTGTAGATAACAAACTTTTATCTCACCTGGGAAAAATACACAAATGATTTCCTTGATATGGGTATGTAGACAAATTGTGACAGACAAACTGATCTAGAGGGATTATGTGGAGACAAGTCTGTTTGAATGTGGGAAAACACCAATGATAGAAATCACTCCTGTGTTTCAAGTTGAATATTTTGAACCCTTTTATTTGGCATTATGACACAAAGATTATATTTGAATAATATTTGGTAAAATACAAGCTTACCAGTATAATGCTGCACAATATCAAAATTAATATCTTGCCTTTGACTGACAAATTTAATAATACTTTGTTTTAATGGCTCTTTTGGCTGGTTACTTTTCTTTCTAACTTTCCACCTTGTCTATTGGCATCATGACCAAACAGTAATTAAAGGGGCAGCAGCACGTTTTTTCGCTGAAAAAAGTCGATGGAATGTCATCAAAAGTGAAATACACTTCTGTCTTCAGAAAATCAAGTTACAAAATGAGTTTACATGCATGGTTCCGTAAAACCATGAGAATCGTTTATGTCATTGGAAATAATAAAATGTGTTCACAACAAATTGGCCGCCATGCAATTTTTGCTTTGTACGCAACAATGTTTTTACCACTGTGGATAATTGGTTTGTGTAATAAAATGTTTTACCCTCTAAAGTAAATATAAACAACATAAACTATCATTTTAAATGGGAAGTTTGGAAAAATAAAATTTGCAAAAAACGTGCTACTGCCCCTTTAACATTCGCTATTTTGTCATACTCCGGTCAACATCAAGGAGCATGTATTTGAGAGGAGTTACGCTATCACGGCTACCGATCTTTTGTTTCCAGTAAGGTAGTGTTTGACTTCTATAGTGAGAGTGATAAGAGGAAAGGTGAGGTGTTCTCTAGATTAATCTACGTGTGAGGGCACAGGTATGTGTCGTATACTCTCAGGTATGCAACTGATAGTGCCAGTGAATGGCCGCTTCGATACTTATCTTAGAGCAGTTGACTGTAGCGACTCCGCAGTCGTCAACCTATATTTATGATCATTGTTTACACTGGACTTTCTTTCACAAATATAAACTGCCTGTTCATTATTCAATATTTTAAACTTAAATTCTTAACTAGTAAATACTGGAGGATTGCAAGTATTTCCCCAGGAATGATTCCAGAACTAGACTTGTCAACAAGGCACAAAATTGTAACTGTAGATAAAGTAGGGTATCTCAGGCCATGGTTCCATTCAACAATACTGCTAAATAGAGAAACACTCCACAAACCAGTTAGTCCAATGTCTTCTGACTATCTTGATAAATGCCCAGCAGCTGAAACTAAACTAATGAGTATAAGCATAATGATAATGATTGGCTCCTTAAATACTTTTTATGAAAAATACAGTAATATGAAAATAAAAAATTGTCAGTATTGATTTCTCCCTGATGATTTGGTAATTATGAAAATGATTGGTTGCTTGGATATTAAAAAACCAAGAAACTAACATTTGAAAAATTTATTTAAAAATAAAAAAAATATATATATGAGTTTTTGAATTGTAAATATTTTAAAACATTAAACGTTTGAAAGAAAATTGATTCAACAAAACAATCAGTAACGGTGTATTGCAGTTGGTAGATATTCACATGCTGCCTGATAGAGGTGATAGTGTCTGGAGTCAAGTTCTGGCTGGTTTGTTCTGTCTTGTTAAGTACCATGTATAGTTTGTGCTGATTTGATCACAGTGGGGGGTCGAATTATTGCTGACAATATCAAGAAATGAGATAGCAGACCTCCTATAGTCATGATCAGGCTTGTTGTAGGTACCTGTGTTTCTGCTTCACGGTCCATGGGTAGATAGACTCCCTGTTTACTGAAGATTAGTGTTCAAGGTTGGAATAATCAATTATGGAATGACTGTGTAATTATGTCCCCCGAAATTTTTTTTGGGAGACATAATGTTTTCGCCTCCGTCCGTTATTCCGTTATTCCGTTATTCCGTCATTCTGCCATTCTGTCATTCCGAAATGCTTTCTTTTCCGGGCAATTTCTCAAAAACCTTTCAATATTTTTTCACGAAACTTGGTATGTGGTTAGACCTAGTGGTGGATTGGTGCCTTTTGCTATTTTGGTTATTCTGAATTTTTTTCATTTTTTCTGGTTTCCATGGAAACAATTTGAACTTAGTGCATATTGGGGGTAGGGACCTTTTCCGGCCTCCATCTCCAAAACCGTTCAATATTTTTTCACCAAACTTTGTATTTGCTTAGACCTAGTGATAGAGTGGTGCCTTTTGCTACTTTTGCTATTCTGAATTTTTTATTTCTCGTTATTAATGCAGTATTGAACTTAGTGCTTAGCATAAGTGAAAATAAGGGTAATATGACTAGGTTGGATTGAAAGTTGGAGCGGGGGACATCACAGTGCATCACATGCACATATTTCTAGTTCTTGATTGTTTTGATAATGGTATGTACAGTGTAACTTTGAAGCGCATTTTAAGAGGAATGCATCTTTCATATTTTACAATGAAACCTGAACCATTTTCTTATAATTTATATTGTTTGTTCTGCTTCATCCCTATTGAAAGCAGCAGCCCAACAGTGAAACATGTGTAATTGAAGTGACATGAATGAAAGGAGGGAAGGGTATCAGATGAACCATCTATTTCACCTGGTCAGTGATGTGTCCAGCTCAGGGTTTGAGGGAACAGTTGTGGACAGTACAGATTGTGTAGAAGTCTCGCTATCACTTGTCATCCATCATTGATACAGGCAATTACTCACTCAGTACCCACATGGACCTCCTCCAATAGAGATCCCAGGTACCATGTCCACAAAGGTAGATGCTGGGTGACTGACCAACCTCTCGAAGGCCTAGGTAGCACAAGGGGGGTGGTGGACCACCTTCACTTAAAAGCCCAGGTACCATGTCCACAAAGGTAGATGCTGGGTGACTGACCAACCTCTCTCTCTCTCTAAGACCAGCCTAGCACAGGAGGGATGGTGGACACTGATCTGTATTCATCAGGGTTACCTCGGGGACGACAGTAGGGCTGGTTTCTCCTGTCTGCTTCTTGTACTTTTGGGTAGATGAATTGGATGTGATCCCGGGTGGCTATAGCTATAACTCACCTCTAAGTACAAGGTAGTGTGAACTTGGTATCGTGGACGCTGATATATTCATTAGATATGAGTTAGGTGTACAATAGAACTACTGTTTCTTGTCTGTCTCTACACTGGGTAGACACATCATGTGTGTCCCACCTTCCCTGAGTCTCGCTGACCTCGGTTGAGATGTGGATCACTGGTCAAAGAAAACTTGCGTATCCCTTAGAAATATGTAAGATATTTCAAGTAGTTACAGTTTACTGATTTCTTAAATGATAAGGATTCGTGTGTTTACAATACTAAATGAGAATTGAGACAGGCAATGTATGGTTGTACTGATAAATTGATGGTAGCATTAGATCTTACATGTCTTGAGATTGTCTTCTTGATGAAAAATCAACTGCAAATTGGACAGGTTACTTCAAATGGACCAGCTACCTGAACTGCATCAGTGTCCAGAGTAACTGAACCAGTAATACTACTGACCCAGTTTCTCCCTACATCTACTGTCCCCCACATTTGTCTTCTTGCTCTACATCTTCTCACTGCTAACTGAACTAGATGATGCTCTTCAATCTCACTGTATTAAAGTCTGGAGCTCCTCCCCAGTAGACCCTCTCACCTGACCCATCGGTCATGGGGGATAGATAACCTAATGATTCTGGTCATCCCTGTTGGTTGTCTGTCTTGACATGCTCCTCTCACTTCAGTAGATATACTTTGCTGCTTTGATGCAACAGGCACATCCTGGACATTGGCCGATCCAGGAATTTTCAAGAGGGATGGGAGCTTCATCAAATTTACAAGCAAAATTTTTCAAAAAGGGAATCAAACCCCCTAACCCCCCCTGGATCGGCTTCTAGAGGAGTTATCAATGATGCTCAGTATGCCTATATGAGCTGGTACACCATGCAAACTGACGGTTTGTCCATCTGAGGGTGTATGTTCAGTGAGTTCGATAGTAAAACATGAAGCAACTCCACCTGGGCATGTAACACCACACTGAGCCTCACATTGTTGACGATTCATCGAAGGAATGCCATGCACGCTGATATCAGAACATCTTCTACATGACCAGACTCTGAATAGACCCCTTACTATGTATCTGTTGTACCATGTCCTCATTATGCTGTAAGTTGGTGATAAGTGTAACCGTCCCACGGAGAATATAATATAGAGCAGTCCTTAAATATGCATATCTGGCATGCATGAATGGCCTGTCTGTCTGCAGTGTGTATGGGTGTGCTTGACACTTCACAAACCATGCACACATTGCACTTATGTGTTGTGACAGCTACTACAACAGATGACAGACTCCATTTCATGGGCTATTACTTCAAAGGTCCTTTACCTTGTTATACAAATTTAAATTCATGGGCTCCTCGGTAAATGATGTAACTGAGCTGATAATGTGTTAAATTTCCATGTTCCATATCATCTTACTGCTCCTGGTATTTATGTTATGGTATACTTCTCAAGTTCTGTTAACACAGCATTGTTTCACTGTACTAGAGGTTTACCATTTTTATGAAGAAAGAGTCCACTGCTAGACTAAATAAGCCACGAGTCCACTATATCAGTGTATGAGAAAGAATACTGCCAGGTTGGACTGTTTGATGTACACTACAGAAGGGTCAGGCAAAGCAGGATCAAAGCAGAGACACACAGGACCTCTACAGTATAGCAGCCATGAATAGCTCCACTGGATGAGGGGCTATTTAAGCCATACAGCTAACATTACCTGTGATTAAAGAGACCGGGGACTTGTGGGCAAACAGGGCACAGCTATGAATAAGACATTGTTACTGTCCACGCTGTGATCAACTGGTATTACTCTCTCTAACGCTGCCAGGATAGCAGCCCAGTGGTATCAGATGAGGCTTCTCGTATCTACTTACAGGCTCATCTAGTTCATCTGATACCACGGGCTCCAGATAACAGTGTGTACAGCTTACACATACATCATGTTCTCTGAACGAACTATTTAGACATGTTTTACATCTGAACGTATTTGTCATTTACACATTTTAATTCAATTAATTGAAATCCTTATCAGCTACTTTAAGTTTCCATTATTTCCATTATTCCAAATATTTCATAGTTAATTAAAAAAACAACTTTCGTTTAACCTTCAGAGGCTCTACAACAATGCATAGTCATTGTGTTGCAGCCTTTCTCTCTGCAATATCCACTGTGAATGCTAAATTCTTTAAATCTGCAACTTCACCATTCCTAATCTATACATGACATCTAAACATAAATATGTATAAAACGTAACAAAGCTTACTTGTACAACTACATAATCTTATTAACCCATATGGTTGACAATAACCGAGTTAATATTATTGGTATGAGCACATGTGCACATATCATGTTTGCCTAGCAACGGTTTTTTCACCGTGGCCTCCCGTATTTTATCGTCTGTGACGTCATAAAACGATTGTTCGTGGCGTCACTGTAGCTTGCCGTCGCAAAGGAAGTGGGCCATCTCCTGGCTAATTTTACGGGAATCAAATGGAATAGAATGGGTAATAAAGAAATTATTACACTCGTGCAAATTTATGTATAATTATCCCTCGCTCTCGCTCGGGCAATACAAAAAGTCACAGTCATTTCATAAAAGTCATATGACACACTTCCTCGGGTAATAATCTCTATATATCAAAATACCAGTTCTCTTTACATAACTCGAGTTGACAAACATATTTTATAAGCAAGATTATCGTGTTGACAATCGCTTTAACCTGGTTTTCACACTGCCCTGATTTGTTCTGAAGGTAATCCTAAAGAGGCAAATTAGCCTGGTGAGCAGTGAGCAGCAAGTTCAATCTGAAGGGCTTATAAATAACAGTAAATAACTGGTGTTTAATCTCGTCTTACTGGAGCCAGAGATTGCATGGCTTATGAGTTGGGCTTCTGCCAGCATGTATGTGTCCTGCGTAAAGACATTGCAGCTTGGAGTTGAGGTCAATCTTAACCTTCAGGATATTTGCTATATCATGTGCTGTCACATCAAACAAACTGATAATATGGACATGTTTAAGAAAGATATGAATCAAATTGTGATGCTTTTATCCTTTAATCTTTATCATAGTAGATTATCAATACGGAGGGATATTGGTTTGTTTTGTATTGCGATATCTTGCAATCAACAACTCCCTGTATTGTGTTAATATTGCAATTTATTAAATTCACTTTATTTGTATTATATACTTCAATCTATATGCAGTTAAACATTTAACTTTAATACAGAAAATGCTACCCATACAAAATACAGAGCACTTCAGTAGATATAATTTGCAATTAAATGTTTTGATGAAGTTTATTTAAAAACAGTCTCTTACACTTGTGACAGAGCTCATCATTTGCTGGCATCTAAACCTTCAACTTTTCCTCAGATATGGATATATACTTATGACGTATGCATATATTTCACTTAAAATTGCTTGGTGCAGTCTAATGAAATGAACAAAATATATTGCAATAATTATATGTTGCACAATCTGTGCCGGCATATACCAATATAAGTTGATATTATACAGCCCTCATCATCAGATGTCCTGTGTTTCGTATTCATCCTCCGCAGTTTTCTTTTTAAAAAAGCTACAAATCTGTAAAGCTGTTATCAAAGTTCGGACTGTGCTTGTATAAAGTCTATTTGTATTAAGTCATACTCGAAATGCTTATATTTAAAGGTTCTTTGAATAGTTCAAGGAAACCGTGTTCAGTATATAGCTGATAAGCAAATCCAATCTAAATTGCCCCCCTAATAATAAAAACAAATGTAGATGCAGTGTATAAATTTAGCTTGACAAAGAGCCAGTCTGAAAAAACGTCAGGTAAATGGCAATCGGACGGACAGGATATTTTTGTACACTGGTAAATACTCAGCAACTTCCTTTATTTTGTGCGCGGTATGATGATAAATAGCTGAACATTGTCTGTATGTTGTACACTTCGCTTCTACATAAGAAGTGTGACATGATGTAACACAAGATATAGGACAGAGGAAAAGGGAGTTATATTACCTGCCTACCTGGCCATTTCATTCATCCAGACTCGCAGGTGTCAAGGGAAAACTCAGGTAGATTTCTACCTCACCTGTATCAGGTACAGCACTATAAAGGACAAGTAATATTGCACTGGTAGAGAAGAACTCGGGGATGTATCGATGACATGATTATTATTATGCTTTTTGTGCCTCACTGAGTTAGTAAATTTCTTTGGGGGTATGAATGTTTGAAATATTGTGTAATTGAATATTTGTGACATGACCAGTATATAATTCACAGTTCAATATTGAAGCAGTAAATAAAATATCAGATGTAGTGCTTCATGGTAAAGCTTTGAACAGCATGTGAATGAGTCTTTTGAAGGCAACTCTCAGGGAACACATGAGTTGTCTCCCTTTGTACAACAATTCATTTCTCTGCTGACAGAACATCTGTTTGTCTTTATTCCTCCAAGACAAGTCTGTTGTTCTTTGGTGTTACTTGAACTCCACACAGGGAACATATCAACGATTTATGTTTGAAATGCTGAATTGGGAATCATAATACTTCAAAGACGAATATCTTATGATTTTGTTTTATGAAACCTTTGATATGATTGAAAAGCTAATAATAAACTTGATTTATGACACAATGGTTATGATATCCAGATGCAAGATATCTCCATTAATTAAAAGGATCACCAAGGCAATATTTCCCAAATGATAGTAATTTGTGAAGACAGAACCTCAGTCGGAAGAGATTACCCCTGATTGGCTGGTCATAGCGTTGAGAGTTTCGTACTGGTGAGAATGATATACACAAGGTGCAAACTCCACCTCCACCATTGCTGACCCACTGAGCTAGTCAAATGGAAATAATTCACACATCACATCAAAGCTTGGCTATGAGAGGAAGGCAAATGTGAAACTCATAAAGTGCGTAAAGCAAACTGAGCTCGCTTGAGACAAGATTTATTGTTTGTGTTGCTCGCCAGACCTTGCTTGGGTCAGCTCTAAATGCACTGGAAGTCTTCCAAATCTGGGAAATTATTGAAAATTGGAGTAATCATTTTTATGTACGAGTTTGGGGGGAATGTAATTAGGTAGAGCAATTTACTGATGCTGTACTTCTACAGATGTTAATCAACTAAGTGTACATATTGAAGGATTCTAGCATCTATAACGGTTTTATGAGTCATGTAGATTATATGAATGTCTAATTTTGGTGAATCTAAGCATATTGAGAATAGAAAAGCCTACTGGTAAATGTAAGGCGTTTCTGTCATTTGTTTGATAACGTGTTTGAATGTATAATGATAAGTTGGATTACAAATATTGCTCCTAAAAAATTATTGTTTCAATAATTTTAAAACATAATCGTTGCAATATTCTATGGGCTATGAAGCAAGGAATCCTTTGTGTGAGTAAATCTTTAGAAAGTTAATTCTTTACATACGGATTCCTGAATATTATATATCTTTAGTTAGTCGTCCATTCTTCATTATTTCCTTCTTAACAAGTTGATATTACTAAGCTTGCCTCTCAAAATGGTTTGGCACTAACTAGTTCAGCAGGATTTTCATTTCATTCACCTTTGACCTTTTCAAGCAGGCTAAAAAAATCTAGTTAAATCACTGACTGTCCTCGTTGGTCTATATATTCATGTTTATGTCCAGTTACATATACAACAGTGTCCTGTGTACGTAAGTGTATGTGCATGAAGAGGTGTTCAGTTCAGGTACAGATAGAGACATCTACACCATGGCAATACTGACTACACTGATAGCCTACATGTGGCCTTCAAGGTAGCATGAGCCACGTCACGCTCTGTCATCATCCTTTATGAAACTTTAATGAGTCTTTTGGTGACTTTAATTTCTGAGACATAGACAGTATACATTCAAACTTTTTAGTGACATATTGGAATGATTTATTGGTATAATTTTGCCTTTGGGGTTGTTTTTGTGGGACATTACAAGTTGTGTGTATTAGAAAGTCTGTTACCATATATTTCAGTATCATTCAATGTCTCACTCCTGTTCAACTTTGTAGGAGACAAAATCATATCATGTCCCACATTACCATAGGACTTGGGCATCATTATAAGAAGATGCTGATTCACTAAGGGTACCTGTTGATGAGTATCACCGGCACAACCTCTTTAGTTCTTGTATATGAGATATGATCATAAAAACCAAAGTAATCTACCACAAAACTGGTCATATGCACAACACAAAGACTTGTTTACCTTTGGCCATTCCTATTGCCTCCTTCCAGATCCCACATCATTATTTAATACTCTCATAATCTTGTGAATAATCAGAACCATAACAAAGCATATGCATAAGCAGTATATATGAGAAGTCTGAACAACTGTAATCTGGTAACTCTTGTGCTTTCGTTAATTATGTTATATTACCTGACAAATAATACTTTGTAGCTGTCGACTTTTCAAGCATTTTCCATCCACTGGCAAGTACAATTGAATGAACAGTGAGCACACTGACCGGTGTATGTGCAGGGGAACTCTACCTGAGATTGGATGAACAGTGAGCACACTGACCGGTGTATGTGTAGGGGAACTCTACCTGAGATGGGATGAACAGTGAGCACACTGACCGGTGTATGTGCAGGGGAACTCTACCTGAGATGGGATGAACAGTGAGCACACTGACCGGTGTATGTGCAGGGGAACTCTACCTGAGATGGGATGAACAGTGAGCACACTGACCGGTGTATGTGTAGGGGAACTCTACCTGAGATTGGATGAACAGTGAGCACACTGACCGGTGTATGTGCAGGGGAACTCTACCTGAGATGGGATGCACAGTGAGCACACTGACCGGTGTATGTGCAGGGGAACTCTAGCTGAGATGGGATGAACAGTGAGCACACTGACCGGTGTATGTGCAGGGGAACTCTACCTGAGATGGGATGAACAGTGAGCACACTGACCGGTGTATGTGCAGGGGAACTCTACCTGAGATGGGATGAACAGTGAGCACACTGACCGGTGTATGTGCAGGGGAACTCTAGCTGAGATGGGATGAACAGTGAGCACACTGACCGGTGTATGTGCAGGGGAACTCTACCTGAGATGGGATGAACAGTGAGCACACTGACCGGTGTATGTGCAGGGGAACTCTAGCTGAGATGGGATGAACAGTGAGCACACTGACCGGTGTATGTGCAGGGGAACTCTACCTGAGATGGGATGAACAGTGAACACACTGACCGGTGTATGTGCAGGGGAACTCTACTTGAGATGGGATGAACAGTGAGCACACTGACCGGTGTATGTGCAGGGGAACTCTAGCTGAGATGGGATGAACAGTGAGCACACTGACCGGTGTATATGCAGGGGAACTCTACCTGAGATGGGATGAACAGTGAGCACACTGACCGGTGTATGTGCAGGGGAACTCTACCTGAGATGGGATGCACAGTGAGCTCACTGACCGGTGTATGTGCAGGGGAACTCTACTTGAGATGGGATGAACAGTGAGCACACTGACCGGTGTATGTGCAGGGGAACTCTAGCTGAGATGGGATGAACAGTGAGCACACTGACCGGTGTATGTGCAGGGGAACTCTACTTGAGATGGGATGAACAGTGAGCACACTGACCGGTGTATGTGCAGGGGAACTCTACCTGAGATGGGATGAACAGTGAGCACACTGACCGGTGTATGTGCAGGGGAACTCTAGCTGAGATGGGATGAACAGTGAGCACACTGACCGGTGTATGTGTAGGGGAACTCTACCTGAGATTGGATGAACAGTGAACACACTGACCGGTGTATGTGCAGGGGAACTCTACCTGAGATGGGATGCACAGTGAGCACACTAACCGGTGTATGTGCAGGGGAACTCTACTTGAGATGGGATGCACAGTGAGCACACTAACCGGTGTATGTGCAGGGGAACTCTACTTGAGATGGGATGCACAGTGAGCACACTAACCGGTGTATGTGCAGGGGAACTCTACCTGAGATGGGATGCACAGTGAGCACACTGACCGGTGTATGTGCAGGGGAACTCTACCTGAGATGGGATGCACAGTGAGCACACTAACCGGTGTATGTGCAGGGGAACTCTACTTGAGATGGGATGCACAGTGAGCACACTAACCGGTGTATGTGCAGGGGAACTCTAGCTGAGATGGGATGAAGAGTGAGCACACTGACCGGTGTATGTGCAGGGGAACTCTACCTGAGATGGGATGAACAGTGAGCACACTGACCGGTGTATGTGCAGGGGAACTCTACCTGAGATGGGATGAACAGTGAGCACACTGACCGGTGTATGTGCAGGGGAACTCTAGCTGAGATGGGATGAACAGTGAGCACACTGACCGGTGTATGTGCAGGGGAACTCTAGCTGAGATGGGATGCACAGTGAGCACACTGACCGGTGTATGTGCAGGGGAACTCTACCTGAGATGGGATGAACAGTGAGCTCACTGACCGGTGTATGTGCAGGGGAACTCTACTTGAGATGGGATGAACAGTGAGCACACTGACCGGTGTATGTGCAGGGGAACTCTAGCTGAGATGGGATGAACAGTGAGCACACTGACCGGTGTATGTGCAGGGGAACTCTACCTGAGATGGGATGAACAGTGAGCACACTGACCGGTGTATGTGTAGGGGAACTCTACCTGAGATTGGATGAACAGTGAACACACTGACCGGTGTATGTGCAGGGGAACTCTACCTGAGATGGGATGAACAGTGAGCACACTGACCGGTGTATGTGCAGGGAAACTCTAGCTGAGATGGGATGAACAGTGAGCACACTGACCGGTGTATGTGCAGGGGAACTCTAGCTGAGATGGGATGAACAGTGAGCACACTGACCGGTGTATGTGCAGGGGAACTCTAGCTGAGATGGGATGAACAGTGAGCACACTGACCGGTGTATGTGCAGGGGAACTCTAGCTGAGATGGGATGCACAGTGAGCACACTGACCGGTGTATGTGCAGGGAACTCTACCTGAGATGGGATGAAGAGTGAGCACACTGACCGGTGTATGTGCAGGGAACTCTACCTGAGATGGGATAAAGAGTGAGCACACTGACCGGTGTATGTGCAGGGAAACTCTACCTGAGATGGGATGCAGGAACGGAGTGTTATGGTAGACGAGATGTGCGAGGTGTCTGTCTGCGCCAGGTAATTGTTTCTTTCATCCTGGTCAGCAGCCCAGACACAAGATGTGAGCTACCTCTCCAGATGTTGGGTCGCGTTTACACTAACATCGCCTTACTCCTCTACACTCTACAATAGTTTTAGCACTTATTGAGCTTTCTAGAATTAAGCAAAGAATGGCTTCCTTCCTATATCTCACAAGCGCTTCAGAATGTTGAGCTTATGCGTGACATGGCTTTCTGATATGTGATGGATTTACATAATAGAAATGACCATTCATTCCTCCAAACACAAGCAAATAATTCATGGCTAAATCCAAAGTAAGAAATCCAATATGTTACACACCAAATACACAGAACTGATTCCAATATTTTGTTTTCTCAGTATCATTGAAACATCCACAAAGTATTCTATGGAAGCAGACAAAATATACATGTAGATAAGATAAAATGAAGATGCAGCTGATTTGACAATTGGTGCAGTGTTATCTGTAGATCCAGCTTTAATGAGAGAGAGGGAGGTTTACTGTGCACAACAGATGCTGGAACCAACAGCTAATTTTAGACTTGTGTGCAAGTTCAATTTTCTAACTGTACATCTGGATTTAAGTTCAACAAGGCTCCCCAGGTGACAAGTACATTAATAGCTGGAGTTATCTGAGTCTTGAATATCTGTATTTGCAATAATGGAATGTCATAATTGTGATGCACGATTGGGTCATCTGATATCACATCAGCAATTACAGAGTCTCCTGCAGAACTGGTTACCTCCTGAAGTGAATCAAAGATACTGGAGGCAGTTGTTCTGAGGGGTCCAGTTTTTCTTCAGATGATGTGTTATGCATAGTTTTGGTTAGCCTGTGGAGAGAACTTGATATATCATTCAATTAGGGGGGAGGTGGGGAAAATTCAGAAGCTGAGGCAATGTAGAATTGCCCCAAAATGATTTGGACTTGAGGGGTTGGTGGGGTGGGGGAGGAGAGTGGTATGAGGATAAGAAGTCAGGTGATGGAGATAGTTGTTCTCTACATCGGTTTTTAAATGTGTTATTTGTAGTTATGGAGATAATTAAATGAATTGATTAGAGGAAGAGGTAGACAAAGAGATGAGGAGGGAGAGGGGAGGGTGAGAGGCTCCCATCAGACCAGTGTAACCTGACCCCTGCTCTGTGACATGCGCTGCTATAGAGGGGTCCCTCGCTATACCACACTTACATCAGCAACACTCAGATCAACACTGCATCCACAGATTACAATCAAGGCTTGCACATTCCTTGGCCAGTTGTCATATGTTATTTCAACACAAAGTTAATCAGCAGCCGGAGTTGTGGCCCACCGATGCTGCTATAGAGGGGGAGTCATGCTTCACTCATCTACCCCTGCACATGCTTCCGACTTGTCTTGTCTCGACTGACTCTCACTAGCGTCTCCCAACCTACCTACCTACCGGTGCCTACCTCTGCTGCAGACCAACTTTCAATGAAGAATTCAGAACTGGGATAACTTTTCGCTTGTGGAATAACATGGAGTTCTTTGATCCACTTTGTTGAGTTCAAAGTTTGGACTCTTAATTGGATGTCTGTTGCTGGGCAGTTTTAGATCCACAAACATGTTTTGAAATTTGAGACAAAAAGCAGCTGGATGATTTATGTGGCCTTCAAACCAGGCGCTGTGTTAATATACCTTTAGCCTGTCCATAGTTTTCATTTTAACTGCCTAGAAATACCCAGGAACCGTAAAACTGAAACTATTCCAATTACCAAAAATACTGGATATTATTCCAAAAAGGAAGTATTTGGGAAAAATTTCAGTTTTGTGCACATTTTGAAATTTGAAGATTCTTTGATCTGGATTAAGAAGTGCTTTCGAGGTAGGACTTCTAGTGCATTGTGAGTTGTTGGACCTTCATGGCAGCAGCAGGAGGGCTGCACGATGGTTTCTATCAAGGAGAAGATTGTCCAGAAGTACCGGTCTTTGTTCCCCACACGTAATGGATCTACTCCTCGAGGTAAGGGCCCCAGTTTCACATCGGCCGTCTATCTGTCTGTCCAATGATAACTCGTGAGCCCTGCATTTTCATGCACCTAAGTTTTACTTTATGAAGGTTGAATTGTAGGATTTAGTCAAACCTTTGAGTACTACTTACCTTATCAAGATTGAACTTGGCCTGAGAAAAAAGGTTTGGATTTTCATATTAGAAATTCAGCAGTTTATAGTGTTTTGGAGTTTGGTTCAAACGTCAGTCCCACATTTTGTAATTTTCTTTGAGTCAAAGTTTTTCTCTTCAGGTCAAGGATATTCTGAACTTTTACAAAAAGTTTCAAGAATATTTTCATTAGAATACTGAAAACTCACAAATTAATGCCCCAATTAATCCGTGACTCAATATGAGTTATAACAAGGCTTTGTGTCTCTGTAGTAAGCCAGTGTGTGTACTCCCGGAGTGTATTTATACGTGTGAGTAAGATGTGACTCCATTGAGGTGCTGGAGCTGGGGAGGTGCCAGCTCCCTCCATCCTACCTCCCACACAGTGTATGTACATAGAGATTCACTTACATCCACATCTACACCTACACCTCTCTCTCTCTCTATCTCTTGCCAACATATTGCAGCAACTTCACATCAGTTTTTCTAAGACATGTTTCTGCCTTTTGTAATGAAGAAAAATAATTTTGTTTGACAGTAATACTATGATATCATTGAGTATATGCAGGCTCTTGAAGTGAGGGCTAGTCTGGTAGCCCATCACTAGTGAAAGAGTTGCTGAGCTAGTCAAATGTTTTGACTGGAATTGCAAAAGGATAGTTGTCCTGTAGGTGAATTTGGCCAAGCAAGTTACTGCCCCTTGCTATATTGATGATAATTGTGAATTGGCCAGTGACGTCTTCAATGTATAATTGATGGTGTTAATCTGATGACACCAGCCAACTCGCTGTATCTAGACATAAAAATATCAACAACTGAAACATATTGCTGTAACCTGACACATGGACATGGAAAGTAAGTTTCTGCATCTTGCTGTATTACTGATGCAAATGGATTGCCTGATGGCACATGTTTATCCTCCTAGAACTGTCAAATCTGTATCCATAACTAATAACATCTCAATATTATTGCCATGACCTGACACATTACTTCTAAAGCATGTTTCCCACTTGCAAAGGTGAATTATGCTGAGCCATTGATCAGTGGGCAAATCATATTACTGGAGTTGTATTACTGTATTTCATTGTATACCTGCACCCTCTGATACATCTCGGTCACTTCGACATATTGCAGTAACTCGAGCATGTTCTCTTCTATAAGCATTTTCTGCTTCTCCCAATATTGATGAAGTTAGATGGACCAGATACATTTTACACGCTCGACACAGCTTGGTGTCGGTGGCTGGAAGCAGCATGTTTGTTTGTGTACCGTATGTTTGCTGTTGTTTTATGTTTACTGTGCTTCTTTATTACGATTTAACTCAATGGATCATTTAAGGATATTGTTAACCAAATTTAATGTGAGAAGAATGATATGCATCAAAAGGCTCCTTTGTCTCATGTTGTCTCATCATCAGTTCACATTGTTTTGCAAACTTTATAAACTTTGGGTGTAAAAAATATGTCTACACAAACAAGTTGCTCAAGTTATTTAAAGCATGTAAGGTATTGACAACATTTCAAGTCTTGCATCATATCCTGGTTGTGACCCACTGCATCTTGCTTCATGTCTTTTATTTAGTGGTACTCATTACGAGATAATTAAAATGAGTGTGTGCTGGATGAGAAGTGCACTGGTGTAATGAGGATGGTACTGGAGCAACATCTCCTCCTAGGCTATCATCTGTCTTGGTTGAGCGGTGAGCAGTTTACTGCTGATCCAGCTTATTAGAGATGAAGGCAGACTGACTCTGTGCATATTACCCAAACAAGACGAAACAGCTGTGGATGCTATCCACTCTGGGAGGGGGAGGGGGAGAGACTGGGAGATGGGTGACGAACCCCGGAAGCAACTAACTGTACATCTGGCTGACTCCTTCCAGTCCAAATCACTGGCTGAGGATGGACCTCCCTCAGGGGGAGGGTTAGGGTCTCTCATTCCTGGGTCTGTGCTTGTTTTCCTCAACCATTAGATCTACCTCGTGCCATTAATACTCATCGCTGGGTTTGGACCTGGTCTCTACTTGGGTCTCAGTCCCGGGTCTGTACTTTGGTAATTGTTCTGTCTTCCAACCAGTATCGGACTCACTGGACACTGTGTCTTGGTCAGTGTGCCTCTCATTGCCTGTACCTCTCTTGCTATCTGTCCGTGTCTGGTGTGTGTACCAGTGGACTTGCTCTAGGTTTGCAGTGGGTCAGCTGTCTCTCCCATCTCTGCCTACCATCTGGGGCTCCTCAACAATACATGAAGCAGGAACTGTTAGAACTTAGGTACCCAGTCCTGCGGCAGATCAATCAGCAGCACCAGGCTAATTATACCTGCCCCTTGGGAGAGATCCACACCAGATAATCACTGCAGAGTTTCTACAAGGCAGCTTCTCTATACCTATGTTTGCTGGAGTGAAGATGCTTTATGACCTGAAGTTGTTTCAAGTGTGGTATTGTCTTATCTGAACATCTGCAGTCCCTCACCGGCTTCATCCCAGCAGTGTCATGCTTCATGTGCTCCGAATAAACCTGCAGTAACTGTCTGCTCACACTACTCCGCTCTGTGCTCTCTATCTCCAGAGCTGGCAGACCTCATTCAGTGCCTGCCTGCCTCCCTAGCTACTAGAACTCACATCCAAAATGATTTTAAAGAACTCTTTTTATGCCTGATGCCAAATTCTGACTCATGCTATTGGAATGGCTTCATAAAGCTTCACAGTAATCCAGAACAGCTGATTGCAGTTATCATTAGATAGAGATGGAGGAAGAACAAGTATGATTGATTTCACCATCTTCTGCTGACTGTGTGCTTCTAGCTGGGCTCACTGCTGCACAATACCTGCGTATATCAAAATATCTATGTATCTATGTATCTATGTATCTATGTATCGAACTGTACCGCTGACCCTGGGAATGTATGAGTCATTTTCACGAAGAGTGTAAATTTCTGTCCGGAATAGAAAATGTATATTTGTTGTTATTTTTTTTACTATTTTAAGTATTGATGATAAAAAACACTATTGAATGTACATATGAGAGTAAAGAAATTAAAATTTTCATTGATATTTTATTTTTTGGAGATGTTTTAAGGTGCCATTTTCATGATAATTGCTTGTCCCAAGGTAAATTTTCAAGTTTTGACATCGTTTTGAAATGATAAATTGACAGTAAAGGTTTGAAAAAAGGTGTTCCCATTAGTCATTAAGAACCCATCAAGTGAAACCTATCTTGAAACAAAAAATATATTTTTTACTTTTAAATATTTTACCCCATTTATGTGTGTCCCACGAAAAAATGTCCCTACTGTTACCAGAAGTAAAAATATTTTTAAATGATACCTCCCATGGTCAGAGAGACGAGTCACTTCCTGTCTTGAACCTCCTACTTTCTGTCCTGACTATGATGTGTAGCATATTTTTTTATAACTGAACTTTAAGTCATAACTTGATTTCAAGTAAGTGGAAAGTTGATTGTAGGAAATGTTGATGTCCCTACTGTTACCATGTTTAAGGCTATTTAAAATATTTTTTCTTTAAAAAGTAGGTTTGCATGTAAATTGACTTGTTTATCTGTGACTGAAAACATGTGCTTTTTAAGAGTTGAAGGGAGCATTAAGTAAATATTGAATATTTTCATTAGATTCGTCCTTACTGTTACTGTCCTTACTGTTACCTTATAAAAAGTAGCAGTAAAGACAATTCCAGTAACCGTATGGAATTTTTATTCTTCAAAACGGATCTTAAAGGCTTAGTTATCAATGTGTCTTAAAATCCTTCATTTATTTTCTGGAGAAAAACATATGAAAACATTTCAGAGATGATTAAGAAAAAAGTGTTTCACAAAAGATTGTTGTTGCTTTTCTTCACCGCTTGGTAACAGTATGGACAAATTTGGTAACAGTAGAGACAATATTCTACAATAAATGTTAAAATGAATGCTATTTGCTGTATTATTTAAATTTCATGCTAAATATAACCTTTAAAATATAAGTTTTGTTTGTCATAGGATAATTCTATTAAACATAAACAAACATAAAAAGGTAATCAATGTTTTCAGTTTTGGTAACAGTATGGACATAAAAAGTAACAGTATGGACAAACATATTTACAATCAATGAACATTTTTATTTGTTATAATCTTTTAAAAATATTTACTTTTTATTTACTTTTAATGATTAACATATTGAAAAGTTTATTCTTTGCTGAAAAATATCAACTTGAATCTTAATTGTCAATGAAGCATGTGTTTATGGTAACAGTATGGACATTTAACGGTAACAGTATGGACAATTCTTTTCAAAACATTTTTTTTTCATAATTGCGATTACCTATTGACCTACCTACCGCTGTTGTTTCCTTATTGCTTGTTGTGTATTGCTAAGCAATTTAAAATTTAAGTCAACATTGGTAAAAATCAAGTTTAATCCTAATTTTCAATGATACTTTAATCTTGGTAACAGTATGGACATTACGAGATAACAGTAGGGACAAACTCTATTCAAAACCAATAAGTATTGATAATGACGTTATCTATTAATATAATGAATGTTTATTCAAATTGCTTTTGTTTACGGAAATTTAAATCTATTGTCAATGGTCGAAAATATCTGCTCTTAATTATTTTTTAAACATTAAACTGATTTCAGGTAACAGTATGGACATCAATAGGTAACAGTATGGACAATTATTTTCAAAACAATTTTTTTTCATAATTTGATTATCTATTAATGCTTTTGTTTCCTTAAAGGATGTTTAGTGTTGCTAAGTAAATTAAGATTTAAGTCACCATTGGTACAAAATCAAGTTTAATCCTAATTTTCAATGAAACTTTAATTTTGGTAACAGTATGGACATTACGAAGTGACAGTATGGACAATTATATTTAAAACAAGTTAATTTCTATGCTCAAATTACTAAATGTTTCTATACTCCTAATTTATTGGTACTATCATAGAAGTTTAGAAACTGTAATTATTGATGGAACAAATAAAGTTTGATCCACATTATCAATGAAGCTTAATTTGTGGTAACAGTATAGACAATAGAAGGCAACAGTATGGTGAGTTGGTGACAAAAAAACCTTTGTCAAGTTCTGTTCTTGCCCTGGATCAATACATGCAAGTATTCAGGTAGCTTAGTTTTTAGCACATAAGGTAGGAAAGACCCTATGGCATTGTGACTGGGCGTCCATTGTCTGTAAACTTTTTTCAATATTTCAACTTAATTCAAGAACCACTGGCTCCAGTGAATTAAATCTTGTGTACGGCCACCTTTATCAATTGAGATTATAAATTGTAGATTTGCTGATTCTGTGGCTTTAAATAAGGGCCTCACAGGTCATGACCTTAAATCTATTTTCATCTTCTCAAAAGACCTTGATAATCTGAAATGTTGTGTACAATCCTTTAAGCCAATGGGGATGATAAATTGTAGATTTGGTGACCTGGTCCCAAATAAGGGTCACAAGGAACACAACCTTAAAACCTATTTTCAACAAAACAAAAAGCCCTAAAAAACTCAAGTGCTGTGCAAAGACTCCTTAGCCATTATGGCCAATGGATCTTGTGACTCTTTGCCCGAAAAAAGGGCTTCACCGGTCATGACGTAAAAACATATTTTCAACCTTTTCTCTTGAATGAAAAGACCACGAAAATTTAAATGTCCTAGGGCAATGGGGATTATTAACTATAGATTTGGTGACTATTTGGCTTATTTGAGCCTCAAGGGACATGACCTAAAAAAAAGTATAGTTTTGTCTTCTTCTCCATAACAAAAAAACCTTCGAATATTGAAATGTTATGTACAGACTCTTTGGCCCATGGGGTTATAAATTGTAGATATGCTGCACTATGGCCCCAAATAACAGGCCTCACAGGCCACAATCTAAAAAGCCATTTTCAACTTCTTCTCCAGAATGAAAAGGCCTAGATGAGCTGAAATGTTGTGTACAGACCTTTCAGCCAACAGGGATTATAAGTAGTAGATTTAGTGAACTGGCCCCAAATAAGGGTCATAATGCTCACATTCTGAAAACCTATTTTCAACTTCTCACTTGCACAGATTCCTTGGTCAACAGAGATAATCAATTGTAGATTTGGTGACCCTGTGATCCCAAATAAGTGCCACAACCTAAAACTTTCTTTGTCTTCTCTATATAAGGGCATCAGGGACAATGACCTATAAACCTCCTTTGGTCTTCTTCTCGTAAACAAAAAATCTCTCAAAAGCTGAAATGTTGTTTAGCCTCCTTGTCCAATGGAGAGAATGAATTGAATTGTAATAGAACTAAAATCCGATAAACTGAAATCTTCGATACACTTTGACCAAAGTTGATAAAGGCTTATAAACTGAAATATTGTATACACCTTGACCGAAGTTGCTAAAAGCTTATAGACTGAAGTCTTGTATACACCTTGACCAAAGTTGCTAAAAGCTTATAAACTGAAGTCTTGTATACACCTTGACCAAAGTTGATAAAAGCTTATAAACTGAAATCTTGAATACACCTTGATCAGTGTAGATTATTTGACCCTCTGACACATAAAGCCTATTTTGTTAATTGCTGATACTTTTGTAAAAAACAATATCTGTTCTTGTTGAAATAAGGGGTTTCAAACAAGGTGTCAATTTATTATGTTTTTTTAAAAAAAATTCTCTAGGTTAATTGATTAATTAACCTTAATTAATGTTTAAGTTGCAATATTACGGTAAGTGTTTTAAGATTTGACACAAATTAAATTATATATTCAGAACCATATACCCTAATAAATGTGATGGATATCAATCAGAATATAACTTTTGTCCATACTGTTACCTTGAAATTTTAGAACTTTCTTAAGGTTTTTTTTAACAATTTTTCTTTGATAAAATGTCTTTGTATGTGTTAATTCATATTAACTGGGCACAACAAACTAGTATTTTGCTCTTCTTTAAGTTTACATTTAAATAAATAAAATGTTTTACTCCCTGTCCATACTGTTACCATTGTTGTCCTTACTGTTTCCCTCAATATCCTTCACTATAAACCGGAGAAAAATTTAATATTTTGAAAACTTGTGTGAAATATTTTCTAAAATAGGTTTATTTCTATATCTACATACAACTTAAAGATGTTCAAATTTGAAGGAGCTTGGAAAATAAGTTTTACTTTGAAAAAATAGTAACTTTGCTGGTTGCTCGCCATTATTTTCCGTGAGATATTTTTTTTTAAATTTTGAATTTCAAAAGTTTCTTATCAGTCCAATTTGTTTTTCATTTAAAAGAATATATAAAGACTTATTAATCTTTTTGCAACAGTATATTTCTGAAAATTAAATGGAACAATTATGACGTAATAATGTTTTAAAACCTTCTATTAAAAAAATTCTATAAAAGGTTAAGCTTGCATTTTTTAAATTCATTACCCTGAGTTAATGTATATTCACAATCAATAACAAATTCATCATTACCAATCATTTGGATTTTCTGTTTTTCATCTTTCTAAATTTACACTCTTCGTGAAAATGACTCGTATGCACTCTGTACACTGTGGTTCCTGAAGGTCTCATAAAACTGTCTAGAGCTGCGTTCACAATCAACTCTGTGTTACTCCAGACTGATGTAAATATTTGCAGTACAAGATCAAATACGATTATGGCTTTATATTGATTTATTACCCATAGATGTATATTATTTGTAAGCTTTCATAATAATGCTAAATGTAAATGAACATTTCTGTTTTCTTTTCCCATTTGTACATCAGTTTACACGTGACTGATGTAAGGGAAGACAGGTGTGAGCGAGGGTTTTTAAGTTGAGGAATTTTGCTTGGTCGGAATGGATGTTTAAACAGAAATTGGGGAACATTTTCCTGACTAGTGGGTCAGCTTTAGGTCTGCTCTATCTCCTGTTCTCACCAGCCAACTTTCACATTTATAGTTCTCCAACAGTTTACCTTTACCAGCTGATGGGGTAATATTCCAGACATTCCAAATCTATACTTCTGATAAACCATGGATGGCCATTGAATTAATATACATAATGCTTGTTATTGGACTTGATTTAACAGATTAAACACACTGTTCTGTATTTTTTCATTTGACCTAATTCATGCATTACTGAATGTTCGTTCTCAGTTATAAAACTACACATAGGCTGCTGAATTGATTAGTGCCAAACAATTCTTAGTAGCCGGTCTACAGGAATCTTAAAACTAATTAACAAGGAGAATATAGAATTGGCCACTATCTTAAGAAGCTACTCCAAGACCTGGAGGCAAAGTGTGAGCTGTGTTTGCCTGCATACTGCACATGCACAAGTTTATATATACCTACATACATGATGCAGAAGCAGTGCTGAGACAGGTATGCACAGTGAGAGGAGAGGGGGGATTGAGGGGAGGGGAGGGGCGTTAGGGGTGAGGGTTGTGTTTGGGGGAGGGTTGTATGGTGAGGGAGGAGAGCTAGAGAGCACTCTGACAGTGCCAGGCTTGTTGTGGAGAAGGGAAAGCAGATATGTCAAACACAATATTAACATGTACCAGTGGTAAAACTCCTCTGTTTTACATTGTGCGGTCAGTTACATGTGTTTAGTGTAAGGAGCATCATTTACATTTGCTTCTTTGTCAAATATCCAGAATCTGTTTTTGAAGATAGTTTGCAGTATGAATGTTCCTATTTTATAATTGATTGACTTTATTCCTGTAAAACATCACCTTGAGCAGTTTAGGATTAAGTATCAACCGAGATCTCAAATCCCAATATTGAATTTGACAAAACGCTGAGCTCATCTTTGCACACAGACTGCAGTTTTATGTAGGTTAGAAAGTCATCATTTCACTAGTCTTGTGAAGGGTAATGTTATGTGTTGAGTGAATGTACATGTTGGAGTGTAGGTGTTTACGTAGGGTCTACCTCAACTGACATGACATGTAGAGGCAGTACCAGCAGCATTCCTCAACTGGCTCGACCAGATGCTCGGTAACAGAAGTACTCTAGCTGCTCCTTGTCTCTTGAGTTAACCGCTAAAAAGCAGCTTTCTTCAACTGGGTCCTCCAGATGTCTCCTGCCGCTAAGGTTAACCCTCACCAGCAGCTTCCTTTAACTGGGTCCTTCAGATGTCTCCTTCCGTTTGGTTAACTGCTAAAAAGCAGCTTTCTTCATCTCGGTCCTCCAGATGTCTCCTTCCGTTTGGTTAACCCCTTAACAACAGCTTTCTTCAACTGGGTCCTCCAGATGTCTCCTGCTGCTAAGGTTAACCCTCACCAGCAGCTTTCTTCAACTGGGTCCTCCAGATGTCTCCTGCTGCTAAGGTTAACCCTCACCAGCAGCTTTCTTTAACTGGGTCCTCCAGATGTCTCCTGCTGCTAAGGTTAACCCCTCACCAGCAGCTTTCTTGGACCAGGTCCTCCAGATGTCTCCTGCTGCTAAGGTTAACCCCTCACCAGCAGCTTTCTTGGACCAGGTCTGCAAGATGATCAGTTATTCCTGTCGTTTGTCTTCTCACGTGTTCTTGTTCGTGGAGTTAACCTATAACCATCAGCATTTATTGTTTAGTTCGTAACTGTTTTAAGGTTGAACCTTACTCCATGGTATCTTTCCATATTCATGCTTTGCTCTTATCAACTTTGATAGTCATTATCTTATCTCTTCGTATCATATCACAGCTTATTCAGACGATATATGACCCATAATGCATCTGTGATCACACATCCTTCTAATAAAAAATAGGTCGCATTCTTGAGACAGTTCAGGGGGCAATTGAAATCTTATGAAAAATTCATTTTCTCTATTCAATGTTAGCAAACTATTGGAATGTTTTTCACCTCATACAGTCCTATCTACATTAGGATTTGATGTGATTGTTGAAGGTTTAGATGACATTATGGGTTTGTTTTGATGTTTCCTCTGAGTGTGAAGTAGATGTGAATGACAGTGATGTATGTATGTAGGTGAACGTTTGAAGTCGCAAGTCACAAGCCGACTGGCTTTGAGACACACATCTGATTAATGTGTACAGGTAGATAATTAATCAGTCAACAATGCCCCCAGCTTTACATTGCCTCTCCTTTGTAACTCACCCCAAAACAAGATCCCCATCGTGTTTATCTCGTCTCTAATAGAATGTTGACACTTCATGTCATGGACTTACATACATGGAGATAACAGTTGCATGTATGTCCATATCATCAATAGGCGTATCAACCATGATACTGTGTCAATTAGAATCACAGTAAACAGGTAACTTGCAGGGGTCGAAATTAACCTTTTCAATGCAGTAGCCACTCGGACTAGTGCATTTCTGAAAGAACTAGTCCAGACTTATTCCAGCTAGCCAAATACATCTCCATGATCAGTTCACCTTAAATTCTAACTAGTCCTTCGGACTACCAGTTTTTACACTCTACTAGCCCAGCTTCTTTTTCACTAGCCATGGGCTACCGGACTAGTGCTTATTTCGAACCCTGACTTGGATACTGTAAATGACCTAATAACTGCCCTGGACCAAAAAAGTATTCAGAGGAAACTAATTTGAATACCTTTTTAGGGGGCATGTATTAAAATTGATGAAATGGAGCTTGTCATTCATGTAGGGGAGAGTCTGGCTATAATGTGTAGCATTCCCTGGCAAAATTAAGGAAAACCTCAAAAAGTGAATAGCGATGACCAATAGTTTCCAGGTTCTGGGCTAGCAGACCTTCATACACATATTTTAGGTAAAACAATACACTAAGCGATAGTGCACATTTACTCTTATTGCAGAAAAGGGGTTAATTTTGCCATAGGGCACTTGTAGAGTGGAGGAGCTTATAAGGTCAATTAAGGTAGAAACTCTTCAGTAATGGATGATCCTACCATTCTGGTACAGGGTTAAAAAGGTGTATAACTATATCTAGACCCAACATGTTTTCTATTCCAAATCAGAAATCTGTTGTTATGGTGGTCATTTCAGCTGATGGTTGTTCCGTAATTGAAGCATTCACACTTAATCTCTTCAACTCCATTACTTACAGGTTACATTCCGTAGATCAATAGTCAATAGCTATATGGCAAGTCTAAATGAATAATCGATTATTACAGCAATTTTTTCACCTAAATAGCTGTGTATCTCGTCTATTATAAAAATGTTGACACTTGATCACTTCAACTTCCGTACAAGTCACATTTTCAGAGATGTATAGTTAGATAATCATGATCAATGTATAAAAATGAGAAATGGATTGTAAGCGTCATTATTTCACCTGAATAGCTGTCTGTATTGGTGTGCAGTGACAAATGACAAGCTGATAAGACAGTGAGTCAGTCTGGACAAGGTGTTTAATTGTGCACTTGGCTCTCAGTGTGTTAACATTCCTGCCTGATAAGATGAATGTTGTGCATGCTGATGTGAGTACAGTGGACTAACTAGTGGCTGGAGGATTGTGTGGGGTTGCTATGTCCTCTGTCATCTCTGTACGACCCATACAGTTCCAGCTGACTTCACACGCCCCGAGCAGTTCTACCTGTCTGCCTACATACACACATACACACACACATATAGACATCTCTCTTCAGTACCAGCAAAAACAAAGTTAAAAATCTCATGTCAAGCTGCAGGGAGAATGGATTACTGGTTGGATGAGGGTGCAGCTAGTTGCAGTAAGAGATGTGTAGGGCGAGCAGAGGTCGCTTCTGCTAAACCTGAACCTTGTCTTGTGTTGTGGGAGATGCATAGGGGCTCATTTGTTTGTGTCTTTCAGTGTGTGGGAGACCATTTGTCTCTGTGTTTTGGAGACGATTTAAGGTGGGACGGAACCAACCTGTGAAACCACAATCTGGGATAGCAGTAGATATTAGCACTAGCAGATGCTTCAACCGATTTGTATAGTTTTACTTAGCAAGGCTGATGAGGCAACCTTTAACGCAAATTTATTAGTTATTAGTTGACCGTTTAACTTACTGATATGTGTATATGTTGGGTGAATGTTGATGTGTGTAGAGAGGAATTTAACTTTGATATTGTTAGTATTTTTTGTCAATGATATTCTAATGTCTTGCAATATGTTTAATATGAACATCCAGAAATATTTTATCAGATGTTGAAAATGTTTCTTTTTGTTGCAGCTCCCTCTCGTAGTGATCGAAGCGAAGATGAGACAGATTTTGCCAAGCCGCTGTCATCCCGAGTGCTCACCACCAAGCGACCAGTTACAAGTGGCACCGGGACGCTGGGTCGGAAGAGCATCACAGCCTCCAAAACAACAGGAACATGTAAGTCTTGTTCTTCTAGCTGTGCTCCGAGAGGGGCTCCTTACCTGTTCGTTCTGGCTACCTGTGTGTATACATGTGTGACCAGTGGTTACTCAACACAACACAACCCTGCTGATGAGCTTACACTTGACACAGCAGCATCTCTGTTGTTGGTCAGTCGGTGTGGCCAGTGTTACATGTACAGCCAGTGTCCTGTTCAGTCCAGCAACATCTGGTGCTTTGCTTTTCACTCGAACAAGCTCCTGTCTAATAACTTAATGTTCTCATGTAGTTTACTTAATTTGTAATACAGTCTGACCCTGTTTATCTGCACAATTTTGTTACAATTGAAAATAATCCGGAAAGAGATATGAGGTTAAGTGAATTATTATTTGCATAGAAATGCATAGAGATGATTTGAAATATTACTGTGAGGATAGTCCGGTTTCCGCATGTACAGGGTCTGACTGTATACTGACAGTGCCAGCTGTAGTCCTGTTCATTAATACCAGTTAATTAAGTTCTCTTCATTAACATATTAACTTAAAGGCAACCTAACAAGTCAGGTCAAAATAAAAGTGAACGATATGATCTTTTTCCGATAAAACCAGTGTTAATACAACCCTCTCTCTTGATCGTTGTCAAAAGCTGATTCTATAAAAAATAAAATCAACAAAAATAAAAAATATTAAAAAAATGAAATTATCAAAGTTAAAGAAACAAAATTTAGACATGATGAGGTACATGAAAAATGTTTTTATTATTACTTGGAAACACTGTTGACAACATTCAACTATTGCTCTTCTGTTTAGTCGCCCCTGTGCTAGCCTGTGGTCTGTATGATCTACCACAGGCGTACAGGGGATGCTTCTGTCTTCCTCTGCCTTGCTTTCAATATGTTTCTCATTCCCTCCACTAGCTGCTCAACTTGCCTATAAGAGGAAACGCTCTGGATCAGGTAACTTGTGCTGTTGTGTACAAACTTCCATAAAAATAGCAGGTTTTATTCCCAACCCGTTTTTCATGGATGCACCCGGGTAGATAAAATGGTAGAGAGTTGGTGTGTGTGTTTCTAGGGGATCTTCCTACGTTTTAAGTAGTTTGAATTTTGAGAATTGTTTTTTGGGTTTTTTAGCTGACAGTTTTTCTATTAGGCAACTTGTGTTTTGAATATAATTTACTCGGGTTTATATCTTTCAATGATTCCCAATTAGCTCATTCTTTCTCACTTTTCAAAACTCATTTCTTACACTCCTTTAATATTTTTTACATTTTTAAATCACACATGAAATTTTTTCTTAACAACTTCACTAGTATTCAGATTAATGCTGAACTGTTTCACAAAAAAAGAGAGAAAAACTAGGGCCATTTATGCGCAAAATTAACAAATGTAACTGTGTAAATAAGATTTTTATAGCAATGGGACCATGGTCCAAAGGGAGAGAATCAATTTGGAAATTTCTACTTTCAAATTATGATGAGGGCCTACTGGATATAGTCATATGGCTGAGTGTTGTTGTATTGTGAGGAAAGAGTACAAATATCACCAGTTCATGAGATAATGCTGTCTGGTTCACTTGTCCTGTCGCTTCTCACCCCCACCTCAACCTACCGTGTTTCCTCGAATACAGGCCAGGTCTTGAATACAACCCAGAGGGTCATGGGTTGCTGAGGTAAATACAACCCGGGCCTCAAGGAGAACCCGGGAGGTAAGGGGGTGCTGAACAGTGAACACATTCGAATCCTGGGGTTGTATTCGAGGAAATACGGTATGCACCACTGCACATATACACCTGTCTACACCTGTGAGCCAAAACACGCCATACATTGCTGGCACATTGCTGTCTGCACATGGCAGTTACCACATGGCAGTTACAAGTCCACTCTGAACACACTCATGTTGCCTGTAACTTTTACATGAATTGTTCAGTTCTCTTCACCTTCTGTGTTCAATGATAGCTGTCTTAACCATTCTGTAGTGTATGATTCTTTGAGAATCTGTAAATTAGAAATGTGACATATCCTGAAAAAGAGAAAAAGGTTATGGTATGGCTTAACAGCAGAGTATTATTTGAAGTTCTGCACTCTTCTTAATACACAAATTATTCATTGAAACTTGGACCTGGATACAGTGTTCACTATTAGAACATTTTGGTTATGTTACGATAAAATGGAAATCTTTGTGATGATTTATTTCTTTGGATTGTATATCAGTTGTCAGCATGTGTGTAAAATCAAATAACAAATTGTTTGATGCATGGAATGAGCGAACTAACAATTAGAGGATTGACTACAAAAAGTTCAAACTTTGTAAAAAGAGGGTTTATAATAAATATAAAATGTCATACTTGTACAAGTCATTTGAAAAGTTTGTATTGAAATCGAAGATGGTCATAGAAGCGGAACTCATTGTACGTCCATTTCCTTGACATCTTCTTGTTCAATACAAACGATCAAATGCACAAGTATGATGTTCTATATGTTATATCTACTAATGAATTGTTCTGTCCTCTCTTCAGTCCCAAAACATTTGTTGAAGGTGTATGTTGCCCGTGTTTATAAGTATAAGATGATGCAGATACAAGGACAACCAAAAAGTCAGAAGGAGTAACGTTCGTTTGTGTGTGTCATAGAGCTGATGCAGTGCCTACTAATTAATGCACATAATGTCGACCAGCATGTACAAGGTGACGGCCAGTCTAGTTACTTTGTCTCAGTTTATGTTTAACTTACTTATCATCCTTCCAGCCACCTCAGTATCTGGGGGTGTGGACGAAGAACTCTTCATCAAGTCATTCGAAGATGTCCCCAAAGTGTCTGTAAGTATCAATAAGGACTATTTATATTTTTGCTGCAAATTCAAGAAGGATTGCATGTTTAAATGTTTTCTGAAAAATCCAAAGAAAACAAATATAAGTGTCTGATGCATACAGGGATTCAGATTGCTGCAGGCCATAGGCCATTGTCCCATTACATTTTCAAATGACCTGCTAGCTTTTCTTGACTTAGGACATTGAGGCGGATCAATAATTTTAATGATATTTCTACATATTAGCCTTTATGAATCATGAATATTATCTTCACCTAACAAAGAGTAATTAATCTGTGAAAATTTAAAAGTTAACTCAACCTTGGGTACAAGTTGCAGCATGAAATATCATTAATAATTTTAGTTGACTAATTTCAATTGGAAAAGGGGGCGGGATAGCGCAGTGGTTAGCGCGTTCGGCTTCGGATCAAGAGGTCCGGAGTTCGAATCCCGCCAGGGGCACGGCAACTTTGTCTGCAGTAGAGAACAGTTCTACACGCAGTAAGGTTTGGGTGCAATGCTACACTGGATTTCAGCGTAGTACCACCCATGGTTTGCTAGTTCCAGCCGATGCTCGCAGGTTTCACCGCAATGCATAGCCACATGGCGTTGCGGGCTTTCTCCCTGCCATAATACTAGCAGCCGCGATATAAGTGAAATACTCTTGAAAGCGGCGTTAAACCCCAACTCACCTCACCTCACCTCAATTGGAAAAGCTTCAGGCCAATGGCCTATTGCAAGACACCCACTCAGGATATTTGTCTTATTCACATTTCTAGGCTTAAAAATCACTGGCATAGAAAAATTAATTAGTTTTGGCGAAAAGAGACTAATTTTGTCAATATTATGAAATAATATCAATTTTAATTAAAGTGTTCAGATTGGAACACTATATATGTTTCCTTAGTTGCAGCGGTAAGTTTGAAATATTGTTTTGTATTTGAACCAATGATTTCATACATTTTCATGATTATGCAAAACAATCAGTCATTGAATATTTAGTAATGTGAAAACCTATTATTCTGTTACAGATGTACTCAGCGCGAGATCTGTCGGATCACGTGAAGAAGATTGAGGCGATCCTCAGTGACCCCAGCAATGATTGGGAGAAGAGAAACGATTCTGTAAGTACATCACTGAAATCTCAACTCAAGATTTACCAACTCCCTTCAAGTTGTCTCTTCATTTTTAATTTTTAATTCAGATGAAGCTTTCTGTAGGTTTTCTCAGTGATAACATAACCCAGTCACTAAATGCTTCCATAAGGGAAATATTAATTCAGATTTTCACCTTTTGAGTTACCAACAAATTTTTTAATTTTTACAACATGACAATGTGTGTGTTTCAGATGAGAACCCTCCGTGCACTGATCGTGAATGGCGCAGCAGACTATGATGACTTTTCCCAGCTGCTGCGGACACTTGAGCCGTGCTTCATGCTCGCCGTCAAGGATCTCCGCTCTCAGGTTGTCAGGGAGGGCTGCATCACTGTCGCGTGAGTTCTTCCTTCCATGAGATTTCAGCTCTTTGTGATTCCAGAAAATATTTATATATATTGAAAACGCATTGCTTATTGATTATCTATTACAATTACAATAGTCACATATATTTAAGCATTTTGATGATGGCTTAAATTATAAATTGATCCGTTTAGGAAGTAGAATGTTTGGTTTTGATGGAATATTAGTGACAGGGAGAGCTGGTATTTGTTTTACCAGTGACCAATTTTGACTTAAGAAGGGCAACCCACTATTCACACATTTTGTTGATGTTTATTGCTGAATATGTTCAAACCTGTACGTTGTGTGTTATGCAGGTACCTGGCCAAGTCTATAGGACCGCGAGCAGACCATCTGTACGAGAGCATGTTCCCCATCCTCTTCAATCTCATCCCCAACAGTGCCAAAGTGATGTCCTCCTCAGGCCTTGTCTGTATCAGATTCATCATCCAGGTATGTCACTCAGGGGAGATAACCTCGCAGGGGGTCGAACAATCTGTAAGTCTGAGGTCACTGATTTGTCCGATTTTACCTTGAACTCGCCAAAAATATAACTGAAAAGTCAATGAACTCGCTTTTTAAACTCAAATCAGTTATCAACATTGGCTTGACTTTCAGACAGAGCTTTGTGACTCGCAGTAAACAAATACTAAAAGTCCATGACTTATGGACAGTGATGAGATTATTTAACCCCTGCCTATACTAGTGTTTCAAAAACAGTCAGGTCCAAGTCTGGAAGAGAATTTGATTTTAGAAATGTTTTACCTCTAACTTATATGAGACATCCGAAAATCAGTAATTGGTTTTGTGTTGTTGACACCAATCATCACAGTGCCATACAAGTTCTTATCAGTGTTTCCATACTAGTAATACTAGTAGTATATAAACACCAAGCAAGGAAGCTGCATTTCCATCTCTAATGTCTTTTGTTATGATGTGGTTTATATTGAAGTCCTGATTGAATACAATCCATACCAAGTAACATATGGTGATGACTAGTATTATGCTATGCCATATGGTGTGCTTCAAGAGCCTCCCAAGTCCAATCCTTGTAAGAACATAACTCCTTGAACTGACGACCTTGGTTGCCTGTCTGTACCAGCTTTGTCATTTAGGACCAGGGGAGATAACTACAGGCAATCTCAGATATTCTGTATTATGTCAAAATTAACATTCAAGAATTCTAGGGTGTTGTAGTTTAGTTGTGATTTTGAAGATTACTATTCTTAAAAATTGAAAATATTTATTTACATGTGATCAATTTTGTTTCAGTTTTCCCATTCCTCCAGATTGATCCCGATTATAACAAGCAACTTCTCTTCCAAATCAAACGTCATCAGAAGGTGGGTACAAATGTTCTCACGTACCTCATCATAACTAATTTATTGATCTGATCATGTGTCTCATCATCTATATATTTAAATTCTTTATTTAGTGCAATCTTTCAAATCACTGCTAATGGCTGCAATACTGTCCAAGTGCCGTTGAACAATAACTCACTCACATAATCTCGCCGGTAAAAGATAGTGGGGAAATTATATATTAGTCGATATGGTCCATTATAAGAAACTTTCTCTTCCAAAACACTACTTATAAGAATGTTGGTAAATATTTTAAGGTTAAAAATTTTACAAACCATTTTCACTATAAATGGCTAATCATTCATGTTCTTGCAATTATTTATGAAGACTCTGAGCATTGTTTTGGGGAAAAAGAATTCAACGTATGTCTTCAGTATATGATCAATGGGTGGCTGTGACAGCACTTTGCGAAATTGTTATTTTGATCGACACTTTGATTGACAGCAGATATCTTTGCCCATAACTTTAACCCAACCTTTGTTGGTGACTGTCACAGCCCTTCAAATAAATCTAAATGTAAGTATGCCAACTGAATCTATGTACTTCTATTTGAATCTATGTACGTCCCTGTCGACAGATACACATGTGAGTTCCTGAACCAACTCCTTCACACGTGGCCCACCCACAGCCTGGAGCGGCACATCGCTATCCTACAGGACTGCATCAAGCGTGGCATCAGTGACGCAGATTCGGAGGCTCGCGCTTTCTCCAGAAAGTAAGGGACACATTTTCTTAGCTTTGGATTTGCATTTTATATATTTCTTTAAACTATCGATCATTTAGGGTTCTCTCTTAAGCTGTCATATTTTAAGAATATGTAACTTTAATTGACGAGAATAAAGTGCTTTCTATCCTCAACTGGTATCAAATTAACAAATTTCAATCCTTCCGTCCCTATTTGCAGAGCATTCTGGGGGTTCGCGGAACACTTCCGGGACCAGGCTGACTCTCTGTTGAGCTCGCTGGATGCGTCCAAACAGAAGATGCTGCAGGGCGAACTCAGTAACTCCTCCAGCAACAACTCCCTCAACAGCGACCGTGACACGCTCAAGGTGGCAGGTCGGGCCAGGCCTCGCTCACACAGCACCGACCGCACAGATAGCGGGACTCTTGGGTGGGTGCAATAAGATGGAGGCTTGAAAAATACTATAAACTTTATTATTCGTCTTCGTATTCGTATTGTCCTTCAAAGTAGTCAATGTGTAATTCAGTAACACTTTCTGCCAAACCGTAGCTGAAAATGCTAAAATGCTTACATGACCTTGAAGTCGTTCAGTAAGTAAATGCACAACACTACCATTAAAGGGGCAGTTGCACATTTTTGCAAATTTTATTTTTGCAAATTTCTCATTTATAATGATAGTTTATGTCATTTATATTTACTTTAGAGGGTAAAACATCCTATTACACAAACCAATTGTCCGTAGTGGTAATAATGGTGTTGCGTATAAAGCAAAAATTGCGTGGCGGCCATTTTATCGTGAACATATTTTATTATTTTGAATGACAAAAAACGATTCCCATGGCTTTATGAAACCATGTACACTCATTTTTAACTTGATTTTCCGAAGAGAGAAGAGTGTTTTACTATTGGTGACATTATTTTTCCAATACATTTCATCGACTAATTTCAGCGATTAAACGTGCTACTGCCCCTTTAAAATGTATGGAAATGGTTGATAATGATAATTCAGTTACCGGTAAGCTTTGTTTACACAAATTTAATTGGATCTGCAGGTCCTAAATATCATAGCATATCATGCTTGTGATCGTTTCCAGATTATTCCGTTAGTCAAGGATTTGTCATTCCTATAAATCAGTCTCTCTCAATGTTTGGCACCAAATTTTCAAATCTAATACATTTAAAAAAACATGGTATGTGACAAATTCTTTCAAAATAATTTATCTTTTTCTTTCTTTCCTAACAGTCGAACAGCGAGCACCCGTCGTTCAGGAGCTGGACGAATCAGCTCGTCACGAAGTGATGCAGGTGGAGGTAACTCTAGATACGCATTTACACTCGCACGTTGGGCAACCACTAAAACATAGACACAGCACTTAATCCAACAACATCACTATTTGGTTCAGTTCGGTACAGTGCACTTGTCTTATGTTTTGGTGGCGGAATTAATTTATTTATCATTTATACTCATGAATTTAATTTTCAATATATTGCGTTTTTGAAGTGTTCTTAGTTTTCCCTGGATTAATCACTGTATAGAGGCAGTAAGTGTTTTCTTCATATGGATGCAGTCATGTTTTGGATTTACTTAATTTCTTATCACCCATTATTAACTGTGAAAATCTTAAATCATTCGCTTCTCTTTTGTTTCTGCGCTTCGCCTGCATGGCAATTGAGGTATATGAATTTGTTTTGAAATTTTAGGATTAATTGTAAATGTATCATTGAGTCTCATTGACTTTGTAGTAAAGAACTTTGATTTTAGATAAAAATACAAATACAATGCATTTCAAAATTCTTTGTTGTTTATTCCACCAAATGTAAGCTTTTTAATTCAATTTATTTGTTCATTTCTTTTATTTAATTTAATTTATTTTTTCATTTTCTTTATTTAATTTTTATTCCAAAATTGTTTTTTGTCGTTTTCTCATTAAATTAAAGGAATTGATGGAAAGAGTTTGAAAAGAGAAGTTATAATTGCTTTACTGCGGAATGATTATGTTGCTTCCTTCTGTTCAGCTAAGCTTTAGTTTTCTCTTATATTTGTGTTATTCTGCTGTCGTGTCAAATTTTATGTTATTATGTAGCACATAAATTCCCCTCAATTATTTTGGATTTCAGTTGAATTCTTTGTGTATTTTTTGTGAAGCTTATTCACATAATACATTCACTAAATATCCTCTAAATATTTAACACTGTTTTCCAAGAGTCTTGCACAAAACTATTTAAATGTTAATAATAACAACACTATTTTTCGGCCATGAACAGCAGGGTTGCCCAGATATTGAGAAACTGGTTTATGATTGTCTATAAAGTGTTTTTCTTGTCGTCACACCAGACTCAGATTTTGAGGTGGACCTTGACATCCGTCGGGCAGCAGGTAAGCTAGTGGCGGGGACAGGTCATATCGGCGACGTGACGAGTTCACGACCGCCTCGTTATAGGTCTGCTTGCCTCTAATACGCTGCTCAGTCGTACCGCTTCTCTTCCTTCCTTGTCTTCCATATTTACTCTTTTTATTTTGCACTCCATATTTTGACACCATTTGTTTTGACAATTTTGATCCTGTTGCAGCAAAACCTTATCAGTCTCCCTATGCGCAGACGATAATTCGTTCTAGTAGCGCAGCAGATTTGAGCGGGCAAAACGGTTCCCCAACGAAGCCCCGCTCCTCGTCTATGTTAATGGCCAGTAAGCTATCAAAAGGATCGACCAACTCATTGCGTAAGCACTAATCATCTATTTCCCTCGTAATCTGTTCTTGAGGTCAAGAACATGGTCCTGGAGGTTTATACAAGGCTTCCTGGAGAGGTTCATACATCAGTCAGTTCCTGCCCTCGACTCAGCTGTAGCACCGCTAGCACCGTACACTCTAGATTACTCCGTACCCAGACCGCTCGCATACAGCACTGTGCTCACATCATCATCAAAGGGCTCACGATACCCTTGGTCCTAGGGAGCTTCGACAATGCTCTTTTTACCAAAGCATCCTTAGACTTAGTATATCCTCAGCCCTTAGTGATGAGATTGATTTGTGCCAGTTGGACCTGGTCTATGACGTACTTGCTGCGATCTTCGATTCATCTTTCCCGTCCTTTCTTCCGTTCCTCAATCAATCTCATGAATCAGTTCCATTCGGCTTGTCGTTGATTTGATCAAAGCATGAAAACTTTACAAGCATTTGAGTTTCTTCCTTCATGGAGACTTTTGTTTCCACTTTATAGAATGCTTCTAGACTTTGAAGTCATCCGCCGCTCGATCATCTTCCTCCTCGAAGCCTTCTCTGAACCTCCAGGAAGTACCCTCATTATTGACCGATCGTCTCACGATCTCCCGTTGTTGACATATTCTCCATGCTCCAGCCAATTACAGCAGGTCTGTCATAGGCCAAATATGCCCTTTCAGGGAAAAGCGTCATTTTATGCGTAATTGAATAGAAAGAATTTAAATAACATGAAAAACATTCTCCTTCAACCAAAAAATACACAGAAAAAGAAGACAAATTTAACACTATTTATAGACTTTATTAATCAACATAAAAGTTTATTACAGTAGACTAGTACCTTTCCCGAAATCTGTTATATCCAATAAGTGGGAGAGTTCTTTTAATCAAGGTATATTCATATTTATTTAAAATATGCTTTAATAGTTTCCATACCCAGTAGTTACATAACCATAGACAGAAATGTATTCAACATTAAAAGTTCGAATATTCCCATTATGCAACAGGATTGATATTTTTGTATGACGCTGTTTTAGTTTGACAATATGATTTGGTTGTGAAGCTTCTAGTGTTGAATGATGGCAGCTTCAGTGATTATTCACAGAATGTAGGACCATTGTCATTTTCTTCCTAGTCAATTTTTTTATCGATTAGACATCCCGGTATCGTATGAGAATGCCCTTCAGTTTGGAAAAAAAAATGCTTTATAAGACAATATTTGAAATTTTAAACTATTGTAAAAAAGACCTTGTCAGCTGATAGAAAAAATAATTTAAATTAATTAAAAATTATATAATAATATTCAAATAATGAATTTAATTACTATAACTTTAATTTCTATAACTGAAATTAAATAGTGAAGTTAAATCGTGTCAAGCTGACTTTTATGCTTGAATTTAAAATTCAATATATTTTTTTTAACGTATTATTTTAGAACTAATTAGATTGAGAGAGAGAATGACCATTGTCCAGTGTTGTTCCACATTGTACTGTGAGTTGATTGTTTATGTTGGTCAACTTTATATATTGTATATATATATCACACTTGTTATGTCTTTTCTTGATGTTTCTCTTTCAGCTCTTCGGAATATAAACCATTTACATTATGTTTATGACCAGGAAAATACGAGTGGACAAATTCTTCATATGTTTATGTTTATATGAATCCTTATGGCATTATGATTCTGTAGATGACCGATATATCACATTATCAAATGTCACATAAAAACAAAAGTATGTAATTGTTGGAATTGTTTAAAAAAAAATTTAGTTTACACAAATCAGAAATGATTGAAACGCACATTTGACTAATTCAGCTAGATAATAACAAAATGAACTTCATGGAATTAAAAATTATGTAATAATATTCAAATAATTATACCTCGTACTAAGTTATGTTTGTATTGAAAGTAAAAAGTAGGCCTCCAATAAATGGAACCATTTGAAATGCACATTGACCATTAAAACTGGACAAAACAGTGACCAGAACTGACAGACACATCTTCTCTAAGAATTAGATCCTTACCATTTTCTTTCTTGTTGATAAAATTTGACATTTTACGATGACGTAAATAAATCAGTTTCTACCAGGACTGTGACAAGTTGTGTCTAACCAAACTTGCTTGACCTACAGCTTGTTTCTCTGTACATACAGCTAAACTTTACATTGTCACATTGGGACTTGTTTGTAAAATTGTTCCCAATCTCCAAACTTGAGGCTTAACTAATAATCAGACTAGATAGTGCAGAACAAAGTTGAGAAGTGGTGTGCATATACTCATGACCCCCATTTCTTATCTCGTGGGAATGTTGATAATATCATGGGTTGGGCATGTTAACGTGAGGAATAATGAATCATACAAACGTAATTTGATGTCCATTTTGAAACTTAAAAATGAGAATTGAGAAAAGCTAAAAAACTTATTTATCAAATTTTCCAGTGTTTAAAATAAGAAGCGACATCAGGTGACAAACCTTTGGTTTGGTGTTTGTACAACTTTTTGACTTTGTAACTTTCTCCCAATTCAAATTCACAAAATCATACTTTTTGGCTGTCCATTTTTCAAGCTTATTTTATTCATGTATTACATATGATCTATATATGAATAATTTATCTCAGACACGAAGCTTGTGATATGTTTAAATAGTTGTAATTCAGACTGTATATAAAAGTGATTGGTTAAGATTTCAAAGGCTATCAAATATACCGGATCTATATTCGGCTCTTTGATTAAGAGTTTGACTATTGGCAGCTCTAAAAGCATTGACTGTTGACCTCTCTGTATGTTGAGTGTTCCCTATAGCTGACTGTCAGTTATGTAAACAGCTACTGAACACTGAACAGTCACCATTATGTACACAACTGCCCCACTTCACACCTCAAGCCTTTTGTACCTCTTTTCCACTTCTTATACAACTTCAGTTGAATTATTTGTAGCTGTTCAGTTTAATATCAATTCAAGATGTCATGATTTGTCAACATGAAGTTTGCCATGGTTTGAAATGAGGTCCCGATGAGTGTTTGCTTTTGATCCTGAGCTCAACTACTCATTGAGTGAATATTTTATCAAAAAATAATTTTAATAAAAATGTATACAATAAATTTACGTCTCACTTTAAGAATTAAATTGTTCAGGGTCATTTTTCTCCTCCAATAGTTGAAACGTGTTTGAATTGAAATTCTTGTAAAAATTTTGTTTATAAAAGACAGAAGTGGAAATAATTGACCTTAAAGGGGCAGTAGCACATTTTTTGCAAATTTTATTTTTTCGAATTTCACATTTATAATGATAGTTTATGTCATTTATATTTACTTTAGAGGGTAAAACATCTTAATACACAAACCATTTATCCGTAGTGGCAATAATGGTGTTGCGTAGAAAGCAAAAATTGCATGGCAGCCATTTTATGGTGAACACATTTTATTATTTCGAATGACAAAAACGATTCCGATGGCTTTACGGAACCATGTACACTCATTTTTTAACTTGATTTTCATAGGAGAGAATGGTGTTTTACTATTGGTGACATTATTTTCTTAATACACTTCATAAACGTTTTCAGCGAAAAAAATGTGCTACTGCCCCTTTAAGCTGACCTAAATATTTCTAATAATTGTGTCACAGAGTATTGGAACATTACCTGTATGAAAAGGCTTAACTGATGTATGGGAATTTGGAAGGATACCTGCCAATTATGAGGATAGTATTTGCTCAGTGAGGCAACCTAAGTCTGCTAGATCAAACCTGTATTACAAAGCTGAATACTGCCATGAGTAATTTTACCGCCTTGTGAACATGACATAATACAACTATTAGCACAACAATAACATTCTACTGCAGTAGCAACTGCAAGTGCTATTCCAACTTATCGTATCATAGTTGGTTTATGTGAGGGTCGCAATATATATAGCAGCATTATGTGTGATAAAGAGACTTTGATAGACTACATTAGAAGCCATGCACGTCGTATAGTTGGAGAATACCCACTAGGATATTAGCAGCGGGCTGTATGTGCCTTATAGAAGCCTGTGACCTTACGTTTTGTTAGTCATTGTATCTACCCCAGCAGTCAAGCTACAGTGACTCACTGTATACATACATACATAGATATACACACTCTCACAGTCAAGCTGATACCAGCTCACCCATCATGATGGTGGAAAACTCTCACGACGGACTCTTACGGGACCCGAACAGTAAACGGACTAAAGTTGAACATCATGTGCATTTCTCAATATTTCCGTATGTGGAGTATATCAATAGCATCCCCCTACCAGGTAGGAATGGGTAGATTCATCGTACATCGTTCAGGTGTACATCAAGTTAGTTGGGGAAACTCAGGGGGAGATATGTATACATGTTCATGGTTGAGAAGAGAAGATTAATTGATTGGTAAATTATGGTGTTAAGTTTAGGTTTCAATTTGCATTTATATCTAAAGTTATCTGTGAATGAATGCTATTCAACAGCGTCAAGCAGAACATATTTAATCGCTTCTAAAATGAATCCTGACCGATGGAGAGCACAGTATCCATTAAGAGACTAAACCCTTTAGCTTTATATCATGTTTCCAAGATTTTATTTGTGAAATACAAAACTATTTCCATTATGTTTTTAAAAAGTTTATTTTGTTGATATTGAGAACACAGGTTAATATGTTCTATTTGTTTTCTAACATTTATCGTTAACATACTAAGAGCACAATATCCACCAAGTTTCTGTTTTGTTTCAACATTTAACAACATGCAGTGTTGAGATGGATGCCGAGAGATCTGTTTGTTGCAGCTACTCCATAGCGGAGACTATGTATGACCATGCCAGTTTTCGTTGCAGCTCGGCAGAAGTCTAGCAGCATGCATAGTAAAACGGTCACCAATCTGGTGACTCCTGACCGAACGAGCAGGTCTCGCTCCCGGATAGGGGTTTCTCAGTCTCAGCGTGAGTAGTCAGTCGCATGCAGGGGCAGATAACTCAATACACAATACACACATACAGTCAGTAGCATGTGTTTGAGACTGAGACTAAACATGGACTGAATGCATAACAATAACTAACATCTTGATAGCGGAGCCATAGGTCACCTGCTTTTGTTGGAAATATTTCCTAAATCGTTGTTTTGAAATTACCACCACAGCATAATACAACAATTTTAGCTGCATGCTAACTCTTTTGAAAATTCAATATTCAAGAAGGTGAACATATGGTTTTTAAGTTACGTTGGGCATTTGTTGCCTTTTTGAAGAGCAGTTTAGTTGCATCTTTTCGAAAAATCTTTATCCAAAACTTATAATTGATAAATATTGCTACATCAGTCCACAAGACACAAAGTTGCTGTGTTGACTTGTGGATGGAAGACAACAGCTGACAATGGGAAGACCTTTATCCTTTGTGCGGAGGTATGTCCCCCTGTTTTGAGCGACTCCCTCAATCATCTGGGTGTATAGTCTCACAGTCAACCTGCATTGATACCTCCAGATGCTGTATAGACATCAAGATTGCCACCATTCACTAGAGATACGTGAGGCCTGGCTCCGCTATTCAGGTGTTTGTTACATGTTATGCTTGGTCGACTCCAGTTCAGGTTGACGTAACTCGGAACCTTCTATTAGATGCATGGCTGCGGATGCCAGAAATACATCGGTGACATTCGTGTAGATCCAACTACTAAAGCATGACACTCACAGTCCTCTGTGCTGTGGTCCTGTAGCCTCTCGTAGGATCTTTCTCCTTTCATTCATTCATTCATTTGTTTGGTCATTCATTGCTTCAGTCAAACGTTTCATTTATTGCAGGTCATCATAGCAATTCATCATGTCCTGTTCCCACAGTTCAAGGTTCACGTTTGAAAACCAACATATCTACTGCCCCATTTATTAATTCATTCATTCATTTAGCTGTTCATTCATTTAGCTGTTCATTCAATTATTCGTGAAATCGCCAGTTCATCAGTTCATTCATCCATTCACCCATTTACCTATTCATTCATTCATTCATTCATTCATTCATGCACCCATTCATTCATCAATACAATTCATTCATTCATTCATTCATTCATCCTTCATTCTGTCCTTAACATGATGAATCATTGTTAGCATTCCATCAAGGCTTCCGTATATATAAGCAAATATTGGACCCCTTATGATAATGTGTGTTATTCATTCATAATTCCCGAATTTTCAAATAATCACTAAAGAAAGTACTATTTGAAGTATAAACATTAATCATATAATCATTGTCGCCAATTACTCTTGTATCCATTAAACTATATAATCCAGCTGCTTTGAGGTAACCAGTGTGTGACATATATAAACTACTGTGTACAAGCATACCAATACTGCACAGTGGCTTACTGTATAATGCATTCAACCAAAGAATTCAAAATATTTCACTTACAATATTTCCGATGTTTAGTTTCTGTTTTCGCACAAATGTGTAGTTCAGGTATGCTTAATTGAAAATTCTTTTTGCGTGATTGCAAAGACCAAACAAAACGGATAGGATTAAAAATAAAATATCAGTACAAAGTGTCTCCCTGAATATTTTCATCAAGATCCAGTTTATACCTGTAACTAGAAATACATCCTAGTCGTAGCAACTATCAATGTTAATACATACGAATCATGTAGATGATTTAATTCACTTCAAGTCAATGATGCTTGAAAAAATGCCCAGTAGCGCTTACAGGGGCTGTTGAACCTTGGTAATTTATTCCATTAGTAATTCTTACTTGTTTATCTGTGTCATCTAAGCAAAATATTTCAAATTGACAAATGAAATAGAGAATATTCAACGTTTCTAGTCAAACACCATGTAGATCTTGTTGAATCACGTATAAATATATATTTTCTGACATGCACAGGACGACATGTTTACGTTTTAGAAACATACATGGTTTTGACACGTTTCACTATCAAAAGATCCCCCACCTGCAGAATACACAGCTGACCTGTCTGTGTGTCACTGATCATCTCTACCTGTAGAACTAACCACTGGTTCTCATTTCAGGAGTGATTGATAACCCTGAGTAAATAATGATGTCTATATCGTGTTGCATGAATGGACATGCATGCTGCAGGCTTGACCATACCTGCTGACCTGACATTCTATATTTCTGTAGTTTTTATTTGCAATCCTCTGCTGTGTATTTAAGTTTATTTGAGCATGTTTCAGCTGTCGAGTTTCGGTAAACCCAAAATGTATTATTAACATTATGCTTCCTGCATTTCCAAGATGGTTTCTTTTATTCAGAATTTTCGTACTTCATCAAAATCTCCTCTTGAAAATGCAGATTGTTTGAATTTATAAACTCTATAAAAATTATTATTATAAAGTTGTGTTACCTAACCTACTGATGAAGTAACAATTCTGATAACTCTCCGAGCGTTGATTAACTTCACTATATAGCCTGAGTGAGTTGCTGTAACTGATAACAACTCCACGTAATAACATCACGCATCGCACATCATCTCCTGTTCACAGAGTTCATCTCGTCATGCTTCTTCATCAGATGTTAGTTCGTAGAAATATCTGCATGAAAATTATTTTCCAATTTCCTTTTAAGTAATATGAAAAAATATTTTAATTAAAATAATAAAAAATAATCAGAAATGTATGAAAAGCAAACATATAAGTTATTAAAGTTAGTATTTTATATTTTGACTTGAGCTATTTAATGTAAAAATAAAAACTACTGAAATGATAATAGATTTAAGAGATTAATTAGAACTAATGTAAAGTCAGTTTGTTAAATGATCCTGTTTCCTCCAACAGCCAACAGTAGATCAGGTTCGCCCTCCTCTCGCCTCGGCTACATCACCCACAACACCGGAAGGGTTGACCCCATGACCTCTGGAGGTCGTCCCCGTAAGTCTGCGATCCCACGCAGCCAGGGAACGAGTCGGGAGGGCAGTCCCAGCAGACACACGTATGGTAAGTAGACTCGGCCCAATCCTGAGGCTGAGAAATGATAAGTAATAATAATAATGGTTAAGCATCTAATATCCAGTTTCCCACAAATGATAAATACGCACATACATGTGCCCATAACACAGATTTAAACTGTGTCAATTGTACTGTAATAATTTTTACCGGTATAATAAAGAACAATCTGAAAAGGTTCATTCATCTCATATTTTAGGTTTTACAGAAAATCTTCACATGATTTTGTCAAATTTGGAAAAACAAACTGTGAATCCTAATGCATTAAAATTTTTGCACGATTTACTCAAAAACTATTTTTTCAAATGTGAAAAGTTCAAATATGGGAATCATTGATCTCAAATATTTCATTATGTTTGTTTCAGGAAGGGAAAGGAGATTAAGTGGAAGCAAATTAGGGCATGGCTCAAAAGGTAAGACCTTATCATTTACTGTGAACTTTCCACCTAATTCTGTGTGATAGCATGCATCAATGTTCTCTTGAATCAGCAAACTTAACTGTGTTGATAATGTTCGATTACCTGATAATGCAAATACTGATATAATACAGCTCTAAGATCGAGTTAAAAGAAGATATCAATACATGAATATGTTTGCATTTGTATTACCGGTAGTAATTAAACACTCAGTTTGTTTTGATGAAGTTCTAACCCTCCATTATTTCAGGTGCAGTGATGGCTCAGCGGTTGCTGCGACCAGGCTCAGACGTAGAGGATGCTTTGTTTGATGCTCTTGTGAGTTGATTCTGCGTTTAACTCTTCATTTAGAGATGATAAAGCCGCCATCAACGCATGGGGATATCCGCACAAAGACCAGAATGTTTTGGTTACATGTTTCGAGGCGTGAGCCCTCTTCATCAAACAGGTCGTCCCGCGCCTCCTGAAATCATAGTATACACTCTTCATTAAGATTGATGCCCTGACGATCTGTAGAGCTTTTTATATATATATATATATATATATATATATATATATATATATAATAATAATATAATATATATATATAAAGCTCTACAGATTGTCAGGGCATCAATCTAAATGAAGAGTGTCTACTATATACCGTATATATATATTTATTTATGGGTGCCAATGTTTTCTCAAATCACCTGGTATGGTATGTTGTCTGGAATAGGTCATGATCTTGACCCATTACGAACCAAGTCTTGACCTTGGTACCACAACAATATTGGCTGTATTTAATTTAACAACACTTGGGTAAAGTCGACGAATGCGCTTCGGTAGTTCAAACTTGAAAGTTGACTCACAATATCCAAATTCACTTCAGATATCAACATAAGCACTTTCATTTTCTGTTGAAAACAATAGAACTATTCTTAATATGAACACGTATCTGTGTCAAAAAATTTAATATTTCATTCATAACACGTATGTGTGATTCATTTGGAGAGAAATCTGCAATACCCATGCATATATGTCAGAACTCAAGTTGTCTTCTCAAAATGAGAGAGTATGTTCTTGCTCGACTTTTAGAGTTAAATTGACCGAGAATAAGTGTTTGATTTGTAAAGTCAATACAAAGTTCACAGGTCTCTTGTTTCATGAAATAATATTATTTGTATTCCAGCAACGAGGTCCAAGCAAGAAGCGTTTCCATGACTACGACTCTGACGACAACGCCAGTGAAACGTCCAGCGTGTGTTCAGAACGCTCCTACAACTCGTACAGTGGGCGCACATCGGAAGTATGTCTTTTTTCACTTTCTTTAATTTACCTGAAAAATAACCACACACAGGGACTTATCATTTTCCTACATATAGTGAGAAATCTGTGACACAAAAAAGAATATTTGGGTAACCAGGGTAACCTAAATATTCGAAGCTCTGTGTTCTGAATGAACCTTATATAACTGAAATTTTTTTACATTTAAAGATTTTGTTAACACTTAAAAGATTTAATTCGTTGTAACCTAATCTTTCAAATATGTTGGTTGATGAAACAGTGATGCATCCAGGGGGTGGATTCTCTGGGTATTTACATACTACTCGCTCCTAAGAAAGGAAAAGTGATATGCAACAGTAAATTAATGACCTGTGTCAAGATAGCGTTGCTGTGTCCACATCAGAATTAATATATATTTCCTATCTGTAGTCAATATATGATCAACCTACGTAGTGGCCGCAGCCTCCTAAATGGCAAATTTCTGGATGCAACACTGGTAAAATAACTTTCTAATACATTCTCACCAACATGAGTTTTGATCAAGCTCTGCTGCTTATGTTTCAGTAATGTGATTTTCTATAGATGCAATACTAATGTAAGGTTTAAGGGCCTAAATTATGAACTAAATACTAATATTAGCCACTGACAAGCATGTTTGAGTGATGGCACTCTACTTGTTTACGCACACTCAGGCGGAATCCGACATGGATCGGAGAAATCGTCACCCGAAACTGAAGGTACAGCTCTTTCTACTGCATGTTGTGTGCACTCGGTACTCTATTTGTTTGGTGGGCTGCTATGGATGTACACCTAGGTCCAGTCGCTAGGGAGATATCTTCATCCTTTGTCTTGATTAGACTCCTCTAGTAGATAATATACACCCCATCATCCTCGTCTCATAGTTCTCAATTTATTATGTTCATAAATTAAATTTTGGAAAACAATTTCCAAGTATTGAAATTGTCAGTGCATCAGCTGAATTAAGGCGTTTTTTGAAATTTTGTCATTTTATTCACCCCAAATTCCAAAAAGCTGTGTAATAATTCAGCTGTTGCTTAGAATTAAAAAGATGTAATCCCGGATATCAGATTACCTGTGTATTTTTGGTAAATTGGAAATTTGTAAATTGTGATCTGTATTTTGTTATGAGTCATATGGTTTTGTGTACAAATGAATTAGGTTAATGTCAACAATCATCCATATCTGCCTGTTGTTATATGTTTTTGAGGTTTCTTTACAACATTTTAATATTTCCCTTTTGAAATTTGTTTGTTATTTTTGTTATTGATGACATTTTATAAAGACAATTGTAAATTCAAGAATTTTTTTTTAATGATAGTTTTGTTTTTCTGTGAACACTGATTGACAAGATGATTTTTCTTTTCAAAAGCGACAAAACCTGTTGCGGTATTCCCTAGATATGGTATTTACAGAAGAGGTAATCTGACTGCATGGTCTGACGTACCTATACTCCACTACTCGTTTCTTTATTTGTTGCTTGTCAGGCAGATGAGGTCCGCTCCTTGTTTATCTACACAGAGCAGCCAACAGTCAGATTCCTTCTTTTTAAAGTTCTCTTGCAGTCTATAGACTTTTACAGATTATATTTCATCAATTTATTTTGCAAAATCTTGTTGAGATATCCTCTGCACAATACATTCTTCATCCAATTCGAGGAAATCACTCATGATATGTCGTCTGAAGAGTCATCAGTCATGAGTTTATCAGACTTTTTTTTATTAACTAAGTTACTCGGCCCCACCTTTCGACCCAAACATTGTGTTAACTTTGCAGTGAATGAATGCATGATGCTCAGGATGATTTCAATGGGATGATTTTTCTTTTATTTTTATTTTCCAGGATTTTTTAAAGAAATTACTTAGGAATGTTTGAAGAATATGCCTTTGAAGCAAATTGTAGAAGATTTCTATGTTTTTTGCTACATATCAATACTGCTTTTTCTGAAAGCTCTCATACTTGCATTTAAAGCGCACAGAATAAAAAAAATTCAATCATAATCAAGGTAGTTTGCCATTTCAGTCAGTACATCATGTGAACAGTCTCCAACTTGATGAATTATCTCCAACTCTTTATCATCACGCAGTCATTTTTGTGCATCTTTATTTCTGTCAGTTTTAGTCCAGTATTGTGTTGTGGTACAAACTAGGACTATTGTAGTTCTTGTTCTTGTTGGACTATTGTAGTTCTTGTTCTTGTTCATCTGTAGTTCAGGAGCAGAGAATAGAAGCATCATCCGTAACTGCTCTACCAGCAATCAGGAATCTATCTCACATTTGATTGTACTTGATTCATCTAGCTCGTAATGGCAATAGAAATCTTATTCTACCACTTACGGTTAAACAGTGTGGCAATGTGGCACTGAACGCAATTTACTCATTTACTCTATGATTCATCTACTAAAGATGCGTTATTTTGACATATACAAGAGGTATAGAAGTGAGACACAGTGTGGTATGATTTTCAGATTGACAGACTCTGCTAATATTGTTGGTGAATTTCCCTCATTGACAGACTCTGCTAGTAGCCTAGTAATGTTGGTGAATTTCCCTCATGGACAGACTCTGCTAGTAATGTTGGTGAATTTCCCTCATTGACAGACTCTGCTAGTAATGTTGGTGAATTTCCCTCATGGACAGACTCTGCTAGTAATGTTGGTGAATGTTCCCTCATTGACCGACCGTGATGCTGATACTTGTGTGTATGTTTCAGGACATGCAGGAGATCATCGCACAGTTGGGCAGCGGCTCGTACACAGAGCGGAAAGAAGGGCTCATCTCACTCCAGCATCTACTCAGGATGAACAGATATCTTAGGTGAGTTTCGAATACTTATCTTAGGATGAACAGATATCTTAGGTGAGTTTCGAATACATATCTCAGGATGAACAGATATCTTAGGTAAGTTTCGAATATATATCTCGGGATGAACAGATATCTTAGGTGAGTTTTGAATATGTATATATCTCAGGATGAACAGATATCTTAGGTGAGTTTCGAATACATATCTCAGGATGAACAGATATCTTAGGTGAGTTTCGAATATATATATATCTCAGGATGAACAGATATCTTAGGTGAGTTTAGAATACATATCTCAGGATGAACAGATATCTTAGGTGAGTTTCGAATACATATCTCAGGATGAACAGATATCTTAGGTGAGTTTTGAATATATATATATATCTCAGGATGAACAGATATCTTAGGTGAGTTTCGAATATATATCTAAGGATGAACAGATATCTTAGGTGAGTTTCGAATACATATATCAGGATGAACAGATATCTTAGGTGAGTTTCGAATACATGTCTCAGGATTAACAGATATCTTAGGTGAGTTTCAAATACATATCTCAGGATGAACAGATATCTTAGGTGATTCTTTTTCAGAAGGGATCCTCCTTGGGGTACATATAGCATAAAAATCCTTATTTTTAACTTGATGACAGATTGTAACTTAATTTTTAAAAATAACAGTAAAAATAAGTTCAAAAAACACAAAATAAGTGTTTTCCGAACGTGTGACCACCCTGTGTAGAGCCCCATCCCAGTGCAAACCAAGGGACGTAACTCTATTCTCACCACTTATCAATCTGTCATCGAGCTGGCAAGACGTGTTTTGCAGTCGACGGTTAACTTGAGTTTTTCTTCTATTCTGAGAAAATGGACAAAGTGAAAGCTTCTGTATGTGTGGTAACCCCTTCTTATTCGTAGAGGCGAATGTTAGGTTACTTATATAGTGGTTTTTCGCGTTGTAACTTCGTTTTTCAATTCGCACGTGCTTCGACTTCACCGAGTAATGGCGGATGGAAAACGCTCAAAATGGCGGATGCTCAAACAAAATGCAATGTGTTAGTACTTTGCTATTTTGTATTGAGATCTGGTTGTTTTGGAGGTTCTTTATCGTGCTTCGCATTGTAGGGCAGCACTTTACTGACGAGGATTTCTCCCTTTTTGAATTTATTCATTCTCGGGGTTATCGTTTTCAGTCGGCAAGATATACTAGGTATTTCATGCTTTATTTCTTTCAGTGGCTTACTATTTATTACTTGCCTAGTGCTTAGTTATTATAGTATCGCCTCTGCGTGTTGTTTGTATGATGCACTTTTATCAAACATAAACATTGCACTTACACTCATGCACACCCCTGTACATTCTGTGTTTGACTTTGCAGTCATTCACCGAATGTGTGGGGTGCAAGGCCCGTTTGCCCCCGGCCGACAAGCACGACCGGTGCCTGGTGTGTCTCGTCGAGGACGAACATGACGAACAAGCCTGCCAGTTGTGTCTCAGCTTCACCCCCCGGGCCAAGAAGGAGAGGGGGATGGACATGATTTTCTATCGCAACCTCCAGAAGGCGGGCCAAGAACTTAAGGGTTCGGTCCCCCCCTCTAAGGAAAAGAGGAAGGGTAAGAAGGGTAAAGGCAAGCAAAAGGTTAGCTCCCCTCCTGCCCCCTCTTCCTCATCGGATGAGGTGGACATGGAGGTGGGGTCGCCTGCTGCAGGGGATGTATCAAGCCCCCCAGTTCTTTTACCTCAAACACTCACTACCAATGTTGCTATTAACCCTAATCCTAACTTGGATGCTGCGGCTATCTCCGCAATCATCCAGGGGCAAATGACGGGGATGGTGGGGACGATGATGGCACAGCTCCGTAAGGAGTTGACCGTCGTCGCCCTGCCGGATCTCGATGCTCCAGGGTCGGCTGGCACTAAAAATGTCGGTAAAGACCTCGGGTCCCCTACTGAACCGGGCGCAGGCCCCGGCAAGGTAGCAGGATCCGACGTAGGCACCCGAGAGACTGCTCCGGCTCTGCCTCGTACTCAAGCTAAACAAGTCCCTCCGACAGTGCAAGGTGCCGTGGTACCGAGCACGTCGGGGGGCACCGGTACCCCCAAAGGTAAGGGCTCCGGCGCTCCGGCGTCGGGGCCGTCGCTGCTTCGGGGACCGGCTCTGGTTCAGGAACGAGCGCCGGCGGGCAGAGCTGGGTTTCGCATCCCTCTCAAACGGACTGTCCGAGATAGGGCTTCGGATACTGGGTCGCTACTGAGTGGCTCCGGTACCGGGGACCTGTCGGAGGATGGCTCCGAGTATTCAGAGGAGGATGAGGAATCCGGCCGTGCTGTCTCGCTCGCCGAGCTTCTGAAGGAGACGCGTGACGGTATAGCGATCGCTATCCCTCAGACGCTTGTTCCCGTACCGGAGCAGGTCTCCGAGGATTTCCGTCTACCGGGGGAGGCTTTTGCTCCCAGCAAGCCTCCGGCGACCAGGCTCCGCGTTCTTGATAGCTTGTTGGTTGAGGCGATCAACCCTCTCCTGTCTGGTTCCCGTACAAAGGCTGATCTGCCTGAACTTAATAAGAGGTACCAGTTAGGAGAGGACGGTCTCTTCGACCTACCGGTTATCGACGAGTGCGTCCTGACCTCTGTCACCCTGTCTGGCGCTCAGGCGCAGCCTTCTCTAGGCAAACAGGGCCGGCGACTGCCTCCATTTCCGTCGCACGCTGCTATGTTTAAGGCCGAGTTCCGTGCCCATGAGGACACGTACAGGAACGGAGCCCAACAACTAAGGGTGGCGGTGCACGGGGCCTACCTTGCTGCTATGCAGGCTAAGGACCAGGCGGAGATGCAGGAAGTAGGCACTAAGGTGACTACATTCCAGAAGCAGCTGTCAGAGGTATCTAGCTATTTGGCCCGGGACTCAATTCGGAGTGCCGCGAGCCAGATAATGGGCGCAGTCATGGGGATGCGCCGGCTGTGGCTGTCGACGTCCAAGTACTCGCAGTCCACACGCCTCACACTACAGAACTTGCCTTACAGGTTGGGGTCCACCCTCTTCCCTGGATCGCAGGCTGTAGTTAAGGAAGCCGCCGAGCAAAAGGTTGCCTTCGAGGACTCTAAGGTGCTCCTCGAGGACCCAGCTCCGCAAGAGAAGCGAGTGCGGCTCTCCCCCCTTGATGGTCTCTACCCCACGCCGGGGGGTTCGAGCCAACCTTCTTGGAATGGCCCTATGGGCAACAAGAAGAAATTCAAGGGGAAGGGAAAGAAAGGGCAGAACCGCAGGGGCAATCATGGCCAGCGGAATTTTCGGAGCCGAGGAAAGCCAAACAAGCAATCCTAGGGTCTCCACTGCCTGTGTCACCACCCAAAAGTCTGGCAGCTCGAACGCTGCCGGAGACGGGGGTACACTGTCTTTCCGAGAATCTTCCAGTGGGCGGCAGACTATCTCACTTCGTCTCAGAGTGGGAGAAAGTCACCTCAAATACCTGGGTCCTGTCCACGCTCAGGGAGGGCCACTTACCACTTTGGAAGTACGACCCACCGACTTTCTCCGGGATACGGCACACGAAGGTGCCCGAGTTGCCCGAGAAGGCGGAAGTCCTTCGCGCCGAGGTGCAGGCTTTATTAGACAAAGCAGCCATCGAGGTAGTTCCACAGGGTCAGGAGCAGAGTGGTTATTACTCAACCTACTTCCTGGTACCCAAGAAGGACGGAGGGTTCAGACCGATTCTGAATTTAAAGTACCTGAATCGCAGTCTACAGGTTCCAACGTTCAAGATGGAAACCCTGAGGACAGTGATAGCGTCAGTAGAGAGGGGAGATTGGCTGTCGTCAATAGACCTCAAGGATGCTTATCTGCATGTTCCAATGCACCCCGAGTTCAAGGAGTTTCTTCGGTTCTCTTTCGACGGGACGTGTTACCAGTTCCGGGTACTTCCCTTCGGCATTTCAACTGCGCCGAGGGTGTTTACCAAACTGATGTTGGTACCGGCACAGGCCGCCAGGTCACGGGGCACGTGTTGTCATCCGTACCTGGACGATTGGCTGATAAGAGCCTTGTCTCGAGAACTGAATCAGGAGGCCACCCAGCAGGTGTTAGACATCTTGCTCAAGCTGGGTTGGATCATCAACCTGAAGAAGTCAGACATCGCCCCCAGGCAGGACCTGGTGTTTCTGGGCGCAAGGTTCGATACGGCCTCCGGTTCTGTATCCCTGGCCCCGGACAGGGTGTCCAGAGTGATCGGGGCAGTCCACTTGTTCCTTCAGTCGCCCACCCACACGGCCAGGACTTGGCTTCAGTTGCTGGGGCACATGGCGTCGACAGTGGACGTGGTTTGGAGAGCTCGCTTGAGTATGAGACCGGTTCAGCAAGCGCTGGCACGAATGTGGTCACACTCGGACAGCTTCGAGAAGGTTCTAACCACACCGGTTTGGGTGCTAGAGCACCTTCGGTGGTGGGTTTCCGAGAGCAACCTTCTCAAGGGTCTACCGCTAGAGCTTCCAACGCCTTCGGTCACCATCCAGACAGACGCCTCCCTATCAGGCTGGGGGGGTGTCCTGGAAGACCTGACAGCCTCGGGCCTTTGGTCTCAGGAGGAGTCGAAATTGCACATCAACGTGCTAGAGCTCAGAGCAGCTCGACGTGTGTTCGAGTGCTTCAAGGAGCGGATCGAGGGGCTTGTGGTTCGTCTAGAAATGGACAACCAGACAGCCCTGTCGTACATTCTGAAACAGGGCGGCACAGTGTCTCCATCTCTCCTTCAGGAGTCGTGGCAGTTCCTACTGTGGTGCGACCAGTTCAGCATTCAGGTGGTTCCTGTTTATCTCCCGGGAGTGGACAACGTCCGTGCGGACGCCTTGTCTCGGCGCATCCTAACACCTCACGAGTGGATGCTCGACCGGGGGATATTCGGAACTATCTCCCTGTTGTTCGGGTCGTTCCAGGTGGATCTGTTTGCGTCAGGGATGACGAATCAGATACCTGTGTTCTGCTCAAGAATACCAGATCCAAGGGCTCTAGCCAGAGACGCCTTCGCGATCGACTGGTCGGGCAGAGTACTGTGGGCGTTCCCTCCAGTTCCTCTGATCCCCAGGGTTCTTTCTCAGTTGACCAATCAACCAGCTCGCCTCCTAGTGCTAGTGGCACCACTTTGGACGGCTCAGAGTTGGTTCCCGTCCGTTCTCAGGTTTCTCGTACAGCCTCCTGTACTGTTACCCTCGAGACGAGACATACTATTTCAGGAAGGGGCACCACACCCGAATCCCAGGATTCAGTGGGTGGCTTGGCCACTGTCCGGAATCGCCTCCAGGAGAGCGGTATTCCTGCACGAGTTGCAGACACAATACTGGCTTCGAGGAGGGATTCGACAAACCTTCAGTATGAAGATCGATGGGCCTGTTATGCGCGCTGGTGTGGCGATAGAGGGCTACTCGATCCCTTTTCTACAGATCTAGTCGCTGTTTTGGAGTTCCTCCAGTCCAGGTTAGATGCTGGTTTAGCCGCATCGACCGTCAGGGGATACTCTACGGCTATTTCTGCTTTCCACGTACCAGTGGACGGTGCTCTTTTGGGATCGCATCCATTGGTGCAGCGCTTCCTAGCAGGTGTGGACAGGATACGTCCGGTTGTCCGGCTTATCAGCCCCACTTGGGACCTTTCATTTGTTTTGGATTGGCTCTCAGGTCCGGGGTTCAAAGATTTGAATGCACTATCGCTTCAACTTTTGACGTGGAAAACCGCCTTTTTGGTGGCTCTGGCGTCGGGCAGGCGGGTAGGCGATATTCATGCAATGTCAGCGGATCCCGAACTGACTGTCTTTCATAGAGACAGAGTCAGTATCAGACTGCCCGACAGCTATCGTCCCAAGGTTGACCACTCATTCCATGTGACGGCTCCTATCGAACTGCCGACTCTTATGCAGCCGGCCTCTTCGGGGTCCACTGGAAACCATGCCCACATTTTGGATGTGCGCAGGGTGTTAAAGACCTATATAAAACGTACCCGTAGTATCCGTAAAGACCAGCAGCTGTTCTGCTGTTACGGGGGTAGTAAGCCAGGTCTGCCGGCATCGAAGCAGTCGATCTCTAGATGGATCGTGTCTGCTATTGTGATGGGCTATGTACATAAGGGGTTAGAGCCCCCAGGTCAGCTGAAAGCTCACTCGGTTAGGGCGGTAGCGACGTCTAGGGCGTTCGCAGCGGCCCTGCCCATCGAAGAGATCTGCTCCGCCGCTATTTGGAGCCGGCCGAGCACGTTCATTCGACACTACCAACTAGACAGGCACTCTAGGGAACGTGCTCGGTTTGGTCAGTCGGTTCTCTCCGGTGGGCAGAGTTGAAACTCTCTAGCTGATTGAGCTTTCGAGTTACTTGTTGTTTGCAAGTTATTGTTCAGTTTGGTTCAGTTCAGTTCTTTTTCAGGACTAAAAACTAACTAAAAATTGTTCATTTTTTAACCAGTTATGGCACTGTTTTGGGCATTTTATCCCCGGCAGTAGGTGTCCCTGGGACACTGCCTCGTGGGAAGTACTTCCTCCTATTGTTCCCCATAGTCTCTTTGGAAAAAGGGTGGGGGGGGGGTATTTGGCCTCAGTAACGGTAATCAGGCTGGTTAGCCGTTTGGTTAGTCCCCAAGGGATCACCCGTCCTCAGCCCTCGGCGTGGGAGGTCACGTGATCTGGTAAGTGTGACACCTTTCTTGGATTGAGTAGAGCACTTTTTAGGGGTATTTAGTGTACAGACAGAATTCCACATCCTAAGTCTATCTTTGGGAGTCTGCCTTATGCTATATGTACCCCAAGGAGGATCCCTTCTGAAAAAGAATCGAACCAACCTGCAGAGGTTGCAGATTCTTTGAAGGGATCCTCCTTGGGGTACGGCCACCCACCTCCCCTTATTCTGTCTGACTTGGTCGGATTGATAAGTGGTGAGAATAGAGTTACGTCCCTTGGTTTGCACTGGGATGGGGCTCTACACAGGGTGGTCACACGTTCGGAAAACACTTATTTTGTGTTTTTTTAACTTATTTTTACTGTTATTTTTAAAAATTAAGTTACAATCTGTCATCAAGTTAAAAATAAGGATTTTTATGCTATATGTACCCCAAGGAGGATCCCTTCAAAGAATCTGCAACCTCTGCAGGTTGGTTCGAGTTTCTAATACATATCTCAGGATAAACAGATATCTTAGGTGAGTTTCGAATACATATCTCAGGATAAACAGATATCTTAGGTGAGTTTCGAATATATACTGGGCCGTTATTCTCGAAACGTTTGTAGCCCTACAAACTTCTTTAGCCCATTCTTAACACATGGGTTAAGATCAAAGTTAAGAATTCTTAAGGCTACGAATGTTTCGAGAATAGGGGCCCAGATATCTTAGGTGAGTTTTGAATAATTAGTAAGGAATTTGGTTATCTTCTGGGTACTCAAGTAAGATTCAAGTTAAATTGAATAATGAATATTCGTACCCAATATATATATTCTTACATGAGATATTCATGTGAACATTTAGATTTTGTTTTAATCAGAGTTTTTATTTTCCTGTTTTCTTTTTCAGTCGTGTAGAGTTGAAAAAAGTAACAGAAATTTTTACAAGAATGTTTCACGATCCACATAGCAAAGTAAGTATTGAAGTGTAAGGAGTCAAATAAATTTAATGTTGCTCACTTACTGTATCTCATAATCAAAATCAATTAGAAGACATTTCATTATGAATTTTATCAGTAAAAATAAATATGTAAGTAAAATCTCAGATAGAAGTCTATCACCAAGATTCTTCATTCTCAAAATGATCTGTCATAAACTATGTATCTTAACATTTTAATTGTCGAGTTAATTAGTGCCACACCATTTTGAGCAGCCAATTTAGGAGATTTACAAATGTTAACGATGAGAACCAGTGGCTAGAGAGAGGTTATCCAGGAATGTTCTGGGATGCGCAAGTAAAGGGTTAAGGAGCTGCATAATCAGGCTGTATTTTGAGGATAAGAAAACTTAGGGGTTACTCTTCTTAGTGTATAAATGCAGTTCTCCCGTTGTATCGTTGTTCCCTGTCTGCAGGTGTTCAGTATATTCCTGGACACGCTGGTGGAGCTGGTGGGTCTGCACTGTCGAGACCTGCTGGACTGGCTCTACATCCTCCTCACTAGACTCCTCAACAAGACCGGCGCTGACATGCTCGGATCTGTCTACGCCAAACTACAGAAAGCTTTAGATACTGTTAGGTATGTGCTCATGTTCACTTTATATCGTAACTTATAGTGAGATTGTTTGCTTCAAAATCTTAACAGTGTTTAAATGTTAAAAGTGCAGAAATAAACTGAGGTCACACTTTTTGCACAAAATATATATACATATATGTTGACTCGTTCATATGAGGATTGAAATTAAATTTGTGTAACTTTTATAACCTTTCATGATTATATTCTCATAACATTTAAAGAAAACAGTTTTTGATTATAACCTACATGATATTTTTATTTTGTAGAGAAAACTTTCCCAGTGATCATCAGTTTAACACAATTACCAAGTTCATCATAGATTCCACTCAGTCCCCGAACCTGAAGGTGAGTACCGCCATGCGTCTCGGAATGCTTCACAATGGATGTTGCTTATAACATTGCCTTATTTAGGTTCAGTTCATTGCAGCAAGCTGATTGATTTGCCAAATTATGTTCATACATTAGCAAAATGCATGCAAAATGTAAGTCTCAGTTGAGAGACATTTTCAACATAGAAACTTGAATGCATCCTAGGCTGAAGAAGATAATACAAGAAACTCGAGACTAGTTGACACTTCAGAGATCTATACCCATAAGAGTGTGAATCTAGAATAGCAAAGAATGTTTCAGTGAAGGCCTGATCTCAGTGTATGATTTGTTGTTACAACTTGTAGTATTCCATCTGTAGTATGTATAATACTGTAAACATCTAAATGAAAGCGTGCCAGGTCGAGTCTGACATGCTAATTGATCACCACTCTAGATACAGAAGTAATCTTTATGTTTCGGCTGTTTTCTGTCTACTAGTGTTATAAAACTGGAAACTACTTGTCATGAATACTTGGTGTTCTCACCTCACAAAGTGAGTTGAATTGAATAGATTCAGTGTGTGTAATAAAGCCCCTCCGACAGCCCAGATTCTGTTAGCTTCAGGAGGTTTTTCTTAAATTTTGTCAAAATTGACAAAATAACACTTTTGGGCTTGTTACTGTTCATGCTTGTTTCACTGTAAAGTTGTAACAACAAATCATACTGTGTGAATCAGGCTCAATATAATAGCTTTATCTATAGAGTTTGAATATAGAATAGAGATGAATGGACGTTTTGAAATATAGTCCAGAATTTGAAAATATAAATATGCATATGTGGATTATGATCAGATGTATTTGCGTAAGCTGAGTTCAAAAAAATTAATTAATATTATTGTCATTTTCTTTCTCTTGTCTGGCCATAATAGCAAAAGGTAATATAATCAGTGTCTGTTCCGGCATGGATTGGGTTGTTATCTAAGGGAGACAACTCTGTGTGCTTAATGTTTGCCATGTCCTGTGTTGTGGTTCACGTTTCAACAATCATTGCTTCGAGATGTGTGCAGAGCACGGAATATTCCGATGTTGATGTGCTTGGTTATCATTTGTATCACTGCTGCATGAAGCCAACTTATGCACAGAAATTTGTTTACATCTGTCGTTTACATCTGTCGTTTATGTTATTTACTGTGCTGTGTCAATATTTCGAAGGGCCTTTCATTATGAGTCTTTTTTTGTTTGTTTAAATTTGATTTGATGTTGCAGATTAAAGTATTTATTAAAGGTTATTTTTCTTTTGTGAGTCTTGAAATCTTTTTATTCAGTAAGTAAATCTTCTCAGATTGATATAAAATACTGGGGTTTATGTGTATAATTATGATTACTATGTTTTGCTTTAAACAAATTAACTCTTGGTTTGTTTATTCTTTTTGGAATGGTAATACTGTAAAAATGTTGACTTCAACTCCATTTAGATTTTGCACCATCAAACTTTTCAAGTCATTTTCATTATTCTTTCACATATAATTATGATACATAAGATACATTAAATGCTAAGTTTGTTATTATTTAGATTTTACCATTATTGTAGTTTAATTTCTAAACAAGTTTGTCAGTCTTTATGCCAACTTGACTTGCTTTGGTTGTCATTGTTTTTTTGTCAGTGATTGTCGGTGTTCGTTGCATTTTTGGAAACTAATTGCAAGTTTTCAAAAGAATTTTTGGCCAATGAGTAAAGTTCTTCATAATACCTTATGAAATGTTTGAAACTAAGATCTTGTGTTTTGGAGTGAAAGTTGTCTGGATGACTTACGGATTAATTAATTGCACAATTGCACTGCTGATTTTTTATCAACCAATTGAATTTAATGTGTTTGGTGAACAGTGCATGTTCATTCAGGATTTTGTTCTTTAGTGACGAAGGTATCAACAGAAATATGAACTATAAACTGCGATATGAACTATAAATATTTTACAAGTTGTATGTTTCTATATCTTCGAATATTAATTCTAAAGCCTACCAGACCTATAAGGCAAGATGGGCTTATAGCATGGACTGGTGTCCGGCCAGCATGTTGTCGGTTGTCCCACTCAAACCTTCTTTGACTCTTCTCCAGGAACAAGTATTGCTTAGAAATTTTTAGGATATCATTTTTGTTGGATGGAGACCCAAATTTTGAAAAATTACATGGCCATACTCACGTAAAGGGGCAAGGCATGGGTGAATTGTGATCACATTGGTCTCCGGTTTCAAATAAACCAAATATCATGTACCGTAGTCTCGCGGGTATAAGACCAGGGGGGCCAGGCAAACAAACATCTTGAAAACAAGGGTTAGGGCTTTTAGATAGGAGAGACTCCAACTCTGATGAAAATTCATATGGAGAGTGTAAGACAGTCAGAATAGTGTTTTTTTGTTGTTGTGGTTTTTGACACTTAACTTGAAATCATATTATAGATTTATGTAATGTATGACCATGGAACATCTGGCAAAGATGAGGGTGGGCTATAACCTGAGAATAACCCCAACCAGTACAAGCCCTGAAAAGTGGGGGTGGTCTAAGGCTCTGTGGTCTTATACCCGGGAGCATACGGTATGTGGCACCGTTAATAAGAAAATAGAGGCATTTTATTATCTTTCTCTGGCCGGTCTTCACAGATACAGCCAAGCATTGTGTATTGATTATTGTTTTATGTATTGACAGTGTAGTTTGAATCCATGTGCCGACAAACAAATTTAACTAGTTATAACTGGAGAAAACACAAACCCTGATGAGCTACAGAGCCAAAAGCTTTCATTTTAAAAACTATACAATGTGTGATCCTTTTCCATTAGAAATACATGTACATGCCATTTAGGAAGTGAATGAATGTGATGTTTTTATATTTGGGATCACCTTATCTGCAATTCTTATACTCACCAGTTGATGGACTTTGTTTTTTAACGAGGCCTCGGTAGCTGAATGGGTAAGCTGTTGAGATATTAAGTGCTTGCCATTTGGTGCCTGACTATGAGGTTGTGGGTCTGAATCCTGCAATTCATTGGTCCCGAAAAAGTAAAAGAGTCTGTACTAAATGCCTTGCAGATAGTTTTATCCCCTATATGAAAATGTGACATTTGTTCCCTGAGTAATACATTAATGAAAACACACTTCTTCATGTTCTTCGCAGTATTGAGATCATGACGTTTTGATCATATTGTCCATGTCAGATGTTGATATTTGTATGATCCTTTGTTGCAGGTTAAAATAGCCATGTTGAATTACCTCAATAGTCTAGTAGTGAGCATGTCGTCATCAGACTTTGTAAATACGATGGACGTCAGGTTAGCAGTCTCTAGAATCATCACCTGGACCACCGAACCAAAGAATGCAGAAGTTAGAAAAGTAAGCAGCAAACGAGCACTTCTACAATGCTTGTATGAAATAACATCAGCAGATCCAACCCCTTTTGAAATATTGTGCATTTAAATTTAGTGACAACCCCCGTCACCCGTCAATTCATGTTCAAGATATTTTTTACTATTTAAATTATTCTCATTTAGAGATGAAAATATTATGTCTTTGGTTATTGTCCAAAGTTCCAAGAAGCTGATGAGCTCTTGTAGTTTTGGTTGATGTACACACAGGAGTAGTGAAGGCGTAGTTCTGTATGTTCTTGATGTTGTTTCTTGCAGGCGGCCCAGTTAGTGCTTATCGGTCTGTTCAATCTGAACGCACCGGAGTTCTCCCTCATGCTGTCTGCCTTGCCTAAAGCATTCCAAGTAAGTATTCTGATATACTGACACTTATTCCCTGTATACATGCAGCCTTTGTGCTTGATGGTCATGTGATAGACAGTATGAAAGTATTAAATGTATTATCACAATGGCTCAATAAGTAATTGGTTATTCCTTATGCAGGATGTCACGATACCTTAGAATTGTTAATAAACTCTATAGACATGCACAGACTGAAAATTATTTTCTTCTTCTTGCAACATATTCAATGAATTTAAAATAAGTAGACTAATAAAGCTAAACATTAAGCTTGTTAAGGAGTCTCTCCTCTCCCCTAGCTACTGTTCACTCTGACCACCTATTTCAGGATGGTGCCACAAAGATATTACACAACCACATCCGAACGACGAGTGAGCCCATGGACGTGTTGTCGCCAAGGAACGTAGCAAGCCCCGCCCAGCAACGGAGTCGTCCTCCCTCACGGTCCAGTATCGGTCACCCCGACTCCTTCGAGACGGAGAATCTCAACCCCGAAGACATCTACAATTCCATAAAGAAGACGTCTGCAGACATCCAGAATCTGAGCATCAACAGCAAACTCGACCACTACGACGACATCAAGAAGAAGAGAGACTTCACATCACAGGACTCCGGGATCCAGGATCTGCGTAACGACAGCCCAGACGGAGTGGACAGCAAGAGGGCGCTGCACTACAACCCCTCACACTATCAGGAGGAGGTGCGCAGTCGGGTACGTCTACATGGGTGGCTCGGGAGGAGTGAACCCTGTACTTGAAGCTGCATTACTGACACTTTTCATAGGACAATAGCCTGGTTTCAATGTGACACATGTATATGACTCCTTGTATGCTGTGTAAACCTTGTACTTGCTGGTATAGTAGTTGAAGCTGCTATGGTGCCTGAATGACACATTCCAATTCATGACAATAGCCAAGTTTCAATATGACACATATGACTACTTTATTCACATGAAGTTTGTTTTCATGAATTGGAATAATAAATGACAAAAAATATTATTCAATAAGGTCTCAATAAACAAACCACAATTATATTTCGCTGTTACTTGACTTTCTAAGACTCTGAAAGAGTCTGATATTTTGAACAAAATATGCACATATAGCAAACCTGCCTTAAATTAACTATTATTTGTACTTGCAGAACGCAATGAATGGGTACAACAACAAACTGTCACTAGCTGAAGCTGTGTATGATTCAGAAAGTGATTTTTTCCATAAAGGTAAGTTGAGTCTCATCTTATGCATGTCCATTTTCACTAGGCATTCATTTCTTCCCATTATGAGATAATCAAGCTATTTCATAAGGTGACAATGACAATTTTATGAATCTCCATGAAATAAAAAAAATGAAAATTGTTGATATTAAAATTTAATAATTTTCCATCTTTCAACTTATTGATTTTAAAAAGCAATTTCAACGAGTATTAAGCCCAACTGTAGCCATCTACATATATATATATATATACATACTTATATATCATTCTCATCATGTCCGTGTAGTTGTTGATAGTGGTGGTTTATCGTGAAACTGGATTATTTTCTGTGATGTTGTTGTTGATCAACTGTCATACCACAGTATTTTCTATTCAGTTGACCCAAACCCTGACCTCGAGCGTTATCGTAATTATTATATTTTGAATACCCTTGATTTTCCGCTAGCTCCGTGGCATACCCTGTTGCTAGGGTCCCCTTCCTACGGTGAGGATAATGGACTTGGACCTGAGTATCCCTCAGTCTCTCTCTCTCATCTCCATTTGTGTTCACGGCATAACAGCAACACTCGTACACTCTCCGCCAAAATATCCTCTCCTGTTTTGGTTTAGAGATACTGTATCATATATTACTACCCATAGAGTGAAACTCAAATGGTGCAATACTTTCTTGTCAATGCACATATTAATTTTGCCAAGGGACCATTGTTTCAGCGTGTGTTGCTGTATTTCAATGTCTGTTACATCATAAGACAACTTCACTGCTCATTTTTAATATTTATCAATATCTCTAGTTACCATCTCTTATAAAATGCAACATAATTATTACATTGACGTAATCTGATGAAGGCATAACCTTATTGACAAATAACTACCTGAAAAAGTTCTGTTATTTGAAGTCAGCATTTATTCAAATTCTTCAGTTTTAACATATCTTACTTTTACTGAAATAGAACTATGCAGAAAAGGTGGTTGATCCCAATTTATAAGGCTGGTGGAATGTAATAAAATTGATTTATTAAGAGATAGCATTTTTTAAAAAAGTTATGAGGCCTTAGTTTAAAGGGGAGGTTCTATCAGGGTATTTATTGAAACAAAATTCGAGGGGCTCATTCCTGTTAAACATGCATGTTATTAAACCATGATTATTACTCAATCTAGTTGAAACAGGGTAACATTTTACTGCACAAAAACAAGATCCCATAGATTCCACTCTTTAACCGTCTCCCTGCTGTAGGCTGCATATGCAGACCACAAGTTATTGATTTATTGACACGTCACAGTCAGTGACTGTATTGACTCTTTTACTTGAATATGACAAGCTGGGGGACACAACAAAAACAAGAAAATTCCTTGTAAGACAGTCAATAGTGAACTGAATATAGACCTCTTGCCAATGTTGAGTTGTGCGTGTGGAGTGTTGCTGGACGTGGCCGACTGTTGAACGTGTTGCTCTTCTTCTTCACCTCCAGCATGTTGGTGGGGGTCGTCTGGATACGGGTCGTTGTTACAATCAGTTGTCTTCATCTCCTTGTCAATGTTTGATATTTAATTAACTTACGAATTTGACAAGTTTCTCATCTCATGCACCCCGACTCCATGTTGTGAACCCATTCTCATCTCACTCTGAAAGTTGCACCATTTACTGTTGAATGACTTTGAATTTCATTTCTCAGTGTTGTAAGCTATGTTACAATGTCACGGTAGCACTTCATGTATCTGAGCACTTTATTGTTGGAAAATTGTATTTGTTGACATTAAACTGTATATTTACACATAATCATTCAAATAAATGAAGTTAAGTTTTTTTGCATGAAGAATACTGCTATCAATTATTCAATGCTTCCATTTGGTTTTTGTAACCATTTTTGTAAATTGTACAATATTATGCTTTGTTTTAGGCATGACAAGATATGTCTTACATGATTGAGTTGACTTACGTTGCTGCTTGCTACATTTGCATGCATTAATGTCTGATCTCATCATCATCATCATCATCATCATATATTTATTGAAACACCTCTTCCATTGAAGCTGAAAATAAAATTTTAAAAAATGGTTTAAGGATGAGAACAAATTCATTTCTCACTTTAAAAAAATTGTCATTTATGACAATATAGTGTATGAAATACCCTTTGACCTAGCTCAATAGTGTAATTTTGTCAATCTTTGAGACAAAATTAACATAAGCCAGAAATAAGCCCTGTCAGAGAGGCCTTATTTGATACAATGTGACACTACTTTCCCTTTCTCTGGAGGAGGTGTAAATACAAGCTGTGTTTATCTGTTCACTAACGTCTCTGCTGTTGACGTAGGTTCTTCTCCGGATCAAGGGGAGCTAATCAGTGAAATCCTCAGTGAACTCTCTAACCACAATGAAAGGTAACACCCAGCAATTTCCTTACACATTCTATTATGAGAGCTCATTTATCATGACATTGCTCGTTTTTTTATTGAAAAAAGTTCTTTTCATTCTGTTTTTATTTTTATTTTATTATTTGCCAAACTATTCATTGTATAAGTATTATTTATCCGAACCATACATTCTTTATCGACCTCAAATTATTGTTCATGTTATCTCTTGAATTCTTTAAGTCCATTATAAGCACTTAATACTCAGCATATAAGATACTCTTAGGTATTTTACTATCCTTAATTAAAGAATGCCAACTTGGGTTCCATTACACAAACAATTCTTAGGGTTAAAATCAATTGTAGCCCATTGATTTGAGGTTCAATCAATCGTCAGTGTTTTGAGGAACGGCACCCAGCATTACAAACCTTCCTTTTGGTTATATGATTATATAAATTCCCTTTCTATTGTTTCACAGTTTTATTATTCCCTATATTTGCTCTTACTGCCAATCGAAAGTCATTGCTTTGACGGTTAATTCACGTTACTTGTTTTGTACTGTTGCCCCTCATTATTGATATATTAAATGATCTTGTGTGGTAGGAACGCTGAGCGTCAGAAGGCGATGATCACTCTGATGGAGCTGACCCGAGACGACCAGTTCGGACTGTGGGACGAGCACTTCAAGACCATCCTCCTCATCCTCCTGGAGACACTCGGAGACAATGACGTGAGTGTCAACTGTTAGGCCACCATAGCATAACTGATCTAGGCTTACTAATAAATGATAAAGATTTATGTATATTTTCTAGGCCACAAGCTCTAAGTACATACTACAGTCAGGCCTCCATAATCCGAACGCTTCCGTTTTTCATCAAAAACATTCGGATAGTGAAATGTTCGGATTACTGAGTACTGAGGACTACTAAAGAGATTAGTTTGGTTACATCTTCTTACTGTTCGGAAACTGCGAGATTCGGATTGTCGGTGGCCGGATTATCGCGGTTTGACTGTATTTAAGAAATTGAAGACGAGTTGGCGTTTTGTCATAAAAAAAATATTTTTTTGTCTACGATAAAGCACAACAACGAGTCTTCTATTTTTTATATGAGATGCCATAAAACAATTACTCACTTTTATATAAAAACGTTGAGATATTATGTTAATATTATTATGTTTATTTCCTCAGGGCCAGATACGCTCGCTGGCTATCAAGGTACTGCGAGAGATCCTGAAGAAACAGCCGGACCGCTTCAAGGATTACTCGGAGCTCACAATACTGAGAGTGCTGGAGGCACACAAGGATCCTGCTAAAGAGGTGGGTCTCCTCGTCATCCTCATGTCCATCCATACTCTCATCTCTTACACTCTGACCATGTGTTTCTATCTAGTTGGGACTATCATTTAGCACAAAGTCTCCAATTGTACAAGTGCAAACCCAGGCTTTGGAAAAATTGTCTAAGGTTTTCTAAAATGGCATTTGTCAAAGCAATGTCTATTTGAAAAGACACAAGACATGTTTTGTGGTCTCTATCACAATTAAGCTTATGATTTTTGGGTGACATTGTGGATTTTCTGACAGTTACACAACTCCATTACATTTGGAATCTTGCAAATCTAGCAAGACTTGGATTCATGTTTCAAGAGAGATAAGAAATCCATTAAAATCAAACTTTGTGGAGACACAAATGTTTTCAATGATAAAAGTACAAGACTTTTGTAGTTGCCCGATTTCAAGTTTGCAATGATCAATCTGGTCACATTATCATGCTTTAAAAGAAAACAAAAACAAGAATATAAGTTTAACTTTATAATGGTCTTGCAGAATCTTAAGCCCTGTTCTTTAAGTTTATATGTAATGTGAATAACCTATAAATAATGGACTTTATAACATTGGTTTAGTTTTCTGATATGAACTTGAAGGTAGGTGACATCTTCCTCTATCAAAATACATTCTTCATTGTCACTACATTCATCGTCAGTCCGTCCGTCAGTCCGTCCGTTATACCCAACAGCTACTTGAGATTCTGCAAGGTCCATGCTTTTCTTTAAAACTATTTCTTTATTTAATTTTTCAATGAAGCAGTCATAAAATATCACAATATTTTTCAAGAAATTATCATTGCTACATAAGTAAATAATCGGCAATGAATATTGACATTTAGCAATGATATATCAGTGAATAAAACAAATTTCAAGTTTAATACAATGACAATATTTGACATCACTGAGAGTAGTGAAGATTTTTGTATGATCACAGTGACCAGATTGACATTCAACTATACCGGTAAATCGGATACTTGTTAGTACTATATAAAAACCTTCTTGTTAACATTCTATTATAGATATAATATTTATAGCTTGTCTAATTGGATAATTTCATTGAGTTAGATGGGTTAAATTCACAAGCAACGTGGACTTTATCGTGGACTTTGTTTATCGCAATGTCTAGATTGAATTGAACCTATGATAGTTACAACTTACAGTTATGTAAATACTTTCATACACATGTCTTTGGTCTGTTTATAAAGATGTGCTGGTTATGGCTCTCAAATCAATTCCACTGATATTCACTGTTCTGTTTGGAATGATAAATTTAAAGCCTCAGGCCTGAAAGGTCGAAAGGGCTTATGGCATGGCGTCTGACCGCAAGTTTTTCGCTTTTCGACTTCTCCAAAATCAGTGACTGTATAGAGCTGAAATTTTATGTACATACTCCTTTACCAAAGGAGATTCTAAATTGTAGATTTGATGACACTGTTACCCAAAATATGGGTCACAGGGGTCACAATCTACAAACCTGTTTTCATCTTCTCATTACATGAAGTACTTGAAATTTGTCTGATAAATACTTCTGGAAAATTTACATTTTAAAACTAATTTATTTGATTGATGTAAGCCAAATGAGCTACAAAGCCAATGGCTCTATTTTTCAGTAAAATCTCTTATATAAGTTAAGTCATCCAAGGCCTACTGCTCCAAATAATCGCAGGCCTACGCTGTTACATCTAAACCAGCAACTCTATCACCTTAATACGGAAAGGAGACACCACTAGTGACATTGGCCAGCTTTATCACGTCTTATTAACGAGAGTGCTCTACCCTGCCTCCACAAAGCTGGTGGAGCGTACCAGCCAGGTGTAGAGAGTGCAGTGTTACTGATTTGTGAGTCTCCACAACAGTGCCAGAAACTGAGGGGGATGCACAGGGTTGGAAGAATTTTGCATTTGAATATGAACCCTGTGGTCCACATATGGACAAGATCAAATCTTTGTGGAAACAAAATCATGTGACGCAGCGTATATCTTATAAATAGATAGACCTACCGGTATCAGGATGTAATCTTCATTTTCTTTCCTTTGTAGATTGATACCTCAATCATGTAGTTGCTCATTTGTTTTTTCACTTTCATCCAAGTTTTGGTGATAGTTTTGTCAGTAAACTCACATTTTCGTATTTTATCTCCAATGTGAGGCACATTATCCTTTCACATTTACACCATTGTTCATCCATTCACTTTGTAGTCACTTGCTGTTTATTTTGTTACATGTTGAGTCCCATGATACTAGGCTCTATTATTCGCTTCACAGGAATGTTTAGACACTTTATAATAATATGATAAGCAAATCAGCTTACTCGCTTTCTGATTCCTACATGGGTCACTGATGTTACTGAAATAATTTATCATCTTTGAAATCTTTATATTAAGCCTGAAAGACATTCTCGTTTTAGTATCGGTGTCTTATTTCACTGGTTTGTCCTCCCTGACTTCGCTCTTGATGCTTGTCCTTACAGTTCTTAGTATATTAGGCTGGTGTCACGTAGGTTTCAAATCTGACACCAAGTGTCGTACAAACGTACCTGCACTTTCATTTGATGTTAGCTTTATGCACTTCTTAAGTTCATCCTATGCGAAACCGTGAAACGTATCACCAAAAGGGATGGGATTTAATCTTAGGAATTATTAAGTTAAAAAGGTAATGTAATTATCAAGTCATAAAAGTCTAGTTGATCGGTAAACTAACCGAGGAACAAAGGTTTATTTCTGCATTAAGTGACTGATTATGGAGCAGTTAGCAGAATTAATTACATGAGTGACCTGTTTGTGCACAGACCGTGTGATATCACTTACAGCACATACATCTAACACAGTTTAGCTGAACAAAGGATGGATTTGTCTCCATGTGTCTGTCGAGTAGCTGCAGAAACAGACATGGGTGACATGTGTTGACTCTTTGTACTGCTAAGTGCAGTTAGATAAGGTATAACATACTAGAGCAAAGGGACGTCGAGGAAGACACAAAAAATTAAACTGGACGAGACCATCTGCAACTCCTTAGAAATTGGTTAATGAAGGTATAAAGACAACAGCTTTGAGAAATAGATACATACTGAGTGAAAAATCATCTGCAATTCCCGAGACATCTCCCATCTGCCATCTGATAGTGGTATATGAAATAAGTTCGAAAATAACCAACCTAAAACTGTTGCATTGTCTAGTTTTGTTGTAGTAAAGGTTACCAGCCCAGGATAAAATGTACAAGATTACAGACACCCATATGCACCTTCTCTACTCGGCCAACTAGATTCTTACTCCTAAGAGATCTTTCTTCTCCTCTTGAGGATATTTGTTTCCTCCCACCAGGCAGGAGGTCTTGCTGCCACTTCCCTGTACACACAATACCTCTTGATGTCAGACCACAGACACCCAGCCTGACATCTTCATCCTCACTCCCCAGTCAACCTCTCAATGTCTGTTTGTCCCTGTCTGTTTCTGTATCTGACACTTGGTACACCTCTCATGTACTTTCTGATTGTCTGTCAGCTTCTCTCAGTAACTTACAGCATCCATCTACAACCCTATGAATCTGTTTGTACTATTCTGTACTTCATATGTTTCCCTGTACCCTCGTCTCTCTCGTTGCTGTTCTCTCTCTATCTCTGTAGTCTGTCAATATCCTTCCACATAAACTGTTGTTCATAGCCTGCTGTTTAAACTATCCTGTAAACTTATGAACTCAGTTGATTACAAGAATTAAATGGGGGATTAGACTATACATACCCATTATTCCCCACTGTAAACGGAGGTTGAGACCCAGGTAAGTATCTGGCCTACACTTGTGGATGGCCATTCTTGAAACGTAGACTCCTTGGAAATCAAATAGCTTTTATAGGGCTACAAATCTTTCAACACCAAGTTCACTTACACTAAGGATGTGTCACTGACCGAGATCTGTTGGTGTTCCTGTTGCAGGTGGTTCTGTCGGCGGAGGCGTGTGCGGAGACGCTGGCGATGGCAATCCCCGCGGAGCAGTGCATGCGGATACTGAACCAGATCGTACAAACTGCCCACTACCCAGTCATCCTCGCCGGCATCAAGATGCAGACCAAGGTAGGCTGTCTTTCTTACAGAGTTTTGACATCGGTTGTCATTTCATTGTCAAGCAGGTTATAATTATTTTTTCGCCGCTAATGGCTGCGATATTGCCAAAATGACGTTAAACAATAACTCGCTCACTATAATTATTTTAATATGAAATTCTTTCAGCATGATATTGTTTCCATTCTTGAGGTTTCAAACTTCACAAATAAAACAATAGGATTATGATGACACAGTGTATGCTTTTTGAACAAATGTTCCTTCAAATTTTACACTGTGCAGTCACAATGTCCCATATATTTGTTCAGTTTTATGCTGTAAAGGATAATTGACTCTAATGTCCAAAATTCCCTGACTGGATACATTATAAGGATTCATGACACTGCTTTCCTCCCATGTACAGGTGGTGGAGAGACTAGACAAGGATATTCTAGAGGGGATGCTGCCAGATGCTGTCCCCGGCTTACTCAGGGTACGTCGCCTACATCTGCACCTCACACACTCACATTCTTTGCCACCCATCTTTTAACATTGATTGGGAATATAGCATTGTTTTGATGCAACGCAGTTTAGGAATTCAGTTGATTTAGATTATACATATCTTGTCTTGTCCAGACATCATGTTTATATTAACAAATAAGTTCCTTTACCATCTTCTTACATGGGACAGTAAAGAACAATCTTAACACACAGAGTCCTCTGAGAGAAAAACTGCTCTATAGAAGAATTATGCATTATTATTATTATTAACACTAATACAAATTTTCATTATAATGACCAGCCTATTTAGTATCAGAATCCAAGATAATGAAAATTATCATGAAAAAGAAAAGATGAATATTATAAAATGATTTTGTAACACTTATTTCAGTGATTTGATAAGTTGAGAGCTCTTTAAAAATACAATCATTTCTCGATGAATCGAGATAAAATGTGCAATTTTATACTATTTATTGCTGTTACACTTCCATAGAGGCACAAAACAATAAGGGGCCGGTCTTTTTAGACGCAAATAAGGTAGCTATGGAGATTTAAATCAAGCCTTTTCCATGCTTGTTGCTGCATCTAAAGGTTGTGTTTGTGCCTGCAGGGTTATGATGCTCAGGAGAGCATGGTTCGGAAGGCCAGCGTGTTCTGTCTAGTAGCAATACATACATCAGTCGGCGAGGTTCTGCGTCCCTACATACAGGAGCTGTCCGGGAGCAAGGTATGATCGTCATTCATAATCAGCTTCATTGAAAGTTCATAAATAGATATGTAAAGCGTAATATAGTGATATGGTTTCTACTTGATTTATTCATATGGATAGTTGAAAGATTTTAGAACTTTGTTGTCAATTTCACTATAGTATCTGATTGCATAAAAAGATCCCACTAGCAGAGAAAAAATAAACTTGGATTAAGTCAGTGACTAGTGGTGATCGTGAATTGTTATTCATATTTCAAGTGATTAAGAATTTTGTGAAATGTTATCTCGATTAAACTATAAACTTCCCTAGCCTGTTGGTTTAGATGAGCGCAGCCTTTGATGGCCTTTGAGAAGTAGAATGTAAAAGATTTTCTGGATAACATTTTCTTTTGTGAAGAAAAGAAGTGTATAGTGAATCTTCACAATAAACAAAATGTTATCCAGAAAAGGAGGGTTTTTTTTTTAGATGTACCTTGATATTTTCATTTCTAAATGTCGGCAATGCATGAATAGATATTATTCCAAAGCACTATTTCTTCTTTGTGTCCAGATGAAGCTGTTGAACCTTTACATTAAGAAAGCTCAGTCTCACAAGGACGACCCGCGCAGTGTCCAGTCTCCCATCATGTCAGACACATGACGTGCTTCGTCTCTAAATTAGCCAATCAGAGTGCTCTATTCCTCTATCAAGACTTCAAACAGCCAATCAGAAACACCCACCAGACTGATCTCCACAGTGCTTGATATTGACTGGGTGTAGTGGCGTGTCGTCTGTCTGTGAGTCTGTTAGTTCAGCTGGTATTGGACAGCAATGAGCTTGCTTCACGTGCCAGCTTATCTTGAAGCCCCTGACCAACACTGTGATGCTAGCTAGCATATCCATTTCCACTATGGAGTGGAGAGATGAAGTGAAACAAGTCTTTTATGTGTCCTTGTGATATATCTCATCCCGAATGTGTGTGTCATCTGAGTTACTGCACGCGACACTGTTTGGGTTTGAAGATGAACCGTGTCTTGATGCAAACAAGTCACTTTTATGTATGGTGTAAACAGTACATATTCATCAGAAACATCGCCATTTTATCTTTACATGACTTGATTTTCAAACTTGTAATGATTCTGTTTTTATCTAAACATGATTTTAGCCTGGCACTGCTTCTGTCCAAAGTTTGTATCACCATGCTTCCAGTTTTAGCAATATGAGAAGAAAAGATTAAGATGTTTTAGCAATAAGGTAAGATCGCGAGCGGCTCAAAAGTGAAAATAAATCAATGGTTTCAGATATTCAAGATACTGTGTACAGCAGTAGAAAGAAGGAATATTACTAGAACTATTACTGGACCATCTAGAGGAATGTATGTATACACACACACATGTAGTGTTGCTAGGCTGATGGTGTGTACTTATATGGTGTGCTATCCGGACACGAGATGTAATGTGGTGTTGAGAGTAGGCGATGTAACTTCACCATATTCCTAGACAGAAGTGTATTGATGAGATTAAACCTTCTGTATCTGCAATCATTGATGAGGTATGTCGGTCACAGGGTCTACCAGAAACGCAGAACTCGTATCAGTGAGATCGATCTCGCATGTATCTTCTCAATTACTTACTGGAGTACATACGTACATCTATATTATTGTATATGGAGGACTCACTATATTACCAGAAATGTATCAAACGTAACGACGATCATCTACAGGCTAGTTCTGCTACCGAGCTAGTGTCAAACTGTATCATACTGTATATAGATCTCTGTAAAGCTACAATTGTACATTTTATTCAGAGTGGCCTAGCCATGTGGTTTGAACAGGAAGGACGATTCCTTCCCTCCTCTCAAAAATGAAGGCACAGTTGGGTTCCGAGCTGTGTGAGATTCCGCCAGTAAGCAGTGGGCGAACCTGGACCTAAAGAAAGCATCTTTTCTATTTATTGTGCATGCCCTGTAAGCTGCTGTAGCCTAGTCGACTTGATATGACATGACGCGACAAACGGTTGAATCGATTTTGCATGGATTTGTGGAGAGTTTGTGAGAGAGTTTGCGTGAGTGGATCTAGCCACTGGTTACTGGCAGATAGATGGAAGGTGGATGTGTGCATGGAGTGACTGTAATGTCTGACTGTAGAGCGAGATGTTGCTGTGACCCTTTTAGTGATTGTACATGCCTCTGTTGGACAGCTGTGTATACATATTGTAGCATCTGTGTCAGTTTTATCTTGTCTTATGTCACGTCTTTAATATATGCTACAATTATTATTATTATATTGATGATATGGCATGTTCTGCTAATAAACACAAATCTTAAACTTCTTTTATTTTCTGTGTTCTCTTTATCATACTTGAAGATTCTGTACTATTGATACACAGCTCAAATAATATTAAAAGGTGGAATTTGGTTGATCAAAAACATCACTCCTAGAGTAAACTCTGTTCAAGGAGTTGGTGGTGTGTATGGGTTCAACAGATCACAGATAGGCTAGGTCCTGAACAAACAAATGTGAAAAGAACCTTGGACTGATGGAGCAACACATAATGATAAGTGATGAGTGTTAGATACAGCAGTCCAGATGCGGACGTCTCCACCCTGCACCTTCAGGATGGTTGTGATTGTCAAAACCATGAATCACCTTAGGAGAAATCACTGATTGTGAATACATGAAGTATCACAGTAAACTATTTGGATGGTTGAGTATCAGATTCATGTGGATGCGGCAGATAGAGGAAGATCTGATTGTATTTACAAATGATGAACAAGTGAAATGGACTGAGAGGGAGAGACCAGGAACTCCCGAGAACAATCATCTCATCTGTGTCTGTAACATCAGGAACGTGGAAACAAATGATTCCGAATGCATTCATAATGGTGACCTTTTTATAAGTAATGATTTTATTGGTCCCACTAATGACTGCATGTGATGATAAGTAGCCTCTTGAAAAAAAAAAGAGTTTCATAATGGTAACGGCAATATTGTGTAACTGTTAATATAGTATTCCTCTGAACAAGGCTAATTTTAATCAGACTGAACTAGAATGCTAAATATACTGCCTTGCAGAAAGCAACCATCAACAATTCTGAAGGTAAATGTTAACAGGAGCAGGAAATTATGTCTTCACAATAAACTCGTCCTGTCTCGGTAAAACGTATATGCTCCGCTCCACTTAGTTCCCTTGTTATTGACATGACAGTAGAATATATTTATTCACACATGTATCAACATGACACCTAATACTGGGTGATTTTATCATACAGTGTATGAAGTAATTGAATATTAAACTGTTAGATTTACAGTGTTTGAACTTATTCCCAGTAATATCGTTGACCTAATATGATCACATCTATTTGAATGTTATTGTTCACATAAACAGAAGATATTATAACGGTGTACGTATATTACTCTCGCTGTCACATTCAGCTCAGCATTCGTGAAAGGAAAGACTTCAAGATTCTCTGCCTCACCTGTCAGTCGTTCTACATGTCAGGACCGTCCTACCTTCAAAACTTACTGATGCCTACTCTCCGAAAATAAATCATCATCAGAACAACTGTTACTTTCTGTCCCAAGCAATAAGCTAAAACAATTTCCTATGCAACAGCATGTCTTTGGAACTTTCTTATAATTAAGTTAAATCCTCTTCTTTCCAAAATTCATTCAAAGTCCAAGATCTTTTTTATACGTTACAAGTGACTTTCAGTTATCTGAACCTGCCATATGTAGCCTATATAGTTTTAACTAATCTCAGTAAGCTTTCAGTATATACTTGAAACGAAATGAAAGTTTATTCTGTCAAAAAGGCCACAGGCCCATAGCACAAAACATGTCAATTTTAAGTTAGAAATATAATTATGTTTTACAAAGTATAACATAAACACTTGACCCAATAGAAAACCCTTTGACATATAAAGGCGCTATATAAATGATCTAATAATCTCGGCCGGATCGCTGTACTCAGCCACCAATGTTAACTCACTATCATGGGAAACACAACCTCACACCAAAACTGCACCACCACCACCATATGGCACAGTAAGTCTGATGTTCCTCGGTACGTAGTGAGTGTCTCTTTTTCTCCAGCATCTTATGAAACTTCTCTCGTCGCTCGAATGGATCTCCTCCAGATCCGCAAGTTGCAGTTCTCATGTGCTCGAAACCATTCCAGACGATAAGTCAGAGGAGGGCCTCCCCTGGACTTGAATTTAGTGCGCATGCCTTCCCTGCCTCCACCGAGAGATGTCTCCTTTGGTTGTCCTGACCTTGGTCTTGGCTGTAACGCCATGTTTTCAGACAAGTATACTGATGACAGATAGGTTAAAGACCCAGCTGTCTTCCAATTTCTTATTTTGACACTCAAACAACATACATCCCAACTAATTATAAGTTCAAAGTGTTTTCTACACGAGTGCATGTATATTTGTATTTCATGAACGACACCATTGTCATAAATGTAGTATGCCACTGACAAAATATTGATGTTCTATTTATTGTCAATGTCACAAAGTTGGGGCGAAACACGCAATTTTTCAAAGTCGACTTCCAGGAACGGGTTGGCTACCCGTCGTCCTATCCTTTAGAATGGAATTTAGTTTTGCCTATAGGACGCGGTATTAAAACGTTTGAACGCAATATGACTGTCTTCGTATGTAATTGAAAGTTTGCACACTGGTCGAAGTGACGGTAGACCGCTATATATATTTAGTTGTAGTTACAACTTTAATATTGATTTTTTGGCATAAGGAACGTGTACGAGGGCCATTCAAAAGGTCCAACTTGAAGTAATGGCTCTTGTTGATACACTTATTTTCCATATTTTCGAAGCTCTATTAGCTCTAAGATAGTCGTAAGTGCTATAAATAAACATTGACTAACGACTATCTTAGCACTAAGACAGCTTCGAAAATATGGGTCCTGGTTCGTCGATTTTGAAACATGGCATTTCCATCGTGGAAGAAACTTGATATCAGGTCTGATACATAGGAGTCTCCAGTAAAGGCCCTTTTCAAAATACATAGAGAATATTGGTCTTTCTGATCACGTGTGGCGCGGCCATGAGTGAAAATATATAACTTTTCTACCTCACGAGATGAGATAAACATGGTATTTGTCAAGAAAAACAAAACAAATTTTATATTTATTATATAACCAAATCCTTGCATATTCACCGAAATCGACTTGCATTTACGTTAAGTCGGCTCCAGAATGAGCCTGTCGCCTCAGCAACAATGTGACATCATGAACGTGTCATGACGTCACGTCATTGTTATATTTTTCACTAGTGACTGATAACACGGTTTATTTTCATTGATAGATCCCGGTATTTCACCTGCAATCATATAATAAATTTTCATTGTTGGCTCTTTGTCTTTAACTCTGGTTAAAATGATGGATCCATGTTTCACCCCGTGTCACCATTTCCTCTAAATCATCTGGATTGGCCTTGAAGTGAACCAGCAGTGTAATGGAAGAACGTCTGTTCATCTGACAACGTTATTGACGACATCTTGCTCATCTGAAAATATTCCAACACTACCCCTCTGCTGCTAACATATAACCATGGATTAGGAAGGGGAATCTAAAGTTTTTGGACCATGTCTTCGGTAATTTCATTTTGAGTAGTTGATCACTGCATGTTGCTCATGTTTCTAGTGGTAGTCGCCTACTGCACTTGGCCACCTCGACGTGGTTAGGATCAACGATAGAAGAGTTCGCTTTGTTCGTGTAAGAGGTGGTAATATACAATGAACAAATGCGGTCACTACTTCAATTTAATTGGGGCTTACAACTTTTTGAATGGCCCTCGGAGGAGAATCCCCAGGACGATATGGTATTCCTCTGCTACAGACAACACTTAGCCTATTGAGTAAAACATATCGAAAAGCCGTTTCCATTTCAACATGAAAAGTTGGTAATCATCATGATACAGTGTCCCAATCATAGCAATGCTTTCATCTTACTGTAAGTTTTCTTCTACGTTTACGTTTCTTGTACTGACTTGCTTTATATTCTATAAATTGGCTGCAGTGCCACATTTAAATTCAGTGCAGTGCCTGCATGGTTTGACGATTGAAGCCAACACTCGCAGATTCACCTATTTTCATTGCCACAATAGTTATCAGGTTTTCTCCCTGCAGTGATAGTAACCGTCGTGATATGAGTTAAATACTTCCACGTTAAACCTCACCTCAACTTGACATCTTCGAATGACTACAGAGACCTGGAGCTGGAGCTGGAGTGGGAGCTGGTGTATGAAGATCTATTTAATGACACGATCAAAGGTATTGAGAAAGTCATGTCAAGAAATGATTCAGAGAAAATAAAAAGGCCCCGATCTTGTTAAACAGTTGACCATTCTTTGGTTACTTAATTAATTCGTCGATTTGAAATGTTCATCGACATATTGAAATCTGAATGATAATGTGATGATAATTCTAACATGCTTTCCGCGTAAAGATATTGTTGCAATGGTGTTGACAAATTCGGTTATATTTATGTTTCAGAGACTTCATATTTTACTACAGTAAATATTTTTAATCTGATAAGTAGAGTGAATTTCTATTTGGAGATGTTTTGGTCCCAACACAACAGTGGTGCTTATAACAGTTGATGATCTTTTACATTATGTAAAATCAACACTTTTATAGATCAATGAACTCCTTGTTTAATAAACTCGAGTGACCTTTGAGTTCCATTTTCCCCGTTTGAACCACCATAATACTCTAAAAACATTCCAAATTGAAGCTTGTCTTCAAATTTCTGGCACGACTCCAGTGAAAACACGACGGCAAGGGTGTCTCCTTACACCCTACGTATTTCTTTAATCCACGACCACGATCAGTCAGATTTGAAAATGTAAAACAAAATAGCGTAAGTACAATTTGATCTAAGATAAACAGTGATTTGTCAGGATCTGTTTACGAGGGTGTCAGTGACGGCCTTTTGACACTCTAGCCGCGTCTCGCACGACCTCCCCCTTCATCCAACGAGATTACCCCAGCTTCTGGAATCTGCAGTTCGGGAGTGATATAGGAATTACTGCTTGGGTGGGAGGAAGCCCGGCACGACACTCTCTCTCTCTCAGTACACTCAGTCTTCTGATATACTGCTCTTACTTCACAATTTAGTAAAACATAAAAATAACATACCACCAAATACAGAACAGTTTTTTTCTTACCGTATTGTAGGATCTATAACGAAAACTCACAGCCTTTGGAAAAAAAGATCATCAATTGCACTTTTTTCGTCTTTATGTGATGTCCGAGAGGCTCTAATATGTGATAAAGTCCGACCGGGTTCATTTATGATTGCAAAACCATACAATAAGAATTACTCTAATATATGCAATATAAAATTAATCTACAACTTCCACGGGAAATGAAGAGCCAAAATAAGCGAAACATTAAGTGAGTAAATAAGGGACTGGCAGTGATATTATGCTACCAGATATTCAATAACATGGTCAACGTATCATGCCTTGGCGGCATCACTCGTTATTCATATATATAAAAACAGCAAGTGTCAATTTCTAAAATTGGTTGGAAGGCTCGACATATATATTTTATGAAGATGTCATAAAAGTAAACTGCATGATGAAACATGTTGAAGAAACAGTACATCCGCTGTATTTTGCGGAATTTGAATTTTCTTAGGTACTCCGTACATTTATATAATTAATTCTCCTAAAAAGCCGATTAACAATGAATATATATTATCTGAGCGAGAGCGAGGGATAAAAGTTATATGTGCACATGTGCTCGTATCGAAACTATCAACTCAGTTATTTTCAACCATATTGTTAAATTAAACACACATTAGCTATTAGTTCATTAAAGTAAAACAACAAGGTGTCTTTTGGAAATTTTCTAGTCCGTGCATTCAATGTATTTAGTTAACTTGTACATGAAGGGACAAAGACACATTTCAATGACAAATCGATGAACTTTTACTTTTTACATCATATATCATAAGAACATGAATATTTTCTGGATAACAACTTCTTTAATGTGTATATTCACATTAAAGAAGTTGTTATCCAGAAAATATTCATGTTCTTATGTATACCACTTCTAAATGCCCTTCAAAGACCTCATATATCATGTATTTCAACATTTATATTTTTATTTAGTTTAATGATGAATACATGTTTTTAAAAAGAAGTTACTTTAACTTTGAAATTAACATAATTAATCCTTCGAACATGTCCTTTTTACAACATACTTTTATTTTTTATCAGGAAAGAAGAATAAGTAGTTTAGTGCTAACATTTTTTCAAATTATGAACACGATATCAATTCATCGAACAAAATATAATTTTCACAATCTACCCTATAAGAATAGAACAATGCGTAAGTTGTACTAAACCAACATCAGACCTTTGAGAGACCGCCCGCCTCGGAATTAGAGATTAAAAAAGCAAGGGAGATACTCGATATCCCTGCTGTACCCCAATCTCAGAGCTGTCCATGCTGAAAACACGAATAGACGCAACGCGATCTGTCCCCACTCGTGAACTTTATTTTATCTCACAGAGCACAGATTAATAGACACTTGAACTGGATTAAATCCTCTTTTCACTAAATGATAGGGATTTCTCCTCAAGGAGGTATAAGTATGGCCCAGTGTAAACATGTAAACCTTTAGTATTTGCCGAATACATCCTCGGGAATCGATTTTCACCTAAATGCCTGTTACAGTTGATATACTAGACGCCTCAATTTTGCCACATGCAACTGAAATATAGTTTTTACAAAAGCCTTTACATAAATTTATCTTACGTTTATTCAGACGTGTAATCAATAAACCATTTAATGTGTATCATTTTAAGAAAGGATGGTTTTTAAAACCTAAAGAGGATTACTATATGTGAGTAATGATTTACTTTAAAACGTTATTTCAGTACACTTTTAATCCCTGAAAAATGCGTGCCCAGATGATGTATACTCCACACAATATTTCAAATAAACTTGGCATTTCTTTAACTGTATATGAATCATGTGTCTCAACACCCTGTCTCTTGAAGACCGGATCTGATAGTTGATCGTGTCCGAACAAAGGCTCGATGTCTCTGTCAACACGAGCGACACAATGCATGGCTGCAGCGTGCTATGATACGGTGGCTGTTCTCACCTTCGAGTTCAGAGCCATCTGCTTAAAAACCTATTAAGCACGATTCGACATGTTCTGTCACGAAAATATTTGTGTTGCCGGGAACGTTCAAGTTTAAAGTTTGAATACAGAGGATCAGGGAAAATATTGACAAGTTGTACTCGCTCTGTAAAAATAAACACTTGCTATTGATTCTGAGTACGCTATCATATACAGTTTCAACCCCATTGCAAGCAATTAAGGACCGTCGGTACAGAAGCTTAACAGTTAGTGTAGGATGACTGTCCCCTGCCGCGGCCCCCTTTCCATTTCTCTATACGAAATGTCGCTGTTCTAAGATGTATTTGTATAAACGAAAATAGTTTAAAAAATTATTAAACTGGTCATATTTTCAGTTTATTCTTGTACATTTGTATTCAATCATAAACAATATGAATACAAAATGCATTTATAATAATCAGCAGTTTCTATTATTCTGCTTTGTATTACGAAGATAAAAGCTCGATAGTGATCGTAATGGTTGTTTGGGTGGATGTGGACAAAGAGGATATTTTCTCTGTAAAGAACACATTTGGTTTCATGAATTGGCAGCGGAAGTCACAGCACCCTTTTGTTTTCAAATATGTTCCTTTTCCTAGTGATACTAAAAAAAATGACAATATCCGATTTAAATATAGCAGTTACGAGATATGCTGTTCAGAGTTATCTGCCCTGTTTTTGAAGATGACGTAAAGACGCCCCCGTTCTGACTTCGGATGTGCAGTCAGTTCTTAATTCTTTGAAACTGTACCTGTCATCGGAATGTAACATATGGTATGGCTATACCCAACTTTACACTAAAATATTGCAATGAGGACCTAGAATAGGGAAATGTACGCTTTGGTTAGATATAAATATTATATTTCTTATCTCAAGAGCCTTAAAATGTTTTTATTTATATTGTCAATTACATAATTAAGTAGTATTTTAAAGTATTACATGTAGGGACACTTTTATAAGCAGAATTGTATTTCAAATTCAATGTCAATTGTTGAATATATCAGTCTTTTCTTAGTTCATTATGTTTATTACAATTAATGATAAAATAACATTTGCTGTAAATGTGTAATGTGGTAACACAATATTTACATGATATATCATTAAGAAACACAGACAACTCTTACTTCAAGGTTCGAATCCATAAACCCGTTTATGTTCATGCAGGTGCGGTCTATAAATCTTATCTGTAAAGAAGGAGAAACCCATTCTGATACAAAATAAATGAATGGTTTTCACGCAAATAATGTAATTTGCATGTTAAACCCTGGTATTATTGTATTATACAAGCATATATATTTATAAATATTTTCCCTTTGAAAAATATGTCTTTGTCGGTCTGTTTGTTAACTAAAGTAAACAAATAATATCAAATAAATAAATTTATGAACATGGCAATGACGAAATATTTAGATGGAAAATGTTTTGAGTCAAACGGGTGTGTAGATGTTTTGATTTGACTCTGTAGTGACGCGGGTCAGCTCATTGATAAAAAAGGGGTGGGCAGCACTACTCAGACAGTTGGTGCACTAAGCTGATCGATTATCTCTTTTGGGAATTCTGTGTTTTGGGAATTCTGTATTTTGGAAAGTCTGTATTTTTGGAATCCTTATTCTGGAAAGTCTGTATTTGGGAATTCTGTCTTTTGGGAATTCTGTCTTTTGGGAATTCTGTATTTGGGAATTCTGTCTTTTGGGAATTCTGTATTTTGGAAAGTCTGTATTTTTGGAATCCTTATTTTGGAAATTCTGTATTTTGGAAAATCTGTATTTTGGAAAATCTGTATTTTGGGAATTCTGTATTTTGGGAATTCTTCTTTTAGGAATTATGTCTCATGGAATTCTTTATTTTGGGAATCGTGTATTTTATGGAGTGAATCATTAATTAAAGGCATCAAATTCAGCGTGTACCCGGATATGCCGCGAATCTGCCCATGCGATAAATGTATGTATATTCTCTTTTCTATTACCTTTTCATGATATTATGTTTCATTTTCCACAATGACCCATTGTTGGATTATTCACGAGTTTCCCTACCACAACAACTTCAGTTGAAGAGGTAATAGTTTCAGGAGAACTACTCCAACACTTCCCCAGGTTCATCGCAGCCATTGTTACTGTGAGTAGATGAACATGCCCACAAATGCCCGATATTATGCCCGTCACAAGCCCGACTCAACTGATAAACACCTTGCTTTCATTGACATAAAGCATACGACTCTTGTCATTTTCTGCAAGGTGAGCCCACCACCGATATTAACCACACGACAATAAGGCTATGTTCGCCCACCACTGGTGTAACCACACAACAATAAGCCACGGAGCGTATAGCGACTACAGGAGCATCCCTCCCCGTTGAAGCATCTGCAGGAGAGCATGGCGGGAGTCCTCCTCATCTCCTCGCTCCTCAAGCACCAACTGGGCCTAACTTGTACTCCACAGATAGGGCTTAACCTCCCTGTATGCATGACTAGACGTTCAAGGGGGTGGCTGAGCTCGCTATATGGGGTATATAGTGTATATCCATACTCCCTGGTTATCCCCAGTGCGCTCAGCCTCTCAGCGTCTCGCTCACAATGGCTATGGATTAAGATACAAGGTATCAAAGAAGATAGAGAAGTTTAGTGAGGAGAGATGGTACAGCTCGAGTATATCATATGGAGCTGTCGGGAGATATCATCTAGAGGAATGATTGCAAAGCGTTGATCTGTCCAACACTCGGATCTTTTCAGCAAGTGCGGTCTATAAATCTTATGTTTATGACAGACAGGCCAACTTCTATTAAGCATATATACACGCCAGGTCTTCTTTCATTATACATCAGATTTACGATTTGATGTTTCCATTTGTGACATGTATAAAAGATACCATCATCGTAAATTGTATGATCTAATACCCTTAAACAGGATCATATACGCTTCAACTACGGATTAGTTTATGTGCAAATCCCACGTGTGCCTGGTGTTACAGGATGTGCAGGACATGTTTACCATGTTGGCAAATACCTCGTGTCGTATATATATATATATATATATATATATATATATATATATATATATATATATATATATATATATATATATATATATATATATATATATATATATATATTTGATTTTTAATTTGTTATGGTGTTAATTGCTAATATGTTTATGACAAGTTGCAATGATTACATCGTTTTACAATGTCTAGCATTCTCCAGAGTTTATAGATCAACTACTCAAATATGAAGTACACTTATCTACAAACTTTGGAATGTAAGGAAATCTACTCAAATTGTATTCAATATTTAATTCTTCTAGAGATAGACTATTGTCATCGTCAATCATAATGTTTCTTAAATTTTATGCACTTTTCTTCACAGTTAAGTTAAAAAAAACTGTTCGCCACCAATCAAGCTCAACGTATTAGTATTGTACCAAAGAGATTGATTTATAACTTTAGGGCAACTCTTCTCGTCCTGACAGCATATTGATAAACACTTCATCCACGTATCAACAACATCCCACCTGACAGCATATTGATAAACACTTCATCCATGTATCAACAACATCCCACCAGACAGCATATTGATAAACACTTCATCCATGTATCAACAACATCCCACCTGACAGCATATTGATAAATACTTCATCCATGTCTCAACAACATCCCACCTGACAGCATATTGATGAACACTTCATCCACGTCTCAACAACATCCCACCTGACAGCATATTGAGAAACACTTCATCCACGTCTCAACAACATCCCGCCTGACAGCATATTGAGAAACACTTCATCCACGTCTCAACAACATCCCACCTGACAGTATATTGAGAAACACTTCATCCACGTCTCAACAACATCCCACCTGACAGTATATTGAGAAACACTTCATCCACGTCTCAACAACATCCCACCAGACAGCATATTGAGAAACACTTCATCCACGTCTCAACAACATCCCACCTGACAGCATATTGAGAAACACTTCATCCACGTCTCAACAACATCCCACCTGACAGCATATTGATAAATACTTCATCCATGTCTCAACAACATCCCACCTGACAGCATATTGATAAACACTTCATCCATGTATCAACAACATCCCACCTGACAGCATATTGATAAACACTTCATCCATGTCTCAACAACATCCCACCTGACAGCATATTGATAAACACTTCATCCACGTCACAACAACATCCCACCTGACAGCATATTGATAACCACTTCATCCATGTCTCAACAACATCCCACCTGACAGCATATTGATAACCACTTCATCCATGTCTCAACAACATCCCACCTGACAGCATATTGATAAATACTTCATCCATGTCTCAACAACATCCCACCTGACAGCATATTGATAAACACTTCATCCATGTCTCAACAACATCCCACCTGACAGCATATTGATAAACACTTCATCCATGTATCAACAACATCCCACCTGACAGCATATTGATAAATACTTCATCCATGTCTCAACAACATCCCACCTGACAGCATATTGAGAAACACTTCATCCACGTCTCAACAACATCCCACCTGACAGCATATTGATAAACACTTCATCCATGTATCAACAACATCCCACCTGACAGCATATTGATAAACACTTCATCCATGTATCAACAACATCCCACCTGACAGCATATTGATAAACACTTCATCCATGTATCAACAACATCCCACCAGACAGCATATTGATAAACACTTCACCCATGTCTCAACAACATCCCACCAGACAGCATATTGATAAACACTTCATCCATGTATCAACAACATCTCACCCGACAGCATATTGATAAACACTTCATCCATGTATCAACAACATCCCACCAGACAGCATATTGATAAATACTTCATCCATGTCTCAACAACATCCCACCTGACAGCATATTGATAAACATTTCATCCACGTCTCAACAACATCCCGCCTGACAGCATATTGATAAATACTTCATCCATGTCTCAACAACATCCCACCTGACAGCATATTGATAAACACTTCATCCATGTATCAACAACATCCCACCAGACAGCATATTGATAAATACTTCATCCACGTCACAACAACATCCCACCTGACAGCATATTGATAAACATTTCATCCACGTCTCAACAACATCCCGCCTGACAGCATATTGAGAAACACTTCATCCACGTCTCAACAACATCCCACCTGACAGCATATTGATAAATACTTCATCCATGTCTCAACAACATCCCACCTGACAGCATATTGATAAACACTTCATCCATGTATCAACAACATCCCACCAGACAGCATATTGATAAATACTTCATCCATGTCTCAACAACATCCCACCTGACAGCATATTGATAAACATTTCATCCACGTCTCAACAACATCCCGCCTGACAGCATATTGAGAAACACTTCATCCACGTCTCAACAACATCCCACCTGACAGTATATTGATAAACACTTCATCCATGTATCAACAACATCCCACCTGACAGCATATTGATAAACACTTCATCCATGTATCAACAACATCCCACCAGACAGCATATTGATAAACACTTCACCCATGTCTCAACAACATCCCACCAGACAGCATATTGATAAACACTTCATCCATGTATCAACAACATCTCACCCGACAGCATATTGATAAACACTTCATCCATGTATCAACAACATCCCACCAGACAGCATATTGATAAATACTTCATCCATGTCTCAACAACATCCCACCTGACAGCATATTGATAAACATTTCATCCACGTCTCAACAACATCCCGCCTGACAGCATATTGAGAAACACTTCATCCACGTCTCAACAACATCCCACCTGACAGCATATTGAGAAACACTTCATCCACGTCACAACAACATCCCACCTGACAGCATATTGAGAAACACTTCATCCACGTCACAACAACATCCCACCTGACAGTATATTGAGAAACACTTCATCCACGTCACAACAACATCCCACCTGACAGTATATTGAGAAACACTTCATCCACGTCACAACAACATCCCACCTGACAGTATATTGAGAAACACTTCATCCACGTCACAACAACATCCCACCTGACAGTATATTGAGAAACACTTCATCCACGTCACAACAACATCCCACCTGACAGTATATTGAGAAACACTTCATCCACGTCACAACAACATCCCACCAGACAGCATATTGATAAACACTTCATCCATGTATCAACAACATCTCACCCGACAGCATATTGATAAACACTTCATCCATGTATCAACAACATCCCACCAGACAGCATATTGATAAATACTTCATTCATGTCTCAACAACATCCCACCTGACAGCATATTGATAAACACTTCATCCATGTATCAACAACATCTCACCTGACAGCATATTGATGAACACTTCATCCACGTCTCAACAACATCTCACCCGACAGCATATTGATAAATACTTCACCCATGTCTCAACAACATCCCACCTGACAGCATATTGATGAACACTTCATCCACGTCTCAACAACATCCCGCCTGACAGCATATTGATAAACACTTCATCCACGTCTCAACAACATCCCACCTGACAGCATATTGATAAACACTTCATCCACGTCTCAACAACATCCCACCTGACAGTATATTGAGAAACACTTCATCCACGTCTCAACAACATCCCACCTGACAGCATATTGATAAACACTTCATCCACGTCTCAACAACATCCCACCTGACAGTATATTGAGAAACACTTCATCCACGTCTCAACAACATCCCACCTGACAGCATATTGATGAACACTTCATCCACGTCTCAACAACATCCCACCTGACAGCATATTGATAAACACTTCATCCACGTCTCAACAACATCCCACCTGACAGCATATTGATAAACACTTCATCCACGTCTCAACAACATCCCACCTGACAGCATATTGATGAACACTTCATCCACGTCTCAACAACATCCCACCTGACAGCATATTGATAAACACTTCATCCACGTCTCAACAACATCCCACCTGACAGCATATTGATGAACACTTCATCCACGTCTCAACAACATCCCACCTGACAGTATATTGAGAAACACTTCATCCACGTCACAACAACATCCCACCTGACAGTATATTGAGAAACACTTCATCCACGTCACAACAACATCCCACCTGACAGTATATTGAGAAACACTTCATCCACGTCACAACAACATCCCACCAGACAGCATATTGATAAACACTTCATCCATGTATCAACAACATCTCACCTGACAGCATATTGATAAACACTTCATCCATGTATCAACAACATCTCACCAGACAGCATATTGATAAATACTTCATCCACGTCTCAACAACATCCCACCTGACAGCATATTGATAAACATTTCATCCACGTCTCAACAACATCCCGCCTGACAGCATATTGAGAAACACTTCATCCACGTCACAACAACATCCCACCTGACAGTATATTGAGAAACACTTCATCCACGTCACAACAACATCCCACCAGACAGCATATTGATAAACACTTCATCCATGTATCAACAACATCTCACCTGACAGCATATTGATAAACACTTCATCCATGTATCAACAACATCCCACCTGACAGCATATTGATGAACACTTCATCCACGTCTCAACAACATCCCACCTGACAGTATATTGAGAAACACTTCATCCACGTCACAACAACATCCCACCTGACAGCATATTGATGAACACTTCATCCACGTCTCAACAACATCCCACCCGACAGCATATTGATAAACACTTCATCCATGTCTCAACAACATCCCACCTGACAGTATATTGAGAAACACTTCATCCACGTCTCAACAACATCCCACCTGACAGTATATTGAGAAACACTTCATCCACGTCACAACAACATCCCACCTGACAGTATATTGAGAAACACTTCATCCACGTCACAACAACATCCCACCAGACAGCATATTGATAAACACTTCATCCATGTATCAACAACATCTCACCTGACAGCATATTGATAAACACTTCATCCATGTATCAACAACATCTCACCAGACAGCATATTGATAAATACTTCACCCATGTCTCAACAACATCCCACCTGACAGCATATTGATGAACACTTCATCCACGTCTCAACAACATCCCACCTGACAGCATATTGAGAAACATTTCATCCACGTCACAACAACATCCCACCTGACAGCATATTGATAAACATTTCATCCACGTCACAACAACATCCCACCAGACAGCATATTGATGAACACTTCATCCATGTCTCAACAACATCCCACCTGACAGCATATTGATAAACACTTCATCCACGTCACAACAACATCCCACCAGACAGCATATTGATAACCACTTCATCCATGTCTCAACAACATCCCACCTGACAGCATATTGATAAACACTTCATCCATGTCTCAACAACATCCCACCTGACAGCATATTGATAAATACTTCACCCATCTCTCAACAACATCCCTGACAGCATATTGATAAATACTTCATCCATGTCTCAACAACATCCCACGAGGAGAGGGGAGGATAGTCTGTAAGTTGGGGTATGTGTTTCTAATCCCTTTTCTCAGTGAATAAAATATGTTAAACCAAAACCAAGCCATAACCTCTGAATATTTGGAATATCCCCGCTATTGATATAAAGACAGTTTGTGTTTATATCGTATATAAACAATATATGATTGCAAAATTCCAGATTTTGAATTTTGAAAATATTGTCAAAACAGCGATTCGAACCCCTGTGGGACTAGTCCTGCTCCATGACTGTGTAAAAGGATAAGAGTCATTGATACAGTCTAGATCTTTATTCAGCAAGTCTAGATAAACTGAATACACAGTGGAGGTTTCAACAATTTATTGGAAATAAAAGTGACACAGAAACATGTATCCAATTATCCGATTAGATTATCAAGATAGCAAAGCCATAAAAATGTTTAGTCTATGGAATTGAAAGTATTGAAAATATATAATCAAAAGGATGAATTAAGGTCATTTTGTGTTTAGTTTAGTTTCCGTCGGCGTTGGCGTTCCCATTATTTCCTACTTGACCAATCTTCACCAAATTTGGTATACAGCCTCCCCACATCATGTAGATGTGCTTTTTTGGTGGTTTCAGCTTTTAAGATTGTATTTGTTTCTGTTTTCATGGCAAACATTTGGACAAATTTCTAAAAATATGTTTACCAATCCTCATCACATTAGGTATACCTCCTGCCCATATGATGTAGATGTGCCTTTTGGGGATTTGAACTTTTAAATAAAAATCTGTTTCCATGGCAACATTTTAGACTTTGTCTTTTTGAAGGGTAGGGTCTGTTTCCGGAGCAGAAATCTAAAACTACTTGACGAATCCTGATAGAATTTGGTACAGTACCTAATCATATCATGTATGTGCCTTTTGGCGTTACACTTTTTCAATTCAATTTTATTTCTGTTTCCATTTGGTCTTTCTCTTTCAGAAGGGCAATAATTGGAATTGAATTTTAGGAAGGGGAAACATCTATGTTACGAGTAAAAACAACTTCTAGTTAAAGGCGCTGTAGCACGTTTTTTGCAAAATTTATTTTTTCAAATTTCCCATTTATAATGATAGTTTATGTCATTTTAATTAACTTTAGAGGGTAAAACATCTTATTAAACGAACAAATTATCTGTAGTGGTAAAAACTATGTTGCGTATACAGCAAAAATTGCATGGCGGCCATTTTATTGTGAACACAATTTATTATTTTGTATTACAAAAACGATTCCCATGGCTTAACCAAAACATGTACACTCGTTTCAAACTTTATTTTCCGAGGAGAAAAGGATGTTTTACTATTGGTAAAATTATTTTTCAAATACATTTCATCAACTTATTTGAGCGAAAAAACGTGCTACAGCGCCTTTAAATTCGGGCTACCGTGTCCAATCAATAAGTAATAATGCGTAAATACCGTTCCGTTTGTTTGTTGTTAAGTAGGTATCTCATGTTACATTCATTTCCTGAAATCATTGTCGACAGTGATTCGTCCACAAACTAAATGCGTTCTGCCCTTTGCTTTCTATGGTTGTTTAAGGAAATATGACAAAAGACAATCAAATGAAAATAATGTCATTTCTCAGATATCGATATCTTAAAACATTGATTACAGCTTAGGGAGTACAATAAAAGTGTTTCCAAACAGTATACAACAATAATGTGAAAGATACAGGACATTATACAACAGATATATGAATGATATAAGACGATATATTGTTCCTCGGGTGTTTTCCCAATATATATCATAGTTACCCCCCAAAAAATCAAATACACTGGTATTTGAAATCTAAAGCAATCTCTTCCGAGCAAAAACTTTTATGTTTGAAAGATTGTCTTGATTATCAAAACAAAACGTCATGAAATCAACACAAAGCATTACGTTTTGTTTGGGATTGAAAGTAGGAACACTTTCAGACCATGAGGTGTCATTTTTAAAACTGTGGGAACAAAGCTGCAAGTTCAAGCAGTGTTATTAATACGGGAAGGAGAAAGAAGAAGAAAATTGTTTTATTTCTGTGTCACGTGGTACAATATATATATTAAAAAACACAATACATTCAATAAAAGAAAGTACCACCCGGCCATACGGCCTATGAGACACATAAATGTCTAAAATATGCATATATAAAAATAATGTTACACATTACAACACAAACATGTACAAGAGATAATATTGTTATGTTAATTATATATTGCAGGGACTGATTGCATGTTTTCGCCTATTATACATTTTTTAATACTAGAGCGGCAAGAGGCTTCACAAACCTCTCATTGCGTAATATGAATACAGATTGGGCTGGGTTTTTTTTTTTATATACAGATGGTGTTAGTTACACCGAGTTAACATTGAAATCTTCATGTCAGGAGTATATGTGTGATTGGATTAAAGAAAACAATATCGGTGGATAGTCTTTACTGGACAATCACCGTCTTTCCTCCTTGAGAATCAACGTGGAAATACATCTGGCACAGCAGGTAATAAGAGATTGTTCTTAGATTAAACAGCGGTAGGTGCATATGATAAAATCTACATAATGAATAGCCTGAATCAATCATTATGTTTAATTTGAATGGCAAGCTGCCATAAAAAGAAAATGTGCTAATTGACTTTGCACAAAGAGTACTTTTAGTTGTAATGAAATAATATTTAAGCTGGATATAAAATACATTGCATGCATATACATATATTTACTTCCTGCTTTGACGTCGTTGTCCGTGTCCTGTTCATTATCGATATCAGGACCCTTTCCTCCAAAGAGTCTTGATATCCGATATACGGACATTTTTAAAACCTCTATTAAATAAGGTTAAATACACTTTTTCAACTACAAAGACAACGAGGTAAGTGTGTGATTGAATAAGGTCATGGCGCAAGAAAACAAATTTAATGCTTCATTTACCGATGATGTTGAAACAAAAATATTAAACTTTATACAGAAGAAGAAAGAAGTAGAAGAATAATTAAATACATTGCATTTTACATATATCACGCTGGAAAGAATTGAACCAACAAAGAAACATAGTTCTGGTTAACAGTTGCAATGTTATTGTTACTTCAGAAGTAAATAAAGCAGATCTAGTTTTAAACAACACGTTACCTAAATATTGAAAGTCCGAGCAAATATATTCTTATTGGGAACCCACTTTCGAAATTCATTGTCCCAATACAATACAATACAAATAAGACAAACGAAGCTCAAAACGAAATGGACAAATTGTGAACAAATCGCAAATGACCCATATGGTAAGAGACCGCATGAAGCCACGATCTCCGTATTTACGTCGTGCACTTAATTTGACACGCGAGATTCAAGTGAATTGCGGTGATGTGAGGTTATTTGGGCGCTTTTAAGGGTTTGTCACTTATATCGCGACTGGTAGTATTATGAGGGGGAGAAAGCCCTGAAATCGCACCCAAGTGTAGAACAGTTCTCTACTGCAGACAAAATTGCCGTGCCCCTGGCGGGATTCGAACCCCGGACTCCTTGATCCGACGCCGAACGATCTATCCCGCCCCATTAGTTATTGAGCGTTCTCCATTAAGGATGTCCGCTCCTTCCGGTTGAACTTCAAAAATGAAATATGATAAAGTAAAGATTTTTTCTCATTTTTATTTACTTCATGATATTCTACATCATCTACATACTTTTAAAATACATATGAAATAGAAAATGTGACTTTAGAACCTCTAAAAAGTGTTTAAACAGCATAATTGGCCTAAATTTGACTAAAAAAGGGGGATTTCAGGTACATTTTGTGTCAAAGCTAAAAAAAACCCACACTGCCATATATACTTTTTCATTGATTTCGGTAGGGTAAAATGAACTTTGTAACATATCAAAAAAGGAAAAAAAGTTTAATTCTAAAAATGTAGTATTTTAAAGTTTTTAGCAGTTTTTTTCTCATTTTCCCATAGACTCCCATGTTAAAATTGTACTTCTTACAGGCGTCATATCTCGAAAAAACCAACACTACCCCCTATTTTTTAATGCTGATTTTCCAATCATATACTTTGATCTTTTAAAAAATATAAGTTAGAAAAAAAGTTTAATACTATAAATTTGAGGAGCGAACATCTTTAATTGACTTTAAATATTCAATATAAGTATAATAGTTACTGACATAGATTCCTCTTCGAGAAATACTAGTACAGCTTTAGGAGGGCATAGTCTACTGTTTGGACAAGGTACACATTTATGCATGTTATGAAAATATTATTTTATGTAAAGGAACGATTGGGAAACCAAAACCGAAGTCGTACAAATAATTATACATTTTTTTCTCAAAAAAATCGTACGTTGGTGTATCACAATCAGTTTTTAATTTTTGTTGGGTCAAAATACTACTATCGATTTAAGTAAATAAAGCTATTTAATAATCCGTTCACAAATGAGTTCAAATACAACAGCAAATTAAACCTCACGGTGACCACTAAAGCAAACTCCGGAACCAGACCCAGACCGACTGTCTCGACCAACAGACTGTATCACTGTCTCTGTGAGGAGATTAAACCTAATGGGCTCTCGGTGTTGTTTTAGTAATTAACATATACCATTATTATGATCACGGGTTTATAAGACGTGATTTACTGTAGTGGTAATTATCTTTTAATCCGTTCTGCCATGTTGAACTTGAGCCGATGTTGTAAGTAAACATTAAAAGGAACGTTGTTACGCGAGGCTATTGTTTAGATAATTTACTGCAATGATTAAGTTAGAAACTAATCCTGTAGGTAAATGTTTATATATTCAGACAGTTCGTCTCGACTCAGCCGAGATTTGTTTGTTCAATTAAATCACCAAAAACGCATGCAGTGATATAGCAGTTATTGTGTAATACTATTTGAGGGGTATTGAAATCTTTAAGAAATTAAAATTTGAAGACACCTATGTAACCTCTGTGTATGGTCCTCAGACAACTTCTATTGATTTAGAACTCCTAACACTGTTACGACAAAACTTCACTGAAATAAATGAGTAATCATTACTGTTGTAACATCTTGGTTAGGTAGGCTACGTAAGAGGAACTGTTCATGTGATTCAGAGGGGGGTGAAAGTAACGGCCAGAGAATGGAAATGATCTGTTGTTTAAAGAACAGGAGAAGAAAAGACCAGCCATTCACAGGTCGAGACAGCGGGACTCAATCAGTCGATTAGTTTGAATAGTCTGACAAGATTAGTACTTATTTCTCGTCGTGTTGTTTCTGCAATCTCTCGCAGCAGCCGGTCGAGATTTACTGTTGGACTAATTTGCACCAGACAGTCTGTCTTGATCACCTGGTAATGTTTTGTTTTAAAGTTGGATTGGACCTGTTGTTTTAGTCGATGATTTTTGGGTTTGTGTTACGTTTTTATATGTATATCAGGTTTTACTGAAATGAAAAGATGTGTATGTATGTGTGTGCGCTTGTGTATGCATTCTGGTGTGCAAGTGCTTTTTAAAACAATGTTATTTTAAAGTGATATCGTGTCTCATAGGCCTCATGGCCGGATGCTGTTTTTATTATTGTGATTCTATATCTTCTGAATATTTATTGTACAATGCAGCATGTGACACGTACATAAAATATATTTCTTCTTCTTCTGTTATTATTGTGATTCTATATCTTCTGAGTATTTATTGTACAATGCAGCATGCGGCACGTACATACAATATATTTCTTCTTCTTCTGTTATTATTGTGATTCTATATCTTCTGAGTATTTATTGTACAATGCAGCATGCGGCACGTACATAAAATATATTTCTTCTTCTGTTACGTTGTTGTTTAGACAAAACGCGGTGTGTTCACAATAAAGAATTTTTGAATTTTGTTTCACGTTGTTTAGACATGTAAGTTGACAATAGTAATTAATCATCACCAGAGCTTGTTGGAATTACACGTATTTGTATTTCTTGAAGTCGTATCCATGCTATTACATGTACTTGTGAGTCGCATCTTGGTATACCGGTTTACTACAATGTAAAATATAATTTTAACTTCAAATAAAACACTCTTTGTTGGTACATATTCTTTGCTGATTTAAATATAATCATTCTTAAACAAATTTAGATTTTTTTAGAATTCAAAGGAGAGATGATACGAAACCACTACAAATGATTTCTTCTTAATTGTGAACGTTTCGGAGTTTATACTTACTTATACTTATACTTAGTAACATGCTTAATTGTTTTGCATAAATTGAAAATTATCTTAAGAAATTCAAACTTATTGGTACTATATAGGATAGTCTGCGATGCACAAGACTAACTTTAAGTCGCAGAGAGGAGAAAGGAACGGCTAGATATTCGAACTGCTCGTTTACAGGTCGAGACAGCGGGACTCAATCAGTCGATAAGTTTGAATAGTCTGACAAGATTAGTACTTATTTCTCGTCGTGTTGTTTCTGCAATCTCTCGCAGCAGCCGGTCGAGATTTACTGTTGGACTAATTTGCACCAGACAGTCCGTCTCGATCACTTGGTAATGTTTTGTTTCTTGGCTGGATTAAAGTTTATTTCAAGAAGGTGTTTATGTGGTTTAATGATTAAACAACCATGAGCTGCCTTGTATTGGCCACAATGCTGTATCATGCTTGGTCATTATCAGATATTTTTTGAAGGAATTTGAATGTTTCGGTTTTGACAAATCTGAATTATTTATATTACAATATTAATTGATCAATATTCTAACTTATAAATTTGTATCTGATGAAGCCATACAAGCTGCTTCCTTAATTTTGTCGACATTTTAAGATTCAAATTTATCCTACTATAATGTTCTTAGCTATAATGAAATACAAAAGTATATTAATAATGTTAATGGAAATAGCCCTCTGTTTAACAACTTATTCAATCATTTACACTTTTATATCACTCTATTTTGTAACTTCGGTAAATTCCTTGTAGAGGCTCTCCAAATAAATGATTGAGTTTAGTTGGTTGTGGCGAATTACGTAAGATATCTTATGTCAATACGTAGGGAGGAGAAAGGAACAGCTAGATATTCGAACTGCTCGTTTACAGGTCGAGACAGCGGGACTCAATCAGTCGATTAGTTTGAATAGTCTGACAAGATTAGTACTTATTTCTCGTCGTGTTGTTTCTGCAATCTCTCGCAGCAGCCGGTCGAGATTTACTGTTGGACTAATTTGCACCAGACAGTCTGTCTCGATCACTTGGTAATGTTTTGTTTCTTTACCTGATTACGTTTGCTTCTGTTTGAGGACCCTGCCTCTCGTGGGCTATGTTTGGACAAGCTTGAGTTGTTGTAATTGAATGCCAATACTAATTAATCACTTTATCAGGATTAATTTATTCACATTTCAAACAGTAACATTCCCGTTGGTGTTTTACCAAAGTGTGCATCCAAGATTGAATTTAATCTGACTTTATAATCAAGTTTGTGTAAGAAAGTAATAAACAATTTTGATACACTGTATCGATATACCATATAACCATATACAATGTTTATATTTTAACTTATTGGAAGATATAGAAATCCTCTTTTCGAATAAAGTATTATATTCATTTCCTCAAGAAAACACCAATCGCACTGCCCCCTTTCAACACCGAATGACTAGACAACTGTTTACCTCGGTGTGACTTGATGTGTTCTGGTCAATTTCCTGGCGTGTTTATATTGACTTGATGCCACCCCAGCCTCCAGTCGACATTCCTTGCAATTACCTGAAGCTAGCGTTATGCTCTGTAATCAGGCGATGCTCCGTCGAACCTCAATCCCCGGCCAGGTGAGATTTCAACAGGTACACCAGGTGTCGGCGAGATGAAAGAGATCTGATGACATTAGAACCAGGTAAATGAGAGGAACGCCAGATTAAGACATCATCTGACGTTATCAGATTTGAAACTGGCGGAAAATAAATCCTTTGGAAATAAATAACGTGTGATCACGACTGGAAACAACTGTACGCCTTTGTATATGTAAAGAGACATTTTTATAACATAAATAGCCCTTTAGTAAATCAACATGTGACATTCGTAGCTAACATAAATCATAACCTAATCACATCCAAAACGGAAACGTCCACTGCTATAACACGGTGAGGCTGTTGACGTCGACGGACTCAGATCCGAAGGATTAAGCTAATGTAGTTTTGAAAGGGTTGTAACTGGTTAATCAATCTAATGCTAGAGTTAAATTACTTCAAAATATATTTCTAAAATTAATGTTCGGATTTCCATTAAACTTTGAAAAGCTTTGTAAAATGTTCTTAAGTTCTTATTTCATGGTTCCAAACTCTCCAAAGAGCATTGAACGGTATCACAGCACACAAATATGTCACTGAGGTTATATATGCAACATTGTCCTAAAAAGGAAACATGATTAAATGAGAACTGCATAAATGTATCTCAACAGTAAATGTGTGCATGGTTAGATGGATCACCTATGTCCGTCTCTCCATCTGTCTGTCTGGACTGAAGAACTACGTTGATGCAATCATTCAGATTCTCTTCACGGTTCAAAGGTTCTGTGTATCAAAGATGTGAACAGTAGTTGAATACGATCGCCCCTGATCACTGACCGTTTCGAAGCGCTCAATCCTGCAGAATTCCTGCCGAGATGCTTGCTCTACCTGATGGCTCACAGGGATGGGGGACCTACATGCAGGTAAGGGGGAGATCCCCGAAACAGGTAACGCCGAGGGGGGTAGGGTTGGCGAATAGAGTCAGCTCGGCGTGAAAGTGCTGTCAGGAGGCATCAATCAAGCCCCACGGGCCGCTACCCCAACAGAACCTGGCATCCACCCGACCCGGGTAGCTTTATCACACACCATCTCGCCACCCGACACCCTGCTGGCTAAACGCGCGGTAAGCACCACTTTACTTGAATCCATACAAGTCAAATTGCGGTGCGTCTCCCCGTGATTACTGGGGAGGAGTGGTGTTGCCGAGCTCACATCACCTGGCCAGATTGCGGCTCATCTCACTCACATCTTTATATACCCAACTTGTCACATGCTCCAGGTAGTGTTCTGGCTGATGGACTGGTAGACTGACAACGTATACATTCAGTTTTGTTGTGATTGAATGATGTATTCTCATAAAGATCTGCATCACCCCACCCCACCCCAATAACATCAGATATGGACAAAATCACTAAGTTTATGTATTTTTTTAATAATGTACCGTATATAAAATATATCGTATGCTGAAAAGCTGAGGACAGTCGTAATTTAGTTGACATTTTTACATTGAAATATATCACAATGCGATGTGTATATATATGTTCGACAATAATAGTTCTGGATTTTATGAAATTTGGAAATTATGAATAATGAAGTATTTTTTACTTGATATATTATGTAATAGTATTACTAAAAAACCCATCCAATATCCCTAATATACTTTGTCCAGTATAAAAGGAGCCACAACATTTTACATGTATATTGTTAGTAAAACAGACTTCTTTATTGTGAACAATACCAAGTTTCGGTGTATATACTTTCGTCAGGGGCACTTATAAAGAAACTAACATACACAAACTTGCCTCTCTTGCAGTTTACAATACTAAGTGCCTTTAAAAAATAGTAATACTGAGCGAATAAAAGTTAAATCCTAAATGGCGCATATTAATGTCTACTTTATAAAATTCATTAATTTACTTTGACATTTGAAAAAAAATAGGTAAGTGATATTGAAAGTTTTATGATTGATATTTCATCATGGTGTAAATGAGTAATAGATCATTATTCAAATGTTTTAAATTTACATTTATCCATAACTATTTTTGTACAATATAGGATATTTCAGTTTCTGATATCAATGCAGGAATACAAAAAAGAAGTCATATTGCCTAGGATGTAAATTTGAAAAACATCGATGAAAATTTACATGCAATATAAAACATGTTTTAAACGCCCCATCGTGTTGTCTATTTAACAAAAGTCCTAAAATGAACCTCTGTTTTTGTTTATCAAATCACGTCAACCTTAAAACAAACAGGAGCAGAAATCAGTGGAATCGTAATTTAATTAAGCGTTAATCAGTCTGGATTATCCCCGATGACGTCACACAGATTAGCACGCGCCGTCTGCCATCTCGTCCCCTTGTCTGGATCTACAGACAGTGTTTTTCTTAGCAATTTCTGTTTTCTGTCTGCTTGAGTGAACAAACCAACAGCAAATCAGGTTACCGAGGGGGGATATGGGAACAGCGCTCTCATATAAGAAGAACTAAGAGTTAGATCGTCACTACATGCTCACTGGAAGCAGCGAACACATCACTTGGATACTTTAAACTGGATACGTTCAATCTAAATTGGATACTCTTAATCTTTATTTAATTTCGCTGGATACGCTATCAATATGAATTCGATGAGTGAATTGAGATTTGTCTCTGTGTTTTACATACTAGTTCAGCTGTTCAGGACGTCTCAATCCTGTATACTTCTACTGAACGGGTGGACCCCCCTCACAGTGTATGAACGGTCATCATTCGCAGACATCGTAGTTTCTGCTCATGTGCTGAGGGCATTTAAAGACACAAGAGAAGATTCCGAGACGTACAGTGCCGAGGTTCAGGTGCTGGAGATATACAAGGGGGCTCAGCTAGTCAGTGGGGTGTCTTCCGTGGAGAGGAGCAGAAAAGTATACAATATAAGTAATTTTGGGGACAAATCCATGTGCTATGCGGACGTGATACCCGGGGACACCTACGTGATGTTCCTGACAATGTACAAGGAGCGACTGTCTGCACAATATGACGATATCTTTGGTGCGGTGGCAGAATTTACAGAAGAAAACGAACAGCAGGTTTTAGATTATTTGGGTAAGTTTTATACATCTATATTTAATTTTATCCTCTGTTGATTTTTCAGAATTTTAAGCATTTATCTATAAGGTTATCAAACATATTTATACAATGACAGTTATATATCGCGGTGAGAGCATATACGTTTGAAAATGTATAGGATTCGGATAAAATCTCATAATTATACGAAAATTGTCTAAATTGCTTATAATAAAATATGACAATAAACTGCATTGTTCGTGTTAATAACCTATAAAAGGGGATAGAGATGGGTAGATCTGTGAGATGCGGACAGCCCGAGGCGCGGTGTTGTCCGATGTGATCTGTCCCACTGGAAACTCTGCCAGGTAAGCAGTGACGATCACACCTGTCTGAAGCATTGTTTCACCTGGGCAGGTACTTACTTACCCACAGGTGAAACCTTACCTAGCCAGGTACTTACGTACATGTGAACACTTACCTGCTTAAATCAAAAAGATCTCCCGATTACAGGTGACAGGAGATGCTTTCAATCGTTTTACATTATGTAATACGCCTCTTTTCGCTTAATATTTCTCTTAGATTAATCATAAAATGAAAATTATTTATCACAAGGTTTCATGCAAGTATTTCATTAACTAACGGAAATAAAGTATCGTTTAACCTCAGTGCGTGTTAAAGCTTAGCGAGTCCGTATTAAATTGGCTTTTATATATCAAATTAATTTCAGGTTCACTTAACAGGTTGGTTCGGACCTACCTTGTTCACATGTGGTTTTGTTCCTACGATATTAATACTGCTAAACTGCTCTATTCCCACGAAGAACCCACGTTTCGGGTGTCCACAATGCGTTAACAGATGTGAAATGTTAGTAAAATAATATTTATACAAAGAAAAATAATGCAATTTTAGTATAATTTACTGTACCCATTTAATCGGCTTTTACTCATTTTAACAAGATATATTTATTTTTCTCAATAGAAAATATCTATTAACAGCTCTCGGCACAATTTTAAATTCAAAATGCGGGGACATTTATAGGATAATCTAGGCGTTATTTTAGCTTAAGTACGAAAACAATACGCCGACTTCTAAACTAAATGTCAGCGATGTAGTTAGGGTAGATTTTAGAGAACTGTCCGAGATCGTTATAGTATCACCATGTGCTTTTAAAGCGTCGGGCCGCAACTTTACCTCGCTATTATTCAAAGGCAACTCTATGGTTGTAAATAACACCCAGATTAGGTAAAGCGATACCTTTGCTCTCAGTTTTACGATTTGTTTGTTTTTTAAATAGGCATATTAAATAACTATTAATACAAATCCAAATTAATATATATTTCTTATAATAACACGGCAATTTCGAAATGTTTTTTTTCATGAAATAATTTATGATATTTGAGTATGTTAATATTATTTCGGTCGGTTAGGCAATTTCATTTGATATGCGGCGATATATCCAGAAATGTTCAATGGCGGAAATACAAACAATATTGTTGCAGATTATCACTTAACTGTGGAGCGAACGAACTGTCATGTTGTGTTACTCACGATTTGTGACCAAAGTACAGCTTAAAGCTATTTGTAATAACGAAATTTACTATCCAACGTATGTCTTGCAATTTTTAATTATTTATTCATTTCCACAAACATTTTGTTAAATTGATTCAAACACAAAAACCCATTGTTTGACAATTGTATTCGCGTTAACAGTAATTCAAGTAAACTTGGTAGTTGCCAGGAAGATCGTTATATGATCGTGTAATGTTGAAATTCCCTTGTTGTGTTTGTGAACCCCAGCCCACCACGAGCTACCGGCGACTATAGGAGCAACGAAAAGTACTTCAGTCTGCTAAATAGCATGCTTTTGACATTAAATTTCGGGTGAAGTGAAATTCAAGATGGTTTCGTTAAAATTGTAAACTTAAGTAAACAGTAACCTGGTCTTCAAAAATAGATTAAACTTCACACTGATCTTTAATCTAAACGACAAGATAACACAAAAGACCTTTATATACAGGTTATCTATACTCCGCATTCCATAATCTGAATTTGAATCTACCTATCAAGGTGTTTAATCGACTGAAGTAAACGTTGTTTTTAGAGTAAACTACCCAGGTATCACTCGCCATGTTACAAACCAACGAATCCGTTTACACAAGTGATACCTTCACAAATCAAGACTATTTGTAATGAATTAGTTGACCACTACTTGACCAGTTGGATATGACATCTCCCCGCCGTCCCCTCCCCTCTTCTCTCCCCCACCATACCTCCTCCCCAACCCAAACGGGGGATGCATGGCGTTCATGGTTTGCAGGTAACCTGTGTATTAGATCGAGAACAATCAGCTTCGTTCTGTACAGCCTCCCTGCTGCGAATCATTATAACTGAAATTCCGAGCCGGGATGCTTGGATTTGCCTGGGAAGATATGTACAGTGTCGCCTTTTCTTGCCGAAAAAGCAATCCTTTCTGTACTTCATGCGATCCGTTTTCTTAAAAAAAAATAATCTAAATAGCATATTCAAATTTATTTTGCATCAGCAATTTTTAACGAAAAATTTGAATCGATGGTAAATTTTTGGAAGATTTCAAAATTATTTTTGTGTGTGTAAAAATAGTCTTCTTAAAACTTCTTAAACTTTAAATCTACGCATATTGTATTTTCAATATTACAAGAAAATGAGATATAATACGTTCTGCCAATAGTTGTAAAGTTATATTTTTGAAAGGAACACTAAACCATGAAATCCATATTTTATCTGTTCTTGAAGTACACGTCTTTGTCGCCTCTTTTATTGCATCTGAGGAAGAATACGCTCTTCCCTGTGGGATGTGTGTAATTCGCGTCCCAGTGGGATTCTCTCACACCCGTCACATCCTTATGAGATTACGTCCCTGGATGCATCGTCCACATGATACTCCCCACACAACTAATCCAAATTCAAGTATTATTCTTCGCACCCTCAGACGAACGTAGCAGCGAAAATTCATTAAACTTTACACGCTTGAACTACCCTCCTCTCGCTTGACAGCATTTTTGAAATTATTGCAAAAACTAATCCGAAGTGTTGACTAACCTATCTGTAACTGTGTGTGGGAAGTGTTGGGGATAATCACTGCATTTGCGACATGATTTACACCACTCCGATTGTCCAAATTACCAGATTGTTCATCGATTTACAATATCGCACTTAGCTGAGAAAACACGAAGCAGGAAGACACGGAATGAGATTACATTATCCACTTTTAGGCACAAAAGATCGTTACCTGTGATTTGAAAAGGGAAAAATATAAGTGCTTTTTAATATACCATTAAACACATTATGGGCAACACGATTTCACAATCCAATTAACTTGCCTTTGAAGTTATTAAATCAATATCAATATTTATAAACACGAATTCAACGTAATTTAAAATCGTTATTCATTCAAAGATATAAACCTACGTTAAGTAAACTCCACCGAGGTACATGTATACTTAAATAAATGTATACTTTGAACATAATTATTTTAGCGACCTGGTATATGGAGATGTCAGTGTTAGGGGGCGTGGTCCGGGGGTCGACTTACACCTCAGCAAACATGTGTCGTCAATAGCAGGAACATGTATACACAGTACAATGAAAACTCCTCGTCTCACAGAACAGTAGCATACAGGGACTGTAACAAACCGAGGACGATGTCGGGCTGTGTCTGACCGTGGACACTCATTGGCGACGTTTGAGCTCCCTGGGTTCTATCCAACTGCAAGCCAGAGTCCCAACAGAAGGGAAACATGATATCTGATTATTTATCTTGAAAAGCTACATTATTTAGCGTTCCTTTCTCCAGTCGGACGGAGAGACATGTCAATTGAAGCCAGCACGCCCGGCATACAGTGAGGTAAACTACCAGACTAGCTCGCACAGTGGTAGGTAGGACCCTGAGGCAAAATGGACTCTGTGAACCGCTCTCGCTTCTCCAAGTGTAAAAAATAGCCATTTTCTATTAAAACAATTATTTCTGGCAAAACATGCGATTGCCGACACATCTTATAATGCCCAAATCTCCGAAGCATTACATTTTAGAGAGCATTGTGAAAGGAAGGATGTCTCGATGCACTTTTTGACACGTTTTCTTTGAGGTTCCGCTAACTCTGCTCCTTACATCATCAGAACCAGTGTTAGGTCGATTATGAAAACATCTCTGGAGACCACCACCACTCGGGGTATTCACCAACACTCGACGTAATTTCGCGTCATTTAATATTTCTATAACGTTATTCTCCCTGCAATAAACCCTGAAAGCTCAGCCTTGGGCTCATGTCTGGAGGATGGGGGTCTCGCATGACTCCCCTCTCTATAAACAGACACCGCGAGGGACAGGGGAACATCCCTATTGGTATGCCGAGGTGGACATACTTCTGGTTCATCAGGACCACGGCGTGTTTAACCTGGACGATGCCAGCTATTCATTGAATATAGACGATAGATGGAGAAATGATAGATTCTTAAACCTGAGAGCTGAATTGTCCACAAAATGAAAGTACATGGTTGATATAGATGCAACATTGAGTATCAATGGAGGTAAGGCGACACGGGACTACTCAACATGAAACCTGATTCGATGTTCCCGCCGCTCAGCCTCTTGAAGTGTCCTACATGGTACATATTATGGAAGGTTTCCACTTAATTACACTGCGCGATATAAACTTGAAAACTGAATAGACGATCTCACAAAAGCTGGCATTTTAGTGTGTAGTATAAGCGAAGCTGGGGAGTGAATAGACGAGCAAGAAGCGACTCGTGGGATGGTCCGCTCTCCCCATCCACACAGTGCAATACCATTCTCCACTTACACATATGTAATGCTTTTCCATTAGTCAAACATCATTGACTGCTGTAGAATAAAGCAGTCTCCAGCAGGATGTCAGGACTGAGCAGTCACCACCTATGTGACCCGCTCAGATGTTGACTCCATTCATCGTCTTCCTTTGTAGCCCGTCAACAACGACATCAGAGTTAATAAGGCATGTTTAATCGTAATCGTATTATAATCACATTTCTCTTTCTCCAGGCTGGCATCCGTGGGGCGAGTGGAACGACTGCAGTGCGAGCTGCGACATTGGACACCAAACCAGAAGAAGGGCCTGTTCAAGAGACGACGAGAGCAAGTGCCAAGGATCTGCAACTGAATCAAGAAAGTGCAATACATTCTCCTGTGGAGAAGTTACAGACCTGATTTCCAAGTTGGGAATGCGTAAACTTCCATTTGGTGTGTACAAGGATGTAAACAGAACATCTGCATTTGTCGTCACACCACAAGCGAAGTTGTTCCTTCCCATCGCTTCTTTATATGAAATCACTTTCCCACGAGATTTCAGTCTGGCCTTGACCTTCAAATTGACCCCTGGATACGAAGGATACCTATTTACAGTCAATGACATCCGTGGACGTCAACGTATAGCTCTCCATTTTGGGGACAAAGCAACCTTTGAATACTTGGAGTACCACGACGGAAGAGTTGTCTCCCTTGAGTTCGACGTGACGGTGACTGACGGCGAATGGCACCAGTTGGCCTTCAGTGTCAAGGACGACATGGTGACCTTGTTCTACGACTGTGACACCGTCATGACCAAGACACTCATCAGGAGGAAGAGCTCCACCCTCGGCAAGAACATGATGCTCGCTATCGGACCGTACTTTGCTAGGAACGGACAGCCATTCAGGGTAAGCATGAGTTGAATTTTCATAAGACCTTTTCATAAGGAAACTCACGTAAACTTAATTTCAATTCTTATAAGCATTTTTGCAATGTTTTGAACTCTGATTTTCCTTCTTGCAGGGAAGCATTGACCAACTGATCCTGAGTGACGACGCCAGTTATGCCGAACTCCAGTGCCACGTCCAGAATGATGATAATGTAAGTTTATACAGTCTTTGACTATCAAAGCATCCATTCAAAACTTAATTTAATTTAATCCTTACCACAATGTCAACTTAACACCGTATTCATAGTTGTTATTCTTCTTTCAGGAACAAAATAAGAAAAAAGACGACAAACCAACGAACAACACAACAACAATTACAACCGTTTCCAGCACAGCGAAACCAGCAGGTATGTGAAAGCAGAATTACCTTCAAAAATCTATCCAGTTGATCCTATGTAGAACAGGAACTAGAACTAGAACAAAGTAGAGGTAGATTAGTAATACATTGGAACTAACGTTCTGAATGTGTGGCCTCTTGGCTTGCAGTGTATGGTTCTGATTGGTCCTCCTGGTCCCACTGCAGCGCCACCTGTGGCAAAGGGAGACAATCGAGGACTCTGTTCTGCCGGAACAACATTGTCAGTTGGGAGAGTTGTGTGCCCAAGACCACTGCACCTACTCAAGTGAGACTGTGTTACCGACAGACATGTCAAGGTAGCTCTAGATTAGATTACGTACAACCATATATACTCACTAATCGTGCCTCATTTTATGCAATGTTTTTGCATGTGACTCATGTTGAATTACCTTGATTCCAGTTGAGTGTCTGCCGCCATGTTTGAACGGAGGGGAATGCAATTCTAACGGAACCTGTGACTGCCCTATGGGATACAGTGGACACAGATGCGAAACACGTAAGCATCTAACTTTACAGAATCACACCATGACAGCTTATATTCAAATTTTAGTCGAAATCGTAATACCGTAAGAACATTTTATGTATTCATATTCTTATTTCTGACGTCTTTTTTCTTCCTCCAGCATCCTGTCCCCTCGGCTGTGAGAACAAGGGAGTGTGTGTGGGACCCAACATGTGCGCATGCCCAGAGGGTTATACTGGTGCCAAGTGTCAGCTGCGTAAGTACCACATTCACCCATCTGAACACCAGTTTAACGTTATCCTGTTCCTCTCGATAATCACCCAGGCATTAAAAGATGCACTCTTCTTAAACCCGGTAAATTTGCCAATGGCTCTAATTGAATTTCATTTGAGGTTTTAGTTTTGTCGAAGAACTTGTTCACATGTGTTGCTTTCTGTTCCAGCAATCTGCAAGCCCGGCTGTTCTAACGGAGGCAAGTGTGTGTCTCCTGGCAAGTGTGTCTGCCCTTATGGGTACCTGCAGCCAACATGCAAACGTAAGTATCCTTTGTTTTTATATCATAACAAAACATCAGAAGCATGACAGTTTTAATGAAATAAAACCAAAGGAATTTGCTTTTGCCTACAACGTTTACTCCTTATGTTGCAGCATACTGTCCCATGCAATGTCACAATGGAGGGAAGTGTGTCCGTCACAATACCTGCCGTTGCAAGAAGGGCTACACTGGAAAAGATTGCTCTATTCGTAAGTATTAATTCCAAGAATTCTTAATATGTAATTAAAAATCTATGAAATATCTGGAAATTAGATATACTGAAGAGATTATTAACTTATATACAAAACACTTTCTGTTGAAGTTAAAGCTTGTTAATTCTTCAAAACAATTTTGGTTGATAGAATCTCTATTTCACCATTCTATTTTATGTTTTCAGCTACGTGCAGGAAAGGGTGCTTCAATGGTGGGAAGTGTGTAGCAGCCAACAGGTGCTCGTGTCCCAATGGATACAGAGGCCGACACTGTCAGAAGGGTAAGGGATAATTCACCTGTAGATAATAAGATACATTACTTATTATAAAACTGCATGTAATAATTGTTGTTGTAAACTAACTCGCATATCTTTGAAACGAACATTATATTAAATTGGCTTAATATAGTGATGCATTGAATTCCAAAGTTTCGAATGTTGTTTAATGTTATAATTGTTTTTTCAGCTAAGTGCCGACCCAGTTGTCGAAACAGTGGAAAGTGCATTGGTCCTAATGTGTGCATGTGCAAGAGTGGTTACTATGGAAACAGATGTCAATTGTGTAAGTTCCTTTTCTTCAAACTCTTAATCACCAAAATCAAAATCAAAATCAAAATCTTAAAGTCGGTATGGATATTCCTTCATTTTCAACTTTAAATTTAAATCAATTATCAAATAACAAAATGAATTTTAAGCTAATTATTTCACCCTCTGTTAACAGTCCAATGCTTCAAGAAATGCAAGAACGGTGGAACCTGTGTAGGACCCAACAGGTGCGCGTGTCCAGCAGGATATTCTGGCCGCAGATGCCAAAGAGGTAAGCATTCACCTTTAAACTCAAATGCTTGAAACCAGTTCATTATCTGTAACGTAATTCAACGGTAAATACAAAATATGAGTACTCAAATCCAATGTGAAACTATTTTGGCAAAAAAGGGTTTCTACCTATTTATCGTCTACAAGTGCTTCAATATAAAAGTATGTCATGTTTTGCAGTTCGGTGTCGCAGTGCATGTTTGAATGGTGGACGATGCAGGAAAAACAACAGGTGTAAATGTCCACCTGGATTCAAGGGACGCCGGTGTGAAACTAGGTATGTAGTGTTACCTCTTGAAAAGATACTATATCAAACATATAATATTAACACATACACTGAGTCATTCAAAGAACTCTTTTAACAGTACTATAAAATATTTTGACGATTATAATTAAAGTTCACTTCATTTATGAAATTATACTAATATTTTACGTACGCTTCACTCACAAACATCAAATAATCATTATATTATACATACGCTTCACTTCATTCTGCCTATTGCTATTAATCATGTAACTGCTTAATGCTTTCGATGTCGTGCTCTCCCTTGCTGTTGCTTATGCCTGTTCTGCGAACCTATTCTCATCTATTACTTTCGCTCTCTTACAGCACGTCCCCACTTTTCTATTTGTAGAGCTTGCAAATATGAGAAGCACTCAGTCCCCTACACTCGCAGTTACCGGCGAATTGTCAGGGAAGAGTATGTGGCTAAATGTGGTCCCTGGCACTGGAAAACATGTGTCAAAACTAGGTAAATATATTCTCCATTAGTGCCCTTACATCAGGGTTAGAAGAAGTTATATTTATTTGAAACTCACACAAAACTTCACCTGAAACAGTTTAATGACACGTTTGATCTGTATAAAATAGTCACATTTTATTTTTACGACTTTGTTTCAGAAAGTTATTTTTTCTTCAAATGCTTTTGATAATATTTTTACATTATTACAAAATCCCCACGTAAAATATCAAATACATTACATATTTTGATTGTTGTCAATGTTGAACTTCAACTGAAATTTCTCGCTTACTTACAGTTACTTTTTCTTTTTTCCAGACTGAAATATGCTATGGTTGTACGGGAGACCTACAGAACCGCGTACCGATGCGTCCCCAGTTAGAAGTTGTCCCAAGTCACATGAATACAATCAACAGTTAGCGTGCTGCCTTCTGTCTTTCATCAAGCCAAAGTTTTATTTGCATTTTCCGCCCCACTTTTACACCTGTTATGTTAATTTTTTTGTATACTTTACATTGTTATTTTATTTTATTTACAACGTTTATTTAAACCTATGTTTGTTTTATATATTTTTACTACTTGAATTAAAATATAGACATTAAAATTGATTTTGTTGTGATTTTATATCTGTTTGTGGGAGCAATGTATTGGTATTTTATTAGGAGAATTGCTTCAAGCAAGCAACCTAACGAAAATGGGTTACTGTACTGTGACACCCAAGTTCCCCCGCTAGTCATAACTCGCAGGCTCGATCCGTCTTGGTTAATTTAAATTGGGGGAAGTTGTGTGACATCATACATCAAGAGATGTGGTATCAACTAATATATTATATAGAGATTATTACCCGAGGAAGTGTGTCATATGACTTTTACGAAACAAGTGTGAATTTTTGTATTGCCCGAGCGAGAGCGAGGGTTATACATAAATTTGCACGAGTTTCGTAAAAGTCATATGGCACACTTTCGAGTGTAATAATTTCTTTATTACCCATTGTATTCCATTTGATTCGCGTTAAATTAGCCAGGAAAATGCCCACTTTCTTTGCGACGGCAAGCTACAGTGACGTCACGAACAATCGTTTTATGACGTCACAGACGGCGAAATACGGGCAGCCGCGGTGAAACAATCGTTGCTAGGCAAACGTGATATGTGCACATGTGCTCATATCAATAATATTAACTCGGTTATTTTCAACCATATGGGTAATAAAAAGTATTATAAACTGTCCGAATATGAAATGTGTTTATAACCGTCAGTTGCTGTCTAATTTCGCACTGACTACGTCCAACCAGTCACGAAATGAAAAAGACAAAGCTCAACAAGCCGACATCGCCAACAGAACTTCCGAGACCATTTATGTATGCACACGTTCATCGGCGCTTTAAATTGAATTTATTTGATATATATTGAAATTAAAACACAATTTAACAGATTGACATCACATTTTTTTAAACATAGTTCAAGATACATTATTAAATAAAATGACGTCCTACCAAACATAGCGTCCCCATATGTCATGGTCTTGTGACCGCTGATTAAATGGTATGAAACAGAACGTATTTTGGTATTCTCCATAAATCCAATTGTTATCTATTTTTAATTTAGAAAGAAGACCTTTGGATAACAATTTCTTTATTGCGGAGAAACATTCCGTTTCGGAGTAGGCCTATATGCTTACCTTTTTATCAGGCCATCAGATGGGTTTAAAAGGAAGGTTCTATCGGGGTATTTTTTGTGGAAACGAAATTCCAGAGGATGTTCCCATTTACACATATATGTTATTAATACATGATTAAAACAGAGTCAAATTGAAAGATACTAATGAAGGTAATATTTTGATGATTTAATATTTCACAACTTGATAAAGACAAGCGCACATTTGTTTTAAAAATAAAAACAACAAGTAATTATCACAAACGTGACCATGTCCCCCGACGCAATTAAGAAATGAGCTAAAAGAATGGACACACAGCTTGTACCGAGTAGTGACATTTACATGTTTGATTCAATTATTGTTACATCGGGCACAAACTTTAAAATGGTCAAAGTCTTGTAGTGACCTTGAAAACGGGGTCAAGGTCACCCAAATCGAATGGTGTCTGCGTATTCCCCAAATGAAGACATGTACCAAATTTGAAGACTCTAGGTACAGCAGTTCATGAGATATCGTGCTAACAACATTTGACAATCAGTCTTGTAGTGACCTTGAAAATAATTTCAAGGTCAACCAAATCGACTGGTATCTGGATATTCCCAAAATGAAGACTGATACTAATTTTAAAACCAATAGTTCTAGCGGTTCATGAGGAATCGCACTAACAACATTTTCAAAACTGGTCAAAGTCTCCCCCTGACCTTGAAAATGAAGTCAAGGTCACCGAAAACTTTTCAGGTCTACGTATTCCCCAGATGAAGACTGGTACCAAGTTTGGAGACTCTAGGTCGAAGGGTTCATGAGATATCGCGCTAACAACATTTTATAAACTGGTCAAAGTCTAGCCGTGACCTTGCAAATGAGGTCAAGGTCACCGAAAACTTATCAGGTCTGCGTATTCCCCAGATGAAGACTGGTACCAAGTTTAAAGATTCTAGGTTGAGCAGTTCATTAGATATCGCGCTAACAACATTTTAAAAACTGGTCAAAGTCTCGCCTCGACCTTGAAAATGAGGTCAAGGTCACCAAAAAATTTTCACGTCTGCGTATTCCCCAGATGAAGATTGGTACCAAGTTTGAAAATTCTAGGTTGAGCAGTTCATTAGATATCGCGCTAACAACATTTTAAAAACTGGTCAAAGTCTCGCCTCGACCTTGAAAATGAGGTCAAGGTCACCAAAAAATTTTCAGGTCTGCGTATTCCCCAGATGAAGACTTGTACCAAGTTTGAAGATTCTAGGTTGAGCAGTTCATTAGATATCGCGCTAACAAGAAGCGGGACGGACGTACGGACGTTTATTACCCATATGGTTGAAAATAACCGAGTTAATATTATTGATATGAGCACATGTGCACATATCAGGTTTGCCTAGCAACCATTGTTTCACCGCGACCCCCCGTATTGTGTCGTCTGTGACGTCATAAAACGATTGTTCGTGACGTCACTGTAGCTTGCCGTCGCAAGAGAAGTGGGCGTTTCCTGGTTATTTTTATGCGAATCAATTGGAATAAAATGGATAATAAAGAAATTATTACACTCGAAAGTGTGTCATATGACTTTTACGAAACTCGTGCAATTTTATGTATAACCCTCGCTCTCGCTCGGGAAATACAAAAATTCACACTCGTTTCGTAAAAGTCATATGACACACTTCCTCGGGAGCTGAATACTATGTCCCCCGCTCCGCGCTTCGCGGCGGAGGGGGACAATGAGAACTGAAGCCATTCATCTGCGATATGAGTGGGGGAAACGTCGCTACAGCAGTAAATTGTTTATTAGTTTTATGACATGTTATGTGTTACTTTGTGAATAGTATATCAGTGCATGCCATTTATTATTAAAAAGTTGTAAAATTAGGTATAATATAGCGTTTTCATTTCACGTAATGCAAAAAATCCAAGACAGAACCTTCCCTTTAAAGAGTAAGCATGCATCTCCCGATCTTCACAGTAAAGACGGTTCCCATAACGGATCAACTGTTACTACAGTCAGTGCTGGCGGTTGTTGCCTTACTCTGAGTTAGTGAGGTCGAATCCGGCAATGGACTCGTCCCGAAAGAGTTCAAGATTTTGTACTATTTCAGATAGTATACCCGAAATATAACAATGTTACAAACAAAGAAGGTGTTCTCCAACATTCTTGTTCTTTACGTGTTCCACTCCTGAATGCCTCTCAAAGATTTACATTTAACATCTTTCATATTCACAACATGATTACGGGACATCAAATGAAACTCATACTTAAAAAAATACTCAAAATTTTATGAAGAAGGGAAATACAGGTCAATAAATAGTATATACATATATCCACATACCTACATATCCACTTTCGGTAAATTTTACGACTACTTCAACCATTCGATATAAAACAGATGAGCATTATTCTCAACAAACAAATATATGGTTCTAATGTACAGAGCAGATATTACCGTTTATTTCCAATGTCATCTCAACAAAGACTTGCGAAGTTCTCTTAGCGCTTCGATAGTCGTAAAACATAAGTGTGTCACAAACGGCCATCTTAGTGCTAAAAGAGCTTCGATAATCTAGACCCAGGATTCTCCGGATTAAGGATTCACTATCACATACAGCGATATGCTACAGAAAAGTTCAGTACTATTAACACAGTTTTCTAATATTGAAACATTTAAAAACAAGAACTCTATATTAAATAGTTGATACATTACCAGATTTTTACATGCAGGCAAATGTGCAGTATATACGTAAGTGTGTGTGTGTTTATCTATATTGCACAGTTTCGTCATCACATGATGAAATAATACCAATTCGTTGTACATTGAAGTAAAATACGCTGATGCACTCAATACTGTTGCCGGAACAAGTCGATATTGAATGTCTAGGATACCCATGTTTTTAAAACATATTCATGATATCATTCATCAAAGGATGATGAAAAAATGATAAAATCCTAATAAAAGCAGTCGTTGAAATAATGTACATTCTCGGAATTCAGTACATTGACGCGTCATTGCTGTACGGCGTCACACCTGACATTTTTGTTGATAGCGTTTCTTTCAAAAGTTTACACTAGTTTATCACATCCGTCATTCATAACACACGAGTACAATAGAATACGGATGAGCACTTGAGCACAAAGCACATATATCTGAACATTTTCTTCACACGAATGTTCGCATGCACTTGTTGTGGTTTGTCCAACGTCAACCAGGATGATTTGATATAACTCCATCTACATCTGATTCTCCAATCGTAAAATCTGGCTCCTGTCACATGCAGCGTGTATGTAGCATTGAGGAAAGGTCAATTTGATGGTAGAGGTCACTTCCGTTTCTTCCTCAGATATCCTTCAACAACCACACCTGGTGATGTCAAACATACAATCTAATTACAACTCACCCTGTAGAACATGAACTTGTAGACTCACGGAGAGAAATACTTCTTGTTCTAGCATTTACATTGAGGAAAAACATGATATATGTAAGGATGGTCAACTACATCATCACGATAAATGCGTTGAATGTAACTTCTAAACTGCCGCCATACCTTAGTTTAATAGACACTAAAAACCTGTAAAATCCGACTTCCTCGTCGACTCATCTCAGTAAACCACCCACAATGTCCATACTCTACACGTCTCACCCACTGGACTTTTCATTAGGAAAATCTATAGCAATATAACCACCTGTCATTGACAGTATGAGAATGAACCAATGCGACGGCTATACGACTAGACCTGTCAACTGAAAATGCAACTTTCAACCAGTATGAACAGTCGATAAAGAACTCTGATTGCCATTGAACATTAACTCCTCATCGCAGTTTAGACGACTACTTTGCACACTTTTAATATCAAGCAACCTGTTTCTTCATCTCAAGCCAAACTCTTTCATTGGCTTCAGTTTTCATAACAAGGCAAACGGGGAATATAAATGCAGATCTACCTGGTTAACAGTCCCTGGGTTTATACGCCTGGGATTAATGGAATGTTTGGACAGGGACTACAGAGGACACTACATTTTTAGAGTTACATTTAACACAGCATACATGCGCATACTTTCTGCTTTCAACGAAATGGAAACATTTACAGGACGGTTAAAATAAAATTTAGTCTGTGGAGTTTTTACAAAATACTGTACCTTCATTTTTATGATTATATGTTTCAATACTACCACTTCAGTTTACCTAGACTTGCTGAATAAGGAACTAGACTGTATTAAAGGCTCTTATGTTTTAGACAGTCATGGGGCAGGACTACATGCCAGTCAAAACGATTTGTTATTTTGTGACTGAAGGGTTATTCAACGATCATTTAGTGACTAGAACGCCTCATTGACTCACCCTGTCCTCTATACACCATACTGATGGAGGAGCCGTGGGTGCTACTTGATACAACCGGATGTAGCGGACCCGAGTTGGCACTGACACCGGAAATAGCGGTCCCGTAGTAGGCGACGTCTGAGCCGAACTGAAGACTTCCGGCGTCCACGTCGAGGTACATGTAGAACTTGTCTGGGAGGGACCTGAACACGCTTGGGTACCTGGAACATACCACTTGAAGTGGCACTTTATGACCGAAAAAGAAAGCCCTTTTACACTACCAAGGGAATGCACGCCATGATGTAAAAGTTGAGATTTGATTTACATGAGCGCTAGGGACACAGACAACAGTTTTATAGATGATTTAGATATTTCTTTCATATACATTTTGTACATACAGTGTACCATTGTACTCTTTGTCGAAAGATTTATTCAGGAGATGTAACAGTTGGAAATAATCAAGCATATCACTGTGTTCAACTTATCTCAGGAAATTATGAGAGTATTTTGAACATAAACTAGTTTTATCATCATTTTTTGATGCAGGGTGAAGAAAATATCTTACGTTTACGATCTTTATTAACATGTCTTTAAAGGGCACATATAAGTACAAGAGCATTTTATGGGTAACAATTTTCTTTAATGTGAAAATACAGGACGTTTCGGGGTATATACTATCATACTATATACTCACTCTTTAATCAGGTGGAATGTTAGGAAATGTGATACATTCATATAACAAACATAACAATAACGATGAAACTCGATCCTATAACATGTCCTCATTGTCTACCATTCTCATGCATTGTTAACCTCCCTGATTGAGTTTCCTCACCATTTTGTTATTTCCTGACAATCCACCGGATGAAGGAGTGAATATATACGCCGAAATGTCGTGTATTTTCACATTAAATAATTTTGTATCCAGAATTTGTCTCTGTTCTGATCTTTAATATGTTATTTTAGATTACTAGACACACCTTCTGATGACTTTATTGTTATGTCGAGCTTTCTTGGAACTGAGATCTATCCCCCAGGAGTCCGTGTTGTGGCCGAGACCGACCCTTCCCTTGACGTGGAGGGGGCAGGATTTAAGTGCCACGCCCACACATGACCCGCTTCCTCGGTGGGTGGTAGGGTAGACGATCTCAAACACATGTCTACCGGAAGTGAAGCCTCGACTCCACCTGGCGGCGTCCGAGTCCTTCTTACCTGGCTTTAAAAAGACATTTATAGGTATCATATTGAGAAATCTGAAAATGAAATTGAAATATTGAAATAAATGTTGTGCTTAAAGAAAATCATTGTAATTATCAACTCCCTTAAAATGTAGAATTTGGATTTAGACATGCATTGAATCACTGAGTCCTAATTCGTGAAGGAGTCAACCACATAATCCTAAATGGTCAATGGTATCACTAGGACAGTAACATCTCCGGAGTCAACTGACATCTTGATACCACTTAGCACACACGCGAGAGCTGTACCAATACTATGTCTAGGTCGGTAAGCTGACTGGAAGCTGTCAATAAGATCATAATAAGTTAAATGGTCCACTAGCTGATTCTTAACCATCTTCCCCAATACTTTGGAGATGAAGAGGAGGTTGGTTACATGACGGTAGTTATTAACAATCTCCGAATCTACACTCAACCGCAAAAGAAACGTCACCACATTTTTAAGAGTCTAGAACTCGAAATACTGCTGCAGGAGAAAGTCAATTTGTAATTAATTTTACAGGGACGTCATTTGTAAAAAGTACTCACAATTACATTAATCAGAATATAATACTTATATTTTTATATCTGTTCAAGTACAATTGAGGTACTGAAATCGCCTTTTCAAAATGGTTTTTGGTCAGAGTTTTTGGCATTTACCTTAAAAATCAATAAAATGTAGAATTTTAATTAATTAATGATGTAGTCGATATCAATAACCTTCTTAAACTTGAATTTGTTGACGAGTGTTTACAGTAGGACGTGACAAAACAAGCCAAAAAGCCATTTCTGACTCTCCAAACGTGTCTAGTTAAGGAGATTTAAAAAGTGTGTTTATCAATATGTGAACAATTAATATTTTGAAATTTCTAATTTAGTTTAGTTGGCTTCTGGAGACATGCTGTATCTCTGTTTCAGTGGTGTTTATCACTCGTGGATTGAAATATCTTGTATTATGCATGGTGACGTTCCTTTTGCGGTTGAGTGTAAGGAAGGTTCCTTTCAACGTGGTTGTACTATGCCATTTTTGAAGCAATGTTCCCGATGACTGGAAGGACACATTCCATGAGTTGGATCGAGAACTTTGTTGGAACACAGTCTGTACCACAAGACGTTTGCTTTGACTGGATAATGTTGTGGATATCTGCTTCACTGACAAGTCGGAAGGGCGAGAGAAAGGGGTTGTCTAACAAGACATTACAGAATGATCCCATTTTGCCCCTTAATTTGAATTGATTAATTGAAATTTTGTCAATGAAAAACGCATTAAAAGAATTTGCAAGATTTCAAGCATACGGCATAATGTTATCTCTATTTCTTCCAAGAATGTCATTTAGTTTGGAGAACAACGGTTGTTGTATGCTTTAGAAATCTCATTATTCATGTGTTGTGATCTTGCAGATATTAAGAAATGGTGCAAATTCTTTCTGGCTATACAAAATAGTTTTGTCTGTGAAATTCAAAATGTGACTACAAAAAAGTTCAGCACGTTGACCACGTGAGTCCAGTGTTCTTCTGAAAGCAAACATATCGTATGTAAGGACCCGTCGTAGTCGAGTTGATAGGCGACGGTTGACATGTTCGAGTTCTGCCTCATATAGTACAAAAATGAAGTTAACAGGCCAAATATACCAAATTTGACACCATAGATGTATGATATCTGCCTACTACCCTATTCTTGACACGTTCACAAAGCTTCGTCTAAAATAACCGCTGGTGAATTTTATTTCAACTTTCATATCCTCGATTTAAATATGAAGTTTAAATATTTTTTTAAAATATATTTGAATTTAAGCTTAATATACCGTCTTTGTGATCAACAACTAGTATGAAACATCTTGAATTGAGCACCTGTGTCGAGATATACAGGAAAATGTGGTATTCACTCACTCGGGTTCTAACCACGTTTGTAGGCGAGATGCGAGTCATGCCGTCAGAGAAGGAGTGGAACTTGTCACTCCCGAACTTGGTCTTCACCGCCACCGTGCTAGTCCAGGGGGGCTTCCCGCTGTCTGTGAGGGAACATCAGCAGGGAACAATTGTGAACAGCGTAAAAAAAACAGATTAATCAACAACATTTATATGAAATGTTTAATACATGGAATGTATATACATGTACTGGACATAATGTTACATTGCTTTATTTGCGATAACATTCTCTCTAATAGTACAAATAATCAACCAACACCGTCGGAGATAGGTACCTATTGTCAGCACTAAATGTCCCAACTGTTGATACACACAGCTACCACGAAATCTCTAATATGAAAACCGAGACAAAATCATCAAGGTGGTTGTGAAGGAATCACTGAGAAGAAGGGGATGATACATGGGGGGGGGGGGGGGGGGGGGGGGGGGGGAGCTTTTGTGATGTACTTACATGGTGACACACTGGCTGCACTCCCCATGCTTCCCGTCCATCAGACTGCTGAAAGTGGATATAAGCTTTACAAGCCATACATGTGGTTTAAACATTTTTATTTCATGAAATCAAAAATACATAAATTGGATTGGTCAAAAAGCTCAATTGAACTTATGTGAAGACCGCTCCAGTGTATATACGTAAATATGAAACGTTGTCATAACAAGAAAGATATATTTATAAACAGCGAACAAAATACATGTTTTAGAAATATGTTTACGAAATGAATAAATGTAAGACATCTGCATGTAAGTACATATGTTTTTTCTTATGCCAACGAATACCAATAGCAACAGTCCAAGTATGATAAATGAACACGTTTGGATTCGAATCCAATTGGACACGAGCAAAGAAAAAAATACAAATAAGTTAGATTATATCATTCAATTAAAAAAAACACGTTTTCCTCATAAAGTATGTACTCATACGACCACTGACATAGTTACGTGTAACTAAAACAAAGACATAACAGTGTACGCAGTGCATCGCTTGGTCTGCAATTACTTGAGATAAAGGTTTTCAGTACCACAGCAATCAGGTTTTGATAATCAAATAGATTCCAAATAGTCATGCGTACAAAGTAGAACGTTTTAGAAATACTTGCCATTTAGATAGTGAAGAAATATAACATGGTTACTATCTAAATGGCAAGTATTTCTAATGCATTCAGCCTAGGGAGCTGTGCCAAATTTACGTCTATCAGAGGAGTATTGAATGTAAAATTAGCTTAACTATCGATTGTTGGACCTCAATTTTTGTCGAGGCGAAATGGTCGTGTGGTAAGCTGTTGGTACAGTCAATGCTGGTGATAGTTGCCTTACTCTGAGGGCGTGGGTTCGAATCCCGCATGGGACTCGGCCCGAAAAAGTACAAGAATTTGTACTATTGAAGGTAGTGTTATCCCAAATATAACCATGTTATAAGTAGAACGTTGTCTTGATTTTATTATATAGTAATGCAGAACGCCTAACTTGGTCATTGCAGTTGGCTTACATGTTTGTATAGTCAGATGTGTAATGAGATGTATAACAGCACGAACTACTTATTTCTTCGAGTATACATTCCTTACCACGTACACGACTACTCCAGGTATAACTGTTTGAGAGGCATTCTATAGAGAAACTTGTGTTATGGCTCTAGTTATGCATAGTTATGTTATGGTCATTGTCAAATAAAGAAGTTGATCATCGATAAAATATCCTAGTCTCTTTCTGCTGTATCTGTAGCCTTACTCAAAGACGTTAGTTCATAATATTTTAACCCTAACTTTACCTACCTCGAAACATGATCCACTCTTGAGAAGTACGACTAGAGTGGAGTCTAAACCACTCTGAAATGCCCATGCCATTTCTCAGAAGCTCTTTTGCAATATTTAATAAAATGATATTTTTAAGAATAAACACTTGATTGAAGTGTCAGGCTATGAGAGACATTGTACTGCTCAACAACAGGGCAAGCAAAGCATAGCAATTAAGGCGAATACTGTAGAACAAGGCTTCATATAGGCAAATAGAATAAGTAACATGCATATAAATATTACATTTAGTCTAAAACTACTAACTTACGTGTAATAAACTACTGCATGCATACACACCTTCATGCTATCGCTGCAAGCATTTGCATTCCTCCTATAACCGCAGACATGTCGAGGGTTATTTTGAAGCGGGACGTCCACTGTGCGTGACAGCTCCTCTAGCGGTATTGTCAGCTGGTGTTGTGTTGAATGAACATGGCTTCTATTAACGTATGAATAGGGGTCTCAGGGTGGTGTTATCGGTCGATCACGCCAAGTTATTGGCCTACTTCGATTTGAACACGGCCACTTGACCCGTCAAGCTTAAGTTATCTCTGATGTTATTCAGATCAATTGTTATAAATGTCAATGTCAGTACGTTTAGCTGTAGTTAACAACTAGTTATACAAGTTTGCATGCATCAATGAATGTCATGTGTAGTTTTTAATGTAATTGTAATGTGAATATATGAAGTTGAGTTTGAGATATTTACACATGTATATTTTTGGAGAATTTCGTAGACAAACCGTTTATACAGGACCTGTTTTAATGTTATGATCAAATGTCCATTGCCCATTAGCCCAATGTATATAAGATTATTCATGCTTCGTTCTGTGGTTGGGTTTCCTCGCCCCGAAACATCGCGTAAGAGAAAACCTTATTTAACATTTGAAGCTGATTCTACAGCATATAAGACAGGTATAAATATATTTGTATTACTTACATGTGGCTTTGTCTGTTGAAAAACATATGTATACCAACAAATGTTTTTTACACCAGTAAAATATGGACATTTACGATAAAGAGGTACATGGGGAAATTGAATTTGAGCACCTTAATTTTTTAAATTGAAAAAAAAACAAAACTTTTCTTTATCAGGATCGGTTAAGGGAACAAGCCCGTCAGTTTTTATCATCTTCGTTCGGTAAAAGATACCCTGAAATCACATCTTGTATTTCATACAATGAAATCAAGTAGTTTGTCTCTCTATATCTCCTGACTGTGAACAGAAATAACTTTGCGGACAAACGATAAAGTAGACTTTATCAAAATTGTTTTTTTATTAACATATATAATGGTTCATTCCTCAGTTTGATAGCTTGCCAGCGAACCGTGAAAATTGGTAAGCTATGCTATACATGTATATAACAGAGATTGTAATTTAAGATCTGTTTCTGTCTGATTGTTCATTGTCTGTCTATCGTTAGCAGTTGCTTTGCAGTGCGGAATGATCAGCTCCTTGTCTTCTATACCAGTCTTGTCTGTTGGCGGCTGTTCTGGTTATGTTTACATCAATAACAAAAGGCATCAACGTTTCAAACCATATTTTAGTTTATGTAAAGTAACAGATTCACTCATAGTATGTATACATAACATGACACACTTCCACACGTATGATTGATCACAGTGATATCGCGCACTCAATTACACTCTTATTATCTGTACAATGAGCTGTAGTGGTATATTCGTGGATGCATTATCCGTATTTCTTTCACTTTCATATGGTAGAAACCGTGTGGTCGTTCATTGACTACAGCAAAGAAACACGTTTGGAGATATACGATTTAAGTGAAGGAAGGGTGAAGTATTTCGGGCTGGTGTGTACAAGATGGAGATTAGCACTAGTGGAGCTATAGATGAAAGAGGCCATTGAAACAGACAACTCTCTTCATTGGGAACTAATTGGAAATGAACCAGGAACATTGAAGTCATAGCGAGTTGTCATGGTAGTGTTTGTTCTGAGACTGGGAGGCGGAAGGATTCTTCACTTCAGTATCTGGAGTAAGGCGGAGGAGGCGAGACTGGGAGGCGGAAGGATTCTTCTCTTCAGTATCTGGAGTAAGGCGGGGGAGGCGGAAGGATTTTTCACTTCAGTATATCTGGAGTAAGGCGGAGGAGGAGAGACTGGGAGGCGGAAGGATTCTTCACTTCAGTATCTGGAGTAAGGCGGAGGAGGCGAGACTGGGAGGCGGAAGGATTCTTCACTTCAGTATCTGGAGTAAGGCGGAGGAAGCGAGACTGGGAGGCGGAAGGATTCTTCACTTCAGTATCTGGAGTAAGGCGGAGGAAGCGAGACTGGGAGGCGGAAGGATTCTTCACTTCAATATCTGGAGTAAAGTGGAGGAGGAGAGACTGGGAGGCGAAAGGATTCTTCACTTCAGTATCTGGAGTAAGGCGGAGGAAGCGAGACTGGGTGGGGAAAGGATTCTTCACTTCAGTATCTGGAGTAAGGCGGAGGAAGCGAGACTGGGAGGGGGAAGGATTCTTCACTTCAATATCTGGAGTAAGGCGGAGGAGGAGAGACTGGGAGGCGGAAGGATTCTTCACTTCAGTATCTGGAGTAAGGCGGAGGAAGCGAGACTGGGTGGGGAAAGGATTCTTCACTTCAGTATCTGGAGTAAGGCGGAGGAAGCGAGACTGGGAGGGGGAAGGATTCTTCACTTCAGTATCTGGAGTAAGGCGGAGGAGGCGAGACTGGGAGGCGGAAGGATTCTTCTCTGGGCGGAGTGCTGAGACTTGGAGACTCTTCCCTCCAGGCTTGAGGTCGAGCTCCACCTCGTGTTGTCAGCAGTCGGGCACCTGCAAGGGAACACGTTTAATGGTGTAACTTTATCGGTTGTTTTTATTTGTTCCAATAGGTTACAAGGTTACATTTAATTCAAATAGTGCAATGCTGTAAGTTGTATATGCTTCTCACGAGGGTTATACGGTCTGATGTACCGTCTTGTAGACCGTCTCCGGAGCCTTCAGGTACAAAGATTGGACAAAGAGGAAGACCGGATACATAAGAGGGAGAAGGGGTTCATAAGGGAAAATAGAGCCATTGACTCTGTAGCTCATCAGGCTTTAAACAAAAAACTAATAAACTTCAAAATGTAAATTTTCCAGGTGAATGTAAACTCACGGGCAAAAGAAACTATACCAACATTGTTTTTTTGTTGCCAGTTTTATCAGATATGTCACATAAATGATATGATACTCGTTTGGAATACAATTTAACTGACCATGTTTTGATCGAAATTTTTAAAAGGTGGCACGCACAGTTTATGCGGTTGAATGCAATTAATGGCATTGGGGGTAAATGTCAACTTGCAAAAATAACAAGCCTTTATAGAGACTACAGAAAACGCTTTTATTCACAAAGGGAACACTAGAAACACGTCAGTATCTGGTATGGCCTCCGTTGCTTTCAATACAGGTCTGCACACGTCGACGCATGAGGCATGCCTGGATTAATGTTTGCCGACTTGATGGAGGTGGATTTCTCTGCTTTATTTGCCTGTCCAAATGATCTCACAAGTGTTCGTTCGGTGATAAATCCGGTGATCTCGCTGGCCATTGCAAAAGGTTCACGTTGTTTGCCGTTAGGAAGTCTCTAGTGACTCTGGCTGTTTTGGGGCGGGCATTGTCATGTTGGATTTCTGAGGAGGTAAGGGAGCACCACAGAACGTAACACGGTGTCGATGTAGCCTTGGGCATTCAAATTACGGTCAAAGACAACCAGGTCTGTTGTATGGTTCCTGCACATTCCACCCCAAACCATGACGCTACCGCCGCCGAATGGCAGAACATCCTGGACACAACACGGGGCCGTTCTCTAGCTCTCCTCTCCGACAATAAACACGTACTCGGCCATCAGCTCTGTGAAGCTGGAACCTGCTTTCATCTGTGAAAAAAGTCTTTGCCAGTTCCTTTTCTCCCACCGCTGTACCATTCTTGCCCATTGGTCACGTCGGTCACATCGGCTCAGCATCATCCCGCGAAAAGGCCGGTACGCTCGAATGCCTCGTAGACGTCTGGCCACTGTCCTTCTGCTGATAACTCGGTGTAACGCTGTTGCTGCTGATGACGTCACTGTGACGAAATGATTGCGTAGGTGAATCGTGGGGATGTTGCGGTCGTCGCTGGCGGTTGTGACCCTGGGTCTTCCACTTCTTGGCCGGTCCTGGGTCCCACCTGTCTGTGCCATTCGTGTCTGCAATCTGGTTATCGTAGCGCGGGTGCAGCTGAAGATACGAGCAACGTGGGCGTGACGTGCTTCCAACTGCAATATACCAATCGCTCTCTCTCTCGTTCTTCTGTAGTATGTATGTCGGCATGTCAACTGTTTTGTTCGTTACGAATGAGGTCCAAAGCATGCAAATTCGTGGTTTTAATACAGTTCGGCGCCATATTAACGTGAAGCATGTGCATACCATTTTGCTCGAAAAACGTATGACAAAGTCCTTATTTTATTTCTCTCGGTAATTATGAAGTTGCTTTCTTGTGACCAAATCTACAATTTAGAATCCCCGTTGGCTAGGGAGCATACACACAACATTTCAGCTCTCTAGAGTCGTTGGTACTTGAGGAGAAGTAGCACAGAAATAGGTTTTTAAGTAGGTTACCTTTGTGACCCTATTTTGGGTCATGGGGTCACAAAATCTTTAATTTAGACTCCCTATATTTGCCTATGAGTCTGCACAATACTTTTCAGCTCTCTAGACCTTTTCGAACTGGAGAAGAAGATGAAAATAGATTTTTACGGTTGTGACCACTGTGAGCCTATTTGGATTCCAAAATGACGATTTCTTAAACCGCGTGTTTATCAGAAATATTGAGTGATTCTGTTTTAAAAATTCAAATTAACCGTAGTTGGCTTCGGAGATATGATGTGATTCTGTTCCAGTCATGTTTATCACACGTGGATTGAATAATTTTGTGACGTTTCTTTTGCACGTGAGTTATATACAGCGCCAGTTCTATCATCCCTTTTAGCATATATATATATACAATTTTAAAATTTGATTCTGTGGGATTCATTTTACTCTTGGGACATGAAAACTTGAGCCTGCAAGTGTTTCGGTCGACACAGTATCTTGGAGTAGCGAGTTCCAGTATTTGATGGTTCTTTGGAAGAATGGAAGAATGAAAATTTCCTGTAGTCGCTGTTGGTGGACGGGATTTGGAATGAGAGTTGATGCATATTTATTGACAATCCTTTTGGAAGTATGAGTTTGGTCGTCTTGTCTAGTGCGACTATGTCGTTGGCGATCTTGTACAGCATGACAAGTCTTGCATCTTTTCTTCTTTTCTTGAGTGATCTTTTCTTCTTTTCTTGAGTGATCTGCAACCAAGTGTGGCAAGCATATAACCAACACTGAAACGGTTTCCAAAACGGTTGCAGACATATATCTGACTCCTCTGCGTTGAACCATTTCAAGCTGATGGATGTCCTTTCTGTGATATGAGTCCCACACTGTTGACGCATATTCTACTTTCTGTTGCACGAGGGCAATGTATGCACGTTCCTTAACTGATGTGGATCCGACGTTGAGGTTTAGGAATGTTAGCGTAGGAATTCCAGAGTTCTGTTGATTTTGGCACAGATGTTGTTTATGTGATCACTCAAGTTCAGGCTGGATGTTTTGAGGCAACCCAGCTACTTGCAGCTGTCCACTGATTCCAGTGTGTGATCATGGAGAATGTATTGATGTTCCTTACGCTTATTTATTTTGCCGATGGTAAGTACAGTGCAGTTGCTCCGGATGAAATCTTCCAGTTGTGCGTCTGTGTCGGATGAGACTGTGAGGTAGACGATGGGGTCGTCAGCAGAGAACCTTATTGTTGATTGTATATGACATGTGGTTGATGTAGTACACGAAGAGGCTTGGTCCCAGTACCGATCCTTGGGGTACTCCTGATTCTACACTTACGGAGCTAGATGTTTCACCGCGGCTTGGAAGTTCTTAATCCAGGTGTTCATATCGCCTCGGATGGCGTAGTGATCTAATTTGTTAATGATAAGGCTGTGGCAGACCTTGGCAAAGGCTTTTGAAGAGTTCATAACGAGGACGTCTGATGTGTCTGACGCGGATTTATATGACCTTAACCACAACCCTCTAAAAGATAGGTACGTGCTGCAGCTGTTGCTTGGTATGTAACCCTCCTCTGCAGGTCCAGGTCCCGAGGACGTGTGTCTGTTTCCCTCTGGCCGTGTTTGATGTTACGTCATCGATCAACTCAATTAGTTGAGTTTACAGCAGAAACCATGTTGTAGTGGGTATAGTATCTCGTTTCTATCGGCATGGCACATGATGTGACTTGTTACTACGTGTTCCATCAGTGTACAGGCTGTAAATGTCAGGGATAGAGGACGATAGTTCTCTGCTCGGTACTTGTCCCCTTTCTGGACACTGGACCTGCATCTCTCAGCATGGTACCTAAACCGTTTTACTATAGGCTGGGGGTATCCTTCGTCTGAGAGGGTTTGTTGCTAGAACTGTTCAACTAACCGATCATATCGTGAAGTGAAATCTTAAACCAGCCCATTGAATAAGATTGATGGAAGGCCTAGATTCGGCAAGTTGAAATGGGCACTGGGTCTCTTGAAATAAATGAAAGACGTGGATTCATATGACCTTAACCACAACCCTCTAAAGATACGTACGTGCTGCAGCTAGTGCCTGGTAGGTAACCCTCCTCTGCAGTTCCAGTGGGTCGGGCGAGTCGGGAGGGGAGGGGGAATCATGGGAGGCAGGAACTGGAGGGGGGTGCCGCATTGCGCTCGAACAGCCTGTGGATGAGAAAGCTTTGGATTTAACTTTGATAGAAATTTTAGAAGATCGAAACCAGTGGTAATAATAATCACACATGAACTGTTATGCTAAAGCTTATAAAAATGTGTCACTACAGAGTTAATTTCCATCATACATATGGGTAAAATAGCATTACTGACTAAGCGTTTTACTGGTCAGTAAAAAAGAACACCCTGCTCTGTCAGGATTATTGGATCTGCAATCCATCGATTTCATCAACACATTTTTTTTCGTATCGCGTTTTAAATAACTAGCCCAAAACATGACTTTAAATCGAGCAATAGCAGCAGATCATATTTCAAATCATTGGCTGATAAAATACATGCCATGGATGCAGGATGAGAATAGACATAAATATGGGTAAACTGCAATGGTACATACTCGAGCCCCTGTAGAAGACCTGCACCCTGGCCTTGGACACGGATATCCCGACCATGAGGTAGAGGGGCTGGTCGAGACAGTGGATATCCCTGGCCACTACCCCCCAGTACTGGCTCAGTGACCCGAACCCCAGCTCCCCTCGGTCCATGTCGATATACATCAGGAACCGTTCTGGGATCGCCTCCTCGTCGTTTGGCGGACAGTTAGATATTGCCAGCAAGTTGTGGAAGATTTGTTTCTTGGCGACGTCAAATCCCCATGTCGTTGGCGTTCTGCCTATCAGCGTTACCTTGCCCTTTGCAAATAATGGCGTCGTGATTGACCCAATCCCAACTGAAGCAGTCGTCCCTCTGAACGCTTCCGGCCAGACGACTTCAAACACGTGCTTTCCACTTGTTACACCACGTGACCACTTAGCTCCTACCGTGATTGGCTGGCGTGACCGATGTCTCTCCACAGTGTTGGGGTTGATGATCGTCATGCCGCTTCCAACGAAGGAGAATCCATGACAGGAGAGGTGTGGGTCAGAACTGATGGTCAGAGTCCAGGGTGGCCGGGCGAGAGACTGGACCATAACTAGAACACAGCAACCACTTGACTCACAAAAGTTTTAGAAAATAATAATAATATTTTTTAACATAATGGACGACACAAAATTGATAAACAAAATGCAGTACGTTCATTGTTTAAAAGGGGCAGTAGCAGTTTTTTTTCGTTAAAATACGTCGATAAAATGTATTTGTAAAGTAATGTCACCAACAGTAAAACATCCTTCTCTCTTCGGAAAGTTTTATAATGAGTATGCATCGTTCGGTAACGGCATGGGAATCATTTTTCGTGATTTGAATTAATAAAATGTGTTCACATTAAAATGGCCGCCATGCAATGTTTGCTTTATACCCAACACTGTTATTACCTCTATGGATTAGATATGTTACCCTCTAAAGAAAATATAAATGACATAAACAATCATTACAAATATGAAATTTGAAAAAAATAAAAGTTTACTAAAACGTGCTACAGCACCTTTAAAACATTAATGAATCAGTATCGATATAATGTTATAAATATGAAGTGAACATTGTATTGACAAACACTGAAATATACCTAGTATTGACATTCTTATGTATATTTTGAAATTAAAATAATATGTTAAGTCTCCAAACATTAATGGTTAAACAACGCAGGTACTTGTCTAAGGAGACAATACCGTTACTACTTTACAAAGATGGAGTCATAGTAATCAGTAGCTGTATAAAGCGAACAGTGGAAGCCAGTTGTAATGAATGTTTGCAAAATCTCAGTTTCTTTTCAAAATATTAAAAGTTAGTTGTCGAAAATGCACCTTGATTGGCTGTCTGGATGTTGACGACACGCCCCCTTGACCTCTGACCTGCGCAGATGTAGCATGCGGCGATGGTAAGGAAGCAGGCCACGATGAGGAGACATATAGTGATGAGGGCGGCGTACCCGAACTCCACCCCTACATCCACCCAGAAGGAGGAGTCACCTCGACTGAGAGCCGGGTGGGGATACGATCAAATTACTCTGAACCAGTGATTATATACAGCAATATAAAGAGTTGAATACCTAATTGATATGTGACGAAATCATTGCAATATCGATAATCGAACTATTAAATTAAACGCTTAATAGCGATTATTTTTTCATCGTATCGGGATATGTGTCGTGCACAAGGATTTTTAGTGGAAAAATGAAATTATTATTGTTGTTGTTTTGTTTAATTCAAATTTTGTATAAGAAAAAAATATCTGAAACATCTTAGATGTCTAAATGAGTTTAAAGTAATAGTTTATAAGACAACATATAGACTTAACAGAAACATCACAAGCTCTGTGAAAAGAGCTGAGACAGTACGTGAACTACATACACTCACAACATAAGTCATTCGGCATAAGGAAATAACTACACATGGAAGGGTGGCACACACGAAAAAAGGAGACATAACATAGACATAACATATTAGAAAACATCACATTGTAAGGCACTAAGTATTAGTTTAACGACAATAAGAAATAAAATATCTACGTGATATAGAGAATTCAGCTGTTTTCCAGTTGGCTTGATTGAGAGTCGACGAGTAAATGAATGATCTAAACGGTATATTATCCGGACTAAAGCTGTACATGCGAATGCCATTTTCTCCATTACTTAGGGAATCGAATAGTCAGTTTGCAAAACTTTACAGTGTTGTCCGGAAGGCTCGCGAACGAAGGTCGAGTTCTTTGACGTGAACATAGTTCAGATCAAAACACTTTTAAATCGTCATTTTTTTCTTACAAAAAATAAAGTTATTTAACTTAAATTTTCAAAAATATTGTCGAAATTTCAAAATCTTCAATCAGTGAAATTTCTGGTGATGTCATATGACACAACTGTGCATCACGTCAAAGACCAGAGTTCTGTGACGTCACTCAAAAGCAGTACTTTATTGCTGTTAGGCCCGCTTGCCTGTTTTGGGACGAGATCAAAGGCACTGACAACAATTTATTCTGAAATGAAGTACTCTTTCGAATGACGTCCAAGACGATAGTGTCATGACGCTACTAGAAAATGCCCAGATGGCCAATTCAAGGCAATGCTAAATTTGTGTTTGTTTAGGTGAAAATATTGTTAAAACCGGCTCCACTCTACATGCTAGAACTGTCATGCAGCCATCATGTGGATTGCAACAAGTACAATTTTCTCCTGAGCTGTTATCAACAATATCAAACCACTAGGCCTTCGGTCTCGAACTTAAAGAACAATAGTTCAGGGCACAACTAGAATACAAAACACACGACGGTTGATGCAAAGCTATTGTATATACACATTATCGGTAATGCCTTTGATTCGTGTTCAACTGCTAAGCTAGTCTTTATTACGTTATTCGTCGTCCATATCACATGTTCTGTGCAGTAAAATGTTTTCGGTTTCACAAATGGTAATGTCAACGCCTGTGCTAACACGACCATTGGTGATTGTTTTCTCCAAGCAAGCATTGTTAACATTAATCACAAGTAAATATCACAACTATCAAAACAATAGGCTTTCAAACGGACGACTGAAACAATGAAGATGAAATACGATAGCTTGTGTTGAGTAAGTTGGCCTGACATTAGGAGAAACATATGCATGTCACAGGGTGACCAAAAATGAAATAAATAAATTTACTTTCCGTGTAAAATTATCTGTTATTTCAAGATTCAATGTTACTGATGATATAAAGCGGTTCGTGTAGGATAGCAACAGAACAGATCTATATCTACAATGTCATTTACACGTCACGTCTTCTAAACACAGTGGACAGCTAACTGTAATTTACATCTACATATTAAGAAAAGAAAACATTGGTACATTATTGAATAAACACATATAAAAACACCAACTTATTCAATCCACATTTCTATTCTATTCTCTTATTGTTTAGCAACTTACCTTTTCACGTCTACAAATCAAGAGCAATAGAGGTATATAAATATAAATATATATCAGAATAACTAAACCATTTTTTTAAGCATCACCTTTTTGTCAAGAAGAATTGTGAAAGTGAATTCTTCACTGTCGCCTTAAAGAAAGGGGTAAGAATTGTCCAGAAATGTTGAAAGAGAAAATACAGAATCTGTCCATTGTGAGATATAGATACAGAAAATGTCTACAGGCATTGTAACATACTAAACCTTTTCTGTCTCAGAACACCAACTTTTAAAATGCCTCTGAAGAACTTAATCTTAATGAAAGAAATGAACATTCAAATACTAGTACATCGTTTGTAAATTGCAATTAGTTTAGAATATTCTACACACAATGTCTTGCTTTTATAAACCAATGAGTGTTATAAAGTACCTTTTATAAACTAATGATCTATATTGTACCTTTTATAAACCAATGATTGTTACGTATAGTACCTTTTATAAACCAATGAATGTTATATAGTAGCTTTTATAAACCAATGATAGTTATATAGTACCTTTTACAACCAGCAGAAGAAGGAGGATCCTACAGTTGTACATGGTTGACGTACATCGGTTGTTGGGGATCTCAACACAAGAGAGTTATAAAGGGGGGTAAGCGATTTAGGCATTGGAGACTTTTCAGTCGGGCTACCTTTGTCCTGCCTTAAAGTTCACGACAATATAATTTCATCTGATTAAGAACTGCTTCGCATGGGTCATATATTTTCTGTGACCTTTCGCCTTCATTAAATTCAACCAATCACAGGTCGTCATTCATATGGAATTGTCTCGATGATTTTCAAATTTCATCGCTGATTGGCTGAAATGTATGATCACGGGATCTCAGTAGTGCTCAGATCTACACATAGCCAGGGACCTGTATATAATGTCCCTGACATAGCGAAGTGTGAGTGTCACTTTGGGTCTGATTTTAAAGAGATTGAGTTCTCGGGAAACTTCAAATGGTAACATCTTTTATTTTTTAGAGAAACACAAATTGCATTTAACAAATTCATTCCATTTAATTAGATGGCGTACGTCATACTTTCTTGTGACTGATTAAAGTTGCATAAATGTATTTGTATATTCAAATCTTGATTATTGGAAACATCGTTTTATTTTCATGCAAGCGAAGTGTATATCTATCACAAGGACTGACTACCAACATCAATCGTACTGTGTACATTGTACATTAGTTATTTATGAGACTTTTGATGCAAAACGCAATGCATTGATTTAGTGTTTTGTTGTTTACTAGTGTCTTTTTAAAAACATTATTGAATAAGACCTTCTTTCAAAGAAACATTGAACCGAAAATACATCAGTATCTCTTACAGCATTACAATTTCTGTATATGTTTTATTATATACACAATACCATCAATTCAATCCAGCTATCTGCTTTATTCCTGTCTAAGAAAGTATAAAGGCCATTCTTTTCCAAACTGGCTGACATGAAATATACACTCACCAAAATTAATATTCTGGTGTCCATCACATTAAATGATATATAATGATAAACATTTTCTTACTAATACACTCATAAACATCATGGTCTTAACACAAACTTTTAGAATGCTTCTCAAACAGTTTATAACAACATTGATAAACTCATCAATAGTAAGGTGTCCTTGTCATGCTGGTTAGGTCTCATACTGCCTACAGTCACAATCTGCCTACATCCCACTCTGCCTACAAACAATAGTGTAGGCAGTTTTTACCCACAGCATAATTGAACAACCTATTTTCCAGTTACTTACATCACGACAGAGTCACACTGTTTATGTGTTACCTGTTTATTTAGTATTAAGAATAATCATGTCAGAGTACCTAAATTATTGCATCCTCTCACCAGTTTATTAACATATTATCTTTAGTTATACAATTATACAGAAACAGTTAACATGTTAATTTAGCATAAAAACTAGTCATGTCAGAGAAGGATTAACTGAATTCCCGCATCTTCTCACTAACATATTTTCTTCACTTAAACATAACATGTTAATCTGTTTATTTAGTATTACAAATAATCATGTCAGAGAAGGATTAACTGATATATTCTAAATGTATATATTTAATGAAATGTGATTATGAACCTTTAATGATAAAACTATTAAAATATATAAAATAAAAAAATATATATCCCACAATGACAAATGTACAGCGTGTTGAATACATCATTTCACAAGCAGGGGGATAGCAAGTATTCTTTGCAGGATACCGCTATCGTTTAAAAATGTCAAAAGACACTTGATCAAATTTGCAAAGTAATTGACAAATAAATGAAAAACATTTATGACGTTGAAAGCATATCCATGCAAACATTGAGATATACTGTGTAGATGTCAACAGTTTGGTATCTTTGTTAGTGTTCCCTCCTGAGCTAGTGCAGACAAAATAAAGATATCTGGAACCGATAATTTGGTTGAGTTGATTTTTTTAGAGGTAGAACAGGTCAGCACATAGCCCTCACTTCCTGATCACTGAACATGTTGTTATAAGCTGTAGGCAGATTGGGACTGTAGGCAAATTGGGACTGTAGGCAGATTGGGACTGTAGGCAGATTGGGACTGTAGGCAGTATGGGACGCTACCGCCATGGCTGTACTTGGATAAATCATTGAGAAGAACTAAGTCAATAAGGTTACCTTGGTGCAAAGGGAGTTAAGGTTTATTTAAGTAAATTTTGCTTTGGTAAAGAAGCCTCTAATCTGGCTGAAATTAGATGGGAAATCGAAGGTCAGAGTTGGGTAAGGCTACTTTTGTTGAATGGCTTTGTCGTCGTATCGAAAACTCTTTTACATGATATTTTTACATGATATTTGTTTTTCTTTAAAAATCGGATGTACTATGACTAACACTTTTGCAAGATGACGTATCCATTCGAAGTTTCAATACGATTTGTATAGGGATATAACTACATTATATGTACGTCTTCCTATCATCTAATCTGCTATCCAGAAATGGTGTCTATGCTCGTCATTCTGTTGGCTCTCAGACCAGAGATAAGGTTAGACATGGCGTCTGCAGGTTATCTTGGTATATTCGTCCTCGCTGTGGCTATATCCTGTGTTACAGGTAATTCCATGTATTTTCCAAACAGGGGTATTGATACATTTGTTTTCTAAAATAAATGTTTGCTAAATTGTGTTGCTTTGATTGATTTGATGAATAATGAAGACAACATCTTTGTTCTGACTGGAGATTATATTTACAAAGAAATGAGTGTCTATGTCGAAACTTCGCCCACGCAGAATTAAGAAACTGTTTACCAATTAAATTGTATTCTTGCATTGGGGCCTTAAGTTGATAAATTTGGCATATGAACATGTTTTAAATGAATGTAACTTCAAGTTTCAACTATGTATTAGCAACATTATCAAAAGAAGAAAATCATTAAGCCAAAATGATGGATTTATCGAACCAAATAAACGTATCAGAGATTGCATTGGGTAATAAATATCTTTGAGTTATTGAATTCATGAATGTGAGCAATTTCATATTTCAAGTTCACCACCAAAACCTCTTTGAGTTGAAAAACTAAATTTTCACGCTTGTTCGTTCATAGTACATGTATACTATGCAATGACTAAATCCAGACTGATGATTTGAGTACTTTCATTGAAGAGCAAAATGTCCCTTATTTTGGTAATGATGAATTATGTTGTAATGACAAGTACACTGTACACTATTTTGTCTGATAAACAAACACCATTGAAACGAACACTATAGCCGAGAGCGGAGATTTCCTTGGTTCATCCTCGATCCGTTGGTTCAACCTCAATCCGTTGGTTCATCCTCAATCCGTTGGTTCATCCTCAATGACACAGGGCCCTTTAAACCAGTACGACCACCATAGTTTTGTGGAGATGAAAATTAAAGGGCTCATTTGGTGTGTGAATAAATGTTATTAATGATCATTCAAATAATCACAATAAGTCACTAGTTTAAAGTTGACTGGATTTTAATCATATATGTTAATAGCCAGTGATTTACGTCTCCACAAACATATCTTGGTCGAACTGTATCTTTAATTTTATATATAACTGTTGATATGTAGTTGTACACACTGGCAACTAAGAGGTCATCCTGGCTACAGTATCATGAACATTATCAATTATAAATATAAAACTTGTCAAACTCATAATTGGATTTTTAAAACAGTTGTTATTGAATCCTTTGATCGTTAACCTTGACCTCTGTATATCTGTATCTGCAGGCCAATGTCCAGCAGGATTCACCCAGAACGCCAACTCCTGCTACAAACTCTTCCCGCTCTCCGCAACCTGGCCCGAGGCTGTGGTAAGTCAAAGAAGGAGGACCTGCGGCTTCTTTCTTCACTCTTAAAGTTCAAGTGACCACTTTGGTAAACTGGTCTCTAATGACGCCATCATATTTTTCGGCGACTTTTTTTTTTTTACATTCAGCAATCTTCTGGTGAATTATTTCCATTTGTTATATAAGCTTAATGGAACGCTAAGTATCTGATGACCGTTGTTCAAATACGTGTTTGAATATATATATATATATATATATATATATATATATATATATATATATATATATATATATATATATATATATATATATATATATAATATATATATATATATTTAAAGTTAAAAATGAGTTTACATGGCTCAGTAAAGCCATGGGGATCGTTTTTGTCATTCGAAATAATAAAATGTGTTCACAATAAAATGGCCGCCATGCAATTTTATACGCTTTATACGCAACACCTTTATTACTACTACGGACAATTTGTTTGTTTAATATAATGTTTTACCCTCTAAAGTGAATTTAAATGGCACAAACTATCATTATAAATAGGAAATTTGAAAAAATAAATTTTGCAAAAAACGTGCTACTGCCCCTTTAAGCTACCGAGGGTTACTGTCTTAGAGACTATTGTTCGACAATATGATGGTTACTATCAAGGAGAAGTAATTTTTTACAAACAATGACATCTAAACAGAAAGAGCAGCACAAAACAAAGCCAGGGATCTTTGTTTTCCATTGAATAGTTAAATAACAAAAGATGTCGTTGGTTTATAAGTCGGATAACAAACCTCTTCGATTGTAAAAGCGCTTGATCATGGAAAATTGCCTCTAACAAAATACAGGTCCTCGTGTAGTTGAAACATAATACCTTAAGGTAAAACTATCTTGAATGAAGGTCTTACATATATTAGTGTTCACATATTGCGTTGGCACAGACAAGGTCGGGTTGTTCCTTGTTCACTAAATGCCTTCTCCTTCATGTTCCCGAGCAGGTGCTGTGTAGAACCTTCGGAAGTCAGCTCGCCAGAATCTCGGACCAGGCAGAACAGGACTACGTGGTCAGCTACATCTCAAGTCTTAACAAAAGCAAGTAGCTGTTTATTTGCAATCTATCTCGTTTAGAATTAATGTTTCTCAAAATAACTTTACACACTTTGGGAAATTCCTGAAATTCGAAATGCGTTTTAAATGTTCAAAGTTCTATCCGAGTCAGAACGAGCCAAAATGCAGGTGGAATGTTGCACTCACCTGCATTCGAGATGCTTTCTCAATGAGTTTGCTGCATTCAAACAGTATTCTAAATATTCCTACTGTGTGCCATTCATTAACCTGCATTGAAAGCTACTACGCATGGTCTAGTCTAACACTTAGACTGTAAATATTAAAAAAAAATATTTTTTTTTAAAGGAGCCTTTTTATACATATATGAAAATTCCATTTCTTACAGTCTCCTTTTCAATATTTAATAAAAAGGTGATATTTTCAGAATAAATACTTTTTTCATAGTCTGAGTGTAAGACTACACATGGCCATGAAAGAATGATCCAGAGTGTCACAGGAATTGAAAGTTTTGTTGATTCGGCTTGATTTCTGACAATTCCGAAGAGACCTTATCATGGTGATCAAGGTTTTTCTTATTGCCATAGTTTGAAATTACGTTGCATTAACCCCCAATCACATAAGAGGCCAAGAAAGTGGGGCACATAAGACACGATTTACAAAATATTCAGACATGATATATTTACCATGTTTACTGTAACCCCCCAGAATATCTTGATAACTACCGGTAAAGCAAATGTAAGGAATACATTGAAGCATAATTGGAAGTTATTGGGACAATTTTATTATCAAGACTTCCAAAATAACACAGTTAAGTTGATATTTCTATCACTTACTATCTCCTACTGCTTAAAGAAATTGTTGAACTACCCTCGGGCCAGGACAGTGTGATAAGTATCTGATATCATCAGTAAATGATCACTTGGAAGTTTATCTCTATCGCAAATATTCTCTATCTGATATGTAAGTATTGTGACCAGCCGAGTTCCCCACTTCTCTGGACATCTGGCTGGGTGCCTCGGACCTGCTGGTGTACGGGGAGTGGATATGGACTGATATCCACCAGCAGATAGGCTACAGCAACTGGAAGCCAGGGGAGCCGAGTACAACCAACGAGAACTGTCTGGCTCTGATGCCCGGATCTAACTACCTTTGGAACGACGCCCCCTGCACTTTCAGTTCACACTTCCTGTGTGAGAAAGAGTACGTTTATTGTAATGTATTATATCATCAGCGAGAGAATATTGGGATTTAACAGTGAAATACACTATCTTCAAGTGACGATGTCGCGTGTCTTAAATTACTCACGGAGAAATTATCAGTAAAACAAGAAATTAAACGTCCAACTGGGTTTGCACAATAAATTAAACGTTAACGTGATGTAGTAAAGCTGATCTGCTACGTATTGTCTGTTTATCCATTTCCGTGATACTCCATTATATGTCATGTTTAGGATTTCAACTTCTTATTAAACACTTCTGTTACTTTGTAAATGAAAGATGCTTCCGATTGAGGCTTGCTTACCATTTATGAGATTCATTCATAATTTTCTTACTGATCTACGATTGAGAAGTGCTTACCATTTATGCGATTTATTCATAATTTCTTGATATGATGTCGAGAAGTGCTTATCAATTACGCTATTGTTTCATAATTTTCTTATTGATCTGTGACTGAAAAGTGCTTACCATTTACGAGATTCTTTCCTAATGTTATTAATGATTTGTCACTTCATGTCTTTTATGATGTTTCGGCAGATGTAAACTTTTTAATGGCTATTGATTTAACGTCAAATACAAGTGGATAAAAGAAGTCACCAGTGTCTTTGTGATTGACGCGTGACATCGTTTGGGAAGAACATGCAGATTATTTTTTAGAACATCTTCATCAGTGTACCTTTCGTTTAGTATTTTACCATGTTTATGTTAGTTTTGCACGTATATACCATATTGACAGTTTCAATCAGAATTATCGATGACTAATTATTGTTGACTATCATATGAATTTGCTCCTTAGTAAGTACTATATTCATAGAGATGTGTTCACTTTATATTTCTGTATTTCAGGCTTTAGGGCAAGATGGTGAAACCACTGCAACTGAAACTAAATGAGAATTTCACGGTGATTATTGACGACGTTGGTGGTCATTCACGATTAAACCAATTTAACAACTCTTCTTGCATTTGGAATTTCATGTCACTATGTTTAACACATTCGAAAAGTGTAGAAGCGAGCACAGCTCACATACCATCTCTTTTCTAATCAGTGAAAGAATCTAGAAAGTTGCAAGTCAGGCCCCATATCTTCGAAGCTCTCTTAGTGCTAAGATAGTCATAAGTCAATGTTAATGTATGGCACTTACGACTATCTTAGCGCTAAGAGAGCTTCGAAAATATGGGTCCAGATCTATTGGTATCTGTTAACAGTGACTGCAGTTAACAGAAAGTTGAGTGTATAGTTTTACTAGTCTGTATGATCAATACCGATCTTCATCCGTAGTTTAGAGAGTAGCATCTTGTGATCCACAGTGTCATATGGTGCCAAAAGATCAAGAGTGTTAATGAAGCAATATTACCAACCGGATGAGTTCTTAGTTAATTCATGACTCACAGTAAAGCGTCCTGTGATTATCAAGTATCTCTTCTTGGGAAGAAACAATCTTGGGAAAAACAGTGGATATACTTAAAATCACCACATTCACGATGAAAGGAAGTATATCTAAATAAAGGAAAACCAAAATGTATGGATAGTTGATTCTTTATTGTAAAGAATGTGACGTTTCGATGTAAAATTAACATTATTAGCAAGAAAGTGATGATAATGTGTTCAACAGATGCTATCAATGATGTTTAGCAACTTCACTGCTGGATAAACTGAGAATATGAAGGGTGATTCCCTTCCCCACACTGTGATACGAGTTGAGAGACTTGTGGTTGCACCCTGGGTAGGTCAAAATGTGACTCTGTTCACCTAGCAGTACAAATGGGTACCTGGTAACAGCTGTGTTGCCGATGACCTTCTAGCGATATTCAATCAGTTTGGGTTAGTTCACGGCAACAATGTTGAATGTAAAGTGCCTGGAAACAGTCTAGTTCAGCACTTAAGAAGTTGATTATCGTTATAACAATTGTAACTGTCATTCTATACATCATAACAGTATAAATAAATAATTTGATAACTACAATAATGTACATAGTTATTTTCTATGAAATATTCCACAGGAACTCTTCTGAATAAGATTTTGGCCCAGTATCATTTCTCCCGAATAGATCTGCTATGTTCTCAGTTCCAGATGTTGATGCTTCATGTTCTATGTAAGATGTAACCCAGAGTTATGTCCCCTGCTGTCAAGTTCCTTTCTCCACAACATTCCAGCTCCCAATCTCGGATATACTTTCTGTTGTCTCCTCCTTGTCTGAATCTTTGTCTTCTTCCTCAAACTTCTTCATCTTTGAAATCAATTCTGGAAAACAGAACCAAAAATTAACAAGGAAGAGACAAGCATGACCTGTGTTCAACTTTGCAAGAAACATAGTACTTTTGTTATCTTGCATTCACGGAGGTCAGAAAGTATATATATATAAGCAAAACTACATTTTGAAAGAACTTACTGCACGCAAAGCAAGTAGGCAACTAAAATGTCTACCTCAAATCTACACTTGTGCATGCACTTTATCCTATAGAGACATAAATATCTCTAATGGATCAGTGCTATGTCTTGCTATGTGCTCACTTACTGTTACAGGCCACAACAATCCCTCTCCGCATTGAACCAATCACCTCCTAATGCCTAATGTAAAGTCGAGTCACAGTTGTCTCCAAACTGTAACACCTTAGCTTCTCATTAGTTTCAACTTAGCTTGGCAGCTATGCAGTGTAATGCCATGGATAGTATCTAACTGGGCCCCACCAACCCCCCCCCCCCCCCCCCCCCCAAAAATTAACAAGGAAGAGACAAGCATGACCTGTGTTCAACTTTGCAAGAAACATAGTACTTTTGTTATCTTGCATTCACGGAGGTCAGAAAGTATATATATATAAGCAAAACTACATTTTGAAAGAACTTACTGCACGCAAAGCAAGTAGGCAACTAAAATGTCTACCTCAAATCTACACTTGTGCATGCACTTTATCCTATAGAGACATAAATATCTCTAATGGATCAGTGCTATGTCTTGCTATGTGCTCACTTACTGTTACAGGCCACAACAATCCCTCTCCGCATTGAACCAATCACCTCCTAATGCCTAATGTAAAGTCGAGTCACAGTTGTCTCCAAACTGTAACACCTTAGCTTCTCATTAGTTTCAACTTAGCTTGGCAGCTATGCAGTGTAATGCCATGGATAGTATCTAACTGGGCCCCACCAACCCCCCCCCCCCCCCCCCCCCCCACCTCCCCTTATATACAATACACAAGGCCAATATACAAGCCAATTGCTAATACACAATGCTAGATAAGACAGATGAGTGGGTTATAAATAAATGGCCTCTGTCTTCCTTTGAGGGCGCTATAGATATGAAATTGGGCTTGATTTAAAGCTGATTACAAGACCAGTATGATGGGTGTGTTTCAGAAATAATATACTCATTTTATCGAAACAACCTATCGGCCTGATAAGTGAACGATAGGGACCAATTGAAAAAGCAAAAGTCAAAATTTACTTTCATTTGGACAAATGACAGTAATTTAGTTTCAGGTTTTCATTTTCTTACTGGTCTTAAGCTTTAACTAATCTGTAAGAGAGGACCATCAAATTATTGCATAACTATGGAACTCTGTTTTCTATGGAATTCACTCTTTCTATGGAATTCACTCAACTGTTTGAGAGGAAGTTTAGAGGTTGAAAATTGAGATATGAAAAGAATTTAAATTTTCATCTTTTCTTTTGGAGCTTCATTCCACAAACTGGTACTGGTAAAAGGATCTGTATCAAAGGTCTCAATAGTCATAATTATGAAGGTAAACAAATTGATCATCAATAAAATTCTTGTGATCTTGAGCTGAAGGCTAGAGCCTCACCTTTTGCAGGGTTGAAGACACCGCTGGTCTGCTCGTTACACACAAAACATCTCTGCGACTTCCTGTAGTTGCCCAGAGCACACTTCTCACAGAAATAGTGCTTACATCTGAAAGAGGGTACATAATAAGTGTGCAGCAATTTTTATAAGGGAGGTAACTCTTGCAGTTTTATCCATGCTTTGCTCCGTTGTCTAACACTGGATTCTTCTTCACGAGCCAATGCTCACGGATTCTTCAACTCAAGAGGGTTACAGGTTTGGAATCAAAGACCCAAGGAATGATCATTCAATCACCATCATTGAGTTTTCAATTGTGGTTGTACAAATGGTGAAGATTAAGATATAAAGATTTTGTTATTTACTTAAACGATCATAACAAAATCTCGAATTTGAAAATTTACTTGTGTGGTGTTGGTGTTGTAATTCAAACTCTCAACCCTTTGCTTGCTACGTTACCAGATACCACTCAGCTACAGTGGATCACAGTGAAAGATAATTTTTTTTGTCAGTATGAACACTGCAATCTACACAAGATGAATAGAAGATGAAGAGCATATGTAGGACATAGGTAGAAGTGCAGAGCATTGGCAAGGAGCCATCCTCGGTTACCCATGGTTTTATATATGCTCCGTTACTCTTCACTATATCACCAATGGGAAACCTTATCAGGAGAATCTGTACTCAAATTACCCGCCCTTGGCCAGCGTGAGCCAATCAAACTGCTACGCAGCTGGGACCTGCGAGCCAATGACAACTCATATCACTTCGTTTCAAAGGAAGCGAGATCATTGTGTTAGCCATCCTTCACCGGTTATCTCCCATGACCATTTCCGTCTTATCCCATTGAGTCTTTGGTTACTGACTTCGTCACGCTGGCCAAGGGTGGGTAATTTGAGAACAGATTCCCTTGATAAGGTTTCCCATCGGTGATATAGTGGAGAGTAAAGGAGCATATATAAAACCATGGGTAACCGAGGATGGCAAGGAGCATGCATGACATGGTATGACTGTCAATTGCATGACATTAGAAGAAAGATTTGCCCAGCACATGGGTAAGAATCCATTCTTAACTCTGTGTCCCATCACTGTGTTCTTAACTTAATGTCCGACATCTGATGTTTGAGTATTCAATTTGTAATAATGAAAGCGAAAAGTGTGTCAAATAAACAAAAACATAGATTTTAAAATGAAAAATAATCCTTATCGTGAGTCTTGTAACTTCATACCTCTGGTTAAAGATGGAGAATAAATTTTTAACAGTAAAAAGAACCAAAAAGCCCAAAAAGGAATCAATGATTTTTTTCCCACAAATTCACTGCTTTTTAGGCATTTTCCATAATTTCATCAGTGAACCAAATTAACAATAAATCAGAAAATACAAATATAAGGAAACAATATTTAACAAATAAATAAAACTGAAAATGCAAAAATCTTGGATACTGTATGCATTCCAAGCTTGATCCTCGAATTCACATTAATTTCATGATATATCAATTTCATGATTTACAGTAACTAAAAAGTATCTATCATTGGAAATTTGACTTTGCTATCTCAAGAAATAAGAAATCAGACAAATGAGTTTGTGTACCACAAAATAAAAGACAGATCATTGGACATACCTTGTGACAACTGGATTCTTGAAGGAGTCTCGACAGATGAAGCACTTGAAGGGGAGCTCATCTTCATCAGAACTGATCTCGTAGTTTCTTTCATCTGTAGATACAAACAGCATCATACATATATCTGGGTTTTGAAGTGCTAGAAGATATATATAAAATTACATTTGAACTACTTATCCAAGCACATTGAGTGTTGACAATTGTTATAATGTACGTGACATTACCGTAATCTAGGTGGATACAGAGGAGGGGTATAGGAATGTTTCCTGTGAACATTTTAAAAATAGAGCCATTGGCACTGTAGCTCATCAGGCTTTAAACAATACAATATATGTTTCAAAATGTAAATTTTCAAGATGTATTTATTAGAGAGATAATTTTTTTAAGTACTTTATGTTATAGAGAAGAAGATGAAAAAAGGTTCTTAGATCGTGGCCCCTGTGACCAATATGTGGGGTCAAAGGGTCGCCAAATCAACAATTTAGAATCCCCTTTTAATATGGAGTCTGTATACAACGTTTCAGCTGTCTAGAGTTTTATGTACTGGAGGAGAAGAAAATAAGGTTTTTAGATCACTAGGAGTTTACAGACGGATGCCATGCCCTGTAATAACCCCATCGGAACCATTGAAACTTTAGTCTAGACCAATCACCCAACAATCTGGTCACTTGATTTATAGTTCATATCATTCATGATTAGGAATGACAGCTGAATGTGAAAACTGGTTCCACTTGAACAACCTTCAATCCATAATTAAACAGTGGCAGATCCAAAGGGAGAGGTGGGTTGGGAGGGTATATGTAACAGGTGGTCCCCTGACAAGTGAAATCTTTAGCATGTTATGTCCCATGATATGTGACAGTAAGTCCAAGCCCGCCCTTACAATATGTGAATCTCCTCTTGTAGGTGTCACTCACATTAATATATACACTCATCAGAAAAATTTCCTACAATCCCCCATGTCATTTAAATAGTTTCAATTATATAACTGCCCTCACCTCCTTGAGTCTTGCCTTGTTCTTCTCTCTCCAGCTGCCAGCCATGTTTGTAGTCTCCTCGGTCATGAAGAAACTTACAGCTGTCTGGACACACAGAAAACAAACCTTTAATGAAGGCACTGTATCAAATACTGTTAAATATCACGTTGTATATGAGTAACACAAGTCCGACTTTAAAGCTCACTTGACAATGTCATTGCAAAGAGTATATTTAATGAAGTTCTTCAAATACCAGGATCCATTGTTTGAAGCTCTCTTAGCGCGAAGATAGTCGTAAGTGCCATACATTAACATTGACTTACAACTATCTTAGCACCAAGACAGCTTCGAAAATATGGGCCCAGGTTTGTTTCGTTGACTGTCATGAGTAAAGTTAATATTTCATGAGTGACGCAGTTCGAAATGATGAGCTAAAATGTGTGTTTATCCATATAAACACTTGCAGTTCAGATTTTAATTCCAAATTATAACCATGGTTATTATTTATTATCATTTTCAAATCTAACAAAGTAAAAGACGTACCACCAAAGCCACAGAAGCCGGTTTCCTTGTAGTCTTTACAGATATCAGGTTGGTAGTCCCACCGCACGGTCGCTCTCAGATGGGCTGGGGCTCGGATCGGTCCTTTTCTATATTATTATAATCATTGTATTCTCATGAATATGGAAACAAGTATATGAGGCATCTCATTGCCTTTGTATGAAATAAATATTTCGTCGTTGGATTAAATAATACCAAACCATTTCTCTCTCAGGTAAATTAACAAAATCAATAATCTTGCTTTCATAGAAGCTAATTAACAACATTACCATAACATGACTGTATGTGAATGTAAACAGTTATTGATAAGTTTAACTGAAGATTCAACCAGTATAGTCATATTCCAAAATCAAAAAAATTATAACTACAATAAAATGAGTCCTGATTACAAGTAGGAAATGATTCACTAAGACCTTGAAGGATGCAGTGGTTTTGGAGAAATGGCTTTATAGGCCTAATGAGTTAAAAAGTGACAAGTCTTGCTACAAGTGTATCTAATGAGTAGATTAACCCAACCTTTCACTTGTATGTGTGATCGCCATTGACACTTACACATCAAGGATTGCTATGAAGGAAAACATCATCTATCACATATTCAATCTTCATAGAAGGTATATGCTCTTAATAAGGTAAGGCCCACCAAAGTTAATGTACGTCAAAGAGTTTCAAGTTATGTTTAAGGAACAATTTTTGCACTGATAACCCCATCTTCATGGACAATTTTGTACAAAGATTTAACCAAAGGGACTGATGGTCCAAAAAAATGTGTTTTACTTGTGTTACTATGAACAACTGCAACCCAGTATCATTTACAGAACGACAAGTGGTCATAGTGGTTCCATTGCTTTAAGGAAATGGCCTCTTAACATTGATTGTAGATTGATTATTGATTGATTGTAGTGCTAAGTTAGCCTTGATGGGAAGCAAGTGTGTATATTACCTGACACTGCCACTGGAAGCATTCCCAGCTGCGGTGTCCCTCTTCTCGATATAGACAGCGTAGTTGTTGAGGCCTCGGTACAGTTTGTCATCCTCCTTCCCCTTCAGTTCCTTGTTGATCAGCTGAGCCTTCTCAAAGATAGCCTGTGCATCCTGCTCTGCTGCAGTGTCGATTTCTACAATGGCCGTCGCTCCCATGTCCTCTGGGCCTTCCCGTTTCTGAAACAATGGCAGCTAAAATGAGCAGAAAATAAAGATATCACTTGATTTAGTTGATTATATCATTTCCCCTCTTTATGATTTTCAAAGTTCACTTCAGTTGTAGAATTCATTAGTGCCAAGCCATTCTGTGTGGTAAATTTAGAGCAACAACAAGAGCAGCAAAGTTTCAGTGAAATAACTTGCCCCTGTTCTACTTGACTTGTATGATAAAGCAGATCTGCCTTCATCTTCGGAACTTTCACTGCTGTAGTTGGCTTCAGATTTGATCCTCGCTTTCTGAGTCTGCAAATATATTGAAATACATGAAGAATGTGGCTTCTAGAGAGCAACCATACAAGCCCCGAGTCAAAACAATAACAAAGAAAGCTATAGAATATTCAATGTGCACATAGCAAAAAGGCTTTATGAATGACTAAGACTAGACACTTTATTACAAACATGTTCTGAATATCTTTACGAAATAACTTCAGTCATTCGAAACAAGTGTGTTGTAACCAGTTGAAAGTTATTCAACGAGTGCTGTGTACAAGTTATTCAAGAGTAGTGATCAAATAATGCGGCACTGTTCAAGTGCAACTGATTCCTCTCGCTGATTCAGTTCTTCTATTAAAAATAGAGCCATGGCCTCTACAGCTCATCAGGAGATAATAAGTGGGGTATGTTATGGAGTGGACTTTATAGCAATGGTCAGATAATGGAATGTAGTAATAAGAATCTAGGTAGTGAAACGATTAAAGCAGTTTACAAATATTTTGTTACCATAACTTTGCCAATCTGCTATATATATGTGTTGAAAGAGCAACACAAAGCTTGGAAATAAATTGTTGGTATCAAACATATAATAATGTGGTGGAGAGATCATACTATTTTTAAGATCGTACACACATTATATAATAATGAATATACCGGGTACAATTCTTTGCATACAATTCACCACTGTAAGCTATTGCAATAATGGCCTGGGGCTGTAGAAGAAAATGAAAAAAACCTTTTTAGGTCATGACCCCTGTTAATTATTATCAAAATTGGTTACACATAAATCAACATTCGTTATGGATATCATACACCTTTGCATTATATTGTTTTAATTCTTAATTGCATTATGGCAATACTAACATTTATTACATAATGAATAGGAGCCTCAGTTTTTGAAAATCCCATTTCTCATAGGCTCCATTTCAATACTTAATAAATTGGTGAATTTGTTTTAGTAAATTCTTTTTCACCATTTCTTATAGGCTCCTTTTCAATATTTGATAAAATGGTGATATTCTATGAATAAATTCTTTTTTAGAGTCAGTGGAAGACTAAAGCAGTCTCACGCACAGTCTATGATAACACAGTGCTGCACAGTAGTTTGAAGTAACCTGAAACCTCTGTGTAACTATCAGTTTTCATTCTTCTGCCAGGAAGAGGTCAACACAATGCAATTACATAACATGCAGACACTGGACTCACAGCCAGTAAAATTTATATGTTAGATGCAGTTTTTCCTACAATTAATTATTTTTCTGTACTGGAGAAGATGATGAAAATAGGTGTGATGTCACAATCTCATATAGCTACTTCTTTTATAGTCCTATGTTATCACCAGTCATCACTAGTCATATTCAGTTCACATATCTCATGTAAAATGAAAAAATTTAATTCCTCTTCAAGTTATTCCTTCAAAGGGTATTCAATAGTTCTCATTTCAAATAGATTCACATTAAACATGTCCATGATGTAGACATCTATCTCATTTCTTGTTCCTATTGAATAAAATTAACTGCAAAGTTAAGAGAAAACTAAATCAGATATAAAGTATAAAATATGATATAAATAAGGTATACCAAATTGACTCGTACTGGAAATTCTCAATAATTAATTAATTAATTCTCCAAATAATTACACAATATCATGAGATATTAAAAAACTCCATTATTTACTCTTAAATTACAAAGAACATAATATTAGATTTAATAAAAGATTCTGTATTAAGTCTTTAGAATACTTTTAGACTTGTGTACCTTTATCAGCAAATTCACTTGCAAAATACAAATAATTACTCATACGTGAAATGTGAGACAAAGATAAAATATGACTTATAATTTTTGTTAGACCTCCAATTCTAAGTTTTTAATTCTAAATATCTCTTTTTCATCAGACATATTATATTCTCAAAGCACATGTTAGAACTCTCACATCAGAAAGATGAAATGCCTTTAACTCAGCTGTTTTCTTTAAAATTACCTCCCTTACCTAATTACTGATTGAAGTGCACATATAATCTCAGAAAGATGCTGTAAACTGAAATAGGCTTTTAGGTTATGATCTCTGTGACCCATATTTGGGGTCACAGACTCACCAAATTTACAATTTAGAATCCCTTACAGCCAAGGAGTCTGTACATAAAATTTCAGCTCGCTTGAGCCATTGGGACTGGAGATGAAGATGAAAATAGCATTTTAGGTCATTGCCTCTGTGACCCAATATTTGGAGTCTCACTGTCACCAAATTTACAATTTAGAATCCCCTTCAGTCAAGGAGTATGTACATAAAATTTCAGCTCTCTACGTTCATTGGGACTAGAGAAGATGATGAAAATAGTTTTTTTTAGGTAATGACCCCTGTGAGCCACACTTGGGGTCACAGGGTCACCAAATCTACAATTTAGAATCCCTTTCAGCCAAGGAGTCTGTACATAAAATTTCAGCTCTCTGGAGTCATTGGTTCTGGAGAAGAAGATGAAAATAGCTTTTAAGGTTATGACCCCTGTGACCCACATTTGGGGTCACAGGGTCACCAAATTTACAATTTAGTATCCCCTTCAGCCAAGGAGTCTGTACATTAAATTTCAGCTCTCTGGAGTCATTGGTTCTGGAGAAGAAGTCGAAAAAGCGAAAAGTTTACAGACGGACGGATGGACGGACGGACGCCATCCCATGCCATAAGCCCATCGGGCCTTTCAGGCCAGATGAGCTAATAATATGTTTTGCAATTACATATTTTCTTCTTTTAATTAACTTTTATCATGGCCAAAATAAATCTGCAAAATTAGAATTTAATCTCGAATATTTCTGAATTAATTCACAATAACATCATGCTTCAACTTAGTCTTGGAATATTTCCCTTTTATTTACAACAGCTGTACTTTGTAAGTGTGAATTTAATTTTTTAACAGTAAAGGCAGACAGTTTATAAACAATTGAGTTTAGAATTCCCATGCAGAATACATTTTTAAAATGATCACTGTCCAGAAAGACATGAAATAAGTTCACAATAAGAAGCTTCTGTGTATAAAAGTTCAACAAGGACGATTGTATGAAAATGGTCTGTCAAGGAATGTTGAACACATCAACAACATCAAGAGCATTTACTGTTAAAGTGCTTGCTAACGTATTGATTTAGGAACATTTGGACGAGAAACATTATATAAAGAAGATATCTAGCAATGCTGGACTCACTTACGGATTGAACAAGTGGATTCTTGTGTGTATTTTTTCTGATTTTTTTCACAACAACATTGCCATCGTCATCATTACTGCCATCTGTAAAACAAGACAACGAGATCATTAGGATATCACAAATGAAAGTGTAGAACATATATTCAACAAATGAAATTTAGTCTTATAAATCTTCTGCTGTTCTATAAGTGATAAACACTCTACAGATCGTTGTAGAATTATATATCATTTAAACCAAAAAGTTGCCTTCATCCTATTATACATAGATTATCTTTCTGATGGTATTCTTTAATCTTCATGGTCATATTTGTGCTTTGCATTACATACTTTAATGTATAATATTGAAATAAAAAAGTGAAAGTTATATTTTATACCCGACAATGCATTGATCATTTGTCATGGGTATACAAATATAAACCATAGGTAAATAAAATGATAAGCAATAACCGTAAATTACACAAATTTTAGTTCCAATCTGAGATTTGAAGTATCCCAGTTTCACCTGTTTTCGGCGACATAAGAGCGATTCGCCGTAAAAGTTTAATCGTGGTAAAATAATAAAAATGTTTTTCATTCATGTCAATCTAGGTAACTTTGGGAAAACTCACTATTATGATTTATGATTCTATCGGCATCATCGGCCGGAAAAGTCCGCCATGAAAAGAGTGACCCATATTTGGCATCCTGTGCATTACGTCACCTGTTTTCGGCGGTGATGTTCTACAGCAAATAATATGGTGTTTCGTTTTTTGCGGGAACCCAAAGAGGCAAAAAGACATTGTCTTATTACTTATAATCAACCAGAATTAAATAAAATTGTCAATGTGGAAATATAGAAAACTTATGAGAAATAAATCAGAACTTATCATTTACACTGTTTATGAAGTCACACTTCACACTTCTCTTCAACTGGGCTCTATTCTCAATATGGCGAGAAACACTGATACATTATCCCGTGTCGGTAGACATTATGAAATTGATATCAAGGTCATCCCCATTTTAATTGAACCTAAATCAACCCGCACATGGCTGTATTTGTCTGAAAACTTTCCAAAAATTGATGAAACGTTATTATTTATTCAATAGGCATGATAAAAAAATCCAGCCGTATTTTTTGTTATCGAGCGGCATCTCACGTGACCAATCACGTGATATGATGATGCAAACATTGTCAGCTGGCAGACGATAGGAAATAAAAAATGAAAGTCGCCTCGGTAATTTTTTTTAGAATTTTATTGTGAAGTGAAAAAAAGTATTAAGAATATAAGGCTATTTTTTATATGTAATATATATCTCTTGGTACTCTCGCCTTCCTTTTTTTCATAGTTGAAAATGTTGCGTCCAGGTTGAGTTGCCGTGACCACAAATAACAATATTTGCAGTTTGACATTTGACCCTCCGCCCGTTCTCGTAAAATAACGCAAGATTACCAATCGCCGAAAACAGGAGAACGCCGAATTCATGTTACGGTGGGATATGTCAGGTTAAATTTAAAGGTCTGACTGAATTTTTAACTTATTTCTGAATTGATTGGATTCTCTCTGAATATTTCACCATGATATCAAACTAGAAATACCAACCTTCTTCACTAGAAGACTTTCTTCTCCTAGATATCTGCTTCTTATTGCGCTTTTTGAACGAAAATGTGCAAACATCTTTAGTTTCTTTAGCAATAGAAGTTTCTTCGTCCGCCATGATGTTTCTACGAAGTGACAACGTCGTTAACGAGTATTTTGATTGGTTCATTGAAATACGGAACCGGAAGTATAAATGGTCAACCAATTACTATTTGCGTTACAAATGACAACAAAACTACACGTGAAGCTGTTGTTGTTTGCCATTTTTACGTCAAGTCGATCATGACGATCGGATTTATAAATATTTAAAAACAGCATTGCTTTTGATTAGTGCGATGGATAAGCCCCTGGGATTTAGAGTTAGTCTTGTGTTGCCTGCGAGTGGCACAGGAGAACGAATGGGCATGAGTAAACCAAAGCAGTTTTGTGAAGTTCTTGGAAGACCACTGATCACATTCACTATTGCAACATTTCATAGGTTGTTATAACATGTTTACATAACTCATGTGTATTCCATTCTTATATTCACAAATCATATATAATTTTGGGTGGAATGGGGGAAGAAATCACAAAGAGTTATTGAATATTGTAATCATTCACAAGTATAACACCACAGATACAGAATATTGAACCATGCAACCATGTATGTTCTAGCCGTAATAATCTAACATGTAGCCAACTTGAGGAATTTAAATTTGACTTGATCTTTAGATTTGAATAAACCTTACCCTATGCATGAATTTATAACACTTGTTACTGATGGAATTTGAACAGAGATAAAATGCTCGCCGCTAATACATTAGTAATAGCTGCGATACTGCTGAAGCGGCATTAAACAATAACTCACTCACTCAGAGATAAGATGATCATATACTTTTAAAAGGGTCTTTGGCTATGAAATAAGGAATGAATAATGATAAATCCATCTAACAAAAAAATGTTATTTACAAAAAAAAAGTGATTAGAATTAAGAAATAGAAGACGAGTTGGCGTGCTTTATCGTTGATTCTAAGATGCCTAGCGCCTAGAACAATCGAAATAAAAGTACTTTATCAGACGATAAAGGTATAGTTTTTGTGATGACGTAACAATTGAATGACGTTTCCGCTCCCCTCGTAGTCACGTGTGCCCATGGTAACCCAACGAAAGAGGGCAGTTGAAAAGACCGTGTTTTTCTGCAAATGATAATGACCTAAAACAATGGTAGCATTGTTATAACAATTATTGAAGGAATGTTTTCTTTTGCATCCGAATTAGTCTTAAACTTCAAGCTACATTTGTACTTGAACCAAAACGACGAAATCCGCATTGGGCAACCCCAGGAACCACTATGACGTCACAACAGAACAATGACGTCATAGTCGCTGTTGTCGCAGGGCTCGTCAGTTGGCCCTGATCATGGATTATTAATATTAAGGAAGTAAACTCTATTTTTCTTGCAAAATTACTCAAATCAGAATGTTGTGTCATGTGTTATCTTAGAAAAGTAATAAAGTTCCCTGTACCCCAATGTGTTTTGTAATAAAGTATAGTTTTGCCCTGAACTATTATAACGTAAAAGTCCTCGTACTTTAACTATAATAGTTCAGGGCAAAACTATACTTTATTACAAAACACATTGGGGTACAGGGAACTTTATTTCTTAAATAAAACATAGCAGGGAGCATAAAACACGAAGGGCGCAGCCCTGAGTGTTTTATGCTCTCTGCTATGTTTTATTCCACGATAAAGCACAACAATGAGTCTTCTATTTCTTATATGAGATGCCCTTAAACCTTTACTCGCTTTTATATAAAAAAAAGTGGAGATATATATATTGTTTCTAAAAACTTTAAAAAAAAATATTAATGTCTCCCGTCATAGAACACATTCGCTAGCATTGAACAATCGACATGACGTAAAATATGACGTCATTTGCTAAGCGACGCTCTAACTGGCGTCTGAAATCACGAGCATGTTTTATTGTCTCATAAAGCATGCTGTCTGTCCCATTGGCCGCCTGTGTTTGATTGCCGTGGACATCTTATATACAAAAATAATGTCTTCTGTGAAAATTTTATTCCTTATGTATGATAAATGATTCATAATTTCTAGTGATCAAAAATCTTTGAATTGATTTGACAACTTATCTTTCTTGAAGTTTACCGAATATTTATCAAGGACAGTATTAGTGACTTAATGATTTCGACGTGTTGACTATTATTTAAAAGATTAATTTTTTATCAGAATCCCCTGGATTGCAGACATTATAGTGACTGTGTCACAAGGGTACAAGGAACTTCTTGAAGGGCTTGTAGCTGAATACAAGTTCAACAAAGTGACAGTTGTCGTTGGTGGACCAACCAGGCATAGGTCCATTTATAAAGGTGTAAAAGCTGTTGGAGATGGTATGTTTTAATGTTTGCAGTGTATGAAATAAGCTTGTTAAGTATAACCATCAGGGTAGTGATCATAGTGATACATTGTCAATTTAATGGATTTTAGATTAATTAGATTAATACCTGAGAAAGTTGACAGCCCAAAGCATTTTGGACAGATCTTGTTACATACATTTGATCCAAATGTTGTCTTTTCATGTAACCCTTTCTTAAATTAATAATGTGCCTTATCTTTCATAAAAAAAATTGTGATTTGAATTTCTAAACTGATTACTGATATTATCTTTATGCAGAACATTTAGTGAATTATGCCAATCGCAATGTTCAATCTTTCTGGAATTATCTTTGCCAGCTTGTAGCAGTCCAGAGGTTGTGTTGATTCACGATGCAGTTAGAATATTTGCTGAAGAAGATCTTGTTAAAGAAATTGCTGAAACAGCAAATAAATATGGGGTAGATACTTCTTAAACATATTTATTATCTTGTATCTTCACTTATACTGTTTTAAGAAAAGATTTTGTAACCTGTCACAATAATAATAATTTCACCCTCATGTCTTCTAATATAAAGAAATATCAACACTTGTTGATAAAAGTATAAATTTACAGGTGATTAATAACCGTAATCAAATCATCTTTATACGTTTGATATAAAAAAACTTTTGAGTGAGAATCTTACATAATTTGATGTACGGTAAATTTTTGTTTTGTTTTGTGGTTATATATACATATATATATATGTGAGTGTGTATATATATATATATATATATGTTTGAATCAGGCAGCAGGAGTGACCCGCCCATTAGTTTCCACGGTGATAGCGTCAGATAGTGACGGCAAGTTGAGCCAGTCCCTGGATCGAAGTCAGTATGCAGCCAGTGAGATGCCTCAGGGTTTCATGTACCAAGTCATCAGAGACGCTTATGATAAGGTCAGTTCATGCGAATATGCATTCTCTTCTCACAGAGGTTACTCCCTTCAGATTTTCTATCCTAACCTCTGTTCTACGTCGCCTGAATTTTACTGCTCCAGCAAAATCCCCTAGCAGGGAAAAGGGGAACATCATACTGTATCTCTGCTTTAGCTCATCAGGCCTGAAAGGCCCAATGGGCTTATGGCATGGCATGGCATCTGTCCATCTGTCCGTCGTCCATCCGTGAACTTTTCACTTTTTCAACTGCTTCTCCAGAACCACTGAGCGCTGAAATGTGCAGACTCCTTGACCAATGGGGATTCTAAATTGTAGATTTGCTAACCTTGTGACCCCAAATTTGGGTCATAGGGGTCATAACCTAAATCGTTTTACTTGAGATTGCTTAGATCTTCAACCATAGATAATAAATCACTGATGTCCTGATGAGCTTCAGAGCCCATAGCTCTATTTTTCCGGCAAAATCATGGAACCATTCTTGGTATGAAAAATTCTGACAGTCAAGGTGTCATGATTGTTATTTCACTTTTCAGAGTACAGATTTTGATTTTGATTATGGTACAGAATGCTTGCTGTTAGCCAAGAAACACTGTGGGGTGGATGCTCATATTGTGACAGGAAAACCATATCTATGGAAGGTAGGAACACTTGGTTAATGTTTTTCTGTAGAAAATGAAATTTAACTATCTGATAAAGTCGACTTCATTGGTGGCGATGGTTATATAAACATCCTCCGCAGTATTACCCAAATGTCTGCCTTTTCTTTTGGGTGGTACATCCACCTCTTATAAATCACATTGAATGAAGATGTTTCTGTCTCACGTATTCCAGAGATTATAATATAGTGAATTACAATAACATTTCAAGATATCTGTTAAAGTACTTCCAGAACCGCTGTAATCAGCATTTAAACAGCTTAGAGTGAACTCAAAAAGAAAAATATAAAATATTTTAAGGAGTTTTTCCCTCTGCACTGTCCAACAGGGATTTTTTTGCCCTGTATTTGACTGGATGTTGCACTCAGATTCTCTCTGGGGTTGATATGAATGGATAGGTGTGTTCATTTCCTTGTTCCACCACTAATGCCAAACACCAGGCAAGAAAGCAACAACTCCCATCTTTTAAAATCTATTGGTAAGACTTGGATTTAAACCCCAGTCTTTGAGACCAATTATGAGCACTCTACCATCAAACTTCTTTTTCAAACAATGTTTTTTCAGAAATTTATAGTATTTGTAATATAATATGTTTTAATGACACAATGTACCTATCTATGATTGAGTTTTCTTTTACAAGAAAGTGTACAACATTCTAATTCAGGTGACTCACAAGAAAGATCTGTTTGCAGCAGAAGGCATGCTGAAAGGTGAATCAATAAATACATTTCTTTTTGCATCAGTACATATTGTTTTTTAAATGTAGTAAGAAGATGTTTTTGCAAATAATATTATTTTTTTCTGATAGAATTTATTTGCAATTTATTTTTTTATTTAAATGTAGGAACTGGTTAACAGAAGCACAAAAAAATAAAATTAATTCAATTTAAACTGTATCGCCAAACAAAATCAATAAATCTAGGAGTAATGTTCCTTTCATTACATCGATATAGGATATTTTAGTTTCGGGGTATGTTCAGCTGACCTTTGAAGAACTTGCTGACCAATGAAATGAGAGACAGGAAGTAAGCTTTCAACCAATCACCTTCTTTTTCTTCGGCATCCCTGTTACTATTATGTTTTTTTAAATGAAATTCACTGGAAAATATCACAAATAACCCATCAATCAGCGTCCATAAGAACATAAAAACATCTCAATGACACATGATTGCAAGGGCTGGAGCTGCTACGTTTTCATTGGTCGATTATCCCGCTTGCGCAACACGGAACAGATGGGTTATTCTTTAAGATGAAACATATAACATTACAGCTAGATTTAACTATATAGCATTACTTAAGTTACTATATTATTGAACAGAGAACCTGCTGCAGGTGTCTATATCAAGCCCAGAGCACAAGGGATTAGCAGATTCAATCCAGGAATGCTTATCATCAGAGCTTTCCAAAGACCAGGTAAATTATATATAAATATAATTTGAGTGAGAACTTTTTCTGTTACACAAGTGAACATCATTGGATGCTTTATCAACCCGCGGGTGAAACCCAAGGAGGTTATTGTTGTGGCTGTAATTAAAGTCAAATTATAAACATTTCACTTATTCATTTGTACACTTTGGTGATTATTTATAAATAATGGGCATTTAATTGTTTACATAATTGATGTGTTCCTTAAAATTTAAATTATTTCAATTATAAAATATTGCTTGTTTCCAATACCTTTCATGAATGTTAAAAAAATGAAAAATTTAATTTTGGGGACATGGTTACGAGTTTGGCAATGCCAATCTCATATGCTTATCAGGGTGCATTCGACAAAGCAACTGTAGAGTTTTTGAAATTCTTCAAAGGCATAGAGTTATTATAAAATATAGCATGCTCCTTTCACGGAGGTTAAAATCAATTGAAATCAAAGTATTGTAAGTGTTGAGGAATGGCATCAAGAAAAATATATTCATAGTTGAACCCAGAAAAACAAAAGGGGAACCCCCTCTGGTTCCAACACAGAAATTGTAATTCAAGTCTGTTATTCAAAATTATACGTTTTGATTTTCATTTTAATCCTTGCAAAGACTGTGAGACCATGCTTTATTTATGTGTAAGATTATTCTGTTATATTGATCAGGTGATACAGGAGACATCTGATGAAGAAAAGAGAAAAGTTGAAAGAAAACCCAACACCTTCATACACATTCAAACCTTGCCATCAACCGAGCAACTAGAACAAGCAACAGATTTCTCTTATTCAAGGGAGGGAACTCTTCTCAATCACTGTCACATTTACGTCTTGTTAGCCGAACCACAAAACTTGCACTCGTTACATCACCCTATGTGTCTTCGCTACAAGGAGTGTGCAGCTAAGGTCAAAGGTCAAGACATGTTGGTGTATGCATTACTTTCAAAGGTGAGATCTTGTTATCACTAATGAAATTGGACCATCACTGATAGAAATGTATTTGAATGCATAATAAATTTAAATGATAATTTTTTTTATTTATATAACAACCATATATTTCAAAAATCAATTCAGTATACCATAATTGACAGAATTAGCTCTCCCTCCCTTATAAGCCCCAAATTAGTAATGCTAGTTGACAGGGGTGTAATTAAAAGTGGTGCACTTCTTAAAAGTGACAGTTCTATCACCAATCTATCGGCAGCATCCGCCATATTGAATTTTTTGCATTAGGTGAAATGAACACTTTCTAAAACATTAACCCTTACGTTGCGTATATATATTTTACTATTTTTAGCCCCTGTGGCGGAATTTACAGGCTCGCAGCTCGCAGCAGTAGTTTGAGCTTAGGCACAATCGAGCTATGCTGGCGGAATTTCGAGGCGGCGATTCCGGTCCCGTTTTTTACGAAATATACCGCATCTACATGGCGAATAAGGACTATATACAGGCGTTCAATACAAATTCAAGTAGCGACACCCGTACACAAATGGCTAATTCACACCCAAAACTTTGAATGAATGTTCTATGATTTTTTCGTTTTTAGCTCATCAGGCCTGAAAGGCCTGATGGGCTTATGGCATGGGATGGCGTCCGTCCATCCGTCCGCAGAGCTGAAATTTTATGTGCAGACTCCTTGGCCAATGGGGATTCTAAATTGTAGATTTCGTGACCCCACGACCCCAAATGGGGTCACAGGGGTCACATCCTTAAAAACCTATTTTCATCTTCTTCTCCAGTTCCAAAAGGTCTAGAGAGCTGAAAAGTTGTGTGCAGACTCCTTGGCAAATGGGGATTCTAAATTGGAGATTTCATGACATCCTTACATCCTTAAAAACCTATTTTCATCTTCTTCTCCAGTTCCAAAAGGTCTAGAGAGCTGAAAAATTGTGTGCAGACTCCTTGGCCAATGGGGATTCTAAATTGTAGATTTCGTGACCCCGTGACCCCAATTTGGGTCACAGGGGTCACATCCTTAATAACCTTTTTTCATCTTCTTCTCCAGTTCCGAAAGGTCTAGAGAGCTGAAAAGTTGTCTGCAGACTCCTTGGCCAATGGGGATTCTAAATTGTAGATTTTGTGACCCCATGACCCCAAATGGGGTCACAGGGGTCACATGTTTAAAAACCTATTTTCATCTTCTTCTCCAGTACCAAAAGGTCTAGAGAGCTGAAAAGTTGTGTGCAGACTCCTTGGCCAATGGGGATTCTTAATTGTAGATTTTGTGACCCTGTGATCCCAATCTAGGTCACGGGTCATGACCAAAAAACCTATTTTCATCTTCTTCTCCAGTTTATATGTAAAGCTCTAGAAAGGTGAAATGTTGTGTAGAGATACTTTAGTCAAAGGTGATTCTTGATTGTAGGATTGGTGACCCTGTGACTACAAATGTGGGTCACAGGGGTCATGATCTAAAACCTATATTATTTTGCTTGTTAACAATGTATTACTTGAGATAACTTAGATATTCAACCTAAGATAATAAATCAATGAAATTCTGATGAGCTACAGAGCCCATGGCTCTATTTTTATTCTATTACTTTCGAAAATTGTCTTTAATTCGGGCCTCGTAATATCATAAATACCAAACGAAAAAAAATCCATTTATATACGGAATTGAAGACAAGATGTCTAGCTTCACAATGATATAAACATTATTAGAATGCAACCTTTGGTTATAATTCTATAGCTATGTAAAGTTTGTCTTTATTTCCACCTATAAAATCGTCAATACTTACAACATGTATGCGGCATTGCAAACAGTCGTTCATCGCACTTTTCCAAGAAATCATAATCTCGAACCAGTTGACAAATTAGCACATGTCAACCCAAATATGGTTATGTTGTTTGACTTTTCAAATAAACGCTAACCTCGAACCATAACTGATGAAAATATGTTGATTAGTTTGTGTGCCGTTTGGTTTCACATGCCTCTCAGAAAGGTAAAATTGTATCTTTATTTCTGTGAATAAATATGCGCATTTTATATAGAATAAAAGATTATTCTTTTCAGTTTATTGTGATATAAAAAATATGAAAATGCATTCAGTATTTTAGCCGTGATAAATGTGTAAGAAGTTGTGAAAATCGCCGATTGTTAAAGGGATTGTTGAAGTGTAAACATGACCTTTTCCACGGCGCTTGCTGTGTCTTTATTTTTTTGTTGACATTTTCTAATTTTATATGGGAATGTAGTCCATTCTTTTCCCTTTATTTTGCCGTATTTGTTTTTGAAAACAAACAATTCGCTCACATGATATGAAGTGCGGGAGTAAGGCGAGTTAGCGATTTTTTTCCAATCTCGCTAGATGCGAGGCAGATAGCAGGCTCGGGCGAGGCAAACCCGACGCAATGCAAACACGTGGGTTAAAATAGCCTCAAGCGAAATAAGGCTTCGGAGCGGGCCACGACAAAATTGGCCTTTTGTAAAGCTAATTATCGATGCGTTACGGGTCAACAATGCACACGCAATTTGGTGTGAATTTTACTTGAAATTTCGACCGGACATTGACAAAGACTCCGTTACCGTGGCTAACTACGAGATGTATGTAAACAAGTTTTCATGTGGCGATCCATGGACACACTTCGTCTTGCATTTCGCCTGGGGGGCAAATATAATTATTACTGACCCAGTAAATGCACTAAGTCCAACGTACGCATCTCGCCAAGGGGTCTTACATTTTTCTCTATGAGCCTCCCGGATAATTCCGGGACCCGCAAGTTAAGGGTTAAATATATGATAGAACATTCAGATAGTAACAGATAACACATACTAAAACTAATAAACAATATGCTGTTAGTTCATAGCAAAGTTTTCCCCACTCAGAGCACCGATGAATGGATTCATTCATTCATGCCAATATAACCTGTGGACAAGGCAATATATAAATACTCATTTATTTATTTATTATTCATATTTATATCAACAGTCACAGCAGAGTTTTGTGAATTTCTGGGTATTGGGTTTGTATTGAACTCCATGACCCCCAGGTCAACTGGGGTGGTGGGTTGTGGGTAGACGTATGTAGAGAGAAGGGGATTAAGAATTAAGAATTATTATCCCCCTCGCAACACATTTAGTGGTATATAGTATTTGGCAGAGTCCGTACATCCGTATGTCCTGTACATTCATACGTCCGTATGTACGAAATGAAATAACTCATTCACTTGATTCTTTTCATATTTTGGATATATGTTTTTAAGTGAGATTAATGTTCCAACAAAGTTTTGTGACCTTGACCTTCATTTCAAGGTCACAACCAGACTTTTGTCATTTTACCCTTGTCAGCGGGATATCTTAACTGGATTCTCTTTAAATCTTAGACATCTTCTCCGAGGAGAGACAAAGGGCTGATTAGATTTTGGTGACCTGAACATTATTCTCAAGGTCACAACAGAACTGGATTCTCATCATATCTTATGCAATTGTCATTCTAGGCAAGATTCAGGCCAAATCTATTTTCTAGACAGTGACACTATTTGTTAATTTGCGGCGAGGGATCATGACAACTGCTTGTTTGTTTCCTATTTCTAACATGATTTAAAACTGTTGCCTGTTGAAATGCATTTGAAATTTCACAAGAAAACAGCTTTGACAGTTAATATATGAGAGTGTTTGTGTGGCACACATCCCCTCCACGAAGTGACTCGTCCTCGAGTCAACAATTCGGGAGATATGCCTATGAAGGACTTACATACCTATAAGGATTTACAAACCTGAAAAGGACTTAAAGGTGCAGTGACATTAAGGAATTGTCCCAGCCCCATGTTTGGCGCCAAATGTAGCAGGAGTGAAAATACAAATTTCAACATCCAGGGGGATTCGAACCCGGGACATCCGGGTGAGAGTCAGACGCTCTACCAGTTGATCTAAAGGGACATCCCACTAGTCCAAGCTAGTAGGAACGCTATTGACCTCACCCTGCCACACATGGTATCTATCACAATGAGTGAGTCAAAGCGAAAGCTCCTGATCATCTGTTTTATTGAACTTCTATTGAATGAAAAGCACTAGAATCGTGAAATTGTTTGCCAACATGCTTTTACCAACAGATTATTATTGCATGTCTGGTGATTAAAGTCAAGTAAATCAACAATGTTAAACTTGAAGGTAGACCTCATTTATTATCGGATGTTGATAATTGGCTTCGGGTCAGACCAACAATCAACATCCAATAATAATTGAGGCCTACCGCCACGTTTAGGCCTAACGTTGTTGAACTAATGATATCAAAGTATGCAAGTCTTCAACATTAGACAATAAAGCATGCACAGTATGATGAGCTACAGAGACAATGACTCTATATTTTCAAAATCTCTCCATTTTTCGGCACTGGAATTGAAAACTTAAGGCATTCTAGAAGTTAGTTGTAAAGAGGTGATCCGGATCATTCTTACAAAAAGACCAAGAAGTAGAACATCCATACAACCATATCATCTCTATATTAGCATACTCCATGTCATTATTTGATGATGGTATTTCTTACATGTTTCAGACAACAGCTGACCCAGCAGATATTGCACGCATGGTGACTCACTTGGTGATGGACAGAAGTCCCTTCCTGTCCGGACAGGTCTTCTTGCTTTGAAAGAGTTGTCTCCCTTAGCCTTGGTTCATAAAGTCATATCATTTCTGTTTCAATGTAAACTAATTTCTCCCAATAAGTGAGATATTTTTCAACAGAACTCCAGACATGTAAAATCCATGAGACGACCAATCTCAATAAAATCAGATTGAATGTAACAACATTTCAATCTGACTGCTCTCCAGCAGAGGTCAGGGTCATCTTTTGAACTTTTTTGTGACCTTTCAACTTCGATAAATTCAGCCAATCACAGGCCTGCATTCATTTGAGGCTTCATTTCTGATTGGTATGAGGAACATATATACTCAGATCAAAATGCAGTGTGTTATGAGTGTCACATTCGATCTGTTTTTAAAGGGGCTGTAGCACGTTTTTTCACTGAAATAAGTCGATGAAATGTATTTAAAAAATAATGTTACCAATAGTAAAACACCCTTCTCTCTTCGGAAAATCAAGTTTAAAATGAGTGTACATGGTTCCGCAAAGCCATTGGAATAATAAAATGTGTTCATAATAAAATGGCCGCCATGCACTTTTTGCTTTATACGCAACATCGTTATTACCACTACGAATAATTGGTTTGTGTAATAAGATGCATAACCCTCTAAAGTAAATATAAATGACATAAGCTATAATTATAAATGGGAAATTTGAAAAAATAAAATTCGCAAAAAAACGTGCTACTGCCCCTTTAAGAGATCGCTGAGATGTAAAATCTATGAGACATTCAATTCAAACTTGTCTCATACTGACAGTGCAATACGACTAGGGTAGAGAAACTTGATGGACTATTCCTGAATGTGAAATTATACCGTTACAATTCATCAGAATGTCACACTAAGCAGCTAGTTTTTAATGAACTATATTTTAATCATGTATTTACAGTCGAATATACAGACAAGAATATCCTATGAATTTTGTTTCCGCATAATTTTATAAACCTCTGTAGATTAGAAATACTTGCCATTTAGATAGTGAAGAAATATAACATGGTTATATTTGGGATAACACTACCTTCAATAGTACAAATTATTGTACTTTTTCGGGCCGAGTCCCATGCGGGATTCGAACCCACGCCCTCAGAGTAAGGCAACTATCGCAAGCCTCGACAAAAAATTAGCTTAACTATCGATTGTTGGACCTCGATTTTTGTCGAGGCGAAATGGGCGTGTGGTAAGCTGTTGGTACAGTCAATGCTGGCGATAGTTGCCTTACTCTGAGGGCGTGGATTTGAATCCCGCATGGGACTCGGCCCGAAAAAGTACAAGAATTTGTACTTTTGAAAGTAGTGTTATCCCAAATATAACCATGTTATACCTCTGTAGATTGTATACCACTTTGATTGGAACTTGTTGTTCAGAGAACATGCAACGTGGGTAAACAATTTCATCTTACCGTACCGGGGTAATCTAATTCAATCTGTGTTAGATATTCACCAAAACAGTTCCATCAGCTCAATTTCACAGTTTAATGGTACATCCATTGTGTTGTTTGTGGTCACACATTCCAACGTTATAAATTGAGTTATTTTATTGAGAAGTACTCACTGTTACCAAAATTACCATTTTAATGATAGTTAACTTAGTATATTGAAGATATGAAGGTAAAAGCAGTGATTTCTGATTGAAAACTGGACAATGCATCGTGATTCACCCGCACCAATTAGTCAAACGTAATTTTGGAATCTTATTTACAACAGACAAAAAGAATGAAGAACAATTTTATGGATACACAACTTCTTTATTCTGTATAGGCGACGTTCCGACATAGATACTAATGTCTTTGTCAAGCAGGTGGTTGACAAAGACATTAGTATCTATGTCGAAACGTCGCCTATACAGAATAAAGAAGTTGTGTATCCATAAAATTGTTCTTCATTCTTCATCATCTCAACTTCTAGAATGCCCATCAAAGATGTTAACAGACAAAAAGACAAATTGGTGTTGATAATGTTAAATAGGTCATATAACTTCTGTGCATGTAAATGGGAGGTGTAATTTCGGTTTCTGAACATGCATAATGATGTTTTTAGATTTTAATTGGAAAATAGTAATTATAATATATTTGGCGATTAGGGATGGAAATGCAAGTTGAGTGAAATTATTTGTACTCTAACCAGCACATATGGTATGTTGGAATGTATAAAAGCCAAATAAAATTTTATGAAACACAATGGATGCACCTTTAATTAGACGGGTGCATATTGCATGTTGCTGAAAATATTTGGTTTGTCAATTGACTTTTGTAACAATTTAGGCATTTTCAATACCATAACATCATTCATTATATTCCATCCGGAATTATAGACATATTTTCATATACACTGATATTAGATAGAATCTTTGTTATATTATTCATAATGCAAAATACCAGTATATATTTGGTTACGGAATCTCAGTATGTATTCTTTTTTATATTTATTTGTCTTACACAATTAAGGGTCTAACAAATTAGAATACTCTTATGGAGCAAGAAACATGTATATTGGTATAATATACTCTCAGTGATAAAGGTGAACATTTTTAGCTCATCAGGCCTGAAAGGCCCGATGGGCTTATGGCATGGCATGGCGTCCGGCGTCCGTCCGTCCATCCGTCCGTCCATCCGTCCGTAAACTTTTCGCTTTTTCGACTTCTTCTCCAGAACCAATGACTCCACAGAGCTGAAATTTTATGTGCAGACTCCTTGGCCAATGGGGATTCTAAATTGTAGATTTCGTGACCCCATGACCCCAAATGGGGTCACAGGGGTCACATCCTTAAAAACTTATTTTCATCTTCTTCTCCAGTTCCAAAAGGTCTAGAGAGCTGAAAAGTTGTGTGCAGACTCCTTGGCCCATGGGGATTCTAAATAGTAGATTTCGTGACCCCGTGACCTTAAATGGGGTGACGGGGGTCACATCCTTAAAAACCTATTTTCATCTTCTTCTCCAGTTCCAAAAGGTCTAGAGAGCTGAAAAGTTGTGTGAAGACTCCTTGGCCAATGGGGATTCTAAATTGTAGATTTCGTGACCCTGTGACCCCAAATGGGGTCACTGGGATCACATCGTTAAAAACCTATTTTCATCTTCTTCTCAAGTTCCAAAAGGTCTAGAGAGCTGAAACGTTGTGTGAAGACTCCTTGGCCAATGGGGATTCTTAATTGTAGATTGTGTGACCCCATGACCCCAAATGGGGTCACAGGGGTCACATCCTTAAAAACCTATTTACATCTTCTTCTCCAGTTCTAAAAGGTCTAGAGAGCTGAAAAGTTGTATGCAGACTCCTTGGCCAATGGGGATTCTAAATTTTAGATTTCGTGACCCTGTGACCCCAAATGGGGTGACGGGGGTCACATCCTTAAAAACCTATTTTCATTTTCTTCTCCAGTTCCAAAAGGTCTAGAGAGCTGAAAATTTGTGTGCAGACTCCTTTGCCCATGGGGATTCTAAATTGTAGATTTCGTGACCCTGTGACCCCAAATGGGGTCACTGGGGTCACATCGTTAAAAACCTATTTTAATCTTCTCCAGTTCCAAAAGTTCTAGAGAAATGAAAAGTTGTATGCAGACTCCTTGACCAATGGGATTCTAAATTGTTGATCTTGTGACCCCATGACCCCAAATGGGGTCTCAGGGGTCACATCCTTAAAAAACCTATTTTCATCTTCTTCTCCAGTTCCAAAAGGTCTAGAGACATTTTTTTTTTATAATTTTATTTCTTTTTCAGATACACAGACATATATATGATATTACATTCATAGTACAAACGTTTTCAATAGAAGTACAAACACATATTAGTACAGAACAACTGCAAAACAAAAATACAGGAATTCACTTAAAGTTCTCTCGTTTCTTTTTAAACCTGGCATTTGACATTCAAAAAGTTGCAGTGAGTTTAAATGGAAAATAGATTATGGCATACGGACCAGAATTTAGTGAATTTCGAATAATTACATTCTGAGTAACATACGAGTTTGTCAATTTCGTAGGCATGTTTTAAATCTTGTTTTATTGTATGAAGTTGCGGTAAAGATCCTTTTAATTTGGATATGTATATATTATACTTGACAGTTGTTATAATAAGGTTGAGAATCATATTTCGTCTTTCAGGATATCCGAGACATATATTGCATTTTGAAAGGTTCAATTTGGAATCTGTTTTTTGCTCTATCCAGGTCTTGATTCTGTCCCAGATGTTATTCACAATCGGACAATCATAGAATATGTGAACTATAGTTTCTAGAGATACTTTACAGAAGGTACATTTATTTGTGTCTTTTAGTTTCATTTTGAATAGGAGATCGTTCAGAGGGAGAATTTTATGTATGATGGAGTATTGAAACCAAATTTGCTTTGTGCCGAGATGTGATGAAAATGGCGTCTTATTTATTTCGGCCCATTCTCTAGAAGTAATAGATTGATTTAAATCCTTTTCCCACTTCTGCCTGTATTTATATGTGTAACCTTTGGCAGAGCTCTGAAACATATCATAGAATAGTCTGCATCCTTTAATTGGTATTACGATGTCTGATAAGAAGTATGGCAGGATGGGATTGGATAGTTTATTTGATAATTCAAGATTTTTATTTTTAAGATAAGCTTTGATTGACTGAACTATACCAGCATATTCTAAAAAATGTGTTTTACATTTATAAGAATTTGTGAACGTTTCGAAGTTTTGAAACTGTCCTTGTTCATCCAGGATGTCATTTATAAATATTATTCCGTGTTGTATGTAATGTGTATAGCATATTTCCTGTTTGCCTATTGTAATATTTTCGTTACACCAGATTGGTTGGGAAAGAATATCGTTGACATCATTAACATTTGAACCTTTTTTGCTGATAAATAATCCCCAAGCTCTGAGTACATCTCGCCAGAAAGGGTTTGTCCTCGGTGTAAGGATCTTTTCTTCAATATACTTTTGTGATTTGAGGTAATAATGCTCAGATTTTGGAGCTACATTTTGTACATATAGTTGTTTTAATTTGTTGTCATCTTCTGACTTGAAGAGTCGTTTAATCCATGCTACTTTTTGTGCTAAAATTGTGTTCTTTATATTTGGTACTCTTATTCCGCCGTCTTCGTGTGATTGTGTTATTTCATTACGACTTATTTTGTCTGGTTTGTGACGCCATATAAAGTTAAAGCATAGACAGTTTAATTCTTTAATGATCTTATCACTTGGGTTCGGAAGAATTGAAAATAGGTGATTTAATTTTGGAAGAATCAGACTTTTTAAAACTGTATTTCTTCCAAGGGGAGTGAGATCTCTTCCTAACCATTGATTCATTATAATTCTGATCATTTTCAGTTTGTCCTTATAATTCCTTCCCACCATTTCGGCCAGGTTATGTGTAAAGGTTATGCCAAGGATAGTGAAATTGCGTTGATTCCAGTCTAGTTTATAACTTTTACAGAGGATATTTTGTGAGTGTTTCAACGCCCCTATCCATATAACTTGAGTCTTGCTTGTATTTATCTAAAGACCAGAAAACGATGCGAAATTATTTAAGGTTTTGAGGGTATGTTGAAGACATTTTTCAGTTCCGTCAAGTACAAGAGATGTGTCATCGGCAAATTGCGATAAGAGATATTCGGTGTTGCCTATCTTTATTCCCTTTATATTCTTATTATTTCGTAACATTATACTTAGCACTTCGGCACATATTATGAAAATGTAGGGGGATAATGGGTCACCTTGCCTGCATCCTCTTGTAAGGTAAAAAAACTCAGACGAAAAACCGTTTACTGTTACACTAGATTGAATTTGTGTATAATATAATTCAATCCATCGTCGGATAGATGGACCAAATCCAAAATAATTTAAAGTTTTTTGAATAAATAACCAATCAACTGAGTCAAATGCTTTTTCAAAGTCTATTAAAAGTAATAAACCGGGTATCTCCATGCATTCAGTGTAATCAATGATGTCGTAAACCATGCGCGTACATTCACCGATGTATCGTTCTGACATGAAGCCTTTCTGATCTTCATTTATTATTGTCGGGAGTACTGTTTTTATTCTATTTGCGATTGTTGCTGATGCTATTTTATATGAAACGTTTAAAAGGGAGATTGGTCTCCAGTTTTTTAGAGACTCTTTTGTTTTTCCTTTTTTCGGTATACATGTTATCAAGCCTTGCTTTTGACTTACTGATAGCTCTCCTTTTTCGAAAGCGGAGTTGAGAGATCTTAACAAGCTTTCATTAAGGTCAATCCAGAAAAATTTATAAAATTCGGCAGTGAACCCGGAGGGTCCGGGGCTTTTATTGTTTTTCATTTTCTTTAAAGCGGCAAGTACTTCGTCATATTTTAGATCTCCTTCAATATTGTTTTTTTCACTTTCACTAAGTTTTGGAACGGAGAAGTCCTTAAAAAGCTCATTTAGATCAATATCGCTACATGTTTGTTTTGTGTACAGATTCTGGTAGTAGGATTTCACTTCCGGTAATATGTCTTTTGTTTTTGTTAACGTTTCTCCATTTTTGGATTGTAACTTTGCAATAGTTTTATTTATGTTATTTCGATTTTCAAGAGAAAGGAAATATTTTGTAGGTTTTTCACCCTTCTCCTTCCATTCTACCTTTGCTCTCATCATTATCCCTTCAGTTTTTATTTCGTTTATCTTCTCTAATTTCTGATTTGCTGATTTCAATTGCTCTAATATTTCCTTTTTGTCATCTATATTCTCACCTTCGTCGAGTTTGATATTTAGTTCTGCAATTTGCTTTGTTAAATCTTTCTCATCTTTTTCCCTTTTCCGTTTTTTCTCTGATGAATATTTTATAGTTTGTCCTCTGATCATGAGAAGAATCGTTTCAAATAGAAGTTGGTCGTCAATAGTATATATTGGTTTATTAAACTCATCGGTGCCGCTTTCATATTGTTTTTTCGTGCTCTTAATTATTTCTTTGATATTATCCACATATGTTTTATCATGCAGTAGCGAATTATTAAATTTCCAAAAACCTCGTCCTCGTTCGATTTCAGTTAATTTTAGAGTTACCCAATGTAAAGAATGATCGGATTTATAGGCGGGATCTATGCCTGTGTTAGCAATAGAATGTTCGAGGGTTTTTGACAGAAGGAAATAATCAAGTCTAGCTTGTTTTATTGGTTTTGTTTGTCTCCAGGTGTATCTTTTGCCTAACGGATTTTGGTATCGCCAAGGGTCTATTATGTTTTCTTCTTCAATAAGATCAAGTATAACTTCTCTTGCGTTTGGATTGTTTACATGTTTATAGTTGAATTGATCTAAATCAGGATTTTGAATAAGATTCCAGTCACCGCAGATGGAAAAGTGATCGGATTCAAAATCGGATATTATTCTTTTTAGAGTTTGATTAAACATAGGAGAGTCTGTGTTGGGTCCATAAATGGTTATCAATGTTAATGTTGCATCAGTTAATTGTATTTTCATTGCTAGGTAATTACCGAACTCGTCATCTTGTTCTTGTCGGAGAACTTTACAGTCGAGTTTTTCGTCAAACATTACAGCAACACCTCGCGAGTTACTCTTATAAGAACTAAAATAGCAGAGATTTAACCCCCATTCATAGTGTATGTCTTTTTCTAATTTTTGGGTAAAGTGTGTGTCTTGGAGACAATAGATGTCGGCGTGTTTTTGTTTCAGATTACGGAAAACATCGAGCCTTTTCTTTTTATTATTTAATCCTTGGCAATTCGATGAAACAATTTTTAGAGTGTCAGTCATTTGAGAAATGTGTTACATGACTAATTTGATGATAGTTGCAGTTGTCTGTGTTGGTCTGACAATGATTTGGGTCCATGTATTGTTTTTGGTGGTGAATGTGCTGGTAGGTAGTTAACATGTAAAAGCAACAATTAAGTAGAGAGAGATTGAAGATGGAGGAGAAAAGAAAACATGATGCATATTTTTATTTAAAAGAGCCTGTTTAAATGTAACCGTTTTGTGAGATCTTTTTTCTAGCGTAATGGGTGTTCTACGTGCAGGTGAGAAAAACCGTGTCAGCGCGTGCTGCATGCTGTAGTTGTGAATGTGGATACGGAGTGTTGATTTCAGTGGTTGTGTGATAGCTGTTGAAAGTTTCTAGTCGGAGGTGTTTATTACAGCTTCTGTAAGTAGATTTAAAATTCTGACAATGTTTAAACATGTAATAATGTTTTTAATAATCGCTGCAACTTGTTGAGATGTATGGTTTTCATATAAGTTAGCATGACATATAATTTCATTTATGTCACAGTGATGTAAAATATTCCTCATACTCATTTCAGATATTTATTAATGTACTCAATCCTGTTTTATATACATAAATGGCGTTATCGGCTTTACAGTATATTTTAGGAAAGTTAATTTAGAAGGGGAAGTACCCAGGCATATATTATTTTAGTACTTTCAGTATTGACTATTGTGTATTTTGTTACATGAAGGATTGAGTACATTACACATACAATGTATATACATTCAGGTATATTTTACTTAGTCTTACCCTATATATACACACATATATATACATACATACATATACACACACATATGTATATATACATATACATGCATACACACATATGCACATACATACGCATACACACATACATGCACACATACACACAAACATATACATATACATACCCACACATACACATACATGAACATACCACATATATATACACATATATATATACATATTAATCACATCCAATCAATATATTCAAATAGGTATATAATATAATATGGCTTCACTCATGGTATTATAAAGGACAGCAACATAATAATATATGCATAATATGAAACATGAGTAGTGGCATTACATATATTTCATTTCATTTTATCCATGGAGGCTTACATATTAAAGTTATATAAGCACATGTAGTAGCTACATATTGTGTATGGATGTTCAATACTATTCTGTACCTAAGTTTTTAAACATAGATATAAATTTGTATAACACATTTGTTTTCTATTAGCTATATCATCTCTACCAAAAGTAAATTTTAAATAATACATCTTGACACCCAAATCCACACATCCATATGCATATACATGCTTGTTATAATAGGCAGTTATAGAATGTATATGGGTACAGATTGATTTTTATTTTTTTTTTTTTTTTGGAATTGTGATTTTAGTCCACAAGGCATTTCATATGCATTTAGATGCACTTGATGGTTTCATAGATAACTTATTAGTGTTGTTAATTTTTATGTTCATCATCATCTACAGTCAAACATGCTTGTGTTATAGCTGAATCATGCATGCCTTACATGAACACATTTAGGCAAATGGTGTGGCATTTGTTTGAGTTATGTTATTTATCTTTAATCAGCAGACACACATGAACATGCATATAATTATAGTGTAGTTATATACTTTTGCTAAAAACAGTTTGTGTTTTTTTATAATCAATGTGTAGCCATGTCTGTAAACACATTTAAAATCATAATGTATTGTATATCTACATACATACATACATACATACATACATACATATACATGCATAGACATGTACATGCATACATACTTCCATACACATACATGCACCTACACCATATACATAATCACCATTTTATGTATATAGATATTTAAACTTTCATGTATCATGCTTGTTTTTAATAATGATTTATCTTTAGAATCCCATTTGTTTACACATTTACATACTAGTATTTGTAACAAGACATGCTATATGTGAATATTTAATTCTGCATATATGGACATAAAAATATAGGTTGTTGCTACCTTTTTATCATGGTAGTAAGCACTTTCATATGTTTGGTGTAATGTATTCTATTTCATATAAACATAACTGGGGGATAATGTTCTTAATACATAGGGGGTATATATCTTATCTCATACCATACATTATGTGAAATAGGGATTGGTGTTTAGAGTCAGTACTGTCTCAGGTCTTCAGGAATGGCTACAGGGTGTAGCCTCCAAGCTGAATTTGGTTCCTGGGGTCCCCTCTTTTCAAGGACTAGATCAATACCCTTGATCCTTACTCTAGTGTACAAGCCTGTTTCCATCCTGAGTTCATAACCTTTCTTATTTAGGTAAGACCTGATTCTTTTCATGGATGGGGGTAGATCTGTTTGGATGTTTCTACCTGTGTCATATAACTGATTCTTTGCTTTAAAGCACACATCTCTATCACTCATGGACACAAAGGAGACAATGATAGTAGATGGTCGATTGTCCCCACTCCCAGGTCGGAGTCTATATTTGGGTTTTTGGAGCCTTTGAACAGATTTGAATTGAATATTGTTCACTTTTGTTTCCGGAAGCCTTAAGTCATTTATCATGACTTCTCTGAGACGTTCTTCGGTGTTCTCACCTTGTGTCTCCTCGACGCCATTGAATAGGAGGTTGACTTTCCGATCATGTAGATCTTTCATTATCATGTCTCTTCGAATGTTACCGATCTCTAAAGTCTAGAGACATGATCAGTTGTATGCAGACTCCTTGGCCAATGGGGATTCTAAATTGTAGATCTTGTGACCCCATGACCCCAAATGGGGTCACAGGGGTCACATCCTTAAAAACCTATTTTCATCTTCTTCTCCAGTTCCAAAAGGTCTAGAGAGCTGAAAAGTTGTGTGCAGACTCCTTAGCCAATGGAGATTCTAAATTGTAGATTTCACGGGGTTCACTTCCTTAAAAACCTATTTTCATCTACTCCAGAACAAATGTACCTAGAAGGCTCTTATATTGTGTACAGACTCTTTAGCCAATGGGGATTCTAAATTTTAGATTTGGAGACCCTGTGGTGCCTCAAATAAGGGCCTCAAGCCATGACCTAAAAATCTATTTCAGTCTTCATCATTAAACAATATAAACCCTGATGAGCTACAGAGCCTATGGCTCTATTTTTATTCTAAAAAGGTGATTTGCTACCGATGCTTTGTCAACTTCATTAACATATTTTTTTTAATGAATTATTCTTCATCAGCAGTACTTTTCAGTCATATATTGACTTATTTGCAATGACTTAATTTACTGAAATTTTAAAAACTTTTTTGCTTTTTTATCTTCATCTTTATGATATTTTAAAATATATATTTGTAATAAAAGATACAACTCATAATCAATTTTGTTCATTATTAATTGCTCTTTAATTATGTTGATCATTTAAGAAATAGTTCAGATAATATGTATTTCACTGCCTTATAAATGGTTTGAAAACTGGTATAAAAGCTGGAGCTTGTCCACATACAACATGGTTATCTCCCATTAGTTACACGTCCCAGTTGTTACACACTCTGATTTTGCCACTTGTTAGTCAGTCAGCTTGCATTCTCATTCTATGCAACATGTTTGGACCATTCCATTCTTCACTGATAGGTAATAGGTATGAGTCTTCCCGGCCGTCACCGTGAGGTTATGTGTATTGGAGTGTGTGACAACTGGCATGTGTAACTTACACATACATCCAGCAGCTCCTGCAATATAGTGCAGTGGTTAGAGTGGTCGCCTTCAGTCAACAGGTCCAGGGTTCCAATAAAAATAGGGTTTTTGTCGTGATTACAGGATTATAAAAAGGACAGCCATGAATGATAAAGTACAGTGAAATCAGTGCATGCCTCATGCAAATCTCAAGACCTTAAATTCTGCCAACATTATTCACCCTCATATACTGAAAAAAATTTATCTTGATATCTGCTGTTCTTACAATTAACTGTCCTTGGTTTACCCATTTCATAAATGTGTATACTTTAATGGTGGCACGTTGCACGTGGTCCTGTGCATAGCTCAGTCGACCGCTATCAGTGAAGTTCAGCAACAATGGGCACGGCTTGCCAGGTCTTTGAAGGGCATTTAAAACTGGCATACATGAAGATTTTATGAATAAGAACTTCTTTAATGTGAAAATACACGTTTCGGAGTATATACTCACTCCTTCCACCTGTCGAAGGAGTGAGTATATACTCCGAAACGTCGTGTATTTTCAAAAGCAATCTTCCTGTTCTTCACTAATATCATTGAAGTCAGATCTTAATTATACTTGAACGTAATTAATATCTTATTATAATCAGAAAATTCACTATAACAGTTGTTAATATAAATCATTGGATTTCTTTGAAAATATTAAACTTGTAACGAACTGAAGCCAATACAATATTGTAGAAACAAAATTTTGATGGCACGACCTTTGACCATTCCTTTCTCCCTGCGTTCAGCCTGTCCCTTGTGTTCTAGTAATTTATGACTGACGACGATGAAGCAATATCCGCTCCTTTGAAGTGACAGACTGCTCTCAACGTGAGATGTGCAATCTCAGACACTTCCAAGAGAGTAAATACTACCTCTCAACCCCTCGCTCTTTGATCAGAGATATATTCGCTAACCTATGTGCACCTAAGTAATACATTACTGTTACCTATTTAACAATGAACTTAAGCTTGTCCCTAATATTTCAGTCAAATGTGAAGTTTGTACTACATGTGTGTAAACAATAATAATAATAATAGTATATTTATAATGCGCACATATCCATGCACAATGCATGCTCAAGGCGCTACACAATTATTACCCTGAAGGAATCGTACTTTCAGTGCTGCCTATGAAGCGCTCCGCGCGACCGATAAGGTCCATACGTTCCCATATCCAGGTACCCATTTGTACAGCTGGGTGAACTGAGTGCAATGTGCAACATAAGAACACTTCATTTAAAGCATGTTTCTCTCCGGATGCCTATTTTCACCAAACTATACACTTACTGTTACCTATTGAACTCAAAGTTTTCCTCAGTATCTTCAACGTGTATGGAATTTGACATTACACGTGAAAAAAAAGCAAAGGAAGCTTTTTGAGCGTATGTTGTTCTTTTGAATGCCTTTATGTCTACCAAAACATAAATTATTATTTGCTATTTAACTATAAACCGAAGCTTGGCCCCAAATGTACGTGTATGATTCTTTCTGGATACATACATACATACACCCATAAAATGAACTGTTACTGTACTTAAACAGACAGTTCGACCGTTATTATTTTAATGGAAACAAAGTCAAACGATTACTGGTGTTATTGAATTTACGATTTCATTTGTTTGTCCATTTGCACAGTTTTCTCACGGTGTTATTTATGAGTGGATAGTTGTGTACAGGCGGGATATGGTTTAAACATATTTTATTCAATAGAAAATGATTGGCAAACAAGCCTAAATGGCTTATCTGACGGGATTTCAGTTATATTGTCGTTTCCGCACAAGCTCAATAGGGTGTGTGGATGAAAGAACTGTGTATGACCCCAATTAAGTATATATATATATATGTCCTCGATTGATAGTATTTGTGTCACATCATTTATTCATTCTGGAAGAAGTATCAGCTCAATAACATTAAAATGATCTTTATTATGAATAAATACGTCGCAAGGTGCACAGGGGCGTGTATCGCTTAGAAACAGCTTTTGAAAGACATATACCCATATAGACCCTACCTTATTACTTTATGAGGGTAAACGACATTCTGCATAACATATACATCCATCTTGAGACAACTTGATTAATTTTAGTCTTCTCATAATTTGCTAAGGACAAAAACACAAAATACTAACTACCTATTCAAACGCGACTTAAATCCCTAAGCTAATTTGAAACTAGAGCAATGCTGGCAATGTCTAGTCGAAAAGAATGACATTTTGTAGTGAATGAGCCTCTACCCTGTCACAATGGACATTATTTCATGATATCATCATTACTTGTACTGAATTTGATCCGTGTCAAAATGTATAGCATGTGGACATGTTATATATGTTAGAGCAGAACATAATTTGGGACCACGTATCATGACATATGCACTGAAGTCATGCACGCATGTCCATGAACTCTATTTCTCCGAGTCTTTCCAGTTGAAGCATGGGTGCCTCCAAAATTAACTTTCTCCAATATTTGTGAACAGCATCAAACTCCAATGTCACGATTGCCTTTCAATAGAACATCGTAATTATTGTAACAATAAACACATTGTAACAGACGTATGTTCCATTCTCCCTCCTACTTCCTGAGGACGAGTTTCTCCAGCTGCAACATGGGCGCCTCCACGAGGACAGCGAGCAGGAAGGACAGGATGTAGGACAGACACGTGTAGCCGAAAAACATATACACCTGCATGAAACAAAATGATGTATATTTGTTAAAAGAACAATATGAACGCCATTAAAAGTTATTATAGTGGATTAAAATGCCCCTCTTGCATCACATTTGTTTTACAATTTAACTACAAGTATTTATAGCTTCAATTTGTTACCATGGAAACAGAACAAATGTCAAAAAGATCAAACCCTAAAAAGGCACATCTACATGCTGGAGAGACCAAATGTGGTGAGGGTTGGTAGTTTTAGAGTAATGCTCCTAAAACCATGGGAACGCCAAAACCGACGCCAACAGAAACTTAATAAAAAATAATATGTTCCCCGACCCTGTGTCCCACATGATGACATACCAAATGCGACATTGTAACTTTGAAGACACCAGTACTATCCAAGGTCATCAGCACTGGGTGGATGAGAAAGGCGCCGTAAGTAAGTCTAGCTAGAGGTTGCCACCACGCCCAGGACAGCATCCAGTCTACGATACCTGTAGGGTCACATTACATGGATACAAATCAACTTTATTTATCTTGAGCGATCAGATGCGTTTGGTATCAGTCGAGTTTCCACTTCTCAAGATTCCAAAGATCTGAAATTTTGTGAAGCGCGGCTATGGCCAATCGGGTGTAGAAACGGTAAATTCGACAAAGCTGAAGGGATAGCAGATACTAGATCGAACATTTGATGAACATTTGACCTAAAATTCATATTTGTCAAGCTAAAAGTATTATTACATATGATTATGATCAAATCCAAATTATCAACGAACTTAATGAATATCACTTTCCAGGAAAAAATAGGCCACCAATACCTGCTTTCCCAGCACAGCACATGAGGATGACCCAGCCCAGCACCAGGCCCCACACAGGTCTGTAGAGGGTCTCGTGGGCTGTCCGAGCTGACACGCCCCATGGTGTCCGGTCTGGTCCGTGCTCGTCATAGGTGACCAGGGTGATGGCCAGCATGGACACCATGGCCACAATCCATGTCACCCCTTGGACAAACTGGGCAAACATATGTTATATGTGCGTGATTCTCATATATGGGTCATAACCTTGCCATATTATTAATGCATGCACTATACGCATATCACTCTCAGGTACAGGGGTGGGTTGGTTCAATAAAACTGGACCTAAAACTACCCAGACAGCATAACGTGGATAACAGCTTCAATATTGTAGTGATACACGAAGTTTCGGAGTAAATGCTCACTCCTTCATCCGGTGAAATATGTGTGTGTGTGTGTGTGTGTATATATATATATATATATATATATATATATATATATATATATATATATATATAATATATAGAAAAGAATAAACATCAGATGGTATACTTGAAAAGACCGATATACTGGTCGAAATGAGCTCATCGTATTAAAGAAGATTGATCCAGTCAAACCCATCTGATGTTTACTCTTTTCTATATATAACCTTACTTCACGTGAGAAACGACTCATTTTATATATATATATATATATATATATATATATATATATATATATATATATATATATATATATATATATATATATATATATATATATATATACTATATGGTACGTTCATAACCATGTATTATATTCTAAACAAAACAGTGTGTGATTAATTGCATCTTCCAAGAGGTGAAAACAAACTTAATAACCCAAGTAATAAAAAATTAACATTGTACCACAATTAGGTATTGTCGTTCCACAACCTGAAACAATGAAACGGTGTTTCATCACTCTTTCACAGTAAACCATGTGCATCCTTTAAAAACGAATGTCTACCGAAAGCAATTTGTAAACATTTGTAAAAGAAGTTTGATTTAAAAATACATTAAGACAGTTCAGTAAAATCTAATCAAAATTATTTTTTATATGTAACAGTTAAACTATCAATAAATGAAACAACATGAAACATAAGGTAATGCAGTATATTACCCATACGGGTGCGAAGACACAGGTGATTATTTTTGTGATATTTGCACATGTGCTTTCAAGTGATTCTCAACGTTGATTGGTCGGTTACCCGGAGAACGAATGACTATGACGTCATAAAACAATGGTCTGACGCGACGAATTATCTTATGACGTCACAATGTTACTGTGGCGACGGGTCCTTCACAGAGGCCGCCAAACATAAAAATGTAATTACCAAGCGTAATTTGGTCAATTTAATTGCATAATTGGTAACATATAGAATAACCAACTCGGTACGAGTGATTACGGGAAATATCCACTCGTCTAAATAATGTTCAGAGCCACTTGCTAAAGCTCGTGGCTGAACATTATTTAGACTCATGGATATTTCCCGTAATCACTCGTACCTCGTTGGTTATTCTCTAAGTCATTACCGTGACACTTCAATACATGTCAAGCTCTTCAGGAAGATAACTAGGAGTTACTTCTAGCCCTTACCACTGGTAGTTTAATCTTCTGTTTGGTTGTGTGCAGTATGTACCCGACTACAGCTCCTATAGCGAATGTTCCGACTCGACACCACGGCTTGATGTAAACTTTCAAATAATAATCCCCAGAGCCAGCTCTGAAAATAACCATATGACACTTTCGGTTTAACATCTAATTGTTATTTTACGTATTCATTTTTTCTTCAGGAATATTTTACAATGTGTCGTTCAATGACTTGAAAGCAAAAGTGCAGGTAAAAATTGTGTAAATGTCAGGAGCTGTCCGACATGGATGTTTTACATTGAAGTAAACATGAATATTGCACATACCTTTGATAATTCAATTATTGCAAGAATACTTGAATATCACACTATTTGTACATGGTTTGTCGGAAAATGTTCTATATAAAACATAAACTGACAGACACAAATTTAAGATAGAAAATTAAAACGGTAAAAGCGAGAAATAGCTCACGTTGTAATATCCGCATTAATGGTGTAGACGTAGTAGGCTGTAGTGACGATACTGGTCATGATGAGACCACCCAGTACACACAGTCCTATTATCTTCATAATCCCCCCGTACCTTGGCTTTCCTCTGAAAATATGAAGTCCAACAGTCAGTGCATCATCTACCCTAATTAGAGTTATAAAAAGATGACATATCCCACCGGACCCACATAATTTTTAAAACACATCTTTGACAGATAATTGTAAATCTACTTCGTCACTTAGTGGGTATTACACATGCTGAGTTTCAGGTATGGTGAAGGGTTTTGGAGTTATACCAGTACCTTAACAAAAGTCAAATCCAAAGCTTTTCTATGGAAACGAAATGTTTCTTCAGTTAGCGGGTAATACACATGCAAAGTTTCAGGAAGATATGATGAAGAGTTTTGGAGCTGTGCTCCGGAAACAAACCTATCCCTGAGCAAAGTAAAAATTCAACACGTTTCTATGGAAACGGGAAGAAAAATATCAGAAATCTGAAGATATCAAAGGCACCACTTCAGTTGGTGAGTAATACGCAAGTTTCAGTAAGATATCATGATTGGTTTTCGAGTTCTGCTCCGGAAACAAAATCATTACAGACGGACGGACGGACGGACGGACAGACAGACGGACAGACATACGGACAGGGCGATGACGATTTATGACGGTATTAAATACCAGTGGGATAAACAAAAGTTCCACTGCAAGATGTGTAAAATTACATCATGCCAAATCTCAAAATGATTGGAGACGTCATTTTAAAAGTGAATTTGGCACATTCATATGCGTTCCACAGCTACACAGCATATATGCCATTTAACGAGGAATGTGTATAACACCTAGCTCGCTATATGATGGCACACATTGTGATTGGATGACCATCTTCAAATCAACATCATTGTCGACTAAAACTTTCACCATGTAATTATACGTTATAATTTCATCCATTACCTGAATGCTAGAGGGACGAGTGCTAGAGGAGCTATAATATAGAACTGCATGTCGTTAGCCAGGAACCAGGATATTCCAAAACAGATATCCTGAAGAAAAACAACATATTCTTATATCCATGCTTCGTGTTGGAAGTTCACATAAGATTTAAACACAAAACACAACTCTTCTCTTTTCTAAACATGTATTGCTTAATTGAAAGATTCAAAGATTTGGTTCCCTACACTTCGTTTGATGATACCAATTGTTTCATCAGTACTCTGTTTTTCAAATTTACTCTTAATGCCACTATATGTTCTTCAAACACGCCGTTGACATACTTTTCCCCATCAGCTCTAACGTACCCCTTCTAACAAGTTGTCGATATACAGTATATTCCTCCACCAGTTTTTCTCACAAGCAGGTGCGTCCATCGCTCCGGACCATTTTGGACCATCGGTCAAGTATTTGCTCAGACTCATGTTGATGTAGATCATGTAGATATAGGCAGGGGTCAATCTGTGGATGTAGTTGGATGGTTTAGTATATCATTTATATTACTCGTTGATGGATGTAGCAGAAGTATATAGTTTGTCATAGCTATACCGACGTCTTATAGATAGGGATTTTGATGTCATTAAAATATGTAAGTAAATGCACTGAATATAATGATAGTTTAAATCTTTTAAAAAATATATATCAATGCAGTGTACACAGAAAATACACTTTTGTTAAGACTCCTCACCTCCAGTATCTGTGCACATAGTAGAGGATCATCTGTTTCAGAGTTACGCCCCCTTGTTTGTCTGTCTCCTTCAGGAACAGGTAGGTCACCAGCAAACCGCTAAAATGAAAATGCTTAATGTATGCTATCCGAAAATTGTCATTACCGTAAATCCTTGAATAATCGCTTGCCTTGAACAATCGCCTGCCTTGAATAATCGCCCGGTTAATGTAAATAAACTAATGGCTATCTCCTTTTCAAAAATAACTCCATCATAGGCATATTTATGGGAAGTTTAACCTCACGACATGCACTTCGTTTACAATATTCATGATTTAAAACATACTTCAATGATGTTTTTGTTATGATTTAAAACAATTTCACATATGTCTTATGGCTTCGAAATAAATAATCGCCTACCTCGAATAATAGCCTGGTCAAATCGGTGTTTGAAATTAATAACCGCCGGGCGATTATTCAAGGATTTAGGTATATGGTTAAAACATTAAACGAAGACAGTGTTTTTTGTTGAGACCGTCAAAAACAGCCTAAAAAACAGTATGATGCTCTGGTAGAGGAGTGACGCACTATTCCTAGAGCTGTGATCAGGAAATTCACATACAGTCTACCAGATTGTGTGCTGCAGTAATTAACAGACATGGTGGACACACACCGTACTGACTTTGGACAGTCTCCAGCTCTAGTTTCTATTGCACAGCATTCAAACCTCATACAGGATCATTTACTAATCTGAACCTAAGCCAGTGTCCCATTGTTGATTTCTATCAGTATATATGCATGATGAGTTGGTTTCTCTAGCTATCACCTGGGCTCCGTTCCATAACAGCGAGCGCTTAAATTGCTCAAGTAGCGCTCAAGTAGCGCTCAAGTAGCGTTCATTTCCTCTTGAATGACACAGTGCAAATTCCTCGAAGTTTGCTCGCCTTGCTACGTAGCGCTACATTGAGCAATCGCGTTCAAGAGAGGTTTCAAAGTAATCGCTAATTGAGGGATTACTTTGAAACCTCTCTTGAACACGGCCCTGTCGTATCTCATTGACTTTATATCCCTCAAGTAGATATCAGATGTCCATTGATAAAGTTACCTGAGCACGAAGAAAGAGTCCACAGACAATGTTCCGTTGATGATGACCTGGAAACCCAGGCTTTGCTTCAGATCGTATATGTAGGAAGGGTCATCTGGAACAATACAGGACATGTAGCACGTGATGTACACATCTCTCTAAGTAGTAAATCCTGTACACGATGTACCTGCCGCGGTCAGTGGTAGATATGAATTAGAATAAATGAGATCCTTTTACCTGCCAGTCCCATTGGAAATGTCAAGGTGTGTCCGAGGATGACCCACCCCATGCTGAGCACCCTGATTGCGTTCAGACAGGTGAGAGATCCAGGTGTGTCCTTAACGCTGAGGATCTTCTCCCCATTTCTCACAGCCGAGAAACACAGCAGCAGTCGCACCCATAGAGGAGCTGGAAGGGAAACGTATTGAGTAAGTGGTAAGGAACTGAACTTTCAATAAAATAAGCTAAGTACCATTATTAACAATAGTTGATATCCGCGGACTTAACAATAGATCATCTGGTTCCGTTATGCGATTTAACATTTCAACCATGACGTGCAACGTCAACGTCCAACGTAATTACACATTGACGTTTTATTAAAAGGCTATATGTACCAAAGGTGAACAATAAATAATGATATGTTAATGACAAAATAAATATTAACACTCACGTTCGGCACATCGTTTTTATTAACATGGCTGAAATTAGCATACACTTTCATCTTATCACTAAGCTTTGAGTAACCCTTCACAAGTCTTTACAATACAGTAACTTTCTTAAATGGTTTATTACAATGAAAGAATGCCTTCTAAGAGTGTGCTGATTTGTATGTCATCGTTAATCAAAGCAATCATATGAAACGTTTGTTTTAAGATCCTAAAATTCTGTCCTGAAAGTTCATCATAAAAAGCGATGTCATTAACAATTCGTTTAACAACCCATGTCAAATAGGGGTTAGATTCCATGTCTCATTATTTTCCACGCAGTATGAGACGTTTATATGACTAGTTGTGATGTATATGCCCACTATGATATCTGACGACCATATATCTTAGTTTGGTACACTACACCTTTTGAATGCAGTTTGATGTACTTCATTGAAATACAACTATATAAAATACATTTAAAAGTATCTCTATTTAAGATATAGGTAGAGAGTACCGATGGTTGCTCACTATTCGCGAAAAGTCCAGGAATGAAGTAGAAAAATAAAATAAGCCCAACAAAATAGAATTAAAGAAAGTCCATGTTATATACCCCTTCATTAACTGATATAACATACGTTTTTAAGATAAATAGCCATACCATTTTGTGAGTTCTTCTTGTGGTCAGACAATATGTTTGCTTCTTGGTTCACGTTGTCAATGCCATTGGCCTTCACAACTTTACCAGTCTTTGGACTTTCGAAGCTTGTCAGCTGAACATCTCCGTCTTTTTCTTCAGAGTGTATCAGATTATTCATGTGTCCATTCGTAGGTTTCTCTAACACACTTGTATCTACTGACACACAGACACTTGCAGTCGGAACCTTGCTTGGAGGTGATGGTTTGGATGGTTTTGACTTTCCCTCTTTAAAGGCCCGGTTATACAGATCCAATGCGGTACCAAGCAATACGAGGGCGCCAAGGATAGCCGTCACAACTCTGTACAACAATAAACAGAAGCTTCTTGTTGAAGATTCATTTTGTCATATTTTCATTCCATTTCTTTGCTTTGATACTTGTAAAATAACATATGACTTGATTTTAAAACAACTCATTTTGTACGATGATAACCAAAGATTCTTACTATTTATGATAACAATATAATAGAAACATATTGAAGACCAGATAATAATGTTATTATTACCACCAAAAACAGTTGATTAGCTGTTGGTTATATATGTAGACTATAAGTGCATAGAATGGTTTAATTGAAAACCGTCCTTTAATTGGTTCTCTGTCCCAATGGTGTAGTTAAAAGGGACTGATAATACCTTCTCTCATGTCATTACTCAATATGTGGGGATTTATATAGATGATTGAAAAGGTAAGAATTTTAGCATTTTAAGACCAATATTGTTGATTTTATATAAGTCTTTCTCACACAGCCCCAACAGCGGCCGAATCCTCTCCGATTGGCCCTGCCTTGATGTCACGGTGACACACAACTTTGTTAATCAACAGTCCGTACCGGGATAACGCTGAAACCAAGAGACAATAGAATGCTTGCAACTTTTCGAATGATATACCACTTACTTACTCTAACACCTACCTTACTTCCAAGGTTAATGAAACATTGAATAATGATGTCATTGAAATATATCTACTGGTAATTTTTTTCAGAGACAAAAACATGTTTGCAATGTTTCTCAAGATGACCCCACAATGTCAGATCAACATGGAGGTATACAACAAGGTATATTTCATATAAATATTTAATTTATTTTGCTCTTATTGATTATCTTTATGAATTGAATGTACAAAAGTTTCAACTTTACACATAAATTCAAAGAACTAAACTCATCACTAGCATTAAAAGTGACGAAGTAGTCAAACAGCGATCTTAATTCATCACTCACTCAAGTTGTACCCTTACAAATTATGTCTCCACAGTTGGTCGTCAGTTCTACTACAATCTGTCATTCTTGAGATTGAGTTTCTCAATATGACATGTGACGTCACTTGCGGAGTACAAGACATTCATTCTCCCTCCATCAAAATGTATATCTACCGAATCGACTATGTATATGGACATTTGTTCAAGGTCACGTCGACTAATGGCAGATCCAGTCCCTGAAAGGTCGATGTTAACAAAAAAGGAAGATGTTTTCCAGAAAATTATTGTTTTCTTATATTATCTACTTCCATTTGCCCTTCAAAAACTTGCATAATTTATATGTTTTTATGTTTATACTTAATATATCTTAAAAATGTACATAAGTCAGAAGTACGTATGTATGTATATATGTATATATGTATGTATGTATGTATGTATGTATGTATGTATGTATGTATGTATGTATGTATGTATGTACGTACAACAAACTAAACTCATCACTCACTGGAGTTGATTCTCTTGTTAACGGTATCTCCACTACATGTGTCCGGAAGACACAGGTGCCACTCCAGGTTCATCATGGGCAGTCTTGGCTGCATCTGGGAGCAAAATTCACAGGCAGTAGTCACAAAGCGTGTGGTTTCGCTCAAACCTAACATGCTGTTTTACTTAAAAATAATGCCGTTATAGCTAACGAAGCGGGCACTTTTCCAGGCAATGGGCGATGGACTGCTGATGTTAGGACCAATGTTAAAACCTGTAGCTTGAGTTTTGTTATTGTTCTTACTATAATCTCTCTAATTTCAGGATTCAGGATGTGAGAGATTATTGAAGAGATGATATAGCATCATATGATCTACTGTAATAATAAAACAAATCTGTATTATGCAAAAAGTGTGGCGATATCAATGACGACAATCGCCTATAGATTTTCTGAGTGTTATGATTGGATGAGAATCGGATCAAGGTCCGAAGCAACTTTGTTGTGTTATTTATGACAATGAAGTAGACATGAGTCTTCTAATAAGTGATTATCTGGTAGACTTACAGGAACTGCGCTGGCTGTGAGCATCTCTGCAGGGGGGTTGATGTACACGACGCAGGTGTCCCCCCGGACCCCCCTCGAACGTGTGGGTGAGACTTGGCTCTCTGTCTTCAAACACTGCTCGAAGTTACCAACAAATCTGAACATTCCCCTCAGCATAGAAGGTCGGGGTTTACCACTCGAGTCCAACACTGTGAATAGAGAATAGAGATTGCACAACGCATTGTATTCTGGTAACCAGGGCCCATATTTTCGAAGCTGCCTTAGTGCTAAGATAGTCGTAAGCCAATGTTAATGTTTAGCACTTACGACTACCTTAACGCTAAGAGAGCTTCGAAAAGATGGGTCATGGTAGCTATGAATTGTGCCCTGGAAACAAACATTCATTATCCTCTAAAAGATAAAAGGGAACAGATATATTGAACAAAACGAAGTTTAAAAAAAAAAAAAAACTTTTTTCAAATATTGAAAACCGGTCATATGATTGCTTTTGATGGAATATCAAGTCAAGCATTGAAAACAACATGGCCTTTATCCAGAAATCGAATTTTCTAAAAACATGAAATCATTAATGCAGAATAAACGGAAACTAGAAATATCATTCTCCTTTTCCATTTTTCTTCAACACACGAACGTGGATTTATCATACTGCTAAATATAGCATCCCCAAGGAGAAGTGAATGAGATGTCAAGAGACCATTTACGACATATGAACTCACTGTTCAATGCCCAGAACGCTCCCTTCTCCGCCTCCTCCACAAAGAAGTCCGTATCCTCGTAGCAGAGTCTCTCCGACTCCGAGAGCGATGTCCTGTTGGTCTGGTCCATTCCATTGAGGAGTGCCGGGATACTGGTGAACACCTGTGTGATGCTTGTCATGTCAACAGATCCGCTCCCAAGTAACAGGGAGAACAGAGCATTCTGCAACCCTGACGGGATCATGTTTAAAGATGCCAGAGCAAAGGATGGCACTGGTGGTACTTGAGGGGTTGGGATGGATGGTGTGGTGTTGAGGGTCTCTGAAATGTGTTATGGTGTTGATATGTATGTGAACATTTCCTATTTGGTCTAGATAGTCAGGGATGGAAGTAGCCTGAGCAGAGTTCTTTGAGAGACAGCAGAAGGGGAACGAACTTTTAGAAAGCGCCTGTGAAGTAAATGTTTTGGGTTGGTAGGAGGCGGTTCATTTCAGACATCAACTGAATCAAATGTTGTTATCAAACTGGGCATCTGACATAGTCACCAATACTCATAATACACGAAACTATCCCCTATTATTTCAAATAATGTCAAATAATTTGACCGAAACATTGTAAACTAAGATTTGAAGGGGGAACACGTTTATCGATTGATTTTGCATGCGGAGAATGATATGGTTTTTATAAAAGTTCTCAGTCCTTAATAATATTATCAACAATTAAGGTCATTTTCGTTGATATCATGACTTCTATTAATGATAACATTTATGTTAACGGCCTGTATCAAGTTTTTGCATATAAAGTTTTCTAAAATTTGCCATTTGATATCAAAGTTTATACGATTGATTGGTACGTTAATGAGTAAAACATCTCATTACACGACTCGATAAGCCATATTCATGGAAAACGGATTTCCGTTTTCAAAGAAAATGGTGCAACGTAAAGCTACACTAGTGTGGAACTCTTCAGGGTGAGAGGTAGATGTGTTGGTCTCATGGGAATTTGAATATTGATCAAGGAGTATTATTTAGCCATTGGCAACACTTATTTTTATTTTTTTGAGTGCACTTTATTTCAGTATGAAACTCGTGATACAGCGCCTTTAAATTTGAAATTATTGTGCCAGTTATATGTTAAATAAATGTGTTCGACTATTAGTTACCTGCGCCAGTACTCCTTGTAACACTTAGTTCCATTGTAGCTGCATTGATGTTGTACACCATTAAGGCGCAGACAGCGAGGTATAACAACACTCTATAGCCCATGCTGAGTTGTATCAGCACCGCTTCCCAGCTTTAATGACGGCCAGCAACAGAAGCCGAGCACTTTGAAAGGGACGTTATCAATCTTATCTTCATGCTTTTATATCCCAGGACCCTAAGTTACGGAGTATGATTCACCCTATGAGGAGATAAAATGCCCTAATAAGATAGAAACAAAGTTCACATAACTGAAAGCAGAGTCATACAAAATAAAGTGAGTATTTGGTTATCACTTTTTCTGGGACTATTACGTATAAACATCCTGTAAGAGTGATTTGCAATCCTTAGACAGTGGTAGACCATTGTAAAATTGTAAAATTGGAACTCCGCGGGGCCTTTTAAATCATTAAAAATAAAATACCGCAAGTTTTTATTAATTTGGCTTAATAATACGTGCCAAAATACGCTTTGTGCTGATTTCAATTCAATAGTTTCACTCAGTTTGCACATTCATCCCCAATCACCAAATAATATCATAATTACTCAATTAACGTTCAAATTTGTTTCGGTTATTTCAGTTTTTCAAGAGAAATGTGATGCATTTCATTATGGCACGGTGATAATAACACATATCTGCATCAGTTTGAATGAATTAATTTGTGTCTGGTTGAACAATCATATGCCATATGATAAAATATGGTGTGTACTTTCTGTTTTACTTCAGTTTAGTTTCGATCAGAAATCATTTCTTTTACCTTTATATCGTCACCATACTGAGTTGCCTATCACGAAAATAGTAATTTTCGGCAACATTCAGTATAAAATAACATAACACCAGTTATAACATTTGGCATATGTGACCTCAACAACATAATGGATGTCGCTCTAAGATAGAGAATGTGCGTATTTGATATTGTTATCGCTACGAATTTATAGTTGCTTATTGTGGTTTTAAATGAAAATTCAGGCTGAAATCATTCGTATGACCCCATCCCCTTTCCCATTCCACCCCATCGCCAGTCAATGAAATTATGTATGAAGTACATTTTGAAAATAAAGTTTACAAGTTTCACTAGTTATTTCAATTCCCTGCTGCTAGCAGCCAAGTTTACTAAATTTGAAAAGAATTTGCCAAGTTAATAATAATTAATAATAATTGTTAATCCTTAAGTGTTAGTAATTGAATCCTTACTTATCCTTTTATGTTAAACAAAACGCAGTGTTACTCTCTTGAAAAGCTCATGAAATTGACTAATTCTACCAAGAAGCACAATAAGATATTTGAAATATATACACAATGAAAAATGTTATGCTCTGGAAATTTTAAGATAATTTGATTGGAGTAATCACTTTCTGAAAATAAAAGCAGATGAAGTAACTTTTTCTTAAAAAACAAATTATTCATGTTGACATTTTAAGAAATTACTACTGAAGTTGTAATGGCAGTGTATTTCTTTCTTTCTGACGAAACTATGACAAAAACAACAATGGAAGTAACTGTTTGTGGAAATTCCATCCTTTTTTCAAAATATTGAGGAATACATTTGGAATGATTTCGTGTTCAGTCAGTTAATTAAACACTTGCTTTTGATTTAAGGGGGTCATTAGAGTTAATGCTTATTGTATTTCGTCATTAGGAAACTTTTATTTTTCTCAAATCGGTGAATTTGAAGGTCAATGCCAATATAACAAGTGACGTTTGTTATAAGGCAGTTACTAAAAGTATGATTAGTACACTTGAAAGAAATTACTCACATTACAAGAAAGAGTATTGACTTTCGTGTCTCAGTATAACTAAACATGTTTTTGAACACCAAGACATCAGGATTTTATAAATGCAAACAGCCAAAAGTAGTGAAACGTTATTACTTTATTCATTCTCATCAGACAACTTTTGCTGGTGAAAAAATCTTGTGGGTGCTTAGCTTTTTTCTTTATATTATATGCTAAGCACAATATAAGCCTATTGAGTCAAATGGTCAAAAATAGTTATATTCTTAGCTTTGAATTACATTTCAAACCAAAATAAGCAGCTTTTTAAGTCCTAAGGATAGGAGCGTCGAATGTGCGCATTGTCTGTCTCAATTGGACAAGAGATTGGACGATTTATAAGGCCAAACAAACAAGGCCTTTTCTACCACTTCCCAAGGATTGCAAATCACACTTGCGGGACTTTGATCTGAACAAGTCCCAGAAAAAGTGACAACCTGGCAAATACTCATGCACTACCTATCTAAAGACTCTGCTTTCAGCCATGTGGACTTTGTTTCTATCTTATTAGGTCACTTTATATCCAAATAGGGTGAGTCGAAACTTACTCCACGACTTAGGGTCCTGGGATATAAAAACACGGGGATAAGATCGGGACGCTCTGAAAGTTCTCGGCTTCTGTTGTTGTTGGTGGAGCATTGCTGATACAATTCAGCATGGGATATACACCGTTGTTATACCTCGCTGTCTGCGCCTTAATGGTGTACAACATCAAAGCAGTTACCGTGGAACTAAGTGTTACAGGGAGTACTGGCGCAGGTAACTGATCATTTAAGACACTGGTGTTACATTATAATTGGCATAATAATTTCAGTTAACACACAGGTTATCATTAATGACAATCAAGTTAAAGGCAACGAAAATGACTTGAATTGAGGATCGAGAAATGCTTCAAATATCAAATTCCTCTCTTTATGTGTAACTTCAAGCAATAAACGTGTTTTTCTTAAAGTTTTGTTAATTATTTGAATTTACAGAAAGTATTTAGCGGAATATGATTAAAGATGAAAATAACAAATCACTAGTAATTACACCATTGACTAAGGTTGGTGTTGGAAATGAATGGTATCCTACTTTAGCAAAGCAAACCATTTGCTTTACAGTCAAATCCTAAAGGCTGATACCCATCTGCTGTCTGTTAGAGCATCCCGACCATCCGAGTATTTGTGCAATATCAAGAAATACACGTGTTTTTCTTCAAATCTCAGTCTACAATGATTCAGTTATATTATTTAAAAGTATTTGAATTTACAGAAAGTCTCTAACGAAGGTGATTAATGGTGAACATGTCAAATCACTAGTAATAACTTCATTTGACTAAGGTTGGTTTTTTAAATGAATGGTATCCTACTTTAGCATAGCAGACCATTTGCTTTACAGTCAATTCCTAAAGGCTGATTCCCATCTGCTGTCCATCAGGTTATTTGTATCTATAAGATTATTTTAATCCCCTGATTATCATCACAGCTTTTGCCTCGTGTCGTTGAAAGCTAGTTACTCATCTATAACAAGTATTTCATTTGAAAGTTGATGGTCGTTCATAGGTCTTCTCATCAGAACACTTGTAATGTTGCTCGCTTTGAAGTCATTATATTGGGTGGTTATTTATAGTGATACGAGGCAAAAACAGCTTAGACAATCAGGGGATTAAGGTAGCCTTGCAGATTCAAATACCCTGATGAATCAGGATGCTTTTAGCACCTAATATGTGTAATTAGATCTGCCGTTAATACTTGATAGCATAGTAACGACTAAACCATAGGTGCTTTCACTTAGTTGACTTAGTTCACTGTGCTAACACTGTGCTAAGTTATGTAGTGTACTTCCTCTCAACAGCCATAACATGGGAGATGACTTATTTTGATGGGGGAAAGGGTTCCTTTCTGGTCCCAAAACATTTGTCTTGTTAAATGGATTGTCGAATTAAAGGGCTGTCGGTTTGGTAGGAGTATTCTGTAATATAAGATACCCACGGCAATAAAACACAGGCGGTCAATGGGACCGGCAGCGTGCTTTATGAGACAATAAAACATGCTCGTGATTTTAGACGTCAGTTTGAGCGTAGCTTAGCAAATTACGTCATATGTTACGTCACGTTGATTGTTCAATGCTAGTGGATGTGTTCTACGACGGGAGGCATTAATATTTTCAAAATATAGTTTATACAAGCAACATAATATCACCACGGTTTTTATATAAAAGCGAGTAACTATTTGAAGGCATCTCATATAAAAAATAGAAGACTCGTTGTCGTGCTTTATCGTAGAATAAAACATAGCAGAGAGCATAAAACACTCAGGGATGCGCCCTTCGTGTTTTATGCTCCCTGCTATGTTTTATTCAACGATAAAGCACTCCAACTCGTCTTCTATTTCTTAATTAATTTGCTCATTTTACCCACTTGGAGATTATATCAAGGACACGTTCGGAACCAAATGTCTATTTTAGACACAGCTCACGGATTAGATGGAGAGCGGGTTTGATCGATTGCACTGTACTATAGAGGATTTCTGTTTTATTGTAGGCTACAAGGAACGCATTATATATTTAAGCGAAAACTGAATGACATATAAATTCACCTTTGCTTTTAAATCAATAATTATGGATTATATCAGTCCTTCGGCTCTCTTCTTCCAACCACTTGTTAGCACTGAAAGAATAGTTCACGAAATAAGTTTTTCAAATAAACAATGAAGACCACAACATGTTTCAGAGACCCTCAACACAACACCAGCATCCCCAACCCCTCAAGTACCATCAGTGCCATCCTTTGGTCTGGCAGCGTTAAACAAGATCCCGTCAGGGTTGCAGAATGTTCTGTTTTCTCTCTTACTTGGGAGCGGATCTGTTGACATGACAAGCATCACACAGTTGTTCACCAGTATCCCGGCACTCCTCAATGGAATGGATCAGACCAACAGGACATCACTCTCGGAGTCGGAGAGACTCTGCTACGAGGATACGGACTTCTTTGTGGAGGAGGCGGAGAAGGGAGCGTATTGGACGATGAATAGTGAGTTCATCTGTCGTAAACTGTTCTCTTGACATCTCATTCACATCACCTTGGCCATGTTTTATTTAGCAATGCGATAAACCCACGTTCACGATTGGAAAGAAAATGGAGCATTTCTGTTTATCGTTTATTCTGTATTAATAATTTGATTCATATCTTTAGAAAGTACCATTTGTGTATGATTGCCATATTGTTTTGTTCATTTGACTTATATAACATCAAACACAATCATGCGATCTTATAATACGCCTACCTTAGCTATTCAGACAAAACGTTTCTTCCAATATGGTCCTTCCTTATTGCATTGTCGAAGAAAACAATCGTATACTTCCAGGGCACTGTTAATAAATACCTGGTTACCAGAATGTAATGTGCGATGCGTTCTCTCTTCCCCAGTGTTGGACTCCAGTGGTAAACCAGGTCCTTCTATGCTGAGAGGAATGTTCAGATTTGTTGGTAACTTCGAGCAGTGTTTGAAGACAGAGAGCCAAGTCTCACCCAAACGTTCGAGGGGGGTCCAGGGGGACACCTGCGTCGTGTACATCAATCCTCCTGCAGAGATGCTCACCACCAGCGCAGTTCCTGTAAGTCTGCTCTAAAAGAAGTCTTAAACAATCATTTTCATTAACAATAGATTAACACAGCAAAGTTGCTTCCTACTTTTACCCAACGCTTTCCCAATCATGATATTTAGAATATCAACAGGTGTTATTAATGTGACGTCACATACAAAATATATTTCACAGCATGAACGATACATGTATTCAGAAGCAACTAAGCAAAATTTGAATTTTAAAATATTCCTATTTCATGTTAATATTTCTGAGAAACCCTCGTTTAAAGAAATCATCGTTTTCGGCTTCTAAAGAAACGACGTGTCAACAAATCTAAGAAGGCTATTGATGTAAACAACATATTTTATTATTAAAGTTCTACATTTTATAAATCTTTAGCATAAATGCCAAACATTCTGACCAAAGAATTTTGAAATAGTGATTTCAGCAGCCCGAGTGTATTTCAACTGACATTACAAGTATCATTAACTTATGTATGAAATTGTGAGTACTTCTTAAGTTAACTTAACACGTGTCTATGAAAAAGATTAAAAATCTACTTCTCTTCCTGCCTCTGTAAACATAGATATAAACAACAAACACAGAATATGGTTTCCCCTGCAACACTCGCCGAGGTATTTACTTCACCTTCAAAACATTTATTACCCACCGATCACCGATCACCGATCACCGATCAACTATCACCGATATCCGAATCCTGCCTGAAATATTACATGATAGCTATGTAGATACTCGCCACGCGACGTTACTTCTCACCGCAATACTGTATTGCATCATGGTTCATACACCTCGTCACTGAGGTATTCCAAGCAGCAAGCGTGTGCTCCAGCATCCATACCTGGGTGTATATATATACAGTCGGAACTCATCACTACGGTTCTGAACCAAAGCCTTCCCAGTATACAACGTATCCTGCAGCAGGATACCATATCTGTTGAAGTACGACGCCACCGCAGGAGAGATTGAACTCCCTGGTTGATTGAGATTTGCTTAGAGATTTTACGAGCGTTTCCAGCAGAGCTGACTCGGGCCACTGCATGAGGCGTTTGATAAAGTTCCGAATGGTTTCCGAAATTTGGATAATGTTGATGTCATGGCCGAAAGTGTTTGGAGGCTAAAGTTGAAATTTTGAAAACTCCCCGGACATCCCTTTATATACGCTGCTGACAGCGCCCTCTACCTTGAATTACCTCCCTTTATATCTGGTTTACCCAACAAGAGAAATCAATTTCATGCTAATTCACCCGGTTCAAAGGTATGGAATTTCATTTTTCATTCAGTATTTAGTATTATTCTCTCTCAACAATGTGGGAACGTTTCTTTTGTCCGCGAATATATTTCATTGTATGCCTGTAGCCTGAGGCTCCCGAGTTCAGCCTGGAGTGGCACCTGTGTGTTCCGGACACATGTAGTGGAGAAACCATCAACAAGAGGATCAACTACAGTGAGTCATGATTTAGTTCTTTGAACTAACATACATACTTACGTACTTACGTACATTCCATCCGTAAAATAATTTTAAGTATAAACATAAAAAACCGTATAAAATATATAAGTCTTTGAAGGGCAGACGGAAGTAAAAAACATAAGAAAACAGTAATTTTCTGGATAACATCTTCCTTTTTCGGGAACGTCGACCTTTCAGGGACTCGACCTGCAATGTCCACGTGACCTTTAACACATGTCCATATACACCGTAGATTCGGTAGATACATCTTGATGGAGGGAGAATAGATGTCTTATACCCAGCAAATGATGTAAGGGCACACATTATGAGTATAACCAGACATTAATTTGCTTACCATGTACCAGCGTGTATCCAAATAGGAGAAAATATCTTTAACCGACAGTTTTGTATCAAACATGTAAATCACAAGCACGCATGCAGCCGTAGATCGTTCCTGCGCTTGCGACCTCGACCAATGTCAATAACATGCGAACTAGGGTTGTGTCAAATTCATTCAGAGTTGGAGGGAATAAATTGGCGTCGTTTTATTGACATAGTGAGTTATTAGACCCTTGTTCGGTTTAATCCAACTCGCTTTTAATTTATAATTCAAGTAAAATGTATAGTAAATCAAGTTAGGATACATTCATACAGACTATTAACAATCGTGGGGAAACTGAACCAAACCGATTAAAATATACGAGTTTTTATACAATGACGATTAAAATGCATAAATGTATCCCATATTGTTAAACCTCACCTTCCATCTGATGATGGTATAAGTATATACTGCGAAACGTCATGTATGTATAATTTGCTATCGAGAAATTTTTGTTTTGTAAAATATATGTTATCGTTCAATCCAGTCAACGTTCAAACCATATGTTCTGACATTGTTAGGCATTGTTTTGCGAAACAGTGCTCACAGTTTAGCTCTGTTTCAAGGACAATAATTTTCAAGGTTTTTTTAATCACGGGATGTAAAATAAATGTTAGATTCAGAATTTCAGAATAAAGAGAAGAACTCTGTAATCCTTGTTTATAAAAACTCTTTTTTTATAAAGACTGAATATAACAATGTTCCAAGTAAGTGGTAAATTATTCATAAAGTTAAAGCATTACTGGCTCTTGGTTTCAGCATTATCCCAGTACGGACTGCTGATTAATAAAGTTGTGTGTCACCGTGACATCAAGGCTGGACCAATCGGAGAGGATTCGGCCGCTGTCGGGGCTGTGTGAGAACGACTTATGATATGATATGATAGATAGAATGAACAATGTTGGTCTACTAATGTTTAAATCATGTTCTGCATATTTATTTGAGAGAAAATCTATTACAAGTCTTTTTTACTGCACCTGAAGGTCAGAGAACCAGTTACAGTACAGGAATTTCAATAGAACCACCATTATTTACTGCGAAATTAATTATACCCTATTTTCCCGCCCTTTAAAACATTCCATTTCCTTTGATGGCAAATACACTCATTGAATAAAACTGTGCAGGGAACATGTAAGACATTATAAGCATTATGTCAGTCTATCAAATATATATACATGGTATGTCCAGGGCTCATGTAGGTGGTTTTTGCCCTCGATGGCATTTGTCCTCGGTGGGTTTTGTTTGGGAGAAATTTGTCCGGATGACAGGATCCAATTATTGCAAACACAACTCGTTTTGCAGTGATAATGATAGCTATAGTCACTTAGTCTTTGGGTAGATTTGTTCTAAGGTCACCAATTTCAACTTCTGTTAATCATTGCACAGAGTTGTGACAGCTATCCTTGGCTCCATCGTATTGCTGGGTACCGCATTGGATCTGTATAACCGGGCCTTCAAAGAGGGAAAGTCACAACCATCCAAAGCAGAACCACCCAGCAAGGTTCCGATCACAAGCGTCTGTGTGTCAGTAGATGCAAGTGTGTTAGAGAAACCTACGAATGGACACATCAATAATCTGATACACTCTGAGGAGAGAGACGGAGATGTTAAACTGACAAGCTTAGAAAGTCCAAAGACTGGTAAAGTTGTTGAGGCCAATGGCTTTAGCAACAAGAACCATGAGGCAAAAATATTGCCAGATGACAAAAAGACCTCACAAAATGGTATGACTATTTATGTGCAAATCGTCTCTTTTATCTTGTAACGAAGGGAGTATATAACATGGACATTTTGTCATTTTATTATGGTAGGCTTGTTTTCTGCTTCATTCCAGTATTATTCACGAATAGTAAGCTGCCATTGGAATCCATGACCTATATTTTACATTGAAAAGCTTTTTAAATAACGTCTAATTGTATTTCAATGAAGTGTTTGAAACTGCATTCAAAGGGTTCAGATTATCAAACTGTAAAGACATCGACGTGAGTATGTCGTATTAAGCATATACATAGTCACATAAACATATCATACTGCTGTGGAAAATAATGAAACATGAGGAAATCTGACCCTTATGCATTTATTTGTTTCCATGGGTTGTTAAATGACATGGTTTTTCAGATATAACTATCATGACAGTATTTCAAGATTTTTAGACAAACATTTTATATATTTGCTTTGTAAACAATGTCATACAAATCAGCACACTCTTTGAATTCACCCTTGTTTAGTAATAGACCATCTTAGACAGTAACTGTGTTGTACGGCAGAGTCATTTGTTATAACGGATGCTACTTTCGAACTTTAAATTGTGACTGCAGCCTATTTCATATACTAATGACGTGACAAGATGGCATGCAAAAACGCGTTAACACCATGACAACGAGAATTAGACCAAGGTTGTGGACTTTCAATACTTTGTCATGAATAGCCGATGCATTTGGTATGTTTCAGGACATGAACTATCGTTTGTAATTATATTTAGCTTATTTTAAAACTGTAAATTTTTTGGGAAAGTTCATAACAACTAACTCAAAACTGTCACTACCCAGCCTCTCTATGGGTGCGACTACTGCTGTGTTTCTCGGCTGTGAGAAATGGGGAGAAGATCCTCAGCGTTAAGGATACACCTGGATCTCTCACCTGTCTAAACGCAATCAGGGTGCTCAGCATGGGGTGGGTTATCCTCGGACACACCTTCACCTTTCCAGCGGGACAGGCAGGTAAATAATCTGATCCAATTAGTATTTTTCCTTGATCAAAATGGAAGACTTGAAAGAACATATTTATTTATTTGTCTCACCTAATTTATATCCACCACTGACCTCAACAGGTACATGTTTATATCTGCTTACAGAAATATTTAATTTATGAATGAGTGACATATCCTGTGTTGTTCCAGATGACCCATCCTACTTGTACGATCTGAAGCAAAGCCTGGGTTTCCAACTCATCATCAACGGGACATTGTCTGTGGATTCCTTCTTCGTGCTCAGGTAACTTTATCAATGGAACTCTCATATTTACTTGTGATAGATAAACTCAATGAGACACATCTGATGGAAAAACCCTCAAGATTAGGCATAAAGGCTACAGCTGTAAAGGGAAATTACACATATATGCGTATATAAAAATAGTAAAAAGAGTATAAGAGTATAAAGAGTAAAAATGGAATTTTATTACATTATCATAGATTGTTAAATTATGTTTACCAGTTACTCACTTACCCGTAACCACCAAAAAAGTATATACAAGACATTCACAATGGTTCTCTTAAAGGTTTATTCTCTCAAGAAGCAAACATTTTCTTTCCTTATTCTTTAACCGAATTAATGAGACCTACATCTCTTTGAGGAAGCATGCATCTTTATTGTAGCGGTTTGCTGGTGACCTACCTGTTCCTGAAGGAGACAGACAAACAAGGGGGAGTAACTCTGAAACAGATGGTCCTCTACTATGTTCACAGATACTGGAGGTAAGGAGCCTAAATTAAAGTCTTTATTCCACGAATCAGAGATTGTTTTATATGTGTAAGTCTGCCTCTCTGTATTCCTGTTTGTCGGAAAAATCTTCACCTTGTCATAACATTTGGTTGGTCAGTGATAGACCGTGGATACTTTACATGTGTATCTATTGTGATGTAACCATCAGATGAGATCATAATATTACCTCACAACCTTGACCTTGGCACATGAAGCATTTTCAAAAACTATTTGTATGGTCAGTGATAGGTGTTTGATACTTCTGTATCCCTTCTAACGAAACCTTTCAGAGGAGGTCATATTTTTTGACCTGATGACCTTAATCTTGGCACAAGCAGAATTTGGCCAAAACTTTTGATTGGTCAGTGATAGACCTTTGATATGTCACATGTGCATCCATGTGATAGGTTGAGGTCGTAATATCTTGTGACCTTGATCTTGGCACAGGAATCATTTTCTGAAAACCTTAAGCTTGGCCTTTTTATCTTTATTGCTTAATCCATGGTAACTTCGGGAATATCATTGTTTAACGAACACATTTTGTATACGTCATGTATTGAATGATTTAAAAGTATCATTATATTGGGTGTATTTTATGTAAATATGTTTACGACATTAAAATGACTACCAAAGAGTTCCATTTATTTCCAGTGACTATTACCATTTACTTCCATTAACGGATTCTCACTGAGTGATATAAGTAATATACAAAACCATCCAACTATATCCACAGACTGACCCCTGCATATATCTACATGATCTATATCAATACGAGTCTGGTCAAATACTTGACCGATGGTCCAACATGGTCCGGAGCGATGGACGCACCTGCTTGTGAGGAGAACTGGTGGAAGAATATACTGTATATCAACAACCTGTTTAAAGGGGTACGTTAGAGGTGTTGGGGAAAACAGCGTGTTTGAAGAGCTAAACTGTGAGGAACAAAACAAAGTATACCGAATATATGTATAGTTCAAAAGATTAGTTTTGAATCAAGACCCAATTAACTTTACATGAAATGGCTGTGATGAATTCTAGTAATCGCAAACCATATTGCTCAAATCCTGCGCATCAGATACAAAAGCAGCCAAGAACTGAGAGTGAGCATCGAAACTGAATCAATGTCTTACCACATGGTGGTATTAATACATTTGGACGACAATTTATGTGGTTCAATTTACGTGACATTATCAGTCAATTTGAAAACAATGGTTCTCATGAATTGATTTTTTTCCCAAAATTGTTTACGGAACTACCTCAAAGTTTTCATAATAAAAATTACTTAGTCAAGAATAAAATGTTTAGAATTTGGTAATGTTTGCGTGCGTTTGTGTTTCATACTGCTGTAAAGCTCCTACATGAATTATGGATATAAGAATATGCTGGTTTTCTTTCAGCCAATGTGTTTCGGGGTGTCCTGGTTCCTGGCTAACGACATGCAGTTCTATGTTATAGCTCCTCTAGCACTCGTCCCTCTAGCATTCAGGTAATGACAATTTTTAACCATTTCCGTCCTCAAATGTTACACTTATCGTCTTGCAAATTATTGGATACTTCTCAGGCAATGTGGTTCGGAGTGACGTTGATGTAAACGGCTGGTCATATTATCACAATTTGTGCTATCATATTTCGAGCTAGAACATAATATGCATTCCACATGGAATGGCATGTATGTTGCACTCGTATGACTGTTATAATTTACTTTTAGTTGGGATGTTCCGAGTTATTTATTTGACATATTTTTATTTTACCCAAGAAACATTTTATTGATCTTACAGTGGAACTGTGTTAGGGTAGAAGATGCATTGACTGTATGAACCTTATATTTCCAGGGATAAGCCAAGCTACGGGGGGATTATGAAGATAATAGGACTCTGTGTACTGGGTGGTCTCATCGTGTCCAGTATCATCACTACAGCGTACTTTGTCTACACCATAGACGAGGACATCACAACGTAAAATATGTCTCGCTTTAACATTTTTATCTATATAATTTTGTGGACCATCAGTTTTGAAATGGTCTTATGTTCAATGGTTAAAGTATCAGAGACATCTGAAATCATTGATATTTACTTCAACGTGAATCACCCTTGTAGCACAGGCTCTGCTGTTTCCACACGTTTTACCTGCACATTTGTTTCTATGTCACTGAATGACACATTGCAACATGTCCTTCAGTAATGATATTAATTTGATGTTACACTGAAAATGTGACATTTTTTCAGAGCTGGTTCTGGGGAATATTTCTTGCAAGTTTACATCAAGCCGTGGTGCCGTGTTGGAACATTCGCTATCGGAGCTGTAGTCGGGTACATACTGCACACAACCAAACAGAAGATTAAACTACCAGTGGTAAGGGCTAGAAGTAACTCCTAGTTGTCTTCCAGACATATGTTGATGTGTCACGTAAATTATGCTCTAAAGATAGACACTGCCTTACCTAATGTTTGATGACATTTCATTTATTGGTATTTAAAGTGTTCCATGAAAATATAAATATATATATTTTTTTTTGAATTTTACCATAGATAATTTCTGAATGTTTTGAACTGACATTTAAACGTTTATAAACTGCTGTAAGTAAAGTATGGATACGGTTTACTTTTTAATGCAGTGACTAATTATCGTGAGAAAACATTGTATATGCCTGTGGTATGAGGTGGTCAGACGTTCCTTGACTCAACGTTGGTACAATATTGTGTGGATTATAAAATTAGTATCAACGTTGTACATGCATGGTTCCATTGCTGGATATATTATACAATATACAATATTACATAGATACAATTAACCTATTATTGTATTTAGAATAACAACATATTCTTGACCGTACAATGTACTTATATGAAGATTATTATATAAGCAGATGTGGCATATCACCACTACAGTGACGTCACACTATTGTCTCTTCAGTTGATTCTCCGAGCTGCACGTGCATTTTGCTTGAGGCGTTTTGCTCGAGACACGTGACTTTTGCAAAGAAAAACACAACCATTAAAGTAACATTCTTTATTCAAAATCTCACAACATGTAGTCAACTCGCACTTTAGAGCAATGAATGATCTGCGGTTAATATTGTTAGTTCAAAACAATCAACTGTGTGTAATGAAACATCTCTTGCAGATTCAAATATTCTGTAATGATTCACATTCTTTTATCTGTGAGTGATAAGTGTATATTGCATGCATTAAAATATGACACGGATTCTATATGACCCATATGTGAGAATCACGCACTTATAACATATGTTTGTCCAGTTTGTCCAAGGAGTGATATGGATTGTGGCCATGGTGTCCATGTTGGCCATCACCCTGGTCACCTATGATGAGCACGGACCAGACCGGACACCATGGGGCGTGTCAGCTCGGACAGCCCACGAGACCCTCTACAGACCTGTGTGGGGCCTGGTGCTGGGCTGGGTCATCCTCATGTGCTGTGCTGGGAAAGCAGGTATTGGTGGCCTATTTTTTTCCTGGAAAGTGATAGGGATCGTTGATAATTTCGATTTCATCCTCTTCATATGATATTATTACACCTTTATATAATAATTTGCTCTGCAGCTAATCAAAAGTTACCTGATTTGCTATTTAAGGTTGATGATCTAAAAAATATTCTCAAGAAATACATTGTTTAACTTGTCAAAATTTCTGATATTGGTTTAATAGGGCTATGAATTTGCCTCATATAAACACAATATCCTTTGACCCAATGCTTTGACCACATCCTCACCCGTAGCTCCCGATTGCTTGAAACTAACTGAAATGTGAAGCTATTAATTGCAATTATTTGGGTAGCAACTTAACGACTCCCAATCAAAATAGTGACCCCCGCAGCCAGCCGTTTTTGGAGAAGAACGTATAAGTGTTTTGGATAATGCCTGTCACGCCCATATTATAGGGGATCGAACATATTTCAGCTTTGGGGTTGCAGCATTTTTTTTATGAGAAATCGAAAATGTGAAAAGTTTACAGACAACGAAGGACGCCTGGAATCACAGATCATGTCATAAGCCCATCTGGTCTAAGAGGCCAAATGTGTTAATATTGCCAATAAATATGTACGAACATAGTTTAAAGTAAAAATCAGACTGTAAGTGACCTGAGTTAGGATTTCTATATATAAATACAGACAAAAAATAGGCCTGAATGTCAATAACACAGTTTCCACTTTTTTAGAATTATCACCAATTCCCCTCTATCAAAGGAAGAGTTTAACTTTCTAGGACTTGTAATTTTAGACGAAAATAGGTGTTAAGGCCCCTATAAAAGGTCACATTTACGAAATCAACAGTAGATGATCCAGATTGGTCGGAATACCTTTTTACAATGTTTTCTTGGGGTTTTACTTTTTGAGAAAAATACCCAAATAGGCGATTATGACATGGCCAAAAATTTTAAGATCGTCGATAAGAGCTCGATGCATCTTAGGGATCAAAAGGTCACCCTATCTGCAAATTACACTTCAGATTGGCCAAGGACGCTGTACATCAATTTTCAGGCTTCTAGAGCCAGAGGTTTTTAAAAAAATTAAAAAAATATTCGACTGATGTTGTCAATATTTGTAAGTAAAGGGGAGATGGTAAAGGTAAAACACTTTACTTTGCTTGACTCACTACAGGTATCATAGACTGGATGTTGTCCTGGGCCTGGTGGCAGCCTCTAGCTAGACTTACTTACGGCGCCTTTCTCATCCACCCAGTACTGATGACCTTGGATATGACTGGTGTCTTCAAGTTCACAGTGCCGCATTTGGTATGTCATTTTTAAAGAAGGATGGTTTCCTTAATATCATCGATTTGTGTATGTCTTTTTTAACAATCTTCCATGACACTTAAACGTGTTGGGTCCTTAGACAGTCATATCACTTTATGAAGTTCAGAGCGTCTAAGTTAAAACATAAATCACTATCTACCACAGAATCAAAACAAAACTTCAAACAAAAGTATTATAAATAAGAACCACAATTATAAGACACGAACACATGTACATGGCTTTGAGTCTATATAAACACCATCAGTGTGTATATCTACCATATACAAAACTATATAGAGGATACCAAAATATCTGGTATTGACCAAATTTGATAAACAAAATCTTTTACGAGTTTAAGAAAAAATGGTTTCATGTGGAAGGGACTTCTGGTTATTACTTGCCTAAATTAATCAAACAAAATCACCGACAGTGTACTGAAACTAAGATTCCGGCGAGACATGTACCATCGTGACGGTGGAGAGAACTTGTGACTTCAAAACTGTACACCATTGTATTTACAGTGGTATTACACTAGTTTCATATTGCCGTATACATTTTACCCTTGAGTATCTACCACAGTGATCAATAATCTTCTTTTTTTTAATAACTCTTAAAACAAATTTGTAGTAAAAGGGAAATTTCAATCAACAATTATATGTTTCAATGACTTTCCTTTTGTTCGTTTGACGAGAATGTACATTATTTTGTTTCTCTGCAGGTGTACATGTTTTTCGGCTACACGTGTCTGTCCTACATCCTGTCCTTCCTGCTCGCTGTCCTCGTGGAGGCGCCCATGTTGCAGCTGGAGAGACTCGTCCTCAGGAAGTAGGAGGAATAGAGTTCCTGTGACTAGCGGTGCATGACCGAAACATATAAAATACAAATTTCAATGATGGCTTTGTCGGGCATGCCGATGACAACAGTGTATTAACAATTCCTTTGTTAAAGTAAAGGGGAATCTTAATGGTAACCGAGAAACCAGGTATCCATGATTTCATTGACCTAATAATTAATTCTGAATTGACGATTCTTTCAACTGAAAATTATTTGGTACCATGGTTTGACACCGGATTGTCAACGATGTTTTACTCTTGATATGATTGAAAATATTTTGTTAAATCAGAATGAAATGCGATCTTCGTTTATTAACTTTGAAAGTAAGTAATGTATATTGGATTATTCCGAAATATTAATTGCATAACTCATTAAGTTATAACTAGCCCACCTTGCTGCGTTTCGTTAACTTTTTGTGTAAGTGCAGCAGTGCACACTATGAAGTTACGGTTCAGCGCACTGCTACGCTGGCAAATAAAAGACAATCAAATGCAGTAAGACTATCGAGGTTATTCAGGTCAGTTCTTCCATCGTACTACTTCCTTATTCTTCCAATATTCAACAATCTTTCTTGTTCTTTTGTCGAAATATGACTGAGGTTTGAAATATGTGAAAGAATTAGCGTCATTCCGACTGAAATGAGAACTGGTTCAATGTTCAGTTTGAAACAACTTTGCTTATTGCCTAACAAAAATAAATTGCAAATCAGACTCCCCTGCGAGTGTACAATATATATTCGCCGATATTCTCTCTCCTATCGATTTCATTTTATCTTCAGGGATAATATATATAATATATATGTTGTTGAAAGACATGACTTGAGTAAGCTCTTTGGTGGAAGAATGTGTAAAGGACATCATCCTGCCCATTTATCGTGAACACGGTTTGTGTATATTGTTATAATATACAAGGCAGATAAAAATCAGATTAAATCAATATTACATGAAGTTTTTTGTTCTGTTTTCTTCGAAGTTTTACTATATATCGGTGATAAATGAACATCCAAATAAATATTATTGGGGGCAATTTACACTACTCACACTTGGCTTGTGACCCATTCATAATTTTATATATAAAATTTGTTTTGAGATTATATTCTTCTAAAATGATTCGAAAACCTGTTTTTGTAAAACTAATTGTATCTGAATGACAACTGCAATTACCTGATTGTCAAAGCAGAGCTTGCCTCACATTGCTGAAGGTTGGTTACTCGTCGCTAAAATAGCACGTAATTTAACAGCCAATGTTGAGATGTGAAATGTAGTAGTTGCTCATCAATCTTCTCATCTCGGCACTGTAAATATTGCTCGATTTAAAGTCATTTTATTGGCTGGTTGTGTATTACACGATATGAGGCAGAAATCTAACCATTAGCACTTAATGCATGTGTTACTTTAAAGATAGAGCCATTCGTTTTGAAGCTCATCAGGATTTATGTTGTTCATTATCTCTAAGAGAAAGATAAAGATATCACATAATAATGTATTGCCCAGTCATCAAATTTAAAATTTACTATCAAAATTGGTTACACTTTCAACAAAATTCGCTATTAATATTGTAGACTTTTGCATTTTATTGTTTCAGTTCTTATTTGTACACTGAAAATATCAACATTTATTACATAATGAAAAGGAGCCCTGATCGGTTTCTGAAAATCCCGTTTCTCATTTCGCTCACTATTTAATAAAATGTTGATATTTTATGAATAATCCTCTTGAGCATCTGAGTCTAAGACAAAACTAGCCACACACACAGACTGTAACACACCTCAGAAATTTGAAGTAACCTGAAACCTGTAACCTGTATTAACACTGACAACTATAAATGCTGTTTGCATCTCTCTGCCAGGGAGTGGTCACTGCCAAGGTCAAATTAATGCAATTACACAACATGCAGACCCTGGACTCACAGCCAGTGAATTATATATTTTAATTGTTGGTTTCCTCACACTAAATATTTTTCTTACTGGAGAAGAAGATGTGGTGTTACGATCTCATATTGCGACTTTTAATAATCTTATCTTATCATTTTATTACCAGTTATATTCAGTTCACCTATCTCATGTAAAATAAAATGTTTTTTAACTGCTCTTCTATTTATTCCTTTGCCGCCTGTCACAATATTATATTCATAGGCTATTCATCAGTTCTCATTTCACATTGCTTACATGAAACATGTCCATAATGTAGATATTAATCTTAAGTCGACATATATTTCACATTCCTATTGAATAAGATTTACTGCAAAGTTACTTTCTTTTCTCAATTTATGCATTTCGCAAACCACATGTTAGGACTCTCACATGAAACCTTATTACAACCGGTTTTTTTAGGCTGTGGCCCATATTTGGGGTCACAAGTTTACCAAATCTACAATTTAGAATCCCCATTGGCCCAAGAGTCTGTACATACAATTTCAACTCTCTAGAGTCATTGGGGCTTAGAGAAGAAGATGAACATAGCTTTTAAGATCATGATCCCTGTGACCAACATTTGGGTCACAGGGTCACCAAATCTACAATTTAGAATCATCTTTCAGCTTTCTAGAGTCTTTGGTAATGGAGAAGAAGTCGAAAAAGCGAAACGGAAGGGCGGATGGACGGACGCCATGCCATGCCATAAGCCCATCGGGCCTTTCAGGCCTGATGAGCTAAAGTTCATTTTCTTGACATATATCAACCAATTTGTGGTAATTAAAGAGTCATTGGCCGAATGGATAACAACCTCTTTATTGTGTAGATACCCGATATTTCAAAGTATATACCGACACATCGGGTTGAAGATGAAAGAGGCGGTATATACTCTGAAAACGTGTATCTACACAATAAAGAAGTTGTTATTCAGAAAATCTTGTTTTCTTATGTATTCCACTTTTTATTGTCCCTCAAAGATATTATAAAAAATGTTGATATATACATATCGATAGAGAACCATTTTAGCTAGCGTTTGTTTGCCTATGTTTGAAAATGAACTGTACGATCTGGGTAATATTTTTCGAAACGAAGTTTTATTTGATTTCCCACTTGTATACGTGTTTCATCAAGCTCATATGAATAACATCGTAAGCAAAATCTTTCAAATGGGCATTCATGTATACCATAATACACCAACATGTGTGATCCTTCAAACTGCGATTTCATAAAAACAATATGTATCTTTGATCATTTAAAAGCGTAATCTATTTGTTGGCGTATAAAGGTAGCTGAATATAAACATGTGCTTAAACAACATTTTTAGTTAAATAGATTGTAGTTATTGTAACGTTTGGTTTTTCATAGGTATTCGAAGAGAAACTTATCCTTACATGGTCTCCTCTACTGTTGTAACACGTGTAATATCAACTCAATACACTCTGGAGATACTGGACACAAACATAAGTTCATTGTTAAATAGGTAACAGTGTTCTATTATACAGGTAAAAATTCTTTTCCAATATAATGTTATGACAACACAATTCAACAACTTAAAGCAATTTATTTTTAAAAAATCAATTTCCCCAATGTCACGATTGCCTTTCATCAGAACATCGTAATTATTGTAACAATAAACACATTGTAACAGACGTATGTTCCATTCTCCCTCCTACTTCCTGTAATTATTGTAACAATAAACAAATTGTAACAGACGTATGTTCCATTCTCCCCCCTACTTCTTGTAATTATTGTAACAATAAACAAATTGTAACAGACGTATGTTCCATTCTCCCTCCTACTTCCTGTAATTATTGTAACAATAAACACATTGTAACAGACGTATGTTCCATTCTCCTTCCTACTTCCTGAGGACGAGTCTCTCCAGCTGCAACATGGGCGCCTCCACGAGGACAGCGAGCAGGAAGGACAGGATGTAGGACAGACACGTGTAGCCGAAAAACATATACACCTGCGGAGAAACAACTGATAAGTTGTATTTTTCTTCCATCATGCTTCGTTGCTTTTAAACATGTATATTTTGTGAGAGTGTTTTGTTAAATTCGTCTAGTGAACAAAACGCCCAAGGAAACATATTTACATATATATTTTTTAATAATTACAACCCATTCTCATGAATAAGGTGAATATAAGTTTGGACATAAACATTTTAGACATACTCACCAAATGTGACAATGTGTACTTGAAGGTACCATTTACATCCATATTCATCAGCACTGGGTGGATGAGAAAGGCGCCATAAGTAAGTCTAGCTAGAGGCTGCCACCAGGCCCAGGACAGCATCCAGTCTATGATACCTGTAGGGACACACATGTTTCCCAAATTGTAAATCCGCTTGTATTACCGCTTAGTTATAGTCAGGTTAGTAAAAAGAGTGATTCTATTTGTTGTATCTGCTTCTCCATCAATGAAAATAATAACAGATTTCGGTGATCTGTGATGGTTAGGTAAGCTTCATTTAGGAGTTAAATGTTTAAAATCAGAACCTAGATTTTCGAGAATCATGGTTTGTGATTTTCATAAACGACTAATTTGATGCAATTAAGACATTTATCGAAAATACCAGTGAACTTGAGAATATGTTTTTAGATCATCAACCTTAAATAATACATCAAGCAACCTCTGATTAGCTACGGACTCGATTTACTTATGTTTCATGGTGTATCAATATCTACATATGAAGATGATGAAATCCAAATTATCAACGAACTTCACCCCAATCACTTTCCAGAAAGATAAGCTACCAATACCTGCTTTCCCAGCACAGCACATGAGGATGACCCAGCCCAGCACCAGGCCCCACACAGGTCTGTAGAGGGTCTCGTGGGCTGTCCGAGCTGACACGCCCCATGGTGTCCGGTCTGGTCCGTGCTCGTCATAGGTGACCAGGGTGATGGCCAACATGGACACCATGGCCACAATCCATATCACCCCTTGGACAAACTGGACATATGTTATGAATTTGTGATATACGTAAAGAAATTTAAAAATTACATCAAATGTAGTATACTTCAATGGGTGGTTACTTCATCTTTCCAACATTTGATCTATGCAGATTGATCTCGTTGAAGTTAACATTTCATTGGGAACTTTTAACAATCCTCTAATATTTGAACATGACGTTCACTCATGATAATTGGTCTCAAAGTTATTAGATTACTCTTGTTTGTTCAGTGCTAACTAATGTACCTATATCAACCATTAAACCATTACTTGTTTTCAATGCTAGTGTTTTCAGATACAATAGAAGTCAATAGAAAGAAGTCTTGTATGGCCAAAACGTTCACACTGTCATTCTGAAGTCAAGTCTCTGTCTCTAGATCGAACAATTGTACCATGAAACTTAAAATAAAGTTAAACTCATGCTATACTTTATGCAAGTGTGAAGTTCTAACCCCTACCACTGGTAGTTTAATCTTCTGTTTGGTTGTGTGCAGTATGTACCCTACTCCAGATCCTATAGCGAATGGTCCAACTCGACACCATGGCTTGATGTAAACTTGCAAAAAATATTCTTTGTTAGCAGCCCTGGAAAATATTGACATTTTTCATTTATTATGGTGTTGTATACTTCTCAATTGTTTGTTCGCTGACATCAAAATGGTTTGAAATGCGCAGGTTAAAATTGTATAAATGAAAGAGCCTGCATGCATTGACCTTTTTCAGTTTGTAAATATGAATGGTCATTTTTGCTTATCTCTGGTAGCTGGTAGTTTTACTGTTGTAAACCATTAGTCGTATCACCATCAGTATATCAATTGTTCAAAAGTTTACAGACATGACCATCAACAGTGGTGTGTACAGGTTGAAATATCTCACGATGTGATGTCCTCATCAATGGTGTAGATGTTGTATGCTGTTGTTACGATGCTGGTGACCACAAGACCACAAATCACACACAGCCCTATCATCTTCATTATCCTCCCGTACCGGGATCGGTTCCTGAACATGAACATGAGCATGTCAATACACTATACTATATACTACTACTACTACTACTACTACTACTACAACTACTACTAGTAGTAGTAGTAGTAGTAGTACTAGTACTACTGCTACTACTACTACTACTACCACTACTACTACTACTACAATATTTACTCACCTCAAATGCCCTTTCCACGACATAATAGTACAGTACATTACCTGAAAGCTAGAGGGACGAGTGCTAGAGGAGCTATAACATAGAACTGCATATCGTTAGCCAGGAACCAGGATGCCCCCAAACACATTGGCTGAAATGTTAAATATTCGGTTTTATACGTATCATAACATTAATGTTAATACTAAATCTATAGATAAGAGATAAGTATTAACTATATAAGTATATGCAAAATGAATTTATTTAGTGACTTAGGGGAAAAAGTATAAATTTCACAATCAAAACCTAAATCATATAAACAATATTTTCGCTTGTTGAGGAGTGTAGTGTAGTGTACAACGCTTAGTGACGTAAATTCTTTCTTTTCAACCAGTGCTATCATACTGTTGTCAATCAGTTCTCATATTCCCCCTCACAGAGAGTTGATATATCTCCAACCAGTTCGCACCTACCCCATTCACCAGGTTGTTGATATATAGTATATTTGTCCACCACTTCTCTTTACAAACAGATGCGTCCCTCTGTCCAGACCATGTTGGACCGTCCATCAAGTATCGGACCAGAGTGGCGTTGATGTAGATCGTGTAGAGGTAGGCCGGTGTCAGTCTGTGGACATCATCATGGTATCAATTAATTAGTAACTGACGATGCATTGTTCCTTTAGATTTGCTCCTCATAACCTATAACTGTAAGGTAAGGTTTCAAGGTTGGTAAACTGATTATGACATTATTGGTTTAATTGTATCATATACGTAACGGCTAACCTCCAGTATCTGTGCACATAGTAGAGGACCATCTGTTTCAGAGTTACTCCCCCTTGTTTGTCTGTCTCCTTCAGGAACAGGTAGGTTACTAGCAAACCGCTAGAATAAAAAAAAACAACAACCTTCGAAACACCAGTGTATATAGTTAAACCTATGATCCCTTTTTGTTACATGTGTGGCTTTGTACTAGGTAAATAATGAGCAATCGTTTGTTTTAGTGGTTACCGCATCACCTTGGAAGAGATTAGTTGTATATTATTGTGAACATTATAGCAAGTCTAGATTACTCTGCCCTAGGTTTATAGAAGGAAATCAAATTATTCTCGGACACTACATGCTAGTCTAGAGGGTAACAAACTACACCGAAATATAAACATCTTGAGAGCAAGTGACAAATTCAGAAATGTTAAAATGGTAAAATATGATAAGCTTTACCTGTGAGCATTGATCCCATGGAAGCCGAATACTTCATAGAATACGTTTACTTTTCTGATTATTCGGGTAATAGCAGTCACTAAATAAACATGACCGATCTGATGAATTGAAACTGTTACTTTTATCTTTATAACAAACCTATTTTGTCCATAGAAATTACCTCATCACGAAGAAGGAGTCCACTGACAATGTCCCGTTGATGATCACCTGGAAACCCAGGCTTTGCTTCAGTTCTTTTAATTTGTATGGGTCGTCTGTGAGTTGATAAAAGAAGGCAACATTCATTACACTGAATTATTCATTATATCAAAAATATGATTTTATTCATTTTTAAAACGTGATTTTACGACATACTGAATATACAATTGTTCAAATTATTAGACATCTCTTATGTTAAGGAGAAAACACTCCTCCTCGGTCTTCTGCTCTGAGAATAACCTGAAGGGAGGGATAAAGCCCCGAGGGCGTTAGCCCGAGGGGCTATCCCGACCTTGAGGTTATTCTCAGAGCAGAAGACCGAGGAGGAGTGTTTTTTCTAGCTTATAAACCGTCAACTATCAAAATTTACGAGGTATAGTTTCGGACGCTCAAAGGGCCTAATTCCTCCGCTTAGACCATTTTAAAAGCAGAAGACGAAGGAGGAATGTTTTCTTCCTATTTATAAACGTCAAATGTAAAAATTTACATTTTATAATTTGTGATTCCCAAATCGTGTTTTTATAAAGGGTATGTCGCCCTCCGTTGCGTTATATCGAGGCAAAGACGGTATGACTATAAATGGAGTGATTCAACTCCACTCATCATCTCGGTCTGCATAGCCGAACGGTCTAAGGCGCCAGTTTAGAGAGCGAAGGGTGCCAGGTTCGAATCCAGCTATTTCAACTTGGAAATTTTTAACTGTGTATAATTTTCGATAATAATTGCTACTTGTTGGCTATTGCGTTGCAAGTCTGAAAAATTATTCTAAGTGCATTTCCAGGTCTTACTTTAAAAAAAACCTTAGGTTCAGGTCTTACTTAAAAAAAAACCTTAGGTTCAGGTCTTACTTTCAAAAGTAAAACCTCATACCGGGTTATTCTCGGAAGTAAGACCTCATTAGAGGTTATTCCAAGAAAAGAAGATACCTACAAAACAACAGACAGAATCCAACCTAGGTTTATAATGCTTGTCAAGGCTGTGATCCTCAAAACTCTCTACTACCGACATGGCTGTAAATCCTCATCAATGAAATTCAGTCCTCATACCCAACGGAACCTTTGAAAAGCTTGGTCCAGACCATTCAGATGAGGATCAATATTAATAAATATGTCCTTTCAAGTCTTCCATTCTGATCGAGGAAAGAGAACAATGGGATCAGATTATTTACCTGAAAATTCCATTGGAAAGGTGAAGGTATGTCCGAGGATAACCCACCCCATGCTGAGCACCCTGATTGCGTTCAGACAGGTGAGAGAGCCAGGTGTGTCCTTAACGCTGAGGATCTTCTCCCCATTTCTCACAGCCGAGAAACACAGCAGCAGTCGCACCCATAGAGAGGCTGAGCAGTGAAAGTTTTGAGTTAATTGTAATGAACTTTTAGTAAGTTTTTACAGTTTTAAAATAGTGAGGCTGAGATTTTGTTTCTCCACTGATGATTTCAAATAAGGATATCAAGTCGGATAAGGATAGGTGGAAGGTATTCAAATCAAAAGAATATGAAATCACAAAAATCACAACTGACTATAGTGGTGACACTGTGAATAATGCAATAAGGGACATATTAGGGAAGGTTGAGAAAACTCACCATACAAATAAACAATGAATTTTATCATTATACTTTTAAGTGACCTGTCATATTTGTACAATTACATATTTCTGCTTAAATAGTTAATGACTTATTAAAGCAGCCAGTAAATGTAGACACCATAGACAGGTGACTTTGGGCTATTTCTGCATATGGCGGAGAAACATCCATGACAAATCGAAAATCTTTTCAAACAGTTTGCTGGATTATTGGCCACTTAAATCAATGAATAATTAAATATGTTCCTGATTTAAAATACTGGCAATGACAGAATAGATCTAAAACTTAGGTTTGCTGAAATAAAATACAGTTAGAAGCCAGAAAAGCGCATTCGTGTATGAGGTCAATAATATGTATCGGACATATTTGGGAGTGTTCTTAAACTTATCATACATCATTCTCGATGGTGGTGGAACATTGGTTGCAGAACAGGTTAAAACGGTAAACAAAACTTGCTGAATAAACAAAGAACAAAGAGTGTGCTCAAATATTTATAGTATGGTTAACATATGATAACAACATCAACTTTACCAACATCATGGGATTTCTTGGTGCTGTCAGGGATAAATTTTGTCTCGTTTTTCGTTTCGCCAACACCATTGGTCTGAACAGCTTTACTTGGACTATCAAAGCTTGTCCGTTCTATGTCTGCATCATTCATTCCAGATGGTAGCATACCGACGATGTGTCCTTTCGTAGGTTTGTTTAATTCACTTGCATCTTTTTTTGGTTTTGATTTGGATGGTTTGGTTGGTGCCGACTTTTCATCTTTAAAGCCTCGGTTATACAGATCGATTGCGGTACCCAGTAATACGAGGCAGCCGAGGATAGCTGTCACAACCCTGTATACAAATAAACAGAAGTTTTTTTGCAGTTGGTGACAATACAACGTTACTGTCTACAGGGTCAATTGTTACATAGTTTAAATGGTAATAGAATTATCGATGAGATCGAGGATTAGCAAAGGGGTGACGCCTCGAAAATGATCGTACGAGTTTCACAGAACAAAACAGAAGAGATCAGACCAGAATCACCTATCTATATAAAGAAAGTGGAACCAATAAGAGGATTTGCGTATAAAGTGGTCAAAGAATAAGATCAATTGTTCCATTGAAACTGTGTTTGATAATCATAATATCAAGGAACTACGATACAATGTATGTAGACGTGTCCCTTTATTTCAAATATATCAATAAGTGAAAATATGATTCAAACGGTCCTAGAGTGACTCAAAATCATTTTTAAAGCAATGTAAATATATAACATTCAAAATAATTCTCTTTTAATTAAAATATTCGACATATCAAGGCAGTTTACTTGTTCCGGTGGTATTTATAAAATAAGCGTATCTTACACAGCCCCGACAGCAGCCGAGTCCTCTCCGATAGGTCCAGCCTTGATGTCACGGTGACATACAACTTTGTTAATCAGCAGTCCGTACTGGGATAATGCTGTAACCAAGACAAACTAAAATATTGTTTAATTACATATAATTCATCAGCTCAAATCTTATGAAAGACTGGCCTAACTTCTTCATTACATTACATTTATCAGAATATATATATCAACTCTTTCACAAGTATATATTCAGGTTGAATGTGCATGACGAAGTGGCAAAGAGCAAACAAAATCATCACTCACTGGAGTTGATTCTCTTGTTGATGGTATCTCCACTACATGTGTCCGGAACACACAGGTGCCACTCCAGGTTGAACTTAAGGGCTTCAAGCTGCACAAACAGAACATGTAATCTAAACGAAGTTCAGTAACCCCAAGGCGTACGTTTGTCTTTTGAAGCGTCGATGATGGAATTTGTTTCATTTTATCCTCTGAGACAAACCCAATGACATCATAAGAATATTATCTGTAGTTCTTTACAGTGTAATGATTGGGCGAGTCTCTGGTAAAGTCATTTGATAGGAAATGACGGACGTGGCGGACCTGGCGCTTTATGTCACACACTTTGTATAGTTTACGCCCACAGCTTCAGTGTAACGTTCGTACGAGTATATTCTTTCTGGGGACATGTAAGTACGAGTGTTATTCACAAGGAAAACTTGAACATTTTAGAAATGTCTTTTTCTTAGAATAAATACGAGGTAGACTTACAGGAACTGCGCTGGTGGTGAGCATCTCTGCAGGGGGATTGATGTACACGACGCAGGTGTCCCCCCGGACCCCCCTCAGAGTTGTGGAGGAGATGTGACTCTCTGTCTTCAAACACTGCTCGAAGTTACCAACAAACCTGAACATTCCCCTCAGCAAAAAAGGACCGGGTTTACCACTCGAGTCCAGCACTGTGAACAGTGAACGCATATTATATCCGGTAATCAGTGACATGCATAATACACTATCATTTTCCTATCACAGACGAAGGGGCTTTAACTCGAATTCATTTGTGATAGAGGGTTTTGTAATATGTCTTCTATATGAAGTAGTCAAAACAAAAGGTATGCTTGCATTGATTGTAAGCAAGGGGATCTGAACTCAACTAAAGTTGTCTTTTAAAATGTTAAAGTCGAATGCACAAATGCACGATTCCTTAAAATGAAGAAATTATAAACACAGTCTCCAAAACAGTATTCCTTTCATGTATAAATTGGTTTGACCCAGTTCAGCAAAAGAGAGAGCTGTCAGTACAATGTTAAACTCACTGTTCAATGCCCAGAACGCTCCTTTCTCCGCCTCCTCCACAAAGAAGTCCGTATCCTCGTAGCAGAGTCTCTCCGACTCCGAGAGTGATGTCCTGTTGGTCTGATCCATTCCATTGAGGAGTGCCGGGATACTGGTGAACAACTGTGTGATGCTTGTCATGTCAACAGATCCGCTCCCAAGTAACAGGGAGAACAGAACATTCTGCAACCCTGACGGGATCTTGCTTAACGCTGCCAGTGCAAAGGATGGCACTGGTGGTACTCGAGGGGTTGGGACTGCAGATTCTGAAATATATTCTCACATAATGTTATGAAGATTTGATTTCATTCATTTGCAATATCGTAACATTAGAAATGTTCTCAGCAAAGTTCATAATTCTGTCGACGTTTTGCTCTTGTAGCAAACTAAATAATTTTCAAAGTTCAAACAATTTGCATTTATGTCATAATTATATAGAAGACGATACTAATTAAGAAAAAAGTTGATGTTTGTTAGAAAAATGAAAATGAAAATGGACTAAAATAAACATTTGAAATCTTTGAGAACAGTATGCTATAGATTGCGCTCAGGTCAACATTGATAAATTTCCATTCAAGTGTGTTCCCTGACTTCTACGACGAGTAATTCAACACATTTATCAACATTTTTAGTTTTGTTTCTCGATTGATGAAATGAGATGAGTTCATCAAAGAATTCGCTTTCTGTGAGTTTGTGTCAATACAAGTAACTTAGCCCTCAGTTAATCCTGTGTTTTTGCTCACCAAGTAACTTTAATACCACATCATCATGTTGAATGATTTATCGGTACAGAGATCAATTTTTTTGATGTTTACTCTTTTCTATATATATATATATATATATATATATATATATATATATATATATATATATATATATATATATATATATATATATATATATTATATATACATTGTTACATAGCTATATATACTTATAGTTATTTACATTGATTAATCACTGTACGATGGCATCACAATTATTAAATGTGAAATCGGTAAATAATATTTTAAAAAAATAATTTTGTGACCTGGATCTTATATTACCTGTGCCATCACTCTCTGTATTGTTTAGGGCATGTGGGTCCACTGTTATGCTTGGTCCCATTTTAGTTCCATTGTTACTGTATACCAATGAGGCGCATAGACAAAGACACAACAATATCGTGTAGCCCATGTTTAGCTGTGTGCCCAAATGAATTCAACATAAACTTTGATAAGTGCAGAACATGTTCAGAATGATGTCCCGGTGTTTCTATGAGACGGCCTTGAGTCTCGCTATTTTAGATGATTAACCAAGGCTCTATCGTGACAACAGATGACCCAATTTGGAGGAGTCCAAGTTCAAGATCTGGCACGTCTCATCGGAGATGAAGTGAGCATCTGTCACATTTATTTATCAACTGTTTTGATATGAAGATTGTACACTTGATTAAACTTTCACCCTAAATATGTATATATATATATTGAAATAAGTAAGAAGTGTCAAACGTCGAGAAGTATATAAGCAACATTTTATAATACACTGAATATTACTGCATTATGCATATTACTGCTTCTTGTTTCGAAGCTTCATCAGGGAATAATTGTTTGAAGCATACCGGTACTTTTATAGTCTATACAGTACAAATGGTCGGTAACCAAATGGTCTGCCTTGGCAACAGAGGTTGCTCTCCATTAAAGGATGGATGAAATGACATAATGTCCAAATCGGATTCATTAAAATGGGATGTCAATTTGACCATTGCTCGATTTTAAATTTCTGAAATCGGTCCATAAATTACTTATATACGGCTTTTTAAAAAACCGCCTGATTTAGCCCCGGCGACCAGAATGAAAGTCTGCGGGGGTGTGACCCGTGAAGGGATGACTTCTGTGACGTATGTGGAGGAATTTGATTTTCAGCGATAGTCACAATTCAACGTAATTTCGCAACATTTTGATTGTTAATTTCACAAAGATACCTTCAATAAACCAACTTAAATTTCCCATATATCGAATGTTTAGATATCCAACTAGGTAATTCCGCAGATGACAATTACACAATTATTACATAAACATGTCTTTTTGGCGGTGTAATACACCTCATAAATTCATTTAGCGGCAGTGATAATTATCATTAATTAATTAACGAGACACCGGCGGAGAAGCTATCTAGCCGCCCCGCCTATCGCTTATCACAGTCACGCCTCAGTGAGCATTTTCAAAAGGATTCGCCGAACAAATTGCGATAGTGTTAAAATGGGTGAATTAAAATCGTCTTAATTATCAATTGCAAGTGTATATTGTCTCGATTTTATGCTCAATTGATTCCGATATACAATATACGTAGAGGTAATCATCTGTCATTCTTGAGAAAAATGCATTTCATCTATCCTTTAATGAAGTTTCTAATTCTTTGAGTCGTAGTTTTCTTAGATTTTCATCCGTAAGTATAGTACAAATTCTTCGTGCTAATGAGTATGGGTGGTTGACCTTAGTGTGACCTTCATGGGAACTCTTAAAGTGAATATATTGTTTTGTATCCGCAGGTTTATGGTAGTTGTCAGTGATAATATTTGTCCCTTCATTTTTATCAATATTTTTAGGATGTAGGCTTAGTAGGGATTTTACAAGTTCTTTTATGTCTACATTTTGTTCCCATGGCTGTCCCCATTATTTAATGATACATCATTCATTCACATGTTGGGGACAGCCATGGGAACACAATTTGCTCCAGTTTACGCATGGTGCTGGGCTTCTTAGAAGAAAGACTCTACTCAGATTTTGAAACCAGTTATGGTAAAACGTTTGCAGACAATTTCCTTGCCCAATGGAAACAATATCTAGATGATTGCTTAAATATTTTTGGAAACGAAAAATGTAGACATTAAAGAAATTGTAAAATCCCATCAAAGCCTACAACCTAAAATTAAATTTACAATGGACATACAAAAAAGAGTACCGAGGTTACAGCTTATATGACTGTTGTAATGAAAATGAAAATAGAAACATGAAGTGTTAAGATGATTGGAAAAATGTGTAAATGTAATGTCTTCTAAATGTAAACATTCTTTCGGAATATCTTTTTCGTGATGTTAATCTGCGAGAGTCATTCAACATTAACTGATGTAGTATTTATTGTTTTACATAATTGTATGCATTTTGTATCATATGTATGTTCTATGGGCCTTTGGCCTGAAACTTGAAATAAATTCTTCTTCAAGATGGTTGAGCGCTGCTATTCTGTCAACATTCATATTCTACTTATCTTGACAACACATATACTTCCCTCTCAAACGTTTATAAAACTACAATATGTATATCATGTAATATATGTGTGTGAGTTAAATTCACTTTCTTGTGTAGCATTGTTGCTTATTTCTTGAAGACAACTTCTGCTAGTCCACCAAGGAAATTGTCCTACACTATTTATAATACAGACAATGAAAAGTCTAGGTTCAAGTATATATTGTACAACAATACAGTTACAATGGGTCTGGTAGATTCTCGTATTTAGAGGCTATGACAGTACTTGAATTTGATTGACGATCCGTGAAAGCCATTTTGCACTGGATTACTCACTTCTATTACCCGACTATGACCAAGCATGATATGTCCGAGCTGCCTGTGATGTTAAACAACTGAAAATCGCGACCAGACACCATTAAAGGGACACTTCGTCATGATTGTAGTAACATAGATCAAAAGTTACCAAGGGTGTTATTTCATCGAGAAGTAATGACTGTTGTCGAAAATTACCGTTTTAGTGCCAATCTGTTCAGTATAGTTACATTATAAAGATGTTTAATCGTGATCATGATAAAAAAAAACTGGACAATGTTCCGCGGCTGTCGCGCGTCAATTGTTCAAACGTAATTTTGAAAACTTGAAAAAAAGAGACAGACACTGATTGGTACTGTTCAATGGAATATATAACTGGCATACTTGTAAATAGGGCGCATGAGTTCGGCTTCTCATCGTGTATTAAGCCGCTGCTCGTGTTTCATTGAAAGCAAGTTATTGTCAAATATTTGGCGTTAGTCGGCAAGTCGGGTGAGATGATTTGGACGTAAATCAGGACATTTGTTATTTTTGTATGTATCAAATGAAAGTAAAGTTTCATGAAAAACACGTAGTGTCTCCTTAACTTGGCTAAGAGAGAAACCGGTGGTATATAATCTGAAATAGCATTTGCTGTTTTGTCAAAGTTTGAGATCTACAAATAGTATTCATTTACGTCCTTTCTATCGTTTTTCGTATATTGTTCCTTTTTTTCAAAAATTAAGTACAGGATCATTCTTATTTTTAAAATATATTTATCATCATCATCATGACTTTATCATGTTAGAATGCATACATAATTTGTATCCAGGCAAGCATTATTTGTTCTTGGTTACATCGTTATCCGTTATCAGTTGGTATTGTATATCAACAGTATTGTACGTCAGAGATGTGAAAGATTGGCTATATCATGTCTGTTGGAGCTGTTTCCTAATCCCTTTTCCATTATACTTTTCATAACTTCTTGTATGTTATATGTCATTTGGAAATAAAAAGTCTATAGACTATTGTAGCCTGTCATAGACGAAAGGTGACGTCATAGCATTGTTTATGACGTGACGTCACAATGACAAAGTGATATTTTGCCAAAGGGCATCGTATGAAAAATATGAACCCCGATGTGGTAACAGTATTATTTTGTTTCCTCCTTGCTGCAAAAAATACATTGGCTTCGTGATTAGATATGTTAAAGCATTTGTCTTGCCTACTCCGTAGCATTCAACAAGTATTATTGCCTACTCCGTAGCATTCAACAAGTATTCTTAGTGAAATACGTATCGCTCATAACATAGTTAATCAAGTGGTTGGTGTCCATTCCTTTGTTTTCTAACACACCTGCATCTATCCACACAAAACGCATACAAGAGATTCAGGCTTAACACAATAGATTATATATCTCTGAAGCGTCTGTAAACTGTTGAGTAGTTTTAATAATGGTAAATGATTGTCGTCATAGTTACAGAAATCTCTGCCGAAGTTAAATGCCAGAAATAGGTATTTTCCAAGATTATGTATAGGATATAACATGCCAAAGGGTGTTTATGAGATTTAAACCCCGCAATCCAAGGGATAAACACGAGTGTTTATCATGAGGGTAAGGGTAAGCTTACAAACAGACCCCGTTGTTAAAAGTGAAGGAGTCGTCCGTAAAACCTCATCAGTCTAGTCCCTGTAACACAGTGGTATCATCGCTGCGTTTGGTGTTCAGGATTATTGAGGTTTCGGGTTCAAGACGGGCTATTGCCAAAACATTTGGAGATTAATGTTTGAATTAACAGTTGTTTTCCAATAGATTTAGACATAACATACACTAACTTTCACCTTAAACTTTCATCTCAATATTAAATATATATATTTGAAGAGGGGCATTAGTAAGATAATTGACCGGGGTAGAGGGAAGTTACGTTAGAATCCTGGGGATTATGTGATACTACTTGGGATAATACACCCACATAGGAATTATTGAGTATAATGTTATAGGCAGTGTAGTGGTTTGACGTCACTGGAGGTTTGTAATTATTGTTACATTATCATCAGTTGTTAGCAACTGCTTGAATTTATCGAGAGATGGGAACTCCCAAACATATATTGGAATAAGATTTTTCCTGAGGCAGTTGTAAAATGAGCACTATAAGACAAAATGGAATTCAGTTTCTATCACGAGGATAATACAGAGAGTACAAAAGTCGTTGGTCTTTTGGCATTCCTAATTTGCGACCATATTCATCATAAGATAGTGACTGGAGCATCGGAGATAACACAATGAATGTCTGTATACTTTCAGGGGCATATGTGTGAGATAACTATCAAATTCAACAATAGTAGTCAATCTGTAGAGTGTTAATTTGGAAAACCTATTCAGGTTATCCAACCATATCTGATTATAAAAACAATAGGACAGGTTCCTACATTGTGAAATGGAAACATTTACCTGTCATATTTGGTATAGGTTGAAGCGCCCATAACATTTCAATACCCCACCCAGTGTGCAAATGATAGTTCCATCTCTGGTCAGCTAGCCTCAATAACTTTGCATTTTTATTCTTATATGTTTCATATCAAAACGAATGTATATTCAATGCCTTTGTTTGTCATATGTAATGAATGTATGAGTTGGAAATGGAATAAAAAAATTATTTTTTTTTATCTGATTATAAATATCAATACATCTTTCTTTTAAAGATTGCGGGAATACCTGAATATTTACAGTACCCTGGTTAACCCATACAGAACCGAAGGCTCACATTAGAGTAGCTTTTCTTGATATTTGTAGCAATGTAACATCATCAATCCGAAGGAGAGGTCTCCACTACCCGTCAGAATAACATGCTTCGTGTGAAATTTCCTAAGATTTATAATATCATAAAAAGTTCACTTTGAAGCTTAAAATCGATCTCTATCCTAAACTAAATGTGCATGCTATGAACAAGTTAGTATTTTGATAATTTGAACAAGTCTTCCCGGCTGCTGACAAATTATGTACGTTGTCTTTGCGTTATAGTAATATTCTAGGTCAACGGGACTTCCATAAATAGCTTGGGATATCCCTTTTTGGTATCGACCAATCAGATGTCCGAAAACGGCTTTCACTCGCTTACTGTCGAAATTCCGGATGCATTCACTAAAAGGGAAGGACATCAAAACATTTTCCCAGACGAATTGTCTCCAATTTATTGTCTCCAATTTATTTAGATAAAGCTCATGTGCAAAAATAGGTGAAGTGTATTTATTAATTTTAAAACGAGTTTATTGTCAACATTGATTTGCGTCTTAAGCGTCCGAAAACCAAACATTCGAGGTTACTATAATATCATTTTCGTAGTTTTGTCATATACAATTGAAAGTAGAGAGTTTAATGGGAAGTAGAATGTCAACAGAAACATGATCAAATTATCAATTCTCTTGATATCTGTATATTGTATTGTATTGACGCTGAAACGAGTCTGCCAATATGTTAGTCATTATGCCGAATTGGTCATATTTTTTTCATTAAAGACATTCTCATCATCAAAGTAATTAATTTTTATCGAAGTCAATTTTTCACCAAAGTAAATGTTTCATTAAAGTCAATTTTTTTTATTATCAAAAACAAGTTATGTCATCAAATTAAAATTTTAAATTAACAACATTTATGTTATCAAAGTAATGTTTTTTCATCAAAGTCATCGATTAAGCAAATGCAAAATAATTTCTGGAATTCATAATAAATCACAAATCACACAGTCGGCTCCTGAAATCTACAACGTGCAAAGAACGTGAAAATTATGCACACTGCGTTCCCGGCCAAAACATCGTGCACGTCCGTGCAGAGTCCATGAACCACGTAACTGAAGCCAGTATGAATTTGGAACTGGCAGTATTCGTCTTCACAACAGGTGGAGGAAAGTAGCCTCCACATCTGGTAAGCATCCTGTCTCACAATTTATTGATCAACCATCATATTCATATTCAATTAATCAATATTTGTTTGAATACATCTATCATAATCGACTCGCCTCTCCTTTTCATGAATAGATCTAAGCCTTTTCAGCAAAATAAAATTCCCCTATCCTAATTTTAACTCTCATTTAAACATTTTGAAAACTAACATTAACAGGCAGAAAACACGTTCAATTCAACATATACTGGATTGACCAATCTTAATCAATCTTTATCTTATTTTAAAACCATATTTTTTTCTAAAGAGTACTTAAGATCGATGTTTATCTCATTTGGCCAGAAAGGCCCGATCGGCTTTTTCGACTTCTTCTCCAAAACCAGTGACTCTAGAAAGCTGAAATTGTATGTATAAAATCCTTGACCAATTGGGATTCTAAGTTGTAGACTTGGTGACCCTCTAACCCCAAACGTGGGTCACAGGTGTCATGACTTAAAAGCTATGTTCATCTTCTACTCTAATACAACGTTAACAACAAGTTCTTGAAAACTGAAATGTTTTGTACAGATTCCTTGGCCAATGGGGATTCTAAATTGTAGATTTGTTTATCCTGTGACCCCCAAATATTGGCCACAGGGATCATGACCTTAAAAACCTACGTTAATATTCTTCTCCAGTACCAAAAGGTCTAAAAAGCCGAAATGTTGTGTGCAGACTCCTTGGCCAATAGGAATTCTTAATTGCAGATTTGGTGACCTCGTGACCCCAAATAGGGTCACAGGGGTCGCCACCTTAATAACCTATTTTCATCATCTTCACTAGTACCAAAAGGTCTAGAAAGCTGACATGTTGTGTGCAGACTCTTTGGCCAATGGGGATTCTAAATTGGAGAATTGGGGACCATATGACCCCAGATTGGCCCACCAACTTAAAAACCTATTTTCATCTTCTTCTCAAGTATGTAAAGCTCTAGAAAGCTGTAATTTTTTGTAGAGACTCCTTGGTCAAAGGTGATTCTTAATTATTTCCCGCCTCGCGTTTCGTACCCAAATCACCTACGTGGGTTACATAGTATTGCTCAGTTGAAACCTTTATTTGCTGAAAATTGGGATGAGAGAATTCCATTTTTGAAAGAATTTTTCCATTTCATTGTTTTTCTTTGCAATGAATTTTTCTACAAAATATATTTCATTTAATACCATTTTATAGTTACTGAATTTCTTTATTGAAGTTTTAATATTACACAAATGGATGTGTTTTTTGGCACATATAATGATTTGGTTGATTAATACATTTTATGTATTGTACCAAACCAAATTTAATATTTTGTAATATTTATTTTTGGAAATAAATGTGTTCATCCAAAGTTCCAAATCATTCCAAAACTTGTTTGGTTTCACAACAGTCCCAATAAACATGGTTGATGCGCTCAGATAAATTACAGCAAGAACTCATAAATCATTGTCAATCAGATTTATTTTCAACAGTTCTTTTTTGTGTAAATGACTCTATACAAGAATCTGTATTGAAAATCAAATAGTTTAACATCTTTGAGATCATGTCTATAGATATTAAAGACATTGTGCCAGTTGAATTCCGTGTCATTGAAGGGCATTTACCTTTTAGTACAAATTGTAAGTTTTTCATTTTTTTAAATTAACTGATCATAAAATAACCTTGATCCTTTTTAGAATTTAAAAAAAATATTTCTTTGGTAAATGTTTATATATAAATTATATGGTGGGATGACTCTGGTCCATTTGATATTTGCTAAGGAATAAGGTAAGATATGAAGTAGTTATAATCTAACACTGTCCCTCTTATTTTGTATTTTGACTATAATTCACCAAAAGGTATACATCCATGTTCACACACAAGTCCTTTACCGTCAATAAAACCTTATCAGCCCAGTGTCTAATAGAAAAGCATGGATTTTAATAATTATGGCTGAGCCACAAAGGTTCGGCAAGAATGTGATCAATATTGTCTGAGTTCAACTTTTTACAATAGTTTGTCCATGCTTTAAAAACATCTTTCCAGTAAGGGTAGGCAATGTTGAAAAGTTTGAATACATTTTCTCCTTATTTGAAGATTTCACTAAGTAAAGGGTATGTTACAAGGATTATCTGATATTTTTTTTACAGTAAAGTCTAAGAGTGGATAATTTCAGCGCTTCAAGGAATTTTTTTAAAATCAACCATACCAAGCTCCCCTTCTGCCTTTAATCTTTTCATTGTTGTTCTTTTTTTTTTGGTCATTTTTGTCATTCCATATAAATTTGAAAAATATCTCTTCGATAGACTTGATAAATTCATCCGGCGGATTTGGCAATGAGCTGAAAATATGTACCAATTTTGAAAGTGCTAATGTTTTTATGACGGTAATTTTCCCTATTCTATTGATTCAGTACTTCAATGTCTCAATTATGCCATTCAGTGTTTAAACTTTCACATAGTTTTTCTGCCCTGCCTGCCATTGAGCCTATCCAAATTGCCTTAGTCTTGTCTATATTTATTTTCAAACCTGACATATTATAAAAGGATTGAGTGTTTCAATAGCTCCATAAAGACTATCCTCTGTTCCATCAAGAAATGATTCAGTATCGTCTGCATATTGGCCTAATTTGTATTCTTTATCATCAATAACAATACCTTTTATTTTGTCATTATTTCTTATAATACAACCCAAGATTTCAGCTACAAAGAGGAATAAATATGGTGATATAGGATCACCTTATCTACAGCCCCTTTCATTTTCAAAGAATTCAGATAAGTGACCGTTTTGTATCACACAAGAAGTAGAATGATATGTAAGTACATTAATCCAGCGGATAATTTTATGACCGAAACAAATTTATTGAGCACTGAATTGATAAAATCTTTGGATACTGTGTCGAAAGCTTTTTCAAAATCAATTAAAATAAGTAATCCTGGGATATCCCGTGTTTTGGTTTCGAACATTATGTCACATAAGTGTTGTTTTCACTGATAGTTATACCTGGGATAAAACCAGTTTGATTTCCATGTATGAGAAAGTATTTTTTAGGCGATTTGTTATACATGCGCTAATAATTTTATATACAGCATTCAAGAGGGTGATGGGTCTCCAGTTTTTCAACTGAGTTCTATCTTTATTTGCTTTGGGTATGCATGTGATAACTCCTCTCTTCATTGTCAAGGATAGTTCATTATTAGTAGAAACATCTTTAACAAATCTGTAAATCCATATTTTAAGCTCTTTATTTAAAGAAGTCAATAGGAAATCCATCAATACGAGGACTTTTGTTGTTTTTCATGTTTTTCACTACAAAATTGATTTCATTCATGTCAATTTCATTTTCAGGTTCTTTTCTTAATTCATTATTCAAAATTGGTATTTTAATGTTCTGTAAAATAAATTAGAAGAAAGTGAACTTGCATGTTAAGCTTGTCAGCGGGATATCTCAAGAACCTTCACTTGAATTTCACCATATCTTACACAAAACACCTCAAAGGGCTGATTAAATCATCTTCTGTTTCTTTTATTAATGACAATTTTCTCCTCATTTTACAGTAGTGTTTGCGATTATCAATTAATCTCAGCTTTATTTAAGTGTGAAGGTCATAGAGCCTATTGTCATGAGGTTGGTGGGTGAGACCTTGACCCTGTGCTGTGTAACGAGTGTAGCGAGATTGGTTACCCATTGTCGTCAGGCTTGGTATCTGATTAACGGTGAGGTTGCTCTTGTTTGTGGCATGTGAACTGATTGTCTCATAATGTTTCAAGTTTTCATCGTGAATGGTTGACTTTCATAGTCGTCCATAAAGTCAGTGGTGTGTGTTTTACAAGGCGGGAAGGTGTCCAAACTGATGGACAAAAAGGACTCTGGCATTGCGCGAACATTTACAACAATCCCAATCGCCAAGAGTCAACTTAAAGCAAAAGAACTTGAACGATCAGAAGTGTTCTGAACGCCATGCTTCGAAACCGTAAACGAAAACACTGGTACGTAAAATCTTTTAAATCTATCCCAACTATTTTGATTCGAGTTTGTGTCTGTGCAACATTCTGTACGCGTTTGAGACGCCTGCATTTCTTTAACTGAAGTCATAATAATCATAGCATGCACGAGTGAGGTATCACTTAACACTAACTTAATCTAACAGTAATACTAATTTTAAAACTTACTTTATCACTAACATTGCAGATTAGGCATATAAATTAAATATCTCGACGCTAATGGCTGCAATACTGCCGAAGCGGCGTTAAACAATAACTCACTCACTCACTCAACCGAAATGAGGTATAGAAACTTCTCTAGCACTGTTTACTTTCCCAATTGCAATGAGCTATATTAATTAGCATATCTCAACTAACAAAATCTATAAGTAACACACTTCGCCGCTAATGGCTGCAATACTGCCGAAGCGGCGTTAAACAATAACTCACTCACTCACTCACTATAAGTAACACGAAGTTCGTTGAAGACTGACATTCGCCGCTAATGGCTGCAATACTGCCGAAGCGGAAGCGGCGTTAAGCAATAATTCACTCACTAAGACTGACATACCATACATAGGTCAACACAACAATTTAGTTAAACGACTGAATGTTTTGAACAGTACCATAGCATGGACTAGAAAGATAAAACTAAGATATTTCACAACAGATAACATTTAATGTTTTGACCAGTATCATAGCATGCACTAGGTAGGCCCATCAACATGTTATATAACAATGCAATACCTTTAAATGATTGAAGTATACAATAGCATGCACTAGGTAGGTCCATCTGGCATCAACATGTTATATAACAATACCGTTAAATGATTGAATTGTACAATAGCATGCACTAGGTTCATCTATCGTATCATATCAATGAATGCAACATTACAATAGCATGCACTAGGTAGGTCGACTAACCGAATGTTACATTACATGTTAAACTGCTTCATAAAGTTAATGTTTGTGTGATATGTTCATTTTCCAAATGCCTTGCTATCCGTTCACCATTCTAGACTAATTCAGTATTAACATAGCAATATATACTAGTATATATAATATTTGTTGCATGCACTATCTATTTATATATTTAATATTTACATGTACTTGGTAGGTCAACTAACCAATTGCTACAACAACTTTGAAACCGTACTGCTTCATATAACATGAATGTTTAACTTTTGATTAAATGCACTAATCAACATTTTTAGAAATGTCTTAATCTATTTGTGCCTGGCATGCTTTATTTTTGTTGTGTTGATATGAAATATTGATCATTTTCTTATTGAATTAATATCAGGTCTCCCTTCCGATAAAATGTTAAATCTCATCATGAACATAGCATGCACTAACTGAGCAACATATATTAAATACATTGCTGGACTATGTTTGTTTTTTAATGTCAGTTTGATTATTGTATTTATTTAACTGTTATAACAATCTTTACCTGACATGTTTTCTTTTGCGATAAATGAAATTAAATAGCCTAACTAAACTAACAAAATCTAGAAGTAATACTAAGTTACTTAAAGACTGACATGCCATATCTAAGTCAGTACACCAATTTAATTAAACACTTTAATTGTTTTGAACAGTATCATAGCACGCACTAGAAAGGTAAAACTAAAGATATTTTAACAATAACATGTAATGATTTGACCAGTACCATAGCATGCCCTAAGTAGGTCAACCAACATGATGTATAACTATGAATTTTGGAATTATACAATAGCATGCACTAGGTTCGTCAACTATTGTATTCTATCAATAAATGCAACTGATTTAACATTACAATAGCATGCACTAGGTAGGTCAACTAACCAGTTGTTACGGTGCCTGTAAACCTTACTGCTCATATTATAGTTGTTGTTTGGACTGATTTTCAGCATGTTCATTTTCTAAATGCTTTACTAGCCGTTCACCCATCTCGCAATAATAGAAATGTTTCATTTTCAACATAGCATTTACTTGCTACGTCGGTTCATCAATTCCAGCAGTATATTTAATATGTGCATGTACTTAGTAGGTCAACTAACCAATTGCTACAACATCTTTAATTCCTTATTTCTTCATATAACATTCAGCATGTTTAACCTTTTGACTAAATGCACTAATCAACATTTTTAGAAATGCCTTCAACCATATTTTGATTGGCATGGTTTATTTTTGTTATGTTGATGTGCAATATTGATCATTGTCTAATTGAATTAATATCAGGTCTCCCTTCTCGATATAATGTTTTCATTTCTAACAAAGCATGCACCTTTTAGATCAACTAACTGAGCAGCATATACGATTGGTTTTAAAGTCAGTTTGAATATTGTATTTATTGTTTTACTGTTATAACAATCTTTACCTGACATGTTTTCTTTTGCGATAAATGAAATTAAATAGCCTAACTAAACTAACAAAATCTAGAAGTAATACTAAGTTAGTTTAAGACTGACATACCATATCTAAGTCAGTACACCAATTTAATTAAACACTTTAATTGTTTTGAACAGTATCATAGCACGCACTAGAAAGGTAAAACTAAAGATATTTTAACAATAACATGTCATGATTTGACCAGTACCATAGCATGCCCTACGTAGGTAAACCAACATGATGTATAACTATGAATTTTGGAATTATACAATAGCATGCACTAGGTTCGTCAACTATTGTATTCTATCAATTAATGCAACTGATTTAACATTACAATAGCATGCACTAGGTAGGTCAACTAACCAGTTGTTACGGTGCCCGTAAACCTTACTGCTCATATTATAGTTGTTGTTTGGACTGATTTTCAGCATGTTCATTTTCTAAATGCTTTACTAGCCGTTCACCCTTCTCGCAATAATAAAAATGTTTCATTTTCAACATAGCATTTACTTGCTACGTCGGTTCATCAATTCCAGCAGTATATTTAATATGTGCATGTACTTAGTAGGTCAACTAACCAATTGCTACAACATCTTTAATTCCTTATTTCTTCATATAACATTCAGCATGTTTAACCTTTTGACTAAATGCACTAATCAACATTTTTAGAAATGCCTTCAACCATATTTTGATTGGCATGGTTTATTTTTGTTATGTTGATGTGCAATATTGATTATTGTCTAACTGAATTAATATCAGGTCTCCCTTCTCGATATAATGTTTTCATTTCTAACAAAGCATGCACCTTTTAGATCAACTAACTGAGCAGAATATATGATTGGGTTTTAAAGTCAGTTTGAATATTGTATTTATTTAACTGTTATAACAATCTTTACCTGACATGTTTTCTTTTGTGATAAATGAAATTAAATAGCCTAACTAAACTAACAAAATCTAGAAGTAATACTAAGTTAGTTTAAGACTGACATGCCATATCTAAGTCAGTACACCAATTTAATTAAACACTTTAATTGTTTTGAACAGTATCATAGCACGCACTAGAAAGGTAAAACTAAAGATATTTTAACAATAACATGTAATGATTTGACCAGTACAATAGCATGCACTAAGTAGGTCAACCAACATGATGTATAACTATGATTTGTAGAATTATACAATAGCATGAACTAGGTTCGTCAACTATTGTATTCTATCAATAAATGCAACTGATTTAACATTACAATAGCATGCACTAGGTTCGTCAACTATCGTATTCTATCAATAAGTGCAATTGATTTAACATTACAATAGCATGCACTAGGTAGGTCAACTATCGTATTCTATCAATCAATGCAACTGATTTAACATTACACTAGCATGTACTAGGTAGGTCAACTAACCAACTGTTATAGTATCTTTAAAACCGTACTGTTTCATATAGTTGATGTTTGGACTGATTCACCCACCAGCAATATTTGAGTTGCTTCATTATTGACATGAAATTTACTTTCTTGTCAACTAACCTATTCATATATCTTTAACATCTGTTTTACTTCTTAGTTCGTCAACTAACCATTTGTAACAGTAAATTTACTTACTGCTTCATATACATGTAGTTTGTTTTATCGTTGATTTGCAGCAACCATTGTGCAACCATTGACTGTTTTAAATACATGTTTATCCCTTCGAACAATTATTTTAAAAAATCAGTAGTACTATATGAACTAATCCATTTCGAATTAATAATTAATAGTTTTTAGTGCGACTATTGCATGGACGAAAACGATCAGTTAACTTGTTTGGATTTCAGAATTTTAAATATTTTGCTTCAATTGTTTGTCAATGATTTTCAGCGTCTTCAGTTGTTGACCTGTTTGAGAGAAATTTACTTGATATGCTTATCTATTGCAACAACCTATAGTTAATGGCATAAATAAACTAACACATCTAGAATCAATATTTAATTTGTTTCATACTGACATCAGTGACATAAACAAGTCAACACACCAATTTAATCAGCAAAGTTAATTGTTTTGAACAGTATTATAGCATGCACTAGAAAACCAAAACTAAACTGTTTTAGCAATAACATGTAATGACTCGAACAGTAGCATAGCATGCACCAGGTAGGTCCATCAACATGTTAAGTAAAAACTATTATTATTCAATAGCATGCACTAGGTTAGTCCAGTATCGTATTATCAATACATATAACTGATTCAGTATTACAATAGCATGCACTAGGTAGGTCGACTAACAGTTTTACAGTACCCCTCTGCCTTATGTACATTAGCAGCATGATCTTTTTCTATAAGAATTACTATCGCATCACCCTTCGAATTCATATTTGACATACAATTCACTTGCTATAAAGTCAAATCACCTATTCATCATTATCATCAATATCTTTAATACGTGTTGCATGTATTTGGTAGGTCAACTAACCATTCGTTACAGCATCTTTAAAACTTTACTGACTCATAGCGGTGATGTTTTTGTGTGTTGATTTTCAGCATGTGTTTGAAATAGATATTCCTCTCTTTGAAATTAATTTTAGTAGTACTATATGAACTAATCCATTTTAAGTAATACTTTTCTTGTTATCAGTACGACTATTGCATGGACAAATAGATCAAATAACCTATTTTGATTTTAGTATTTAACATATTTTGCTTAATGTTTTTCTCTCCTTTGCATTAACATATAGTTAATGGTATATATAAACTAACCAACTCAGAATTGATGCTTAATGTTTAACACTGACATAACATGTACGTTAGATGGTCAACACACAATTTGAATCAACATTGTTTTAAGCAGTACCATAGCATGAACTAGAGAAGTAAATTAAACCATTTTAGCTGTAACAATAACTGCTTTGACCAACATCATAGCATGCACTAGGTATGACAACTGTTGGTTTACCATTACAATAGCATGCACTAGGTATGACAACTATTGGTTTACCATTACAATAGCATGCACTAGGTATGACAACTATTGGTTTACCATTACAATAGCATGCACTAGGTAGGCCCACCAACATGGTACATAACAATAAATTTGAATGATTGAAAACTATTGGATTCTTGCAAAAATGTAATTGATTTCCTTTTACAATAGCATGCACTAGGTAGGTCAACTAACCGATTGAAACAGTATATTTAAACCTGCCTTTTTCAAGAGTTATGTTTTATAGAGTATGTTGATTGTAAGTAAACTTATAAGTGTGTTTATTCTTCATCTTTCACAATAACTGACTGACCGTATCATCTTCAACTACCAAATTCTAGCATAGCTCTGGGTGCATCTGAATTTGGAGTATCTGGAGTTGGACATTTTCCAACGATTCGGTAACCCTGACATTTCTTTTTCAGGTTACCAGTTTTGCGGAGTAATATGTTCCGTGTCTTTTATAGATGTGCTGATAACATTCAAAACACTTCAGTTACCGGGCATGGGTAATGCATTGTCCTTGTCCGTGGTCATGCGGGCTCCATTCTGAGAAAGTCACAGTTCGTTGGTCTGTCTTGTGAAGGGCCAACCAGTAGATCTAGGGGGAGGGTTTTGCTGGTTAGTGTGCTCCGACTAGCAAGGCAGAATATCCCTCCACGGCTGTGGTGAAGTGTAAGAAAGACTTGTTGGTGATGCCCCACCCACAGAAACCCCAGCTTACCGTAGAAAGATGAGGACAATGCGAACTGAAGTGTTTTATTTACCTTTTACTTTTTTATTTTTCAGGTTGAACTGGAATGGGTCATTTTGCTAATATGTTTACATTGTTTGTATGTTTTGCTTTTTAGATTCAGTCGACAGCTTTTCTAACTCTGATTTTTTTCTGATAGCTGATTGGATGTGTTTTTATTGCTCAACATCTTTATTAGTATACTGGTTAACATATTTGAAATAATTATTGCATGTTTTTAATGTAATTCCAGACGGCCAAAGCCATGGGAGATGTAGGAAAAACTCCACCAAACGGATCTCTAAAGCAACGAAATGAATCGATGAAACCCCAAACGATGGTTGAAAAGTGGAAGTTGACACGGGCAGGAGTTTCTAGAACGATCTCCACGTGATTCAAGAGTGGTCGTCCCTCTGTCGGATGACTAAAGACGTTTCTTTTAAATTGGGGTTTGTAAGACGAAACATATTAAACTATCTTTTGATTTACTCTGATTTTACTTTTACTAACTTCAAGTTTGTTTAGAGCTGATGCAGCCGAAACAAGGATTTCAGTGATGAAAGTTTAGATCGGTTTACAAAAGCTAAACTTTTATAAAGAGACTGACACCTGGTACGTGGAACAGTCATCAATAGCCTATAAGTCGATTCTAGCTGAAAACAGAACCTTTTCAACTGTCCAGCTGACTGGGACTGGGATTTCTTTCAAACATAAAACATAAGTCACAACTGCTTGTTTAAACTTGAGTTTGTTTACGATGAACTTCTTACCCAAATACAATTTATCAACTTGAGTTGAGTGGAAAGCTACATTTTGTAAATTGCAGTTTTATACCTGTTCCTGCCTTATACATTCTTTCACATATCACCGAGACTTCGGTGTGACTTCAATTCCCGATAGCAATCCGTACTGAAAGATACAATAATTTGTAGGCCACGAAGAAACGTCAGTCAAAACTTGTTCATCAAACATGTACATGTAGATCAACATCTAACATTTCAGTTATATCGGCGTTAGTTGAACCTCCAACACAACAACCACCGGTGTCTACATCACGTGGCAGGCTGAAGTTAGTTAGTTATTAGTTATTAGTTATTCGTTATTCGAATAACGAATAACTAACTGGTTAGTTATTCGTTTTTCGAATAACGAATAACTAACTGGTTAGTTATTCGTTTTTCGAATATCATGCTGGCTGCTTATTCATTCTTCAGAGTTGAACAAAGAAGTAAATATAGATATATATTAAGGGTGGAAACTGACAATATGGGTTGGGCAACCTCGTTCATCGATTACATTCAGTAATCACTGGCTAGCTATTCAATATTCGAATAATGAATAACTAACTGGTTAGTTATTCATTTATCGAATAACGAATAACTAACTGGTTAGTTATTCGTTTTTCGAATATCATGCTGGCTGCTTATTCATTCTTCAGAATTGAACAAAGAAGTAAATATAGATATATATATTAAGGGTGGAAACTGACAATATGGGATGGGGAACCTCGTTCATCCATTACATTCAGTAAGCACTGGCTAGCTATTCAATATTCGAATAATGAATAACTAACTGGTTAGTTATTCGTTTTTCGTTTTTCGAATAACTAACTGGTTAGTTTTTCGTTTTTCGAATAACTAACTGGTTAGTTATTCGTTTTTCGAATATCATGCTGGCTGCTTATTCATTCTTCAGAGTTGAACAAAGAAGTAAATATAGATATATATTAAGGGTGGAAACTGACAATATTGGGCGGGGAACCTCGTTCATCGATTACATTCAGTAAGCACTGGCTAGCGTTTCAATATTCGAATAATGAATAACTAACTGGTTAGTTATTCGTTTTTCGAATAACGAATAACTAACTGGTTAGTTATTCGTTTTTCGAATATCATGCTGGCTGCTTATTCATTCTTAAGAGTTGAACAAAGAAGTAAATATAGATATATATAAAGGGTGGAAACTGACAATATGGGTTGGGCAACCTCGTTCATCGATTACATTCAGTAAGCACTGGCTAGTTATTCAATATTCGAATAACGAATAACTAACTGGTTAGTTATTCAGTATTCGAATAATGAATAACTAACTGGTTAGTTATTCGTTTTTCGAATATCATGCTGGCTGCTTATTCATTCTTCAGAGTTGAACAAAGAAGTAAATATAGATATATATTAAGGGTGGAAACTGACAATATGGGGTGGGGAACCTCCTTCATCGATTACATTCAGTAAGCACTGGCTAGCTATTCGAATAATGAATAACTAACTGGTTAGTTATTCGTTTATCGAATAACGAATAACTAACTGGTTAGTTATTCGTTTTTCGAATATCATGTTGGCTGCTTATTCATTCTTCAGAGTTGAACAAAGAAGTAAATATAGATATATATTAAGGGTGGAAACTGACAATATGGGGTGGGGAACCTCGTTCATCGATTACATTCAGTAAGCACTGGCTAGCTTTTCAATATTCGAATAATGAATAACTAACTGGTTAGTTATTCGTTTTTCGAATAACGAATAACTAACTGGTTAGTTATTCGTTTTTCGAATATCATGCTGGCTGCTTATTCATTCTTCAGAGTTGAACAAAGAAGTAAATATAGATATATATTAAGGGTGGAAACTGACAATATGGGGTGGGGAACCTCGTTCATCAATTACATTCAGTAAGCACTGGCTAGTTATTCAATATTCGAATAACGAATAACTAACTGGTTAGTTATTCAGTATTCGAATAATGAATAACTAACTGGTTAGTTATTCGTTTTTCGAATATCATGCTGGCTGCTTATTCATTCTTCAGAGTTGAACAAAGAAGTAAATATAGATATATATTAAGGGTGGAAACTGACAATATGGGGTGGGGAACCTCCTTCATCGATTACATTCAGTAAGCACTGGCTAGCTATTCGAATAATGAATAACTAACTGGTTAGTTATTCGTTTATCGAATAACGAATAACTAACTGGTTAGTTATTCGTTTTTCGAATATCATGTTGGCTGCTTATTCATTCTTCAGAGTTGAACAAAGAAGTAAATATAGATATATATTAAGGGTGGAAACTGACAATATGGGGTGGGGAACCTCGTTCATCGATTACATTCAGTAAGCACTGGCTAGCTATTCAATATTCGAATAATGAATAACTAACTGGTTAGTTATTCGTTTTTCGAATAACGAATAACTAACTGGTTAGTTATTCGTTTTTCGAATATCATGCTGGCTGCTTATTCATTCTTCAGAGTTGAACAAAGAGGTAAATATAGATATATATTAAGGGTGGAAACTGACAATATGGGGTGGGGAACCTCGTTCATCAATTACATTCAGTAAGCACTGGCTAGTTATTCAATATTCGAATAACGAATAACTAACTGGTTAGTTATTCAGTATTCGAATAATGAATAACTAACTGGTTAGTTATTCGTTTTTCGAATATCATGCTGGCTGCTTATTCATTCTTCAGAGTTGAACAAAGAAGTAAATATAGATATATATTAAGGGTGGAAACTGACAATATGGGGTGGGGAACCTCGTTCATCGATTACATTCAGTAAGTAATGTTTAATAAAGAAATTATTATACTCGAAAGTGTGCTATATGACTTTTACAAAATTTGTGCAAATATGACACAGTTCATCGGGTAATAATCTCTATATTTATATGATACTATATGTACTTTACAAATAATGTTAGGTTTCCTAGTGCTTTGGAATACTTGATGGTATCCACATGTAGGCCTATTATTCTGTTATTTTTTGAGTTGATTACTGTTTATTGTCGTGAGAAAAAAACAAACAGTAATTATCTATTATTTAAACGGTTGCTAAATGAATATTTTAGAAATTATTGATCTTGGTTAAAGTAAAAGTGTAATTTAGATTCCCCTCGAACCATTACATATATCATATACGCTCATTAGAGACAAGATGGCGGACTGACACGCTATTTTAACTGCAAAGTACGAGCGTAGTACATGCTGACTACTTTCCCCTAAAATACCAGCTTGACGCAGATGCATCAGAAAACTATTCATCTTTCGCTAAATTAATATTTTAGAATTTATTGTCTTCGGTGAAAGTAAAAGTTTTGGACCCCTCTCGAACCTTTACACATATAATAAAAAAACCGTACAGACAAGACTCGCTATTTTAACCGCATATAACATTTTAGAATTTATTGTCTCCGGTAAAAGTAAAAGTTTTGGACCCCCCTCGAACCATTACACATATTATCTAAACTCCTTAAAGGAAGGTGGAACCCTGTTTACAGATAGTATGGACAAAGCAGAAATATTAAATAAACAGTTTCAATCAGTCTTCACTAAAGAAGTAGATGAACCAATGCCATCTTTATTACATGATCAATACCCTATTATGAACCCTCTAATCATAGATGAACGAGGAGTCGAAGCACTCATCCATAAACTTAAACCTGATAAAGCCAGCGGACCTGATAAACTACCAAATAGAGTCCTACAAAAATGGTCTAAGGAATTAGCTCCTGGCCTAACACATATCTATATAAAATCTCTATCCACGGGTGAAGTACCCGAAGACTGGAGGCAGGCAAACATTGCCCCCATCTTCAAAAAGGGCAGTAGACAACTAGCCAGTAACTATCGCCCAGTTTCACTAACATGTGTGTGCGCTAAAATGATGGAACACATCATATGTAGCCACCTGATGTCACACTTTGAAAATCATAACATTCTTACAGGATTACAGCATGGCTTCCGCTCCAAACACTCCTGTGAATCTCAGCTCCTCATCACAACCCATGATATCATGAAGATGCATGATAATAAACAACAAGTAGACTTAGCTATACTAGATTTCAGTAAAGCTTTTGACACAGTCCCTCATAAGAAGTTATTATATAAACTTGAAAGCTATGGTGTGAACAATGACCTTTTATCATGGATAAACTCGTTCCTAACTAGAAGAACCCAGTGTGTAGTTGTAGAGGGCAAATCATCAACATCCGTACGCGTGGAGTCAGGAGTACCTCAGGGTACATGTTTGGGACCAATTCTCTTCCTAATACATATTAATGACCTACCCTTGAGAGTAAAATCTACGGTGAGATTATTCGCAGATGACTGCCTACTCTATAGAGCTATAAATTCCTTCGAAGACCATTACCAACTTCAAACTGACTTACAGTCATTAGAAACCTGGGCTAAAGATTGGGGAATGTCATTCAACGCTAAGAAATGTTATATTCTTAGAATATCAAGATAAAAAAACCCAAGTATTTATATATACCAACTCTGTAATACTATATTAGAAGAGGTAGATAATAACCCCTACTTAGGAGTGATCATCAGTGATTCATTGAAGTGGAGTACACATATCAATAAAACTATCAATAAAGCCAATTCTACATTGGGATTCCTTAGGCGTAACTTACGCCAGTGTCCAAAATCTTTTAAGATCATAGCTTATCAATCTCTTGTGAGATCAGTGTTGGAATATTGCTCATCAATCTGGGACCCATACACCCAATCTGACATTCTTTCACTTGAGAAGGTACAGAGAGCGGCTGCAAGATTCATAACAGCGGATTATTCATGGGAGAGTAGACCGAGTAAAATGCTCGAAGATATTGGATTAAACCCCCTAAAAGATCGCAGAAGAGAACACAGACTTGTACTACTCTATAAAATAATTAATGAACTAGTAGCAATACCGAAGGATCCAGTGCTTATTCCTAATAACTCGAGGACCAGGAAAAACAACACACAGAACTATAATCAGCTTCGGTGTAATTGCGAGATATTACGTCAATCATTCTTTCCACGCACAATAAAAGACTGGAACCAACTCCCGGAGGAAGTAGTGTCCGCACCCACATGTGAGACCTTCACCCTATATCTACGAAAATAACAGCGCATGCGCACCACCCAACCCCCAGCATAACACTCAGCTTTGAGTTTGACTGGGAACCACTACAGATACAGACAAGATGGCGGATTGATTAACTGGATATACTAGTGTGCTACGCAAGTAATTAGCGCAATACGGGCGCCAAGTCAAGATGTGCGTTGGACCATGACGAGGGAAGCTCCGCGAGCTAATTGATTAGTTTCTAATCCCTCTATATAAGGTCCCTGATATAGGTTACTGAGAGTGTGAAGTTAATAACTTATTCATTATTGATGATGTATGCATAGAAAACGTTACTGGCACCCGTTTCAGAATACATAGGTATATAAGCACATGTTAGGTCTGTCTCTGGGGGTATATCACAGCTACTACAATGCTACGGATAAATACATGGGTATGCATGCGTACATCCGATGCCTACGTGCATGTGTGCGTAAGAGGATGTACGTGCGTACAATTATGTACCTGTGTACGCTTACGTACTTGCAAAAGGTTACTTAAGTTGAGTGTATGCGTACATGCGTGTGTGCTTCCATAAGTATGTTCATACATGCAGTCGTGCTTGCCTACGTATTCATTCGTTTGTACTTGCATGCATGCATATGTAAGCATACGTACTTGCATACACATACATTCATGCCTGCATAAGGAAAAATACTTGCGTAAGAAAGTAAATGTTTGTGCGTGCATTTAAAAGACTATACATGTGCGTGCGTGTATAGTCACATGCGTATTCGTATACGGACATACATACGCTTACGGACATAAGTGCATATGTGCATGCATGTACGTTTGCATTCGTGGATGCATGCATATGCACAGACTGGTGTAATTATGCTCGTGAGTGAGTGCATGCTTTCGATCAGTGTACAGAAGTGTGTGTGCATGCATGTTTGCTAGCTTAGATATTTGCGAAGATGCTTGTTTATGTTGTTTGAATTAAACATACGTCCTTGCGTGCATCGACGCATCACTTTGATTCTGTCAATAGGTATATGCTTGTCGGCATGCATGCGTATTTAATTTTGAAAGTATGTATGCAACCACATACGTACGTGAGCACACTCGCATCACAGCACACACACATAAATGCATATACAGACAATGACGTATGCGTACCGCGTACCTGTGCATATGCACGTATGCACATTTGTGTACTATGCACTTAATCAATCGCATATGCGTAAGCACTTGCGAAAACATACATATGTACGTATGTGTACGCATTAATTCGTGGCAATGCGTATCTGAATCGCAAACCGGCGTGAATAATTCATTAACTGTACGTGAGTAAGTACCCATGCGTAAAGAAATAACCATATGTTTTGTTATTCCTTCACCCACTCCAGTGCGTGCCAATTGTGCAATCTACTCGTGAACTTGTATCAACTTGTTCGTATCTTATTCCTGTGGTGTCGTGTAATACGTGTACAGTTTTCTTGTGTCACGATAAAGGCAAGACTAGGTTGAGCATGTCAAGCAATTGGCACGCAGTTCAGGCAATTGACAACATTCGTGAGTATTTTTCCGTGCTAATGACACGAATATCATCGAACCAGTAAAAGCACTTCAATGATGTTTCGTTTTCAGTACTCAGTCTCTTTTTCAAAGTCTTCTTCAATAACATGGCCGAACCAATCAGAAATGAGCATGCATCACCCCCGTATACATAGGTGTCCCAGGAATGGACAACATATAAGAATTTGTAGATATAAGCTTAAAGGGCCATAAGTACAATGCTGTGGAATCCCTTGTATTTGTAGTAGAAGGACCAAACACTGGCCGGCTTCTTCATGGCAACATATTTTCCATTCAAAGCTCCCCAGCATTTGTGGTAGTTCCACCTCGAACTGTAACCATGAAACCCTTTATATTTTCCTGTGGGGTTCTGGGGCACCTTAGTACCTCCACCTTGAACACATCAATGAAGACTCTGCAAACCCCGGGTAGAAACTTGCAGACTCTGCAAACAATACTTCTGAAGTTGTATTGTAGACTTGTGTGGCTATCACAAGTGGCAAGGAAGCGGAATGTGTCTGCTAGTTTTAGTCCAACCTCAAGTGGTTCTCTCACGCAAGTCTTTTTCTTCTCCAAGTGAGGAGTTAACTTATCAAACATTCCTGGGTTAAAGGTCCTACGGAGAACCATTTTGTTTCTCCACGGAGAAGTTCAGTGAGTAACTGTTCATAGTATCCGAAAGAGTGTCTTTGGTCAATAATTCTCAAACCAAAATGTTCTAGCTTTCCTATTCCGAGGTGAGGTTGCAACATCTTCTTGCTTCCTGTATTATTTCTTCTTCTCCAAGAAGAAGAAGTGTAGCCGATGTCAGATACATGAGCCTTTTTCTTCTCTTCAATAATGGCGATATCTTGTGAGTTGTTCATGGTGTTCACTTTGTGAAAGTAGAGGATGAACTAATTTAAGATAGGGTACTGCCTTTATAGATACTTCCAATGCAGGCAGTACCGTACACCAAGCGTTAATAAAAAAAAGGTCATAATCTTGACAAGCATGCATGATTTAGTCATGCCTGTGCCTGCATTTGCACATAATCCGTACCAAAACGTAACTTCATCGGATTATAGACGCAATATATGCGTGCACAGAACCCAACATAGTCGTGGCACTTCGTGTACAATTTTACGAGTCAAATGTGCAACATATACATCAGGTGTAATGTCAGGCGAATAATGCGGAGGTGTGCGCATTGTTATGTAAACAAATTATATAATCAATGCTTCACGCATTGGCACACACTGAGGTCTTGAAATGCGGATGGAAAGTTCGTGCAAGTGTAAACGCACTTTTATACACGTATGCACAAACATATGCTTACGCACGCATGTGCTTATATTTGCATACACATATGTGTACGAACCTACAGTTGGTATACAAGCATGCACATTAGTTATTCGTTATTCGAAAAACGAATAACTAACCAGTTAGTTATTCATTATTCGAATATTGAATAGCTAGCCAGTGCTTACTGAATGTAATGGATGAACGAGGTTCCCCACCCCATATTGTCAGTTTCCACCCTTAATATATATCTATATTTACTTCTTTGTTCAACTCTTAAGAATGAATAAGCAGCCAGCATGATATTCGAAAAACGAATAACTAACCAGTTAGTTATTCGTTATTCGAAAAACGAATAACTAACCAGTTAGTTATTCATTATTCGAATATTGAAAAGCTAGCCAGTGCTTACTGAATGTAATCGATGAACGAGGTTCCCCGCCCAATATTGTCAGTTTCCACCCTTAATATATATCTATATTTACTTCTTTGTTCAACTCTGAAGAATGAATAAGCAGCCAGCATGATATTCGAAAAACGAATAACTAACCAGTTAGTTATTCGAAAAACGAAAAACGAATAACTAACCAGTTAGTTATTCATTATTCGAATATTGAGTAGCTAGCCAGTGCTTACTGAATGTAATGGATGAACGAGGTTCCCCACCCCATATTGTCAGTTTCCACCCTTAATATATATCTATATTTACTTCTTTGTTCAATTCTGAAGAATGAATAAGCAGCCAGCATGATATTCGAAAAACGAATAACTAACCAGTTAGTTATTCGTTATTCGATAAACGAATAACTAACCAGTTAGTTATTCATTATTCGAATATTGAATAGCTAGCCAGTGATTACTGAATGTAATCGATGAACGAGGTTGCCCAACCCATATTGTCAGTTTCCACCCTTAATATATATCTATATTTACTTTTTTGTTCAACTCTGAAGAATGAATAAGCAGCCAGCATGATAATCGAAAAACGAATAACTAACCAGTTAGTTATTCGTTATTCGAAAAACGAATAACTAACCAGTTAGTTATTCATTATTCGAATATTGAATAGCTAGCCAGTGCTTACTGAATGTAATCGATGAACGAAGTTCCCCACCCCATATTGTCGGTGTCCACCCTTAATATATATCTATATTTACTTCTTTGTTCAACTCTGAAGAATGAATAAGCAGCCAGCATGATATTCGAAAAACCAGTTAGTTATTCATTATTCGAATATTGAATAGCTAGCCAGTGCTTACTGAATGTAATCGATGAACGAGGTTCCCCACCCCATATTGTCAGTTTCCACCCTTAATATATATCTATATTTACTTCTTTGTTCAACTCTGAAGAATGAATAAGCAGCCAGCATGATATTCGAAAAACGAATAACTAACCAGTTAGTTATTCGTTATTCGATAAACGAATAACTAACCAGTTAGTTATTCATTATTCGAATATTGAATAGCTAGCCAGTGCTTACTGAATGTAATCGATGAACGAGGTTGCCCAACCCATATTGTCATTTTGCACCCTTTATATATATCTATATTTACTTCTTTGTTCAACTCTGAAGAATGAATAAGCAGCCAGCATGATATTCGAAAAACGAATAACTAACCAGTTAGTTATTCGTTATTCGAAAAACGAATAACTAACCAGTTAGTTATTCATTATTCGAATATTGAATAGCTAGCCAGTGCTTACTGAATGTAATCGATGAACGAAGTTCCCCACCCCATATTGTCAGTTTCCACCCTTAATATATATCTATATTTACTTCTTTGTTCAACTCTGAAGAATGAATAAGCAGCCAGCATGATATTCGAAAAACGAATAACTAACCAGTTAGTTATTCGTTATTCGAAAAACGAATAACTAACCAGTTAGTTATTCATTATTCGAATATTGAATAGCTAGCCAGTGCTTACTGAATGTAATCGATGAACGAGGTTCCCCATCCCATATTGTCAGTTTCCACCCTTAATATATATCTATATTTACTTCTTTGTTCAACTCTGAAGAATGAATAAGCAGCCAGCATGATATTCGAAAAACGAATAACTAACCAGTTAGTTATTCATTATTCGAATACTGAATAACTAACCAGTTAGTTATTCGTTATTCGAATAACGAATAACTAATAACTAATAACTAACTAACTTCAGCCTGCCACATCACGTTATATTAAAGAGCCATCAAGGATGTTGATGAACATATCGGAAATTGCCAAAAATCATCTCCGTGAAATATATACACTGTGTGACAAGAGTAACTTGCAAGAGAAGCACGTGCAGCAAGTGCAGCACATGGGTTGTTATGGCGACTTGCACTAGAGATGAGCCATCACGCTTCGGAAACGCTTGCTGTTGTGTAGTACGTTTTCTGCAATAAAGGGGATTCTGTTTATATGACGTCAGATATCCTTAGCGCGCGCTACTCGAAGGGTACTTCTCTTTGAAACCAAATTGCATTACATTGTCGTGATATGAACATAATTTAACACATGCCATGTTGTAGATTTCTCTGGCGATTGACGTTATAAGTATATTTTCCACAAATTATTTTTAATTTGAAACGCTAACATCCTTGATGGCTCTTTAAAAGAGTCTTTAATTAATGTTTTTGTATCATCAAAGTTAACTTTTTCACCAGAGTAATGTTTTTCATTAAAGTCAATTATTTCATCAAAGTCAAATTCTTTATCAAAGTAATTTCTTTCTTTTAAGACAAATATATCATCAAAGTAACATTTTCCACCAAAGTCAATTTTTTATCAAAGACAATATTTTTTCATCATTTGTCATTTGTACCATCAAAGACAATTTCTGCATTAAAGTATGTTTTTTATCAAAGTAATTTTTTTTTCATCAAAATGTATTCTCTATTTAGGTAAAATTTTTTCATTTAATATTAATTTATCCATTAAAGCAAATATTTTCACCAAAATAATTTTTTCACCAAAGTCTTTTTTCCCATCAAAGTCAATATCTTCATCAATATCATTTTTGTCTTCATCAAAGTCAAATTCTCTATTCAAGTCATTTTCTCTTTAAAAGCAATTCTTTTCATCAAAGTAGTTTTTATTTAGAGAAATGTTTTTCAATAAAGTTACGTTCTGATGAAATTATTTTATTTTATTACAACATGGCAAAGAACTTGTCTGAACATTTAATAATTGTTTTATCTTATTTAATCACCTTTACAAATATTTAATCTCAGAGTAAATATAGATTAAATGTGCTATTTACTCCCCTTTACTCTGTTGTTAATTGTTTCTTTAATCCGGAGTAAAGGGGATTAAATGACATCTTTAATTCATATTTAATCCGGATTAAATAGGAATTTATCATCCAGTGTGTGTACAATCGAATGGTTATTTCGGATTTCCCCTATCTGTCTTACTTTTTAATCTATATTCACTCTTACAGAGAGTCGCATAGCCAATTTGGCCAAAGAATCACGGAAAATATCCTAAGTCAAAGAAGAGCACACACTTCCATTTCTTGACAGCGAGGCTAATTACTTTTTTTCAAACTGCATATTTCAGGACCAAACGTTGCTGAGATGTTCATTACCTTGTGTTCTATCGAATGGTTATTTCGGATTTCCTCTATCTGTCTTACTTTTTAATCTATATTCACTCTTACAGAGAGTCGCATAGCCAATTTGGCCAAAAATCACGGAAAATATCCTAAGTCAAAGAAGAGCACAAGCTACATTTCTTGATAGCGAGGCTAATAACTTTCTTCAAACTGCATATTTCATAAATGCTTCTCCTACTGTAATCTCGTAATGAACAATATTTCTACGCGATCTCACAGAGGGGAGAGATCACGTGATATTAATACTTTTCATGTCCATGAAATCATATCTAATACACTTGAAATGAAAATGTTATTAAATTCCAATGTGTTTGTTCATTTAACTAAGTTGAACACCATTGTGCCCAACTAACGGATATCAAAATTAAAATAGAATTTTAGTTTGTTTCTGCTAAATTGTTTCTGCTCGTATCTCATTTCCAGACATTGAATTTTATTTTCTACCTTAACCGAAGATTATGGAAAATTAGGTAAATCCTTCTTAATGACTGAGCGTAGTTACCAACCAAGTCATTACAATGTGTATCAGGACTAAATAATAATATGAATTTCACAGAACAGGAAATATTAAACATTAAATAATTATGTATGTAATTAATAAAAACAGCAATTTCATTGTCACCAAAGTAATTATTCACAGTTTCCAATTCTACGTCTGATTGCATGTACAACTTGAATTCAATCCTGTTTACCATGAATGCTGAATACATTTCTTGCATACAGTAAATTAAGACGAAACAACGATTATATAGATGTTTTTATTCCATTTGAAACGATATTGGTTATTGATAAATCGATCGTTGCTCTTTTGTTTATTTTTTCACTTGAAGAAAACGAATGAATGCCCAACCTTAACAAACTACCAAGAGCTGTGGAATTGTGAGACTTGAAAATGTAAATAGTATATGGGGAGAAGAGGAGAAACCGGACACCTTGTCAAGTGATGAGCCATTGATCATGATACGCTGAAATGTTCAGTGAACTAACCAATCACTTTCCTAAGCTTCTTATAATGTGATAGTGTACCACGGGTACAAAACAAGATATTTCCTGTTACTAATTGTAGTGTCAAATTTTTTTCTGATCGGGTCTTGCTTGGGAACAATTTTATCAGGTCCAATAACCAAATACATAAAAAATAGAGCCATGGGCTCTGTAGCTCATCAGGATTTCATTGATTTATTATCAAAGGTTGAATATCTAAGTTATCTCAAGTAATACATTGTTAAAGATCTGATGAAATGCATTTTTCTCAAGAATGACAGATGATTACCTCTACGTATATTGTACATCGGAATCAATTGAGCATAAAATCGAGACAATATACACTTGCAATTGATAATTAAAACGATTTTAAGTCACCCATTTTAACACTACCGCAATAAGTTGGGCGATTATTTTGAAAATGCTTACTGAGGCGTGACTGTGATAAGCGACAGACGGGGCCGGCTAGACAGCTTCTCCGCCGAGTCTTTTTAATTAATTAATGATTATCACTGCCGCTAAATGAATTTATGAGGTGTACTACATCGCCAAAAAGACATGTGTATGTAATAATTGTGTAATTGTCATCCGCGGAATTACCTAGTGGGATTTTTAAACATTCGATATATGGGAAATTTAAGTTGTTTTTTTGAAGATTTCTTTGTGAAATTAACAATCAAAACGTTGCGAAATTACGTTGAATTATGACTATCGCCGAAAATCAGATTCCTCCAGATACGACACCGAAGTCATCCCTTCACGGTCCACACCCCCGCAGACTATAAGTAATTTATGGACCGATTTCAGAAATTTAAAATCAAGCAATTGTCAAATTGACATCCAAATTTAATGAATCCGATTTGGACCATATGTCATTGCATCTATCCTTTAAGCAAAAAATGTTTTGATCATGATCCCCTTGACCCACATTTGGAGTCACAGGGTCACCAATCCTACAATTAAGAATCACCTTTGACCAAAGAGTCTCTACACAACATTTCACCTTTTCTAGAGCTTTACATACTTGAGATAAATATGAAAATAGATTTTTAAGGATATGACCCCTGTGACCCCATGTGGAGTCACGGGGTAAACAAATAGAGCCATGGGCTCTGTAGCTCATTGTACTATCTAAGGTTAAATATTTAAGTTTTCTCAAGTAATACATTGTTTACAAGCAAAATATAGATTCTTAGATTATGACCCCTGTGACCTAGATTTGGGTCATGGGGTCACAAAATCAACAATTCAGAATCCCCATTGGCCAAGGAGTCTGCACACAACTTTCCAGCTCTCTAGACCTTTTGGAATTTGAGAAGAGGATGAAAATAGGTTCTTAAGGTTGTGACGAAATCTACAATTTAGAATCCCCATTAGCCAAGGAGTCTGTACATAAAATTTCAGCTCTCTAGAGTCATTTGTTCTGGAGAAGATGTCGAAAAAGCTAAAAGTTTACAGACGGATGGACGCCGGACGCCATGCCATGCCATAAGCCCATCGGGCCTTTCAGGCCTGATGAGCTAAAAAGTAAACAATTAAGTTTTGAAACAATAAGGGAAGGGATTCTTCAGAAACAGTTCACAAGTCACGACGAAGACCATCTTAACCTAAATTTACATACAGTGAAATCAACAAGGTAACGCATTTAAATCCACCATTCTAGTTTCTCCAGTTGTAGCATGTGCGACTCCAAAATCAGTTTCCCCAAAAATTTGAGAAACTCCAATGTCACGATTCCCTTTCATTTTTTATTGTAACAATAAACACATTGTAACAGACGTATGTTCCATTCTCCCTCCTACTTCCTGTAATTATTGTAACAATAAACACATTGTAACAGACGTATGTTCCATTCTCCCTCCTACTTCCTGTAATTATTGTAACAATAAACACATTGTAACAGACGTATGTTCCATTCTCCCTCCTACTTCCTGTAATTATTATAACAATAAACACATTGTAACAGACGTATGTTCCATTCTCCCTCCTACTTCCTGTAATTATTGTAACAATAAACACATTGTAACAGACGTATGTTCCATTCTCCCTCCTACTTCTTGTAATTATTGTAACAATAAACACATTGTAACAGACGTATGTTCCATTCTCCCTCCTACTTCCTGTAATTATTATAACAATAAACACATTGTAACAGACGTATGTTCCATTCTCCCTCCTACTTCCTGTAATTATTGTAACAATAAACACATTGTAACAGACGTATGTTCCATTCTCCCTCCTACTTCCTGTAATTATTGTAACAATAAACACATTGTAACAGACGTATGTTCCATTCTCCCTCCTACTTCCTGTAATTATTGTAACAATAAACACATTGTAACAGACGTATGTTCCATTCTCCCTCCTACTTCCTGTAATTATTGTAACAATAAACACATTGTAACAGACGTATGTTCCATTCTCCCTCCTACTTCCTGTAATTATTGTAACAATAAACACATTGTAACAGACGTATGTTCCATTCTCCCTCCTACTTCCTGTAATTATTGTAACAATAAACACATTGTAACAGACGTATGTTCCATTCTCCCTCCTACTTCCTGTAATTATTGTAACAATAAACACATTGTAACAGACGTATGTTCCATTCTTCCTCCTACTTCCTGTAATTATTGTAACAATAAACACATTGTAACAGACGTATGTTCCATTCTCCCTCCTACTTCCTGAGGACGAGTCTCTCCAGCTGCAACATGGGCGCCTCCACGAGGACAGCGAGCAGGAAGGACAGGATGTAGGACAGACACGTGTAGCCGAAAAACATGTACACCTGCAGAGAAACAATTGATTAGATGTGATTTTACTTCCATCGTGGTTCATTGTTGAGCTTGTGTGAGTTTGGGAAAGTGTGGTTTGTTAAATTCGTCTTGTGAACAAAACGCCAGGGACTACAAATTTATATAGATATCTTTATGAATAAGTTTATTTTGTGATGTGCATCTAACGGTTAATTACAGAATGACACCTAAAAATGCACAATAAGCTTATGATTCGTTGTTATGGAATATGTACAGAGAGCAAAATATTTGGTATACATACAATCACGACTACGATATTAAACTTTATTGAGACTACAACGTTTCTTAAACGGATATTTTTGATATTACAAACACTTTATTTTATACTTGATAAAATACAAAACGATATGAACAACCTGTGGAGAAGTATACAAACGGAAGGTAAACAAATGTATGTTTCAAATTCCACCGCAAATCATAACTCAGGCAAGTCTATCACTGACTTATCTAAATATTTCGTTACCTTTTCTGTGGTTGCGTAGCAGCAGTGCACTTGAAACTCGTAGCGCACAGAAAAAGTAACGAATGCATCAAATCATGAATTAGACAGTGGTGTAAACTGTCCCGAGTTCGGACTTGCAAGGTAAGTTGGGTAAGTTTACGAACACCAATACACCTGCACATATACCATATCGATGTTAGGGGCTCGGATGACACAGGATCACAAGGCTAAACTGATTTACCAAATGGGGTACTGTAAACTTGTAGGTGCTTGTCATATCAACTGCCATTAGGACGGGGTGGATTAGAAAGGCGCCGTAAGTAAGTCTAGCTAGAGGTTGCCACCAGGCCCAGGACAGCATCCAGTCTATGATACCTGTAGGGACACATGGGTACACACATTCACAAAGCAATTTTAGGTCATCGATTGATCACAGAAATCATAATTGTAATTCAATATTATAACTTGATCTCCTGAAAGCAATATCTATTGCTCGTTCCAGTTTAGGATAAATGTTTTCACAGTACCTGCTTTCCCAGCACAGCACATGAGGATGACCCAGCCCAGCACCAGGCCCCACACAGGTCTGTAGAGGGTCTCGTGGGCTGTCCGGGCTGCCACGCCCCATGGTGTCCGGTCTGGTCCGTGCTGGTCATAGGTGACCAGGGTGATGGCCAACATGGACACCATGGCAACAATCCATATCACTCCTTGGACAAACTGAACAAAAACTCAAAACGAGGTCTTCTAAATTCACCATACATGGCGCAAGCATCATTTTAAAACGTTTACCAAAATACCTGGTTTACCATAAAACATAAACGACCAAATGTATGACAATTTTTGTTCAACGTTTGAGAATGCGTCAGTAATGTTATATAGATAATTCTTGTGTTGTTTGGAAACAAATGATTACCCATTCTCTTCCCACAGAGGTTACTCCCTTCAGTTTACGATCCTTACCTCATTTCTACATGGCCTGCAGCGAAGAAATGGGGTATCCTGATTTGTTACAATTGAATCTAGTTGTGCAATCACCGATATTGATCATTATAAAAGTGACATTTGTCAATGACACGTCATAACAATAAAATATACGTAAGATAAACGGTTTCTGGTGTTATATGTTTTCCTCGAAATAATGCTATAATATAATTTGATTTTGTGAAAATAATTGATCATAAACATGGTGATTAATAAAAAGACCAAATCAGAAGCAGATACCCAAAATAGGTCTCTATGGTTATTTACATCACAAACATTTGAAGGGCATATGCTAATATATCATTAGCAAGACCCTTAAGAGACAAATTCCTAGATCTTTGAAGTCACTCGGTCGACATGGCTGCTGAAAGATGAGTTTTCATTGGTTAAAAAGCAGGGATATTGTGTGAGATTCCCCTTTTCCCCGCTAGAGGATTTTGCTGGAGCCTTGAAGTTCATGCCATGTAGAACAGAGATCGGAAAGCTGAAGGGAGTAACCTCTGTGGGAAGATAAAGTTGATGATAATGCCTAGTTAAGAACGTATTTTCGAAGCTGCAATAAACATTATTTTGTAATCATAAAGCACTTTATAATGTGCTCCGGTTTACCATAAATTTCAATGTATATTGACGTAACAGTATCACCATTACAGATACTCTTACAACCTGATTCCATTAAGCTAAAATATTAAAGAAACCTTTGCAAGAGAGGCACATTAGAGGTTAATATCTTTCGCCAGGTAAGAACAAATTATCATTAATAAATAATGCTTGAACTTTCGACGTTTACCACTGGTAGTTTAATCTTCTGTTTGGTTGTGTGCAGTATGTACCCGACTACAGCTCCAATAGCAAATGTTCCAACACGGCACCACGGCTTGAAGTAAACTTGCATGAAATATTCAGCAGTGGAACTGGAATATATTGACATTTCGAAATGAATTATATTTCTTTAAACGAATTATTTTACATTATAAACATAACCAGATTGGTTACAAAAACACGAATGACTCAAATAACCATAATGTACAAGATATCTAACTTGCCATTACATGTATTTATGTGTTAGGAAATGTGGGATGGCAATAATTTGAATGCATCATTTTGGATGACTTGTTACATCCTCAACATTTACTGTCAAATGTATTGGTAAAGTTATAAACATTCGTCAAACTCATTGTTAGCAAGAAAATATGCAAGGGTTTGCCACCAACGACAACATATATCCAATGACGGTCCTTGATATATCATGACAAACTGTGTCTAGATGTATAAATTATCTAGTGTCGGCGATTTCTGCAAGCATACTTGGTACATGAACTTATTTTTATCCAAATAACTAATGAGATACACCGAAAGCCGTTTGCCGTAACAATCAACAGTATGGGAATCATATCTGGGTACATGAACACTGTTATCCAAATAATAGTCCCTGGGCTATCCGGCAAGTCGACTGTCGTTATAGTCAGGTCACCGAATTTGACTAGAATCAACAGATTCCCCATTCAAAGTTGAAAACGTAAATGCATCCATACGTCAAGCGTCATATGAAGAAATGAAAATTATTCGCTCCACCTTTGAAAGTAACCTCAAGGTCATCAAATTCACTTTCTCTATCTCAAGAACACATATTGGCATCATCATTGACAAAAATCATCAAAAGAAATTATTCGCTCCATCTTTGAAAGTAACCTCAAGGTCATCAAATTCACTTTCTCTATCTCAAGAACACAATGTCATATTGGCATCATCATTGACAAAAATCATCAAAAGAAATTATTCGCTCCATCTTTGAAAGTAACCTCAAGGTCATCAAATTCACTTTCTCTATCTCAAGAACACATATTGGCATCATCATTGACAAAAATCATCAAAAGCTACGGATCGAGTCCAAAACATTTCCCCCCTCTGCGCTATAGTAAGTGAAATATCTCACACTGTGATGTCCTCGTCAATGATGTAGACGTAGTACGCTGTAGTGATGATGCTGGTCAGAAGGAAGCCACCAAGCACACCCAGGCCTATCATCCTCATCACGCCTCCGTACCCTGATCGGTTCCTTGTGATAATACAAACAGAGTTATGTTTCATTTAATAACTATATTCACCTTCCCGTTTGTTTTTATTACTCCTACACCTTCATATTTGCTTGATTACTCCTACAATTTGCTGACTTGCTTATACACCTTCATATTTGCTTTATCACTCCTACAATTTGCTGAATTTGCTTGATTACTCCTACAATTTCATATTTCTCTTATCGCTCCTACCTGTTCGATAGAATGAGGTCTTTTGGTGGTTTAAGGTGGGAAAATAAAATGTTTAATTACCTGAATGCTAGAGGGACGAGTGCTAGAGGAGCTATAACATAAAACTGCATGTCGTTAGCCAGGTACCAGGATACCCCGTAACACATTTCCTGAAGAAAAAACAGTAAGGTGCTAAAATTAAAATATGTATGTAATAATGTGTAACTTTTGTCAACTCGTGTAACTACTGTTTATATAAGGATGAATTGGAATAAATTCTCGTTGTTCTACAGGTAACATTGATAATCATTTCGACACATCTATTTAAATATATTCTAAATGGACAAAAGTCATCAGAAGGTGACATCCCACCGGCCACACATGATGTGTTAATTACATCTTTGAAAGATAATTGTATATCTTTAAAATATTTTTAATTATTTAGAATAGCGTCAAGGTCACCAAAATCTAATCAGCTTTTTGTCTTAATTAGGAGAAGCAATGCGCAAGATATACAGATAATTCAGTCAACGGTTCTTTAGATATCCCGCTGACATGGTTAAAATGGCAAAGTCTCGTTGTTGTGACCTCTCAATATATTAGATAAAATAGCATTAAACGGGTTCGCGTAGTATAACTTGAATATTTTCCAATGTCCCACACATGATTTGATCTTATCTAAATAGAAAGGGTTTAGGAACAATGTATCAAATTAATGTCCCTCACATACCTCCCTGAACATGTTGTTGATATACAGTATGTTCTTCCACCAGACGTTCTCACAAGCAGGTGCGTCCAGCGGTCCAGTCCATGTTGGACCGTCCGTGAAGTATTTGACCAGACTCGTGTTGATGTAGATCATGTAGAGGTAGGCAGGGGTCAATCTGTTAGGAGGAAAGGTACCCAATATCACCAGTATATCACTTCAGAGAATGGGTAATAGTGTCTCACTATTCTAAGTACTAATTAGCAATTAGTCTTAAAGGGGCAGTAGCACGTTTTTTCGCTCAAATAGGTCGATGAAATGGATTTGAAATTTTTTTTCACTAAGAGTTAAACGCCCTTCTCTCTTTGGAAAATCAAGTTAAAAATGAGTGCACATGGCTCAGAAAAGCCATGGGAATTGTTTTGTCATTCAAATTAATAAAATATGTTCACAATAAAATGGCCGCCATGCAATTTTTGCTTTATACGCAACACCGTTATTACTACTACGGATAATTGGTTTATGTAATAAGATGTTTTACCCTCTAACGTAAATTAAAATGACACAAATTATCATTATGAATAGGAAATTTGAAAAAATAAATTTTGCAAAAAACGTGCTACTGCCCCTTTAATGTAAATGAGGCTATGAGGCTTTTGTTGGTTTGCGAAACAGATACTACAAAAATAACGTTTTCTGTAAAACAAATGTTTTTCTAAGTAAACTTAGTTTACTTGAAATAGTCGATGTTATGTCATGGACAATCAGAGCAAACACTAAGCCAGATTCTTCTTCCGTGGTATAATCGTACATTTCTACACATACTAGGCCAGATTCCTAGTCCGAGGTATAATGGTACATTTCTACACATACTAGGCCAGATTCCTAGTCCGTGATATAATGGTACATTTCTACACATACTAGGCCAGATTCCTAGTCCGTGGTATAATGGTACATTTCTACACATACTAGGCCAGATTCCTAGTCCGTGGTATAATGGTACATTTCTACACATACTAGGCCAGATTCCTAGTCCGTGGTATAATGGTACATTTCTACACATACTAGGCCAGATTCCTAGTCCGTGGTATAATGGTATATTTCTACAATTACTAGGCCAGATTCCTAGTCCGTGGTATAATGGTACATTTCTACAATTACTAGGCCAGATTCCTAGTCCGTGGTATAATGGTACATTTCTACAATTACTAGGCCAGATTCCTAGTCCGTGGTATAATGGTACATTTCTACAATTACTAGGCCAGATTCCTAGTCCGTGGTATAATGGTACATTTCTACACATACTAGGCCAGATTCCTAGTCCGTGATATAATGGTACATTTCTACACATACTAGGCCAGATTCCTAGTCCGTGGTATAATGGTACATTTCTACACATACTAGGCCATATTCCTAGTCCGTGGTATAATGGTACATTTCTACAATTACTAGGCCAGATTCCTTGTCCGTGGTATATTGGTACATTTCTACACATAATAGGCCAGATTCCTAGTCCGTGGTATAATGGTATATTTCTACAATTACTAGGCCAGATTCCTAGTCCGTGGTATAATGGTACATTTCTACAATTACTAGGCCAGATTCCTAGTCCGTGGTATAATGGTACATTTCTACAATTACTAGGCCAGATTCCTAGTCCGTGGTATAATGGTACATTTCTACACATACTAGGCCAGATTCCTAGTCCGTGGTATAATGGTACATTTCTACAATTACTAGGCCAGATTCCTAGTCCGTGGTATAATGGTACATTTCTACAATTACTAGGCCAGATTCCTAGTCCGTGGTATAATGGTACATTTCTACACATACTCGGCCAGATTCCTAGTCCGTGGTATAATGGTACATTTCTACAATTACTAGGCCAGATTCCTAGTCCGTGGTATATTGGTACATTTCTACACATACTAGGCCAGATTCCTAGTCCGTGGTATAATGGTACATTTCTACAATTACTAGGCCAGATTCCTAGTCCGTGGTATAATGGTACATTTCTACACATACTAGGCCAGATTCCTAGTCCGTGGTATAATGGTACATTTCTACAATTACTAGGCCAGATTCCTAGTCCGTGGTATAATGGTACATTTCTACACATACTAGGCCAGATTCCTAGTCCGTGTCATAATGGTACATTTCTACAATTACTAGGCCAGATTCCTAGTCCGTGGTATAATGGTACATTTCTACACATACTAGGCCAGATTCCTAGTCCGTGGTATAATGGTACATTTCTACAATTACTAGGCCAGATTCCTAGTCCGTGGTATAATGGTACATTTCTACAATTACTAGGCCAGATTCCTAGTCCGTGGTATAATGGTACATTTCTACAATTACTAGGCCAGATTCCTAGTCCGAGGTATAATGGTATATTTCTGCAATGACTAGGCCAGATTCCTAGTCCGTGGTATAATGGTACATTTCTACAATTACTAGGCCAGATTCCTAGTCCGTGGTATAATGGTACATTTCTACACATACTAGGCCAGATTCCTAGTCCGTGGTATAATGGTATATTTCTGCAATGACTAGGCCAGATTCCTAGTCCGTGGTATAATGGTATATTTCTACAATTACTAGGCCAGATTCCTAGTCCGTGGTATAATGGTATATTTCTGCAATGACTAGGCCAGATTCCTAGTCCGTGGTATAATGGTACATTTCTACACATACTAGGCCAGATTCCTAGTCCGTGGTATAATGGTACATTTCTACAATTACTAGGCCAGATTCCTAGTCCGTGGTATAATGGTATATTTCTACAATTACTAGGCCAGATTCCTAGTCCGTGGTATAATGGTACATTTCTACAATTACTAGGCCAGATTCCTAGTCCGTGGTATAATGGTACATTTCTACAATTACTAGGCCAGATTCCTAGTCCGTGGTATAATGGTACATTTCTACACATACTAGGCCAGATTCCTAGTCCGTGGTATAATGGTATATTTCTACAATTACTAGGCCAGATTCCTAGTCCGTGGTATAATGGTATATTTCTACAATTACTAGGCCAGATTCCTAGTCCGTGGTATAATGGTACATTTCTACACATACTAGGCCAGATTCCTAGTCCGTGGTATAATGGTATATTTCTACAATTACTAGGCCAGATTCCTAGTCCGTGGTATAATGGTACATTTCTACAATTACTAGGCCAGATTCCTAGTCCGTGGTATAATGGTACATTTCTACACATACTAGGCCAGATTCCTAGTCCGTGGTATAATGGTACATTTCTACAATTACTAGGCCAGATTCCTAGTCCGTGGTATAATGGTATATTTCTGCAATGACTAGGCCAGATTCCTAGTCCGTGGTATAATGGTACATTTCTACAATTACTAGGCCAGATTCCTAGTCCGTGGTATAATGGTATATTTCTGCAATGACTAGGCCAGATTCCTAGTCCGTGGTATAATGGTATATTTCTACAATTACTAGGCCAGATTCCTAGTCCGTGGTATAATGGTACATTTCTACACATACTAGGCCAGATTCCTAGTCCGTGGTATAATGGTATATTTCTACAATTACTAGGCCAGATTCCTAGTCCGTGGTATAATGGTACATTTCTACACATACTAGGCCAGATTCCTAGTCCGTGGTATAATGGTATATTTCTACAATTACTAGGCCAGATTCCTAGTCCGTGGTATAATGGTACATTTCTACACATACTAGGCCAGATTCCTAGTCCGTGGTATAATGGTATATTTCTACAATTACTAGGCCAGATTCCTAGTCCGTGGTATAATGGTATATTTCTACAATTACTAGGCCAGATTCCTAGTCCGTGGTATAATGGTACATTTCTACAATTACTAGGCCAGATTCCTAGTCCGTGGTATAATGGTACATTTCTACAATTACTAGGCCAGATTCCTAGTCCGTGGTATAATGGTACATTTCTACAATTACTAGGCCAGATTCCTAGTCCGTGGTATAATGGTATATTTCTGCAATGACTAGGCCAGATTCCTAGTCCGTGGTATAATGGTATATTTCTACAATTACTAGGCCAGATTCCTAGTCCGTGGTATAATGGTACATTTCTACAATTACTAGGCCAGATTCCTAGTCCGCGGTATAATGGTACATTTCTACACATACTAGGCCAGATTCCTAGTCCGTGGTATAATGGTATATTTCTACAATTACTAGGCCAGATTCCTAGTCCGTGGTATAATGGTATATTTCTACAATTACTAGGCCAGATTCCTAGTCCGTGGTATAATGGTACATTTCTACACATACTAGGCCAGATTCCTAGTCCGTGGTATAATGGTATATTTCTGCAATGACTAGGCCAGATTCCTAGTCCGTGGTATAATGGTATATTTCTACAATTACTAGGCCAGATTCCTAGTCCGTGGTATAATGGTATATTTCTACAATTACTAGGCCAGATTCCTAGTCCGTGGTATAATGGTACATTTCTACAATTACTAGGCCAGATTCCTAGTCCGTGGTATAATGGTACATTTCTACAATTACTAGGCCAGATTCCTAGTCCGTGGTATAATGGTACATTTCTACACATACTAGGCCAGATTCCTAGTCCGTGGTATAATGGTACATTTCTACAATTACTAGGCCAGATTCCTAGTCCGTGGTATAATGGTACATTTCTACAATTACTAGGCCAGATTCCTAGTCCGTGGTATAATGGTATATTTCTGCAATGACTAGGCCAGATTCCTAGTCCGTGGTATAATGGTATATTTCTACAATTACTAGGCCAGATTCCTAGTCCGTGGTATAATGGTATATTTCTACAATTACTAGGCCAGATTCCTAGTCCGTGGTATAATGGTATATTTCTACAATTACTAGGCCAGATTCCTAGTCCGTGGTATAATGGTATATTTCTGCAATGACTAGGCCAGATTCCTAGTCCGTGGTATAATGGTACATTTCTACAATTACTAGGCCAGATTCCTAGTCCGTGGTATAATGGTATATTTCTACAATTACTAGGCCAGATTCCTAGTCCGTGGTATAATGGTATATTTCTACAATTACTAGGCCAGATTCCTAGTCCGTGGTATAATGGTATATTTCTACAATTACTAGGCCAGATTCCTAGTCCGTGGTATAATGGTACATTTCTACAATTACTAGGCCAGATTCCTAGTCCGTGGTATAATGGTATATTTCTACAATTACTAGGCCAGATTCCTAGTCCGTGGTATAATGGTACATTTCTACACATACTAGGCCAGATTCCTAGTCCGTGGTATAATGGTATATTTCTACAATTACTAGGCCAGATTCCTAGTCCGTGGTATAATGTATATTTCTGCAATGACTAGGCCAGATTCCTAGTCCGTGGTATAATGGTATATTTCTACAATTACTAGGCCAGATTCCTAGTCCGTGGTATAATGGTACATTTCTACAATTACTAGGCCAGATTCCTAGTCCGTGGTATAATGGTATATTTCTACAATTACTAGGCCAGATTCCTAGTCCGTGGTATAATGGTATATTTCTACAATTACTAGGCCAGATTCCTAGTCCGTGGTATAATGGTACATTTCTACAATTACTAGGCCAGATTCCTAGTCCGTGGTATAATGGTACATTTCTACACATACTAGGCCAGATTCCTAGTCCGTGGTATAATGGTACATTTCTACAATTACTAGGCCAGATTCCTAGTCCGTGGTATAATGGTACATTTCTACAATTACTAGGCCAGATTCCTAGTCCGTGGTATAATGGTAGATTTCTGCAATGACTAGGCCAGATTCCTAGTCCGTGGTATAATGGTATATTTCTACAATTACTAGGCCAGATTCCTAGTCCGTGGTATAATGGTATATTTCTACAATTACTAGGGCCAGATTCCTAGTCCGTGGTATAATGGTACATTTCTACAATTACTAGGCCAGATTCCTAGTCCGTGGTATAATGGTACATTTCTACACATACTCGGCCAGATTCCTAGTCCGTGGTATAATGGTACATTTCTACAATTACTAGGCCAGATTCCTAGTCCGGGTATATTGGTACATTTCTACACATACTAGGCCAGATTCCTAGTCCGTGGTATAATGGTACATTTCTACAATTACTAGGCCAGATTCCTAGTCCGTGGTATAATGGTATATTTCTACAATTACTAGGCCAGATTCCTAGTCCGTGGTATAATGGTATATTTCTACAATTACTAGGCCAGATTCCTAGTCCGTGGTATAATGGTATATTTCTGCAATGACTAGGCCAGATTCCTAGTCCGTGGTATAATGGTATATTTCTACAATTACTAGGCCAGATTCCTAGTCCGTGGTATAATGGTACATTTCTACAATTACTAGGCCAGATTCCTAGTCCGTGGTATAATGGTATATTTCTGCAATGACTAGGCCAGATTCCTAGTCCGTGGTATAATGGTATATTTCTACAATTACTAGGCCAGATTCCTAGTCCGTGGTATAATGGTACATTTCTACACATACTAGGCCAGATTCCTAGTCCGTGGTATAATGGTATATTTCTACAATTACTAGGCCAGATTCCTAGTCCGTGATATAATGGTACATTTCTACAATTACTAGGCCAGATTCCTAGTCCGTGGTATAATGGTACATTTCTACACATACTAGGCCAGATTCCTAGTCCGTGGTATAATGGTACATTTCTACAATTACTAGGCCAGATTCCTAGTCCGTGGTATAATGGTATATTTCTGCAATGACTAGGCCAGATTCCTAGTCCGTGGTATAATGGTACATTTCTACAATTACTAGGCCAGATTCCTAGTCCGTGGTATAATGGTATATTTCTGCAATGACTAGGCCAGATTCCTAGTCCGTGGTATAATGGTATATTTCTACAATTACTAGGCCAGATTCCTAGTCCGTGGTATAATGGTACATTTCTACACATACTAGGCCAGATTCCTAGTCCGTGGTATAATGGTATATTTCTACAATTACTAGGCCAGATTCCTAGTCCGTGGTATAATGGTACATTTCTACACATACTAGGCCAGATTCCTAGTCCGTGGTATAATGGTATATTTCTGCAATTACTAGGCCAGATTCCTAGTCCGTGGTATAATGGTACATTTCTACACATACTAGGCCAGATTCCTAGTCCGTGGTATAATGGTATATTTCTACAATTACTAGGCCAGATTCCTAGTCCGTGGTATAATGGTATATTTCTACAATTACTAGGCCAGATTCCTAGTCCGTGGTATAATGGTACATTTCTACAATTACTAGGCCAGATTCCTAGTCCGTGGTATAATGGTACATTTCTACAATTACTAGGCCAGATTCCTAGTCCGTGGTATAATGGTACATTTCTACAATTACTAGGCCAGATTCCTAGTCCGTGGTATAATGGTATATTTCTGCAATGACTAGGCCAGATTCCTAGTCCGTGGTATAATGGTATATTTCTACAATTACTAGGCCAGATTCCTAGTCCGTGGTATAATGGTACATTTCTACAATTACTAGGCCAGATTCCTAGTCCGTGGTATAATGGTACATTTCTACACATACTAGGCCAGATTCCTAGTCCGTGGTATAATGGTATATTTCTACAATTACTAGGCCAGATTCCTAGTCCGTGGTATAATGGTATATTTCTACAATTACTAGGCCAGATTCCTAGTCCGTGGTATAATGGTACATTTCTACACATACTAGGCCAGATTCCTAGTCCGTGGTATAATGGTATATTTCTGCAATGACTAGGCCAGATTCCTAGTCCGTGGTATAATGGTATATTTCTACAATTACTAGGCCAGATTCCTAGTCCGTTGTATAATGGTATATTTCTACAATTACTAGGCCAGATTCCTAGTCCGTGGTATAATGGTACATTTCTACAATTACTAGGCCAGATTCCTAGTCCGTGGTATAATGGTACATTTCTACAATTACTAGGCCAGATTCCTAGTCCGTGGTATAATGGTACATTTCTACAAATACTAGGCCAGATTCCTAGTCCGTGGTATAATGGTACATTTCTACAATTACTAGGCCAGATTCCTAGTCCGTGGTATAATGGTACATTTCTACAATTACTAGGCCAGATTCCTAGTCCGTGGTATAATGGTATATTTCTGCAATGACTAGGCCAGATTCCTAGTCCGTGGTATAATGGTATATTTCTACAATTACTAGGCCAGATTCCTAGTCCGTGGTATAATGGTATATTTCTACAATTACTAGGCCAGATTCCTAGTCCGTGGTATAATGGTATATTTCTACAATTACTAGGCCAGATTCCTAGTCCGTGGTATAATGGTATATTTCTGCAATGACTAGGCCAGATTCCTAGTCCGTGGTATAATGGTACATTTCTACAATTACTAGGCCAGATTCCTAGTCCGTGGTATAATGGTATATTTCTACAATTACTAGGCCAGATTCCTAGTCCGTGGTATAATGGTATATTTCTACAATTACTAGGCCAGATTCCTAGTCCGTGGTATAATGGTATATTTCTACAATTACTAGGCCAGATTCCTAGTCCGTGGTATAATGGTACATTTCTACAATTACTAGGCCAGATTCCTAGTCCGTGGTATAATGGTATATTTCTACAATTACTAGGCCAGATTCCTAGTCCGTGGTATAATGGTATATTTCTACACATACTAGGCCAGATTCCTAGTCCGTGGTATAATGGTATATTTCTACAATTACTAGGCCAGATTCCTAGTCCGTGGTATAATGGTATATTTCTGCAATGACTAGGCCAGATTCCTAGTCCGTGGTATAATGGTATATTTCTACAATTACTAGGCCAGATTCCTAGTCCGTGGTATAATGGTACATTTCTACAATTACTAGGCCAGATTCCTAGTCCGTGGTATAATGGTACATTTCTACACATACTAGGCCAGATTCCTAGTCCGTGGTATAATGGTACATTTCTACAATTACTAGGCCAGATTCCTAGTCCGTGGTATAATGGTACATTTCTACAATTACTAGGCCAGATTCCTAGTCCGTGGTATAATGGTATATTTCTGCAATGACTAGGCCAGATTCCTAGTCCGTGGTATAATGGTATATTTCTACAATTACTAGGCCAGATTCCTAGTCCGTGGTATAATGGTATATTTCTACAATTACTAGGCCAGATTCCTAGTCCGTGGTATAATGGTACATTTCTACAATTACTAGGCCAGATTCCTAGTCCGTGGTATAATGGTACATTTCTACACATACTCGGCCAGATTCCTAGTCCGTGGTATAATGGTACATTTCTACAATTACTAGGCCAGATTCCTAGTCCGTGGTATATTGGTACATTTCTACACATACTAGGCCAGATTCCTAGTCCGTGGTATAATGGTACATTTCTACAATTACTAGGCCAGATTCCTAGTCCGTGGTATAATGGTATATTTCTACAATTACTAGGCCAGATTCCTAGTCCGTGGTATAATGGTATATTTCTACAATTACTAGGCCAGATTCCTAGTCCGTGGTATAATGGTATATTTCTGCAATGACTAGGCCAGATTCCTAGTCCGTGGTATAATGGTATATTTCTACAATTACTAGGCCAGATTCCTAGTCCGTGGTATAATGGTATATTTCTGCAATGACTAGGCCAGATTCCTAGTCCGTGGTATAATGGTATATTTCTACAATTACTAGGCCAGATTCCTAGTCCGTGGTATAATGGTACATTTCTACAATTACTAGGCCAGATTCCTAGTCCGTGGTATAATGGTATATTTCTGCAATGACTAGGCCAGATTCCTAGTCCGTGGTATAATGGTATATTTCTACAATTACTAGGCCAGATTCCTAGTCCGTGGTATAATGGTACATTTCTACAATTACTAGGCCAGATTCCTAGTCCGTGGTATAATGGTATATTTCTACAATTACTAGGCCAGATTCCTAGTCCGTGGTATAATGGTACATTTCTACACATACTAGGCCAGATTCCTAGTCCGTGGTATAATGGGACATTTCTACACATACTAGGCCAGATTCCTAGTCCGTGGTATAATGGTAGTTTCCTGGGTGTAGTGTCGATTACAGTACATCTACTCTTTGTCAGAAGATGATCCCAGACTTGTTCTTAACCTACATGAAATCTCTTACCTCCAGTATCTGTGCACATAGTAGAGGACCATCTGTTTCAGAGTTACGCCCCCTTGTTTGTCTGTCTCCTTCAGGAACAGGTAGGTCACCAGCAAACCGCTTGAAAATAAATAATAATCGAATGTTATTTTATCGATGGGTAGGCCATACAGTTTCCTGAAAGACTTTTACATTACCGGGAAACTAATTAACTCTTGAAGAGAGAGGTGTCAATTAGTTCTTCTACAATTTCAGGTTACGTCAAATATGACGTCATATAATTGATTTTTTTTGTAGTTCTGTGTAATTTATGTACATCAAAGTGATATTGTATATTCATTTAAAATTATTTTAAAATTTTAGTTTTGTCTCGGTTTTCCCATGTGTACATTTGTTGTGTCGAGGATAAATCACTTTTAGAATAACAAGTGTTGCGAAAATCCAAGTTCACAAATACAAAAAGAAATCTTTATCAACATATGAATATGTATAGTTTCAGTGTCTCAGGAATACAGTTACCTCATCACGAAGAAGGAGTCCACAGACAATGTCCCGTTGATGATGAGTTGGAAACCAAGGCTTTGTTTAAGTTCGCTAATGTAGAACGGGTCATCTGTAATTTTTTATTTTTTTTATTTCCAACTAATGTTTAGAACATCTACTGTATAGCAACATTATTTTATTAATATAAGTATCCAGATATTCAGCAGAGTGTATTAATATATACACTACGAGGTAAACTATTTTCCTTTTAAAAATGATGCTGGATACATTTTTTTATGGCTCTGAAATCGTTTTTTTTTTAAATGTGTTTGAACTGAATTTTTGGTATTTAAGAAATTGAATTGATACATATGGAATCAAGTTAATAAAACATGCTGTAGACATAATATACCAACATGTACATGGAATGCAATTCCTTGAAGCATCAGTGGTGTAGAAAAAAAGCCTAAAATGTTCTATTTCACTCTCCGATCTCGTGGAGTAAAGAATATTTCATAACGACGTTTTAAAGGCAATTTTATTCGTGACATATAAAAATAAACTTTTTAAAAATTAAACATTTATTGACTTGTCTTTTGACGACATGGTGTAGCTACATTTCTTTAGTTTTTATCATTTATATGCAAAATGTCTTGCATTTTTCATGGCATCGTTTATTTGCTTTACATACTATAAAGCATCAATAAACATGCATACAAATATTTTAAATTAGTAATTTATTCACATATTTGCACCTTAGGATACTCTGATACATATGCATACCTGCAAATTCCATTGGAAAGGTGAAGGTGTGTCCAAGGATGACCCACCCCATGCTGAGCACCCTGATTGCGTTCAGACAGGTGAGAGAGCCAGGTGTGTCCTTAACGCTGAGGATCTTCTCCCCATTTCTCACAGCCGAGAAACACAGCAGCAGTCGCACCCATAGAGAGGCTGAAGATGTTTTGAAAGTAGAGAAACAGTGACAGTAGTGTGAAACGTTTTTAATCATAGCCGAGCTCGTGGTAAACATATAGCAATACTGAATGAGTTTGAACCTTAACTAGTGCCATTCATTAACATTGACTTACGACTATCTTAGCACTAACAGAGCTTCAATAATATGGGTCCTGGTTGGATATTTGCTGTTCGTTAAAAGATCTTTTAAGCATTAACATTAAGCACTTTTTAGCTTAACAATCCTCCGCGGCTGTTCCATAAATGGTCAGTGAAGCTGAATTATAATTTTTTTTCAAAACTATTTAATGACCATTGAATAAGTAATACCAATATTTTGTGTTTTTCTCTCTTTGCTTTCGGGTAGTATCTTAGTCTCCAGATGCGTGTTGCTACAGCCATTGGCCTCCACAACTTTACCAGTCTTTGGACTTTCAAAGCTTGTCAGTTTAACATCATCGTCTTTCTTTTCAGAGTGTATCAGATTATTAATGTGTCCATTCGTAGGTTTGTCTAACACACTTGTATCTACTGACACACAGACGCTTTTGATCGGAGTCTTGCTGGGTGGTTTTGCTTTGGATGGTTGTGACTTTCCCTCTTTGAAGGCCCGGTTATACAGATCCAATGCGGTACCCAGCAATACGATGGAGCCAAGGATAGCTGTCAAAACTCTGTGCAATGGTAAACAGAATCTTCTGTTAAAGATTCATTCTCATATTTACATGCCGTTTCATTTGGCTATGATACGTGCCAAAATAACAAGTGGTGATTTATTGTTTTAGAATCTTATCACTTAATCACTTAATCACTTAATCACTGTATCATCTTAATACCTGTAATGATTGCATTAAACGATAGCTGATATGTATAATATCACAGTAATATATTAAATAGTCCTAGAAGGTGGGCTTCGAAAATAAAATTTGCTTCCAGGGTGTACAGTAATATTTGTACGATTTCTGTGGAGATTATCAAGGATGTATAATAAAAATTTAGATTTAAAAAGACTTGAGTCTATTTGAATTCATTAAATCTAAATAGCAAGTCTTTCTCACACAGCCCCGACGGCGGCCGAATCCTCTCCGAGTGGTCCCGCCTTGATGTCACGGTGACACACAACTCCATTGATCAACAGTCCGTACTGGGATAACGCTGAAAAATATAAATAAAGCTTTTACTATAAAAATGTTAAGAACAAATGTCGAGCATTAGCTGATGATGAACCTGTCGCAAATCGTTCCCTCTATCAATCAAATATATTCAAAACAAAATCAACACGAAGACAGATTCAACAATATGCCCTGCTATTAGTAATGCAAAACATTACCGTGTACTAATACCTTGAGCTAAGATGGAAAGCTGCTGCTCAACACGAAATCGCTCCTTAAAACAGTGCATTTCCTTCGTTTGCGACGCAGGAAACATGTCTTAAAGGGGCAGTAGCACGTTTTTTCGCTCAAATAAGTTGATGAAATGTATTTGAAAAAAAATTTCACTAATGGTAAAACACCCTTCTCTCTTCGGAAAATCAAGTTAAAAAATTAGTGTACATGTATATGGTTCCGTAAAGCCATGGGAATAGACTTTGTCATTCGAAATAATAAAATGTATTCACAATAAAATGGCTGCCGTATATTTTTTGCATTATACGAAACACCGTTTTTACCACAGTGGAACATTGGTTTGTGTAATAAGATGTTTTACCCTCTAAAGTAAATATAAATGACATAAACTATCCTAATAAATACGAAATTTGAAAAAATAAAATTTGAAAAAAACGTGCTACTGCCCCTTTAACACCATTGTTTAATTGTGTCAACCATTGTTTCATTATGTCAATCATTGTTGCATTGTGTCAAATAGTGTTGCATTATATCAAACATTGTTTCATTTTATAAATCGTTGTTTCATAAGGTCAACAGTATTTCAGTATAATAAGAATTGTTTCAGTATGTTAGTAATTGTTTCATTATATTAACTTTTGTCTCATTATGTCAAGCAGTGTTACATTATTGCATTAATTGTACCAGTGTGTCAACTATAGTTTCATTATGTTAATATCTATGTTTTCATTATGTTAAAAGTTTTGTTTATTATATCAAGCGTTATTTCATTATGTCAATTTGCGTGCCAATCATTGTTTCATATGTCAACCATTGTTTTATTATGTCAATCATTGTTTCATATGTCAACCATTGTTTTATTATTTCAATCATTGTTTCCATGAAAAAGTTTTAACATTTAAGACAAAGAGGTGATTATGCAATGCTTGCTTCATACAGGTACACATTTTCAAGAAATTATATTGAATTTATTTTGTCCTGACCCGGAAACGAAACATGCTCTGGGTCCTTTGTTTCATAATTAATAGATTTATATAAATTAGCAATTTATAAACCTCACATCTTTACTGCTTTCTGTATATGCATATGTGTGTATGTTTGGGAGAACACATTGAACTTCGAGTTTCGGTCCGGAAACGAGCATCTACTAACTAGGTTGTGGCGGGGGAATAACAAAAGATCAATTTTACACAGAAATGCAAAGAACTAAACTCATCACTCACTGGAGTTGACCCTCTTGTTGATGGTATCTCCACTACATGTGTCCGGAACACACAGGTGCCACTCCAGGTTGAACTCGGGAAGTCCTGGCTGTATCTAGGAGCACAATTTATCAAATCCATTATAAATTGTGGCAATAGTTTGGTTAACAATGTTAGAGGCGAGCCTAAACATTTTTTGTATTCAGCATTTACAACCTTCAGGAGTTGCTCTTTATAAGCATTATGCTTGAACCAAACAGTTTGTGTCCTTTTTCGATTTATCCTCATCATATTATGAAGATCAAGGCTCAATAAGGGTTTGATGATTTTCGACTGGACAAAATACTTATACATGATAATGTGTCCACTTCAATATTCTGGCATATGTCAAAACAATAAAGTGCAGACGTGAATGAATTAGATTTTAGCAAACGATGTCCGCCACATGTGTTCCTAACATGTTGACAAGCGTACCACATTTGACAATGTATAAATATAAACACACATGTTTATGTATGATTAAGCAGACTTACAGGAACTGCGCTGGTGGTGAGCATCTCTGCAGGGGGGTTGATGTACACGACGCAGGTGTCCCCCCGGACCCCCCTCAGAGTTGTGGGTGAGATGTGGCTCTCTGTCTTTAAACACTGCTCGAAGTTACCAACAAACCTGACCATTCCTCTCATCGTAGAAGGACCGGGCTTACCACTTGCGTCCAACACTTTGAACAGTGAACACACCATTATGATGAAATAATTGTCAATTTACAGTAAGAGACTATCCCGTTTCTGGTAAATATCCAGTATCTCGTAAGTTTCTATTGAGTGTGAACAACTTTCATATCAATTGCTAGACTTAAATGCGGGTCGAGCGTAAGAACAGTAAGAACAGTAAGAATGTGACGTTACTATTTTAATCAATGCTAAAGGTACACTTTCAAAAAACATGAAATGCATTCGTAAGAAACTGCCGCCATTGTTACGTTACAGTGGGAAGCGCCTTTCGATGGAAATGAACACATTATAACTCGCTCATTGGCGAATTTATATGTTTGATTAATCTGTTGTCATTATAAGTACGCGGTGAAGAAAGTCACAAATACCTATATGTTTAATTGATTTCAGAAAACTCGGAGGTCAGATCCTCTTTATGATCCACAATCATTTTTCTTTAGCCTTTTTCAAATATAGTAATAAAAGACATGTTTATTATTCTCTCCTCAATATAAACTTTCATTTTTCAGTATAAACTGACGGGCAAAAGAAAGTGTAACACTCACTTGTTTTCGATTAATTCAATATTTTAAAGAAATGAGATGCATTTGATTACGACACGATACAATAACACCTTTCGACAGTAGTTTGAATGACTAATTGGTGACTGTTTTATTTTTTAACTTAAATATCATTATTTAAAGTAGACAGGGGTAAGAAATCAAATTTACACCGACATGACCCCTACCATGTTCAACATGTTGTAAATGTGTGCAGGACGAAGCACATTTATTGATTTTCACACAGAGTATGTGTCATATGTCGATGAAAAAGTGAGTTTTAACAAAATTAATTGGAGGGAATTTCAAAATTTAAATTTTAAATTTTGATTTAAAACAAATTCTTTGATTGATTCAATGTTTTGGACTAATTTCACAAACTATTCCGTTTTTGAATACGACGTCGAAAACTCGAGATATTTGACTTTTACATGATTATACATATGATACATGCAACTGAGCCATATACTTTCTTTTGCCCGTCAGTGTATATGTCTTTTCGGGGCCATGCCAAATATTTAAGACAGCTTTATAAAATATTTGATATTCGAAAAGGATTCAGGATTCAAGTAAAAAAAATTCTTAATTTTGGTATTGATATCTATTATAAAGTTTGGGACAGTTCCTACTGAACTTTGTGACTGTATTAAAAAAAAGCACAGACAGCCGTAACCCGGTATCATTGTTGCGTGTTTTTTTTAAAATTACATTTTTTCTTTAACTTGAAAATTGAACTGACAACTTTCTGACTCACTATTCATCGTCCAATACGCTCCCTTCTCCGCCTCCTCCACAAAGAAGTCCGTATCCTCGTAGCAGAGCCTCTCCAACTCAGAGAGCGATGTCCTGTTGGTCTGATCCATTCCATTGAGGAGTGCCGGGATACTGGTGAACAACTGTGTGATGCTTGTCATGTCAACAGATCCGCTCTCAAGTAACAGGGAGAACAGAACATTCTGCAACCCTGACGGGATCTTGTTTAACGCTGCCAGTGCAAAGGATGGCACTGGTGGTACTTGAGGGGTTGGGACGGATGGTGTGGTGTTGAGGGTCTCTGAAACATATTCTGATATTTAGATATTTGAAAAACTTACCTATTTTCTAAAACATCTTATTTTCTTTCCATTTACATATCCAGATTTGTCAATTGGAATCTAGTATCCGGATGCAGTGTCATGCCAAGTGGAAAACCAGAAAACCATCCTGTTCAAGAATATGTTTGATGTTTCAGATGTATTTATAAAGTGTGAAGAAAAGAATTACCAACATAGAACAGTTGAATTCCTCAAAGCACATTAAGGTGACGTAGATAGAAAAGTAATAATGTTACCTTCAGAGGTTTATCCACAGTCAAATACCTACTAAAACTGATTCCAAGGGACAGGTAAAATATAAAGAAGATTAATCAGTGAATCTACCTGTGACAGTAGTATTCTGTGCAGCTGCATCACTGTTGTATAGCAACAAGGTACACACAACGATATGTAACAACGTTGTATATCGCATGCTGAATTATGTCCTCATAGGTCCTCATAGGTCCTCATAGGTCCTCGGTGGTAAACGCTGAAACCTTCCAACGTCTTCATGATTGTGCTCGTGCTTATATAGGGAACGCAAGTGAACTTTATTTGGAGAGTTTGACCTCCCCTGTGTGGGTATGAGGTGTTCCAATAAGATACGGTGACAGTCCATATTTATGTATGTACGTTGTTATCAAACCGTCAGAGATTATTTTTCTAGCTGTAAATTTCTCTTGGACCTGTCAAGATCAAAGTTCTAAAATGTGAGTTGTGGTATGTTGACAGGTGAAATCAATTTGTTTGTTGTATGACTCATATTAAAATTAGAACTTTATTTCGTAAGATTCATATGACTCGACTGAAAATGTTAGTACTTAAGCACTAGTATTTTTCAGTTTTGAGTATGATAAAACACACACACACACACAGAGAGAGAGAGAGAGAGAGAGAGAGAGAGAGAGAGAGAGAAGAGAGAGAGAGAGAGAGAGAGAGAGAGAGAGAGAGAGAGAGAGAGAGAGAGAGAGAGAGAGAGAGAGAGAGATAGAGAGAGAGAGAGAGAGGGAGAGGGAGAGGGAGATAAAACTGTAATAAATATATATGTTCCTAAAAAAATTCAACTGGAAAGTAATTTTCAACTTACGAGGGGGACCAATTGGCTTTATTGAAATTGTAAACAAACGTTTAATCACTCATTGTAATATCTTACATCTTCAATAGCCCCTACAGGCCACTGCAGTTTATTCACCACTCAAGTACTTACTTCCCTCATGTTTGTATTGGAAATCCTCATTGTATACCATTCTCATGCTTTACCCCCTCATTTTTTATTTATGCTTGTTAATCCCCCTGATTGAGTTTCCTCACCATTGTTTTGTTTGCTATATACATGAATCACATTTTGTTATTTCCTTACGTCGTCGGCGAAATCACTCTACGAATGGAAGCAGACGTAAAACTCGATCCAAAAACAACAGTTATTTCCTTACATTACATCTGATGAAGGAGTGAGCATATACTCCGAAATGTTGTGTATTTTCACATTAAAGAAGTTGTTATCCAGAAGATCTTCATGTTCTTATCTGTGCCACTTCTAAATGCCCTTCATCAGGTGGAAACGTCATGTATCTACACAATAACGAAGTTCATACCAAGCTGTGCATTGCCAAGTGCGCGTTATAAACTGACTTTTTGTTATCAATATACGTATGTGTTTAGTAAAATATTTATAACTGTTAATTAGATTCCATTTATGTTAGGAACATGTATCAAAATTAACTAAATACATGATGAACAAGTTTTGAATACGACCTCATTAACAGGCTTTGTTGGTAATGAATTGAAATGTACCAAAAATAGAGCCACTGGCTCTGTAGTTCATTAGGTTTGATATACATTAACTTATCATCCAAAACTGTGTTCCACAGGAGATATCGCTTGTGGGAGATCAAGCGATATCTCCTAGGAGATATCTTTTTGGCAGTAGATTTTGAACAATGCCTGTCACAGTCAACTGCATGACATCACAATGCTTTTGCGTCATCGAGTAATGACATCACAATGCTATGACGTCATAAACACGATGATGTCACAATGCTATGACCTCACCGCAATGGAAGTCAAATGGCAGAAATGTACTCAGATATGTACACTATTTTCACTTAAACGTAATAAGAATGATTTTGGATGATAAATAGAATCTCACCCTCGTGCCTTCTGATATCAAACATATCAACACTCGTTGATAAAAGTGAAAATATCCTCGGCAAGCCTCGGATATTTGTAACTTTAATCAACTCGTGTTGATATATTTGATATCAGAAGACACTTGAGTGAGATTCTCTATTTATCAAAAATGTCAACTTCTAGCTGAGAGGTACAACAAATAGGAAGCATTTTAAATGAAGAAGATGAAATAGGTCTTACGTCCTTACCCCTCTGACCTATCTTTGAGGCCCTACAAAATCCCGTACAAATAATGACATACTTGAATATTTAATTCATCACTGTTGTTTCCTTGAAATTACCTCCTTTTAAAGAGCACATCAAATCTCAAGATGAAAATAGCTTTTCAGGTGATTACCTCTGTGACCTATATTTGGGGTCGCAGGATCGTGAAATCTACAATTTAGAATCCCAATTGGTCAAGGAGTATGTACATGAAATTTCAAGTCCCTAGGGTACGTGGTTCTTGAGAAGAAGATGAAAAATGGTTTTCAGGTCATGACCTCCGTGACCTTTATTTGGGGTCGCAGGATCACAAAATCTACAATTTTGAATCCCAATTTGCCAATACGTCACACAACATTTCAGCTTTCTAGACCTTTTCGTACTTGAGAAGAAGATGAAAATAGGTTTTTAAGGTCGTGAACGCTGTGACCCTATTTGTCACAAGGTCACCAAATATACAATTCAGCTCCCTAGACCAAGTGGTTCTGGAGAAGAAGATAAAAAAGCGAAAAGTTTACAGACGGACGGACGCCAAACACCATGCCATGCCATAACCCCATCGGGCATTCCAGGCCATACGAGCTAAACATTCAATATAAGTCCGCATACAGGTAAACAAGGGACCTTTTGACATCGATCTCGGCATCGGTAGTATTTGGTACATTGATCCTGATGTGTGTCAATGTACCATCAGTCATGTTGTAATTATTTTTCTTTATTTCGATTTTTTGTGTGTCATCAAATATGTATAATTATTTTGATCTATTTCAATAAAGTATTTAATAAAGACGATATTATGAGCTCAAAACATGTTCCATTCTTGGTCCAGTGAAATTCATTCTATAAATGCTATGGTTTTTAAATGTTAAATTAATAAATTATTGTACACATTATAAGTAAAACATGAAGAAACAATATGGAACTTCTGATTATAAGATATCAAAGTCTATGCTATTTAGTTCTGGCAGCACGTGGTAGCGGAGATACGAGTTGTGTTTTACCTACACTCCAGGTGTAGATTTATAGCCATCTCCTGTTGGACTTAATGAACACGGTGATGTTGCAATATCATTCTCATGCTGCTATTTGCAAATATGACGACATGGCGACAAAGCTATTTATTCGAAGTTGAGGAAAAACAATACGTATTGTATTATTTATTGACCAGAGCTTAAATGTTCACGTCCCCTAAGTCTTAAATAATTCGTTAACATTGTCATTCCACTATATTAGCAGTAAGAGAGCTTCAAAATATAGGCCAAGGTCTATATTCTAACTTCTTTGTAACAAATCTAGTTGGTAGCCATTCCTCGTGAAGGAGTGTATAATGTAAACAATAACATTTTCAGAAATGTTTTTCCTTTGATATTGAATATAGCCATTCCTCGTGAAGGAGTGTATAATGTAAACAATAACATTTTCAGAAATGTTTTTCCTTTGATATTGAATATATATATATATATAAAACAACACTCCCAAAAACACAGGAACACATAGCCAAAACGCAGCCACAAGGACTCAATCAGCAAACAAGCCCAAGCGCACATGTAACAAAAGTGGCCAGAAGACAAACCAAGCTATCACTTGAAAATTGCTACGCGCAAGAAACAGAGCTGTAGTGATACACAATTAATGTTTTTTGTAGATAACTGACTAAACTTTCTACATTAATCACGCCCCATTTTACAAATGTTGAGCACTCTACCAATTCATAACAAGGCCAAACTACATAAAACCAAGTTGGTTTTTGTAATTTGCTTATATATATATATATATATAAGTTATACATTTACGTTTTACATTCACATGTTTGTCATATATATAAACATATAGGAGCTTGCTGATCGAAACAGTTAAAGCTGCACTTCATGTAACTAATTTTTTGTTTGAACGACATATATTTTCTATATGAAAGGAAAAACATTTCTGAAATTGATTTTTATAAAAACACGACAATAAATAACATCAGACTTAAAAATTTTATTGTGAAAATTTTCAAGGTAGAAATATACATATGAGACTGAAAAATGTAATGGGTTTATCGTTTTAAATATTTCCTTATTCGTTATATTACATATACAAAGTACCTAATTCACATTGACTCCAATTACGGATATAACAGTATAGCTTAAATTATGAGATCATTAAAAACGTCACATATTAAAGAGTACCACAGGATTGTTTCAGTTATTTACATTATAAAAACAAATGGTTTGTAAGTTCAGTTTGGAATTTTTTTAAAATCAACATTATGAGATAATTCCATAAATTTGTATTTAAAAACAAGATTTAAGAACAAATATTATCTGAATTAATCACAATGATATCCTAAATACAACATAAAGTATAAGATACAGAACCAACAGAAGATGCCCGAATGAGGCAGGGGGGAGACCGAGGAAGCGGGTACCGTCGTCTGGGTGACGTGAGGTCGGGCTGTGGGGGTCGGGATGTTACAGTCGGGTTGAATGAACTCTCCTCCTTCTTGATGGTTTCTCTATATTGAGCATTGAGAGAAAATGCAATTTGTATGTGGCTTTTAGCAGTCATCTATGTCATTATTGCACGACTGTGTAAATATGAACAATTTGTATCTAAGGTCAACAACATAAAACAATAAAACCATTAGTTTGATCATCAATTAATATACATTTATAGATTATGATTTATTATATGCATAATGGTAAAGAGTGGATATCACACGAATATAGTTAAATGTCAGGTTTTATTTTATCGATTGCAACTGGACGAAATAACTTGGTATGTGACACAATTTTGTTCAATAAATTATATAATTTAAGTCTTATTATTATATTGTGTTCCTTTCATTATCTAAGTTTGTTAACTTCATTTGCTCTTATAGAAAACTAGGGGGACATTGCGTCTGAAGAGAGGGTTTGTCGATATAAATATCAATGTATTAATATACATCTATATATAATGAAAAAATATATATGTTTCCAGACTGGTTGATGGGTAGCGCTCTTAGATAGATATATCCTGGAAGGGCTGCATATTGATGAGATGAGAATCATTACAAGTACTGGTTAGACCAGTGCCTCTGAAATGAATGTATGAATGTACACTGACGGACAAAAGAAAGTATATGTGCAATTTTCAAAGACAAATTTCTCACGTTTTCTACGTCGTATTCAAAAACTGACTTGTTTGGGAAATTAGTCCAAAACGTTAAATCAGTCAAAGAATACCTCTACGCGATTTGTAAAAAATATTTCAAAATTAGAAAATTAAATTTTGAAATTCCCCCAAATTAATTTTGATAAAACACAACTGTTCATTGACATACGCATACTCTGTGTGAAAATCAATAAATGTGCCTGCACACATTTACAACATTTTGAACATGGTGGGGTCATGTTGATGTAAATTTCATTTCTTATCCCTGTCTTCTTTAAATAATGATATTTCATCTAAAAAATAAAACAGTCACCAATTAAGTCATTCAAACTACTGCCGAAAGGTGTTATTGTATCGTGCCAAAATCAAATGCATCTCATTTCCTTAACATAAGGAATTAATCGGGAAAAAAGTGAGTGTTATACTTTCTTTTGCCCGTCGGTTAGATGGTTAATTTCACTTAGAAGAGTGAACAAGAGTTGAACTTGAATAGCAAAAGCACATAGAGACGAGAAAACAGCTAACACTTGTTATTTACCATGACCTAGATTTGTGAAGTTCTCTCAGCACTACGGCAGTCGTAACTACCACACATCAACACTGTCGTACATGGATCTTCGAAAAACTAGAAATCTAGACCGTAGTCGCAAGTAATGGGGGGGGGGTATATCTGACATCTGTGGAGACTGACCCAGTGTTTGAAGTCGATGAGCTGACAGAGAAGTTGGTCCCCCTCACAGTGTGTACAGGAGGAGGCACGCACCTGCTTTTCCCACAGCAGGGTGTAGTTGGGGGCGATCTTACCCCTGGATAAGGGTAGGCGTATTGAAATAGTAAAATATCACCAATATCTTCTTTCTAATCTAAATGAGTGAAGATATAAACCATGTAGATGTTGTTTAACAATGTACTATGAGTCCAGATACGAGTACGAAGACATACATGTATGTCATATAGTTCGCCGTATTTGCAAATTGTTATTTTTTGTTATAGTGGTGTGCAATAGTGTACAAGATTAAGCGTTTGGATGCCATTCGCCAGGTTTTAATGAAGATGAAATAAATATTTAAAAAAGAAAAAGTTAACGACTTGCGGATAACATTTGCCAGGTTTTAATAAACATGAAATAAATCAACAAGAGTCATCAGAAGATGACCGGTCCCACAAAATTTGTAAAACACGTCTTTGACAGATACTTGTGTATCTACTACCGTACTTCAGTTAGTGGGTATTACATATGCTGAGTTTCAAGTATGTTAAGGGTTTTGGAGTTCTGCTCCAGAAACAGACCTATATCTGAACAAAGTCCAAATAAAACACGTTTCTATGGAAACGGAACTTTTTTCAGAAATCTGAAAATAGCAAAAGGCATCATTTCAGTTAGTGGGTACTACACATGCACAGTTTCAGGAAGATATGATGAACAGTTTTGGAATTGTGCTTCGGAAACGAACTTGACTCTGAACAAAGTCCAAATTCAACACGTTTCTATGGAAACGAAAAAAAATATTTCAGAAATCTGAAAATATCAAAAGACACCACTTCAGTTGGTGGGTATTACACATGGAAAGTTTCAAAAAGATGTGATGAAGGGTTTTCGAGTACTAGTGCTAGCTCCGGAAACCAAATGATTACGGTACGGACGGACGGACCGACAGACGGACAGGGCGACGACTACATAATGTATATCCCACGGTATTACATATCGGTGGGATAAAAAGAGTAAAGTTAACTACTTGCGGGTGCAATTTCCTTGGTTTTAATAAACAATTTTAATAAACAGTTGACGACTTGCGAATGTCATTTGCCAGGTTTTAATAAATATGAAAAGAAAAAGATAAAAGTTATAAGACTAATCCACAATGTACTTAATATGCTTACTTCTCCACCCCACACTTGATGAGCAGCTTGATCGCAGTGAGAACCTCCTGGGTTGGAGGGGCTGTAGTGAAGTCACCAACCACTGTCATACCTGCAGTGTACAATCAACAACATCGTTCTGAAATATCGTATGTAAGCTTTGAAACTCACGTGCATAAGTCTCGCGTGTATTTTAAATAATCACAGGGTAGATGAGGTAAACATTGTTTAAAACATAGCCAATAATCGTTGTATGTACAACGAGGTGAAGTTGTCACCAATAATATATATTTTGTTTATAACCAAGCACTAATTCTATTTCCCAAAAGGCTTAACTTAGTCATACTAAACCATGCACAAATATAGATGCAGCAAATAGATAAAACGTTTTGTATTTTTGAATCTCCATCATCACAATTCATTTAAGCAGTGAAATAAGTCGATGAAATGTATTTAAAAAATAATGTTACCAATAGAAAAACACCCTTCTCTCTTCGGAAAATCAAGTTACAAAATGAATGTACGTGGTTCCGCAAAGCCATGGGAATCGTTTTTGTCATTCAAAATAATAAAATGTGTTCACAATAAACACCGTTATCTCCACTACGAATAATTGGTTTGTGTAGTAAGATGCTTTACCTTCTAAAGTAAATATAAATGACATAAGCTATAATTATAAATTGTAAATTTGAACAAATTAAATTCGCAAAAAACGTGCTACTGCCCCTTTAAGATGCTCTTGCTCGTTTATTAATGGAACTGTTTCCGATATCATGAATAACTGATACTTTTACTCAAAACATAGGAACTTTCCGTACTATTACTTTCAACATTTCTGCAGAATGTCTGTGTACACCCACCTATAGCTTGTGTATTGAAGTCATCACTGAAGTTAGCCACGGAGCTCCAGCCCAGCCCCTCATACACCCGTCCGTCTGTTCCTAGGATGAAGTTGTATGACGTCTGTAGGGACAGAGCATGTAACTGGTTTAATCATCTACAGCCCAGTGTGATAACTTGATATGTTTTATTAAGTGGCAAAGTAATTAACGCCAATTTTCAACAGGGTATAACACAAAATACTGCTGCCGTATAAGTTCAATTTTGAATGTCTGTGATAAGGATATGTATTGTAAATAAATATACACAATTTCATTCATCGGTGTATGATACTTGATACTTATTTCTTTATATCTGTTCAAACACACCTAGGTGCAAAAATCGCTGTTTCAACAGTTTTGTTTGGACATACTGTTTGCATGGCATTATAAGTTAAACTTTAAAGATGCTGTTGACATATTGCACCTTCTTGGACTTTAACACGTTTATTGCTTCTGTGGGATGTTATGAAACAAGCACAAATTCACTCCCTTTCATATCTCGCCTGGTTAACGAGATTCCAAAACGAAGATTTTTAAAAAATCCGTATTTCTTTTAGAAACATGAACATGTACAAATAATGTTTTTTAAAAATTACTAATTTAGTTTAGTTCGCTTGTAGTGTAACTATGTGTTGATCATGCCTATATCTCTTAGCGGTGATGTACATGTAGCTAAAGTTATTTTGCCGTATAGTTTATGTCTTGTGTAAAATGATACAGGTGATGATACGTTGATAACGTTCAGTGTTTAAAGGGGCAGTAGCACGTTTTTTCGCTCAAATAAGTCGATGAAATGTATTTGAAAAATAATGTCAACAATAGTTAAACACCCTTCTATCTTCGGAAAATCAATTTACAAATGAGTATACATAGTTCCGTAAAGCCATGGGAATCGTTATTGTCATTCGAAATAATAAAATGTGTTCACAATAAAATGGCCGCCATGCAATTTTGGCTTTATACACAACACCGTTATTACCACTACGGATAATTGGTTTATGTAATAAGATGTTTTACCCTCTAAAGTAAATATAAATGACATAAACTATCATTATAAATGAGAAATTTGAAAAAATAAAATTTGCAAAAAACGTGCTACAGCGCCTTTAAGGTATAAAAGAGGAAGAAGTACACTAAAGGCGCACCTACAGTTCATTTACATTTTAATTTTGCATTCTTAAGTTTCAACTTTGTGATGTTATACTGCAATTATTTTCCTTAGTGGTGTCATTGTCAGGTCCTTGCCTGACGATGTAATGGGGAACCGTGATACGAAACTATGTCAGCGGTGGCGCTGCGGAATTTTTGTCATTGTTGTTAGCTCTGTATGATAGATGGGATCGTGTTAAACAGTTCTAAAACCAGATCGAAATTGTTGTCACGAGACAGAGAAATATAAAGGTATTTTAATCGTATTTTTTCAAAATAATTAGTTCTAAGATACAATCATAAACGTATCTACCTATTTCAGGGCGAGTCCAAATTGCTATGTCTATTCATAAGTCCCAAAATGAAAACAGCATTCGAAGTTTACAACGATAGTTAATCTACGTATGGAAAAAAAACCTCAACACACCGAGGAGCAAAACAACGATACCAAATCAAACACAAACATTTCTGAGGTTGTTTTAATTGTCTGTTCTTATAAGGATTTATATCAAAAAGAGATATACACATTTCATTCATGAGTATGTTTCTTAAAAGTTTAAATCTCCACAAAATGTCAGTAGTATGTATGTTGTTGATTGAAATATCACGTGTGTATCGTTTCTTTTGCCCCTGGGTGTACACGAGAAACCTATAAATCAAAACAGGTGTTAAAGATAAGTATATATTGCCTACCTGTAGACTAGAGACGGCGTGTACACAGTCCCTCCTATTGGTACAAGCCTCGCCCCCTGTTTGATATACCACCACATATGGTACGGAGCTTACACTGGCCCGGGGGAGCTTCTCCCCCACCCCCATCCCATCCCGACTCACTATATCGGGACAGGAAGACTCTGCAATACAGTGTCACTTTAAATATACCATTATATTAAAGTGCTTAACATTTTCTAAGCCTAAAAATGTCATTTCAGCAATGGTTTAGTTCATTGAATGCATCAGGAGGTCGGGAGATGACTCTAAAATACGTTGTCGCTTGACATGCTACTTTACTTTACTGAATATAGGGATCTTATGTTGAATTAACCACAGTATTAATTATAAACAAGTAAACTTTGAGATACGAATAGTGTTTATCAAGACACCATTGCTCAAACGTGCTGTACCTGTCGGTAGCGGACAGTCTGACACATCGGTTGTATATATGGTAAACGCTTCACGTGGTATTATCAGCTCTCGGCCTGAAGCGGACGTAAAATGACGTTATGACAACAACAAAAATCAACATTGAATATTTATATAAATATCCTCTTAGACGGAAAGTGGCAAAATCAAACGGAAAATATTAATGATTTACAGTTTATTTATAGTAAGTATAGTAATTAGTCCATTGATTTTGCCTACAATTCCATTAGAAGTGGGGGACGAATTTGTCAACGTCAGCACTCTTCTCCACACGACACACAGACGTTGACACAGACACTGCGAGAAGAGCGGCGCTCTGTCTCCCTGGCTACAGTGTACACTGTCAACGTCTGTACGACGTCGTGTCATGGAGAGCACCCGTGCTAGAGGCAAACACACTCGATATTGACCAGTAAATGTGACTTTAAACTGCGTTATTGTTTGACAAGCTTTCGTGATGTGGCTGTCAGAGTTTAGCCAACCGGATGTAAATGGTTTCTCTAAAATAAAATCATTTCTGATCTGTTCTTAGCAAATATGTAAGATATAATAACTGTAGCACATTTCATTCTAATTAACATTTTGAGAACGTGTAGATAAATATAAATAAAAGTAGCAGTAATGATTGATGACCCTAAGCTAATGCATGAAATGTTGCAATCCATTGCAATGATTAAACAGCTTACCTTCTACAAGCGCCCATTCAGAACCACTGGACCTGAGTCTGACACGGAGGTTCTTGTGAAGACTGCGTGAGGTGTTCCGTGTCAGGATAACAACCAGAGAGTCGTAGATGTTGACGTCGAAGGAGTTGCCGAGGTAGTCGAGACCGACCAGACGTAGAATAGTAGAGTTGGGAGGAAGCTGGGGGTCGAATTCGAGTTTCTCGGTGTGGAGACGCGCTCCCCCGTACCCGAACAGGACTGCCTGAAGGAAGCCGCCCATCCCCGTGATGAAGTTCACTGCTCCCATACCGGACCTCGCTTCTGTCCAGACCTGGTGGGGAATAGATTGGAAACGCAAAGTGTATGTGTATGTTCTGAGAATTGTTTACATGGGGTAGTTGAATGTGAATATGAACATTATTATGAGAAATAATTACCATTCGTGTGAAGTTGGTAATAAAACGTCACGTAATCAAGATAGTATTAACGTGTATTGCATGAACTTTCGGAAAAGGTCTTGAGTCGACATGTACCTTTGTAATCAACTGGTCTTGGTCTGGATTCGTTTTAAACATTCCCCTACTACACTAAACTTCTATTTGATAATGTTAGTGATGATGATGTTTTTAATCACGTTGGTTGTAAACTCAAGCCATTCAAAGATGTTCCTGCCAAACTGGGATATCAATTCTTTTTGGGGTGATTTATCTGACTTATAAATCGACGTTTATGGCGATCGTGGTTTTGGAAATGTGAATATTGAAGCACTAATAATATATGACATTACATCGATAGTACGTAAACTAAAACGATAAGGAAAAGATCCTCATGATGACAGTAGTACTCGAGAGTCCGATACAAAGACTGCTCAGCTTCTGACCCAATGGGCCTGGGACTGGTCATGTTCTGCTGCTCCATTTACCTTAAACGGTTCACGTGTGTAGAGACTGTGAGATTTCTCCAGCATCTGGGCGGCCTTGACCTTGTCTCCGAGCTCCAGCCAGTTAATGGCGAACATGCCCCACGTCATGGCGGGCCCTCCCGGATCTGTGACGTTCTCATATATAGTCAGATCATTGCGTCTCACCTCGTCCGGCATCTCGTACATCAGCGGGTAGCCCAGTAGGATCACGTCAGCCTGCTTCACCAGGTTCGAATCTGCATGAAAGTATTGGTGAAGCACAGTGCCAACATCATGCCATCTTCGCGCTCCTGTGGAAACGCTGTCAATGTCGCATTCTACCTTGCTTCTACCTCACCGACTTGACACGGTGGATCAGTTACAACGTCTCCGTCAACAAATATAATGTACCTCCTTTCCAGAACGTGTTAGATAAAAAAAAGACATGTATACTTCTTGTGCTATATTTCCGCTGCTAAGTTGAAAAAAATTGTTTGATGAATAGCCATCAAAGCGAGGCCAACATAAATTACCGATGTTTTAGAATTGTAATGGCAGTAATTCTTGTTTGTGTAACTTGGTTCGCTTGCTTATCTATGTATATCTGTATCAACCATTTGTTCTAAAGGCAAGGCACGGCATTTGTAAAACTACATTGCAGGTACCAAGCAAGTGATGCTTAAATCAGGATATAGCATCATGTAGTGTGATGAGGTTAATTTCACCACTGTTTAAAAATGTATACATACCTGTGTTCTCAACTCCAATACCAACATCTATATGTGACCATTTGGGAAAAAACAGGTTAATACCAAGTTGCTTAAAGAGCTACTTAATTTAAGAAATCATTAACGACGATTTTTAATTATGTTGAGTAAAAGAAATATAACTTGTTTATACCGTTTATTGTTCTTGTATAGTCATATCCTTCATATTCGGGGTGATATTTTATGACCTCATCATAGGGAATATAGATATTATCTGCCACATCCAACCAATCAGAATCGACTTCATCCACCTCCTCGATCTCAGACAGACACGCCGCATAACGAGCAAACTGTATGCTCTGTTGCGCCCCAATGTTGGTGTACACTGAGTTGTTGATGTAGATGGCGTGCTCATCCGGGGGCATAACTCCTGAAAATTTTTGCTTGAAAACTTTAGTTGCAAACATAGGATAAATTGTTATTTTATCAGATTTTCCATAAATTCATTTCAGTTTCTCTATTCATTTATTTGATATTTGATAATTCATAATATGGCATTTCAACTAGCTATTGTCTGTAAAACCCAAACAACGTGTTCTAGCATTTCTGACAGTGCTGTAAGAGTCTCATATGTTATGTGGTATGAAGACAATTTTAAATAAAACATAACAAACAGAAAAGGTAAAAGTGAAGGTGGGTTTATAACACCAGGATAAACACAACTCCATTAATATTTTACAAAGTAGACTACAAACAACACATATGTTCCTGATGGTGTCACAAAGAACTATCCAAAATAACATGTACCATTGATTTCATATGCCCTTTTCTTTGCGTTCCAACTGGGCCTGGTTTTCCAGAACTTAGCCATGTCCCTTATAAAGGTGTAGCCTTTCTGCTCCCTCAGCCAGTCCAGGTCCCGTGTCGCCATGAGGTACTGTCTGGCAGCCAGGGCCACGTCAGCTGTGATATGCTGCTGGTTGTCTCTGCATGCAGGACAGATGTCGGGGGTCTGCTCCACCCCCGTGGCGGCACTCTCCCAGGGGTAGCGCAGTCCCTCGTAACCCCCTGACCGAGCCCGCTCATACGCTGGTTCCAAACCATATATTCTGTTAGGGGGGAAGTTTATGAAAAAACATTGTATGAACATAAAGATGGTTTTATCGGGTTTTATATTCCATTTTCAATATGCACCCATCTCGGAACGTGAGACAGAACTTGGGAGATATATAGATTCTCCAAATAACTTTCACAATGATAATATGCAACTTAAAATAGTGCATGCAGAAATGTAACGTGAACAGTCATGGGAATGGACTAAATCGGGGAAAAAATCAAAATATTCCCTTTTACAGAGAGCATTTATCAAACACCTTCCGAAATTACATTCATATATTACAAACTTCGCATTCATCAACACTAAAAAGAACACTCTTTCCGAGACGACCTAACCTGTAGGATAGCATGGACTTGGCGAGATCTGGGAAGAGCATCAGTATTGGAGGATACATCCATGTCTCCATGTCCCAGAACACGTGACCCTGGTAGTCGGTCCAGTTGGCGCCATTAGCGAGACCCCCCGGACTCAGTCCATAGAACTGTTCGTTGGCCTGGCTCGGATCTGTGGAAGGGAGAGAACTGAGGATGTAGTACAGACTGCTGTATATCAGACGAGATAGTTCCTTGTTCCCGTCCACATCTATCCGTCCTTGCCTCCACTTCTCTGCCCACGCCTTCGCGTGTCTTTCAAAGAGGGTGTCGGGGTCCTCCCTGTCGACGGTCTCAAAGAGTCTCAAGGTTCCAGACTGGAAGACGGTCTCAGCTCGCTCTTGGTCTGAGTCCATGCAGGTGAAGAAGGTCCACGTCTTGCTGTCTGTGTCTGCCGGGAGGGTAACTGTGTCAGGAATGTGAGTCCAGTAGATGAACACCTCACGTAGCTGGTCCAGGTTCGACTCCCGGATCTGAGTCTCCCCGCGTGTCTTGTAGCAGGTTCCGGGGCACCTGCAAAATGTATTGTTAATCATCTGGCTCAAGGATCATGAACATATTCTAGCTAAGCACACTTCTCATACATTAAACATCGTGCTGATAATTAATATGGAATAACTAATTCCTGTAAACCACATTGTCGTATTTTCCGAGTGTTGGTTCAAGGCTAGGCAATACGTTAACTCAACAGGATTCTCATTTTCAGTTTCCTTGCAAGGGTTATATTTAAATGTGAGAGAGCATTTTCTATTTCGGAAATAAAAATTTGTCTGGGACAAAGGGATATGACTGTGAGTGCAAATATGGCAACACTTATGCCTTCATCTGGATAATTAAATTAATTGCGAATGTTTTATGGTCATTGAAAAAAGACAGCTCTTTTATTGACCAGATTTGATTCTACAAACTCACATTTCTACTGACGAGTGTTCAGTGATGGGATCCAGTACAACATCTATTGTACTGTTCATCTCCGACCTCGAGATTGCTACTGTGACGTCATCCACTGCACTTGTACCATCCTTACGTGTTAGGATTACCTCTGTGACCAGCATCTGTGTGTAGTGTTGGTGCGCATACGTCCGCTGTTCCACCGTCACTGACGCCGATTCGATGGTAGTGGTGAACATACCTGGAGGTGGGAAGCAGAATCGTTAACTAGAGTTATAAACCTATCACGAATTCCACCTTTTGTAGCGAAGGTTCCTCTTTTCTTGGAATATCTTATTTGCCTCAATATAACACTAATAGGGGAGGAGACATATCTTTCATAACGCTGGATTTGGAAATTATCAAAAATAGATAATGAAAAATATGTACATTTGACACTACCTTTCGGTCTTCTGTGTACAAGAAGATCTTCACGGTCGTGAAAACCACCTCTTTAGGAGTCATGCAACTTCACTACGCAAGGCAAAATTCGCGCCAGCTTCGATTAATGGTTAATTTTAGCCTTACCACATTTCCCTAAACAATAAATATAATACACTTTAATTTTAGTACCTATCAATCCCATGCTCACCTCGCCACATATCGAGAGAGTGTCTCCGACCAGTCTCCTCGGGAACACTCAGTGTGACGTCATGCTGGCTCTGGATAGCGGCCCGGTGACTCCAACCTACATTTAAAAGTGGAGGAATAGGATAGGTTAATTAATGCTGAAGTTTAATTCTAAATGTAGCAGTAGCAGTGCTAGAAATAGAAATAGTAGTAGTTGTAGAAGTAGTAGTGGTAGTAGTAGTAGTAGTTGTAGTTGTTGTTGTTGTTGTTGTTGTTGTAGCATTGTTTGTTCAGGTAGTAGTAGTAGTAGTAGTAGTAATAGTAGTGGTAGTAATAATAACAGTAGTAGTAGTAGTAGCAGTAGTAGTAGCAGCAGCATCAGTAGTAGCAGTAGTAGTAGTAGCAGTAGTAGCAGTAATGGCAGTAGCAGCAGTACCAGTAGTAGTAGTAGTAGTAGTAGTAGTAGTAGTACCAGTAGTAGTAGTAGTAGTAGTAGTAGTAGTAGTAGTAGTAGTAGTAGTAGCAGCAACAGAAGCTGCTTATACGGAATGTGAGGTATATATCGCAATATGTCTGATATAACTACGAATTGTAGTCAAGTATTATAAAGGAAGACAAAGTTAGAATAAGCTACGTAATGCACTTAACCTTGGGGTCCATTGTAGAGCCCGTTCATGTAGACGATGGGTCCGTACACTACAGTAGCGATGTGACCGTTCCCCACTGAAGCCATGTAACGCAGGTCTAACTGTCCGTCCTTCAGAGGAAGACTGCAAGAGCCATGACAACTTTAATCATATCGACATATTTTTGACGGTTCATAGGAGAAATTTAAATATCAAAAGTTGGGAAAATAATAGATTCAATTTTAATGTGACTCTACAGTATTGTTACCGTATTATTTTAGACATAAGAATTAAGTAATGGTACCGTAGATTATCAAGATGAAGAAATCAATGGAGATCGTTACGTATAATTGGTAGCATGGTGACTTGGTGTGAGAGTTGTGTAAACTGTTAAAAGCAGAACTAACAATATGAAATTTAGAAATAAAATTGGTTGATGTGGAGTTCAACGTCGTTTTCAAGAGTATGACATGGATATATGGCAGCGGTTTAAAATGAGATTAGTCCGAATGGCGAATATGTGTATCCACTAACAACATTCGTTATCCCTAAGCTATCATCTGGTTGTGACGCAAACAAAACAAGCTGCGAATCAGGGTTTCTCGGAAACGATGTTATACAGGAGCGGATCCAGGATTTTTGAAAGGGGGGGGTCCCAAAACAATTTTTCTCCACTCAGTGGGGGGGGGGGGGGGGGGGGGGGGGGGGGGGGGGGGGGGTTAGATGTATATCCCAACTTATACATGGATTTGAAAAGGGGGGGGTCCGGACCCCCGGAACCCCCCCCTTGGATCCGCCACTGTTATATACCAGTATTCATACGTTGCATGTATCTTTTACATATCGCGTGCATCTTGCGCGACATTCGCAGCAGCATAGTGCATGTCATTATTCGTAGGATGAATCGAAATTATTCAAATTACCTAGTTTACTTAGTCGACGTTAATCAGACTGATTGCACCAAACATTTGAAAGCACCAACAAGCAACAGTGTACACACATAAACCTTGGTCTGCATGCACGACAAGGAAGAGTAGTTGAGCATGTTAAGCTGGGTTTTCATTGCGTATTTCTGTTGTACTGAACGTCCTGATTAATGTATATTTTACACATAGCTTACTGGCATATTGCGTTTTGTATTCATCTCGGTTATCAGGTGTTTTGAGAAATAGAATTGCTTCCAGTTTGCCAGGACAATGCAAACTGTACATTATGAGAAGCTTACAATTAACCGCAAGAGTCTTGCACTGCAATTGACGTTCAAATGATATTATAATTGTGTGATATTTGCATTTTTTAAATTAAGCAAACATTTGAATTGCAGTTGTAATATATTGATATTTATTCTGTTCCCACAGAGGTTACTCCCTTCAGATTTCCGATCTGAAGGGAGTAACCTCTGTGGGAACAGAATTATTGATATTTTACTTGCAATAGAAAAAAGGTGAATTTTGCTCTTAGAACCTTTGTCGCGTATTCAAGAAAATCAGCTTTACCTCTAAGTCAAGTGCATCCATGCAAGTGACATGAGCAACTACGCATCATTGAACACCCGTGGACATAAATAACCCGTTTTTCAATGTACATGTACTTTCTTGTAAATATCTAAAACATTCAACTCTACCTGTTTGCGCTCAGGACCCAGGTGTCATCTGTTGCCATAGATACAATAATGTTCACAAGAGACACGAAGACGATGAACGTGCTTATCGAAATCATGTCGGTTAGCTTGGTGTCCGCATTCCAAGAGATGCAGCTAAAATCAAACAAGTGCGTACCTATGACGGCGAAGGTGTTTACAACGTATTATATCGTGTCACTAGATGCAGACTTAGCATATCGTCTTTAAGTTTTATAACACTTTGAGATGTACATGGATATTCTCTTGTTTTTGTTTTGGTTCTTTTAATATCTTAAAATAAATTATGTACTTTTCATTAAGGCATGAGACTTTGGTTACTTACGTGAAAAATTCATGATCAATCAAATATAATATCACTGCAAATGAATCATTGACTTATCAACAACAATTTAAATATATGGTGAAGAATATATTAAATATAGTAAATTTATATAATAAAATATACAAACAAATATAAGTCACGTCACGTATAAGATCATAAAGATGATTATTGCATATGTCATAACGAGAAAGAAGTAATTAAGAATCAACTAATCATTAAACTGTATGATTAAGATAAATCGATTAAATTAATAATTCAATTATTATACCATTATGAACATTTTCGTTTATCTCCGTAACGATTATAATGTTGTTACCATCACATGATAATGAAACAGTATCATTGAGTTTGATATGATATGATATGATATGATATGATATGATATGATATATGATATATGATATAGTATGATACGATGAAACTCCGAGAAAGCTGACAGCATATCTTACCTGTTGTGTCTACGGTTACCAGAGCGTTCAGGTGAAGTTTTGACAGTCCACATCTTTCGGACTACCCCGAAATGGAGAAGGCAAACCAGGGCTTAGGCAAACATCGTGTTAGAGATGAGAAAATGTGTGACACCTACCATGACCTGCTTCAGGTGAGTAGGATAAAATTAGCGTTCTCTGGGGAATTGTTGCTGTTTCAAGTTGACTTTTATGTTAAAAGCAATATTCAATTTAAATTCTTTTTCTTTTCTTGATTATGTTTCCGCGTTTGCTCATTGACATCATACGTGTTACCACATGAGCTACGGAAGCACGATGATAGAATACATAGGTAATGTTAATCTCTTTGTCCACTGCGAGTTCCAACATGGGCAATGGTTGCAACAAACGCTGTGAGACCAACTTCCCCTGAAAGTCATGACTCACGCCAGTCTCCATTGATTCAGGTGCAGCGCATTGCTACGCTGGTACGGAGAAGTTAAGAAATGCAGCAAAGCTTAATTTAAAGGTGCATCCATTGTGTTTCGTAAAATTTGATTTGCCAACACACCATATGTGCTGTTTACAATACAAGCAAATTCACTAAGCTTGCATATTCATCCTCAATCGCCAAATATAACATAACTACTAGTTTCCAATTAAAACTGAGTAACATCATTATGCATTATCAACCCAAATGTTTTATTTTATTATTTTATCTTGTTTAAATAAGATTTTAAAATAACGTTTGGCTCATTGGCGCGCGCCACACGCGGTGCATTGTCCGGTTTTCGATCAGAAATCGACACTTTTACCTTCATATCGTCAATATACTAAGTCGAGTATCATCAAAATGGTAGTTTTCGGTAACAGTTGGTACTTCTCGATAAAGTAAGACCATTTATAACGTTTGGCATATTTGACCCCCAACAACACAATGGATGTACCTTTAAATTCAACAGTGATGGAGACTGGTTCTGTCTTGCGAAGGAAGTTAACGTGAGATCTGCACGGGTAAATTAGGTCGGGCTCATTTTCACAGATTAGTGCAGTTTGTATTGTACATGTAGTTGGATTTTAACAATAATTTGATGTTTTTATTGATACTGTTGAACTCGTTCTAGTCTATTTTCCACTACTCCCCATCTTAAGATCCTTCACCACTGACATTTACCTATTTACGTACAAGCCCACCTTGATAAACATTGTTAAAACAAAGTAGTGTTCTTGTAGGACAATATATAATGAATGCCAACTGCCTCTGTATTGCATTCAAAACGTGTCAGCTGTTCCTTGATGAAGGGTCACGAAGTGATGGGGAAAGCAACAACCAAGAAACGTTGTGCATACATGTATTTTTTAAAACAGTTGTTATCGATAATATTTTTCGTAAATTTGTACACCAACTTATTTATGCCTCTCACGAAGTGTTCAAGTACAATACAGTATATTAATCTAATGAGGTGCAAGCTATACATAAAGGAACTTATCGAGACCGAAGGACATTGGCATTAGTCTTACCTGAACTTATGACACCAGTCTGCAGTCCATGTAGTGGTCAATATAAACTAATGATTATGAATATTTCCTTATACTAAAGTAAGATCGAGGTACTAATGAATGAGCTTATACATGACAAATACATACGACCGTCATTAACTCACCTACCTTCTTAAACATTAATCCCCTTTAACTGGATCCAACGAAACTTTAACATGAACAACTTTACATCCAACACTTTAAACACTGCCAGTTCACATGATAATCAAAATAGCATTGCTGACAAAAAATTTCATTATGACGACGATTTCAGGCCACCTTTTCCTCTCATCACTTTTCTTACATATGTAATTTGCATTAGGTCGTCATAGACTCATGATACATTACGCCACTGTATTGATGCGACGGTAAATATTCCTGTTTGCCTGAAAGTTTACATGTGAAGCTGTATCGACGTGAGTATCTTTCTGGAGCATGCTACGGGTGTTTTCAATCTCGCTTTGATGTGTACATATCTCAGGCTCAAACGTCAAAGATCATTGATCAAAGACATGTTTTGATTCGATAAGAAGGACGATAACCAGTGTTGAACATTCTCCTACTTTTGTGGAAAGCAAGGGTATGGTGTGATGCAACATAGGTAATGTGGCAAGATATGACTGTTACATATATGACTGGAAGAACAATGTGCATCTTTATTTTTCATCGAATGAGTAAAGTAATGAACTTGTTTTACAGTTAGATTCAATACTACAGGTAAAATTACACACCTAACCCAAACAAAATATGCAAAGTTGAAATTCTGTCGTAATGGTAACTATCAACACAGCGACACGTTCACATCTTAAACTTTTCTAGAACCGCTCCTTCCTCCGAATCTCATCAAATCGTACTATGAGGTATCTGTTGAAGACATCGGTGGCGTCATAGAAATTCAGTTTATAGGATTTATCGTCGCGAATCGATCTAACATGTCTTTATAGAATAAGAAAAACAACACTTGCGGTAAGTTAAACGTCTTTTAAATAAACTGAGGTGCAAAAGAAAGTATATCACTCAGTTGTATTTATCATATTATAATTTTCAAAGTCACATATCTCGAGTTTTCGACGTCGTATTCAAAAACTGACTAGTTTGGCAAATTAGTCCAAAACATTTAATCAGTCAAAGAATACCGCTACGCAGTTTTTTTTTTGTTTTTTTTTTTAAATTTTAAATTTTAAATTTTGAAATTCCCCCAAATTAATTTTGACAAAACACAACTGTTCATTAACATATAAGACATACTCTGTTTGAAAATCAATAAATGTACTTCGTCCTGCACACATTTACAACATTTTGAACATGGTAGGGGTCATGTTGGTGTAAATTTCATTTCTTACCCCCGTCTACTTTAAATAAGGATATTTAAGTTAAAAAATAAAACAGTCACTAATTAAGTCATTCAAACTACTGCCGAAAGGTGTTATTGTGTCGTGCCATAATCAAATGCATCTAATTTCTTTAAAATATTGAGTTAATGGAAAACAACTGAGTGATATACTTTCTTTTGCGCCTCAGTTTATTTGGTCTAGTTATCAAATTATTATATATGATGGCCGAGAGGGGACATCGCTCTTTCGCCCTCTGGTATCAACACGACAAAGCGATAAAGCGATATAGTCACACGACAAAGCGATAAGGCTGCACGACAAAGCGATAGAGCAACACGACAAAGCGATAACGCCGCACGACAAAGCGATAACGCCGCACGACAAAGCGATAACGCCGCACGACAAAGCGATAGTGTCGCACGACAAAGCGATAGTGTCGCACGACAAAGCGATAACGCCGCACGACAAAGCGATATAACAACGCGCTAAAGCGAAAGAGCGATAAAGCGAAAGAGCGATAAAGCGAAAGAGCGATAAAGCGAAAGAGCGATAAAGCGAAAGAGCGATAAAGCGAAAGAGCGATAAAGCGATAATAACAGCGCGATAAAGCGAAAGAGCGATAAAGCGAAAGAGCGATAAAGCGAAAGAGCGATAAAGCGAAAGAGCGATAAAGCGAAAGAGCGATAAAGCGATAAAGCGAAAGAGCGATAAAGCGAAAGAGCGATAAAGCGATAAAGCGAAAGAGCGATAAAGCGAAAGAGCGATAAAGCGAAAGAGCGATAAAGCGAAAGAGCGATAAAGCGAAAGAGCGATAGAGCGAAAGAGCGATAGAGCGAAAGAGCGATAGAGCGAAAGAGCGAAAGAGCGAAAGAGCGATATTGACATGTCGACCGTAATCTTTTACATAACAATAGAATACTGGTTTCATTCAATTTCTTTTCATTTCACTTGATATTTGATTCACATAACATAAGAATGATTTTGATAAATGATTCCACTTTAAATCCCCAAAGGTCGCTATTATATAAATATAATTAATACAAGTTTATTTTTTTATTAAGAATTTGAATAAACATATAATGAGATTTCTCTATAAAACAACTTACGGTGAATAATTGAGAAATCCATGACAATTAAAACTATAATAGATTAATTCAAAAAAGTTGACATCGTGTGTGTAAACCTGTACATAGATACTTCCTTAGACATACTTATGTGACTGAATATGATAGATTTAATCGAGCAAAGTAAAGTTTATATAAATCGGCGCACTTTGATTACTTTTGATATATATTCATCAACATAATAAGGATGCAGGTTAGTAGGAAGTCTATGGTATCAACACTTGTATATTATTTAGCCATTCAATAAAAAAATTAAAGGAAAGAATAAAATCATAATAAAAAAAACTTGTTTTACTTGGTTTTAATGTACACATCAAATTGAAGCAGTGTGCGAAGAGTATACTATATAAAAATATCACAGTAGAATATTTGTATGACACGGAAATAGTTCTAAAGGGAGAAAAGACGTTTTGGGAAAATTTACTAATAGTGAACTCAGCGCAATGTCATGAATCATTAGTATGACTATAATAGGATTAACGCCTTCAGTGTATGGAGCTTAGCTTACATTCGGATAAGTTAATGGGACTTACACAATCTTCCCTTTAAGACTTGAATGGTTTTGCTCATATTTATTAAATTTGAAAAGTAATTATTGTAGATTATTATAGATATGTACATCTTATTAGTTTATTAATAATATCACTGTGTAAACGTAGTTTAGCAACAATTTACCACTGATGAAATTAATTAACATATTTTAGCTCTTCAAGCCTAAAGGTTTGGGTGTGAGGGCGAAAGAGGAAGGGAGCTTTACTTGGTTTAGTTTAGTAGTAAATGTATTTTTTCACTGTTTGTCTCATGATTTGAGAATATGCCTTCCCCATTTGCATTCGATAGGATTCACTTACTGTGAGAATGTGTTCAATCATCATTATATGTGTTCCATCTATTGAGTCTGGGAAATTAGTTATTTTCCATTTGCCGTCATAGCCTATTATATATTTCGATATCATCTTGTTTTAACTTTTGAAACCGCAAACCATTATGCATGGCATGGTATGATTTGGTATAATTGTACCCTTCTCAGCACACGGATAGCCAACAGACTTCCAATGGTGAATAATAGGATCTGATTGAGGGAATAATACAAAAGGGGAATAACTAAAAGAATTAACATTAACCTTTCTGCATTTGAGTTTTTACACACTCTGCTAATCACTCACTCGCAAATTTGCTAAAACATACATGTTAAGATATGAGAGCAGCATGAGTAGACCCAGATTGTTAAAATGTGAAACTTTTAATTCTCTGTATCAAATCGTTTTGAAGAAGAAGTCTTTTAAAGATTTTAGGTTGGACCCCCTGTCACATCCATATTTGGTGAGGGGTCAGGACCAAATGAACAAGTAAAATTTTATATGTAAAATCTGAAAATGTCATCTTCCTATGTCAACTGGTTCCGGAGAAGAAGTCGTTTAAAGGTTCTATTAATAATGCCAGCCACGCCAATATTTGATGGGTGGCGAAGTTCAAATGAACAAACTTTGACCCCCTGTGTGCAAGGTACCTCTCCGCAAAATTTCAGCTTTGGGTGTGCTGCGGTTCATGAGGAGGAGTCGAAAATGTGAAAAGTTTATGGTTTGACGACGGATGACGGACGGACGCCGCACAACGGGCTATGTCACTTACAAGAGAGATCTGCAAATATTATCGATAATTGACAACGTTGACCCGGCGTGTTTATACCCGTACACGTAGATCCTCCCATAGACATACTTGTGTCAGCTCTCTTTTACCATTGTTTCATTGAAAGCATATTAATTTTTGATTTCCAATGGCGGCATGGTTCTTTGTCTCTAGTAAATAATTATTTCGCTTAGAAGAAGTTCTTCTAACGTCAGTAAAATAGCAGTTTCGTTTACGACAAAATAGTTTTAAAATTATCCCTGAAGATTTCTGTTGATCCAGATGAATACGTCAAACTTTCTTCTTACTACCGCGTTTAAAAACCAATAAATTCAAAATACACCTATTCCTCCAGTATTCGTCCTTTAAATGATGTTGAAGTTGATCAAGTGTGATTGTTCTCTGTATACAATGTATGTGACTTCTAAATTTATTTTCTTTATTGTAAACGAGGTTGTCGTGAAATGAATTCATTCGTGGTAAACACTTATTATAATTATTATTAAATGAGTTATAAGTTTTATTGCGCAAAGTTCAATGCAGTTTAAATAAAATAACGGTTTATGCAAAAATCAGAATATCTGACTACTCTTAATCGATATATGTTAATCAGAATAAGCAATGTGAAAGTGCAAGTGCGGACACTATTGTATCAACATTGGTATAATATATTTACCCATTCACTATTTTAACAATGTATTATCATCAATATAATATATATTTGTCTTACATGTTTAACTTATGTGAATGAAATTGATTCAGTTTTTGGAGTACAGTCAGGCCTCGATAATCCGAACGCTTCCGTTTTTCATCAAAAACGTTCGGATAGTGAAATTTTTGGACTACTGAAATGAATTAAACAAGATGGAGTTGATAACCTTTGAATCTACAGACAGACGAGAACGTATTTAAAATATTAAATGAATTTGACACGCTGGATATTTATAACTATCGCACAAAATGAGAAATTTAATATATTACAATCACAAAGTACTGACACACAATGTAAAACATTACAATCTATTAAAATCACAAACTACTGACACGCTCAACTACTTATCAAAATTTCGACTTAGTTCCCATAATCTCATTATAGAAACTGGCAGGTATCATAATATAAATTATGTTGATCGTAAATGTCCGATGTGTAAAGATGATATTGAAGATGAATTTCATTTCATATTAAAATGTCCATCATATATCCAATATAGAATAATGTATATCAAACCATATTACTACAAATGTCCATCAGTATTTAAACTTATCGAACTATTAAGTATTAATAGTGTAAAGATATTTTGTAATTTATGTAAATACTTATATAAGGCAAGCTAATTAAGAAACAGTTTAATAAGTACACTCTAATGTAATTAGTTTAACCTCCATCAACTACCTGTTGTCACCATTTGTTACATACACCTGTACCATTCTCCAATACTGTATGTTATTCCAATTATCTGTACAGATAACGGAAATAAACGAATTGAATTGAACTCCCGTGTCAATCCACTGTCATTGAAGTTTACCGATCCAATCAGTGTGATGATCGCTTGTCACCGGATTAATGAAGCAGAAATAGTTGTTATTAACTAATCCGTTACGGCTAATTGGCGTTCGGATTCGGAAACGGATTCAACGGATTAATGAATCAACATTTAATGAGTTTATATAGAGATTAGTTTGGTTACAGCTTGCTACCGTTCGGACACCGCAAGATTCGTATTATTCGTGGCCGGACTATCGCGGTTTGACTGTATATAAAAAGGTATATCATAGTGGCATATTTGTATGACATTGTTTATCGAAATATGCCTTGAAAATGGTTCTTAATGAAAATAAACATGTATTTGCATATGTACTAATAGAGTGTGAGTCACCATAAATTATTAGTGTCATGATAATTATATGTTCGCCTTCAGTTTACGTAGTTTACAATAGGATAAGTAATTGGAGGTTAAGAAATCTTTTCTTAAGCACTTAAATGACTCCATTCTGCTTACATTTATGAAACTGTAAGATTACTTGTTCAAATAATATGTCACTACATGTATGTCGAGACACCCATTTTGTTTCAAGATACTTTATTTGGCTTAAATACGTGCACGTGCTGAATACGATATATGCTGATTTCAGTTCAATTAATTTCACTTAACTTGCAAATCAACCCATATCGCCCAATATATATGATTACTAGTTATACCCCCGCTACGAAGTAGTCGGGGGTATATAGCGCTCAGCGCGTCCGTCCGTCCTTGCGTCCGTCCGGAACACTTTTGGTTCCGCTCATAACTCAAATACTACTTGTTCAATTGTTATGAAACTTTATACATGTACACTTTATGGTCCCTAGTTGTGCCTTTTCTATGTTTCCCTCAGATTCCATGATTATTTTTTCAGATTTTCCACTTTTAAGCGTCTTTGTGTGCGCGTCTATGGTCACACTTTTGGTTCCGCTCATAACTGAAATACTACTTGTTCAATTGTTATGAAACTTTATACATGTACACTTTATGGTCCCTAGATGTGCCTTTTCTATGTTTCATTCAGATTCCATGATTATTTTTTCAGATTTTCCACTTTTAAGCGTCTTTGTGTGCGCGTCTATGCTTACACTTTTGGTTCCGCTCATAACTCAAATACTACTTGTTCAATTGTTATGAAACTTTATACATGTACACTTTATGGTCCCTAGTTGTGCCTTTTCTATGTTTCCCTCAGATTCCATGATTATTTTTTCAGATTTTCCACTTTTAAGCGTCTTTGTGTGCGCGTCTATGGTCACACTTTTGGTTCCGCTCATAACTCAAATACTACTTGTTTCCAAGAAGGTATTAACACCTCATATACATAGCTTCTTTCTTATAAATCTGGTAAATGATTTTGACATGTTCACATTCAAGGGTAAAGGTCAAGGTCATGAGTGCTTTAATTACTACAATAATCCTTGTAAACATGATAACTTCAAACGTTTTTGTGCTGTCAGGCTCTTATTTGGTATATATCAACTATGGAGATAGACCAAGATTTGAAAAAGTTTTCGCTAAAATCTGTCAAAGGTCAAGGTCACAGCAACAGGGGCGGATCCAGGATTTTTGAAAGGGGGGGGTCCCAAAACAATTTTTCTCCACTCAGTGGGGGGGGGGGGGGGGGGGGGGGGGGGGGGGGGGTAGATGTATATCCCAACTTATACATGGATTTGAAAAGGGGGGGGTCCGGACCCCCTGAACCCCCCCCCCCCCTTGGATCCGCCACTGCAGCAAGGTCACAACTTAAGCATGCTATTGTGAATATGCCTTATGTTAACAATGAACACTTTGAGTCATTGCATGATTGTTATACACAATGAAAAGTTATCGTTGATGGTGTGACCTTGAAGGTCTAAGGTCAAGGTCAAGGTCATGAGATATTGGTTCAGGCCATGTTAATCCTTTGATCCAATTTTGAAATCAGAAATAGGTTTTAAGAACACACTTGTGAAAAGTGACCCCAGTGATGATTCAACTTGTTAGAATAACTTGAATAATGAACAAAGTTTGGTCAAAAAAAAATCCCATTTTATTTATGCTGAGGAGAAGGCGGACCAGGGAAAGGCGGGACCCAAAGTTTCGGAGCTGCTCTGCTTTTGCGGTGTCCCGCAAACGCTCTTCTAGTTGTTCAAATGTTACGAAACCACTTTGACTTTTACTTCTAAAACATGCTTATAGGTGTAATACTTACTCTGCTTTAATAGTATATGTTATGGTCTTTTCATACAAAAGTTTAAACATTGATACCCTTTTGCTATTTTCAAACATTTCTCTTTGACCAATGTTAATGTAAAAGCGGGGGTATCATGAGTGAGCTTTGCTCACTAATTCTCTTGTTTCAAATGAAAGTCGAGCAACATCTGAAACCGAAATTTCACGTCGCATTTACATGCACAGATGACTCAGTAAACATTCTCAACCAAACTTTGTCCTATTGTCTGTTGTAAATAAGTTTCCAAAATGACATTTGACTGAATGACGGGCGTCAATCGCGGTGCATTGTCACGTCTTTTAACTTTACATAATTACATTGTTACGTTAATGAACCGATAAGCATTAACATTGTAATTTTCAACAACAGTACATGTACTTCAGGATTCAAATTGCTCGACATGTATTACAGTTTTCTGATAAATTTCCGCATAAATAAAACAGCCATTTCTTTAAACTGTTTTACATATCAAGTAGCATCATTTGCTTCATATATATGTAGACTATTATCGTTCTAAAACTCATTATATATACCATAGAAGGAAGTATTATCTATGCAGTTAATAAATAATGGTAACGAGGAATTTTGTAAAACAGAGAAGGAAAATGTGATTCACAACTGTTATCAACTGGTGGTGTGTAAAACTATTTTTCAATAAACATACGAATCTTAGTATCACTTTGGATAACGGCCGTCTTCTCTTTTGGTTTTCTCAGGTCAAGATGTTAAACCACTCAATCGGACTGCGCACAATGCACATCTTTATAAGGGTTGCAATCCGGCAGAGCCACATGTAAGAAAATAAGGTTACATACAACTTGGCGCTCCCGGTTTTTGTGATCCTATGAATGTGGCTCTCCCGGCAATGGTCGGGAGTGCTGGTCCATGTTACGGTATATAATAAACTATGATGTGTCTTGCAGTCTTTTTACTTTGTTTTATCATATTGTAGGAAGGCACAGGACAGGGGAGTTTCATATTTCATTGATGTTTTCACCCCATAGCAACATATTTTATTTTATGTAATGTACACGTATGTGTGTCATGTTTTATATGTTATTTGGTCAGATGTAATTTTATCGAATACTGAACGTTGCTGAAAATCATCATTTTAATGCTAACCACTTCAGAATAGTGACAGATATACAGTTGAAAAGTCGTGACCTAAAGAAAAACTACTACAACACTTTATTTAAAACTAAACAAACAAGATTAACTCCATATTCACTTTATAATAAGCTCATTATCTATCAATGGGTGGCGCTAATTTGATAAACGGTATCATCCCGAAATCAATCGTGGGCTTCGCGGCAACCAGGAGTTTACACGACGTGTGGCCCTCGCGACATTTTGTAGTTTTCTAGTGTGGCTTTCGCGGCAACGAGGAGTGTACATGTCGTGTGGCCCTCGCGACATTCTGTAGTTGGCTTTCTCGGCAACGGGGAGTATACATGTCGTGTGGCCCTCGCGACATTCTGTAGTTTTCTAGTGTGGCTTTCGCGGCAACGAGGAGTGTACATGTCGTGTGGCCCTCGCGATATTCTGTAGTTTTCTAGTGTGGCTTTCGCGGCAACGAGGAGAGTACATGTCGTGTGGCCCTCGCGCCATTCTGTAGTTTATTAGTGTGGCTTTCGCGGCAACGAGGAATGTACATGTCGTGTGGCCCTCGCGACATTTGTAGTTTTCTAGTGTGGCTTTCTCGGCAACGAGGAGTTTACATGTCGTGTGGCCCTCGCGACATTCTGTAGTTTTCTAGTGTGGCTTTCGCGGCAACGAGGAGAGTACATGTCGTGTGGCCCTCGCGCCATTCTGTAGTTTATTAGTGTGGCTTTCTCGGCAACGAGGAGTTTACATGTCGTGTGGTCCTCGCGACATTTGTAGTTTTCTAGTGTGGTTTTCCCGAGCAGACAACCTTTCGAATAGCCAAACTCAATTCATTAACTTTATGTTAATAATCATAGAAACCATGTCAAGAATGAAAACCAAGATTACACGTACAATGCTAAAATATTGACACTATATTCCGAGATTATATAGACGGTTGAAGTACACTCAACATTTGCATAATTATGAGCATTTATGTAGAGTTTACACCTTGAAAGTCAATGTGTAAGTTTCTTGTGCAAGCTTTACTATGTAGATGAATAGTAATCTCAACAAGGTGACGTACAAACTTGGATATCTACTGAACAGCAAAATAACGCCAGTCCACTAAACAATTTCGTAATTACTGATAACGCTGTAATGAGAAAATTTATAACATCACAGCATTCCAATTTTGATGACATCATAATAATAACGTGTTGAACACATGCAGACGTAACGATAAGTCATTACTTGTATATAACTTCTGGATAACATTATATTGTGCCATAATCATTCTCTGGGAAAATAGCCACATTTCTGTTCAGATGATGAAGGGCAAAATGTGCTTTTAAATGCAATTAGAACATGTGCAAACACTCCCGTGAAGTTGTTTGATGCAAAACCCCTGTCTTTGCTGATGTTGATTTGACGTTATGGCGTCATTTATGAATTTCATTCAGAATGGTTCTATTGGTCTCATTTTGGTAAAACTTCAAGGTATTGTATTCCTTGTCGGTACCAAGGTGTTCCACGAGCACATTTATAGTAATTGCAAACTGTACAGCATGCAGTTAGCCAATATCCCAGTTTCCGACAAAAATCACTTTTATTTTGCAAAGCATTTACTTCTTAAACATTGAGGCAAGAGTCACAATTTTGAGTCTTTTCAAAGAGCAAATCTCGGATTACAGCACGAATAATTTATTTTTTCCCAGGCTCAAGCAGATCATGTTACTATGTCAACATGTGACGTGCAATTTAGGGAACTGATACCATTTGACTTTGCAATGGTAACCAACTATACTCTACAGTATCAATAGCTCCACATGTTCTCTGACATTTACTAATGATATGAAAAACCATAGGTTTAAATGCAAACAGAAACTATAATCAATATATTATAGATACGTAGTATGAAATTTGAATATTTATTTCACATACTTAATTACTTTATAGTGTGTCATGTTCTTAATACAGGTCAATACTGGTATTTTTGGTGATATGGTGATTTAACCATCAAAACTAAGTTACTCACACGAATTAAAATAAAATGGTTTCCGGTATTTAGTTATTCATTACTTGATAACGATATGTGAATCCACTAAATGCTGAAATATATACGCTTTTGGTTGAATAATCTTATATCCAAAAAACTTATTTACAGATAAAATGTAAAAATAATGCATATGGATAAAACATTTACAGATATGTTTTAAAGAGCCATTAAAAATTTATAGGAATATTTACTTTGCCTTCATGCATGCCGACAGACCAGATATTCTGATTTATTCTGAAGTACAAATAATTTCACTTTACTTGCATATTCATTCCCTAACGCCAAATGTATGCTAATCAAATAAAGTCGAGCAACAGCATTTTGTACGTGAAGAAGCCGAATTTATACGTTTCCTATATGTGCACAGTAGTTATATGACCAATTACATATTACCAACCCACATCTGACTGTCTATTAAAGGTAAGTTTCCAAACTTACATTTAACCAATTAACCCGCATCTTTGTCAAGTTTTCAATAATAAATCGTGACTTTCACCTTTATAATATCACTACTAAATGAACTAGCCTTAAATTGATAATGTTCATCAGCAATCAGTACTTTTCGATAAAATAACTTCATTTATTACGTTTGACATAATGTGACTCCAACAACATACTCAATGGGTTTTAAAAGGAACACTCAGTGTTGCATTGTAGTATTTTATCAAGAAGTATTGACTGTTATTGAAAATTAACCCTTAAGCGCCAATCACTAAATGATATTAATAAAGAGAATTATTTTGTTATAATGATTGACGTTCAATGTCCGCAATTATCATTGTGATGAACGTCACACCAAAAATATAATAAAATCCCTTTTCACGACAAGAATAATTGTTGAATTATGATGAAACGGGAAAATTACCCACGCTCGGATAAAACCCAAAGTTCATGGGTATTGAAACACGTTTGACAGAAAAGTTAACAAAAAATAGAAGCTGACTCTTTGGTTGTTCCGTATTAATCAGTTTGCAAATTTATGTGTTTACAAGCACTACCGACAGGGTCAAAATGTCTCATTTTTATCAAGAACATATACTTTTCACTGAGTCAGAATACCCTTTTGTAGTATTTATCCATTTCTCAATGTTTTAAGAAAGACTTTACCCATATATTACATTGAATTCCTGGTTATGAAAAATATATTCAATTGTTTAACTCTTTAGCGAAATAGATGTAAACAACTAGGATGTCCTCAACAGTCAGGAAAATGTATTTTACTACTATGCACTGTATAATGCCATGGGCCTCCTTTCTGATTAAAACTATCTCTTTATGTGAGCAGAATGAAGCCATTCAAGTGTGAAAGAGACGATTTTGTAACCTCAAATACGCATTCGAATGTCGCTGAGCTCCATGCACTGAAGGCGTACAACCTATTACAATCATACTAATGATTCATGGCGATGCGCGGAGTTCGCATTTTCAATAAATTTACCCAAAACGTGCTTTTTCATGAATCATACCCTTTAGAATTATTATGTCGCACATATTAATACACAATGTCACACAAATATTCTACTGTGATATAGCCTAATAGTGTCTTATACGTTATGATGTGCACAATGTAACCCAGTAAACAAATTTATATATTTTATTTTGATAATGATAGATTATTTTATCCTTTCCTTTGATTTGTTAGTGAATGTCTAAATAATATACCAGTGTTGTTACAATATATTTCCAAACTTGTTTCTTACATTATGTTGATGAATATATATCAGAAGTTATCAATTTCAATTCTTTATTTCTGAAGTGTAGGTCATCGGCCCGTAACTACATATCGTATATATGACAAGACATGATGTGTACAGCAACAGTCATTCAATTAACATTTTTGGTACATGGCATGAAAAATAAAGCTTGCTAAATTACATGTTTACAATTCGATATTGACATGAGGATTTTAAATTTAGTTTTATTTGGATTTGTACAAACAGTTTCCGGCAAATGATTCAGGCGGAGCTCTTTAAATTTGGAACACACAAGAAGGAAATGGTTTTCATCCTCAATTATAGTCGTCGTCGCATTGTAAACATAATCTATCATTTCTATCTATATTATAAAACCGACCCGTTTCAATTCTTAGATGAAAAACACGTAAATTGCCCGAATACTCTAAACATTTTAACAACAACCGCATTCAAATATAATTTTTTAGACAGTGAAGCTTTAAAATAAGAGTAAGATATGGAGTTGGTGCCGTTTTGAAGTGAACTATACCAATTCAGTTCATGAATACATTTTAGACGACACAGAAATTTTGAGAAACACGAAGTAGGAAGATAAACAAATTGTTGGTCCCAAACAAAACCAAAGCCCAATTAGCCAATTAGCTAATTAGCCAGTTTGGAGACTGGCGCTAGTTAGGCCTTGCGTGGGAAGATGAAGCCCAAACTGTACAATAAATCTGGAAACTTCGAAGCCCAATTAACTTTATTATTTTCTATACCTTTTAACATCATATATAACATTTTTTGGGATGCCGAGTGTCAGACATATTTAATGATTTTAAGCTATATTTGACAGCTTTTTCAGTAAAAATATAGAGTAAGTAGAAGAAATCAGAGTGCGCCGATTTAAATTTATATAAACTTTGTTTTGCTCAATTAAATCAATAATAACCAGTCACATAAAGTATGTCTAAGAAAGTATTTATGTACAGGTTTACACACACCATGTCAGCGTTTTGAATTAATCTATTAGAGTTGCAGATGTCTGTTTTAATTAGCATGGATTTCTCAATTATTCACCGTAAGTTGTTTTATAGATGTTTATTCAAATTCTTAATACAAAATAAACTTGTATTAATTATATTTATATAATAGCGACCTTTGGGGATTTAAAGTGGAATCATTTATCAAAATCATTCTTATGATATGTGAATCAAATATCAAGTGAAATGAAAAGAAATTGAATGAAACCAGTATTCTATTGTTATGTAAAAGATTAAGGTCGACATGTCAATATCGCTCTTTCGCTCTTTCGCTCTTTCGCTCTTTCGCTCTATCGCTCTTTCGCTCTATCGCTCTTTCGCTTTATCGCTCTTTCGCTTTATCGTTCTTTCGCTTTATCGTTCTTTCGCTTTATCGCTCTTTCGCTTTATCGCTTCATCGCTCTTTCGCTTTATCGCTCTTTCGCTTTATCGCTCTTTCGCTCTATCGCTTTATCGCTCTTTCGCTTTATCGCTCTTTCGCTTTATCGCTTTATCGCTCTTTCGCTTTATCGCTCTTTCGCTTTATCGCTCTTTCGCTTTATCGCTTTATCGCTCTATCGCTTTATCGCTCTTTCGCTCTTTCGCTTTATCGCGCTGTTATTATCGCTTTATCGCTCTTTCGCTTTATCGCTCTTTCGCTTTATCGCTCTTTCGCTTTATCGCTTTATCGCTCTTTCGCTTTGTCGCTCTTTCGCTTTATCGCTCTTTCGCTCTTTCGCTCTTTCGCTCTTTCGCTTTATCGCGCTGTTATTATCGCTTTATCGCTCTTTCGCTTTATCGCTCTTTCGCTTTATCGCGCTGTTATTATCGCTTTATCGCTCTTTCGCTTTATCGCTCTTTCGCTTTATCGCTCTTTCTCTTTATCGCTCTTTCGCTTTATCGCTCTTTCGCTTTATCGCGCTGTTATTATCGCTTTATCGCTCTTTCGCTTTATCGTTCTTTCGCTTTATCGCTCTTTCGCTTTATCGCTCTTTCGCTTTATCGCTCTTTCGCTTTATCGTGCTGTTATTATCGCTTTAGCGCGTTGTTATATCGCTTTGTCGTGCGGCGTTATCGCTTTGTCGTGCGACACTATCGCTTTGTCGTGCGACACTATCGCTTTGTCGTGCGGCGTTATCGCTTTGTCGTGCGGCGTTATCGCTTTGTCGTGTTGCTCTATCGCTTTGTCGTGCAGCCTTATCGCTTTGTCGTGTGACTATATCGCTTTATCGCTTTGTCGTGTTGATACCAGAGGGCGAAAGAGCGATGTCCCCTCTCGGCCATCATAATTATAGGTTAACTACACACTCAGTAGACCAGAGGACAATGTACAAATGTATTTGTGTCTGGCTGTCGATACTTGGAAACTAGCATAGCGTACCGTGCAATAATCGACAAAACGTTCCAACATAGGTTCAACGTTTCTTAACACACGAATATCAATCATATTTGACAATAAGTTTTATTTCTGCAAATGGATCCATACATTATGAAATTGATAAATAAATAGATCAATCTAACACGGCGTCTTCAGTCCGCAATATCATAAGTTCCCTTAAAGATTAACAACAAAAATAACCCCTTGTCAGTTTAATGCTAAAGACTAAACGATGGGATTTCACGCGTATTATTTGCTCACAGTATGATACAATCTCAACAAGAGTGCAACCCCAATATTTAATTTGTGTATGGATTATAAGATGAACATTATACAATCAAATACCTCTTTATCAAATATTAGGGTTCCAGGGAGGAGCTGTTCTGAGCATCAGGGTAGTTTGCCTGTCTTAATGAATGTGTGAGCATCACTATAGCTTCTTCCGAACACGAACTCTGAAGCATCACCGGATGGCAGGCGCATCTCTGGAGGATCATAGCCCCGGATGTAGCGACACCTCCTCACGTCATCCCAAATCTCCTGAATCTCCTCGTCAGTGGAACTCTGCACATGAGAGCCATCAGCTCCCACCATATCAACCCCCGTGAACTCGAAAGTAGGGAAGACTTGGGGAACCTCGATGTGCCCTTCACTTGAGGACGCGTGTGCACTCTCGGAACGTTTGAAAGACTTTGGTCTTTGATCTTTGCGTTTTTTTGCAACGACCTGACCAAATTTTCCTCCTTCGACTTTAAGATCATTGAACCCTGGTAACCTCGACTTGGAGGTTTTAGCACGTCTATCGACGTGGTATTTCACAGTGGCTTCCCGGGGTGACTTTTGTACCGAAGATCTAACCCGTCGATCTCCAACCACTATATTGGTGGCTTCCCGGGGTGACTTCTGTACCGAAGATCTAACCCGTCGATCTCCAACCACTATATTGGTGGCTTCCCGGGGTGACTTCTGTACCGAAGATCTAACTCGTCGCTCTTCAACCACCAAATTCTTGTCAGCCTCCTTGAATGATCTCGGTTTAGACGTTTTAGCCCTATTCTCCTGCGGAGTGGGTATCCTGTACCCCTCAACACTACCCCTTCGCATCATAACCTCATATGGATGGATCGGCATCAGATAGTAGCGAGAGTCAGGGCGTTTCTCTTCCAAACCGTTCATCTGAGCGAAAGAGCTTGGTGTGTCCAGTTGACGATCCGACTCCTCCTCGGCTTCCCGTGGCTCGGGGGAGACCTCACGGTCCCTGTCTGTTTTCTTGTAAGGTCCCTCCTTCACGCCTGTTATCTTATCCATCATCTTTCTGATGTCTTCCACGTCTATCCCCATCATGACGACTGGTTCAGATTGACGTCTGCTCTGCATCCGTGTATTTGTGTGCATCGTGTTGGGCTGAACTCCACCGCTCCGAGTACGAGGCTGACTGGAGCCATCATGGGCAGACTTTTGTGACTTCGCGGGTTGTCGAAGACTTACACCTGTATATATATAGGAAGTACTTAGTTATGCGTTCTGGGGGATATTTACAGGTGATTAACACAACTTTTGCTGTGTTTAAAGCCTTCTCTATTAGGAAGTAATTATGAATTATAGTTCGACGTATATGAATTTGAAAATGTGAAAGGTACAAGAAACGTATATATATACGTACTGTAAATCATGCAATTAATGCGAGTGCGAGCGTCAAGCCTAAAATACGTCCTGAAATTAATGAGAGCCCCGAATCTATTTTCTTTATAGAAAAATGCAAAACATTGACACTGACTATAAGTATTTCCTGTTGACGTACAGTCTCTACAATACGTAAGACAAGTCCACAAATGTCCAAATTTATAATAACCATATTGAATCCGTGAATAGATGCCTACCTGCCGATTTACACGCATGCTTCCGACCCTCTTCTTGCAGTTTGTACATGATTTTACTTCGTCTTATATGTATTCCGTCAGTGTGTGTGGAAAACCATTCTTGAGTACGTCGCCCGATCTTGTGACAATGTTTTCATACCCAAGACGATTATACCGCTCGACTACCCTGATAAGTGGATTACCGTTTAGTTCGTAAAAAAAGTAACCGGTTATCGAACATGAACGTTATTCTTGGTTTAATCACATCGACACCATGAAAAGGCATCCGAATTATTTGGTATTTTTTTGTTATAACCATTGAAAGAGTTAAACAATAGAACATGTTATGGTTGAAAATTTTTACTTCTTATCCTATAGGAACGATGTGTTGAGTCTCAACCTTGAAGTACATTACAAACAACGGACACAAGACAGGCGTTGTTTTGGGATTGTTCTGAACAATTAATATAAACGAGCGAGGTATTATTACACACGGAATGATAACTTCTACAATTATTTATGATACACATTGGTAAAGGTACGTTTACACACGGGATTTTATTTCTAGTTTATTTGCTTGTTGAGATGGAGTACATGAATAGCTAATTTGTTTGTTCCATCCACCCGCATCCTAAGATCGGTGAGCCAAATACTAGGACTACGGTAGAGAAATTCTGGCTATTCTTCAACTAACACAATGTAAGGGGTAAATAGGCTAAACCGTTATTATGTACCGTGCATTAAGCACACTGTTAGTTTGCTCTCCAGTGAAATCAGGAGGAAGGGCTTAGTGAATGTTACGATGAATAATCCGTTATTCTGAACACAACATTTGCACAACATCTGATATTAGCAGTCTCTCTGAGGACAATCATACACAACTTAAAGTGGTTGTTTTATTTTGGTGAGGCATACGTTTATGCATTAGGGACTTATATCACTTGTCCCCGTACTGTATGAACATTTCTCTGAATAATACTTGTTGCTTTAACCTCATTATTGACCTTCGAACTTGTTATTAGTGAACACATAACTTTTCCGCAAAAGTGATGACGTAAAGCACCTGGATTTCCCTCAAGTGACACGCAATGAACACGGCAAAATGCAGCTCGTGCTGATTTTGCCAGACAGATAAAGTACGTTATAAGGAAATATCAATGATAAATGCGTCTGTCGTAAGTATCTAGGTATCGGCGGAACAGTTACAAGATTCTCAATATCGTGCTATGACGGTTTCAAAAAAATAGAGCCATGGGCTCTGTAGCTCATCAGAGTTTATTTTGTTTGATGATGAAGACAGAAATATGTTGTCTCAATATAATGCACAATCCCTAACTCTGACAAATCTTAGTCTTGAAATTGAGAGAGAGCACTCAGCAAGGTCAACACACATGAGATTATGCAATATTCTGACCCCTTGGCTCTGGTTACAAGCCAGCTGTGTGTTTTGTGTTTTACCGCCAAATTATGTAATAGACTCTTGCTTGCACTAAACACTGGCAGCACTGATCTAACTGTATAAGGCTTAAAGAGAAAGGCAATGTGATGAATCTCATGGTACATAGTACAATTTAGAATTACCTTGGCTAAACAATCTCTGCACAATTTTATCTGTTCTAAGCCTTGTCATCCAAACATCTAAACATTCTGAACGCAATATTCCTTCTAGTTTGTTCTGGATGAAAACAGGATTTTAGGTTATGTTATGTTATTTGGGGCCACAGCGTCACCAAATCTACAATTTAGAATCTCCATTGGCTAAAGACTATTTACACAACATGACAGCCTTCTAGGTCTTTTCGTTCTGGAGAAGAAGATGAAAATAATCTTATCTTATCATTTCATCACCAGTCATATGTTCAAAATTCATTTTCAAAGGTTTTTAAGGCTGTGGCCCATATTTGGGGTCACAGGGTCACCAAATTTACAAGTTAGAATCCCCATTGGCTAAAGAGTTTGCATACAATATTACAGCCTTTTAGGTCTTTTTGATCCGGAGAAAAGGATGAAAACAGGATTTAAGGTAATGGCCTGTGAGGCCCTTATTTGGGGCCATAGGGTCACCAAATCTCCAATTTAGAATCTCCATTGGCTAAAGACTATTTACACAACATGACAGTCTTCTCGGTCTTTTCATTCTGGAGAAGAAGATGAAAATAATCTTATCTTATTATTTCATCACCAGTCATATGCAGTTCACATATCTCATGTAAAATAAAAGAATTCTTAACTCCTCTTCAATTTAGTCCTTTATGACTTGTCACAATTTTCAGTTCGTGGGCTATTCAATAGTTCTTATTTCACATTGATTACATCAATTTGACAAACATGTCCACAATGTAGATTGTTATCTCAAGTCGACATATATTTCAAATAATTGTGATTGAAGTGTCATAAAATATCAGTTCAAAATTCATTTTCAAAGGTTTTTAAGGCTGTGGCCCATATTTGGGGTCACCAAATTTACAAGTAAGAATCCCCATTGGCTAAATAGTTTGCATACAATATAACAGCCTTTTAGGTCTTTTTGATCCGGAGAAAAAGATGAAAACAGGATTTTAGGTAATGGCCTGTGAGGCCCTTATTTGGGGTCACAGGGTCACCAAATCTACAATAATAGGATCCCCATTGGCCAAGGAGTCTGTACATATAATTTCAGCTCTCTGGAATCATTATATCTGGAGAAGAAGATGAAAATAGCTTTTTAGGTTATGACCCCTGGGGCCCTTATTTGGGGTCACCGGGTCACCAAATCTACAATTTAGAATCCCATTGGCCAAGGAGTCTGTACATAAAATTTCAGCTCTCTAGAGATATTGGTTCTGGAGAAGAAGTCGAAAAAGTGAAAAGTTTACGGACGGACGGACAGATGGATGGACGGACGCCATCCCATGCCATAAGCCCATCGAGCCTTTCAGGCCTGATGAGCTAATAACAGTCTGTTCTATACTTGGCAAAGGATTAACTGGCAAACTCCTTTGATAATAATGTTATAAAACTGGCAATATATAGCACTCATATTTTCGGATACCTTAGACTATTTCAGTAGCATATATATGAGGATGTTTTGCAGTATTTTTACACAAAGGAGTTATTCATCAATCTAACTAGGGGCAGTATACAGTTAGATGACATTACGTATTCTTCATAACAATTTATTTGGCCGCCATTGTTGCCGAAAGACCACATGTGCCTATTTCACTTCAAATAATGTCACTTGACTTGCACATTTATACCTATAATAGGCTACTTTGTCCAAAGCAATACAACTTCCAAACGCAAGGCATAACTCTTACCAGTTTGCATTACTGGCTGATTTAAGCCTTGCAGTAAATACCTCTCTTTGCCGTGCCAATATAGTGAATCGCTGTACTAGAAATGCATAATGGGCCCGGATTTCCAAGCACAGAGATCTTAAGGAAATACTGCAAGACGTAAATCAGGCAGTAATGGGGACTGGCAAGAGTTATGCCTTGCATTGGGAAGTTGAAAGAAATAGAGCAACAGCCGTTTACATATGCAGAAACCGAAATTACAATTATGCACAGAAGTTACAGGACTAGTTAAACGGTACCAACCCACAGGTTTCTTTTTGTCTGTTCCAGGCAAGTTTCCAAAATTATGTTTGACCAATTATACAATATTAGGACAGTATACGGTCTTGTTTTCGATCATAAATCGCGACTTTAACCTTTATATTGTCACAATACTGAATGAACTGGCATTAAAATGGTAATTTTAACAAAATTCATTACTTCTCGATAAAATAACACCATTTATAACGCTTGACATGAGATTAAAAAAACATACCTGGTGACTTTGATTCTGCTGAAGAAAATTTGAAGATTTGCAATATTTGCAATCAATTCGGTAGCTCGCTTTGCTTTCCAAAAAGTCTTTGACTCTTGTTTTCAAATATTCTCCCTCAGATTGAGGCACATTAAAAATGTGTATGTTATTTTTCCAGGAATATTTCATTTTGTTCATTCTTGTCCTTGGATGGCTTGAAATGCGAACTTTTTCTCTGTTACGATATTTAGGGCAGCAGGCCATGGTCTTGTCAATACACTTGGTCAGTCTTTAAGTATCCAGCTAAATATTGTACACTAGTAGCCCTTTACTTTTGCATTTAACTCTCGTGATGATGCAGTGTATAATGAATGGAAGTATATATACTCTTAGACATGGTTTGTTTAGATGTGTCCTTCTTGTGAAACAAATAAAGACAAACACAAGTAAACAGGCAAATAAATTTTACTAGAGCATGGGAGTCGGAGAGTGGGCTGACAATACTGAGTCAACGCAATACAACATGAAATAGATAACCCAGACTCAACTGTTGAATAGCTGGACCAGGCTGTCTGTCCTCACTCACTCACCAGGACACACACTACTCATTGTGCCCAGGAACACGCATTTAGGGTGTTCTGATGCAAATTACTCGCTGATGCCCGAGAGTATCACTTGTTGGTGGCTCTGGAGCAAATGTTTACTATGGCTTTGATTGCACACAGCTTCTTGATGAATTCTACCTACTTGACAACACTAATTCGACAGATAGTCCTGTTTAGCCTGTTTAGCTCTTTAACTTTATCACACTTGCTAAGCTCTACACCTTGTTTGCAAATGGTCATAATGCTCAAATCAGTCACTGATAAATGTCTTTCTTCAGATTAATGGAAAATGATATTTATCAGATGACCTTCAACTTCAGAAGAGAGAAACATCAATGGCACCTCTTATTCACACAGGGATCTTTGCCAACTGTATCCATATCAACATATACACAACACATATGCAGCACCGCTCATTCCCATCTTCAGAAAAGCAGTTACAAAAGCTAAGAAATATATAGCACTTTTTCATTTTGGCACATGTATATATACCTATATATAAATATACACCTTGTATGTATGTGTGGAGACACTGATTGTCTACTTGAAGTATGACACATGCTAAGTCTTACAACAGCAAATGAGTGAAGAGAAGTAGAGTGAAAGGTCCTAACCATCTCTACACCACATGCTCCCACACCCTCAACATTGCCCAGAAACCTTCCACAACTCCACTAAAGCATTATAAGAACCTAAAACATTCCTCCCAATGAGGGCAGAGGTGTACCACAACATCATCATGTCTATGCATAGGTGAATATAAGAAACAGTTCTAAACCACCGGTAACAGTAAAGGAACAAAGTAAAACTCACACTACACTACAGACAGTATTAAAGCTATTCAGAAGCTGTGTGCAACCTTCAAGTAACCGGTTTCTCTTAGCAGAATCATCATATTCATACGGATACAAACCTCTATTTTTTTCCCAAAAAAATCTAAAATTAACACATACCCTTCTGAATTAATTACTGCAAATAAAGACTGAGTGGCCAATTTACAGGAATCACAACTCAATAACAAAAGGAATTATCCGGGACTGACCACCAGTTGAAGATCGACTATCACAGAATATTCCGGGGTTCAGCAGATGCCAAAGGTTTAATGGTGTTGATATTGGAGGCCTATGACACTATAGTTTGTCCAAGTTTTGCTGGTGCTGGTATCCCTGGTGAGTGAGGAGAGGCTCCTGATTCAGGATATAGTTACATCACAATGCAGTCACACAATGCTAGGATAAGAAAACATATCAAAAGTATGGAGGTTGTCACTGACAATAGGACACAAGTAATGGACCACTGGCAATCATCACACAGGTTGAAGGGATGCGGAGAGGAGGAGGAGGAGGAAGAGGAGGAAGAGGTTAGTTTCTATGTACAGAGGAAGGACAGGGAGACTATCTGTACATGAGATCTCTGGCTATAATACAGCACCCTTGGGTGTGTGCTTGATGAGTCTTTATTTCCTTTCCCTTCCACAACTCTGTAGTTTCATTGCTACAGCTCCCTAGAGAACTGTAAAACTTACTCTTTAGACACATTCCGTTCTCAAAAGTAGTAGAGTATGCTTCTCTATTCTACAAAAGAGTAAACTCCCTGATACATATCTTATCTTCTCTCAAGTTATCCCTCAAAATATATAAAGGAGTCCTATTCTTGCGTATACTGCTAACAAGCATCAAGTTCACACCCAAGAAACGTATTAAAGCTACATTTCAACACGTTTTCCTCATAACAGTTTTACCATTGATAACAATCAGATTAAAACAGTTGTATCAACCAATCTGTAATAGAGGTGATTTCACTCTCATACCTCCATTTGATAATAGCTATTCATAACTACGGCATATATGGCAGCAGACAGCAACTGTTGCTTATTATATGTGTTTCATTACATTAGAACAGGCGAGAAGGAGATTACTTGAAAGATATGTATTCTTAGTGTAAGTTTGAAATGGATCAGACTGGTTAAATATTGTTTCAGAAATCACTCTTTCATCAGATATCACAAAACGAACAGTTTCTCCTTCTAGGCATTTATGGATAGTCTGCCCATTACAATGTTAATCTTTACTTTATAAAGTGCAAAGTTATCCTTTCAAACTTTTTAATTCATATATTAGCTAAAATTCATCAAACTGACAGAATAAATATTCTTTGGATACAAAGCTATGTAAAATGCCAATTTGCAAGAGACTTGGCGGCAACAACATGATGGATGTTTAATTTAATCTTTGAATTAGCCTTAGAGGTTTGGCAAATGTGGGGATGGGTCTCTTGTAAAGCATTTTGAGTTGGGTCTGATGTCTTAGAGAGATCCTTCACTGTGAACATTGACAAATCAACAGATCACACAGCAACATAGCTTCAGATCTTTTGGACAGAAATTACTGCCACATGATAACTGACATATCTACTTCAATTACAAGTTTTTTCTAATTATTTTTTCTCAACTATAGACAGGACTTACTCCTCTTCATTTCGAAAATTATTCTAATTCACTTAAAATATGTCACAGGTAACAAATGACTTCAATATAATAACAGTCTCAACAAATATATATCTTTATCACGTGTCAGCATACCATCCCAATTTCAGCGATATCAGTCCTGAGTTCTACATGTCATAGCCACTGAAAAGCGAGAGCGCCAAAATAATCAAAAAAGTTGTATTTCTATTACACATATACCAAATCAATTGACAGGATATTGTATAAATGCAATGTCAGTTTTTTAAAATACTTTCTAACTTTACTAAATGTAAAAATATTGCTGAATTTGGGATGATGGAAATAGTGATAAAATATTCTTATAATGAATAAAACAATCTGTTTGTCTTTCTTAACAGGTGAATAAACAGTTGATCTTCTACACTTTGTACTCACTTTTTTTCTTTCATGCAGTGACAAGCACCACAAATTTCCTTCATAAACTATGAAGATAAAATAATATTTAAAAGAAAGATAAACTTCTAACACACAAAATAATTGTTTGTGCTGGTTTGACAACTTTTTTTGGTATTTTCGAGGAGATAAAATATAGAAACAAAACAAGATTTAAACCAAAAATGTCAATATCAAGTTGTCATATTGAATGATAAGCAGTCTGACATTTCATTGAAACAATGACAGCGAGAAACATAAGTGTAAATGGCAGAAACAATGCTGGAAAATATTGCACCAAGGTAGTTACTTCAGAATTAAGTGTGCAGACAAGTACGGAGAGATCAATCTAGCTTCATCATACAGACTACATCTAACTCATGTCTCCACAGCGGACAGAACAAGAATAATAAATAATTGTTAAAACAAATAAAGGTATACATGCGATGTACCATACGTAAAGACTAGTTCATGGATATGATTAACAGAAGCTTAAAGTAACAGTTGTCTCCCTTGACCAGCGGTCAGGTTTTGTTAACATTTTTATTATTTGGTTTAAGAATGGCACCATGGGCTAGAATTTAAAAGTTGGTTATTCAGGACATTAAGGAACTTGTCCATTAATATTATTATTGAAATAGCAATGTTTTGCCGAAACTTTGACAGTTTGCTGGTTGTAGGTATTTGGTAAATGAGGAATGAAATCCAGAACTATGATCCAGCCCCAGACTGAGGCACACAATACAAATACACAGGACTGTGTAAGATACTCTGATACAGACAAGCAATAAGTTGTTAACAATTTGGAGGAATATGTGTGTACTAGCTGTATGAGTGCAAAGAACATGTTGACTATAGTCGGTGTATTCAACAACAGAGTGCGCACCGCTCACAACAGAACAGACAACAGTCTTTGTCAATAACTGATACATGTACACGTAAAAACACAACACAAAGTGCGGAGTCAGTGTCTTTTTAACCCTTTACCCACTGAACTAATTCATACAATTTCAAATGGCTGAACTCCACTTATTCACAAGGGAATCATCTGAGTTTGACCAGGGTTAGAGACTTACACTAGTAGGTGAAGGGTTAAACATAAATGGAAGTGAGGAATTCTCATCGTCAAAAATAAAACATTTCAAATAAGAGATCAAAGTTCACATAAACCCTAATTCCTTCAATTTTATCATGGAATTCATTGGAAATTAATCAAACACTTTGGTTTTCATTGGAACTAAAATTGGTCATTAACTCTAAAATAGTTCATCTGACCTTCATATCTTACACAGTCCGTTTGTTTGAAGTTGTTTCTCAACTACAATATTAATTATTGGTGCATATGTATGTTGGTGCAAGTTTCACTGGGAAATTTTCACAACAGACTACAGGAATGACTTAGTGCTATATTAATATATTATGTCATAAACAACTGTACCAGGGTTTAACTACTACAATGCACATTCAACATATGTGCAGCAGGTACAGCAAGCTGTAACTTGAGGGCATAACGGACACATCCATCATCCGTCCTCATCTTTGTAACCATGCAATGCAATGTAATCCACGAGTCAGACACACACACGGCTGATTAGTACTTGAAATACGAAAGCATAACACATTGGCTTCATACTTCTTTCCAATAAGTTGTCAGAAAATTCCTTGTATCTGTTGATTTCGGGATAAAACAATTAAAAATTCCTATAAAAATAGCAGTAACTTTTGTACATCATCCAATTATTCGATCTGACGTAATGTCTCGTACATGTTGACCTTCAGAACAACCTTGACCACCAGACAGCTGCACAAACCAACGCCTGACTGATACCCACGGCTCTCACGTGAAGTTAATACGAGGCGGCATCTCACTCAATAGTTCCTCTATTGCTAGGTCAAGACATTAGTTAACACATTGATATGGTAGATTTGGTGTTGTTCCCAGTTGACGGCGGTGGAGACGACTACTGATGTGTGTTGATGCTGACTGATGCGTATGTTGGCGGCCGGATGTGCAGACAGTGGATTGAAGTGGAACTAGTGATAGGCACCCTGTGACAACAACGATAACGACGACATTGCTCTATCAGATCTCAAGTTGATGAGTGAGCACTTCCTGCTCACCAGTACAAAGTCACTCTCTGTTGGAAACACAAGGGGAAAGAAAATAGATAATTCATACAACGTAATACTGTATAAATAGTTTTTGTACAGAAATTATTTTCCAAACTCTAATGTGATTATCTATGCATGAGCATGACTATGCTTAGTAAATCTGTTTTAATACACCATTAATATGTTGCAAAAATGTTATCACTGTAATGATATGACTAAGATATCCTCAAATTTGACATCAAACTTATCAAAATGCATATTCCCAATATTAAACTGAGAACATGAATCTAAAGAAAATGAACTTTTACAATCAAAGTACAGAGTGGAAATTCAACTCAAAGCAAACCGCAGAATTGAACTGATTAGCTGAAAATACACATCCTTGCATAATTAGGGATAAACTTATACATACAAACTTTTTTGACAAGGACGAGTGAGATTGAATTTAAGTTGCACTGACCTTGGTTTGTTGGGTTGTTGGGGAGTGGGGGGCTGCTGGTTGGTGGCTCTTGGACCAAAATGTAAAGGCTGTAGCTGAGGTCGGTATGATGTCCCTAGCATCCTCATGTCACCTTGCAACACAGCAACGTTAACAATCATTAGAAATATTCAACAGAACTTCAAAATAATCCATGACCAAAAAAAACACCAAACAATCATGGAATTTGTAACGATCCTAACACTTCTCGATATGATAGGCAGCAGCATCAGCATATTTTTGAGTTTATGCTCATTTAAGTGATTTATTTTAGAAAAGTTTATATTGAAAGTTGAAAAAAATGCATTTTGTGACAACACTCAATTCCTACTGAAAAATGTTGAGGTAAATACATATGACACAAGAATTATATTGGTTTACTTGTCAGACAAGTGTTTCACAATAAATGGATACTGCATGGTCAATAGTCTCCTTGAATCGCAAACATATCCCATGAAATGCTTGATTAATGAATTACAAGAGTTTATCAAATGTATGTAAATGCAATACTTTAAGATCTTAAACCTTACATCCAAGGGTGCTCATGCAAAGAACCAAATCAACTATCTCTTCAAAGAACATACAGACGACAAATAGATCACAATCTGTACTGGAATCAGAAATAAATTGATCATGTTGGTGAACACAAATAAAGAGAAACTGATGTGAGCACATTTCCATTGTTTTCTGTCCTACCTGTTTGTATCTGTTGTCCTCGGACTGCAGGAGCTGACGTGGCCATGTGACCAGCATATTGACCCATGTTTGTTGGTAACACCGTTGGAGAGGGACCCACGTCCTTCCCATCCCCTCCCATATTCTGCTTTTGAAAGCAAGTGTTAATAGAATATCCCTTGAACCCCATTGCATGCTGCCCAATAGTGCCTGCTTGAGGTGGGAGGCTCCCCGTGGGGATGCCTACTTGCATACTTGGTCTGATGATGGAGAACTGTTGCTGTGGTGACGGTCCTTGGGAGGCGTGAGGCTGGACACCAGGAATTTGCACTACCTGGTTGACAGGCCTGATGGCTGCTGCTGCCTGCTGGTGTAGCTGAGTGTACATGGGGTATGTAGGCGTGGTGGGACCCCCGCCTGAACCACTCCCTTGTTGTTGAAAGTTCACAGGTTGGGCCATGTTTATTGCTATGCTAGGGTTGTGTACGTTGTTTCCTTGACTAGGTGGTGTAGTGGGTCTAATGGCGGAGCCTGTCGGCCCAGCAAAACTGTAGCCTAGCTGAGGGTTGGTTGAAGATACACTATAGAACACAGGGGACTGAGCCTGCTGCCCATAACTACTCTGCTGTTGCTGCTGCTGCTGTTGTTGTTGCTGGCTATAATGGTTGTATTGTATAGAGTATGTGGGCACACTACTGTCTTGGTGGGGGCCGGTGTAGAGGCCAGTCTGTGACACATTACTAGAGCCAGTCATGTCAGCACTCTGAGAAGCACTAGGCTGCAGCACAACATTAGGATAGTTTGTTGCAGGGTAGCCCTGCATACAGGGCTGGGAGTACTGTCCTATATGAGGCACATTGCCAGAATGTTGTTGGGGCTGAGCTCCCTCCACCGACCCCTGACTCTGTACTTGATACGGCATTTGATACGTGTAGCGTACTGGTTGGCCAGTCACACCCTGTGGCCCAGCAGGGAAATAAGTTTGCTGTCAACAAATATCACAGTATTGGGTATTATTTATGTAATGGAAACACTCAGGATTTATAACAATGATGCAAATAATTGAACCCTACTCAAAATTACTAAACAAAGGAATTAAAATGTATCAAGTAACAGAATCAAAATTAATCAGAGCCTGCTTATTTTATGCAAGCTTATTTTTGAGATAAGTACAAAAGCTTTTGTGCAATACAACATAAAAGATATCTGCATTTTTCTCATTGCCCAAAGTAGAGTAATGATAAGATAAATGATGCACTTGACAACTTATTTCAATCATGTTGTTTCACTCATCGGTTATGGTGAACGCCCTCTTTCTCTCTGATGTTCAATTGTTTTATGATGTCACCCACAAGAAAAGATGGAATGCCAGACATTAAAGACTGACCATTGTGACATGACTGTGGTGTTCATTCAACCAGATGTCTGTGAAATATGGTTCTGTGAAACACTGCTCTGCACGGGTGTGTAGGCATTACCTGTAGGTATGGTTGCTGAGTTGGGTACGGTTGTTGGGCGCTCATCATGATGTGAGAGCCCTGGGACTGCGCAACAGGTCCGCCTGCCTGATGCTGTTGTTGGGCGTCCATTATGTCTGCTTGGGGTGATATGGAGAAGTTGGATAACCGACTAGCTACATCTAATTCCTGAAAACAGATGTGACATTGAACTACATATATTTTAATGTAGCAGTTAGATTACTAGGAATTTATACAATACTTTCTTGTGATATTGCAAAAACATGTATAAATTTCATTTAATTTCCTTAAGACAGCAGTAACGTACAAACATTTAACTTACTTCTTTTTTAAGAGGCATTTAGAAGTTATAAAGTGATATAGGACAGTAGGTTCTAGGTTATAAATATTTCGATCAAAATAATCTATTGAAATTATTTTCCTTCATAAACACTACAGTATTGAAATTCTTATAACAAGCAGAAATATATCAACAATTTTGATCGTGTACATATTGTTGAACTAAATTGGTTTAATGAAGCAATGTCGATGCAATCAACAGTTTTTAACTAAGACAAGAATAAGTTGTATCCGTTACAATGAACTATTATCGTCACAAGAAGTTCAGTATCACAAGAAAGATTCTGTGTATACATACACTAGAATATTGTGCTTGTAGACTATTTGGGAATGATGATGATGAGGATGTTGATTGATGTACAGGTAATCCAGCGTTCAGAAGCCACGGAGGCGGCTGTGCAGGATCGTAGCGATATATTGACCCGTCTGGATTCATGTGCGGTTGCACTGGAAACAGAAAAATAACCAAACAATTGGCTAATTTTTCATATTGTTAACTATCTTCTTTCAGCTTGTCTTTCATGCTTGTAGAAAACCACACATTTGTAAACTGTTACCGGCAACAAGTTTTGGGGGTTGCTCTCTTTGCAAAAACAACAAAAATCATGCAGTATAACAGATGGAAATATCTGTGATTTGAACAAATTTGAGACAATGAATTTAGTCATCCGTAGATTGCACTCCAGATTATACTTGCATGCTCCACACACAACGTAATGACTTTCTCAATCTTGGTGAAGATTATAGTATGTTCGAAGCATTAGTTAATGGCAAGTATCCATTGGCGAGCACTGAAAAAGCATTGTGCTGCTCAAAAATTTTTCAAACAAAATGCAATAAAACAATAAGATGTGGTTAAGTGCTACACAATATATAAGGGACACAAAAAGTGTACATGTAAATGAGAAATTCATAAGCTATCATCAAATCGATTTCTCAGTATAACCTCCAACAATGACAATTAATGAACAGCTAAACAACAGTCATAATGTAGTGAACTTTATATATAAAACATTGTTATATGGACATCCTATTTTGAATTAATTGAAATCCTACAGACTTATTGTGTAGATGATAAGTCTAGTGTGCACTGTTAACTTACCAAACAAGGAAAAGATTGCACTCATTGAGATACAAGCTCCTGTTCGTTTCTTTTCTCAATTTAAATGCTTGTTCTCGTCTTGATTTTCAATTAATTTTTATTGCAGCTAAGATCTATAAATCTTCTTCTATGGCTTGATAGAGCTGTGCTATTTCAATCGCGGATATGGAGTTTGTAATAGGATTTTTGATTGAACTATCAGTTAATTATCAGTTTATTCATATCAATTATGTGATGGTAGAGAAAGATAATGAACTGCAGCCAAGAAGGGGACAGAGACTTGTCACTTAACTAGCACAGTGTTCACCTTGTTGAAAGTGCACACTAAAATAAATGAATCATGAAATTACCAACAAGGATTGTTAGATTGTTGTAAGATTTCACAAGACACAATCCCATTGCTGGTTTACAACAATGTTATGACAACATACTATTCTCAACATAAAGGTAAAGGACATCACAATGCTCAATATTTAAGTACCATTCTGGTATGAACTATTTAATACAACATTGAAAATTGGGATGGTCCTTCCTTCATGTTGTTGAATATACTTCTGAACAGAACTGACGTTGAAAGGACAAATCACTTGAGCAAGTTCTCATTGAAAGAACGTACAGTGCCCAAAATCATTGAGGATAAAAATAATTTGAGTGCTAAAAGACAATGATATAAGTTTATATCTACAATAAGGAACAAAGCGTTTAAATATCCCGATACCTGAAGCTTATTGTAAACCAAAAAGAAATGTGCATAGATACACTAGAAAGAACCAATGACGACTACTACCTAGAGTGATTGCATGAAGGGAGGTGATAGGTTACATATCTGTAATCAGAGACGCAGCAAACAGAGGAGGAGGACACCCACAAAGATTAAACAGTTTGGATAGTGGTGATCTACAAGAACTCAAAAGAGAATGAAAGCAATATAGTAACGAGTAGAAATGGGAGTCATGCGTGTTAAAGAGACAAATCCCACCCACATGTTTGTGGATTGACTATCATACTTCCAGGCGGGATGTTGGTGGGATCCATTGCTACCAGGAAGGCATACTGAGAATTCTGGCCTGCACCACCACCTACCAAAACAGGAAAAACACAAGTTTGGGGCCGAAAATATTGTTGTTGCCTTTCAATGTAACTTGTTTTAAGTATTCTTCGTAGGATTGATGACAAACTTGTTGACACAAAACACACCCGGTATTTAATATCCAAGTTTTGTTCTCACAAAATATACTGATTTTTTTGTTGAGATGAGAACTGAAAGTTGGGTTAGTACACAGATGAATACAAAGAAACGTGTAAGTTAAGAAGAGATTTTTTCCAAATAAAGGTTTTGCACCATGTCAGCTTCGGACAACAAATAAGGTTCAACCAAAGTTTACTCATTTCAATAGAAATACGAAAACTTTGCATGATGTGGATGGATACCCAAGGTCTTTATAGATATGAACAATCTTAATTATAGAATACCCCCTAGTGTGCCTGGCTGTTGAAGGAAGTTATGTTTGACGCTAGTTGTGTGTGTACCTGCGGTGAGAGCTTGAGGTGAGGGTACTGGACCAGTAGAACTGCTTCGAGAGAGGGGCGACTGATCCGAGTGGCTGCCGGGCGGTGAGGTCGGCACAGGGTATGGTCGCCCCGGACCACAGTCAAAACTCCCTGATGCGCCACTGCTTACTGAATCTGGAGCACAAAATCTCATATATTCTTATTGTTCATAAATTTGTGACTTGAGCTGTTGGGTACATTTCCTTCATATCAGTATGTATACATGAACGTCAAAAACAATTTGATCAGTCATAGGGATTCACTACAACTACCTCATTTGGCACAAACTGGTCCCTATCATTTAAACTTTCCGATAATAAAACTTTGTATCAACAGAGCCATACACCTGGGACCTTAAAGGAGTAAATATCATTTATTTCCAAGAGACCATTAGTATACATATACAGCTAGCTATTCAGATTGTTCGTTCAGGAACTAAATATCAAGCATAATCTGGTTACTGTTGCTAGGAAGTGTTCAAGCCTTGGCAAGACAATCAGGATAGTTTAAAGTTCAACTTCAAAACAATTGCTTCTGATTGTTTCAATGACCCTGTCTGCAAATAGACAAAGGGAGGTGATCATTTTTGATTAAATTGCCCCTTGAATATGTTTAACTGTAAAGATTCCTTTCTAGTTCACAAGGTTGACCCATGACATGCATAACAAGTATTCCAATGAACAAATACAGGAGGGGGGCTTTGTCTTCAATTGCAGTTCCATTTTCACCGTTTCCATTATTGGTCATAAACCTGTCCCTAAGCATCAGCTAAGAGTTAGTCTGATTGTAAGGCTATGATCGGTTGGTGGAGCAGCACCCTGGCTGTTTGGTGTCCACTTATTCAGCTCACCTGCTTTGTTGAGGCTGGCGGATCCCTGGTACTTGATGCCGTGCTGTCCTGGCATTCCCCCGTAGCTGTGGGCTTTCTGGATGCTCAGTCGTGAATGTTTACCCGTGTTTTCACTTGACCCATACCCACTGGAGTCTGTGCTAGGCTGGCGAGATCCAAGATCTTCTTTGCTGCTCACAAGGCTGGATTTACCCGATCGACTATTACTAGAAACAATGTGACAGCAACCTCAACAAGGCAGCCTCTAAGCTAGTTCCATACAGAAAAAGCAAGGAAAGGCATAGATGGAACGTTTAGAATTATTTAATTTAGTACGATTAAAGGCTTAATTTCATTGTCAATTTATTAACAGATCGTTAACATTAAATAATTGGATGTGACATACCTTACTAAAGTAGGACATGGAAAATCATCAGGAGTTCCCTGAAAATGGAGGAGAAGATGAGAAATGAAGAATAGAAATGATACTTATCTCGTGGTAGGTAAAAAAGAACGACGTTAACCTCCCTTCTTACAAAGGAATTGATATGAAATGTCAATGTTGTTGACACTACTCAGTAAGATGGTAGGGTAGTGGGCACACTACATGCTTAGATTTCACTTTTAAGTGACAACATGAAGAGAACATTTACCATTTCTGCTTGATAAAAATTTTGGTTACATGATATTCAGAGTATTAGTATAGAAGTAGTTACCCATGAAATTTCTCTCTCTTTTTTTTTTATTAAATTCTAAAATGCCAACAAAAACATAAATTGTAAAATGACTATGGACTTACGATAGCATGTCATGAACTAGGGGTGCAACGATACAGGAGAGCCACGATACGATACATATCTCGATACTTTGGCTACGATACGATACGTATCTCGATACAGCCTTAAAAACTACTAAACTAGTAAACTTGGACATATAAGCAATTAAAGCAAATAAAACTAACATCTACGCCCAATGTTCTTCTGAATAAATGAAAACAAAGCTTTTCTTAATGTCTTTATTTCTTCAAAGACTCAACAAATAGAAATCTCAATTCAAAGTCACTAAGGGAATCAAATCGATACAATTGGCCGAAGTTACTAAACACGCTGTGCTGTAATTTCTTTTGATAACTTTGACTTAATAAATTCAACGTTTAATTGATATTATTTAGAAACTTTGAATGTAGCCATTTGTCAATTGTTGATAGTGTGTATTAATTTTCTAACATAATTCCCAAACACGATGTTGAGATTGTTGACATTTCCGTCCGAAACGGTGTTAGCATTTCATAGCCGCCTGTGAAAATCAATCTAACATTTCTTTATTTTTCGGGGTTTGTTTTCAAGAGTTCTTTTTTTTTATGAATATGTTTTAATATCTACGATCTATGTATCTTTGAAATACTGTTGTGTTAACTTTTTATTGCAAATAACCTTTGAATTTCTAAATCAACCTCCACTAAACCTATCCTAAATTCATCAGTAAATCCTAAATTCATCGATTTTCAACTTTTTTGTATCGTGTATCGTATCGTTTTGGAAGTACCGAGATGCATCAGAACATCGTTTCACCCTTATCATGAACACTCACGTGTATGTTATTATTTTGTGGCAGAAAGCTCTAACTTACATCTCCTTTTTGGAATATTCTTGCTTTGGCCTCTTCGTAGCTCTTTTGTCTTTCCTCCAGGGACTTGGCTCGGTTGTTTCCGAACAAATTCCTTTCTAAACCTCTACTCTGTAAACAAACACACAGATAGCATTTAGTATCTATCCATGACAAACATTTAATTTATATTTTCTGCAATTACATTTTCCCACCTAAATAATTGGGAGAAATTCCTGATTATGACCAGCATATATTTCTGACAGAACTACATTTCTTTTCTTAAATTAACAAACAGAGCTTATTGAATATTAACTAAATTTGTGAGGTAATGTGAGTTGGGGTTTAACGCCGCATTCAAGAGTATTTCACTTATATCGCGGCTGCAAGTATTATGGCAGGGAGAAAACCTGCAACACCATGGGGCTATATATTGCGGTGAAACCTGCGAGCATTGGCTGGAACGCTGAAATTCAGTGTAGCATTGCACCCAAACCTTACTGTGTGTAGAACAGTTCTCTACTGCAGACAAAGTTGCTGTGGCAAGATTCGAACCACGGACCTCTTGATCCGAAGCCGAACGCGCTAACCACTGCGTCTCCCGCCCCCAACTAAATTTATTATGAGCTTTCTCATTAAAAGGGACAACACATGTAAAGTGTACCTCTTTTTCTTCTAAACTTGGTATTTTCCTCGGTAGAATTCTCTTCCTAGTAGCGAGATCCCCACCTTTCTGTACATGATCTTCAAAGCTGAAGTCAGGTCTGAAACAGAAACATACTGACTTTTAGAGTCGCATTTTACTATTTCTTATCCATCAAAATCATTTTCAATTTAATCGTATTCATTCTTATTATCATAGCCTTTTGAAATTCCAATTAAGTTGAAGATATTTCTACTTTATAATTATGGACTGATGACAGGGTCAATACTTGCTAGCTAGGTGATTAATAAAAAACAACATTGAATCAGGACCAGTCTATTATTGCTTATCATGTAATATGGAGGGTTAGCAAGTAAACATTAAGTTATCCAAAATAGTAGTCAAGGGCTATAACTCTGTGGAAAAATTCATGGTAGTAAATTAAGTTATGGTAATAAACAAAAGGTTACTTACATGCGTGTGATTTTGGTTTTGCTAACTATAACAGCTTTGCCACTCTGGTCAACATTGTGGTCCAAGCCGAAAAATGCCGCAATTCGATGAACCAGCATACGATCATAAGACGACATTTCAGCAAACTGGAGAAATTGATGTCTGCAGAAGATAACAAAATGAGTTAAGTCGAGGTGATTTGTGGTTAAACTCCTGTTTCAAGGGTATTTTATTTACATCAAGCAGCTGACATATTATTCAAGGTGAATTAACTTTCATTACTTGGAAACAAAAACCAAATTGGACTCATCAAAGTACTAACTTTTCAGATTAGTGCATTTGTGACAGTACCGGCACGTATATAGTCCAGGTAGCCAAATGAACAGACAGGAAAGATCATGCTATCTTTAAAGGGGATGTAGCATATTTTTTGCAAATTCTATTTTTCAAAATTCAAATTTCAAAATGATAGTTTATGTCACTTATATTTACTTTAGGGGGTAAAACATATTATTACACAAACCAATTATCCGTAAAATTGCATGGCGACCATTTTAATGTGAACACATTTTATTATTTCAAATTACACAAACGATTCCCATGGCTTTATTGAACCATGTACACTCTTTGTTTTAACTTGATTTTCCGAAGAGAGGGAGTTTTAAATTTGTTATTGTTTTAATTGTCTTTTTTTTATCAAATTAAGATTTCATAGATTTGCATTTGACATCACAAGCTATACTATCATGAGGAAAAGAGATGCTCATTGATAAAACATCTGATTATGTCTGCTTCATTTATTCAAAATATCAGATAAATGCCATTCTTTGTTTCCAATCGAAGTTCAAATCAGTAGTGACCTCTCACAACACAAGCTGTTACAAATCAATGTTCATAACAAGTTTAATTGATAATTCTTGTAATTTTCACTCAAAACATAGAATCTATAGAAACTCAAGTTCATGTATCATATGGTAGAAAAACATTGGATTATTTAACAGAGAACAAAAAAAAAAGAAATCTTTAAAAGGTTTGCCAGCTAATCAATTTATTAAAGTAATAAATAACAATTGTGTTACATGACATACATTAAATTAGGTCAATTCAAGGAAGATTTGTTTCAATGGGACAATGTACTCATGTCATTCTAGTTGCCATGGTAACTTCCTCATGGCAACACAAATCTCTCTGGAATGCAGCAAGTTTACATTACTCCAATTTTGTTTAATTTACCTCACAGCAGAATCTTACCATTTAAATATTCTTTGTAATCAAACCAAATTGAAGTTAACTATATCCAACAGAGAAAAAAGATCATTTGCTAGGAATTTCATCATTAAAATACTACAGTGAGTGGCTGTAACATCCAGATAAACTAGCACTTTTTAAATCTACTTCATACATCAAAAGACCCAGCATGCTTCCGGACTCGATATGTAACTTCCTAATATAATGATAAATACCTACCGTTGGAAACTTTCTCTAAGAAAAAGATTTGTTGGGGAAAGATGGACATATCAAGATCAACGTAAAGTTTTAATACTTACTTTGGTTCTTTGATGAATTTCTTGAGATCTCTAGCTAACTGCATTATCATTTTCCTATCTTTGACAGATTTATTTAACGTCTTCTTTATAAACTCCTCCAGGTCTATCCCTGTTGAATCTTTGTACTGTGTATCAAAACTGGACTCTGAAAGAAAAATATACAGATCTCTTAATCTTCCTATTGTTTCTCATCCTTACACATTATAGTCAAGGGGTCAACGTCAAATGACAAATCAACATGATCCATAACTCTACAATACACAAGTCAACTAGACGAAAAGACCATGGCGACTGAGAGAGCAAGTCTAATATAAGGTCTTTGAAGGCATTTAGAAGTGGTATACATAAGAACAGGAAGATTTTCTGGATAACAACTTCTTTAATGTGAAAATACACCAAGAAGAAGGAGTGAGAATAAACTCCGAAACGTTGTGTATTTTCACATTAAAGAAGTTGTTATCCAGAAAATCTTCCTGTTCTTATCTCTTATATCAGCAATGATTGAAATAACCAGCACTGGCCATTATGGTGAAGTACTAGTCCAAACCCATTCAAACAGGTCAAACATATAAACAATACCATATCATCACATTTTGTGCTCACATTAAAAAAATTCATTATTAGAAATCTGTCAAACAGTATCATTAGATGCATGTTTAAAAATAAACTTTTACCCAGCACAAATATTAAACCATGAAAACCTGAGGGAAAGGTGGGAGTCATTTGAAAATACCAAGGTTATTTCTATAAATAAAGGGACAGTAACCTTGGAAGCATCTTATTTTGCCAACTGCTATGATTGACTGACTGTATGAGAGAGAAGTTACACACCTCTAGACAGACTCGATGAGGTGCCAGCCTCAGAACTCTGAGATCCACACTTCTCTAGCCGCTGTCGACTACTCCTTAGCTGTAAATATAAGTGCAGCATGTTATTATCCACACATTTTCACATCTCGAACATTAATTTCCTAGCCTTAAAAAGTTTTTTCAATGTGAGTAAGTCATGGACTTACAGCTGCTTTCTTCACAAAGTCCAAAAGCCTGATCTGGAACTTCTGCTACTTTGATAATAAAATGTTTTAAAGAAGGTCAGTCAGCAACTATTTGATGATTTTTGGGGGCAAGTCAAAGAAATGATTGGCAAGTCAGTGACCTCAGATTTTTAAACCCCTGGCACCACACAGAAAAAATGGCTTATGACCATCTTAGCACTTTTGGTTGACAAATCTTAGACCAGATTAGCACCTGGTTAATGCTCAACAATCAGAATCCTTGTGTGTAATCAAATTGACTCAATATAAACAATGTTTAATTAACATCACCTGCCAATGGTAGACAAAATGAAGGAGATCAATATTGATGGTATATAAATTGGAGAGACGTTTTAGGAGTAGGAAGAACATACCCCTGTCTCCTTCCCATCTGTGTCTACATCTGAGTAGGTGACAGTGATGATTTCCGGGGGTGGGGACATGTCTTCATCACACAGAGCCTCGCCTCGTTGCAACTTCATCTTACTCTGTAACATACATGTCAACACAATATTTACTCTTCTGTGTATAAAACAAGAAATATACTTTTAAACATCAATCATCATCCATCTAAATGGTTCAAGTTGGTGACAAACGTGGAGAAGTGAGATGATATCAGTTTTAAGTTAAAACTTTTAACACACTGACTGAGTATTTCACTTTTATTACATGCTAAGCTAAGTTTTCTCAGTTTGAGAAAAGTGCTCTCACCACTGTAGTTAGATATCACTTTCTCATCATTGTGAAGATATCACAGAGGAGATATTGTCACATGGCCATTGGTGCTGTATGATATCACTTCTCATAACGTCATGTCAACGCCAGTGACAGTGCATCAATGGTATGTCACAAGTGAGTGAGTGAGTGAGTTATTGTTTAACGCCGCTTCGGCAGTATTGCAGCCATTAGCGGCTGTCACAAGTGAAGCAGTTTTGGTCTTTTGGACATTAAACACTATAATTGACCACAGAAGCAATGATAAACAGAATATTTTATCTTCAGTGTAATATCGCTTTATCTTTCATCTCATTATTGGGTCAAGTCTATTATTTCACTCCAAAACCTGCAAAATCATTTTTGAATTGAGGGAAGTCTGCGTACAATGGTTCAAATAACAACATTTATTGAGGTGAAACCTGTGACCATCAACTGAAAGGTAGGTTGTAAGCGGGGTGTTGGATACAAGACTGAAGCAGCTACCTGGGAATTGGTTCTGACTGGGATGTTTTCTGTCTTCACTACGGTGGCAGTAGCCCCATCTTGTGTCCGCGAGTCTTCTTCAGCTGTCTCGGAGTCGGGTGAGCCAGTGGCTGACTGGGCCACAGGTGTCTCATTACCTGCAAGAGCATTTATAATAACTCAAGAAACATTTCCCAGTTATAGATGTTGCTAATCAAACAAAACGAGTGATAGTACTAGTTGTCATTTCAATGTTGTTTTATGGGACCCTTTGGAGTGTTTTTAAGCCTTTCTGGATGCTGTTCCACAACCAAATCCTGACGATATGGTGTTAACCCTTTACCTGCTAATGCAGCAATAGTAGTCCATGTGTGTCTATATACTATCGCAGTTCCTGAGCTACTCTCTATATTTAAAAGTTATGTACTCTTGGAAATCAACCACTCAGAAAGGTGCAAGAAATGACACTAATTTATGTAACAGATAAAGAGTTAAAACAATGCTGTTATGCTGATCGAAGTCCTAAGATTGGTAAGTAGAGGAACACCTTGGTGTTTAGTTACTTGTACAGTTAAAAGAGTTTTCAATTTCAACATTTCAACAGAATTAACCTTTAGCTTGTCAACTGGAAACAACATCGATTTGTAAAACAAATCTTTGAAAAGACTGAATGTTGCAATTCATACAAAAGTAAATACAGATGTTGAACAAATGGAAGAAAATCAATGAATCAAGCTGTTCAAATATCAGCAACGCCACATTCATCATATCTAGTTTGCCTTGATCTTCACTATGTGTGTAAATCAGGAAGTAGATTTTGACAGGATTTTCTTAACACTATCCATGTATAGTGCATCTAACATTCACTGAACAGGAAGTCGAAGCAGCAAACTGTGAATCAACTTACAAATATCAAATTCCTATCTAAAGTCTGTATATGAATAAAACACATTGCAATAAGTTACTGAATAATTATCTGTTGACTTGCTAGAACCAAAGAATTTGTCTATTTAGTAAGGTTTGCAGGTGCGAGTAGTTACGCAAGATTAATGATTGCTGACAGGAAGCAACTTGGAGAGAGAAGCGTCATTAGCTAATTCAACAGCTAGGAGTTAAAACTATCTGACTAGTCTGATTAAGATCGACCTTGTTCGAAGGAATAAAATGTGCAAAATAATGCATCTACAGGGATACAAACAGGTTCTGTAGATTCCTCGCCACAAGGTTCCGAACCGTTTAGCGCAGCCAAAGTCCAGTCAAATAGCTGACCAATCACAACATGGTTTTTAAACGGTCGTTGTTTTGAAAGCATTCGGAACAGACGAAAGGATAGCTGTTTGGAGTTATCTGCCCCTAGCTTCTCGCACCGAAAGCTTTTGTTGGATGTCTTGTGATTGGTTAACTGGATTGCGTCAGAACATGAGAGTCTACAGGCTGTTATCAGACGGTTTTGCGAGGGAACCTCTGAACAATATGAGTTTATATCCCGGTAGATGCACTATTTTGCAGTCGATTTTGAGACTGATCTCTGTCCACCGTAGTATAACTTTTATCTCTATATATACCGGTATACTGATGTGAGGATTGTATTACCTGGTGTGATGGTAGTATCTGACTTGTCGGAGTTGGGACTGCCATTGGTTGTGACTTCCCCGTCCCCTTCGTCTACCTCCTCTATCTCCGTCTGTTTGATCAGTTGTTTCCCTGGCCGGCGGTCGGACTCTGCCATGGTCATCTAGGGCCACTGAAACAGTCAGTACACGTATTACATATGTCAAAACATAGTGCTTAATCAAGGCATTGATATTTTATTCAGAGGTCAAAACACAAAAGTATCAATGCTTCTTTGCAAATGTTGATATTCAGTTTTGAGAATTTCAGCTTTCATTTTTAATCAGAACTTTTTTAATAACTGTCTCAACAAGAGAATTAGTGAGCACAGCTCACTCATGATACCCCCACTTTTAACATTGGTCAAAGAGAAATGTTTGAAAATAGCAAAAGGGCATCAATCTTTAAACTTTTGTATGAACAGACCATTATATATAAGTATTATTAAAGCAGAGTAAGTATTACACTTGTAAGCATGTTTTAGAAGTAAAAGTCGAAAAATTTGAAAAATGGCATTAAATATGCAAATGAGGGTATGAAACATACAAATATGCAAATGAGGGTATGGAATATAAAAATGACATATGTACACATCAGTGGTTTCATAACGTTTGAACAATTAGTGTCTGAGTTATGAATGGAACAAAAAGTGTGAATGGCGAAGATGAAAAACGGAGAAAATTTGCATAAATTATGCAAATGAGTGTATGAAACATACAAAAGGCAGATGTACACATCATGGTGATTGTACATATCAAGTTTCGTAACATTTGAACAACTGGTTTCAGAGTTATGAGTGGAACTAAAATGTGAATGGTTAAGTCGAAAACGAAGAAAATTTGCATGAATTAATCAAATGAGGGTATGAAACATACAAAAGGCAGATGTACACATCCTGATGATTACATGTATCAAGTTACAAGACATTTGAACATTTAGTATTTGAGTTATAAGTGGAACACAAACTGTGAATGGCAAAGTCGAAAAACGGAGAAAATTTGCATAAATTATGCAAATGAGGGTATGGAACATACAAAAGGCAGATGTACACATGGTGATTGTACATATCAAGTTTCGTAAAATTTGAGCAACTGGTTTCAGAATTATGAGCGGAACAAAAACCAGACGGACGCACGGACGCACGGACGCGCTGACCGCTATATACCCCCAGACTACTTTGTAGCGGGGGTATAATAACCTTTTATATTCACATTTATTGTTAATATTTTTTTTTAATATTATGATATTTCAGGTATGATGACATTCTGCTTCGACAGTGGTTGATTGTTCTTCGATTATCACACTCAATACCCTGCTCCATCAGTGCAGGGATTCAGATTGGCGTCGGTCATCGGTCATAGTCCGATTCATTTCATAAATGACCGATAGATATTATGCTAGCTAGGTCAAAGGACCGATACATTTCATGGTACATCTGTCAACTGAAATCGCCTTTCAACTGTCACTAACTTATTCATTTACGTATCTAAATATATATTTAAATGTCAATTGCCAAAATTGCCGATAAAACAATAACAGACCATCAAAATTCTCGGAAACGCTAACCAAAAAGAAAGGGAGGCTACTCTTGTTCTCCCTCTAAACTAGGCGCTGTCTAATGTGTTTATCATATAGCGCAAACGTGCACTTATCTGTAACCAGTTATCGGCATTTGTTTACAAATGACAGGCTCTTCAGCCGGTTTTCTCGCGGTCTGTGTTTATTTATTTTGACATCTGTTTAAACTTATTTTAGTGTTGATAACCAGAGAAATAATTATTAAAACATATAAAGATGGAAAGTGTCAGTGAATATTTTGACAAAAGTCATTGAGGGACATTTGATCGGACCATGTGCTTATATTCTGAATATTGAAGACGTAATGTAATTTTTTCTATTTCTATTTAGAACAACAAATTCAGGACAGGAACATTGTTGTGTTAATTAATCACAATTAAAAATCAGAAGGAGAAGAAGTTTTCTTTTTTGAAAGTAAAAATATATCAACTTAAATTGAGTGAACTAATATTCAAGATTGAAATAGCCAGTCTAATAATGTTTATATAATTAATTAATTTGATTATTAATTGTACTCATAATAATTTTTATGTTTTTTTATTCCATTTTGAAGTGACTGAAACAGAAAATTTATTCATTCAATATTAGAAGTATATTGAAAATTATGTACAAAGCACATGATTTGATTTTAGATGGTAGTATAAATAAATATATTGAACATACAGTATAATTTGGTACATCACCAGGCCCCCCTAAGTAATTGAAGGAAATGCATCAATTTTGAAGAAAATCCATCCAGATTTGAAAGAAATGCGTCCATTATGGAAGACAATGCTTCTTTTCTCGAAACAATCGCAGCAATATCGGTGAATTCACGGTAATCACAGAAACAATCATTCCGATTTTGGAAGGAAGAGCGTCTCTATCGGAAACGACTTCGTCCTTTTCCGTGAATTCTCGGTCGATGTCGGAAATGCACACATAGAAAAATGGCGTCCGAAGAAGGTTCTCCTGTTTTGGTGAGTAATGTTTTTACTGTTTACAGTCCGTACTTTACATGAATCGAAGTTAAAATACTTTTGTTGAATGCGTCTATGTATAAGGAATCGACAAGACTATAGTTTATTGTCATGAAAATGACTAGTTACGGTGCTTATGTTGAAACAGTTCACGATTCGCCGATTGTTTACATCGAAGACGGGTGAAGCCGTACCACTAAATGTCTGCTAAAGGGTTAAAATTATTCCGGATTTAACTAGAATATAATTATCAAAATATAAATATAAACAAATATAAAATGGATAAAGAATGGTTTAGTTAAGTACATTTGGTTATAATAATTATTTTGTTAGGATAACAAAAAAAGAAAAGTGTTTTTTACAAGTCACTCAGTGAAAACGCGAAATAAATAACCCAATAAGCAATCCCATTGACATGGACTCGCATATAAGGTGACGAAATTAAATGAATAAATGAAAATTACTTAATATGAAAGAACCCTGAAACCTCTGATACGTTTCCGAGATCACCTATGCTTCTGTTAGTGGCACGGCTTCACCTGTCTCCGATGTAAACAATCGGCGAATCGTGAACTGTTTCAACATAAGCACCGTAACTAGTCATTTTCATGACAATAAACTATAGTCTTGTCGATTCCTTATACATAGACGCATTCAACAAAAGTATTTTAACTTCGATTCATGTAAAGTACGGACTGTAAACAGTAAAAACATTACTCACCGAAACAGGAGAACCTTCTTCGGACGCCATTTTTTGAGGTGTGCATTTCCGGCATCGACCGAGAATTCACGGAAAAGGACGAAGTCGTTTCCGATAGAGACGCTCTTCCTTCCAAAATCGGAATGATTGTTTCAGTAATTACCGTGGATTCACCGATATTGCTGCGTTTGTTTCGAGAAAAGAAGCATTTTCTTCCGTAATGGGCGCTTTTCTTTCAAGTTTGGATGGATTTTCTTCAAAATTGACGCATTTCCTTCAATTACTTAGGGGGGCCTGATCACTACATGTATTAAATGAAAGTGAATAAAATTAAGTTTTGGAATGAACAGTTTCCTTTCTGGTAAAAGACAATAAACTGATGCTGTATTGTATTTGTTCCCATCTTCAGCTGGACCTATACTTTTTCAAAATGACCTGTAACTTTAGTCATCTTCAGGACATTTGACCTGTTATCAAAATTTCCATCAAAATCACTGCAGTGTATTCGTATAGATCTGCTACCCAATGAACATACCCTGATTCCATGCACCAAATAACTTTTATTTTACTATAGATTGGTTACTCATGGCTATATATAAATATATATATATAAACGTCGTGATTTTGAACGCTGATGATTGCTCATCCGTCCTCTAATCAAGGTACTGCCTATATTGCTTGAATATAAGTTCTTTCATTGGCTGGATATTTATAGCCACACAACAGTTATCGGGCTCAAGGAATCAGGATATTGCAGTAGTTTAGCGGATACAAATACACTGAAGGAGCAGGATGGAATGTTGAATAAATAGTATTCACTATGTGTCACAGTGTAATTTAATTCAATGATACATCAATGTATGAAGCTGTGTATATATAAAATATGAAAAGAATCCAGTCAATAGTACTTGAGTTATCCCATATCATGTGTACTGATGTACGTATGTATGCTGCCAAATATCATATCACACGCCTCACTCGTGACAGGGGGTAACAAACTATATGTACTGGTAATATTGCTATAAATACTACTCGTAAACAACATATATAAGACTCAATATCTATTTCATACTTGCTACATGAACACTCCCTGTAAATAAAGTCAGTTTTTTATTATCATGTTGATAATCACTCCGAAACAAAACCAATAACCATTACAATCAAAGTATAAAAATAAAGCAGAATCCTGATGTGTAAGTATAAGAAACTTCTACTGATCCCTATTAGAGTCTGTAACCAGAGAACATAAAGCACTAGACAAGCCTTTTGACATCACTGTACTGGCCACCATCTTAACCTGTCAGTACTCAGAGGATGACAACAAAGACACCTATATCTAATTTTAGGTTAATGACAAGATTCACCTCTGGTGTGAAGGTTTACTATTTTGAAAATGCTGGACAAAAGAATTAAAGGAGAGAGTATTTAGAGCAAAACATATTATTTTACAATTTTTTCAAAATAACAAATCATTTGGACTATTAAATGTCATATACAAAATATCACAAATTCAATCATCACAAACAATCAAACAATATTGAAATTACTATTCACTAAGAGTCAAGACAATTTGTATCACCTGTTAATTATCAAGCAGCAGATAAATGCGCCTGAATTCTTCAAAGGGGAAATCACATTCTATGAGACTCACTTGACACAGTTCTTTGTTTGAATAGTCATCACAGACATTTTTTACAACCAAGAATGCAGATTGTCAGATAACAAATCCTAGAGATAAAATGTTGAAGATATCCAGGAGCATACTTAGCACTTGTTTTATTGGTTAATAAGCGTCCCATTGACTCTAGTGTATGTTGATGGCAATTCCAAGTAGAAGCAAGGCAGGGAAAAGCAAGCAGGTAGCGAGAACTGACTATCTGCATCCCAGTCAGAGAGTCAGCCATCTAGACTGTCTACCAGACCTCAACAGCTCAACCCATCACAGGGTAGCATACAGCAATAATGGATCAAGGTAAAATCTATAAAGCATTTCAATGTGGTGAAATTTTGTTAGTTTCTTGACACAGGTCGTTAACATTGCATGACATGTCCCACATAAATTTTCAGTTTGTTTGCGAAAGATGAATGTAAACAAAAGGGAAGCCCTTATCGAACAGCCTGAATGCAGCACTGTATGAGGATGACAAGCACCTGCATCTAACACAACTTTCAGCGTGACCTACTTTTTCCTTCCTAGTAGACATTTTTCTGGGTCACTAATGCAGTGTCTAAAAGTTACATCAGTAGCTGAATGAGCACTCAGGCAAAATTCTAAACCAGGAAACCAAGTTGCCAAAGTTTGTTTCCACTGTGGCCTTCTACCGAGACAAACACGCTGGTTTGGTAATTGAGTGTTTATGATTCAATCAGCAAGTAAATTAGCAGCCTGAGCACTCAAGTCATCGTCTTAACAAGAGGAACATCTTTTAAAAGTGTAACTGTGACCTACATGTTTTCCTTCCTGCTAGATAAACATTCTTGATTACTATAAACTCAACATTTACTATTTAACTAGAAATACATGAGCAGAAAACAGTAAACGTGACAAGGGAAGTGCCATATCTTTCCAAATTACATTTTGACATCACTGTTTTATATTGAAATTGTTGCATTGGTGTTGTGAAGCCAAGTTGTTCCTTGACGTACTGACGAAGTGCTAGTCTGAGTGGCGAGTTGATTAAGGTCTGTGCACATTTGAGCCAGCTTGTAATGATTTGGCACCAACTAATTCAGCAGGTAAACAGTTGCGTAGCTTTGCCTTGCTATCACAGGGTAAACATTCTGGGTCAGTAATTGAGTGTTTACCATTCAATAAGCAAGTGCTTTGGCACTGCATGAGCAACATAGCAGCCTGCTAGATAGGTAGTAGGTAGACGTAGAGACTTGGTTAGCTGCTTCCAGCGTAGTCGGAGCCCTGTGTGTGTTCAGTACAGAGAGTGTAGTCCAATACCAACCTACCAGCGGAGGAGGCAGAGCTTGGCTAGTGAGTGCCACCAGCATCTACAATACAACTCTCTAAGAATGGCAGCGGATTTGGACGAGTTCCAGTAAGCCAACTTAAGTAGCCTGTCCTGACAAACTGGCTTTCTGGTCGACCTGCCTCATAATGCCATACTTTAATTGTAGATGGAAGCTTTTGGAAATTACAATTTTTGAAAACATTCATCACAACTGGGCTAGTAGGAATGTTTTTATGCTTCTCAAACAAGGCATGTTGGGTAAGAAGGTGAGAGAAAAAAAACATGCATTTCATGCAAATGTACAATTCAAATAAATCAGTTTGACACAAGGTGCTTGTTGCCTTCCCAAGGGAGATAAACTTTAATTGAAACTTTTGGTTTACTCCTCTTTAGACAAAGACCTCCTAACTATGTTGACCATTTGACCTTCTAAGTAAGAGTGTTTATAACATGTTTTAAAGAAAAACAATGAAAGCAGAGATATAGTTTTTCATTAGGACTCCTTGTCTTCAGACTTAAAAAACAAGTCATCAGAGGAGAACATCTCACCTAGCTCATGGGAAAAGGGTACACACCATTAGTTTGTCAATCATGGTAGTAGTTGCAGCTAATGATAATTAAAGATAATGACTCATTTCAGCAATCTAATACAAACACAGCTGAACTTTTATCTGTAAGACATAAGAGAATGAAGGAATTTCACTGGTTGAAAAATGATGAAGTGATTAAAACATGATGTGTGATACTCACATCTTTATGCACATGCAGATAAGTTTGGAAAGAAAGTAAAAAACCTTTTCAAAAGTCACAACTAGATCACAAGGACTGGTGATAACATAATAGGGAAAGATAATCTTTAAAGATTACCACATTTAGGTTTGCACTCATCTGAACAGTTACTGCTCTGTTCATTTTAATTTCAACCTGTCGTCCTCTGCACATGCCTGATCATGCATGATGTGTTAAAATGAGAATAATTGTTCATTTTAATCAGATCAAATTCAAACAAAGGCAAAGATTGACTGACAATGTATTACAACTTACAAAGCAAGAAGAGAAATGTAGAAGCAGGAGATAGAAATAATGAGCAAGTTTATTTCACAAGAAATTGAGTATTACCATCAAATTGTGTCTTTTATCTTTTAACATCAGCTACGACTGATTGTAGCTAGCTACAAATGATTTGTGAAATAACACCCAAGGTTAATCAAGTGCGATAATGAATCCATTTGGGAGATTGTCTCCAGACAGGCAATATGGACAGACAGGTATGGATGCACGGATAAACCGACAGGTATAAAGACTGAGAGACAGGGTGGGGTCCTCTCTCTCACTCAACAAGTGAATGAGCAGTTTCGTTCACTGGGTTACACCCTCTAATCAACTCGTTTTATGGTATAACACAACCGCTCCAGGCTCATTCTCCTTTCAAGCCATTCTGAACTTGCAGTCAACACACTACACTGCTTTTCTTAATATTGTGTGTAAACAGTCAGCATATAGACCTACATATTCACGGTATTTACTGCTCATATTCCTTCAATACACGAAATAACAGTCACGCCCTATCCTTGCATTGTGCTCCAACTTCATTCAATCATTTAGGTTTGTTATAAACTTGCCTGACAGAGATGTTCATCTTTCTTGTTGGGAACAATTTAATCAGTTTCTTTTACTGGTTAACATGTTGTTTGCTTAGTCTGTTGTCATGAAAAGAACATTTACAACAAAAAAACATTTTACTTAATCAAAATGTGTACATCAAGTATTCCAGCTGACTATATTATTTAAGATAACTAAACATTTCCCTATAACAAAACTTACTGTAAGATTAAATTGTAAACCGCTTAAAAAATATATTTCCATAGTAAATGTCGAATTTAAGAGCTTGCACTAATAACCAAGAATGTGAAAGTAGCTGACTCTGTTCATAATCTCACATTATTGGGACAGGAGTCACATATAGGTATGTTATGAAACCGGTCAATCAATCATGGAATGGATTATGGTTCAACACATAACATAAAGATAGAAGATACAATATAACAATGCAGTTAGTTCACTTACAGTTTCAGCAAAATACACTACTAACAATTCCGAATATGCAGGAGGCAAACAATTCTGAAATAGGATTTTTTGTATTTATCAACTTTTGATGGATTTGTTTTGGTTTATTAAAACTCAAAGCCAAGTGAAGCCTGAAAGAAGAAAGACAAAATGTGTTATTGCTTGTGGTCTCCAAGGCACTGAAGTACTGAATTATGAAAATGATTTATCTTTGGCTATACCATTAATAAAAGCATAAATTAATCAATGGATGGACAGTCAATTCCAAAACTAAATTGTTTTTAAGAAGCACATTAAGATCAAGAGAAAAACAATGAAGATGAAACAAACAGGCAACCAACAGCATGGATAACTTTGAGCAGGAACTTCGGGACATTAATTCATTGAGACATCTAGATCTAGATATGTCACTAAAAATACTACCATTGTCAAGAAATCAGATTGCTAAAATGTACAAATCCATTTGTGCATATTCTACCATGGACATTGGACAAGTCTTTTGAGGGTGATGACTCAAAGAAACAACCCAAACCAATGGACAACAAACAAACAACAACAGATGACCAAACAGAACATGCCAACAGACTATGTTACTTTGATAATATGACCAGATGATCCAAAAAGTACAGAAAAAACAACAGATAACTGTGCATGTATGCAAGAGAGTAAAACATTAACTGCCTAACCTGGTCAATACACCTCAGTGACCTTAATCAATATTGATAACAAAAAAATCATTTTTGTATGGACTAATTGCCTAACACTAGTGTTAGGAGGTCAATGATTTGTGTGAACAGGTCATGCTGTTCATCCTCTGGCATAGGATGGTGGAGGATGACTAGCAGTAATTCTACAAATATTACATTTACAAAATGTAGAAGGAAAAAGTTACAGTAGGATAAATATATATAACTGATCAGAAAGATGACAAGATTCTGAAGTACAGCTTCCCTTTCTGCACCAGAGTATCTTCCTCATCAATATCAGTGAAAGCAGACGCATTGAACATCATGCAATCTTTAACATTAGATCATCAAATATCGTGTTTGTGCATTACCTGCAAGTAATGAATCTTTTCATCCATCAATAACCAATAAATCATCACATCATTGTCACAATCTAAGTTGACTCAACTCAATATATAAGCTTGTCATTGTCTTCTATCTTTGACATCTGGTTAAAATAACAACAAAGCAACTGCATGTTGTGTCCAAATTTACTTATTGTTTTGACATTGAAAGAATTAAAATAATTCTGAGATACTTGATTGTCAGTTCAATTAGGCCTAATATGTCTGCAAAGAAAGAAAATCTATAACAACTGAATTCTTTACATTTCATAAAGATTTATAAAAACAAGACGGGAGCAAGGCTCACATATCAGCTATCCGTCCACTGGAGCATGATAGAGCTCAGTTATTGAGAGAAGTGAGGTGGGGGTGGGTTTAACGCTGCTTTCAAGAGTATATCACTTATATCACAGCTGCTAGTATTATTACAGGGAGAAAGCCTGCAACGCCATGGTGGCACCAAGCTGAATTCAGTTAAGCATTGCACCCAAACCATACAGTGATACTACATGAAGAACAGTTCTTTGCAGTACACAAAGTTGCTAAGCAGGATTCGAACCCTGAACGGGCTAACAACTGCGCTATCCCACCTGTACACCAGTTCAAATTGTTGCCATGGAAACAGATTTTTTTTTTTTAAACGCACAAAAGGCATATCTACATGATATGGAGAGACAGTATACTAAATTGGGGGAGGATTGATCAAGTAGTTTTTAGAGTAATGCTACAAAAACAATGGGAATGTTGAAGCCAACGGAAACTCGATCAAAAACAAGTTGTCTCCAGACCCTTTGGGGGGAGACATAATAAGATCTCGTTGAGGACAGACAGCTGAGAACATCGACAGATGAAAGAACCTTGATATAATCTGATAATCTGACCTTTATAACAAGTTAGCGTCATATTGTGAAAAATGGAATCTCATTCAATAATCATAATTATTATCTACAACATGATGCTCATACCTCATAAAATAGTTAATTTGAACAACTTTGGATGTTAGATAATTCACTTTCAGTCTACATTTAAATGTCAAATGGTTATGCAAATTTTCCTGCTACATTAATGCTCCTTAACATACTTGAAGTAGAATATTTTGTGTCTTACATTTCTACAAAAAGATTTTCAAGCATAATTTTATTAAACATTGGTTGATTTGGTATTTAACAGCTTCAAAGATTATTTCAATTATATGATAATGGCTAGAGTTAAAACCGAAAGCCTGCGGTGCAAATTTGGTTATAGATTGTATAACCTGCTCTTGGAATAAGTGAAGAATGGGTGGTTTGTTCCAGCAGAAACATCAAGGTTGGGAACAGATATGTAATTATGTAACAGTGAATACATTTAACGAGACACCTTGATTTGTCAATTCCTTACCCTTGTGCAGGTGGAAAGGTTCATGATATAAAATCATAAATATATCCAACACAAGTCTTAGTTTAGCCTCATTGCCATTTTCCTGGGCAGACTTGAGGTCTTGTAGAGCCAAGACAGACTGGTTGTGAGTGTGAGGCAACACCTGTGTGTATGTACACAGACCTACCGTGTAACACAGTGACAGAGTACACTCCTCCTGCATCAGGCTCCATTCAGCACAACGGCGGCAGCAGCAAACACTGCCACTGCCGCCGACAACTCCAGAGCAACGGCAGTATTCATTGCATCAGGTTACTAGTGTATAAAGAACAGACTAGTTCAATAGAAAGCTTCATTCTTGCTGCTATTGCTGCTGCAGAAACTATCACTTACCATTGTTGTGACTTGCACTACTCTCTGCAGCCTCTGTCTCTCTGCTTACGGCAGCAAAGGTGCGCCAACAAACCTTAGAGAAAAGGTCTTGTCAGCTGACACTCAAAGAAATCAATTCCTGCTTCCAGCATTAGATAAAAGCAGGATTTAAACTTGCTTAGCACATTGATGACATAAGCACAGTTATGAGGGTAATAATTCCTGTGACACATTGTTTCCTTCTTGAACTTCATCTACTTGGTCGACATGGTAGATATTTCAATCAAATGTAGACTCTATCATAATATTCTTTGTTATGCTGTTCTTAATCCAGGTAAAACAGGTTGGTAAATCTCTCTTGCTCAATACTGCAGAGTGGGAAAGCTAGAAATGCTAGCTTTACAGCTTAACCATAACTAAAACATTGATATATTAATAATTCTCTACGAATGCAAGTAAAAAGAAAAGCTGATATTGTTAGACTCTTGACAAATATAGGCATCCTTGCATGAATCAAAGGCCCAAGCTTTGATACCTTATCAGTGCACCTAATGGATCAAGACAGTTATCAACTTTCCTTATCATTATCACAGCCTCACAAGGGTGAACTTCTCTATGACTGCCATACTGATACAGTGAAAGTGAAAATATAATAGAATGCTTGAGCAATCACAAAATTTCATGTTATGCTGCGACATACAAATATTTGCAAAACCAACTTCCAACTTACAATAACCTTCATTTCTTTAAAACGAGCAAGGGTTCACAAAAACAATAGTTCTTGTTAGTAATTTGAAACAAAACGATATCTGATAGGCATTGGACATTCAAAGCTAACAGACAAACCAGTGTCCCCACCAGTAAGAACTGAATTATCACTAAGGGTACATCCGTTTTTCAAACACACAGCCTCCATTGAGAAATGAATGAGAATTTCTCTTCTTGGGGATAAAGACATAAGATCAAGTGACTTACCTTACGCTCAGAGCTTATGTTACAGAGCTTTGAAATAGCATGTAAGAAGTGAAGATGATTTTAGAGAAGGTCAGAGGTAGCTAGCCAGGTTGCATCCTAATTGCTACATTATATCTTACCTATGCTACAGCGCACCAACACGGTGTGTGGGAGTCACATTGTGAAAGAGCTGCCTGCCATTCAGGGCTCAATCTCCAATTCAAACTGCCTCCTCCTACTGATATAAGTTCATGGTGGAAATCAAATGAGGAGCGTTTTGCAGGAAATTAAGAGATTTTTTATCTGAAGAAATGACAGCTGATCTTTGTGTTGTTGAAGCTTGTTCCAGTAAGCAGTGGAAGCTGTGGAGTTATTTAGAAAGCTTCCATCAGTCAGTTCTGCAGCTGCTACCTGACTAGAAACAATTATTGATTGATGTCGTAAAAGAGAGATAGCATAGATCAACTCCTTAAGTCTTCTCTTATCATAGTTCTGGAGGGTTAAAACTGTACTTTCAGATCGTAACCAGTGAAATTCTTTCTTTTCAATCTATTTTCAAAAGTAGGATAAACATGAAAACAATGAACCAATCGGATCCAGTGTCCAGGATTTAGTGTGGGCTGGTTTTGCCGACATTCTCCCACTGATGTATACATTTGATATCAGAAGACAGTTCCATATTGCCCAGAACGGAACTAATAGAAAGTTCCATATTGTCCAAATTGATGATGAACAAAAACTTGGTTTGTGCGTCAGGCAGACACTGCGGTGCAAATATTAAGTGTTAAGAAATAAGTCCCATCTTCTAACATTTTAGGTATGATGTTGCCTGGAATTGAACCACAGTCAGAGTTATAAGATCTGAAGATGCTACATCTACTGAGCTAGATCCTTGGTGAGATATCATCTTGAGCAGTATAAGAGATCTAGCTTCAAGAACAAAACATTGAGAGTTGAAGAACAGGACAAATGCTAGTGTTCATTTATTTTTCAGCAAGATCACCCACACAATGAATCTAATATCTTACATGAAACCAAAATGATTTATTTTTTCAGCATATGCCTTAAGCATTAAAGCCATTAAATAAAGTGACTATTAAAAGTGTCTTTAAAGTGTAACTGCATCAGTCCTCCAACATTAAGTAAGAAGCAGCTTTTGAGAGATGCAATAAAAATCCTGCTTGGCAATTTCAAAAACTTGGGACTCTTTAGCACATCTCCTGTCTGAAGTACTATTTCAACATGCAATCAAGTCCTGTGATAGCTTTTCCATTGGAAAGTTAAACAATTAATAAGAATCTACTTTGAACTTGGGAGGCATTTAGAAGTTTTTATTATACAGAAAACAAGGATATTTAAGGATGATCAATTTCTTTATTATAGCAACTATTCTGTTATGAATTTACCTAGGATGCATCCTCTATGGCTGACAAACATTACTAATAATTATTATATCAAAAGGAACACAAGTAGATCAGGAGTTTTCAACTCAACTATAGAATAAGAACATAATATTTGCTTTTTCAAAACTTGTACAAGATTCAAGATTGGACTCATTAAACTTTTCCTTAATCTCAGGAACATTTGACGTTTTGCTTCATAAATGTTTTGTAGATCATGCTTAATCTTGTTTTCACCATAGATCATTATGAAATCATAGTGGGATTTTGAGACGTTTAGAATTATCTCAATGTTTATTTCAACAAACTATACCATTTTGAAACAATGTTCGACAAGCAGAAAAGCTATATGCTATCAATGCTACAAAAACCTCCCTAACTTTGAAACATATTTGCAACTTCCTAAAGCGAAATCACAGCAACTGTTAAAATTTCGACCATCAAATCATAATCTCCTGGTTGAAACTGGCCGACGAAGTGGAGAACAAGTACCAGTGTAACTCCCAAATCCAAACAGTTGCAGACACATTTCATTAAACTTTAAATAAGAAGTTTTTATTTCTGAAAGATCATACCAAATCCCTTTCTAGAATGGCTGAATACCATAAAGATGCTTCTGAAGTTCAATCAAAACTAATATCTTATGTAAATTAGCTAAATATATAAAATTTGTATTCACAAACCTCAAAACACTAAACTAGTGTTACGTTTTCAATTTAAATAATTGTTGATTAGAATATTTGTGTATGTGTTTATGATTTGCATATTTCTGTGTACATCCTTGCTAATTTGGTATTTAAAATATCAATTATATTGTATTTGTCTTGTATACCATCGTTGGAGAATTTTTGACAAATAAAAATAATAATTATCATCATCATCAACATCATCATAACAAATTATAAAACTACCCCTCAAAGTATACATTTGTTATCTTCTTGATAACAAAATCATAACATTGTTGTAAATCCATCCCCCCCCCCCCCCCCCAAAAAAAATTTTTCAAAGCTTTTTTATCCTTCAACAAAGAAGCAGGATACCATTTAATGATCGGATATTATCATCATCTCAACAGAGTAAGACTTCAGGGAATTGGACAAAGCACTTCTATGTTTCATTATTGTAATACAAGTCACAGTAGGCAGAATCAGGACTCTAATTGCATAAGAGTGAACAGATAAATATTTAACGTTTCCATTTCCACCAGGGCACACCAGTTATTGAATCTCCTGTGCCAGTATGATGGCTTCTCACTTCAATAGTTACATTCGTACATCACAAAGGTACTCAGTTTTCCTTCTTTCAACAAGTCTGAATAGTACAGGGCGTGTTATCTCACAGCAAACACATGCTGACAAGGGATTCATTCAACTGTGACCTGCAGGCCAGACTCTATTGCTGTATGAATGTTCATGTCTCAAGTAGCATCCTCAACCAACAGTAACATCTCAATCACTTCCTGGTCGCTACGATAATCAAACTGGCTAATCATAATACTGTGTAACATGACAATGCTCTTGTCATTTCATATCCTAAACCAGACCGGATTTATTCTATTACATTAATGAGATATATGTGTATGGGAATCTAGCAAAAATATCACTCATGCACAAAAAAAAATGGAATTATTGTTTTAAATGATTCTTTGGAAACCCAACTTGACTGTTAAGATTCAACAATGCCATGATTAACACACCAACAACTCATTAATCAACTGCAATACTGCATTAACAAAGAATATGCTTATGTTCAATAACCATGTGGGTTGAAGATGATTAATCACCATTATAACTTGAGATTAGGTCTACAGAGCAAACATGATCATGCACAAATCTCTTAAGTAGTTGATGATCATGGAAAGATCTGTTGATATAAATGGCTTATTACCAAACAAAGATGCGAGATGAGAAATCATTCAGCACAGTTAGAGAGACAGATCTGCCTGTTTGTAGGTCTCCTTATCTGTCTGGGTGAGGTGAGATGAGATGCCAAGAGAGGCACATTGACAGCTACGTGTGAATTTACTCCCTCCCCCAATCTCCCTCAACTCTCAACTCTGCCTGCACCGATCAGATCGGAGTCCTCTACCCTGGCCAAACAATCCACAACCGGTGCATGACTCACGATCAAAACACAGTCTGCCTACGTACAACTGATCTGGCTAAGTCAACATGACTAAGTTCATGGAGAAAATCAATGATCAGTCTCCCATACCCCAGAAACACATTTCCCTACTCAGCAGCCAATAATTACTGGCAGTACGCTAGAACACTGCTGCTACACACCTTGACTTGCTTCCAAGGAAATAGTACCAGGGACAGAAGTGGGTCAATAAATGCATCGGGAGATTCCTGACCACACTAAGACCTCTTAGCAAAACCTGCTTCCCTCCCGATCCAGGCATCGTCTTCTCACCTTGGTCAATACCACTTTGTCCAGGCGGGCATAAGTGACCGGTATTTGAGAGATTACCACTAGCCCATGATAGCACTGCCCGACAGCCTGCCATACCTCATAGACTCACAAGCACCCTGGCTGTAACATGCAGTACCTTCAATACATCAGCCAGCATACACAGTTAAAACATTTTTTAAGCATAACTTTCCTTTGTTACATTGTTCAGAATTGTAAATAAGTGATCAAAACAATTCTAATTTATATCTCATGCTTACATTCATTAACATAAAGAAATACTAAACTTCCTTTGTGTGCAATTTCACCCTATGAAATGAAGCTGTAGAAAATGAGAGAACCGAACACGACCAGAGTTACAACTTCTACACAAACAATATCTAAATTCCAACATGACAAAACTTGGTATTTGACATGTCATTATGTCATTTTAAAGTGCTCAGAATTTCTGAATAAGCAAAGTTTAGAATTACTAAAGTGTTTGTTACTATAAATACAAATAATGGATGCATAAGACATTATTCAAGTATCAATGAAATCTCAATGAAAAGTTTTGTCCACGGTTGGAGTTTTTTTGGTAAAATGAGACTGACTCTGAGGTCAAGGTCAGATGATCTCATTTCAATGGTTTGGTGACAAGGGGTACACCTGAAGTATTACTCATGTAGTAAATTATGGCCAAAGTTTAAGTTTTGTTTGCGCTGCAGACAGACAGACAGAAAGAGAGGGGGGGAAATCTTCCCCAAGATTGATGGCATAACTCCCCGGGTGTAGCATAGGGTTGCAGAATAGTCTGGGATAGCTAAGCCTATCTTTTACAAGCAGTCAATCCTGACTATTGTTTTTTTTTTAAATAAGTGGTAATTCCCGTTAATTGTTTGTCCAAAGCATGTGTACAGTTTCAGAGAGATTGTTTCAAAACTGAGGGAGGAGTAGACAGGTACTGTCAGTCTGAAATAGGAAGGCCAAGGGATATAAGACAAGGACCATAACTCTGAAATTCCAATTCGCCCAAAATTTTAAAAGTGCATGCTTATCACTGATGTTTATCAAAAGCATGTGTAGGGATTCAGACTGATTGATGAAAAACTGTGGAAGAAATTGACATCAGAAGTGAAAACACAGGTACAATATTCGTGACGGACGGACCGACTGCACAATGACGTGAACTCCTTCAGTTTCACTCAGGGTTAAAACTTATGTTCTGCAAGAAGTTCACAAGATGATGGGTTATTTCAATTGTACAAAAATGGTAAAAACATTCTAAATCCATAAACTTTATATTTGTATTCAGTAACACTGACATCCTTTCCAGAAGCTGTAGCATGATTAAAACAATAAGATTAGAAAGCTAATCAAACATGCCACACACTGGATCAACTACTCCCAGCTATGTACCAACTTTACCTTATCACATATTATCACATCATTAAACGCCTTCTTAGCTGGCAAGGAATCCAGCCAGTTGATGCTCAAACACTGAATAACCTGGTTGCTGTTGTCACTGACAGATATACTGGAGTCAAATGCACTTGCCAATTGCTTCTTTATGTTGATAATGTAATCTTGTCCAGGGAACAGAACTAACTTCCTGTATAGTGATGGATCGCTTTACAAATTTTCTATATTTGACATATAAAAAGTATTGTCCGATTGATTTGGCATTCGGTGTGTTTTACATGCAAGGTTTTGTTCAGCATTACAGCTGTCAAACTTCCTCACTAGCTGAAATTACTCAATGGCTCAATCAATGATGATTATGCTATCACTTCACACTCCTATAATAATACGAATATCCCTTCACCAGTTTCATCTGGGGACCATTTGAAGCCCATCACGAAGCACTGGAGTAAGGTAGCCAAAAACAATTGTTCAAAGACATAATATTTGAAAAATTGGTATAAACTATGCAAAATAGGTTACAGATGATAAATATCATCGAAAAGGACAGACAACACCATCCTGTAAATACATACCGTATTTCCTCGATTATGTGTTCCAATGATTCATGTGCGATGGTCGTTGTAATACCGACCAATAGATCTATAGTTTAATGCTTCATGTGACTACTAGAGTTAACTCTGGTCAAACTTAAAAATAGTATAAGCGCCTTCAATAAGAGCCCTGTTGTTTATAAGGACTCTGGCCCCCAAGAGGAAATATGGTAAAACTGGATGAGATATGCAATGCAAAAACAAAATTCTAAAATGTTGCTGGTAGACGTAGTACTATGCAAACAGACAACTTTAGAAATGAGCATTGTTGTTCCTGTCAATGGATACCCTTTACAAAGGTAAAAACATACTTTTCTCCCCCAAAATATAACAGATGCAAGCCTTAGCCCAAGCATCCTTTCTAGGAACAACCTTGAACTAATTTCGTTTAATAACTATCAGAAAATAGTGTTGTTTTATCAGACATGAATGAAACTGAAAAGATAGGTAAAATAGTAAATATAAACTATTAATGAGTGGAGATTGCTGAAATTGGTCGCTCCGAATAGTTTCGCACTAATTTATTCAACATTTAAAGTGTTAATTCATATTCTTCCATTTTAGTAGGCCCAAAACAATGAAGAGATCAATTTAAAATCCGTAATTCATACATTGATCTCATAAATGATAATCACCGACTTGCAAGGTTGTTTAAATCTATAGAAGTCTATTGAAAAACAATTCCATAGCATAATTCTTTGGTATAGTCATTTCTTAAGAAAACCTTGAAGATTGAGAAAACTTCCAAAACTAATGTTTCCAAAGTTGGATTAAATTCTTACCAAATACTAAGGATGGTCGAATGATTTGATAAATATTTTATAAAGAGTAATCAAATTTCTAAATACATGAAGAAACAAAATATGCCCATGAGATGAAATTGACAAGCTTTTGACAGACTGAGTCACTCAACTGTATTCAGAGCTAGAAAGATGAATTTGAACTAATGAGTATTGATAAAACCGCAGTTGCAGTCTGCAGTCTAATACATCACTGTGATACGGAACATATTACAGGAATGAGAATGTGAGACAAGCTTTAGTTTTCCCAAGATAGTGCAGCGGTCAGGATTAAGCTTGTATTAGTGGTTAACCCATTGTCTACTGAATTATCAGTACCTGAGTGGTGGATCTGTTATGCTGACCCTTCACCTACAAGGACAGTAATATTGTAATATCATTTGTCCTTGCCTGGTAAATCTTGGTTGTTCTTTTTCACCCCTACTACACTGAGTTGGGTAACTGCAGTTACCCACTCCAAAAATGGCGGCTGGTCAAAACATGGCTGATCGCAGATTATCTTTTAGTCCATTTTACATCTATACTAGGGTACTTTCCTACATATTATTAAAGCACATGCCTTGGGCATTTACCAAGGAATCTGCAGATGTCATGTTTACCTTTAGGGACCGTGTAAATACAACATAATCTGCGTTTGAAAAATTGAAGCGGGAGAAGGGTAACTGATTTCGTGGGAGAAGGGTAATCTGTTGGCGAATGGAACACAGAGATGGGTAACTTTTAAGTTTACTCTGTTCAAAGGAGATGGAATGGACAAACAGCTATTGTAATATCATTTATACTTGCAGTGAAAATCAACAAATTGCTGATGGAATGAATGATTGTCTGGACTGTTTAAGTCTCGAGTAAAGAGTCGCAATATGTTAGACGTTACGTAACTTGTATTAAAGTTTGACCGCTTTTGGCTCAGTAAGATATCGAGGAGCCATTTGATTTTGGATTTTCTTTTTCGCTGGCGTTTTCAGAATGGTTTCAAACCAGTTTCAAAGTATAGAATAGTACATCCTTATTACAAACAGTCATAGAAGCAGAACACATATAGCACCACACTCATTTCAATATAGTCTCTTTCTCAATAAATAAATATCTTTAAACTTACAAACATTAACATATGGATTAAAATGCTAAAATGATTATATGTTAAAATTCAAAATTAGTTAGAAACAAGTGTCAATCAAGTTTAAGAGCCATGGTCTCTGTAGCTCATCAGGATTTCATCGATTTCATCGATTTAAGTTATCGCAAGTAATACACTCTTAACAAGCAAAAAAATAGGTTTTTAGATCATGACCCCTGTGACCCACATTTGGAGTCACAGGGGCACCGATCCTACAATTAAGAATCAACTTTGACCAAAGAGTCTCTACACAACATTTCACCTTTCTAGTACATACTTCAGATAAAGATGAAAATAGGTTTTTGGGTCATAACCCTTGACCTAGATTGGGGGCACAGGGTCACACAATCTACAATTTAGAATCCCCATTGGCCAAGGAGTCTGCACACAACTTTTCAGCTCTCTAGACATTTTGTTATTTGAGAAGAAGATGAAAATAGGTTTTAAGGATGTGACCCCGTGTGACCTCATTTGGGGTCACAGGGTCACGAGATCTACAATTTAGAATGCCCATTGGCCAAGGAGTCGGCACAAAAATTTCAGCTCTGTGGAGCCATTGGTTCTGGAGAAGAAGTCGAAAACCTGAAAAGTTTACGGACGGACGGACGGATTGACGCCATGCCATGCCATAAACCCTTCGGGCCTTTCAGACCTGATGAGCTAATGATATAGGAACTGTATATAAACTCACGTGTAAGAGAAACGTCCCAATACAAAATACTAGATATTTCAATCCACGGACGATAAATACGACTGTAACAGCGTTATGTCATGTCTTGAATGTCTTCAGAACTCAACTATACCAAATATGAATCTGGTTTGTTTTACGAGTATAGACACCTTCTAGTTAAATAACTGATCTATATGAACTTTAAGTTCTAAATGACGCATTTTCAATATCTGATCATCGGTATAAAACGATAAAGTATTGTGGGTCGTTGGAATCCCATTTTTTTTGTTATCAGGAAATATTATTGCTGACAAAATTCCAACATTTAATTTACAGTGATGTTGGCTTCTTTTGTGACGTTCTACAGTAACGATGCGTCAACAAATTTAAATCCAAGAAGGTTTCATAAACGGTTTTACTACTTAAATAAATTTGATATCCTCTTCATTTGTCTCTTGAACTTTAAAGGTGCATCCATTGAGTTTAATAAAATTTAATTTGTCTTTAACCCTTAACATGCGGGCGACGGAATTATCCGGGCGGGCTATAAGCGATTCGTAGGTACCTCAATACGGATCCCGGTTACAAGACTTAGAATAATTCACGGCTGTCTAAGTACTGTCCTATCCCCCATACCGGGTCACGAGTCGATTGTGTCCGCGACCCGACCCATGAGAATGGCTGTATTTACGCATCGCGACCCGACATGAGAATAAAGCTTTGTTCAGTGTGTGGTCGGAATATCAAGCAAAATTCACACCAATTTGCGTGTGCATTGTTGACCCGTAACGCATCGATAATTAGCTTTACAAAAGGCCAATTATGTCGGGCTTAGCCCCCGAAGCATTAATTCGCTTGAGGCTATTTTCACCCACGTGTTTGTATTGCCTCGGGTTTGCCTCGCCCGAGACTGCTATCTGCCTCGCATCTCGCGAGACGGGGAAAAAAAATCGCTAACTCGCCTTACTCCCGCACTTCATATCATGTGAGCGAATTGTTTGTTTTCAAAAAAAAATACGGCAAAATAAAGGGGAAACAATGGACTACATTCCCATATAAAATTAGAAAATCTCAAAAAAATAATAAAGACACAGCAAGCGCCGTGAAAAAGGTCATGTTTACACTTCATAAATTTTGAAACAATCGGCGATTTTCACAACTTCTAAAACAATTATCAAGGCTAAAATACTCAATGCATTTTCATAATTTTTATATCACAATAAACCGAAAAGAATAATCTTTTATTCTATATAAAATGCGCAGATTTATTCACAGAAATAAAGATACAATTTTACCTTTCTGAGAGGCATGTGAAACCAAACGGCACACAAACTAATCAACATATTTTCATCAGTTATGGTTCGAGGTTAGCGTATATTTGAAAAGTCAAACAACATAACCATATTTGGGTTGACATGTGCTTATTTGTCAACTGGTTCGAGATTATGATTTCTTGGAAAAGTGCGATGAACGACCGTTTGCAATGCCGCATACATGTTGTAAGTATTGACGATTTTATAGGTGGAAATAAAGACAAACTTTACATAGCTATAGAATTATAACCAAAGGTCGCATTCTAATAATTTTTATATCATTGTGAAGCTAGACATCTTGTCTTCAATTCCGTATATAAATGGAATATTTTTCGTTTCGTATTTATGATGTTACGAGGCCCGAATAAAAGACAATCTTTCGAAAGTAATAGAATAAAAACGAAAAAACATAGAAAATTCATTCAAAGTTTCGAGTGTGAATTAGCCATTTGTGTACGGGTGTCGCTACTTGAATTTGTATTGAACGCCTGTATATAGTCCTTATTCGCCATGTAGATGCGGTATATTTTGTAAAAACGATACCGGAATCGCCGCCTGTAAATTCCGCCAGCAGAGCTAGTTAGTGCCAAAGCCCAAACTACTGCTGCGAGCTGCGAGCCTGTAAATTCCGCCACAGGGGATAAAAATGGTAAAATATATATACGCAACGTAAGGGTTAATACGTTCCAACTCAATATATGTGCTGTTTACAGTGCAAATAAATTCACTCAGCTTGTATATACATCCCCAATCGCCATATATACTATAATTACTAGTTTCCAATTAAAATCGAGTAATATCATTATGGATTTGCAGAAACCGAAACTACACGTCCCACTTACATGCACAGTAGTTATATGACCTATTAAACGTGATCAACCCAAATATATCAGTTCGTCTGTTATAAATAAGATTTAAAAAAACGTTTGAGTCACTGGCGCGTGCCACACACTACATTGTCCAGTTTTCGATCAGAAATCCCTACTTTTACCTTCATATTGTCAATATACTAAGTTGACTAAGATCAAAATGGTAGTTTTCGGAAACAGTCGGCACTTCCCGATAAAGAAACACCATTTATAACGTTTGGAATATATGACCCCCAATAACATTATGGATGGACCTTTAACAAACATCCAAGTTACCCTTCTCAAATATTCTCAACTGCAGTTACCCAACTCAGTGTAGTAGGGGTGTTTTTCAAAGTGCGTCCTGATATAGCCTCTTGAGAATATTCAAGGATTGTCTTGCATTATGCCTCTATGGAAGTATAACAGCAACAAATTGTGTAAAAAAATCCCCAAAAAGCATGTTAAACAATCCCAGAGGCCGAGATAAGCTGCGTATCAGCGGGAATTACGCTTTGATTTCAAATGCAAACGCTAATAAATAAAAGTGAAGCGTACCAAATACGCTTGAATATTTACTGATACACATGGTTTAATGTTATAGATACGTACTCAAATAAAATTTTAAAATCCCGTGCGTACTTCGAAAATCGTCCTCATTAGGTTAAACACCGTAGACGTTTTCAACTTCATGTTTCCTCACACAAACGCAACACGTTTAATGCATCGTTACAGTTGATTGGTTAGAACTGAACCTACAGCCAATGAAAACCTTTGTTGCAAACTGACGGGTTATAGTCAAAATGGCGACAAACCAAAACGGCGACAAATTAGACGGAACGGCGACAAAAATAATTAGTCAAAACGGCGACAGCATAGTATTTGTATGTGAATATAATTCTTAAGAACATTTGCCAGTCACTGTACATTTCGTAAATTCAATCTAATTTTAACAGCAAGATAAGAAATCGCGTCTCCAGTTTCTCTGAACTCTGTAAATATACCGACTTGTCGAGAGGGATTTTTAAAAATAAAATATCATATATAGAACGGATTATTAAAATATAGATTTAGTTTGTGATTTACAAAACAATTATTCCTCTCGTTATGATAGAGAACTATGTAATGTAAACGGCTGTTTTATAAAAAAAATTCATGTTTTTCCAACTCAAAACCTGCTTATCTACAGTCCGATTTTACAAGCCTCAAAGTCAAAATTGACATTATCAATCAAGAGGTGTATTCTTGTTGTCCTTTTTTACGAAACTTTTCTATAAACTTACCCATGTGTTCAATGTTCTACCACCAATAATAAGAGTAAACAATGTCCTAAAACTGATGTTTTGTCCAAAGAACGATGAATAAGTTATTCTTACACTAACTAAAAATGAGACAAGACTTCTCTGTGAATACAAGGCAAGACCTGCCAAAGTTCCAAAAACTTGCTGATTGAAGATACTGTATTCTAGATTGAAACTGATCATAATGTCTGTCTTGATTGATTGACTGATATAATCAATATTTGTTTGTAGAGGTTAAAAACTATATAAAGTAATAACCATTTTAATTGTTCATCTTGCTATATGAACATGATCATTAAAAACTGTGAAACATATACAGGATAATTATGATTTTAATTTTGATAATCATAATGGGAAGTTTCAACTTGTGCCTAAAGAACTGAGTTTCATAAGTGAAGTTAATTATGAAGACAATAAGCCATTGAATGACTGTGTAACTGTTTCAACCTAACAATCTCAAGGTGTGAATTTGTGTTCATACATTCATGATCATGAAGCCCATTTTCAGATTTCATTTGAAAATAAAAACAATGAAACTCTGTATATTTTGTAATATTTCTTTATTCATTTGATTCAACTTCATACAAAATGGCAATAAGTGAAATTTCATTTATAATAATCAGGAGTGAGGACAAATCAGATTAATATGCTTCCAGTACTCACATTTGCAAAAAACAATGAGTAACACTTTCTTAGAGAAACGTGCCGGAAAGAGAAATACCCACATCCATTTAAACCAATGAGTAAAGTACTCAACTGGTTAAAACCTTATCTAGAGCCCTGAATCCTTATGACAAAATCTTTTTTGCTGTTCTCAAAATGTTTACATAAATTCAGTATTGTTGTTAATTAAATAAAAGGAAACTATTTGAAAGTCATTTTGATGCCTCTCTGGGAATTCAGTTTAAAGATGCTGTAGGACGAATTTCTTTCTCAAATAAAATGCTCTAACAAAAATATAAAACAGTGTTACCAATGGCTAAATAATACTCCTGAATTAATAAAAAGAGTTCTAAAACTAATGTACATGGTTCCATTAAGCCATACGAGTCCATTTCCCAATCGAGCGGCCATTTCAAGGTGTTCACATTAAAATGGCCGTTTGAAGGTAGTTCAAATGATCTGACTGACATAGCGATACCTAAAAATGATGGAATGATGGAATGGTCAACCATCCTGCTGTCTGAACTCTCAAATTCGCATAAGACCTACTAGGTACATATTATCTACCTCTCACAATGAAAAGGTCAACATCACTGTCGCTTTATATTTTGTAGAATTTTTTTCCAATACGGATAACTGTTTTCTATGGATATGTCTTATCGGGTCGTGAAATGAGATGTTTTAGCTATTAGGCATTAACATAACAATATATTGTATAAACTTTAATAATAAGAGTTATCATAAGATGACATATCCCACCGGACCCACATAATTTGTAAAACACATCTTTGACAGATCATTGTAACCATAACCATACTTCAGTTAGTGGGTAATACACATGCTGAGTTTCAGGTATGAGAGGGTTTTAGAGTTTCCTGAATAAAGTTCAAATTCAACACATTTCTATGGAAACGGGAAAAAAACCATTTCAGAAATCTGAAAATATCAAAAGGCACCAATTCAGTTAGTGGGTAATACACATGCAAAGTTTCAGGAAGATATGATGAAGATGATGAAGTCCAAATTCAACACGTTTCTATGGAAATGAAAATAAATAAAATTTTCAGCAATCTCTAAATATCAAAGGCACTACTTCAGTAGTAGGGTAATAGACATGGTAAGTTTCAGAAAGATATCATGAACGGTTTTCGAGTTCATTGTTTTAAAAAGGAGGCAAGTCATTAACCACAAAGGAAAATTTGGCAAGTCAGTGACCTTGGATTTTTTAACCGCTGCGGACGGAAGGACAGACAGGCGGACAAAAGGGCGACGACTATATCCCACGCTATTTTACATACCGATTCCGGAACGGAAGAAGATGAAAATAGGTTTTTAAGGTTGTGACCCCTGTGACCCCATTTGGGGTCATGGGGTCACGAAATCTAAAATTTAAAATTCCCATTAGCCAAGGAGTCTGCACAGAACTTTTCCGCTCTCTAGACCTTTTGGAACTGGAGAAGAAGATGAAAATAGTTTTTTAAGATTGTGACCCCTGTGACCCGATTTGGGGTCATGGGGTCACGAAATCTAAAATTTAAAATTCCCATTAGCCAAGGAGTCTGCACAGAACTTTTCCGCTCTCTAGACCTTTTGGAACTGGAGAAGAAGATGAAAATAGTTTTTTAAGATTGTGACCCCTGTGACCCGATTTGGGGTCATGGGGTCACGAAATCTAAAATTTAAAATTCCCATTAGCCAAGGAGTCTGCACAGAACTTTTCCGCTCTCTAGACCTTTTGGAACTGGAGAAGAAGATGAAAATAGTTTTTTAAGATTGTGACCCCTGTGACCCGATTTGGGGTCATGGGGTCACGAAATCTAAAATTTAAAATTCCCATTAGCCAAGGAGTCTGCACAGAATATTTCCGCTCTCTAGACCTTTTGGAACTGGAGAAGAAGATGAAAATAGTTTTTTAAGATTGTGACCCCTGTGACCCGATTTGGGGTCATGGGGTCACGAAATCTAAAATTTAAAATTCCCATTAGCCAAGGAGTCTGCACAGAACTTTTCAGCTCTCTAGACCTTTTGGAACTGGAGAAGAAGATGAAAATAGTTTTTTAAGATTGTGACCCCTGTGACCCGATTTGGGGTCATGGGGTCACAAAATCTACAATTTAGAATCCCCATTAGCCAAGGAGTCTGCACATAAAATTTCAGCTCTCTAGAGTTATTGGTTCGAAAAAGCGAAACGTTTATGGACGGACGGACAGACACCATGCCATGCGCCCAGCTAGATAATTAAAGCAGTTCAAACTCCCAAAAGGCACATCTACATGATATGGGGAGGAAGTATACAATTTTGGTGAGGATTGTTCAAGTAGTTTTAGAGTTATGCTCTGGAAACAAACCCTACCCTTCAAAAAGATAAAGTCCAAATTGTTGCCATGGAAACAGCAACAAATAGTAAAGAAAAAAATTAACATTAAAGCAGTTCAAACTCCCAAAAGAAACATCTACATGGTATGGGGAAACAGAAACAAACCCTACCCTTCAAATATACAAAGTCCAAACATTACATTTGAACCCCCAAAAGGCACATCAACATGATATGAGGAGGTTGTATACCAAATTTAGTAAAGATTGGTCAAGTTGTTTTCAATTTCTGCCCTGGAACAATATGATAATGGACTTACAGATGGACGGACAGACGGTCGAACGACTATATCCTCCCCCCGCATTATATGCCAGGGGGATAATAAAACCCGACATCAGGTAAGATTAAACAAAGATAATGAATACACATGTAGATAACCATCAACAAATTGAATCATTGTGTAAATCACTACATGCTGGGAACATTCATTAAACAAGATGTATTTGAAAATCAGAGACAGTAGGTTTATCTCCATTCTACCATGACTGTTTTACCATGGGACTCCTTTTATCGGATGCGTGCGTACGACAGTGCGCGAGCTCCGAATTAGTTTTTTTTAAATCTATTGTTGACAACAGCAGCGATTTCATACAAACTTTATTGTTATACGAAAACTTTTTTCCATAAGATCGCTTTAGCTATTTACAAAAATCTAATATATGTGTCATTTATAACGGGAGTTTTATTCTTGTTTTCCCAACATTCACATTCATACAATCAGGTTTTTTTTTCCTTTAATTCCGCATTTTTGGAAAAACCCTCATAAGCAGATCACGTGACATTAAAAATGACTACCGTTTGCCAGTAGCTGTGAATGATGAGCTTGAGAACTTGTATTTATTAAAATGAAGTGATCAAGGTGATGGTAACTGTCTCATTCTGGTAAGGAATGCACAATGAATCAAATATCAACGATGAGTATCAATACTGTAAATCATGATATTAATGTGAGAACTAAATTAATGCGAAAAATGTGTCTGTAAATGTCTAGCATTATGAAAAGGACGCATTTACGTCTGACCACGTCTACTTCTGAAACTTCAAACAAATAACATGCTTGAAAAAGCAAAACATCAGTTTGATCTACAAAATGCACCAAACCAAGAGCCACCCTCACCCTTAAAAATATATTGAAATCTGTGAAATCACCCTAGATAACATTCTCTTTCCACAGAGGTTACTCCAGTTCAATATTTTATCGTTACCTCTGTTACGTAATTTCAAGCACTTTCTCAACTAGAAACAGATTACTGATTGGTTGCATCAGAAGTTAGTTTTGCAAAATCAGCGATGATTCAAACTGAGCATTCCATTATCCATAACTGTTGAAATGACTAGGGTTGCTTCACCTATACGATGCGCACAAATTGTTTAGTGTTTACCATATTATTAGTCAAGGAGGACGATTATCACTTTTCTTTGTGTCCACTGCATGATGGATGGATATTTGGTTGGATTATGGAATTTCTGAGAATGTGAATGCTGACCTTCCATTTCAAGTAGCAAATTAAATATTATAATATCAAATAACAAAGAAAGTAGAGCAAATATCTAAATCTAATAACCTGGTTATGAAAATTATTTATATTGCAGCAGCTGGAAATATTTCTGGGAGGAAGTCTGCAACATTATTATGGTCAGTGTTGCAATGAAACCTATCAGTACTTTCAAGAACTAGCAGACTAGTCTAGTAGTATTGCAACAAGTTATAATAGATATTTTACCAAATCCATAGTACGTGCCTGCAACACGAAGTTGCCAATGGCAGATCCAGTGTCTCCAGACCCCCTATGCAGTGAGATGATTCCATGTTACAACATCCCCCCCTTGCGAACCGGTTTTATGAACTCCAAATTTTTTGGGAGGGGGGTCCACATGTGAAATGTTTGTCTCAAATGGAAATATGCCCTGGTTATTTAACCTTGGTCTAGCTCCGGAGCCGAGTGTATAATCTGAAGCTTTGAGTAAATCATGTGTTTTGTCTCACATTCATTCAATTCATAATCATTTAACCACATCTAACTTTTTTTTAATATATGCAATAGTTAATCTTGCAGTGTTGATTAAATAACTCTGTGTATCACTTGGAAGCCCAATAAAGCTTTTGATGAAATGAAATAATCAAGTCCCTTAAAATGTCTTTAACTTATTCATAAATGCAAATGATTGAGCAAATTTATAAAATATTATTCTTATATTGATATTATTATTTAAACAAATAAACAGTATCCATTTCATAATACAGAAACACAAATCAGTGTCAATTATAAGTAACAGTTCATACATCAGTGATGTCATACGGCGAAATATTAGGTCTACATATGAACGTTACGAGAACAATATGTTCGGAAAATGGTCCAAATTATTTGAATAAACCATATCTGGCTTACCTGGCTGAGATTCATTTAGATAATGTGAATGATACCTTTCAAGTGTGTGTCTGATATTCATGAAGTCTAAAGTGTTCCTTTCAGACCCACACTGTTGTCTGTGAAGTGAAGTAAACATAAAATCATAACAGTCGACTACAGTTGTACGCTGGTTATTTGAAATAGATACTCAGAAGACACCACCATGAAGATGAACAAATAAATGCATTTGGTTTCCTTTTACTAATATCGACAAAATGACACTTCTATGCAAATACCATCGTGTCATGGGTTTCCGTGGTATTAAGCAAATAGCAGCTTTAGATACAAGCGTATGTACTGACAAACAATAAATGCATAATAAACTATGAAAACACCAACCTCGTTATCATTTACTGTCATAATAACGTTTTTCCCCTCCAAATGTTTCTCGCTGTCGACAGCAGACGGTAGGGCGCCATATTGGACGCGTCACAGTGACGTCATATGTTTCCGTGGTATTTCCCCAAAGTCAAAGTACGGTAGCCCATCAAACGTCACAATCTCGCGACTTGGAGATTTCCACTCGTGAATTGTCATTAAAGATTTTAGGTGATCAAAATATAATAAATGTTCGTATAATTAATAAAGTCAATAAGAAAACACATTGGAACAGATTTCAGAGTCATTATAAACGTATTTACAGTTCAAAAGCTATGTCAATAACTGATCCAAATTGACATTTTGGAAATTATTTGTTTATGAAAAATACAAATTATTCTTCCTGGTGACATGCACAGAGAAATTCATCATGTCGGCGCAGAAATGTCGTAGTTGAACAATATTTGAGGTGAACCCAATGACCACAGTTGCTGAACGTACACTGTCCCCACTTCGTGAATTCCAAATTAGGACATCGACGTAGTTCTTCTGGCTGAAACTTTCCACAGACACAACACTTGTCATCGTCAGTGTCACTCATGTCGGACTCGCTACTGTCTGAAATCAATAACTTGTCATTTCCTGATGGTCCAGGCTTGGGGGATGTAAGCTTTTGAAGATATGTTGAAGAAAGTGGACGAGACGGTTTCTGTGAAGAATTTCCCGCGGCTGACTTGTGACTTTTTTGTGACTTTTTCTTGTGACTGATGTCGCTGGTCGCTGATGTCTCCTTCTGTTTCAAAGTCGGCTTTTTCGAATAACTGACGTACTGTCGAACTTGAGATGAAATACCAGGCTCGGTGATGGCTTGACCTCCAACGATCTTGTGAATGGAACGCCGTGGCTTTGATGTCTTGATTGTGACGACTGGGAGGTGATCTTCAAAGAAATTTGAGTTGGAATCAGGGATAACTGGTTCATCTGTTGGCTTGTCATTTTGTTGTTTAGCAAAGGTTGATGGCTTGATGAATGACATATCAATAGCTTTTGGGTCAAACGGATATATTCCACACTTCCTGAAAGCACTTTGCAAGTTGATAGATGATAATGAAAGTTCATAAGACTTGCAAGCAAGTGAGCAAACCCTATATCGGTTAACTGTCCCAGAATTGGAGCGTTGCCATTTTCTACACTCTGCGCTGAATATTTTCGTGAATGGGCCGAAACAGCCCACATCCATTGGTTGAAGCACATGACTTGTGTGTGGCGGTAAAACAAATAAGATGATCCCGCTTGAAACAGCAAAGTCGATTAGAGTTGGTGTGATGTGAGACCTGTGTCCATCATAGAGCAGAAGAACTTTCTTTTCACCGCCGACGTTTGCGTATCTTGTGAAGTGTTCTGTTAGCCAATGTTGAAAAATTTCAGAATTGGACCACCCACTATCGCTCACGGTACCCGATGTTCCAACTGAAGCCCCTTCTAGTAGATCGTCACGCATGCGAGCTCCTGGAAAAATGAAGAAAGGGGGTGTCTTCTGGCCGAGAGCGTTGCCACATCCCAAAATGGTAACTGTCGCTGATTTTTCGGGAGTAATCTCTATTGGTACCTCGCTTGACGATCCAACCACTTGAGGAGATGAGTGTGTTAGATTAATACCCTTCTCATCAACGTTGTAGATGCGTTCTGGACTTGAGTGGAGCTGATACTTGTCAAGTACTTGTTCCAGCTGGGAGAAATACTTATCTACATTCTCCTCTGATGTTGCCGTCGCACGTAGCTGGGTAAGGGTCCGGGGACGTCTCAGCTTAAGTTCAGGCCATCTTCCCATAAAAGAATAGAACCATTGTAGAGACAATGAACTGTCTTGTTTGCTACGCTTGTTCAAAGTTATGGCATACTCTGTTCCAAGGGAGATAACCTGGGCTCTTGTATAGCCGTAACCAACAGATGCCATTAGTTTCAAGTGACTGACAAGACGAGCTTCTTCTTCCTGACTGAGAAGTGGACCAGGGCCAGATGACAAACATTCAGGTGAAGTTATTCCCTTAGTACGGTCTCTAAGTGTCTGTTCAGGGACAGAATACATCTTTGCTGCCTTATAGACAGAACACCCCTTTTCTACAACTTCCATGTAGGCATTCTTCAGCTGTGTAGGGCTGTAAGGGCGATATTGCCTCTTTCGTCGCGCAGGAGTATCCTGTAAGAGTTAAGAAATCGACTTAAGAGATGACCCTTTTGGGCTTCCATAGTTTTAAAAATCGAGCAGGGGTTTCCCTCTTACGTCACGTGATTACTTTCAGTGTTTACGTCAGCTAGCAGACGAACGAAGTTTGGAAAACTTTGATGGTTTGTAAATTGAGAAAAACATTGATTTAGATTACGGGAAAAAGTGCATTACGTTCTACAGTGAAAATTACATTAGTTTTCATTAATAGAAGGTTGAACTTACGCAGATTGACGAAATTCTGAACATTTTCTGCTCTGAGCCGTGGTGACGGACTGCCAAACGTAAACAATCGGTAGGTGGCGCAGTTTGGTGCACGGCTCGCGAGAAATGACGTCACACGGAAATACCACGGAATGGTGAGTACCACGGAAACATATGACGGCACGGTATTATCATAGAAAATGTGTAACCATGTGACAAAATCGCAACGCTGGCCGTTGATTTCTGTATTCACGAGCTGCATTCACCTGCTGGCAAAACCTTTATCATGAACATAATAAGACATTTAATTGTTGTTCCTTTAAAATTATAGTTACCTTTAACTGCCCTTTGTAATCCTCCTTGGATTCTTGCCTATAACGAAGTTTATGTGATCCGATGATACACTTTTCAATGTGAAGCATGCACTCCGGTAAAAATCGGTGAGATAATTAGAATGACTGTCAGGAAATTAAGGTGTTAGAAGCTACACATCAGTGATAAATCGCTTCTGTTTACATTGTCACTTTCTGTCATGGTAAAATGGGGTCCAAAAGGCCCACAAATCCTGGCCTGAGAGAAGAATACCTGGATGATACGATAGATGTGTCTCTTTCACACTGAAAAATGGCAGGCCTAGTGCTGTTGTGACGTCACAGGAAGTAGCGTTCACGCGCGTGACATCATGAGCTTTCCTGTGGGGGCGCTAGCTGAAGACGGTAGCAGTTCGTATCTCGCGGGGAACATAAATATGGCTTTAGTATTATTTTAAGCAAAGTTCTATCCTATTAAGCTAAATTAATCGTTCAGTAACAGTTTAGGCATGTTAAGTCTTCAGGCATTATATAAATCCAAAATAGTAGCCTACCACGCTGTGTTCAATAAATATATAGGCCTTATATAAATGTGATTTGATAGATCAAGGAATAGCCTAAGTTCTTGAGTAAATAGGTATATTTAATTCAATTCGTTTATTTCAGTAGAAGGTCTTAGGCCCACATATACAAAAACACATTAGGCCCTATATACAACAACAGACAAACATCAGAGAGAAGAATATAGTTTACATTGTAAGTTAAAGGGGCAGTAGCACGTTTTTCGCTCAAATAAGTTGATGAAATGTATTTGAAAAATAATGTTACCAACAGTAAAACATTCTTCTCTCTTCGGAAAATAAAGTTGAAAATGAGTGTACATGTTTCGGTAAAGCCATGGGAATCGTTTTTGTAAAACAAATTAATAAATTGTGTTCACAATAAAATGGCCGCCATGCAACTTTTGCTTTGATTGATTGATTGAAAACATATTTTATTCATTTAAGAAATGAATTGGGCACAAGTTGTGAAACTTATAGAAGCCCTCTCCAGGTAATCAACAATTATTTTACAAGTCTAGAATACATAACAAGAAAGTAAGAAATCTACAAGTGACGAAGTGGGTAAACATGTAATATACCTTATTAAGGCAACACACAATTGGAAATGTTATTCTTATGACAAAATGCACTTTGAATATGGTAAATACGTACACAACATAGTTTTTACCACTACAGATAATTGGTTTGTGTAATAAGATGTTTTACCCTCTAAAGTTAATTTAAATGACATGAACTATCATAATAAATGGGAAATTTGAAAAAATAAATTTTGCAAAAAACGTGCTACTGCCCCTTTAATTTTATAGTAAAACCTTAGAGCGTAGGACAAGTGCATCTCTTAATGAAACATGAATAGGAAAAGATAATTTCAACGTTGTAAAACATTTTGCAAGTAATATATATCAACATGATAAGGTAAATGTTGGATTTATTTCCTTCTTAATTCCAGAAACATTTGACATTTGAATAAAATGTTATTATATGTTTTGATAGGAGAGATGATTTATATTACAAAATGCTTATTTGTTTCACATCGACTATAGGCAAATGGAAACCTTCTGAGTGTAATGATAATATGTCGAATGTCATCGATCGTTTTAATATCGAAAATGTTGCGATTATATATAGTCAATGTCCTTGTTTGTGTTTTTGATTGTTGTAGGTTTGTCACCGTGTGACATATTGCTCAAACTCAAACTTTTCAATTCAAAATTAAGCCCAATAAGATAAAACAATGTTTGACAAAGACAATTCCAGATCAGTTATATATTGGTAGCCAACATATTACATCAGGTATATTGTTTGAATGTAATTTCGCCAGATGGTTATGGAATCATAAACAAGGTATGATCACATCACTGTGCTAAGTAGTAACCATGCACGCATAGGCCTTCGTGCCTACACAATTGGAATACCACAATAATCCGAAATGTTCAGTTTACTTTTCAAAGTTCTTAGTAGGCCTTAGGTCCTATAACTCGCGAGGTATGATATTTACAACATGTGTTGTTGTTTTGTTTATAAATCTATGTCCACTAAACATGTAGAAATTTATGTTTATTTTATATTGGCAACCTGATCGGCAAACATGACCTCTGTTTCATGCACATGTAGCCTACTTGGACCAATATGTGTTATGACCACTATAATCTCTTCGGTATGCACTAATTTTAAATTTCGATTTTTTTTTTTAAATCTGTCCAGTCACGCCTTGTCTTTGTAAAAGATGCCGACGACGATTGGGTTCTTTTTGTTGCGGTTGATGTAGGCGAGCTTTTAATCATCACCCAAACAACAATAGGTGATATCGCTTGTGTCAGAGAATACCTATGACTTTGCACAACGGCCTTGTATCACCACGTATACATGGCACCATAACGTTTTTAAATCATCAAGTACATAGAGGATACTAAACGACCTTCGATTTGATACCATTTTTATTAAACGAGTTAATGAGTTTGTATGAAACGAGCGAAAGCGAGTTTGATACCAGCCCATTAAATTCACATTTAACACACTGCTATGTCATACAACATGGCAACATTAGAATTTGTATGACGTCATAAACATGATGTCGTCATAATGGTAAGATATCATCACGCTAGAAGGTTAATATCAGTGCTTATTTCAGAGATGTAGCTAGCCTACTACATGATCTCGGACAACCAATGAGGGATGAGACTTAGGCTAAATGCCAAAAAAATGAAATGTTTCTCGGGCATTGGCGCATCACTTTTTTGGGTGCGCGTGACAACTTTTTACTTTCATTTGAAAAAATATATTAAGATTTGACCGCATAATTTTTGCTAAACTCCCAAATCCACCAAATACATAGGTCTGCTAAAACGGACGTGCTTTTTTTATTCTTCTACCACGTCTAGGTTATATTTTGATGAAAAAAAGTGAAATGAACTCCGCCAGCGTTATTATTTTCTCCACGAGTGAGATCCACTATTTAGCTTTGGTGTGAGACTTACTGTTTCAGAACGGTCAAATATGCCAAACGTTATAAATGGTCTTACTTTATCGAGAAGTACCAACTGTTACCGAAAACTACCATTTTGATGATACTCGACTTAGTATATTGACGATATGAATGTAAAAGTGTCGATTTCTGATCGTGTGGCGCGATTTCTGAGCGTGTGGCGCGCGCCGATGAGTCAAACGTAATTTTGGAATCTTATTTAAACCAGATAAAATAAAACATTTGGGTTGATAATGTTTAATAGGTCATATAACTACTGTGCGTGTAAATAGGACATGCACTTTCGGTTTCTGCACATGCATAATGATGTTACTCGGTTTTAATTGGAAACTAGTAATTATGATATGTTTGACGATTGAGGATGAATATGCAAGCTTAGTGAATTTGTTTGTATTGTAAACAGCACATATGGTGTGTTCGAACGTATCAAAGCCAAATCAAATTTTATGAAACACAATGGATGCACCTTTAACTAACGTTTTAAAAATAAATGGCACTGCTGACCTTCTGATAGAAATACAATCTCTCAAATAAGCATAGCGTGTCCACAATAAGCGAAGCATCGTATTGCACGGTACATGTCTATTTCTTGGAATGGGAAGTAATGTGGTACATTCGATCGGTCGGCCAGTATGAGAACGACATGGCCCAAACTTGACGTCCTAATAGCGGGTAAATTGATTCTGATCCATCCCGTGTTGCTGGTCTCCGGGGTATAACGGGGACACCGGAACAAATGTAAACATCCAATCGCGGTCTTATCTTGATAACGCTATATGATGAATTCTAGGAAGTCATGGAGGAACTTGGGTTTAGAGAACTGATAATAATGACAGACTGTCACTGCCAAACAAACACTTCCTGTTTAACCAAAACAAGTGATATTTGTATAACCATCGCCTCGGGCCTCCTAAGAAAAAAACAATTCAGGGTGAATCGTAAAGACGCAACTGTATTTCAGTTTTCAATTAAATAACGTTGATCTATTAATATATTTTAGATTGTATGTCATCCCACCCTCTATCATTACCAGCATCTATTTATATACATATCGAAGTAGCCTACCATCTAGTCTGTCATCCAGACCCCTTACTTGTTTTTATGCGTCTAGGCAAGTCTACAACAAGACTCTGAGCTCAGTTTAATTAAATGAACACATCTCAGAGGCTCCTTTTTATTTTTATTTTTTCTTCAATTTTTTTTTATTTGTACAACGAAATTCATTTTAGAGGCTAAATGTTAGACTGCCTACCGTCTGATAAGTCGGGTTCGAGTCCAACCATGTAGAGAGAGAGTACCTGGTTATAGATATGCCTGGTTAGATCTCTAACACGTCCATTCCATCATTCAAATATTCTTTCAGATTTATAGGGCAACATTGACTTTTTAAACGTTCTTAAAAAAACCAACTGCTTACCAACAACACGACACAACAACCAATGACATCTGACAAATACACTGGCAATCTACACATCGACGCTACATCTAACGCATAGTTGAAAAGACTGTAATTCGCAGAGTTAATAAACACAAGATCAACGAGTAGACCCAGAACACAAGGAGACAACTAATAGTGTGTATATGACCAACTCACAGGTTCGCTAAGTGCATGGTGTTCTCAATGCTGTAAGCGATTTCGGTTGTTTTCGTGTTCTTCCGTGACCTCTCGGGAATTCCCTCCCACGCATTTGACCTCATCGAGATCAAGGTCACGGTTAGAAAGCCTGCAAGGTTGTTTTGACTGGCGCAGGCGCACGCAAGCATTAATATCAAAAACTGGAAAGCTGATAGAAATTTCCTTGATCGGTATTTACGTGAAATATCTGAGAACACTTTACGGGAATAAAACTGTCATGATATTAATCTGAAATATCGCTTCCGGGGCATTTAAAAACCTCGATACAACATTTAGCGTAGGCCAACTGACAGTTTAAATGCACGAAACATGTTTGATTGTCACTCAATTAATGACCTATAATTACTTCCTAAATTCATAGGTGCTCATCGGCTGAAGTATCAGATGTCAAGGCTGGGTTCAAGAAGAATGTTTAACAAATTAGAATTATAGGCATAGGTGCGTTAAGTTTATCTTTAAGAATTTATAAAATTAGCCTACATCTTGACCGATACGTTCCAGATTCACCATCTTATTAACATGCAGGTTGAGCCTTATACTTTAAGAGGGGGAGGGGGGTTGATTTGATTACATGTCGTAGGGGCGTATTTGATCCGCCTCTGGTGATAGACTATGTGAAACATAAGGGTAGGCCTACATGCCTACATGCGTATATTAGGTTATAATATAATAGGGCCTACATGTATTCATATCTACAGAGGGCTTTAATTTCAACCTAATCAAATTTCAATAGATATTTGTCAACATCTTCTTGTTTGGACACAGCTATTTATATAAACGGAGCTTACGTTAGTGTGGCGACTCTGACAACAAGCACTGTGACGTCACATATGGTGAACGTATCCACTGTGACGCTATCGATCAAACCGAGGTTTCCACAGAGCCGCTAGATAGATCTGGCCTGTTACGTATGCAGACGCGACTTGAGAGTTGAAAGTAAGAAGCGAGGTTGTTGGGGAACCTTAAATGTCAGTGTTATTCACGTGGGTAGTACGTCCTCGTCATGCGAATCTGAAGATCCGTCTTACGTCACTGCCATTAGGATGTTTATGTAAGTCCTGCAAGTGCAGTTATACAGAAATATCCCACAATTTTCTCTCTCAAAGGATCTAATATTTCATAGGTACACCATCAAAGTGCTACATTGAGTGTCGTCTAATTCTTTTAATATTAATGAATCTGAAGATAAGGTTTTCGACCACGTTTTCAGGTCACGTGTCACGCACACATTCACCTACATTAACGTCACACATATTTCACGTTCGAGCTAAGCACACATCGTTAACGCTCAACGTTGCTATTTTGAAATAACTAAATACATATAGGTTTTATGTACCGTACTCGAAAACACAATATGGTTCCACGGTGAATTTGGGCTTGGGGTTAAAATGATAAATAAAGACTAAACAAACTGTTTGCCTGAAAGGCTTCATTGTCTCGGTGCAAGTGTACGGACAACTAGCTCTCTTTCTATTGCATTATTAATTCACTGGGGAGTAAACAGCCAAACTAGCATTTACATTGAGAGATTTAACTCATCTTCCCACACAAACAGAAAAACAGGCTGACATATTATATGTACAAAATACAATCTTATAAAAACACATTGTATACCGTCCAAAGTAAGCAATAAAATAATTTTTTTTAAATGGTACGTTGTATAAAATATACAATATTCAAAGAAGAAACGATTTACTATCTTAAGTATAGAATACAATTTTATAAAAAAAGGTACACTGTTAAGAAATATATTTCATAATGTGTTTGTTCACTGGCTTATAAACGGTTTTAAAGGTGCAAGTTAAACTGGTATAAATGCCGGAGCTTGTCGACGGCATTTATACTACAGTTTAACTTGAACTTTCAAACCGTTTATAAGCGGGTGAACAAACACATTATGAAATCTATTTCTTATAAATTCAAACTTAAACTTAAAATTTAAGCGATTTCTAATCAGTAAATAAACTTTTGAATATAAAAAATCTCTGCAAAAAGTGTACAGTGCATGATAAAATAATGTTAAGTATTGTCTTAGATCATGCACTAAGCTCCGCCCACACTAATACCGCATCACTTATGCGTCACCACGCGCAAAACGTAGTTCACAGGAAATATGATTAAAGTATTTAATTTTTGGTTCTTTCTAATATGTTGTTTTAATCAAACTTTCAAATCAAACTACCATTAGAATTCACGTTGTAAGGTTTTTAAAAAGTTTAATCAAGAAAAGAGCATGTGATGGCAGTGTAATAATTGCGCAATGATACAGTGATAAAGTAGTACCGCAGGTTATTTTTTGTAAACGTCAGGTTATGAAGTTTATCCTTTTCAGCTGTCAGTCTTGTGTTTATGAGAATGTATACCGGTCACATGACCTTGTTTAATCCAATCAGCAGAGAGCATATCGCTTAAATTTCAAAGTCTGAATTATTCTAAAATATATAACACAATATTCAAAGAAGAAACGATAAAGTGTCTAAAAAATATAATACCATCTTTAAAAAACAGATGGTATGCTGTCCAAAGTATATAATACCGTCTTCAAAGAACAGATGATATGCTGTCCAAAGTATATAATACCGTCTTCGAAGAACAAATGGTACTCTGTCCAAAGTATTAGATACAATATCCAAAGAAGAAACGATATACCGTCAAAAGAACACAATACCAACTTTAAAGAACAAATGGTACTCTGTCCAAAGTATTAGATACAATATCCAAAGAAGAAGCGATATACTGTCTAAAGAACACATTACCAACTTCAAAGAACAAATGGTAGGCCTATACTGTCCAAAGTATACAATACAATATTCAAAATACACAATACAATATTCAAAATACAAATTGTATACCGTCCAAGGTATTCAATACCATCTTCGAAGAACAAATGGTATACTGTCCAAAGTATACACGACGGTCTTTGATTAGCTTGAAAATTATGACATCGTCTGAATGATATGCTGAACATAAATAAGCATGTCTAATATCGAAGGCCTATCACCGATCAATAAACAAAATTATGGCCATTGTTATTTTTTTTCAGAAAATGCATCCTACATTAAGGTCAAGGTCAAGTTCAAAGGTTATAACCTCATTATATGACATGAAACGAATTAAAAGTTATGATGAAGGTAAACAAAATTTAAATTGTGATTTTCATCAAGGTCAAGGTTAGAAGGTAAACAAATATGGTTATTTCAATGGTCAATGTAAAAGGAACTGTACTGTAAAACATCCAATACAGTCTTCAATGACCAAGCGGTATAGGAAGTGGTATATACTGTCCGAAATGCATAACACCATCTTACTGTCCAAATATACAATACCATCTTCAAAGAAAAAAGGATATATAACGCCCAAAAGTATACACTACTACACTCGAAGCCTATTAAACACACTACAATGGTCCTGTGATGAAAACACGTTCTTCTTGATTGAAATGGTTGGGAATAATCATTGTTTATTTAACCGTGTATGTCGTGCTTGTCCTTTAGCAAGTTCATCCGTCTGAAATTACACATCAACAAAACTAAAACGACAAAACGTTGCATTCAATGAAATATAATAAAATATATCACATGTGTGATTTTGAAATATTCTTTTTTGACATCTTTTTGTAAAGCATGTATGAAATGCATTTATTTCCAAATTTTCATTTCAATGAACCGGAAGTTGTATTAAACATGGCCAGTCACCGTAAAGGAAATCCATTACTGTGGTCTCACTGTATATGTTATTAAAATGACGAAAATCACTTCTTAAATATGTTTTGGAACAAAACAATCTTATATATTAAACAGCTATTGTAAAATATGTCGTCTGAATGAAAGGAATGATAACAGATTGTCCGCTTCCGTTATGTAACTATGGAAATGACCTTTTTCGGCAGTGCTTAGTTCTGTAGCCATGGAAATGACCAAGTTTGTGAATGTTATATTGCCTTCTTTGGCTATAGGAGCCACGTTGTCTTAATTGCCCTCTCTAAGTTACAAATTGATTACGCCCCAGTCTTCCACTGGTCTTAGCGCAGATGGAGAAAGATGGTTCCCTTCACCCTGTAATGAAGAGATCGTGAACCCAGGGGTAAACCATTGGTTTGACGGACTTATTTCTATCGCAAACGGAAAAGGATGTCAGTGGAATCAGAAAACCTGTGCGTTTCTTGTAAATAATAGTAATTATTGATTCTAAAGATACACGTGCAAACGAGAAGTAAATATATAGTAAATATGAGTGATAACGGAGATTGTTTTTATCTTATATCCTGGGACATATGGTGATGGTTCCCGGTACCGAGTTAAAGTTTATTTTATATATATATATATATATATATATATATATATATATATATATATATATATATATATATATATATATATATATATATATATATATATATGTATACCGTAGTCATATAAAAAAACGTGTAATTTATACAGCAATATGTGCACCATTTTCGCCAAAGGTTATGACATTCTTCACAGAGCAAAACCAGCCACCACACGGCGTCCCCACAACTCTATGTTACCCTCGTGGTTTGGTAACGTTAGGAAAGGACTTACCGGTAATCAGGACGTTATCAGAACGTCATTAGAACGTTATTAGAACGTTATCCACCATCTTGTCATAACGTTCCCGCAACGTAGTATTAAAAAATATCCGCAACGTTGACATAACGTTTTGATAAATTTACGTTTTGTGACACAGCCGGCGCTACATAACCCCCTTTATCAATTTTCAACGTGTTTTAGCAACATTTTAGCTGTTGATTTCACATACAAATCTTCATCCAAACGATTCAACACTTCGATAACTGATGGCCATTCCCTGGTATTCTCTCATCCAGGCCCTCGTGACATCTCACCTCGACTACTGCAATGTGCTTCTTATCGGTCTCCCAAGTCTTCTGATACAAAGGCTTCAGAAGGTGCAGAATACTGCAGCCAGAGTAATTTCCCAGTCAAAGAAATTTGACCACATAACTCCTGTGCTTTATTCTCTCCACTGGCTTCCTGTACAATACAGGATTAAGTACAAAATTCTTCTCCTTGTGTTCAAGAGTATCCATGGTCTAGCTCCACTGTACCTCACTGATCTGTTCCAGCACTATACTCCTGCACGTTCCCCATGATCAAGTGATGAGACTAGGACAAAAACATATGGTGATAGGTGTCTTGAAACTGCTGGCCCACATTTCTGGAACAATCTTCAATATCACCTAAGAACACAACCTGATCTATGTGCTTTTAAGTCCGACCTAAAGACTTGTCTATTCTCCGAGGCCTTTGAAAATTCTGTGATGAATTTGCAATCTTAGACCCCAAGCGCCTTTGAGCGTTCTACGGATATTGGCGCTATACAAGTATTTGTATGATGATGATGATTATAACGACAGGACACTGATCAATTGGAACATTTACAGGTGCTTTCGTAGGAGGATTCGTAGAAGTGTTATCATGTTAATAAGTAAATTAAGTTATTAATACAGTTTTATTTTATTTCATTTTGATATATTGTGAGGATTCTTTATTGTTTTGTATATCCATAACTTTGTGTCTGCTTGCAGAGATGGGCAACGAACGAGGTCGGACAATTAATTTAATTGTTTGTACTGTTACATGGTTGCGGGCCCATATGATCAAAACTTTAAACTCGCTTGTGATAATTATTTTATGTTTCACGTATACAATCCTGACTAATTCAATTGTTGTCTATTAAAGGATTGACAGCATTTCATTCACCAAGTAATTTATTACTGCAGTCGGGAGTTCATTTTATTTCTCAATTGATATCCAATAACTATGAAACAATGACGTTAATTCCTTTAACTAAAACGTGTTTTTAACAATTACCATGTACTCAGCTACACGATATATCTGTCATTTACATAGGCCAAGTGTAAAATTATAGAGATTGAGATATACAGATCATTTACCGTTAAATTCACAACAAAGCTTAGAATATTACCGGGAACTGTTGATGAATCACTGTGATCAACGATTAACATAACGAAATATGAGATAACCCGGCTTTATCACATTTGTCATCGTTATTTATACATCATAACGATTTCATTAAAATTTTATTTTATATATCACAGGTCACCGGTTGAACTTGTACCTTGAACTTTAAGGATGTCCGCTCCTTCCGGTTGAACTTCAAAAATGAAATATGATTAAGTACAGATTTTTGCTCATCTTTATTTACTTCATGATATTCCACATCATCTACATACTTTAAAAAAAATATGAAATAAAGAAAATGTGACTTTAGAACCTCTAAAACATGCTTAAACAGCATAAATGGCCTAAATTTGACTAAAAAGGGGGGTTTTCAGGTACATTTTGTGTCAAAGCTTAAAAAAAACCACACTACCATATATATTTTTTCATCGATTTCGGTAGGGTAAAATGAACTTTGTAACATATCAAAAAAAGAAGAAAAGTTTAATACTAGAATTGTAGTATTTTAAAGTTTTTTGCAGTTTTTTTCTCATTTTCCCATAGAATCCGATTTTAAAATTGTACTTCACCCCACTATCTTACAGGCGTCATATCTCGAAAAAAACCACACTACCCCCTATTTTTTAATGCTCATTTTTCAATCATATACTTTGATCTTTTAAAAAATGTAAGTTAGAAAAAAATTGAATTCTATAAATTTGAGGAGCGAACATCCTTAACATTCGCAATTGTCCGATAAATAGCGAACAGATAAATCGGCACAGTCAATGTATTTTTCATACGATTGAAAAGAAAGATTGTTAAATTGGAAATCATCTTTCAAACTTTGCTGAATATAAGCATGCTACCAGGTTACTATATTTAGTAACACAACCAACGCTGCATCCTCTCATCTTCAACGATTAATGTTCCAATCGTTGCTATTAACTGTTTTACTTATATAACGTCATACTTACCAGATTATTTTGTTAATACAAACAACACAAAATAAACACTGCCGATCATCCGGCACAATCAAATCGAAACTCTCTTACCGTTCACCGGTCGATCCTCTTGCAAAATTATCTACACCTGTTGGTGTTGGTCGCCATATTGCACTCTTCGATCGAACAAAATCAGCTTTTGCATCTTAAAGGGGTAGTAGCACGTTTTTGCAACAACAGAAAAATGTCGTTTATATTTACTTTAAAACGTCTCATTACACAAACCACTTTTCCGTAGGGGTACTAACGGTGTAGCAAAAATTGCACGGCGGCCATTTTATTGTGAACACATTTTATTATTTCGAAGACAAAAACGATTCCCATGGCTACGGAACCATGTCACTCATTTTTTAACTTGATTTTCCAAAGAGAGAAGGGTGTTTGGTGACATTATTTTTCAAATACATTTTATCGACTTATTTCAGCGAAAAAACGTGCTATTGTCCCTTAAACAACGAAACATTTTTATTTGATTCCACTGATAACATTGTGGTTCTATCCCAACAGCAAGCATAACTTTGTTTGTTAATAACAATTTTATATTGTCCAATTAATTACACTCGCTCTTTATCAACGTTGTCATATTTTGTGAAAAGCATCAAAGCTTTCACTTTTTCTTTTTATGCCCCCGAATCGGATATTCCGGGGGTATATTGTTTGTCACAATTGCAGTGCCAGTCTGTTTGTTTGTCCGAAAAACTTTATCCTTTGCCATAACTTTTGATTGGTCAGTGGTACTGTTAGGCCTTTGATACTTCATTGATGAGGTCGTAACTTTTGACCTTCTGACCTTGAGGAGGCATTTTTCGAAACCTTAACCTTGGCCATACATTTTCATTGGTTACTGATAGGTGTTTAACTTGACATGTGCATCAGTTGTGATGAGAAATTCAGATGAGGTCATACTATTTTACCCCGAGTCCTTGACATTGGTACAAGAACCGTTTATGAACCTTTGAAACCTTACCTTATGTATTCCAATGGAGTGTTAGTACTTATCGTTGATATTTTGACTCCAAATTATTTTGTTTTATCCGGGGGCATCATTGTTTAACAAAAACATCTTGTTTAAGCAACGTTTTGACTTTCTCCCTAAAGCAACGCTATGACACTCTCCTTTTAAGTGCCGATATGACATTATTGATAAAGTAACTTACCTTTCTTTGTTTATCAGAGTTCTGCTTTTCATACTATTACACTGTTTCTAAGTTATGGAAATGCTTCTATAGAAATGTGGTGATGTTCTCGCCAATGTATACCGTTGTGAAATTTTTTCAAAATAATAGTGTGAAGACATTCTCCTAAAGAAACGTTTTTCACCTTATTTCAATTACAATCTTAAGATGATTGAAAAAGTAATGACATGATATTCTTATCAAAGCAAGGTTTTGACATTCCTCCAAAAGCAATGTGTTGACACTATCTCTAAAGCAAGGTTTTGACATACCTCCAAAAGCAATGTGTTGACACTATCTCTAAAGCAAGGTAATGACATTCCTCCAAAAGCAATGTGTTGACACTATCTCTAAAGCAAGGTTATGATATTCCTCCAAAAGCAATATGTTGACACTATCTCTAAAGCAAGGTTATGACATTCCTCCAAAAGCATTGTGTTGACATTATCTCTCCAGCAAGGTTATGACATTCCTCCAAAAGCAATATTATGACACCCTCTCTAAAGCAAGGTTATGACATTCCTCCAAAAGCATTGTGTTGACATTATCTCTCCAGCAAGGTTATGACATTCCTCCAAAAGCAATATTATGACACTATCTCTCAAGCAAGGTTATGACGTCGATATTCCTCCAAAAGCAATGTGTTGAAACTATCTCTAAAGCAAGGTTATGACATTCCTCCAAAAGCATTGTGTTGACACTATCTCTAAAGCAAGGTTATGACATTCCCCCAAAAACAATATTATGACACTATCTCTAAAGCAAGGTTATGACATTCCTCCAAAAGCAATGTGTTGACACTATCTCTAAAGCAAGGTTATGACATTCCTCCAAAAGCAATGTGTTGACACTATCTCTAAAGCAAGGTGATGACATTCTTCCAAAAGCAATATTATGACACCCTCTCTAAAGCAAGGTTATAACATTCCTCCAAAAGCAATGTGTTGACACTATCTCTAAAGCAAGGTTATGACATTCCTCCAAAAGCAATGTGTTGACACTATCTCTAAAGCAAGGTTATGACATTCCTCCAAAAGCAATGTGTTGACACTATCTCTAAAGCAAGGTTATGACATTCCTCCAAAAGCAATGTTTTGACACTATCTCTAAAGCAAGGTTATGACATTCCTCCAAAAGCAATGTTTTGACACTATCTCTAAAGCAAGGTTATGACATTCCTCCAAAAGCAATGTGTTGACACTATCTCTAAAGCAAGGTTATGACATTCCTCCAAAAGCAATGTGTTGACACTATCTCTAAAGCAAGGTTATGACATTCCTCCAAAAGCAATGTTTTGACACTATCTCTAAAGCAAGGTTATGACATTCTTCCAAAAGCAATATTATGACACTATCTCTAAAGCAAGATTATAACGTCGACATTCCTCCAAAAGCAATGTGTTGAAACTATCTCTCCAGCTAGGTTATGACATTCCTCCAAAAGCATTGTGTTGACATTATCTCTCCAGCAAGGTTATGACATTCCTCCAAAAGCAATATTATGACATTCCTCCAAAAGCAATATTATGACACCCTCTCTAAAGCAAGGTTATGACATTCCTCCAAAAGCATTGTGTTGACATTATCTCTCCAGCAAGGTTATGACATTCCTCCAAAAGCAATATTATGACACTATCTCTCAAGCAAGGTTATGACGTCGATATTCCTCCAAAAGCAATGTGTTGAAACTATCTCTAAAGCAAGGTTATGACATTACCCCAAAAACAATATTTTGACACTATCTCTAAAGCAAGGTAATGACATTCCTCCAAAAGCAATGTGTTGACACTATCTCTAAAGCAAGGTTATGACATTCCTCCAAAAGCAATATTATGACACCCTCTCTTAAGCAAGTTTATAACGTCGACATTCCTCCAAAAGCAATGTGTTGAAACTATCTCTCCAGCAAGGTTATGACATTCCTCCAAAAGAATGTGTTGACACTATCTCTAAAGCAAGGTTATGACATTCCTCCAAAAGCAATGTTTTGACACTATCTCTCAAGATAGGCAATGACATTCCTCCAAAAGCAATGTGTTGGCACTATTTCTAAAGCAAGGTTATGACATTCCTCCAAAAGCAATATTATGACACTATCTCTCAAGCAAGGTTATGACGTCGATATTCCTCCAAAAGCAATGTGTTGAAACTATCTCTAAAGCAAGGTTATGACATTCCTCCAAAAGCATTGTGTTGACACTATTTCTAAAGCAAGGTTATGACATTACCCCAAAAACAATATTTTGACACTATCTCTAAAGCAAGGTAATGACATTCCTCCAAAAGCAATGTGTTGTCACTATCTCTAAAGCAAGGTTATGACATTCCTCCAAAAGCAATATTATGACACCCTCTCTTAAGCAAGTTTATAACGTCGACATTCCTCCAAAAGCAATGTGTTGAAACTATCTCTCCAGCAAGGTTATGACATTCCTCCAAAAGCAATGTGTTGACACTATCTCTAAAGCAAGGTTATGACATTCCTCCAAAAGCAATGTTTTGACACTATCTCTCAAGATAGGCAATGACATTCCTCCAAAAGCAATGTGTTGGCACTATTTCTAAAGCAAGGTTATGACATTCCTCCAAAAGCAATGTTTTGACACTATCTCTAAAGCAAGGTTATGACATTCCTCCAAAAGCAAGGTTATGACACCCTCTCTAAAGCAAGGTTATGACATTCCTCCAAAAGCAATATTATGACACCCTCTCTAAAGCAAGATTATAACGTCGACATTCCTCCAAAAGCAATGTGTTGACACTATCTCTAAAGCAAGGTTATGACATTCCTCCAAAAGCATTGTGTTGACATTATCTCTCCAGCAAGGTTATGACATTCCTCCAAAAGCAATATTATGACACTATCTCTCAAGCAAGGTTATGACGTCGATATTCCTCCAAAAGCAATGTGTTGAAACTATCTCTAAAGCAAGGTTATGACATTCCTCCAAAAGCATTGTGTTGACACTATCTCCAAAGCAAGGTTATGCCATTCCCCCAAAAAGAATATTATGACACTATCTCTAAAGCAAGGTTATGACATTCCTCCAAAAGCAATTTTATGACACTATCTCTTTTTTTTCTACTAAATGATGAAATACAAATGCTAATAAAACTAAGAACGTTAATGATTGCCGAATCTCCCACGAAATATCAATGTTCACCAAACCAGTTAGGGTCCCCCGCGTCACTTCAGAGTCGACGGTATTGACGTCCGTGTGCACGTGCATGCGTTTCCGTCATGGAGCCTGTACTGCACGCTAGCATGTTGTTGGCAGTTATGTATGAACGTATAAACGCATCCCCGTAAAACGGAATGTAGCATAGGTTCACTATTAGGCAGTCTGGCAATCTCAATCTCAATACACCAATCAATTCCGAAAGACACAAAATGAAGAATATTGATAATTTATCGTATATTTTAACAAAACATGAACAAATTCTACATTTCTTCATTTGTAATTACAAAAACACATTGTCACACATCAACCCCCATAGAAATGATTTATTGTTTGTGTCCGTAGCATTAGTCCTAGACAAGGCAGGTAGCTTGAGACGGCAGATGACTGAAACCAGATGATTGAGTATATACTAAGAGTATTTAATACAGTCTAGGTCATTATTCAGCAAGTCTAGATAAACTGAATACAAACAGAATATAAAACTGAAAACTAATGAACTGAAAGAAATAAAATCACAATGATGCAGGTGTAGATCAATCTCATTAAAATCAAACCATTCATTCGTTCCCTAGGCTTATTTGCTATTTTGGGTTGTCATTCACAGATGAGTGACAACCCAAGTTAACAAATAAACCTAGGGAACGAATCAATGATCTGATTTTAATGAGATGGGTGTATTGTAATTATCAATTTTTATAGACTACGCTACTAAGTTAGGGTAGCTGGATTACGGACCTCGTTAAAATGCATGGACTATGTAATGTCCTTGTCAGGAGAGTATATTGTGACGTGGTTCATATACAACCATCAATATTTCAAGATGCTGTACCAGACCGGGACATACTGTGCCGCCCTCTGTCTAAACTCCCACCACCTCACTCCCACCTGCACGGTTTCGCTCAGGAAGTCGGTGAATTAACTATCGAATTTTCAATATATTTAATTTAACCGATTTATTTCGTCATGCCACTGTGCATAATTCCATCAAGCTCCATCGTTCGCAAGCATTTTTATGTTATGCAGCTTGCTGTCTGATACGGCGAAGGTGAATAAGAGATTTGGTAATGGCGGAACCAGTCTTCGTGTACTCGTCTAAGACACCCGCAGTAGACCTACATAGTGTTGAGCAGTTTTGATGAGATCAGAGGACGTCTCTCCAAAACAGTGTCATTCAGACTTGACATCTGTCTATATCCATCTTCCAACGCAAATATGCATTGCGATCGTTCTTGGATTGTCGTGCAGTGGAATTATGTTTCAGCCACTGACGTCACAATGGCTCCATGACGTCACTCCCCATAGCTTTCATTCACAAACTCTTGTCAATAAGGTGGAATAGTAAACAGAAGCGAAGACCTTGACCGAGAGAAGACACCGTTGATTTTTCCCTTTTTAGCAGTGATGGAACGTGCGCAGGGCCATAGTTGACAGACAAACACATTAAGCTGCGACAAAATAGGAAACCAGAATTAGCTCTTGATGAATGATTTCAGTTCACGGATATGTGCTAATGAGCTTGACTTAATACAGTCGTTTGTCTTTGGTTGATGTTTATGGTTGAGAATAAATCGTGAGGGATACGCAAATGAGGAAATCCGACTCGATGCTTGCATTATTCACTTCAAATCTGTAAGTTTGAAGGATTAAAGGCATTATTTTATTATCATAACGTATAAAGATACTGAGATACTTCGTTCATAAGAATCAATGTGAGATATTATCCCATATTTTTTATCACACAAACTCCAAGAGTCGTTTGAAGGATTCGAATCAACATAGTCAAAGTCAGATTAAGTTATTTGGATATTCAGTCAAAAAATTTAATACGACAATGCGAAATTTCATCGGTTCTAAATTCGTTACCGATAATTTCATGTATTCGTCATTGACATTGCACGCAAAAACAATTACATCAAACCATATATAAGCTTATACAATGGAATCATTGTAACATGTATATAGGTAATGTAATACATGCGACGTAAGAAACGAGATGTACACTTCAAACCATAAACCGAAACTTGCGCTTCTTTAAAATGTGAAATGAATGTACGTTTTCATAATGATAGGGGCCACGATTAAGTACACCATTCTTTCCCACAGAGATTACTCCCTTCAGATTCAGATCCTAACATCGGAATCTGAAGGGAGTATCCTCTGTGAGAAGAGAATGCGATTACACAAACACGTGTTTGCTTGTCTATATATGATATAAAATACACAAATATAACTCTACATTCTAACAAGAAACCAAAATGTGACAATTGGTTTATGAAATGTACTTAGTGTGAAACTAAACATGAATTATTTCGATCAATATGCATGATGATGTATAATCACGTCGATAACACAAAACAAAGATGGATATTTCCAATATAAACTCGGAACGTGACAAGGACCTGTCATTAAACAAGTCCAGCATGGTGTGGTAAGGATAGCTGACACTCTGTCGTGGTGATGTAGTGCTAACTTTGTTACTCAATATGTTTTGCAACGAAACTATGTCCCGCAGGTGAGATTAACTGACTTGTAAAGGACGCGCTTGCATTACAATTGATTTTATGACAATGACGTTGCGTGATAGCGAATCTCACACAGACAAACACATGCACTGATAGATGTTAGTATATATACTGCATGGGATGTTATAAGATCTTGGAGGAAATACGGTGCATGCGCCTACAAAGACCAAACACGTTATACATCCATTAAATGGTCTCCACTCATTTAAATTTTAGAAGGTCAATCAAAGACCAACTTCCCAATGCAAGGCATAAGTCTTGCCAGTCTCCATTATACTGGCCGTTTTAGGTCTTGCAGTATTTCCCTCCTTTGCTGTGCCAAGATAGTGGATCGACAGCGATTATGAGTTATGCCTTGCATTGGGAAGTTGATTATAGCGTTACAAGACCCGCAGGGTATGATGATAGTAGGACTACGTCAGATGAAAATAACTCCTTTTTTTGTGCCAATAGGCATATTTGGTACACATGTGAACTTTTTGAAGGATTGTGTCAACTTCGTTGACTTCGATTACTGCACACTGCATGATATCACAAAGAACCATTGTTCAAATTTGAAACATTTGGCCTTAAATTATTTCTGACGACATTTGCAAACTCATTTTTGGAAGTTTATAGACGAAAATGTTAGAGACAAACAATGGTTATCCAGAAAATACGGATATGGTACAAGTGAGTCCCAAATCGGGCTACTGACGTCACTAGTTTTTATAAGGCATTGTTCTACTAGTGTAACAGCGAGTAGTGACGTCACATCACCTTGACGACTATTGATTGCCGCCCGTTCCACAGCGCGCTGACGGTGGCGCCAATACAAGATCCAGCAGCAGCAGACGACAGGCCTTAACTTGGACACAGCTCCCAACTATTCGTCTTTCTGCTCTGAAATATGACGTAGGAGCGGTAACCTTTTCAAGTAAAGATGGTGACAGTCGAAGAAAAGGTTGTTACAGCTGACCTTTTGAAAATATCATTTGTTGAAGAACATATAGCTCCTGTGATAATATACACCAATCATTGCCGCTTGACTGTTTTGTGAAAGAAGGCGACGGGAAAAGGTTTTGGCAGTTGTCTCTTCGTGCAGAGAAAGGAATATTTTTCAGCTTGACGCAATATTGTCCGTCTGGCCGTGAATACATCCCACTGCACGCAACACATTGAAGTATGTAGCTGTGTAAACATACATCCTTCACACCGCATGATTGCTGTGCGTAGACATCAGGGTATAAAGTAGAACACGCAGCTAGCGGCTACTTTGGGTTGAGTTGATGGTATTGACGAACTTTAAACTTTAAAAGTGTCGTTATGGAAACAAGAACTTGTAAAGAAACCATTTATGTATGCGTCGCTTATCTGGAAAAAAAATCATTCACACTTAGCAAAGTTTGGAATTTTATTTGTTCGTCGTAAGATTATTGTGTAAACGAAAATAAACATGTGTTTTAATACTCATATATGTAAACATATCACTCTTATTATGGAGGAGTTTAACACGGGTCACTTTTGCTGTCAATGCCATTGCTTTAGAATGGTTTTATGACAGTGAGTTTTTTACGACTTAACTAACATGAATAAAGGTGAGTAATACACCATCGATAAACGTTCATACAGTGATAGAGAAGAGACTATAGGACATCATCGAGAAACGTTCATGCAGTGATAGACTAGAGACTGTAGGACACCATCGAGAAACGTTCATACAATGATAGAGAAGAGACTATAGGACATCATCGAGAAACGTTCATGCAGTGATAGAGTAGAGACTATAGAACACCACCGAGAAACGTTCGCGTAGTGATAGATTAGAGACTGTAGGACACCATCGAGAAACGTTCATGCAGTGATAGAGTAGAGACTGTAGGACATCATCGAGAAACGTTCATACAGTGATAGAGTAGAAACTGTAGGACATCATCAAGAAACGTTCATGCAGTGATAGAGTAGAGACTGTAGGACACCATCGAGAAACGTTCTTGTAGTGATAGAGTAGAGACTGTAGGACACCATCGAGGAACGTTCATGCAGTGATAGAGCAGATACTATAGGACATTATCGAGGAACGTTCATGCAGTGATAGAGTAGAGACTGTAGGACATTATCGAGGAACGTTCATACAGTGATAGTGTAGAGACTGTCGGACATTATCGAGGAACGTTCATGCAGTGATAGAGCAGATACTATAGGACATTATCGAGAAACGTTCATGCAGTGATAGAGTAGAGACTATAGAACACCACCGAGAAACGTTCGCGTAGTGATAGAGTAGAGACTGTAGGACACCATCGAGAAACGTTCATGTAGTGATAGAGTAGAGACTGTAGGACACCATCGAGAAACGTTCATACAGTGATAGTGTAGAGACTGTCGGACATTATCGAGGAACGTTCATGCAGTGATAGAGCAGATACTATAGGACATTATCGAGAAACGTTCATGCAGTGATAGAGTAGAGACTATAGAACACCACCGAGAAACGTTCGCGTAGTGATAGAGTAGAGACTGTAGGACACCATCGAGAAACGTTCATGCAGTGATAGAGTAGAGACTGTAGGACATCATCGAGAAACGTTCATACAGTGATAGAGTAGAGACTATAGAACACCACCGAGAAACGTTCGCGTAGTGATAGAGTAGAGACTGTAAGACACCATCGAGAAACGTTCATGCAGTGATAGAGTAGAGACTGTAGGACACCATCGAGGAACGTCCATACAGTGATAGAGTAGAAACTGTAGGACATCATCAAGAACGGTCATGCAGTGATAGAGTAGAGACTGTAGGACACCATCGAGAAACGTTCATGCAGTGATAGTGTAGAGACTATAGGACATCATCGAGGAACGTTCATGCAGTGATATAGTAGAGACTGTAGGACACCATCAAGAACGGTCATGCAGTGATAGAGTAGAGAATGTAGGACACCATCAAGAACGGTCATGCAGTGATAGTGTAGAGACTGTCGGACATTATCGAGGAACGTTCATGCAGTGATAGAGCAGATACTATAGGACATTATCGAGAAACGTTCATGCAGTGATAGAGTAGAGACTATAGAACATCACCGAGAAACGTTCGCGTAGTGATAGAGTAGAGACTGTAGGACACCATCGAGAAACGTTCATGCAGTGATAGAGTAGAGACTGTAGGACATCATCGAGAAACGTTCATACAGTGATAGAGTAGAAACTGTAGGACATCATCAAGAACGGTCATGCAGTGATAGAGTAGAGACTGTAGGACACCATCGAGAAACGTTCATGCAGTGATAGAGTAGAGACTATAGGACATCATCGAGGAGCGTTCATGCAGTGATATAGTAGAGACTGTAGGACACCATCGAGAAACGTTCTTGTAGTGATAGAGTAGAGACTGTAGGACACCATCGAGGAACGTTCATGCAGTGATAGTGTAGAGACTGTCGGACATTATCGAGGAACGTTCATGCAGTGATAGAGCAGATACTATAGGACATTATCGAGAAACGTTCATGCAGTGATAGAGTAGAGACTATAGAACATCACCGAGAAACGTTCGCGTAGTGATAGAGTAGAGACTGTAGGACACCATCGAGAAACGTTCATGCAGTGATAGAGTAGAAACTGTAGGACATCATCAAGAACGGTCATGCAGTGATAGAGTAGAAACTGTAGGACATCATCGAGAAACGTTCATACAGTGATAGAGTAGAGACTATAGAACATCACCGAGAAACGTTCGCGTAGTGATAGAGTAGAGACTGTAGGACACCATCGAGAAACGTTCATGCAGTGATAGAGTAGAAACTGTAGGACATCATCAAGAACGGTCATGCAGTGATAGAGTAGAAACTGTAGGACATCATCGAGAAACGTTCATACAGTGATAGAGTAGAGACTGTCGGACATTATCGAGGAACGTTCATGCAGTGATAGAGCAGATACTATAGGACATTATCGAGAAACGTTCATGCAGTGATAGAGTAGAGACTATAGAACATTATCGAGGAACGTTCATGCAGTGATAGAGCAGATACTATAGGACATTATCGAGAAACGTTCATACAGTGATAGTGTAGAGACTGTCGGACATTATCGAGGAACGTTCATGCAGTGATAGAGAAGAGACTATAGGACATCATCGAGAAACGTTCATGCAGTGATAGACTAGAGACTGTAGGACATTATCGAGGAACGTTCATGCAGTGATAGAGCAGATACTATAGGACATTATCGAGAAACGTTCATACAGTGATAGTGTAGAGACTGTCGGACATTATCGAGGAACGTTCATGCAGTGATAGAGCAGATACTATAGGACATTATCGAGAAACGTTCATGCAGTGATAGAGTAGAGACTATAGAACATTATCGAGGAACGTTCATGCAGTGATAGAGCAGATACTATAGGACATTATCGAGAAACGTTCATGCAGTGATAGAGTAGAGACTGTCGGACATTATCGAGGAACGTTCATGCAGTGATAGAGCAGATACTATAGGACATCATCGAGAAACGTTCATACAGTGATAGTGTAGAGACTGTCGGACATTATCGAGGAACGTTCATGCAGTGATAGAGCAGATACTATAGGACATTATCGAGAAACGTTCATACAGTGATAGTGTAGAGACTGTCGGACATTATCGAGGAACGTTCATGCAGTGATAGAGCAGATACTATAGGACATTATCGAGAAACGTTCATGCAGTGATAGAGTAGAGACTATAGAACATTATCGAGGAACGTTCATGCAGTGATAGAGCAGATACTATAGGACATTATCGAGAAACGTTCATACAGTGATAGTGTAGAGACTGTCGGACATTATCGAGGAACGTTCATGCAGTGATAGAGCAGATACTATAGGACATCATCGAGAAACGTTCATACAGTGATAGTGTAGAGACTGTCGGACATTATCGAGGAACGTTCATGCAGTGATAGAGCAGATACTATAGGACATTATCGAGAAACGTTCATGCAGTGATAGAGTAGAGACTATAGAACATTATCGAGGAACGTTCATGCAGTGATAGAGCAGATACTATAGGACATTATCGAGAAACGTTCATACAGTGATAGTGTAGAGACTGTCGGACATTATCGAGGAACGTTCATGCAGTGATAGAGAAGAGACTATAGGACATCATCGAGAAACGTTCATACAGTGATAGTGTAGAGACTGTCGGACATTATCGAGGAACGTTCATGCAGTGATAGAGCAGATACTATAGGACATTATCGAGAAACGTTCATGCAGTGATAGAGTAGAGACTATAGAACACCACCGAGAAACGTTCGCGTAGTGATAGAGTAGAGACTGTAGGACACCATCGAGAAACGTTCATGCAGTGATAGAGTAGAGACTGTAGGACATCATCGAGAAACGTTCATACAGTGATAGAGTAGAGACTATAGAACACCACCGAGAAACGTTCGCGTAGTGATAGAGTAGAGACTGTAAGACACCATCGAGAAACGTTCATGCAGTGATAGAGTAGAGACTGTAGGACACCATCGAGGAACGTCCATACAGTGATAGAGTAGAAACTGTAGGACATCATCAAGAACGGTCATGCAGTGATAGAGTAGAGACTGTAGGACACCATCGAGAAACGTTCATGCAGTGATAGTGTAGAGACTATAGGACATCATCGAGGAACGTTCATGCAGTGATATAGTAGAGACTGTAGGACACCATCAAGAACGGTCATGCAGTGATAGAGTAGAGAATGTAGGACACCATCAAGAACGGTCATGCAGTGATAGTGTAGAGACTGTCGGACATTATCGAGGAACGTTCATGCAGTGATAGAGCAGATACTATAGGACATTATCGAGAAACGTTCATGCAGTGATAGAGTAGAGACTATAGAACATCACCGAGAAACGTTCGCGTAGTGATAGAGTAGAGACTGTAGGACACCATCGAGAAACGTTCATGCAGTGATAGAGTAGAGACTGTAGGACATCATCGAGAAACGTTCATACAGTGATAGAGTAGAAACTGTAGGACATCATCAAGAACGGTCATGCAGTGATAGAGTAGAGACTGTAGGACACCATCGAGAAACGTTCATGCAGTGATAGAGTAGAGACTATAGGACATCATCGAGGAGCGTTCATGCAGTGATATAGTAGAGACTGTAGGACACCATCGAGAAACGTTCTTGTAGTGATAGAGTAGAGACTGTAGGACACCATCGAGGAACGTTCATGCAGTGATAGTGTAGAGACTGTCGGACATTATCGAGGAACGTTCATGCAGTGATAGAGCAGATACTATAGGACATTATCGAGAAACGTTCATGCAGTGATAGAGTAGAGACTATAGAACATCACCGAGAAACGTTCGCGTAGTGATAGAGTAGAGACTGTAGGACACCATCGAGAAACGTTCATGCAGTGATAGAGTAGAAACTGTAGGACATCATCAAGAACGGTCATGCAGTGATAGAGTAGAAACTGTAGGACATCATCGAGAAACGTTCATACAGTGATAGAGTAGAGACTATAGAACATCACCGAGAAACGTTCGCGTAGTGATAGAGTAGAGACTGTAGGACACCATCGAGAAACGTTCATGCAGTGATAGAGTAGAAACTGTAGGACATCATCAAGAACGGTCATGCAGTGATAGAGTAGAAACTGTAGGACATCATCGAGAAACGTTCATACAGTGATAGAGTAGAGACTGTCGGACATTATCGAGGAACGTTCATGCAGTGATAGAGCAGATACTATAGGACATTATCGAGAAACGTTCATGCAGTGATAGAGTAGAGACTATAGAACATTATCGAGGAACGTTCATGCAGTGATAGAGCAGATACTATAGGACATTATCGAGAAACGTTCATACAGTGATAGTGTAGAGACTGTCGGACATTATCGAGGAACGTTCATGCAGTGATAGAGAAGAGACTATAGGACATCATCGAGAAACGTTCATGCAGTGATAGACTAGAGACTGTAGGACATTATCGAGGAGCGTTCATGCAGTGATAGAGCAGATACTATAGGACATTATCGAGAAACGTTCATACAGTGATAGTGTAGAGACTGACGGACATTATCGAGGAACGTTCATGCAGTGATAGAGAAGAGACTATAGGACATCATCGAGAAACGTTCATACAGTGATAGTGTAGAGACTGTCGGACATTATCGAGGAACGTTCATGCAGTGATAGAGCAGATACTATAGGACATTATCGAGAAACGTTCATGCAGTGATAGAGTAGAGACTATAGAACATTATCGAGGAACGTTCATGCAGTGATAGAGCAGATACTATAGGACATTATCGAGAAACGTTCATACAGTGATAGTGTAGAGACTGTCGGACATTATCGAGGAACGTTCATGCAGTGATAGAGAAGAGACTATAGGACATCATCGAGAAACGTTCATACAGTGATAGTGTAGAGACTGTCGGACATTATCGAGGAACGTTCATGCAGTGATAGAGCAGATACTATAGGACATTATCGAGAAACGTTCATGCAGTGATAGAGTAGAGACTATAGAACATCACCGAGAAACGTTCGCGTAGTGATAGAGTAGAGACTGTAGGACACCATCGAGGAACGTTCATACAATGATAGAGAAGAGACTATAGGACATCATCGAGAAACGTTCATACAGTGATAGTGTAGAGACTGTCGGACATTATCGAGGAACGTTCATGCAGTGATAGAGCAGATACTATAGGACATTATCGAGAAACGTTCATGCAGTGATAGAGTAGAGACTATAGAACATCACCGAGAAACGTTCGCGTAGTGATAGAGTAGATACTATAGGACACCATCGAGAAACGTTCGTGCAGTGATAGAGCAGATACTATAGGACATTATCGAGAAACGTTCATGCAGTGATAGAGTAGAGACTATAGAACATCACCGAGAAACGTTCGCGTAGTGATAGAGTAGATACTATAGGACACCATCGAGAAACGTTCGTGCAGTGATAGAGTAGAGACTGTAGGACATCATCGAGGAATGTTCTTGCAGTGATAGAGTAGAGACTGTATGACACCATCGAGGAACGTTCATACAGTGATAGAGTAGAAACTGTATGACACCATCGAGGAACGTTCATACAGTGATAGAGTAGAGACTGTAGGACATCATCAAGAACGGTCATACAATGATAGAGAAGAGACTATACAACATCATCGAGGAACGTTCTTGCAGTGATAGAGTAGAGACTGTAGAACACCATTGAGAAACGTTCGTGCAGTGATAGAGTAGAGACTATAGGACATCATCGAGGAACGTTCTTGCAGTGATAGAGTAGAGACTGTAGGACACCATCGAGGAACGTTCATACAGTGATAGAGTAGAAACTGTAGGACATCATCAAGAACGTTCATGCAGTGATAGAGCAGATACTATAGGACATCATCGAGAAACGTTCATACAGTGATAGAGAAGAGACTATAGGACATCATCGAGGAACATTCGTGCAGTGATAGAGTAGAGACTGTAGGACATCATCGAGAAACGTTCATGCAGTGATGGAGTAGAGACTATAGGACATCATCGAGGAACGTTCTTGCAGTGATAGAGTAGAGACTATACAACATCATCGAGTAACGTTCTTGCAGTGATAGAGTATAGACTGTATGACACCATCGAGGAACGTTCATACAGTGATAGAGTAGAGACTGTAGGACATCATCAAGAACGGCCATACAGTGATAGAGAAGAGACTATACAACATCATCGAGGAACGTTCTTGCAGTGATAGAGTAGAGACTGTAGAACACCATTGAGAAACGTTCTTGCAGTGATAGAGTAGAGACTGTAGGACACCATCGAGGAACGTTCATACAGTGATAGAGTAGAAACTGTAGGACATCATCAAGAACGTTCATGCAGTGATAGAGCAGATACTATAGGACATCATCGAGAAACGTTCATACAGTGATAGAGAAGAGACTATTGGACATCATCGAGGAACATTCGTGCAGTGATAGAGTAGAGACTGTAGGACATCATCGAGAAACGTTCATGCAGTGATGGAGTAGAGACTATAGGACATCATCGAGGAACGTTCTTGCAGTGATAGAGTAGAGACTATACAACATCATCGAGGAACGTTCTTGCAGTGATAGAGTAAAGACTGTATGACACCATCGAGGAACGTTCATACAGTGATAGAGTAGAGACTGTAGGACATCATCAAGAACGGCCATACAGTGATAGAGAAGAGACTATACAACATCATCGAGGAACGTTCTTGCAGTGATAGAGTAGAGACTGTAGAACACCATTGAGAAACGTTCTTGCAGTGATAGAGTAGAGACTGTAGGACACCATCGAGGAACGTTCATACAGTGATAGAGTAGAAACTGTAGGACATCATCAAGAACGTTCATGCAGTGATAGAGCAGATACTATAGGACATCATCGAGAAACGTTCATACAGTGATAGAGAAGAGACTATTGGACATCATCGAGGAACATTCGTGCAGTGATAGAGTAGAGACTGTAGGACATCATCGAGAAACGTTCATGCAGTGATAGAGTAGAGACTATACAACATCATCGAGGAACGTTCTTGCAGTGATAGAGTAGAGACTGTAGAACACCATTGAGAAACGTTCGTGCTGTGATAGAGTAGAAATTATAGGACATCATCGAGGAACGTTCTTGCAGTGATAGAGTAGAGACTGTAGGACACCATCGCGGAACGTTCATACAGTGATAGAGTAGAAACTGTAGGACATCATCAAGAACGGTCATGCAGTGATAGAGTAGAGACTATAGGACATCATCGAGGCACGTTCATACAGTGATAGAGTAGAGACTATAGGACATCATCGAGGAACGTTCATGCAGTGATAGAGTAGAGACTGTAGGACACCATCGAGAAACGTTCATGCAGTGATAGAGTAGAGACTGTAGGACATCATCGAGAAACGTTCATACAGTGATAGAGTAGAAACTGTAGGACATCATCAAGAACGGTCATGCAGTGATAGAGTAGAGACTATAGGACATCATCGAGGAACGTTCATACAGTGATAGAGTAGAGACTGTAGGACATCATCGAGAAACGTCCGTGCAGTGATAGAGTAGAGACTGTAGGACACCATCGAGAAACGTTCATACAGTGATAGAGTAGAAACTGTAGGACATCATCAAGAACGGTCATGCAGTGATAGAGTAGAGACTGTAGGACACCATCGAGAAACGTCCGTGCAGTGATAGAGTACAGACTGTAGGACATCATCAAGAACAGTCATGCAGTGATAGAGTAGAGACTGTAGGACACCATCGAGAAACGTTCATGCAGTGATAGAGTAGAGACTATAGGACATCATCAAGAACGGTCATGCAGTGATAGAGTAGAGACTGTAGGACACCATCGAGAAACGTTCATGCAGTGATATAGTAGAGACTGTAGGACATCATCGAGGAACGTTCATACAGTGATAGAGTAGAGACTGTAGGACACCATCGAGAAACGTTCATGCAGTGATAGAGTAGAGACTGTAGGACACCATCGAGAAACGTTCATGCAGTGATAGAGTAGAGACTGTAGGACATCATCGAGAAACGTTCATACAGTGATAGAGTAGAAACTGTAGGACATCATCAAGAACGGTCATGCAGTGATAGAGTAGAGACTATAGGACATCATCGAGGAACGTTCATACAGTGATAGAGTAGAGACTGTAGGACATCATCGAGAAACGTCCGTGCAGTGATAGAGTAGAGACTGTAGGACACCATCGAGAAACGTTCATACAGTGATAGAGTAGAAACTGTAGGACATCATCAAGAACGGTCATGCAGTGATAGAGTAGAGACTGTAGGACACCATCGAGAAACGTCCGTGCAGTGATAGAGTACAGACTGTAGGACATCATCAAGAACAGTCATGCAGTGATAGAGTAGAGACTGTAGGACACCATCGAGAAACGTTCATGCAGTGATAGAGTAGAGACTATAGGACATCATCAAGAACGGTCATGCAGTGATAGAGTAGAGACTGTAGGACACCATCGAGAAACGTTCATGCAGTGATATAGTAGAGACTGTAGGACATCATCGAGGAACGTTCATACAGTGATAGAGTAGAGACTGTAGGACACCATCGAGAAACGTTCATGCAGTGATAGAGTAGAGACTGTAGGATATCTTCGAGAAACGTTCATGCAGTGATAGAGTAGATACTGTAGGACATCATCGAGAAACGTTCATACAGTGATAGAGTAGAAACTGTAGGACATCATCAAGAACGGTCATGCAGTGATAGAGTAGAGACTATAGGACATCATCGAGGAACGTTCATACAGTGATAGAGTAGAGACTGTAGGACATCATCGAGAAACGTCCGTGCAGTGATAGAGTAGAGACTGTAGGACACCATCGAGAAACGTTCATACAGTGATAGAGTAGAAACTGTAGGACATCATCAAGAACGGTCATGCAGTGATAGAGTAGAGACTATAGGACATCATCGAGGAACGTTCATACAGTGATAGAGTAGAGACTGTAGGACATCATCGAGAAACGTCCGTGCAGTGATAGAGTACAGACTGTAGGACATCATCAAGAACGGTCATGCAGTGATAGAGTAGAGACTGTAGGACACCATCGAGAAACGTTTATGCAGTGATAGAGTAGAGACTATAGGACATCATCAAGAACGGTCATGCAGTGATAGAGTAGAGACTGTAGGACACCATCGAGAAACGTTCATGCAGTGATATAGTAGAGACTGTAGGACATCATCGAGGAACGTTCATACAGTGATAGAGTAGAGACTGTAGGAAACCATCGAGAAACGTTCATGCAGTGATAGAGTAGAGACTGTAGGATATCATCGAGAAACGTTCATGCAGTGATAGAGTAGAGACTGTAGGACATCATCGAGAACGGTCATGCAGTGATAGAGTAGAGACTGTAGGACACCATCGAGAAACGTTCATACAGTGATAGAGTAGAGACTGTAGGACATCATCGAGGAACGTTCATGCAGTGATAGAGTAGAGACTGTAGGACACCATCGAGAAACGTCCGTGCAGTGATAGAGTAGAGACTGTAGGACACCATCGAGAAACGTTCATGCAGTGATATAGTAGAGACTGTAGGACACCATCGAGAAACGTTCATGCAGTGATAGAGTAGAGACTGTAGGATATCATCGAGAAACGTTCATGCAGTGATAGAGTAGAGACTGTAGGACATCATCGAGAACGGTCATGCAGTGATAGAGTAGAGACTGTAGGACACCATCGAGAAACGTTCATACAGTGATAGAGTAGAGACTGTAGGACACCATCGAGGAACGTTCTTGCAGTGATAGAGTAGAGACTGTAGGACATCATCGAGAAACGTTCATACAGTGATAGAGTAGAAACTGTAGGACATCATCAAGAACGGTCATGCAGTGATAGAGTAGAGACTATAGGACATCATCGAGGAACGTTCATGCAGTGATAGAGTAGAGACTGTAGGACATCATCGAGAAACGTCCGTGCAGTGATAGAGTACAGACTGTAGAACATCATCAAGAACGGTCATGCAGTGATAGAGTAGAGACTGTAGGACACCATCGAGAAACGTTCATGCAGTGATAGAGTAGAGACTGTAGGACATCATCAAGAACGGTCCCGCAGTGATAGAGTAGAGACTGTAGGACATCATCGAGAAACGTTCATGCAGTGATAGAGTAGAAACTGTAGGACATCATCAAGAACGGTCATGCAGTGATAGAGTAGAGACTGTAGGACACCATCGAGAAACGTTCATGTAGTGATAGAGTAGAGACTGTAGGACATCATCGAGGAACGTTCATACAGTGATAGAGTAGAGACTGTAGGACGCCATCGAGAAACGTTCATGCAGTGATAGAGTAGAGACTGTAGGACATCATCAAGAACGGTCATGCAGTGATAGAGTAGAGACTGTAGGACACCATCGAGAAACGTTCATGCAGTGATAGAGTAGAGACTGTAGGACATCATCGAGAAACGTTCATGCAGTGATAGAGTAGAGACTGTAGGACATCATCGAGGAACGTTCATACAGTGATAGAGTAGAGACTGTAGGACACCATCGAGAAACGTTCATGCAGTGATAGAGTAGAGACTGTAGGACATCATCAAGAACGGTCATGCAGTGATAGAGTAGAGACTGTAGGACACCATCGAGAAACGTTCATGCAGTGATAGAGTAGAGACTGTAGGACATCAACGAGGAACGTTCATACAGTGATAGAGTAGAGACTGTAGGACATCATCAAGAACGGTCATGCAGTGATGGAGTAGAGACTGTAGGACACCATCCAGAAACGTTCATGCAGTGATAGAGTAGAGACTGTAGGACACCATCGAGAAACGTTCATGCAGTGATAGAGTAGAGACTGTAGGACACCATCGAGAAACGTTCATGCAGTGATAGAGTAGAGACTGTAGGACACCATCGAGGAACGTTCATACAGTGATAGAGTAGAAACTGTAGGACATCATCGAGAACGGTCATACAGTGATAGAGTAGAGACTGTAGGACATCATCGAGAAACGTCCGTGCAGTGATAGAGTAGAGACTGTAGGACATCATCAAGAACGTTCATGCAGTGATAGAGTAGAGACTGTAGGACACCATCGAGAAACGTTCATGCAGTGATAGAGTAGAGACTGTAGGACACCATCGAGAAACGTTCATGCAGGGATAGAGTAGAGAATGTAGGACACCATCGAGGAACGTTCATACAGTGATAGAGTAGAAACTGTAGGACATCATCAAGAACGGTCTTGCAGTGGTAGAGTAGAGACTATAGGACATCATCGAGGAACGTTCATACAGTGATAGAGTAGAGACTGTAGGACATCATCAAGAACGGTCATGCAGTGATAGAGTAGAGACTGTAGGACACCATCGAGAAACGTTCATACAGTGATAGAGTAGAGACTGTAGGACACCATCGAGGAACGTTCATACAGTGATAGAGTAGAAACTGTAGGACATCATCAAGAACGGTCTTGCAGTGATAGAATAGAGACTATAGGACATCATCGAGGAACGTTCATACAGTGATAGAGTAGAGACTGTAGGACATCATCAAGAACGGTCATGCAGTGATAGAGTAGAGACTGTAGGACACCATCGAGAAACGTTCATGCAGTGATAGAGTAGAGACTGTAGGACACCATCGAGGAACGTTCATACAGTGATAGAGTAGAAACTGTAGGACATCATCGAGAACGGTCATACAGTGATAGAGTAGAGATTGTAGGACATCATCGAGAAACGTTCATGCAGTGATATAGTAGAGACTGTAGGACATCATCAAGAACGTTCATGCAGTGATAGAGTAGAGACTGTAGGACACCATCGAGAAACGTTCATGCAGTGATAGAGTAGAGACTGTAGGACACCATCGAGAAACGTTCATGCAGTGATAGAGTAGAGACTGTAGGACACCATCGAGGAACGTTCATACAGTGATAGAGTAGAAACTGGAGGACATCATCAAGAACGGTCTTGCAGTGATAGAGTAGAGACTATAGGACATCATCGAGGAACGTTCATACAGTGATAGAGTAGAGACTGTAGGACACCATCGAGAAACGTTCATGCAGTGATAGAGTAGAGACTGTAGGACACCATCGAGGAACGTTCATACAGTGATAGAGTAGAAACTGTAGGACATCATCAAGAACGGTCATGCAGTGATAGAGTAGAGACTGTAGGACACCATCGAGGAACGTTCATACAGTGATAGAGTAGAAACTGTAGGACATCATCAAGAACGGTCTTGCAGTGATAGAGTAGAGACTATAGGACATCATCGAGGAACGTTCATACAGTGATAGAGTAGAGACTGTAGGACACCATCGAGAAACGTTCATGCAGTGATAGAGTAGAGACTGTAGGACACCATCGAGAAACGTTCATGCAGTGATAGAGTAGAGACTGTAGGACACCATCGAGGAACGTTCATACAGTGATAGAGTAGAAACTGTAGGACATCATCAAGAACGGTCTTGCAGTGATAGAGTAGAGACTATAGGACATCATCGAGGAACGTTCATACAGTGATAGAGTAGAGACTGTAGGACACCATCGAGAAACGTTCATGCAGTGATAGAGTAGAGACTGTAGGACACCATCGAGGAACGTTCATACAGTGATAGAGTAGAAACTGTAGGACATCATCAAGAACGTTCATGCAGTGATAGAGTAGAGACTATAGGACATCATCGAGAAACGTTCATGCAGTGATAGAGTAGAGACTATAGGACTTCATCGAGGAACGTTCATGCAGTGATAGAGTAGAGACTGTAGGACATCATCGAGAAACGTTCATACAGTGATAGAGTAGAGACTGTAGGACATCATCGAGAAACGTTCATGCAGTGATAGAGTAGAGACTGTAGGACATCATCGAGGAACGTTCATACAGTGATAGAGTAGAAACTGTAGGACATCATCGAGGAACGTTCATACAGTGATAGAGTAGAAACTGTAGGACATCATCAAGAACGGTCTTGCAGTGATAGAGTAGAGACTATAGGACATCATCGAGGAACGTTCATGCAGTGATAGAGTAGAGACTGTAGGACATCATCGAGAAACGTTCATACAGTGATAGAGTAGAGACTGTAGGACATCATCGAGAAACGTTCATGCAGTGATAGAGTAGAGACTGTAGGATATCATCGAGAAACGTTCATACAGTGATAGAGTAGAGACTGTAGGACATCATCGAGAAACGTTCATGCAGTGATAGAGTAGAGACTGTAGGACATCATCGAGAAACGTTCATGCAGTGATAGAGTAGAGACTGTAGGACATCATCGAGAACGGTCATGCAGTGATAGAGTAGAGACTGTAGGACATCATCGAGAAACGTTCATGCAGTGATAGAGTAGAGACTATAGGACATCATCGAGGAACGTTCATACAGTGATAGAGTAGAGACTGTAGGACACCATCGAGAAACGTTCATGCAGTGATAGAGTAGAGACTGTAGGACACCATCGAGGAACGTTCATACAGTGATAGAGTAGAAACTGTAGGACATCATCAAGAACGGTCATGCAGTGATAGAGTAGAGACTGTAGGACACCATCGAGGAACGTTCATACAGTGATAGAGTAGAAACTGTAGGACATCATCAAGAACGGTCTTGCAGTGATAGAGTAGAGACTATAGGACATCATCGAGGAACGTTCATACAGTGATAGAGTAGAGACTGTAGGACACCATCGAGAAACGTTCATGCAGTGATAGAGTAGAGACTGTAGGACACCATCGAGAAACGTTCATGCAGTGATAGAGTAGAGACTGTAGGACACCATCGAGGAACGTTCATACAGTGATAGAGTAGAGACTGTAGGACATCATCAAGAACGGTCATACAATGATAGAGAAGAGACTATACAACATCATCGAGGAACGTTCTTGCAGTGATAGAGTAGAGACTGTAGAACACCATTGAGAAACGTTCGTGCAGTGATAGAGTAGAGACTATAGGACATCATCGAGGAACGTTCTTGCAGTGATAGAGTAGAGACTGTAGGACACCATCGAGGAACGTTCATACAGTGATAGAGTAGAAACTGTAGGACATCATCAAGAACGTTCATGCAGTGATAGAGCAGATACTATAGGACATCATCGAGAAACGTTCATACAGTGATAGAGAAGAGACTATAGGACATCATCGAGGAACATTCGTGCAGTGATAGAGTAGAGACTGTAGGACATCATCGAGAAACGTTCATGCAGTGATGGAGTAGAGACTATAGGACATCATCGAGGAACGTTCTTGCAGTGATAGAGTAGAGACTGTAGGACACCATCGAGAAACGTTCATGCAGTGATAGAGTAGAGACTGTAGGACACCATCGAGGAACGTTCATACAGTGATAGAGTAGAAACTGTAGGACATCATCAAGAACGTTCATGCAGTGATAGAGTAGAGACTATAGGACATCATCGAGAAACGTTCATGCAGTGATAGAGTAGAGACTATAGGACATCATCGAGGAACGTTCATGCAGTGATAGAGTAGAGACTGTAGGACATCATCGAGAAACGTTCATACAGTGATAGAGTAGAGACTGTAGGACATCATCGAGAAACGTTCATGCAGTGATAGAGTAGAGACTGTAGGACATCATCGAGGAACGTTCATACAGTGATAGAGTAGAAACTGTAGGACATCATCGAGGAACGTTCATACAGTGATAGAGTAGAAACTGTAGGACATCATCAAGAACGGTCTTGCAGTGATAGAGTAGAGACTATAGGACATCATCGAGGAACGTTCATACAGTGATAGAGTAGAGACTGTAGGACACCATCGAGAAACGTTCATGCAGTGATAGAGTAGAGACTGTAGGACACCATCGAGGAACGTTCATACAGTGATAGAGTAGAAACTGTAGGACATCATCAAGAACGTTCATTCAGTGATAGAGTAGAGACTATAGGACATCATCGAGGAACGTTCATGCAGTGATAGAGTAGAGACTGTAGGACATCATCGAGAAACGTTCATACAGTGATAGAGTAGAGACTGTAGGACATCATCGAGAAACGTTCATGCAGTGATAGAGTAGAGACTGTAGGATATCATCGAGAAACGTTCATACAGTGATAGAGTAGAGACTGTAGGACATCATCGAGAAACGTTCATGCAGTGATAGAATAGAGACTGTAGGACATCATCGAGAAACGTTCATGCAGTGATAGAGTAGAGACTGTAGGACATCATCGAGAACGGTCATGCAGTGATAGAGTAGAGACTGTAGGACATCATCGAGAAACGTTCATGCAGTGATAGAGTAGAGACTGTAGGACACCATCGAGAAACGTTCATACAGTGATAGAGTAGAGACTGTAGGACACCATCGAGAAACGTTCATGCAGTGATATAGTAGAGACTGTAGGACATCATCGAGAACGGTCATGCAGTGATAGAGTAGAGACTGTAGGACACCATCAAGAACGGTCATGCAGTGATAGAGTAGAAACTGTAGGACATCATCAAGAACGTTCATGCAGTGATAGAGTAGAGACTGTAGGACACCATCGCGGAACGTTCATACAGTGATAGAGTAGAGACTGTAGGACACCATCGAGAAACGTTCATGCAGTGATAGAGTAGAGACTGTAGGATATCATCGAGAAACGTTCATGCAGTGATAGAGTAGAGACTGTAGGACACCATCGAGGAACGTTCATGCAGTGATATAGTAGAGACTGTAGGACACCATCGAGGAACGTTCATGCAGTGATAGAGTAGAGACTGTAGGACACCATCGAGGAACGTTCATGCAGTGATAGAGTAGAGACTGTAGGACATCATCGAGAAACGTTCATACAGTGATAGAGTAGAGACTGTAGGACACCATCGAGAAACGTTCATGCAGTGATAGAGTAGAGACTGTAGGACATCATCGAGAAACGTTCATGCAGTGATAGAGTAGAGACTGTAGGACACCATCGAGGAACGTTCATGCAGTGATAGAGTAGAGACTGTAGGATATCATCAAGAACGGTCATGCAGTGATAGAGTAGAGACTGTAGGACACCATCGAGAAACGTTCATACAGTGATAGAGTAGAGACTGTAGGACACCATCGAGAAACGTTCATGCAGTGATAGAGTAGAGACTGTAGGACATCATCGAGAAACGTTCATGCAGTGATAGAGTAGAGACTGCAGGACACCATCGAGAAACGTTCATGCAGTGATAGAGTAGAGACTGTAGGACACCATCGAGGAACGTCCATACAGTGATAGAGTAGAGACTGTAGGACAACATCGAGATACGTTCGTGCAGTGATAGAGTAGAGACTATAAGACATCGTCGAGAAACGTTCGTGCAGTGATAGAGTAGAGACTATAAGACATCGTCGAGAAACGTTCGTGCAGTGATAGAGTAGAGACTGCAGGACATCATCGAGAAACGTTTGTACAATTAGCTATTAACAAGTTATCGTCAAGAGGCGTGTCCGAACAGCGCACTGCAAACATCATGGCAGAATCACGACCCGATAGGCGCATGTCGCAACCACTTATTATCGGTTATTTATATGTGCTACTTCCTGGTTCGGATAACATGGTTACCTTACGTGGAGATCGTTAGATTATTAAAGATTGAATTAGTTAGCAAATCAATAGTATTTCTGACCACATATTAAGCTCATGTAAAAATTGGATTAAAACGTTATTGAAATGATAATTCAAGCGTAGGCCTACCATATGAAACACTACAATCAACCGCTAGAAACGTCATCAAACTAAATACAAGATAATTCAATCCACAAGTGTTAGACACGACTGAAACTGATATACAGCATGTCTCCAGAAGCCAACTAAATTAAATTTGAAATTTCAAAAGGTGAGGTGAGTTGGGGTTTAACGCCGCTTTCAAGGTATTTCACTTATATCGCGGCTGCTAGTATTATGGCAGGGAGAAAGCCCACAACGCCATTTGGCTATGTATTGTGGTGAAACCTGCTAGCATCGGCTGTACTAGCGAACCATGGGTGGTACTACGCTGAATTTGCACCCAAACCTTTCTGCGTGTAGAACAGTTCTCTACTGCAGACAAAGTTGCCGTGCCCCTGGCGGGATTCGAACCCCGGACCTCTTGATCCGAAGTCGAGCGAATTAACCACTGCGCTATCCCGCCCCCGAAATTTCAAAACATTATCTGTTTATATTTCTGAGAATCACACGTTATCGAATCTCCTTAACTAGACGAGATAGGTGATAGGAGTCCTACAGGAAAAAACGCTACAACAAATTGAAGTCCAAGAAAGTCATTTATGTCGAAAACATCATATATAAATTAAAAATTTACATTTTATGAATTTTTAAATTGAATACAAACAATCTGACCAAAAAGCCTTTTTTGAAAAAAACGATTTTAGCACCAAAGTGTACTTGAAGAGATATTAAAATAAAACTATTATAATCTGATGTATGGAATTGCGGGTACCTCTTTACAAATCATGTCCCTATACTCCGACAGCAGTATTTTGAATTTTAGACTGTTGAAAATGTGGCGACGTTTCTTTTGCGGTTGAGTGTAGTTAGTGTTCATTTGGGGAGGACGCTACAGTAAACCATGAAACCGAATGGTCAAGAAATAGTATTCGTATAAAAATGACCATTATGGTCTTAATAACAGGGATCAAATGTTCCCTTTAATCAGAGACCATCAAATAAATTTATTTAGTGGTCTCTGCTTTAATATCTTGCATTCATTTTGTCGAAATTTGAAATAACATGTGAAAACATTTCTGAAGACATAGTTTGTAATTGGATACATAAGAGTTGTCACTATAAGGTGGAATGTGAAGGAGTTAGCGTATAGTCCGAAACGTCGTGTATTTTCACAATACAGGGGTTGTTATCCAGGAATCTTATTTTCGTACCTGTTAAATTGTTTACCATTTATAACTTTCTAAGGCCAGTTTTGCACATCGAACTCTTCTAAATTTAGTTAATAGTTACTGCAAATCGTGACTTTATGTACAATCATTATTATCATATATTAACATATAACTAGACAGCACAATGCTGCTCTATTTCACCTCAAGTCTACACCCTGCAAAGGAGGCTCTAACCACCCGTTCTACGATGATGTTTTTTTGTGCAGACTGTCACGATTTTGACTATGCTTGACTGCCGCGTACTAAACTCGTTCTCGCCTGGTTCTTGTAAACCGGTGTAAATATATTACTCATCTTTCTGACATGCATGCTAATTCAATATAGATATAACATGTGTATGAGAATGTAGACTGGTGTATGTATCTTAACTTCTTGGTATGTGATATGTGTGCATATGACATGCATTTCGACCACAGGGGCGTGAATCGTTTAGAAATAGTAAATGTCTTTCAAACGCTATTTCTGATGTACACGCCCCTGTGATTTCCACCTCATGTTAAATGATGATGTACTGAAATTTCCTCTAATACAACATGGGTGATCAGCTAAAACAATGGTTGCCTATGGCACGTATGTACACCTCAGATCGGTGTCAATACGAATGAATTGAACATGATTTAAAATGACAGATTTCTTGACATCATGGCATAAATAATGAGCTATGACAAGTAACATATTCCGACTTGATATCACCCTGCATCCCATATTGCGATATATCGTATTTTCTCCAACACAACCCTGCTCTCGTGGGGTGACACTGGGGTAAATTCAACCCCGGCCTCGACTATGAATTTAAGGTCTACCGTATTTCCTCGAAAACAACCCAGGCCTCTGGTGCTAACCCAGGTCTTTCTTCGAGGAAATACGGTATTTGTTTGGCACCGGGTATCCAGTCGTTATTGGATGGCGGTTTATTTAATCTCTATAATTAGATGTCAGTATCAGATTATACAATTAAATTCTCGATAATCCAGAGTATACGCTCCGTTAAATATATGTACTCAGTGTAAATGCAAGTCATGCTATCTTTAAAATGTTAATCATTAAGGCGAGGTTACCTTATTTTGTTTGACCATTGTATATCGAACGTCAGGTCGATTCAAACATAGTAATCTCAAATTCACTCAAATGTCCATTCATATTCTGTATCAGTAAATATTATCGTTATAAGAAACAGTTTCTCATGTTGAACGATACAGTTATAACATGTTTTGGATGAAGTCATTGATTCTAACCAGAATCTCAAGAACTGAAGAACTGAAGAACTGCAGTCTGATTAAAATCGACGATTTTCCAAGGAATAAAAGTTGCAAAATAGTGCATCTACCGGGATACGAACTCATATCGTTCCTTTGTGGCGAGTAATATACATAACTTGTTCGTATCCCGGTAAATGAATTATTTTGCAAATTTTATTCCTCGGAACGAGGTCAAATTTAATCAGATTCAGAATGTGTAGAACTGTTGAATCAGTAATCCGTTGTAGCATCAATGATGGGTTGATGTTTTGGACCACTACAGGTCCACCTGCACTTACACTTGCTTGACAACGGCATTTAGAATCTCTGTCGAAACGTATGTCACGAATTACAAATCATATTTTACTTCTTTAAGTTTCTACTCCACTTGATGAGATAAACATGGTACTAATATTCGACTAGAAATGTCAAATAACCTCTATTTATTCACTGTCATTTTCAATGAACTATAGCTCAAAACAAGAAACATGAGGTACGTGTGAATCATGACGTCACTAAACATGACACGAAGACTGTTACATCGAGTCGCGTGTCTCCCTTCCGTTTTCTATATATGGAAGTTCTGGAAACAATTTTTTTTTTAATTCAATTTTCTCCCCATATGATACACTAATAGGCTGATGATCCTGACCCACGCGCGTGTTTAGAACTTTAAATGTATTGGTCCCTGCATATATGACTTTTAATTTTGAGACAATTATTCAGATATCACATGGATAAGTTGGGAAAGCTTATTATCGTATTTAACTAGAAATACATGGTGACAAGATAGAAACTTCAAATTTGAAATATGTTAAATGAGTCAAAATCCTGGAAAGTGCAATTTTTCGGTCCGGTCATAATTTTTTAATTAAAACTATGTTTGTATTTCTGTTTTCAATTGAGCGTGTGAAACAATAACATCTGGGCAAATCGCATGTATAATTTTGTTTGTTCACTGACAAAATTAACTTTGAAGAAATTTTTTAGTAGTAAAAATGGCAAAATTTGATTGTCCCAAGATAAGATTGTCGACTTTGAAAATTAGTTTCTGTCAAATGGTTTTGTATTACAAACATTATAATTTTTTGCATTGATGCAGGAACTACAGAGGCTCAGATTGTACAGTTTTATGTCTTTATATGCCTTGGTTATAATTTTCTGCGCAATAAAGAACGCTGTCCCAGAAGTATATGTCAATACTGCTACCGTGACCAAACATGGTAAAAAAAATAAACTCTCCTCAAGTTATTCACAAAGATCAGTTCCTGCCTTGGTCCCTTTACTTACTGTCTTCAACATGGAAGCATGATGGATTTCAGCTCTCATCAGTGTGTATCATAATCAACCTCCAAGTAAGTGAAGTTATGAGTCTATGAATTATGTGTGTCAAAACTGTCACCAAGATTTCCAAGAGAAAGAATAGTAATGTTCATTCACCTTAAACTGGTTAAAGGAGTCATTTAGAGTTACTTGTAATGACATGATCTTTTTGTCTTTGGGGACCATTAATTGTTTTTAATTTCAATATGCATCTAAGAACGTCAATACTGCTACAGTCAATACTGCAACCATCTCAAAATGACACATGGGGTGGCGGTATTGAGTTTTCGTTGGTTTTGATAGTAAGTTTTAAAAACAATGATATTTTTGGATCTTAATGTGATGTTTAAGTGTACCATTATTTAGAACAATAATAACACACTTGTTTGCTTTTGGGTGTGTACACTTATTTACAAACTATATTGAAATTCATCCTGACCGGTAGCAGTAGTGACAGCACTGGTGGTGGTTATGGACAAAAATAACTATTTGTGTGAAAATATTCATCTGTGCTTATCCTAAGTAGGCACTGAGTAAATGTTTTTGTCATTTTTGTTATTATAATTATTACTTACTGTCTTAGAAACGAAAAGTCTAAATGATTATCTTTTAAGAAAGTTTTTTACAAATATTGGTAGCAGTTAGGACAAATGTGGTGACGGTAGTGACATATTTTCCAGTATGGAGCAATGTTAAGATGTTCATGCAATTCATTATGGCTTTCTTGAGGAGAAACAAATTTTCATTTAAGAAGTTGAAGAATAAACATGATTTAAAAGTTCAAGGTTCAGTTATAGAAGATCCCTGGTATACTTTTGAGAGTAGTGGCAGTTTTGACATAGCAAGTGGCAGTATTGACAAATCAATCAAATATTTAAAATTATTGATTGATAATGGTTTGAATAAAGCATACATTGTAAATTTGGATGAAAATATTGGCCTTAATCTGCTTGACTCCAGTATCATTCATGTTCAAATTTTTTAAAACACTCTTGACAATTGCAGTAGCAGTTTTGACAGATTTTGTCACAGTACTGAAAAACTTGTTCAAAATGATACAATTAATTATGTTACATGTGAAAGAATGTTTTATGAATAAAATAATTCAGTAACTTGAAATATTATTTCATAGTGACAATTAGAGAAGTTTTATTTTTTATGTCTTGATTTAATTTGAAGTCGTAATGTTAAGGGAAACCCCTTTATGTAATAGTTTCATATGTAACAGCATTTGTTTTATTTTTATTTTAGATAAACATCATTGAAAATGGCACTTGGTGCATCAGAGAAATCCCGTCATTTTCTGGGACCATTTTGTCACCAAGGCTCAATGTGTAAGACTGCCAAGTCACCAAGGCTACCAATATAGTCCATAGACCATCAGTCACAAAGGCTACCAATGTAGTTCGGGAACCATCAGTCACCAAGGCTACCAATATAGTCCAGGAACCATCAGTCACCAAGGCTAGCAATATAGTCCATGGACAATCAGTCGCCAAGGCTACCAATGTAGGTCGGGAACCATCGTTTACCAAGGCTACCAATATAGTCCATGAACCATCAGTCACCAAGGCTACCACTACAGTCCAGGAACAATCAGTCACCAAGGCTACCAATATAGTCCAGGAACCATCGGTCACCAAGGCTACCAATATAGTCCAGGAACAATCAGTCACCAAGGCTACCACTACAGTCCAGGAACCATCAGTCACCAAGGCTACCAATATGGTCCATGAACCAACAGTCACCAAGGCTACCACTACAGTCCAGAAACCATCAGTCACCAAGGCTACTGATATAGTCCAGGAACCATCGGTCACCAAGGCTACCACTACAGTCCAGGAACAATCAGTCACCAAGGCTACCACTACAGTCCAGGAACAATCAGTCACCAAGGCTACCAATATAGTCCAGGAACCATCGGTCACCAAGGCTACCACTACAGTCCAGGAACCATCAGTCACCAAGGTTACCAATATAGTCCATGAACCAACAGTCACCAAGGCTACCACTACAGTCCAGGAACCATTAGTCACCAAGGCTACCAATATAGTCCAGGAACAATCAGTCACCAAGGCTACCAATATAGTCCAGGAACAATCAGTCACCAAGGCTACCAATATAGTCCAGGAACCATCGGTCACCAAGGCTACCAATATAGTCCAGGAACCATCAGTCACCAAGGCTACCAATATGGTCCATGAACCAACAGTCACCAAGGCTACCACTACAGTCCAGGAACCATCAGTCACCAAGGCTACCAATATAGTCCAGGAACCATCGGTCACCAAGGCTACCACTACATTCCAGGAACCATCAGTCACCAAGGTTACCAATATAGTCCATGAACCAACAGTCACCAAGGCTACCACTACAGTCCAGGAACCATTAGTCACCAAGGCTTCCAATATAGTCCAGGAACCATCAGTCACCAAGGCTACCACTACAGTCCATGAACCATCAGTCACCAAAGCTGAAGGCTTCCATAAATACATATGAAAGATCGATGTTGGTACAGTTATGCTGATGTGTTCGCAAAAAAAAATTCCTGAAACAACAGGCATGATGTGTTTTCAACAAGGAGTGGACACAAACATATGGAAAACTATTTTCGTAAACCTTGACATGTGTTAGTTTTTCTGTTTTACTGTTACATGATCAACAGACTTTTGATGTAACAGAATGTTTTATATTGACAGAGATTTAATGTAAGAAATGAAAAAATATACTCTATACTATTGAAATGATTTTCAGTTTGTCCATACTGCTTCCATACTTGTCCATAACTGCTACCATCGCAAGTATAAACCCAAAATACAAATATTTATTAAATACTGATAAAAACTATATCAAACTGACTTTCAAGACACTGGATATCACATTATTTTCACGAAAACTGTTCATTAATCATAAAATATTTATCTAGAATAGAATTTGTACACATGGAAGTCAAAATTTTCACCAGTCAGGTCAATACTGTCATCACAGATGTCAATACTGTTACCATCACTGTTTACTTCATTTTGTATTAAGCTGGGAACGAACAGAATATTGTTGTAAAATTATAAACAGGGATGTTTTATGTTAGTTTTGATCATTCTAACTGTTTTATGTAAAATATTTGATAATTCATCAAGATTCTCATTTAGTTGTGTTTGAATGTCAATACTGTCACAAATTGAGTCAATACTGTTACCAGCACTGTCACTAACTGCTACTTACTAAAAAATGGTAATATAATAAGATATATAAAACTTTTTTAAGATTGTATTATTTTGATAATGATTTGATAAGTTTCTAAATAGGGATATGTCAAAGTGTTGGTATACAGTTTGTTTGGGTGAGTTAAATATGAAGATGTTTTCATTTCAAAATACAATTAATTATTATTTTCAAATCAAAATGGGTCATGAATAAACTATTTGTTAAAACAAGTTACTTTATAGACTTTAAACATACACCACATCATCATTAACACATGTCAAATAGTCACAAATTATTTTTGTGTATGCACATTTTTACTATTTCAAAAAAGAATTCTGGTAGCAGTATTGACCTTTTTAATTGTTTGCATCAAAGTATGGCTAATTACTTAAATAATAGTTACAGTTAAGATTGCATATTTCTTGTTCAGATTATTCAATGTTATTTCAATACTTATAAGTAAAAGATGATGAGTTTTATACACTTTTGTTTTTTGTTTTTCTAAGACCATAAAATTGCACTCTCCAGGATTTTGACTCAAATTCGTTTTGTGATGATTTATTTTCCATACTTTGTGCATAATTGCAAAGCAACAATGCAAATAACGCTTGTAAACGTGTTCAAATATTCAGGAAGAACCGCCTGCGGAGTCTCGTGTTACAGAATGAATACACATGCAATTCACGGCTCGCTGGTTGGCGGAAGTCTGTTGTGGAACCCTGTCTGATACTGTGCATATGTGGGTGATTCATTGAGCGGTAGACATGCAAAACAATGGGTTAAAGTCAGCCTCGGGGAAGAACGGCGAATATGTCTTGTTTTCTCTTATATAAAACATCAGAGCCAATTTGTATTGCGCCGATTCTCGATGCATGCACAGATTAAGGGAAGCTTTTATTTAAATCTTGATAATATTCTGAAATATTCAAAAATTAACGTCAATGTTTCAATTAATGTAAAGTTTATATTATGCTTCATGACAATTTTCTTGACTTTCTTGTTGACTATAATATAGATAATAAATATATGAAAGCTTTAAACGGTGTTAGATTAGTGGAGATTTTATTTTGTTAACAGCCAATTGTCTTTTCGTTAATTTCCTTTGACATGCAATATTCATGAGCAGAAAATAAAATGCACGTACTACATTTTCAGCTCAATCCATCAACAATAAGAATAAAATATGTTCATACTAGATTTTTTGGTCTGAATCACTTACTTACATTTACAAAATCTCCCCCAGAGGCTATGCTGGTTTTCTGAAACTTTTTATTTTAACGGAATGATAACCATTTATTTATCTTTGTAAATCTAAATTATATGTCATGGGATTCCATTACGATAGGCTCGCGTTCAACTCTCTACAACATCGTGTATGTCTAATAGGAGAAAGGCATGTTTACGATTTCTCCTAGTCTAACATCCATGCCTGTGTAAAAAATAATGTCCTTTAATGCAGTCTACATCCTTATTCAGCAAGTCTAGATAAACTGAATACACAACTGAAAGTATTAAAAATATGAAATCATAAGGATGAGGTACAGTAGTTATCAAAATTCCACAGAGTAAATGTTAGTCTAGACTTTAACAACCTGTAGCAAATTCCACTAACCCCGAGAAGACATATGCTGTGGACTGGTGTACATCATTTAAATCAGATGAAACGTACAGTCGCGTCTTACTATATAACCCAGCCAGGTACGAGGGTTACGTTCGGTATGATTTTAATGAGATTGAGTGAACATAAGACCAATATAATTGTGTATGCATCTGTTCTCACTTGCTGATGCTGACTTCATTGTGTGTGCGTAAACATCAAACTCGTCATAAGAAGAGGAACTGAGATTCATTAAGCGACAATGAAGAAGACACACGCACTGTGCAATGGACTAATCCGCCATCGCGTGGGCACTGCATTCTATATAATATAAAAGTCGAATCGTTGACCATTGATAGGGCTGAATATTTCCTGCATTCCATATTATATACATTGCATTAATTTAAGGTATTTTAAATAAATAATGCGATTAAAGACTGGATGCCAATGATACTAACTAAAGTGGAAGGTAGAAGCCTGAGCTAAAATGTGTTCCCTTTTTCAGTTATCATGTTCAAATGTATAGTTATATACATGTACGTTAACTTCTGTTTTTCCCTACTGTATTCACTAGCGTTAGAGAATCACGCATTCAAAGTACATGGTCAGTGATATTCGGTCACATTTTTATGAAGTACTGTTGCACTACATATCCCTTGAATCTGTCTCAGCAAATATTATTATGTTGACAAACTGATTTCTTTACTTATTGAAAGAGAATTTAATGAACTGTCTGTACAGCCATCCATCCTATGTTGGCTTCTATAGATAACAAGATCACGTTTTATCTATTTCTGTCACAATCGGCCGGGAATTTGTCGAGTGTGACGATATCACACATATTACCACCTACCTGGGTCTCTATTGTCAGCGTTACAGATAGTGACCTCGCGGTGTGTCCACACTGCATGATCAATGTATTGATGGCCGGTAGATAACAGTGTCTGTACGGGATCGACCAGATGGTATACATATCATATTAACTGTCTGTCACTTACATAATGTGCAAAATCATGTAATGTAAACATTCGCACGTAAAGCGTTCATTTGAAGAAACAGCAAACTCTCTGGTACATATCCATTTGTTAATAAGGGGAATGTTGTGTATAGTGAATGTACAAAAGTATTCACCAAACAGTAAACATGCAGCTAAACACGAGTTGTGTTCATTGCTGACTACTTGTATGGTTTCTATTGATTTAATTTTTACATCTTCTTTTCAATAAATTAAAGATATTCACAATCCATAGTAGCCTATTTACCCATGCACCTACAACGGGTTTGGTTATATAAACATGGTAATTATGATGCATTAAACATTATGATTAAGGAAACAAATTGGGAGAGTTTATTCTCAAAATCCTCTAATGTTGATGATGCTTGTTCTTTATTTATTTCCCTTCTAAAAGATTACATGGTTAAATGTATCCCTACCCAGAATGTTACAATAAGGCCTCGTGACAAACCTTGGTTTGACAGCGAAATTCGAAGAGAAATTCGAAAAAGAGAACGTTTAAGGAAAAAGGCATTTCGTTCTCTGAATACTTCCGACCTATCTGCATACAAAAAGCAAAGGAACAAAGTAAATAATGTTATAAGAGTAGCCAAAGAAAATTTCTACTCTAACTTAAACGATTTTTTATCATCTCAGTCTACTCAAAGAACTAGTTATTGGAAGACATTTAACTACTTGTTGAAAGGCTCTACTTCATCGAGACCCATCCCCCCTCTTGTAACTGAAAATTCTGGGAAACCGTCTGTTTTCACAGATTTTGAGAAAGCTCAAACATTAAATGAATACTTTGTATCTGTCTCAAATATTAATGACAGTGGCAAGGATGTACCACCAATAAATCATCACTGTTCTCACAGTATATCACATATATATGTTACTGAAAAGGAAGTATCAGATATGATTAAGACCTTACCAGCCAATAAATCAACTGGCCCTGATTGTATCCACATGAAGGTTTTAAAAAGAATTTGTCCATCGATAGCTGCACCGCTTTGTATGTTGTTTAATATTTCATTGAGCGAATGTGTATTTCCAACTCTCGGAAAATGTTATTCCTGTTTTCAAGAAAGGAGATAAATCTCTCCCAAGTAATTACAGACCTATTAGTCTACTGTCTATACTTGGCAAAATACTAGAAAGAATAATGTTAAAGCATTTGCATAACCATTTTTATAAGCATAGTATATTAAACAAATTCCAATCAGGTTTTACTGCAAATCATTCTACTACATCTCAACTCATTGAAATCTATCACAATATTTGTTCATCTCTAGATAGCCACCAATTTTACTGTATGGTATTTTGTGATATTTCTAAGGCTTTTGACAGAGTATGGCACAAGGGTTTATTGCACAAATTAGAACATTATGGTATTCGCGGTGGCATTCTGAATTGGTTAACGGATTATCTGTCCGATAGACGACAACGTGTATGTATCAACGGTACATTATCAAAAGAACTACATGTTACTGCAGGGGTTCCCCAGGGATCTGTCCTTGGTCCTTTTTTATTCCTTGTGTATATCAATGATTTACCCGATAACTTGCAAAACGTCACTAGATTGTTTGCTGATGATGCATCACTCGGAGCTGCTGGAAAAGATTTATATTCTGTTGAAACTTCTCTTAACAATGACTTAGTCCAATTACACGAATGGGCTAACAAATGGTTGGTTAACTTTAACCCCAATAAGACTAAATTCATGCTATTTAGCCATAGTAATAGTCATCAAGTACCTAGATTAGTATTCAATAATGATCAACTGGAACGTGTACATCAACATAAACATCTTGGCCTTATCTTCTCGGACAATACTAAATGGTCCAATCATGTTGATATTTCCATAGAAAAGGCTTCAAAACTAATCTCTTCTCTACGTGTGTTTGAATAGAAGTATTTTATCACGTATGTATGAAATGTATATTCGACCCATTTTGGAATATGCTTCTGAGGTCTGGGATAACTGTTCGGATGTTTTGTGTGACAAACTTGAAAAGGTCCAACTTGAAGCTGCAAGAATTGTAACTGGCTTACCAAAGTTTGCTTCAAGAGATAGCTTATACAAAGAAACTGGTTGGTTGCCTTTAAAAATTAGACGTGGAAATAAGAAACTTTGTACTTTTTACAAAATTATTAATATACAAGCTCCAGATTATCTGATTAATTTACTTCCACCAGCCACTGAAACTTTTTCTCATTACAACTTGCGTAACAAACCAAATTTATCTATTCCAAAATTTCGAACTGCAGTCCTTAAAAAGTCTTTTATTTATGACTGTGCTTATCTGTGGAATAATCTTTCCTCGAAAATAAGATGTTCAAATTCATTATCGTCATTTAAAGCAAAATTATCTGAAAAAGAATGTAAAATCCCAAAATATTTTCTATTCGGCGATAGGAAGATGAACATTATACACAGTAAGTTAAGACATTCTTGTAGTTCCCTAAACGGTGATCTGTATCGTGTCAATTTATCTGAAAGTAAATCTTGCATTTGTGGTGCTTTAGTTGAAGATGTTTATCATTTCTTCTTGAGATGTCCAAGACATGCTGATCTTCGTTTAGAATTAAAGCAAAGATTTTATAACTTAAAGGCAGAATTTGATATTAATACAATCCTGTATGGAAACCCAAATCTTCCACAAACAGTCAATGAAAACATATTTCACCAAGTTCATAAATTCATTGGAAAGAGTCAACGGTTCAAATAATACATTAATACTAATGTACTTATTTACCATATTCAAAGTGCATTTTGTCATAAGAATAACATTTCTAATTGTGTGTTGCCTTAATAATGTATATTACATGTTTACCCACTTCGTCACTTGTAGATTTCTTACTTTCTTGTTATGTATTCTAGCCTTGTAAAATAGTTGTTGATTACCTGGAGAGGGCTTCTATAAGTTTCACAACTTGTGCCCAATTCATTTCTTAAATGAATAAAAAATTGTTTCAATCAAAAACCTGCATCTTCGAAAATTTCTCTGAAAGAAGACACTTTTGTGAGATTTTAAAGGGCTGTAAAGCGTTTTTTTTTGCAAACTTTTTTCAAATTTCCCATTTATAATGTTATAAAAGTTTTAAATTAGTTATGAGGGGCCCTCCTCTTTCCACAGAGGTTACTCCCTTCAGATTTCCGATTGGTTGCAATGAATCTAGTTGTGCAACCAGCGACGCAGTTGTAAACGTGACATACACGTAATTAAGATAAAGGTTTTCTCGTTTAATGTGTTTTCCTCGAAATATGCTATTTAATTTTGTGAAATCAATTTATCATAAACATGTTGATATATAAAGAAGACCAAAGCAGCGACAAATACCAAACATAGTTCATTTGTGCTATTTACATCAGACATGTATTCGAAGGACATATGCTAGCAAGACCCTCAAGACTCAATTGTCTAATGTCATCATGGATTTAAGTCTGTGATGTCAGTCGGTCGACATGCATGGCCGCTGAAACAAGTTTGTTCACAATAAAATGGCCGCCATGCATTTTTTTCTTTATACGCAACATAGTTTTTACCACTACAGACAATTGGTTTGTGAAATAAGATGTTTTACCCTCTTAAGTTAGTTTAAATGACATAAACTATCATTACAAATGGTAAAAACTATCATTACAAATGGTAAATTTGAAAAAATAAATTTTGCAAAAAACGTGCTACAGCGCCTTTAAACGTGTACGTCCCGTGCGTCAATGGTAACGAAACTATTATTATATTACCATCTATTAGAGTCCTTAATTCTTTCAACAGTCTTAAAATCTAATATGAATACAAATCGTGAAACTGGGAATTTTATCTGTATTCAAACTCTATTGTAGTTGCGTATATTTTGCCACCACTTGCCTACCTGTGGGGGTAATACATATAAAAACTTTCGGTGCCACTGTCAAACGGATTTCTACTTGGACTTTCTACAATAACTTTATCAACAGAAGCCTAACTTTTAATATTGGCATAGCTTTTGAATATATTCAATATTGTACTGATATTGTCCGTTATAGATTAGGTGCGTAGCTTTACCCTACGGCACTGTAGCTATATCTTCAAATTATTTTTTTTGCTTTAAAAATATACACAAAAGTAGATAACTATGAAAAAAGTGGCGACATTGTTATTTGTATTTAATATTACGTTGTACATTATTGGACTAAAAATAAATCTATGAAATAGGTTTCTCTCAATGCGCCACGCTTTTCTTAATTTTATGGATCTACATGTACTTATCTAATATATACCGGTACATGTATATCATGTTTAGCAGTCTGTATTATGTACTCGTCAGACATGGGGTAAATAACTTTGTGCAATACATACTATATGTAATAAATATATATGTATGATACACATTTGTTTTCCCCCAGCCTTATGCATGGTTTTCCCAGCAAACTGATCGTACGTCCTTAGAATAGTTCATTAGCGGTATCGCACTCATTTTAGTGCTGATAGAGTAGCCCCCCTTTGTAAACATAAATCACGTTGTACTTCAGACTCCAGTTCAGTGGAGTATAGATGTTGTGTCAGTTATGTCTTTGTCGAAGAAAATCATCAAGTTTAACTCCAACACAATAGCCAGGGATAAATTCTACAGGTTAGAAGTACTCAAGGATATCTTGTTCACGAACAAGTCCAAAATGGGCGTGGCACCTAATCATCGCGTCTTTTAGTAGTGTTACAGCCGTGTCGGGTAAAGATACGCAGAGGGTAATGATACGCACTGCCACAAATAGAACATAAATATATCTAGAGAGTGAATTGTTTGTTTTGGAAACTTGCGAAGATGTTGCATTGTTTGTAGCAGGTGAAAGTTTTTAGAATTATGTTTATTGACTGAAACATTGACAATTTAAATTACTGAAAATTTTAATAAATTGCAACAAATAAGGTATCATAAAACACTTTGCTCTCTCACATACCAAATGTCAGAGGAAACCAAAATACCTCTACTACCATCTACTAGACCTTTCACCAGCTTCTGGAAATTTTTTAAACATTTATAATTATCTTAAAATTGGAAGTGTATGATGTAATCAAACTCTGACTGCGTATCTTTAGCCTACACTTGTTGACCTATTGAAATAGGGGGTAGTCATTTGACTACTTTCAGTGTCAATGCATTTAGCAAGTCTACTTAAAATTTTTACATTAATGTGATTACTAAAACTGGCCAAACCTTCATCATAGTTGAGGTAGATTGTTCACATGTGAAATATTTTACTGGTAACAATGGTATGTTATCTCTTAGGTGCATAGCTTTACTCGACAGCACTGTACCCTTACAGTTACAATTACATCTCGAGTTATCTCATCAATGGTCAATGATTCAAAACGAATGTATGCATAGTTTTATTTAGTCATATTGTAAATATTAATACGTACCGAAATTAATATTTTTGTAAATAATTTCGAAGAATAAAGGAAATGAAGTAAAATTTGTAAAAATGATTAAACTATGACTTTTTAAAAAAGCCTAATTTCATAGATCTGAATGTAATTTAACTAAGAACATATTGCATCATCTTTATTGTGGACTATTTCTTGTTGCTAATTGAACCTATGGTTTGTTGTTACTGGGGGAAACTCAATGGCCCAAACCAAGACTTTTTTTTGTTGTTGTGTGCCTTAGTGACAATTGTGATAGAGAACTCCTTCTCTTCCCAGAACGTTCCAGTATGGGTCGAGGCTACTGGCCTGGTACATGGAGACTGATGAGAAGAATGATCTCATCGTCAGACTCAGGAAACTGGAGGCTGCTCTCTCTTTGTCCAGAAAATGTAATAGAATGATGATGGTTAAAATTCATGGTCTAGATTTTCTCATCAACATCGAACAGAGTTTGTCTTACAAGTTCAGAAATCATATTGCATATTGCACAATGTAAATGAGTAAATCCCTAAATGAAATTAGAAATGATGAAAGTGTGTGCAAAAAAGTAAAACCTGAAAACGTTTTCTTTGGTTTAGAGCATATGTGCTGTTTTGTTTTCAGACAATCCTTCTTGTCACCAGTGGTTAATGTCATTTGTGTTTGAAATAGCTCTCTATCTGCGTCGAAATGTAGGTTGTTTGAGGTAACCATGAAAATTCAGCAATGACACAGAACTGAGTCTATCCAAAAACTAAAGATCTTTTGGTTTCCTGCTGGAGAACTAACCAGAAAACTAGATGCATGTATTAACTTAAAGGGGCAGTAGCACGTTTTTTGCAAATTTTAATTTTTCCAATTTTTCATTTATAATGATAGTTTGTGTCATTTTTACATCTTATTACACAAACCAATTTTCCGTAGTGGTAATAACGGTGTTGCATATAAAGCAAAAATGCATGGCGGTCATTTTATTGTGAACACATTTTATTATTTGAATGACGAAAACGATTCCCATGGCTTTACGGAACAATGTACACTCATGTTTTAACTTGATTTTCCGAAGATAGAAGAGTGTTTTACTATTGGTGACATTATTTTCAAATACATTTCATCGACTTATTTCAGCGAAAAAACTGCCCCTTAACAAGCATTGTCTTGCGTCAAAAGGGACCCTTTTTTAAACCTATCTAAAATTTGTTGCCAAAAGCAATCAAAGTGATTTCTAGACAATTATAACTTTTTGCAAAGCCGACAAGTTAATACCTGAACATTTAAAAACAATTGTTTCAGTGTTTCGTATGGGTAACAGTATGGATCTGATCCACAAGACGGTTGACTCGATGAGTATTCTGGACCAGCAGTTGATGGTGTTCAGTGTGACGGGCAACCTCTTCAAGAGTGTTTGGCTTGTCATGGATCACCTGCTGTGGTTCTCCAAAGTTGGTTTGATACAGGTACTTGATATTTAACCCACAGGAGATTCATCCTCGGTTACCCAGGGTTTTATATATGCTCCGTTACTCTCCACTATATCACCCATGGGAAACCTTATCAAGGGAATCTGTTCTCAAATTACTCGCCCTTAGCCAGCGTGACGCAGTCAGTAACCAAGAAAATGCTCAATGGGATAAGACGGAAATGGCCAAGGGAGATAACTGGTGACGGAGGGCTAACACAATGACCTCGCTTGCTTTGAAACGAAGTGATATGAATTGTCATTGGCTCGCAGGTCCAAGCTGCGTTGCAGTTTGATTGACTCACGCTGGCCAAGGGCAGGTAATTTGAGTATAGATTTCTCTGATAAGGTTTCCCATGGGTGATATAGTGGAGAGTAACGGAGCATATATAAAACCCTGGGTAACCTAGGATGCAGGAGATTGGGAGTACCTAATAACTGTATATATTATAGATACTATTCCTGCCCCCCTATACCAAAAGGATTGACAGCGGTCATTTTGGGTTTGTTGTCAAAAGTCTGTCTCAACTACAGAACTCACCTCTGATTTTTTATTAGGTTTTATTATTAAAATTGACTGTATTTTAAGGAATAAAAAATTGCATCTCCTGGTATATGAACTTTCACTGACTACCTGTTTAGGCGCATCTTCATTTAACCAATCCCCAGGCTTCCCACAAAAGCTTTTGGGTAAGAGGATAGGGGCAAGTAACTCTGGACAACAATCCTTTCTTCTGTTTTTATAACATTATGGATGTGTAACAAATGATTCCGAATTCATTTAGATTCTCAAATATATTTGCTATAGGACGTGTATATACACACTATCTTCAGACCTGATGTTTGTGTTCATTTTTCAGCTGGCTATCTAGAGTTTGCACTGTCTAATTCCAGATTAACCAGGGATGGTGGACAAGATGGAGTTCGAGGGCGTGGCTAGTGGCGCTTGTTGCATCGGTCATTGCTGATCTCAGGAAACTCAGTATCGTCAAGCTCAAAATAGAGAATGAATCAAAACAGAGGCGGAAACAGGAAGTTGTGCCGGTATCGGCCGGACTTCAAACAGAGTTGCATAATGCTCAACTGACTTTCTACAAGGACTTCTGCGACATGTTTATACCACTGTCAGGTCTGGGGTACCTGAACCTCGGGGTGGGGGCGGTCAGTGGGTTCGTCTCGTCCCTCGTAGGCTTTCAGCAGGAGTGGGAGAAACACATCACACCCTTCAAAACTACGTGATGCTGATATCGTGTTTCTTCATCCCATTTAAACAAGATAGAGATACGAGGATAAATTAAAGATGTTCTTCTTTTTTAGCAATTTTCTTAAAACACCGCTTAGGTCAACTTCCAAATGCAAGGCATAACTCTTGCCAGTCTCCATTACTGGCTGACTTAGGCCTTGCAGTATTTCTTCAAGAAATCTGTGTTTAGAAATCCAGGCCCGCTATGCATTTCTGGTGCAGCGATTAACTATCTTGACACAACAAAGCAAGATTTATACTGCAAAGGTTAACTCAGCCAGTAATGCAGACTGGCAAGAGTTATGCCTTGCGTTTGAAGGTTGAGCTTAGGTAGGCAGTTTTCAATTCAATTTCTTCTTTTATTTTGATTTCAACACTATTTTTGATATCTGTTGAAATTTCTACCTTTTCTCTGAATGAAAATCTAAACTTTGAGTGTCAAAACTTGTGAGAGCCAAAGATAATAATTATAAAGCCCTGTATCCATACACAAAGTGCATGCTAAAAGCCAAGAATGTCAAACTTTACCAGATTGGCTTAATCAGTATCAATCCATATTTTAATTCAATTGTTCATGTTGCAAATCCTAGCCTTTCTTTCTTCCTGCGTTCTTAATACTTTTGTTAACTGTTTGAGAGGTATTCTGGAATGCAGTTGGTGTTAGCGACGGGTGCCTGAATCTGAGGGTGTGGCAGAGAACATGAGACTGTGGGGCATCACAAACCCTGTGGAGGGGAAGCCACCCCAGCAGAACCAATGCTTAGTAACTTTTATTTCGGAACATGTTGTTTTTTAATCAAACAATTTTACAATGAAAACTCAAAATATTACATGATTTATCATTCTCCACCCACAGAGGTTAATCTGATCCTAACCTTACCTCCCTTCACATTTCCGGGCCTAAAATCTTAAAGGTACATCCATTGTGTTGTTGGGGGTCAAATATGGCAAACCTTATAAATGGTCTTATTTCATCGAGAAGTACCAACTGTTACCGAAAACTACCATTTTAATGATACTTGACGTAGTATATTGACGATATGAAGGTAAAAGATTTGATTTCTGATCGAAACCGGACAATGCACAGCGTGTGGCGCGCGCCAATGAGTCAAAAGTAATTTTGGAATTTTATTTAACCAGACAAAATAACAAATTTGGGTTGATAATGTTCAATAGGTCATATAACTACTGTGCATGTAAATAGGACGTGCACTTTCGGTTTCTGCACATACATAATGATGTTACTCGATTTATAATTGGAAACTAGTAATTATGATATGTTTGCCGATTGGGGATGAATATGCAAGCTCAGTGACTTTGTTTGTATTGTAAACAGCACATATGGTGTGTTGGAACGTATTAAAGCCAAATAAAATTTTATGAAACACAATGGATGCACCTTTAAGACAGTAACCTCTGTGGGTAGAGAATGATGATTTATAAAACGTTCAGTAAAGAAATTGAGATGAAATGTCTTCATTCTTGTTGATAAGATATTTTGAAAGTAGTATTTGTCCCTCATTATTAGATTATATTTAACTCGGTTTAATTTGGTGGAATATTTATATCAAGTTTGTAGATTGAAAACACAAATATTGCATGATTTATATTTAAGCAATTAAAACGGGATAATGTCTGTATTCAAATGGATACTTTGAAAGACCATTGAGACTTCAAAAGGTTGAAGTTTGAGGCAATTAAGAGGTCAGTTCTGACGTGCCACTATTCTGTTTATCTTCATCTTTCAGTTTCTGTGTAAATTGCATTTCTTTCAGTTTGACAAGCGATGTCAAAAAATTTTCCATAATCATAAATCGTCTATTTTATGTCATCTTGAACTGAAGTTGAAATTTTAAGAAAATATAATTGCAATATTGTATATTATTGTCAAGGTGAAATGGGTTTGAGCTTTTATTCATTAGTGGTGCTTTGTTGTGAATAATCTCAATTTAAACCAAGCATTCATTAGAAGTTAAGTCTTGCTGCCTTTCATTAATCCTTTGTTCCTCATAATCAGTGTACATATATTCGAGTCTGTGTTAATTGGGGGCATATTTACTTCAACTATGCAGAGAGATTGTATATTCAGATACTATAATTTTAACAGAGGTCTTTTTTATTGTCTTCATTTGTTGAATAATTTGAGTCTATGAATTCCAATACATATGTATTGCTGACAATTTTGTTTGTGATTGTTTTAGACGTTGCATTTATTGATCAAGTGCCTTCTTTGATCTCATTTCTGTGTGAGTGGTGTTATGAATGAAAAAAAATAATACTTATATCCAATCCATGAATATTGTCATGTTTTATCTTCAATATGATTAAATGAATATACTTTAATATATTATAAGGTACTCATGAAAATATAATATTTTTATCTCATTTGATGAGATAAACTTGGTATTAGTCAAGAAAAGACAGATATTCTATTTATTAAATCATGTAATTCTTGTAATTACGCAAGACTTGGGTAATGTTGGCTGTGGCTGCTGGGATGAGCCCGTCGCCACAAGACTAATTTGTGACATCATAAGAAAAGTCGAACCATCCAATCTCTACAGTCTTGAGTGGAGGTTATATCTCTCTACTCAGGGCTACCCTGCCTTTGAGGGGATTACACGTGATCTACAAAACAAGTATGGGTGATATATTTTACCTGATCGTATTGACCTATAGCAAGACAACTATATCATTCTTCCTAACTTCTACAAACTACAAGACAAATTCGACTACCATTCCTTGAGTTAGCCCTTCATCACTTGACATCACACTTGTGCAGTAGATTTGTCTACTAAGCCTCCATCACTTGCTGATTAAAGGGGCACCACGTCGAGAAAAATAGAGCCATGGGCTCTGTAGCTCATCAAGATTTCATTGATTATTATCTAAGGTTGACTATCTAAGTTATATCAAGTAATACATTGTTATCAAGAAAAAAATAGGTTTTTTAGACCATGACTCCTGTGACCCAACTTTGGAATCACAGGGTCACCAATCCTACAATTACAATTTCACCTTTCTACAGCTTTACGTACTTAAGATAAAGATGAAAATATTTGGGTCATGACCCGTGACCTAGATTGGGGTCACAGGGTCACGAAATCTACAATTTAGAATCCCCATTGGCCAAGGAGTCTGCACACAACTTTTCAGCTCTCTAGACCTTTTGGAACTGGAGAAGAAGATGAAAATAGGTTTTTAAGGATGTGACCCCAGTGACCCCATTTAGGGTCATGGGGTCACAAAATCTACAATTTAGAATCCCAATTGGCCAAGGAGTCTGCACACAACTTTTCAGCTCTCTAGACCTTTTGGAACTGGAGAAGAAGATGAAAATAGGTTTTTAAGGATGTGACCCCAGTGACCCCATTTAGGGTCATGGGGTCACAAAATCTACAATTTAGAATCCCCATTGACCGAGGAGTCTGCACACAACTATTCAACTCTCTTGACTTTTTGGAACTGGAGAAGAAGATGAAAAAAGGTTTTTAAGGATGTGACCCCTGTGACCCCATTTGGGGTCACGGGGTCACGAAATCTACAATTTAGAATCCCCATTGGCCAAGGAGTCTGCACACAACTTTTCAGCTCTATTGACCTTTTGGAACCGGAGAAGAAGATGAAAATAGGTTTTTAAGGATGTGACCCCTGTGACCCCATTTGGGGTCATGGGGTCATGGGGTCACAAAATGTACAATTTAGTATCCCCATTGGCCAAGGAGTATGTACACAACTTTTCAGCTCTCTAGACCTTTTGGAACTGGAGAAGAAGATGTAAATAGGTTTTTAAGGCTGTGACCCCGGTAACCCCATTTGGGGTCATGGGGTCACGAAATCTTCAATTTAGAATCCCCATTGGCCAAGGAGTCTGTACACAACTTTTCAGCTCTCTTGACCTTTTGGAACTGGAGAAGAAGATGAAAATAGGTTTTTAAGGATGTGACCCCTGTGACCCCATTTGGGGTCATGGGGTCACAAAATCTACAATTTAGTATCCCCATTGGCCAAGGAGTCTGTACACAACTTTTCAGCTCTCTTGACCTTTTGGAACTGGAGAAGAAGATGAAAATAGGTTTTTAAGGATGTGACCCCGGTGACCCCATTTGGGGTCATGGGGTCACGAAATCTACAATTTAGAATCCCCATTGGCCAAGGAGTCTGTACAAAACTTTTCAGCTCTCTTGACCTTTTGGAACTGGAGAAGAAGATGAAAATAGGTTTTTAAGGATGTGACCCCGGTGACCCCATTTGGGGTCATGGGGTCACGAAATCTACAATTTAGTATCCCCATTGGCCAAGGAGTCTGTACACAACTTTTCAGCTCTCTTGACCTTTTGGAACTGGAGAAGAAGATGAAAATAGGTTTTTAAGGATGTGACCCCTGTGACCCCATTTGGGGTCACGGGGTCACGAAATCTACAATTTAGAATCCCCATTGGCCAAGGAGTCTGCACATAAAATTTTAGCTCTGTGGAGTCATTGGTTCTGGAGAAGAAGTCGAAAATGTGCAAAGTTTACGGACGGATGGACGGACGGACGGACGGACGGACGGACGCCGGACGCCATGCCATGCCTTAAGCCCATCGGGCCTTTCAGGCCTGATGAGCTAATAAAAATCAGATCATGTGTATCTACCTATGCTGATTAACATGTGTGCTAACAAGTCACAGACACCGAATTTCAGACAATTGACATATTTTGTAATAAAAACTACTGCATGTAGACAGTGAGGTGAAGCATAACTCGTCAGCAGACACTCTAATCAGCTTAATGAGATAAAGATGAGGCTCATTTTTATCCTCTTTGCAGTGTCCCTTTATGCCTTGCTGCAGATTTCCGAACCAGAGATTTCTGATTGGCATTACCAAGCCCAATTGCAGCCTACTGCCACGCCCACACAGAAAAGCTGACAAAATAGAGAGCGTTTAAATTAGCCAGTGATAGAGACTGGCACGAGTTATGACTTGGAGGGGAAGTTGTAGATTTGTGAAAAAGTATACATTGTTAAAGGCCTGGGCCCACTTGCACAAAACGATTGTATCTCTATAATAGTTGTAACTGTAATTGTAAGGGAATTGTAGGGTTACAACCCTCTTGCACAAAGAGATCTTAAGTCTACAATAGTTGTACATTGGCCCAGAACAGTGGTCGGACAACACCTTTCACTTCACTGGATGTTCAAACCACACTTCTGTCATCGTATGGAGCAGGCCTTAACACAAAATATATAGTAACATCAGCATGGAGTAAGATACAGGGTACCGTTCCACTAACCGATCTTAACCAATGATAGAAGATGGATTTAGGATTTATCCACGGGTTAAAGGCGCTGTAGAAATTTTTTTGCACATTATGTTTTCTCAAATTTGCCATTTATTATTAAGTTTATACAACATAATGGTATGGTAATGGGTAGAAAATCTCATTATATTACCATATAAGCCGTATCCATAGAAAAAGGTGCGAAGTATAAAGCGACAGTGGTGTGGAACTCTTCAGTGTGAAAGGTAAATTTGTTGGTCTGATGCGAATTTGAATTCTGACATCAAGATGTTTGACCATTCCATCAATGTACCATATTTAAAACTCTACTCTGAGTGTTTAGGTATCGCTGCATCACTCAGATCACTTGAACTACTTTTGCTCGATGGGAAATGGACATTCGTCTTTATTTAGCCATTGGTAACACTTATTTATATTTTTGTGAGAGCACTTTATTTCAGTAATTCTCATTCGGATCAAGATGTCTGTACATATTGGTATTTTATATTTGAACATTACATGCATAGGCTATAGGTATTGCAGTCACTGACACTGTCAGTTGTATAAAGAGGACAAAGCACAAAATTAAACTTTCATGCTAAAGTTTATTTGTTCAGTGGTGTCAAATACCATCACAGCCATACGTGGATTGATACAATAAATAAAATGAACTAAAAAATACCTCAACAAACCTAAACTAAAATTCTGAAAATCCCTGGATTCAGGCAACAAATAAGTCGACCTATGATAGAATTGAACAAATACTTCAGATTCTTTGTAATTATAGTGTGTTCATGTGTTCAAATCAAAGAGAGAGTTCTATCATAGTACCCGCCATTTTGTAATAACACATATATATTGATAAATTATTTCTATTGAATATACAATTCAATGGTTACATCAATGCTCATAACCTTCTCATGATTTCATTGTGTTCTTTCTACACTACTAACTGTCCCAATTTTGGGTATATTAAACTCATGATCCAGATAAAATGCATAATCCAATGAGCCCACACAAAATAATAAAGGAACACATTAAAACAAAAATATTGTACAAATATTGAGGAATAATTGAGAGTAGGTGCAGTGTTCTGGAGGGTCGACCATAGCACCTGAAGTGTTCACTAACAAGATTATTGTTCCCTCAACACAAGTTCATCAGTTGAAATACAACCAGCTTCTCGTATCCATATTCATGTCCACACGTCCTCGAAGTACGTCTTGTGTAGTCTCATCTTCATCAGGTAGCCACTGGCGTCCCTCTCACTCAGGCCTGGGGGCAGAACAGGAGAAGAATTACAGTAAACTCAGACATGGGATAGATAAGAAGAGAGGGGAGTGGGTGTACAATCCAATCGAAATACCGGACTCGGGCATAGAAAATTTAATGGTGAACCAATTAAAATGGCCGATCAATTGGAAACCAAACCATGTATAGTCGTTATATAACTCCTTTTATTGATTTAAGAGTATTATTTAGCACTGGTAACAGTTATTTATATTTTCATGAGAGCACTTTATTTCAATAAAAACAAGAAGACATAGTCATCAACATCCCCTGCCAGACCCAAGAAATCGGAACAAGGGCAATAATTCAAGAACAAATAATTGTGCACTTCTCATTTTCATTCCATCAAGGTATGGATACCCTCAAGACACAAACTGATTTGATCATAAACAGTTTCCAAGAAAAGCTAACTCCTTTGAAGATAATTGAATCATACGATTCTAATTTTCAAACTCCATCAAGGTATTGATACCCTCAAACCACCCACCAAACTTGTTAATCCTATCATAAACAGTTTCTGAGAGTTTCTGAGAGAAGCTGTCCCCTTTGGAGATACCATGAACAGAGTCCAAAATATGGAACAAGGGCAATCACTCCAGAAAAAATAATCACATGCTTCTTATTTTCGAATTCAATCAAGTTTATGTCACCAGGGATCATACAATCATCCTGATAACGGCTTTTTAGTTTAAACACATTGAATAAAAGACAGTAGGCCCTATATGTGTGACTAGCTTCAGGGTAACAGGCCCCCAGACAAATGTTCTTGACTCATGGGACCATCCATCATGATCACGGCTTAAGGCTTCGATTTTACAGGAAAGACTTGAGTTGTGATGTGATATGGGTAGTGGATAACTCAAGAAATGCAAAGAAATAAAGAAAGCAGCAGGAGAACAGAAATCAAAAGAAATCTTTTCTCAGTTATCACAGCTGTCAACTCAGGAGTACCTCGATACGTTCCCAGCAAAGAGATGAAGGTGTTGGTGACATCTTTAGCCATATTCTTTGCATCCCCACAAACATACACTCTCGCACCCTGGTTCTCGATCAGATCTAGGATAGTCTCCCCTTGCTGTTTGAGATTGTCCTGAACATATCGCGGTGAGCTCTCGGGCTGCTCATCACGTGAGAAACTGACAAACAGTTCAGTTAGAACTCCGGACTCTTTGAACTCTTCCAACTCCTTCCTGGAAACCAAAGGAATACATACTATGCATATATCAATCAATACATAATCATCACTCATAATATTCTCATAATAAGAATCAAATGTTTCCTGAATTGCTGGAATTGATCCTGATATTGCAATGCATGAAGATCATTTAAGGATTGGTCAGAGGCAATATTGTCATTTATGGAATACTTTCAAAAGAGGTGAGGTAATTATTTTTCACTTTTTAGAGTATTTCGACTTTATCAAAATGAAAAGGAACAACATCATGGCGTGCTTTGTGTTGCAGTGAAACTTACAAGCCCTGACTGAAACTAGTTTATCATTTGCAGTTAAATTTTCAGTGTCACATCATCCATCTTAACTGCATGTGGAACACGGTCCATCCATCAAAACATTTACAATTGATTGCAGCACTACAGTCGATTGTAACCAATGTTCAAACAAGTACTTCTCACTGACATAATCCTCTGCCACAAATTATCAATTGAGAATTAAAAAGAAGCGAAAGCAAAGGTCATAGGATTTAATGAAGTTAATTGGACAGATGTTGCCGAATACTAAACTTGTGGCGAAAGATAATACAATTGGAAAGTTTAAGACATGAGAACACAAACTACAAGGTTATCTATAGGCGTCTGTACCTGAAGAGGAAATCTCTATCTCGATGTCTGCAACCATAAAACAACCACGTCCGTCCGTATTTTTCTTTGTTTTCCATCTTGTCCCTCTGAGATGTTCGTTGCTGCAGAAAGCCAATGAAAGGAGACACCCCAGTTCCAGGACCAATCATTATCATCGGTACAGACGGATCCTCCGCACATCGGAAGTGCTGATTGGTCCGCGCAAATATTTGGATCTGTATACAGAATATTCTTTTATAGTTTGGGGCATTTCATTTGCTTCAGGTCAGTTACATGTTGACAATGACAATCCACTATAAAGTCAAGCAACATTTTCTAATTGACTTTCATGCTTGCATTACAAGAGGGTAATTTCATTAAATGTAAAATTGACTCCATGGTAACTAAAAGCTTGATCTTTAAAATAAATCAAATCAAATTTTCAACATAATAAACCTTAATACAATCGTTAACTGGTAAAAACAGAATGCAAATAAGCACTTTTTAACTTGTAGATTCAAGTTTTTGAGTTTCTCTCCTTAATATCAGACAATATGTATACCTTCACAGTCTCTTCCAACATAGCCGCCCCTGTAATAGAATGGAGCCATCCAGTGCACACCCCTCTCCTTGAGTAGGATCTTCCACTACCCTCAGGAATGGCCACCAAGTTGAATGCAATGTCCAGTCTATCTGGACTTGCCACTGGACAGCTATAAACAGATATCAGGAGCTCAAAAGAAACCTCAGAAACATAGTTATCAATCACTTTAACGACTAAATCAGGTGTATAGACAAACAGTTCTCCATTATAAAGAAATGACAATGTGTTATTTATTACTTATTATTAATTATTATTATTACCTGTTGAAAAGTATCAGTGGTAGAATCTCCCCATTGGCTTACACAGTTGGACTTTCATGAGAAATAATTGCATGTTCCATAATACTAAATATAGTTTATAAGAATTACACACTCAGCAGGGATTTTCGCCAACTGACAGCATTGTGACAGAGATATCAAGCCATATTAATGATATTATGGGTCAATGTTCCCAAATGACGGCGCCAGTGATCTCCGAGGACCACGCAGTGATGAAGATAGTAAACCCGCACTGACCTGCAGACAGAGTAGGGTCTTGGCTGGAGGCGAGGCAGGTGCTCTGAGGATAAAATTTCAATAATAAATTTAAAGATGCATCATGTACATATATATATAAACCTGTGAGCATCGGCTGGAATTAACAAACCATGGGTGGTACTGTGATGAAATTCAGTAAAGCATTGACCTAAATCTTACTGCATGTAGAGCAGTTCTTTACATCAGAAAAAGTTTTCGAGCCCTTGGGGGGATTTGAACCCCCGACATCTTGATCTGAATGAGAATAAGGAAATAATTGTGATCAAATTTAAGATATCTTTATCACACAGTACATCTTACAGCATTGTCCTGTTAAGAAGTTTGTCACTTAAATTAAACTTTTTCATTAAACATATTACGGGCCCCATTCTAAAATAAACAGGCAAGACAAATTTATTGTGATATGTAATGTGATACTTTTTCTCCTGCAATAAGTGTCAGCTATGATTGGTGTAACAGCTATTACCAAGGGCTTCACTTATTGACAATCTTACACACAATTAACTCACCTATGATTCTCTCAACTGGAGGATTGCATGATGGGAAGGCATTGAGGATATCTAGCAAGGAGAGCCGAGACTCGCGGATGTAGCTGGAGTAGTCTCCCCCTCCCTGCTTGCTGCACAGTTCCTGTAGTCGGCGCTTCTCTCTCTCCTCACTCGTATGTTCAACCAGACACTGCATCAAGGCCTGGGATGAGGACAATTTTCATTTCCAATTTTTAAAACAATGATAAACAGCATTTAAAAATTTACCAGGCTGAGAACAATTATAAATTACTTCTAGCTATGTTTTACTTTTGACCGTATTTTTACATTATAATACATACCTCATGGATAGCGTTAAATAAGCAAAAAAACTGTGTGAAATAAGGGCTTGTTACCTTCATACTGATATATATATATAAGATGAGCATGAACTCTGAAAGCTAAGCTGTTGAATCAGTTAGTGCCAACCATCTTGAGTGGCCAAATAAATAAATTCCAACTGAATGCAACAAAAAGAATACTCTGAGACTGACCACTACTGATACCCAGATTATCCTGGACCCACAGGTTAAGGGTTAACTCACCTTCTTGGGCTGGTCGCGGATGTCGAGGCAGTGGAGGAAGGTGTGACGGAGGGAGGTACGAGGGGGGACGTGGGGAGGGACGGCAGCATTCTTCTTCCTGCTCCCCTCGATCACACTCAACTCCATCGTTGTGTCAGCCTGCTCACTCATACCTAGTCTGCAAGTACAGCAAGTTTCATTACTTACATCCATATTGATTGTTATTATCATTGAGTTTTACTGCTAACTTTTACTGATTTTATCATATCCTTTTGTTACATTTGTTTGAATTGTGTTTGAGCGTAGTTTTTACACTTATACTTTTTGCATTGATTAAGAAATTATCATTGACTGGACCAGTTGGTTTTACAATTTCACAATGGCTGCATGGGACAGAACTTTGTGGGTAAATACTACCAGACATACTATGATTTTAAACTTGATCCCTGTGAACCTGTGTTGAGAGGAAGATCAAAGGGTTGTAATAGTTACCTGTCTATGAGCATGTCCACTTCCTGGGAGCTGTTAGGACAGATGACGGACACAGAGTCTCCTGCCTCGTACTGCAGACCACTGTCCTGAAAGTCACCATTTATTATAGGTGAAAAACAGTGCACGGGTCTTTGGAGGGCATTTAGAAGTGGCATACAAAGTGAAGATTTTCCGGATAACAACTTCTTTAATGTGAATACACCCGACGTTTCGACAATTTTGATATACATGCCATTTAGATGAACCTATGTAAGAATATTACACTGGATATCATTCACTTATAAATCTTGCAATTTTAGAAAATCCTTTCATTGTCGACAAGTCCTCACCCTAGTATCAAGAGAAAGCAGCATGGTTGTCTTGACGGCATCGTCCCGGGTGAGGAGTTTGGCTTCTATTACATCAACAAATCTGATCTCTCCAGCAGCAGATGGGAAGGGGCAGCCATTTTGAATCGGCATTTCAGATAAATTCTGAAGTGAAAACATTTACATAATTTGAATAAAATTATTTTTATAACTCTGCTTTCTTCTTATTTGAAAAAGGAAACTGAATTATTCTTCTAAACATCCCAATTTTTCAATTGGTACATAAAATGAGCAACTTTGAAATGCATTTAATTTCTTCTTATAAGCCAAATCATCTCCAAATTATCAAAATGATACCATTTTAGCAATGCTTTTTGGCAATATCAAACAACTGACCAGGAAATTATCAAAATGTTTCATCTTGAGACTTGAAGTGTTTGTTGGACATGAACTCAAGGATATTATAACACTCTGGCCTGTGCTTAGCAAAACACAAAAATGTTTTTATAGACATATTCACAGCAACTTCTTTGTTTGTGAATATATAATTTAAGCAAGTGCAGAAATTAAGAAATCACTACAACAGATATATACTGACCAGAGTTTCTTCTGGTAGATATTTACAAGCAAGGAACGGAGCCGGCAGTGCAGGAACCGTTAGAGCACTGTCACACAAAGGAGACACGGAAACAACCAGACTGGGACCATCATCCTCAGTGTTGCTTTTATTCTTGGAGGAATTCGAGGACACACTCCCAGACAGAGAGGTACTGGCTGTATTAATCACAGCAGCATCACTTGAGTCAGTCGTGGACAAAGATGGCACACTGGTCCTTTCAGTTACAGAGTCCTTGGTCGGTAAAGATGGCTCTGTTCCATTGCTTGTGTGAGATTCACTTGATCCAATATTTGCACTTATAGTCGAATCATCTGTGTGTTGATTCGGTTGATCGTTACTTTGAGTCTGGGAGTTTGACTTTGTGAGATGTTCATCCCCACATGACAATGTCTTGACACCATCTTCAATGTCTTTCACATCACTTTCTGGCGACTGAGTTTGAGAAGAGTCACTCATAATGTTAGAATCTGGTACACGATTCACAGGGTTAGTTATCAAACTGTGAGGTGCTGGGGCTGTTTCTGTATTAGATTCATTATCATTAGGTAATGGCAGGTCCAGAAACTGTCTCAAAGCAGGAAACAAACCGTCCATCCATGGCTCAACAACAACTTCAAGACTGAAACATATGAATACGGTAAACATCAAAGAATAACATCAAATAAAGGTTTAATAATAATAAGTGCATTTCTAATCTATGTAATGCACTAAAATCCATTCACTATGCAAATGCTCATAGCCCTAGAAAAATGTTCATGAAGGTTTACAAGAGTTATGTCCCTTCATCGGACATTGTTCAATTATTCACTAATACTTATTTATGAATATCAATGAATTTCTTTTGACCAAAAGAGTTCAGATTAACTAATATCTGTGGCTTCCTAGAACATAATTCCACAAAGAATGAGAGTAATTACCCAACAGCATCATCAGCAAAGCCACTGGCGTAGAACCTCTTCGCTCCGAGCTCATTGAGGCGTCGGTCGAGTGTTTTACCACAGTTACAGAAGTTTGTGTAGTTTGAATCACCTAGTGCTGTGGAGGAAAAATCATCATCACAGTGATTTTCATATTTCACAAAAGAATACTTCATGCATTCTGAGGAATAAAAGTGTCACAACAGTCAGGGGCTGATACAGCTTTTTGAGTAGGATCCTACAATGTAACAGTGCATCTAACTCTTACTCAAATGTTCTGATGATGTTCTGTTAAAGGGAAAGTTCCATCACCGATCTATCGGCAGCATCCGCCATCTTGGATTCTTGACATTTCGTGGAATGAAAACACGCTATATTTTTAATTTAACCCAATTCTAAATTATTGAAGTAATAAAACATATACAATGATAGAATATTCACATAGTAACACATAACATATCATAAAACTAATAAACTATATGCTCCTAGGCCATAGTGAAGTTTTCCCCACTCGCAGCGCCGATGAATGGCTTCAATTCTAATTGTTTTTATTTTTCAACAAATGTGCGCTTGTTTTATCAAGTTGTGAAATGTAAAGTCATCAAAATATTAACTTCATTAATATATTTTTTATTTGACTGTGTTTTAATCTTATATTAATAGCATATATGTGTAAACAGGAATATCTTCTCGAATTTCGTTTCAACAAAAAATACGCCGATAGAACCCTCCTTTTAACCAATCAGAAGTCTTCCAAAAGACCATTTCAGTGTGAAAGGCTTGGGGAAAGTAACTGGCCGGTTAATGATTGAGTTTTGTCTGCACTAAATTGGTACAGAACACGTGCCTATACCAGTTCTCAAACCCTATGGAGAGAAATCTCTCAAACCAGTGTATATCCCGGTTGATACATTAATTCAATAGTGGCTTGTATTGTATATCACAAAGAGCTGGCTGTACACAACAATTGCTATGCACTGTAACAAAATATGTAAGCATTAGGTGGAACGAGCAAACTGTAATTCTGACAAAGACATTCATGAAGTCTTCTGATCACATCATTTTTGTTGCTAAAAGAGTACTTTAGAAAACATTAACAAATCCATTCATACAAGAACAGACCTTTTAAGAATGGAAGTTACATGTAAAATATTTAAAATAATATTAAAACTAGAAATATGTGCATGTGATGCACTGTGATGTCCCCTGCTCCAACTTTCAATCCAACCTTGTCCTCTTGACATTATTTTTCACTTTTGAGATAGAGGTCCGAAAAGGTTCCTTATCTCTATATGCACTAAGTTCAAAGCGTTTCCATGGAAACCAGAAAAAATAGAGCCATGGGCTCTGTAGCTCATCAGAGTTTATTTTGTTTGATGATGAAGACAGAAATATGTTGTCTCAATATAATGCACAATCCCTAACCCTGACAAATCTTAGTCTTGAAATTGAGAGAGAGTACTCAGCAAGGTCAACACACATGAGATTATGCAATATTCTGACCCCTTGGCTCTGGTTACAAGCCAGCTGTGTTTTTTGTGTTTTACCGCCAAATTATGTAATAGACTCTACTAAACACTGGCAGCACTGATCTAACTGTATAAGGCTTAAAGAGAACAGGCAATGTGATGAATCTCATGGTACATAGTACAATTTTGAATCACCTTGGCTAAACAATCTCGGTTCTAAGACTTGTCATCCAAACATCTAAACATTCTGAACAAAATATTCCTTCTAGTTTGTTCTGGATGAAAACAGGATTTTAGGTAATGACCTACGGGGCTCTTATTTGGGGCCACTGGGTCACCAAATCTACAATTTAGAATCTCCATTGGCTAAAGACTCTTTACACAACATGACAACCTTCTAGGTCTTTTCGTTCTGGAGAAGAAGATGAAAATAATCTTATCTTATCATTTCATCACCAGTCATATGCAGTTCACATATCTCATGTAAAATAAAAGAATTCTTAACTCCTCTTCAATTTAGTCCTTTATGCCTTGTCACAATTTTCAGTTCATAGGCTATTCAATAGTTCTCATTTCACATTGATTACATCAATTTGACAAACATGTCCACAATGTAGATTGTTATCTAAAGTCGACATACATTTCAAATAAAGTGGTTGAAGTGTCATAAAATATCAGTTCAAAATTCATTTTCAAAGGTTTTTTTTAGGCTGTGGCCCATATTTGGGGTCACAGGGTCACCAAATTTACAAGTTTGAATCCCCATTGGCTAAAGAGTTTGCATACAATATTACAGCCTTCTAGATCTTTTTGTTCCGGAGAAAAAGATGAAAACAGGATTTTAGGTAATGGCCTGTGAGGCCCTTATTTGGGGCCACAGGGTCACCAAATCTACAATTTAGAATCTCCATTGGCTAAAGACTCATTACACAACATGACAACCTTCTAGGTCTTTTCGTTCTGGAGAAGAAGATGAAAATAATCTTAACTTATCATTTCATCACCAGTCATATGCACTTCACATATCTCATGTAAAATAAAAGAATTCTTAACTCCTCTTCAATTTAGTCCTTTATGCCTTGTCACAATTTTCAGTTCATAGGCTATTCAATAGTTCTCATTTCACATTGATTACATCAATTTGACAAACATGTCCACAATGTAGATTGTTATCTAAAGTCGACATACATTTCAAATAAAGTGGTTGAAGTGTCATAAAATATCAGTTCAAAATTCATTTTCAAAGGTTTTTTAGGCTGTGGCCCATATTTGGGGTCACAGGGTCACCAAATTTACAAGTTTGAATCCCCATTGGCTAAAGAGTTTGCATACAATATTACAGCCTTCTAGATCTTTTTGTTCTGGAGAAAAAGATGAAAACAGGATTTTAGGTAATGGCCTGTGAGGCCCTTATTTGGGGCCACTGGGTCACCAAATCTACAATTTAGAATCTTCATTGGCTAAAGATTCATTACACAACATGACAACCTTCTAGGTCTTTTCGTTCTGGAGAAGAAGATGAAAATAATCTTATCTTATCATTTCATCACCAGTAATATGCAGTTCACATATCTTAAGTAAAATAAAAGAATTCTTAACTCCTCTTCAATTTAGTCCTTTATGCCTTGTCACAATTTTCAGTTCATAGGTTATTCAATAGTTCTCATTTCACATTGATTACATCAATTTGACAAACATGTCCACAATGTAGATTGTTATCTAAAGTCGACATACATTTCAAATAAAGTGGCTGAAGTATCATAAAATATCAGTTCAAAATTCATTTTCAAAGGGTTTTTTTAGGCTGTGGCCCATATTTGGGGTCACAGGGTCACCAAATTTACAAGTTTGAATCCCCATTGGCTAAAGAGTTTGCATACAATATTACAGCCTTCTAGATCTTTTTGTTCCAGAGAAAAAGATGAAAACAGGATTTTAGGTAATGGCCTGTGAGGCCCTTATTTGGGGCCACAGGGTCACCAAATCTACAATTTAGAATCTTCATTGGCTAAAGACTCATTACACAACATGACAACCTTCTAGGTCTTTTCGTTCTGGAGAAGAAGATGAAAATAATCTTATCTTATCATTTCATCACCAGTAATATGCAGTTCACATATCTCATGTAAAATAAAAGAATTCTTAACTCCTCTTCAATTTAGTCCTTTATGCCTTGTCACAATTTTCAGTTCATAGGCTATTCAATTGTTCTGTTTTCACATTGATTACATCAATTTGACAAACATGTCCACAATGTAGATTGTTATCTAAAGTCGACATACATTTCAAATAAAGTGGTTGAAGTGTCATAAAATATCAGTTCAAAATTCATTTTCAAAGGGTTTTTTTAGGCTGTGGTCCATATTTGGGGTCACAGGGTCACCAAATTTACAAGTTTGAATCCCCATTGGCTAAAAAGTTTGCAAACATTATTACAGCCTTCTAGATCTTTTTGTTCTGGAGGAAAAGATGAAAACAAGATTTTAGGTAATGGCCTGTGAGGCCCTTATTTGGGGCCACAGGGTCATCAAATCTACAATTTAGAATCTCCATTGGCTAAAGACTCATTACACAACATGACAACCTTCTAGGTCTTTTCGTTCTGGAGAAGAAGATGAAAATAATCTTATCTTATCATTTCATCACCAGTAATATGCAGTTCACATATCTCATGTAAAATAAAAGAATTCTTAACTCCTCTTCAATTTAGTCCTTTATGCCTTGTTACAATTTTCAGTTCATAGGCTATTCAACAGTTCTCATTTCACATTGATTACATCAATTTGACAAACATGTCCACAATGTAGATTGTTATCTAAAGTCGACATACATTTCAAATAAAGTGAAAGAAGTGCACATAAAATATCAGTTCAAAATTCAATTTCGACAGGTTTTTTAGGCTTTTGCCCATATTTGGGGTCTCAGGGTCACCAAATTTACAATTTAGAATCCCCATTGGCTAAAGAGTTTGCATACAATATTACAGCCTTCTAGGTCTTTTTGTTCCGGAGAAAAAGATGAAAACAGGATTTTAGATAATGGCCTGTGAGGCCCTTATTTGGGGTCACAGGGTCACCAAATCTACAATTTAGAATCCCCATTGGCCAAGGAGTCCGTACATATAATTTCAGCTCTCTGGAGTCATTGGTTCTGGAGAAGAAGATGAAAATAGCTTTATAGCTTATGACCCCTGTGGCCCTTATTTGGGGTCACATGGTCACCAAATCTACAATTTAGAATCCCCATTGGCCAAGGAGTCTGTACATAAAATTTCAGCTCTCTGGAGTCATTGGTTCTGGAGAAGAAGATGAAAATAGCTTTTAAGGTTATGACCCCTGGGGCCCTTATTTGGGGTCACAGGGTCACCAAATCTACAATTTAGAATCCCCATTGGCCAAGGAGTCCGTACATAAAATTTCAGCTCTCTAGAGTTGGTTCTGGAGAAGAAGTCGAAAAAGTGAAAAGTTTACGGACGGACGGACGGACGGACGGACGGACGGACGGACGGACGCCATCCCATGCCATAAGCCCATCGGGCCTTTCAGGCCTGATGAGCTAAAAATATAAAAATCAGAATAACCTAAGTAGCAAAAGGTACCACTCCACCACTAGGTCTAACCACATACCAAGTTTCGTAAAAAAAAAATATTAAACAGTTTTTGAGATATGGCCTGGAAACTAAAGCAAAGCTTTGCGGGGGACATAATAAATTCATAAACTAGATGACATCTCAACTGATATAAACATCATGTTGACTTATCATACCGGGTAAGTTAATCAAACAAATGTATGCAAATTGATTTCAGCTCATTCTTTAATAGCAGTAAAACAGAGGTCAGATTACAAGATATATATATCATGACGGCTAGTATTATTGCACCATTGTGGTTATACATTGCAGTAAAACCTGTGAGTATTGGCTAAAAACTAACAAACCATGGTTGGTACTGTGCTGTGGTAATTCTCTACAGCAGGCAAAGCTACCAAGGCACTGACAGAGTTCAAATTCCAGATCTCTTGATCCAAGCCGAATGTGCTAAGCAAGCAACAATGGTCTGAGACTTACCAAGTAGAGCGTAGTTGAGCTTCGAGAGATGATCTGAGGACAACGTTTTCTTCTTTAGTCTTCTTACAAACTTAGATGCTGTATCAGGCGGCTCTCCATCTCCAGTAGTCGAGGTTACTATGACAACGCAGCGCTCTTTCTCTATGTTAAACTGAAAGATAAACATCAGCATTTTTATATTTCACCAAAGTTCATGACACAGATATCCAATCAATTAAAATGTAGCAGTGAAGTTTATCTCGTGGTAATAGACTTAATGAAACACAATAAGGTCGTTGTGCAAAAACACTAGGTGAACATTCAACCTAAGTAGCATGTTTTATTATCATGTAATAATAACAAACATATGTGTAAACAGGAATGTCCCCTACAATTTTGCTTCCACAAACTACCCCCAAAGAACCCTCTCTTTAAGTATTTCCATTCTCATTGTGTTATCATAGAGGTCTGAGCTAGTAGATCATTTACTGGACCAATACAGAAATAATTCATTTATCAACTTCTTTATACTTATTGCAACATAGTGAAGAGTTCATTTCCATCCTGCATGGTAGGATTATTTTGGATCCAGTTTGTCTTTTCGTGTTTTGTTTTTATATTGTATCAGTTCCTGAATCACATGGATGAGTTAGTGAAGTGCCATATGACTGACAGTTAATTGATTAAAACAAAATTACATCTATTTTTTAATATTAGATTTGCAAGTAACCATCTTTAAAATACTGACATTTTTGTTTTTTGTTCATTTAAATCTTTTAACAGGATAAACATATTTTACCTCTTTCATCAAAAGTTTATTTTATTATTTATATTAAGTTTATTTCCAAAGCATGATTTGATTATTGTTCATAAAATTCTTTATAACTAAGTAAATTAACAATACCTTCTTTTCAGTGTGACTTAGGCAATATATTTCTGCATGTAGACCTTCCTTTTCTGATTTCTCTGATATTTCTTCTGCTATAGCTTTGGCTTGTCCGGTTTGAGACCCATACAACAATAGGAATCGGTTTTTGGTATGGCCAGGCATTACCAACAGAATTCTGAAAACAGTTTTTGTAAAATTAATACACAACAACATTTTTAGAAAAACATATAATCATGAAATCAGCATTCAAAAGGCAAACTATTATTTTATCATAACTTTTAATTGAGACAGGCTCTTTGAGCAAACAATGAAAAATCACTGACTACCTTATTATCTATTGTCAAGTAAACATACTTTTCTTTTGTTTATTCTCTCTCATTCAAAAGTTATGTATACGTGAATAAAAGGTGAGATTTAAGTTAGAAATGATGACATTAATGATGCAACCTTTAGCAATGGCCTATTTAAAACGACACTATCATAAGTACTTTTCAACGACAACGGTTATAATGCTCATTTATAAAAATTATTTTAAAGACTTTAAAAGGATAAGTAAACAAACTCAATCAAATTTTATTTGGGTACCAACTACACAGTCTCCTTAGGCATGTTAGGCAAAGCACCAGAGTCTCAGAGTCTGAGAAAGATCAAATCACCACGTTATGCAAGTGAGAAGTTTAATGTCAATTAAATATTGGCTACAAAGTACTGACTAATCATTCCATACAAAAACATTTTAAAAAATTAACTCAACCCACATTTAAAATATTCTCGTGAACATTCACAAAAACTTAAAATTCAGTCAACTTTACTCTCTTTCACAGGAGCACGTCCTTCTCGGTTGAATGTAAACATGAAAATGAGTATACACCGGAAGCAGTGCTTTTAATAGTAAACGAATGGCATTATGGGAAAAGGATAGTATTTTCTTGCCAACAAATCATTTAATGTTGTTTTCTAATATTTAAAAAAATAAAATTTATGAACCATCAACAGAGAGTGTCTCCAATAATCATTTTCATAATTAGCAAATTAATTGTTTAATTTGTTGATGAAAAACTGATTCCAATTGCACTATGTAGAATCGTGTGGCAATCATACTGAAAAGAATCACAAAAGTAGTTCTCAGGTAAATTCAAATGAGTTTATTTAAATCAGAAAATGACAACAATGGCCGCAGTGCACAGCACACATGATTTGTGCAGGGAGTAATATTATTCACAGCCATATATCAAGAGACTTGAGGGATATATTGCATGACTATGTGGGAAGATCCTGACGTATCGGTTCAGGAACAAATCTTTCACGACTATGTGCGAGAAAATATCGTGAGTATTCTTCTTCTCAGATAAGTTCTTTATTTGGACATGATGTGTACACACGCTACGCAGTTTGACAGTTCATGAGACGTGTCTTTATGATATTTAGTATTATTTACGTTCCAATTTATTTTCAAAAATAAAAATAAAGAAAAAAGTCAGTTTCTTGTTTTATTAATTGTCATCATTTTGAAATACCAAAAGGATATTCTCAGATAAAAGAAACCCTATCTTTTTCCAGGAATCATGATAAAACAGCATGGACATTGCACGAAACAGAATGAAAATTAATTCATGTCATGCCTTTGACAAACTTATCGACACATTTTGGATATGTTCTAAATCAATGCAACAAGCATTCACATATACAGACTTACCTAGCTTTTATCTCGCACAATGAGCAGTCTTTCATCCAACCAAAAATGTGAAAGTGAAAATTTTCTCTGTGAAACCCTATTTTAAAAAAATGTAAATGAAATTTAACAATGTAGAACTTTTGAGATTTGTAACATCAAACTAGTTGATCTTCATCTATATTGTTTTATTGCAATATGCAAGCTTACGACCTCAAAGAGAGCTTCCAATATACAGATCTGTCGACCAAAGGGCCAGTTAAAATCCAAAATTGTGTACAGTCAGGCCTCAATAATCCGAACGCTTCCGTTTTTCATCAAAAACGTTTGGATAGTGAAATGTTCGGACTACTGAGTACTGAGGACTACTAAAGAGATTAGTTTGGTTACATCTTCCTACCGTTCGGAAAGTGCGAGATTCGGATAATCGGTGGCCGGATTATCGCGGCTTGACTGTACATGTATTTGGCTTGCAGGAATGAGTATGCCTTGTACTTTCACAAATGCAGTGATGTTAATGGTTATGGTGCACTGTTAATTTCAACCCTTTCATTCAACCAACCGCCCTACTAGTGAATGAAGACAATGCCATTACGGTTATTGTTTTCATTGGAGATAATTGTTACATACGTACTAGAAAGATAATATTTGATCAAAATACCCCTTACAGCAGTGTATGAAATATGGTCTGCACGCAAAGTGTGATTTCCTCAATCTAAAAAAAAAAAACTCCAAAAGTTACCATGCCAGACTAAAAGCAACTAGGTTCCAGTCTTTGGTTTTTGGAGTTTTAATGAACATCTAAAGAATTTAGAATTCAAAGAATTTATATCATTGTCATATTTCTGACATAATTATATATACTTCAAGATCTTTGTCACCTTGTCTTTGTCAGTCCATTTCCTTCATTAATTCATCTGCACTACAAAACCGTTGTTTTGCTGAGGATAGCATTTCTTATGACATTTGACAGCTGGATTCATTGAGTATGAGAGATATTGAGCCTGGTTGCATATGGCTTGTAGATCGTTCCCTATTAGTCTGTAGGCGGGTGATGTCTGAAGATTACTGATAGCAGTGCTGTAGTAGGATATTGATTTTGTTACTCAAGGCTAAACATTGCCACTCTTTTGTGGGAAAAGGATTTCATGATGTTCATTAGAAACTGATTATTCGCAGGGCTAGTGAAAACTGAAAGATCTAGATATATACAGTTCTACTGTTGTACTTGACAATATGGCTTGCAGTTTTGTTTATTCTTCTGTATTTACATATTTCAGATGATGTGTTTTGGTTCAAGTTGTTTGCATATAAATGTAAGAGTCTTATTATTTGCAATTCCTTGTCATAAAATTGATAACATTTAATTTGTATCCTTAAAATATTGTTATTTTTTTATCATTGAATTTCCAAAGAGTTGATGAAAATATATCTCCTGATGTTCTTTCTCATATATCTAATTTGGTACAATGTTTTTTGAACCAATCGTTGCTGTTAACCTCGTCCATAAGTCCATGCAAACAAAATATCAAACCTCATATAGACTTTAATTGGACTGTGTCAACAAATTGGTTCACATTAGTGCACCATCTCTTATTAACTTATCTATAAAGTGAAATGATCAAATGTTAATGTCCCTACAAACTGGGTTAACCAAGTATTTGGTCAAGATCAGTCAACATACATAGGGACACCACCTAGTGCTTGTTTACTTGGGTCCCCATCAGTCTGTCCCAGAGTGCCCCCAACTCCACTCACCCTCCCCTTTCAATTATTCTGTCCCCTGCCCACAATTCTTACTCTTACAATTACCTTCCCATGCTCCCCCCCCCCCTGTAATTCCTGTAAATTGGCCACACTGAAAGGTTTTATAAACATTTCAACAGGTAAACTGCTAACCTACCCTCAGGAATTTGTTTACAAGGAGCCCCTCTCCTCCTGGGCTATCCACCCTCCCCCTCCACTTCAACACAACCTCCCCCTCCACTTCAACACAACCTCCCCCTCCACCACAACACAACCTCCCCCTCCACCACAACACAACCTACCCCTCCACCACAACACAACCTTCCCCTCCCCCATCTCCTTGAGACTGGAATGTGGCCGTGTTGTGTCCTGAGTGGGGCAAGTCGATTATTCCACCTGGTAAAGCTCAAGCCCATTGTAGAAAGGCACATGTTAGACATACCAGGCACTCACTGGCTCGAATCATTGGAGCAGTCTGTCAGTCCCCCTCCCCACTATTTTGTTACTTACAGATTACAGGTGATAGCTGGGGAGGAGACAGGGGTGAGGAGTTTTTGCTTCTCAGATAACTTAGTTACTTACAACACAAATTATTTTCATTGTTGGAGTCAAATGTTTGGGTATTGCTATCTCAGCTCCAGTCAGTATACATAGTCTTGTTTCTAAGTGGTCAGCTGAGAGGGTCAGTTTGGTCAATTGTGAAGAGATGGGACGCTTTGCAATGGTAAAAGTATCCTACTCAGGGGTTAAACAATATAAACATTAAACAATAAAGTGAATAAGTCACTGACTGACATCTGGTTTTTTTTGCACTAATTTCCAAGTCAAGCCAAATTGATAGTTAAACAGACAAGTTGGTGACTGCAGTACTCCTCAAAGGACACCAAGCCAAAAGTTTTACCATGGGGATTCTAAATTGTAAATTTTGTGACCCCGTGACCCCAAATGGGGTCACAGGGGTCACATCCTTAAAAACCTATTTTCATCTTCTTCTCCAGTTCCAAAAGGTCTAGAGAGCTGAAAAGTTGTGTGCAGACTCCTTGGTCCATGGGGATTCTAAATTGTAGATTTCTTGACCCCGTGACGGGTCACAGGGGTCACATCCTTATAAACCTATTTTCATCTTCTTCTCCAGTTCCAAAAGGTCTAGAGAGCTGAAAAGTTGTTTGCAGACTCCTTGGCCAATGGGGATTCTAAATTGTAGATTTCGTGACCCCATGACCCAAATTGGGGTCACAGGGGTCACATCATTAAAAACCTATTTTCATCTTCTTCTCCAGTTCCAAAAGGTCTAGAGAGCTGAAAAGTTGTGTGCAGACTCCTTGGCCAATAGGGATTCTAAATTGTAGATCTCGTGACCCTGTGACCCCAATCTAGGTCACGGGTCATGACCCAAAAACCTATTTTCATCTTTATCTGAAGTATGTAATGCTCTAGAAAGGTGAAATGTTGTGTAGAGACTCTTTAGTCAAAGGTAATTCTTAATTGTAGGATTGGTTACCCTGTGACTCCAAATACGGGTCACAGGGGTCATGATCTAAAAACCTATTTTTGCTTGTTAACAACGTATTACTTGAGATAAATTAGATATTCAACCTTGGATAATAAATCAATGAAATCCTGATGAGCTACAGATCCCATTATCATTTTGATTTTGTAAGTTCCGATGAACGTATGCTGAACATCATATTAATGAAGTAACATAGATTATAGAAGGAAAATATCTATTTGGTGTTTTGTGTATGATAATTAACCTTTTGATTGTTGATATAACACTTCAACTGTTGAATAAAACTACTCAAAGTCACTCTAAGCTGGTCCGACAGATAATGAATTAAGAATCTATCTGATTTGCCCCCAGATTCACTGAATCTGGGGGCAAATCAGATGTAACTCTTGCATCTATTGTGGTCTGAGTGAAGTGAAGGGCAAATAGTGACTCAAGTGACAGATATTTGTTGAATATAGAATTATCACCTTTACCTATAATCTGTATGTATTGTAGTCTCATGCTGTGTCTGGTATTTGTGAACATTTTCATGTTTTTTTCCTTTTTATGGATGACTGAAACTTGGCCATGTATAGTCACTCAAATATTTGAAGAGCAAGAAAATGACAGTGTTTATTCTTTGCACTGTTGTCAAAGAAGTATGACCTTAAGTACATATATAAAGAACACCTGCGCGGTTTGATATTGGAGGCGGTGTGGATGTAAATAATGGTTAGTGTTCGACAGGAGTTATCAAGGACACCAAACACAACAGAATACAACAGCACCTTACAACAACATCTAGGGACCACAGGTGCTCTAAGCACTGCTATCAGTAATGTTCCTGGTGGACAAGCTTAGGGTTGCCTGTTTAAAAACAAATCTTACCCTTTGTAATAGTAAAATAGAGTTAGAAATTACTATCAAATTAGTATTAATTCTGGTAGCCTGTGGCTGCAACAAAAAATCCTGGTTAAAAAGTAAAATGTAATAGTTGCTAGTGTGAAAGACTAGTCAAATTTAAAGAAGTTATGATAGAGTAGCTGTAGCTGTTGTTGGCATGTGTTTTCGCTAGTACTTTATAAAATTCTATGTACTAGTAAAATGGCTAGTACTTTGACGAGGACATTATTTCAAGTCAACTGGGTCAAGTGGTCGAAGTCAGGTTATGGAAAACAAGATTTTATTATGTGACCTAATATTCCATACCCTGTAGATAATAGATGTATATCGCAGGTTTGGAAGAATAGACTGGTGGGAATGAAGGATGACAATGTGATCCCTTGGAATGTGTGATACTGTAAACATACACACATCTCCCGAGTCCGTGTATCCATGTAGAGTCAGTGTCTGGTGTCATTGTATAATCTCTGACTTGTCTGCCCGAGGGTTGTTGTGATGTGGTATGTTAAACATGGAATAATCTTGTAGACTCGGCTTGTAGCTGAATACACAGCTCCATGTATTCATTAAGTTCTTGTTAAACCTATTGTTTGCAGTTTGACAAACTTGTCTAATTGTTGAACTATTAAAAATCTTGGATTATATATGGTAAACTTTTATGATAAATTTTGAAGCCCAAAGGTGTTTTTACTTTTAGATTTTACATTTACCATCAAAGTCCATTTTAGTTATTTTGTCAAAGTTGATGACAAGGAACAATTTCCAGAATAAATGAGTACTCAAGGTTGATTTCCTTGTCACAGTGTTATTGATAACAGTCACGAATATACTAGGTGATACACACAAGTCAGAGCTGTAAGACCTGCACACAATGTGAACAATGTACACAAAGCTGTATTGATGCTGGGGATGTATCTAATGGGGACAGGGAAGGAGGGAGGGAGGGAGGAATCTATGTCGGGAGGAATCTATGTGACGGGAGGAAAACAAATAGCATGTCCATACTAGTGTATCCCAGGAGGCAGGGAGAGGAGGAGAATTAATTTATTGTCAGGGGACTATAACAAGTTGGGTGACTGTCAGCATGTCCACAGTAGAGTATTGTGGGAGGGAGAGGAGAGGAATTAATCCAGCTTTAGGGAACTAACTAGTGTAGTGACTGTTAGCATGTCCACACCAGTGAGTGTATTGATCATTGAGTATTTGTCCACCTCCTGCTATTGTTTGTCTTGTGTCGGCTGATGCAGGAGCTCAGGCTGTGAGCATCTTGGTTATGTCACACACCTCAACACACGGACAGGTAGCCTGTCTCACAGTCTCCTGTAGCAGTAGCAGTCTCACCGTCCAGCTGTTTTCTCGTTCAGTGTCTGACTGAACACTAACTTCAACATTGAGACCTAGACTAACTGACAGACATAGATGTTTCAGTCTAATATTTAATAGGTTTTGGGCTCAAAATATAATAGAATGCTAGATAAAGCAAGGCAACAGGACAGACTTGTAGTGAGGACTTTTCACTAGCAGTTCTTGTCGAAGCTTTTCACAACACTGCAATATTGTAGGTCAATGTTTAAAGGCCTGGGCTCCTTGTCGTAAATTGAGCGTAAGTATAGAAGTGAGGCATGTTCATATGAATGCATGTTGTAGTGTGTATGATATGAGCTGAATAGAAACATACAAGAGCAATCACTGTGTTCTCCACAAGCTGTACAGGTGTTTATTTATGTTGTGTGTCTGCACTTGGAAGTTGTTTTCAGACTAAACACATTCAGGTGTACTTTGGAGCTCACTTCATCTATGCCAAGTTAGAAAAAGTTACATTTTTAATTTGAGAAATAAATATTTGGATTTGGAGTTCACTGAATGAAGAAGATAAAAGATATTTCACACCAGGCAGGTAATTGAAGACCTTGCGTGGGTTTCTGCAAATGATAATGCCCTGAAAAACAGTGTTACTCTATGTTATTAATTAACTATCAATGTTATGACACGTATACAGCATTTACGGCCTAGACCATATGATTCGACAACTGGGCCAATACGGGGAAACTGGGCAAATATGGGAAAACTGGGCCAATATGAGTCTGAGCATGCGCAGTTGCACATTTGGTGAAACCCCGAAGCTGTCGCTTCACAACTTTGACCCGTGGTATTTATTCACCATTCTTGTTTATAAATATTATTTCAATATAAATGAGATGTCTAGTGTTGCGCAAATAGAATGAAAAGAAGTTAATAAATAAAATTGTCATTAATTAAGTATTTCCGTATTGGCAGAGTTACAGGTCCTCGGTCCGTTGTATTCGCCCTCGACTTCGTCTCGGGCCAATACAACGGACCTCGGACCTGTAACTGGGCCAATACGGAAATACTTAATTAATAACATTATAATATTGATTTCCGGTAGCAGCAGTATGTTTATAAATTGATATACATAATTAACAGACTAAATTTGAAAATATATACATTCCACAGACATTTTCCAGCTAGAGGATATGACTATGATTTATTATCCCCTGTCACTGGTTTATCGCGAAGCAGTGTATGTACGTTAATACTTATGAAATGGAATAACTAAAATACTCAGTCGAGGCCCTGTGGTCGTGTAACAATATGTATAAATTATGACAATTTATTTAACTTAAATTTTCTCACATGTCAAATCCATCCAGTTGATCGATATTATTCCAAATTTAAAAGCAAACTATGACTCATGTAGCTGTTCCACCTACTTGCACATGACATGTTGCCAATGGGAGTAATGTAACTGTACAACTATGTAACTACTGTGTAACAATTGCTATAACCATACCAGGATGATATTGCTGACTGAATCAATATCTATCAGCTCAATGGATAGTCCAGATCATTATCAGCTCACTGATCAGTTAAACAAACGTTTGTGTATGAATAAGCTGCATACAAATTAAAATTATGGGTAGCAAGATCTATTCCAGATACCTTAATGATGAATTATGTATGAATGGACAGATGGGGCTGGAAATTAGGAATAGACTTAATTCATATTAACTGGACTACATATACTAGCTTCAGTTTTATTTTTGTTCCACCAGCACATACGTTTTAATGATTAGACGGTATACTTTGAATTATGTGTATAACATACTCTGTTTACTTCGTCTAATGTGGATGAAGACCTTACTGAACATAGATTCTAAAATCCCCCAAATTGTAGGGTGCAGGACATGTTTATTTAAATGAGACATTGTTTTGATTAACGTTACAATAGTATCACACTTGATATAATGTAAAATCCCTGGTATGTCAAATACAATGTCCCTCATGTTATAATTCTTGCGCGATCTGATGCACCAAATACTGGGCTTTGTAACTGGGTCACTATTAGCTGACAGGATATTATAAAGTATTTTATAATAATTTTTTCAAGCGAATATTTTATTATTTTGGTGGGCCAGGCAAATGGCTTACATGAGCAATGTGCTAATATTTTTGGCTTTGAAAAATCATATCCTTGTTATTATCCGTTCGATTTTTACGTTTGATGGCTTGTTTTAAAGACAAATGTATTGGCTTTGCCGTGATATATAACATTGAATGATAATATGATGACAACATTCTGAAATATAATTTCAAACGGACATGGGGTGTTGACCCCGTTACATCCCTTTACTTTTTTATAGTATATGGGGCTGGATCGTCGACTTCATATTCGTTTTAATTGCTAGTTTCGACAATACAAGCCCCTGTGCTAACAACTGTTTAGTCATGGCGGAAGGTGGAGATATTCCTCCAACACAAGTGATTCATGTACCGATGAACATTCCTTTGCCCCCTAAACTTGATCTAAAGGGTGATTTGACTAGGAATTTCTTAAAGTTCAAACGAATGTGGGAAAACTACGAGCTTGCTTCTAGAACGAAAACAGATTCTGATGAATGCAGGTCAGCTACACTGCTCACATGTATTGGTTCTGAAACATTGGACATACTGGATGGTTTGCAGTTTGACAGTGGAGATGATCGGAAGAAAGTGGATAAAATTTTGGAAAAACTGGAAGTTTACTGTGTTGGTGAGACAAATGAGACATGGGAGCGTTTCAATTTCAACAAGAGAAATCAAGAACAGTTTGAATCTGTAGACGCTTATGTAGCTACACTTAGAACTCTGGCAAAAACATGCAATTATGGAGCGCTGGAGGATAGCCTCATCAGGGATCGCATGGTGATAGGTATATGTGATAATTCCACTCGCAAGAGACTGTTGCAATCTACGAAATTAACATTTAAGAACTGTGTTGACATCTGTAGGTCCCATGAGAGAGCAGCTGCTAGATTTAAATCATTGTCAATTACTGAGGATGTACAAGCTATCAGTAAAACCAGAGGGTACAGAAAGCCGAAAGGAAGGGAAACAAAACCTGTACAGACATCCAGAAGTGATCAGTCTCAACAGTGTAAATTTTGTGGACGGAATCATGTGTTTAACAGAAAGGAATGTCCAGCATGGGGAAGGATTTGTAACAAATGTAAGCGACCAAATCATTTTGCTAACATGTGTCCGATGAGTCAGGCCAGTGTTCAGCTGCTGAGTGATGAAGAGTCTGATGAAGAATATATCTTATCAGTGGATGAGGAACAAGTGAACAGTGTTCAGTCACAGGGAAAAAATCATCATTTAAGGAAGATTTATGCTGTCCTACTCATCAAGGAAATTGAAGTGAAATTTCAATTAGATTGTGGATCTACTGTCAATGTGCTGCCTGAGACTGTATACGCTAGTGTATTCCAAGATCCTCACTTGGAAAAGCTGGATACAAAGGTGAATACTTCTCTTAGAATGTACAATGGATTGAAATCTCAGGCTGCTGGCAAATGTGAAGTCACTGTCAAAAATCCCAGAAATGATTGTGAGTACAACCTTGAATTCCTGATAACAAGGGACAGTGGTTCACCGCCAATACTTGGTGCAGTAGCGGTTCAGCAAATGCAGCTTATCACTGTGAACTTTGAAAACATCTTTCAGGTCTTAGGAAGTGGAGATGATTGTCCTGAGCATTCAAGGTTGGATTTGACTAACATAGGACATCAATACAAGGATGTATTTGAGGGAGAGGGTACACTTGATGGTTTGCTTCGTCTTGAAGTAGATGAGACTGTGACGCCAGTACAACTACCGTGTCGTAAAGTTCCCCTAGCCTTACAGGAGAACCTCAAAAGTGAACTTGAAAGACTGACTAATCTGAAGATTATCACCCCTGTGAATGTTCCTACTGACTGGATCTCTGCACTTGTTGTTGTCAAGAAACAAGGTACGGACAAAATAAGGATCTGTATAGATCCTAAGCCTTTGAATCAAGCTCTCAAAAGGAATCATTATCCAATTCAGACAATTGATTCCATTCTGCCAGAATTGTCCAACGCTAAGTGTTTCAGTTTAGCAGATGCTAAAAATGGCTTTTGGCATATCCAACTTAATGAAGAGAGCAGTTTCCTGACAACTTTTGAAACACCTTGGGGACGTTATCGTTGGCTACGAATGCCCTTTGGATTGTCACCAGCACCTGAGGAGTTTCAGCGTCGATTGAATGAAGCAATCTCTGGCCTGGATGGAGTACGTGCTGTTCACGACGACGTGTTGATCTATGGTGTTGGGGACACGTACGAAGAAGCTGAAGCTGATCATGATCAGAAGTTGTCCAGTTTTCTTGATCGATGCAGGGACAGAAATATCAAGTTGAACAGATCCAAACTGAAGCTGAAACAGACTGAAGTGCCTTATCTGGGACATGTTATCACTTCTGATGGATTGAAGATCGATCACATGAAGGTAGAAGCCATTAGAAACATGCCTACACCAACAGATAAGCAAGGTATTCAACGCATCTTGGGGATGGTGAATTTCGTGCAGAAATTTGTACCAAATTTGTCTGAGGTGACAGCACCTCTGAGAAATCTTTTGAAAAGTGATGTCAATTTCAGATGGGATGAGCATGTTCATGGAAAGTGTTTGGAACAGATCAAACACATACTATCTGAACCTCCTGTGCTGAAATACTTTGACAATGATGCTGAGACAAGTCTTCAGTGCGATGCGTCTCAAAATGGACTCGGTGTTTGTCTGATCCAAAATGGTCAACCTGTAGCATATGCATCTCGTTCATTGACAAGCACTGAGAAACAATACGCGCAGATAGAGAAGGAAATGTTAGCAATCGTCTTTGGCATGGAAAGATTTGAGCAGTATGTTTATGGACGGAATGTTGTCGTGGAATCTGACCATAAGCCTCTGGAGTCAATATTACGCAAAAGTCTTTTGAGTGCACCAAAACGCCTTCAACGGATGATGTTGCGACTTCAGAAATACGAGTTTGAGGTCATCTACAAGAAGGGATCTCAAATGTTCTTTGCGGACACTCTGAGTAGAGCATATCTTCCACATGTGAAGCAAATTGAGACTGATGAAGGGGATGTGTTTGCTGTTGATGTTCGTTGTCAGACTGCACTGGAAGTTGAAGCAATCAACATGGTTGAATATGTGCCAATCTCCGATCAACGAGTGGATCAGCTGCAACAAGCAACACTGGAGGACAAATCTATGATGATTCTGAAGGATCTGATTCAGGGCGGTTGGCCATCTTGCTCAGATGATGTCCCATGGTGTGCCAGGAGTTTTTTCTCCTTTCGAGATGAGCTCTCAGTTCAAAACGGCATAGTGTTCAAGGGGGAACGTGTTGTTGTACCAGTTGATGTCCGTCCTGATATCATGGAGAGAATCCACTACAGCCACTTGGGAATACAGGGTTGTATAAGAAGAGCTAGAGAATCTGTGTATTGGCCCAATATGGCTGCGGACATAACAGACTTCATCAACAAGTGTGATACTTGCAATACGTTGCAACAGGATCAAAGACGAGAGCCACTGATCAATCATGAAATACCTAGTCGGCCATGGGAGAAGTTGGGATGTGATCTCTTTGAGTTTGATCAAAAAGATTTTTTGATCACAGTGGACTACTATTCAGACTTTTTTGAAGTTGACAGACTGCATGATAAAAGAGCTCCTGAAATCATCAAGAAGTTGAAGTCCCATATGGCAAGGCATGGCCTTCCTGATCAAATTGTGTCCGACAATGGGCCTCCATTTAACTCTGAAGCCTTTCATGCGTTTGCGACAGAGTATGAGTTTAAGCATACTACTTCATCTCCCAGGTACCCACAGTCAAATGGGAAAGTGGAGAGTGCTGTGAAAATTGTCAAAAGACTCATGAGTAAGTCTCAGCATGCACAGTCAGACCCGTTTTTGGCTCTCTTAGACTTAAGAAATGTTCCAACTGACAGTGTAGGCAGCTCACCAGTTCAAAGATTGTTTGGGCGGAGAACCAAAACGAAGTTACCAATGTCAAATAGATTGCTACAGCCGAAAACTATTGAAAATGTTCCCGCTACACTTTCCAGCAAGAGGTCCAAACAAGCATACTACTACAATCGCAGTGCTGCTGAACTTTCAGAACTGAGAGAAGGGGATGTAGTAAGGGTAAAGCCATTCAATCAAGACAAAAAGAAATGGAAGAAAGCTGTTGTAGAACAACAAGTTGATGTATGGTCCTATGACATACGTACAGAAGATGGAAGAAGTCTCCGAAGAAATAGACGCCATCTACGAAAATCGAGAGAAGCTGTCCCTGAAACAAAAGATACTGAAGTTGAAGAGGAGAGAAGTGAAGAAGTGGCAGAAAAGGTTCAGTCAAGTATGAACACTCCTGAGAAAGCTTCCATGAACCTTGAGGTGAACCGGCCAGTGAGCGCTCCTAACATTACCAGGACAACAGACAGCTCTCTGCATGAGGAAGTGCCAGGCCATCAAATCAGAACGAGTCGCGGAAGGGTGGTAAGACCACCAACCCGCTACATGGACTTTGTGCCTTAGAAAAAGGACGAAGATCTAGCATGTTGTTTTGTAAATCAGAAAGTGTAACACACTATTAGTTCTTTGTTTAAGTTGAAGTTCAAGTTCATTTAGAGACTGTGTACCTTCAATGCAAGAAGGACGAAGATGAAAAGTTGACTTTCAATGTTTCAAGTATTAAGGTATCCATAAAGGGAGAAGATAGGATATTCTTGTTGAGATGGATTTGAGAGACTTTAATTTTTAAATTCAAGTTAAAGTTAATTGTTTGCTTAGTCAGTTATGTTGAAGATTATCTTTGCCTTTAAAGAAGGGGAGATGTTACGTAATGATTACTCCCTCTGAGTCAGCACAATGACTGGTCCATGCGCAGAGTTAGCGCCCTTTGTATTACAACAAAATGGAAGTAAAGTGATCGTCTCCTACCACAGCTTTATGTGATATATATCGATAGTGAAGTCTTCCTAGGACAGAGCTGATATAACAAAACTTAACAATTAATTGTTACTTTTAGGATAAGGTGTAAAAATCTAGCGTTTTCCTCATTTCACGTAAGAAGAAAAACAAAATGGGGGCTACTGCTGCTAGAACCCTCTCTTCAACATGGAGGACCTGAAGTAATTCATGGGTTGTCTGGTACTCTGTACTGGACCCTTGATACATTGTTAAACTGTATGAAAATATTGATTCCCAGTTTGTCAACCAGCAATCATCTTTGAAACCAGATGGTGATAATTTCCTGGTGTCGATTCATGGACAATGCTTTGGGTTCAAGATATTCCTAGAAAATTCTCTCATATTTTATGGTACCCTGTAACCTGAGTTTGGAATCCATAAAAATTAGTTTCATTGCTCGACTTAACCTGATTTCCGAATTTTGAGATGAAATCAAGTCTGATGCTATTCCTGTCCTAATGAAACTGTTGGCATATATACATGTAATGGTTGTAACCATAATATGATATCTTGAAGAGACTCTCCGAGATGTAAGATCGTATGTGGGTAAGGGTGATAAATTCCTTTATTTCTACTTAACAGTAGATTGATTATCATGCTGCAAACTTTTATTAAGTATGCCACTCACTTATTTAACGCTGTAGCTACAAATTACTGCGTGAGTTACTAATTCAACTGCCATACATTGTAGTGAACACACTACTATAAACATGGGGAGACATGACAAGTAGGTCAGTATGAACCAGATGTCTGGGAGACAGAGCACAACATGACATTGTGCTGACATTAGCATGTGTTCCTCTCCACATTACTCGTGTACAGAATCACCCTGCTTGTTGGGTGCAGTGATGAACAGAAGTAGATCACGTCACATTATTAACCTTTACCTAGTATCACTATACACAGCTATCTTTAGCCGGTGACCTATCCAGGATTATTGCCTATGTAAACGAGTTGGTGTTCATGTAATTAGACACTTAGAATGGTTTGGTCTCTAATTGATTAAAAATCGTGTTTAATGAGAGACATCTTCATTAGGTTGAACAGTGTCATCTCATTGAGTCAGCATGTATGTATGTTCAAAATCACTTTGCCTTGGGGTCATTTATAAAGAACACATCCTCATTAGGAACACATCTCTATCATTACGTGGAACACATTCGTCTTGTTACGTCAAGATTACTTATACATGTACCGAAGCACCTCACTTGTCAAAGGCTGGCAGTTATAGAGTGCGACGGCTTCACGTTATTAAATGTAACATTGCAGAGTCACTTGTTACTGGGTCGTAATGTCAGCGGCTCTATCCTATTTCGTATGTGCAGATAAGATTTCATTATCGACACTGATAAAAAGATGATAAATGAGATACTGTTATCATATTGAAAGTGAGAATATTGAAGATTTTGATGAGATACCAAACCTTCACCTTCACTGCTCAAAATAACTAAGTTATTGTTCAGGGAGTTCAAACCCCCCCTTTTTAAACATTTCGCATTCAAATTTGATGATCCCCTTTTAAATGTGAATGACAGGGAAACTCGACTTTAACCAGTGGTCAGTCTATTATTTCCATGATTTTTGTATTTGTCCATGTTTCCATGGAATCATGTCTCTATATGTGTTTTAGTTGTCTTCTGGTTACTTTTGTTAACATGTTGTTATTCCAGTTTATTACCCATATGGTTGAAAATAGCCCGAGTCAATATTTTCAATACGAGCACATGTGCACATATCACGTTTGCCTAGCAACATTTGTTTTAGTGCGATTTCTTCTGTGACTCACTGTAGCTTGCCGTCGCATGAGAAGTGGGTCTTTTCCAGGCTATTTTTACACGATTCAAATGTAGTAGATTGGTTAATAAAGAAATTGTTACTCGAAAGTGTGCCGTATGACTTTTACGAAACTCTTACAAATTTATGTATAACCTTGGCTCTCACTCAGGCATTACTAAAATTCACACTTGTTTCATGAAAGTAATGAGGTACTTCCTCGGGATGTAATATCTGTATATTGGTCCCTCAAAATGGTTTAATTCAGCAGCCTCATTGTGCCAAAATACATCGTCACTGTTAGTGAAATAAAACCCTTCCGATAGCATGTAACCTGTTAACTTTTGATCTGGTCCGCCATTTGTTGAGGCTTTTTATTTGAATTTCAAACATATTTCATGCCTTGCCACCATAATTGTCTTGAAAACATGTATTTACATCAAAATATGTCCGTAGACAGGTTCAGGTTGGATAGTGGCCAGTGTTGAGTAGCATTCCTAGAGCATTTTCTACTTGGTTAGAACTCCAGAAGAAGGTTCAGATTCCGTAAACACCACGCGTGTTTACTTTAATTTAATTCAAGGTATTGGGTGTCTCGTTTGAGTAACTTACTAATTAGCTTGATTAAATTACAAAGCTATTTGTGGATGATGTGAGCAAAGATAAGTTGCACAGGTGAAACTAACTGGCATTTAGTACCGTATTTGTTGTGTTGAGAGCCCCGAGCAACTGCTATGAATACTTTCAGATTGTTAAAGGAATCAAACTGAAGAGGATCAACACATGTGTTGTTTCTTATTGACTCACGCCCAGATTCAATCTTGCCATTTTTTCCGAATCAGCAAATGTTTCTATTAACCCTTAACTAGCTAACCTGGGATATTCAAGGATGAACTTGGAGGACAGTATGTCACCAGGAACAATTCCACTAGTTCCATCTGATAGAATAATTAATAGATTAACCCTCTGGATTAGAAGTATCTGGTTTATCCATCAATGTTCTGGAATACCAGCCAGGAATAGTGAGCTAGGGATGTCACAATACAGGTCCCTCACGATACGATACGTATCACGATACTGAGGTCACGATTCGATACATATCACGATACAGTAAAAGCGACATTCTTGCGGAGAGATACCATCTCAGGATCTCAATACAACATTTCTAACAAGATAGTGAACAGTAAAAAACAAATACAAGCCAACTTGATCATGAATCTCATATTTTAATAGTTTTCCAACTTGAACATGAACAAAAAGTCGGAACTCTTATCAATTTCAAGAACTGAGTTTCTGAAATAGATAATGATGGAAAGTTTTATTTATATATTGGATCAAGAAACACTAAAAAATTTATCGATATACACTAAAATTTGGATCGTGATTTATTTTACTGTATCGTGTATTGTATCGTGAACTGTTATTACCAGGGATGCAGATTCAAATTTTTGCCATTTCATCTTTGACCCAAAAAGACGAACCCGAAGTAAAAAAAAAATTTATGAATAAAGTATGAGAGAGTATTACTATTTGTTGGTTCTCCATTCATTGCATACTATTAAACATAACACGAAAGCAATTAACGATAACTATTAATTTATCATTAAGAGGCATAAAATGGTTCATAATTTGTATTGTAACATGATTTCGGTGTATCCTTGATTCTGATTGGTTGATTTGCCTATGTTGAATTACAATGAATACCCGCAAATTACTTGGGGCGAATCACCGCGAACATATACATCGTGTTCACAAGATTCGGCCCGACTCATAATTTATTTTTTCTATTTCTCTTAATATTTGCTCCTTTCTCAAATTTGACAGGTGGCATTGTCTTTTTCTTACTTGTGTATAGCAGTATAGGTCACAAATAACTCTCAAAATTAATTAGTTTCAAGTAACTAAAATGTTTTTAACAAGTAAGATTTGTCCAAGTTTGACGCCTTCGTCCATGCGGCTGTGTTTACCGAATGCCGTTGCCATGGCATGACGTCATAGTGATCAACCGTTTTGACGTCACAATGCTAGCGTCATTGTCACAATGGGTTAGGGCAAGTTTAAGATTTTTGTTCCTAGGTCTTTTACTATGTTGATGTCGTAGATAAATGTTTATCGCCATCTAAAAGGATACGTGAATATTGTGAAGTGAACATAGTTGAGTGACACTGTTTGAGCTTATTTGACAAATTGTTGCTAATGTACATATTACGCCGAGTATTTACATTTGTTTTCACCTGACCACACCTCTTACAAAAATGGAACAGTCGCAAAGTCCTTTTCTCTCAGAGATAGTTACGCAAAAAGAGAGTTCGTTTCAAAACGCCTAATAACTAACGGTCATGTTACAATATCGATAAATAGTTGCGTTTGTAAAATTTCCGGGATTCATTGCTATTCAACACCCGCAAATTTCAGCGTTTAAAACCTCCGGCTAACGCCGTCGGTTTTAAACTAAATTTGCGGGTGTTGAATAGCAATGAATCCCGGAAATTTTACAAACGCAACTATTTATCTTATAAATCAATGTTTACCAACTACGATTTACCGACAGTGCTAGTTTGAGCGAGTTTACACAAGCGAGTTTACAAGCGAATTTGCGTCAAGATAGACGAGAAAATTCAAATAATTTAATTGCACATAGTTCATCAAAAGTTCAAATCATCGACCAAATGATATGTACCTTCTAAATAATCATTTTAAATTCAAAGGAACTTGTTTTCAATAGCGATATAATTTACGTAAACTCACAATCTACCTACCTACCTTCCTAATCTTCAAGCAATCGCACTACCACATTATATACCATACAGAGTGGAAACAACATCATATGCTAAGATTTGTCCACAACAGTGTTAGTATTGGTAGTTGAAATGATAATGAGAACTTTCAGTGAATCATTTTCAATTTGACTGCTCAATAGAAGACCTGTTACTTCAGTGTCAATGAGTGAACCCAACTCACAACCCCTTTCTTAATTTCTGGATCTGCAACTGTACTTTCTGTTGAGAAAAGGAGGGTTCTGTCGCTATCTTCGATATTTTTGCATTACGTGAAATGAAAACACTCTATATTGTACCTAATTTCATAATAAAAGACATACACTGATAGAGTATTCACCTAGTAACACACAACATGTCATCAAACTAATAAACAATTTGATGATATGCCGTAGCGAAGTTTTCCCAATTCGCAGCGACGATGAATGGCTTCAGATCTCATTGTTTTTATTTTTCAACAATAATGTGCAATTGTGTTTATCAAGTTGTGAAATATAAATTCATCAAAATATTACATACATAAATTTTCAATTTGACTGTGTTTTAACCATGTATTAGTAGCTTATTTGTGTAAACAGGGATATCCTCTCAAATTTCGTTTCCACAAAAAATATCCCCGATAGAACCCTCCTTATGAAACCAGTACAAGTGTAGCAAGATGTGAATGAATGATTGAGGTGGTTGTTGTGTTCCAGATATGGATGCTGCTGTTCATGCTGCTGTACGTCGTCTCCTACGCTTTGATATGTCAGATCAGGAAGAGGGCAGACTCAGAGGACATGTATGCAGGTACGTTAGTCGGTCAGTCTCCGAGCTCTATACAGTTTTGGAAGTTCATTCGTTATGTTTTATTTTTGATTACCGTATTCGCCATAATAAGCGCCCTGCTCCAATAAGCGCCCCCCAAAGGGTTTTGCAATTAACTCTAATAACCGCCCATGTACCAGCGGTACTAAATAATAAATTCAACTTACCTAAATTCAATCCTGTATTCCAACAACCCCTTCAGACGAGAAACTAGTCGCTGAGAGCCCTTGAACTTTAGTTTACAGGGAATTTCCAACCCGCCTGCTACTGTCGAGTGTCTATATTTATCATCTGTCACCATGCACGTGATCGCTCCTTCGTGTTTGAGGAAGCAAGAGAGCACCTTACTTTTTTCTCTTGGTATATGTCCTACAATAGCTTCATTTTTAAGCTTCTACAACCGCAACTGCAAATCTATCATGAGGGTTAGTTGGTTCCCGAACTGTTGTTAATTTTTCGTTAATAATTGGATCCCAGATATCACGGTAAATATGGTAACCTCGGATTGAACTCTCGCATGTGTAAGTGGCCGCCATGCTTGGAGGAAGTGGCGTTTTGGACATCATGTGACGTACATGTGTGACTGCTAAATTTAGAATCTTTGACCACGTGACTATAAGACAGGCATGTAAATGGGAACGTAGAATTTCTGTCAATAGTATACCTTATGGAGTTTACCTGTTTACGTGTTGTGTTTACTTCCGGGAAAATGGCTGCCGCCATAGGCAATGTGGTTTCTGTTTCACTTTGAGGAATTAAAGGATACATTTAGCAGCAATATGTGTTATTTTCAACTTGATAATGTGTAAGTATGTTTTGAACGCCTGTATCAATTATCAAAGACAACCTACACACAGTTTCACGTGAGTTGTCTTTATTTTTCGTTCGTCACTCACATCATTTTAATAAGCGCCCACCCAAGTCAATTTTTTAAGCGCCCTTGGCGCTTATAACGGCTAATACAGTATTATTGATCCAATCTCATGATTTGTACATGCGCTGACATTTACCTTCTGATAAATTTAACGCAAAATAAAATAAAAATGAACTGTTGGTGTGGTGGGTGTCAGATACATTATTTGGCTTCATACTGTGTTCGATTTGATGAAATCTCAAACTATCCACAATAATGAAAGGGGGTGGGAGAGCGCAATGGTGTGCATGTTCGGCTTCAGATCAAGAGTTCCAGGGTTCAAATCTAACTGAAGCTAGCAGATTTCACAAAAATGCATAGCCATAATGGTGTTGCGGGTTTTCTCCCTGCAATAATACAACCTGAGTAGCAGCTGTGATGTAAGTGAAATACTCTTGAAAGCTGCTTTAAACCCCAAATCGATAGTGTGATGAAATATCTTGGAAACGTCACTTGCATATTTGAGTTGCAATGTTATCTCTTTCAATTAGATAAACCTAAGGAAACATGAAAATGTAGACCCGATGGACTGAGGTTCCTACCAATACACCAGTCTTTTGAATAAAAGCTGCCTCAGTACTGATTATAAGATATATTGCATCAACAACATGGACTGACACTAAGATCCTCTACCTCCTCATGATATAGTTATTTATTACCCATATGGTTGAAAATAACAGAGTTAATATTATTGATATGAGCACATGTGCACATATCACGTTTGCCTAGCAACCATTGTTTCACTGTGACTTCCCATATTGTAACGTCTGTGACGTCATAAAATTATTGTTTGTGACGTCACTGTAGCTTGCCGTTGCAAGGGAAGTGGGCCGTTTCCTGCCTTTTTTTTAGCTCATCAGGCCTGAAAGGCCCGATGGGCTAATGGCATGGTATGGCGTCCGGCGTCCGTCCATCCGTCCGTTCGTCCATCCGTCCGTCAACTTTGCGCATTTTCGACTTCTTCTCCAGAACCAGTGACTCCACAGAGCTAAAATTTTATGTGCAGACTCCTTGGCCAATGGGGATACTAAATTGTAGATTTCGTGACCCCATGACCCCAAATGGGGTCACAGGGGTCACATCCTTAAAAACCTATTTTCATCTTCTTCTCCAGTTCCAAAAGGTCTAGAGAGCTGAAAATTTGGGTACAGACTCCTTGGCCAATGGGGATTCTAAATTGTAGATTTCGTGACCCCATGACCCCAAATAGGGTCACCGGGGTCACATCCTTAAAAACCTATTTTCATCTTCTTCTCCAGTTCAAAAAGGTCTAGAGAGCTGAAAAGTTGTGTGCAGACTCCTTGGCCAATCGGGATACTAAATTGTACATTTCGTGACCCCATGACCCCAAATGGGGTCACAGGGGTCACATCCTTAAAAACCTATTTTCATCTTCTTCTCCAGTTCCAAAAGATCAAGAGAGCTGAAAAGTTGTGTACAGACTCCTTGGCCAATGGGGATTCTAAATTGTAGATTTTCGGACCCCATGACCCAAAATGGGGTCACCGGGGTCACAGCCTTAAAAACCTATTTTCATCTTCTTCTCCAGTTCCAAAAGGTCAAGAGAGCTGAAAAGTTGTGTACAGACTCCTTGGCCAATGGGGATTCTAAATTGTAGGTTTCGTGACCCCATGACCCCAAATGGGGTCACAGGGGTCACATCCTTAAAAACCTATTTTTATCTTCTTCTCCAGTTCCAAAAAGTCTAGAGAGCTGAAAAGTTGTGTGCAGACTCCTTGGCCATTGGGGATTCAAAATGACCCTGTGACCAAAATCCAGGTCACGGGTCATGACCCAAATATTTTCATCTTTATCTTAAGTATGTAAAACTGTAGAAAGGTGAAATTGCAATTGTAGGATTGTTGACCCTGTGACTCCAAAGTTGGGTCACAGGAGTCATGGTCTAAAAAACCTATTTTTTTCTTGATAACAATGTATTACTTGATATAACTTAGATAGTCAACCTTAGATAATAATCAATGAAATCCTGATGAGCTACAGAGCCCATGGCTCTATTTTTACGCAAATGAAACGGAATAGAAATATGGGTAATAAAGTAATGGGTAATAAAGAAATTATTACACTCGAAAGTGTGTCATATGACTTTTACGAAACTCGTGAAAATTTGTGTATAGCCCTCGCTCTCGCTCGGGCAATAAAAAAATCCACACTCATTTCGTAAAAATCATATGACACACTTCCTCGGGTAATAATCTCTATGTATTTAATAAGAATTTCAATTCACTACTAAATGCAGATTTTACCTGAGAGCCCTGTTTGATACAAGCATTGTTTCTTTATATTTATAAACTTCAAACATTTGATATTTCTTTTCAATATTTATTTTAATGTACTGCATTTTTCATGCCACTTACAGTAAATAGAAATGTATTTATGAGATTTTCAGTAAGCAATTAAGCGCTACTAGCACTCGTCAGCTATGTACAATACCACTCCTCTAAGGGCTTGTTCACTGTTGATAGCCTTCAGTCAGACATTTATTGGCCCATGAATATGTTATGTTCTTTTATGTGGATTTAACATATGTACACTCCAAGTATACACTTCACTATCAAATTATACTAGAGAATTAAACACTTTATTAGCTATTTCTTCTGTGAATTTAATAACAATTGATAGTCCCATGTTCTACTCGTTGATATATCTATGCTCCAACATAGACTAGGGCTGAGATAACACAAGGGTTAGCAGATTACACTTCAGATCTAGAGATCTGGCCCCACTTGCACAAAGCCCCCTTTACTAAGGGCGCCCTTAGCCGTTACGACGAAGCTAAGGGTGCCCTTAAGAAAAACTTACACCGGTTTCACAAAACGCCCTTACGGCGCCCTTAGCACAAGTTTATTTACGATCGCCCTTAGCGCTACGAGCGAACTCTTCAGTGCAAGAAATAAATAAACACTCCTTAGTTACCGCTAGTTACGGAACGAGAGTAGGCTCCCCTGCCAAGGTGCGCAAGGTACTCGCGCATAGCGGAGGATAACTGTCGAGTGTCGTAGTCTTTTCGAAGCGCCCCGAAAATGACTGACAAAACGCCGGTGAAACCCCTAAGAAAGAGCAATTTCTCCGTGAAGGAGATGGATATCATCATCGACGACGACGACGTGACACTGCACGGGGGTTGCTCTTCTCCTCGTTTTCATTAACTGTAACACACCAAGAGAAGAAAAAGGTGTGCAGAGCCATTGCTGATCGGTAGGTTCCCTTTTTGTTTGTATATTTGTAAAATATTTTGTTTGATATTAGGCCTAAAATAATCACTGTGCAGTCTCCACATGTCAATCAACCCAAGATGATACGTTCCTAAAATATTATTCAACTTAACTTTTCAAAAATAATTTCTTTCTAACAATAGAACAATGAACACATGTATATGAAATATACTTTTTTTTATTTACATGACACACATATATATATGATTTAAAAAACAATGAAATGAAAGAACAATGAAAATGTTAATATTATTAGCAATCATGATTTGAAATATACATAAATGCAGGTCAATCCAATACAAATTAATAGATAACACTATCTATTCATTTTCACATCAGGTCTGTTGTAAAGAAGAAGGTCTGTGGAATGAGAAGAGAGAGACAGAAGACTGGGGGTGGACCTGCACCAACCCAGCTCACAGGGATAGAGCAGAAGGTATGTAGGCTATTGTATTGTATGTATTATAGTATTTACAACAAGGGAGACCTTATCAAATACCAATACCAATATTACAAATACATAGTAAAATTAATCAGAGATAATCATGTAAATCCCCAAAGTAAGATTACAAATTTAATATATTTCTTTACAATACATTAGTAATGAACAAATAATATTAATAAGGTTATTTTGACTACAAAACTTACTGACAACCAGCACCAGGTATACCTTAAATCTTTGAATAATTGCAATATTCATAATTTTAAAACATACTGGAATGATGTTTTTGTTATGATATTTTAAATTTCACAAACATTTTATGGCTTAGAAAAAAATAATCCCCTGCCTCGAATAATCACATGCCCAGAATAATTGACGGGTCAAATCGGTCTTTGAAATTAATAATCGCCAAGCGCTCATTCAAGGATTTACAGTATTTTCTCCTTAATTGTATAAATTTATTTAAAAATTCACAAAGGAACATTGCTCATTAAAAATAATTATTACTAGAATATTACAGTGTACCATTACTCTAAGATTTTGCATTTCAATATTTATCTGTAAACAATTAGTAACAAATGACAAAATAAGCTGACATCTCAGCACAAAGGTTGCTATATTCAGTTTATTTGTGATAACTGGTAGACTATTAAAGTTGCTCTTTACAGTTTATCATGATGTTGTTGACATATATTGCATGTTGAATATACTTATGGATTTTTTTTCTCAGAAACTGACAAACAATTCATCACCTTATAAGAAGCAACAAAAGCTGGAACTGATGAAAACATCACCACAGAAACCTACAGTTTATCTCTTGTCATTAAATTGTGCAAATGAAAATATATATTGTTGGTAAATTTGACAAAAATATAAAGGTTAATTATTATTTTTAAAATTACCAGTATTCTCAAATAACATTATGTTTTGGAAGTATAAGTAAAATAGAATTTATTGAAAGTTATGTTTGAAAGTAACAAGTACATGTATATCATACTGGATAATGACTGAAATTTGTGAAATGTGCATTCATGTTTCTTTTAATTCACAATCTACATACCGGTAGTATGTGCTTCAGGAGGTCAGGGTTTAAAAATATATATTGTATATATATATATATATATCTTTTTGATTATGCCAAATAACTCATACTTATGAGTTAAGAACTTTGAGCTTAGAATTATACAAAGTGACATGTCAAAGGGAATTATCAATTCAATGATATCATTAAACATGTCATGTCAGACATTAAAAATATCATCCTGTATCTAGGTGTTCTCATTTCTTAACTGTCAATTATTGAATGTGGGTGTTGCTATGTACAATTATTTCCGAAAGGAATTAAACTTACATTTAATCCAAAGCATGTCTTTTATTTTTAAAAGTGCTTGGATAATACCAAAAAGTGACAGTGAATTCTATTTTAAAGTAACACTTATACTCTGAAGAAAAATATTGAAATAAATATTCTGAAAATCCCATTTCTTACAGTCTCCTTTTCAATATTTAAGATTTTTTTAAAATGGGGGTATTTTCAAAATAAATGCTTTTTTTCACAGTCTGATTTTAAGACTACTACTCATTTAGAAAAAGTTATTAGTAATTAGTTGTGTTCTTACACAATTACCCCCCTGATTGGCCCCAACATCAACCTGCAGATCACACCTTTCCCCCCCCCCCCCCCCCCCCCCTCCCCTCGGACAGGTTCAGGCAGTCTGAGTGTAGTTGTAGTTGTTGTGTAGGATAAAGGCAGCCTGGATGATCTTGGTGCACTTCCCTGGGGGGAACTGCAAGCACCCTGTGGCACCTACAAACAAACAATTATTCTTTGATGTATACACCAATTACCATAACAAAATATATACTCAATGCATTTTAAGTATGACATAATAGTATGCATATTGAATACATTATGTAGATGGGTGATTTCACAACTTGGGGCCCATTTGTAAATTATATACTGAACAATTTATGGTGAAGTGGTTGCAATAACATTAACTTCAACTTCAAGCTAGAAGAATTCATTACATTATCATAATATTTGAATCACTATTAAAATATTATAATTATTAATGAGATGTGGTAACGGGCTACAAATGACAATGATAAAACTTACTAGTTAACTTGGACATGATTAATGATAATTTATGACTGACCCTATCAAGGTTTTATCAAAAGCATGATGTAAGTCTTAAATTGTCTCCCCTTTGACTGTGATCAGCAATATAACACAGTGCGATAGTAATGTCATTGAATCTTGGGACAGTGATTTTCACATTTGAATTTATCAAAAAAATTACTTTTGATATATTGAACCTGTTTTTTTCACCATTTACAATTAAACGTTTCAGCATTATACTGTTACATCACATTTATTTAAAAATTAATTGTAAATGAAATTCAAATTCAAATTCAAAATATCTCTTTGCTCTCACCAGTGCACAACATGTCTACATGGTGGTGTATGAGTGAGTGAGTTGGGGTTTAACACCGCTTTCAAGAATATTTCACTTATATATACCTATAGCGAGACTTTATTAAACAATATTTCTGGTCCTCATGGGGGCATTGTTATATCACTGCTCTCCCCTACATTTCGGTTCCATGATGGGGATCAGGATCCAGGGATGGCATCCATATCTGTATATATATAATAAGTACAAACATAGTAAGTATTGGTATCTACAAAATGACAGATTGAATTACATATTGAAAATGTCCTACATTAAATAAGCTTGTGGTCATACTGGAATCATGAAATTAATTACTTAAATCAATAAATAAATTTATAAATGAATTGTAAGTTTAATTACATGTCATATTGAAATAAATCATAATAAAATTTAAAAACATCAAATTATTCTAAGTTTTAAAAAGTGTTTTCCAGCAACTTATAGATCTACTGTATGTAAAAAAAGTAAAGTAAAACAAATATGTCGAAAACAAAAACAACTTACCCGGAATCTCCAAGCAGCCAGCCATCTTTCGCCTCGGGAGTCAAACGCTTGACCGAGGGCACTATAGCTGTTGTTCAAAATGAACGAAAAGTGGCAGGAGCCCGGTGAATCTGCAAAACGATTTTTATAATGGTTATTGTTTGCATACAAAATGTACATGTTTCGAATTATACAATTATGTCTAAAATAATTACTTCAAAGAAATAACGCCTGCATTTTCTGACAACATTAAAAAAATTAATCCTCAAAAGGGCCCCATGCAGTTATTCGTGGGTCAAGGTCGTATCCAATGTAAATATATTTTACTTCCGCTTGTGATGAACATTTCGTGTGTTGGAGACATATTTACATTGTCTTTTGCATGATTATGCCTTCCAAGAAGCAAACATTTGTAAACAGCCCTCACAGCTCTACATCTACCAGGCTAAAAATAGCCACCCTCGGCATCGTGTATCATGCTACGAGTTCGCTGTCACACAGAGAATCCAGTTGAGACTTTCGATCCCGAAATATTCTGTCACGTCTTGGATTTGGTTCATCCTAGTCGGTGCATAGCATGCATCGCCATATTTACGACAGGCCTAAGGGTGGGTCATACTCACCTTAGCTTTTCAACCTTAGTTACGATCACCTTAGTGTATGGGTGCTTTGTGAAAGTGGGTGTCGCCCTTAGCGTAGGGCTAAGGGGGAAGTTACGATCACCTTAGGCTAAGGGGGCTCTGTGCAAGTGGGCCCAGGGGTTCGAATCCTGACGGGTTGTTTTTGTGGTAGAGAGCTGTTCTTCATGCAGATACTGAATTTCAGCCTGGTGCCACCCATGGTTCACTAGTTCCAGCTATTGCTGGCAGGTTTCACTGCAATGCATAACCACAATGGCTTTATCTCTGCAATAATACTGCCTCTCCTCCGACATAGTCTTCACTTTTAAGATTAAATGATATCAATATATTTAAAAACTTTTTCCTCACTGCATTTATTTTTAGAGGATGATTGGCAAGCACATTTGTGAACTGTTTATTCAAGTTCATGTTTATTTTTACAGGTGATGAAGACGCCTTGGTGTACAGAATAGCGTAAGGAATATTGCCAATGTTTCACAGAAATATGTTTAAAGAACCCTTTACCTTTATACTCTTGCACTCAGCAACCTTGAAATGGTACACCGTTAAGTAGTCCGGGCATTACTCAACTTTATGTAAGCTAACATTTTCCAAGCTGATGGTGTAATATGCCCATCACAAGCCAAACCAGGATCATTTCATCTATCAAAATAAATTATCAATTTCAATGATATTTTATGCTGTTAATGCTGCATGTGCAAACAGTATTTAAAAAATATGCTTAAGTTATTTTGCATTCCTAGGTTCCTATTTCTATCTTCTTTGCATTATTGCTCTCAATAATTTGAAGATCTAAATGAAAAGTAAGAAGCAGCATTGAAACTGTATCATTGATTCAGTGCCAATGTTTCCCTCAGGTTGTGGCTGTGCACGTTCACACTGGCAGTGTCGGGTGGGGCGGTGCTTCTTCTGCCGCTATCTATCATCAGCAATGAGGTTCTACACCTCTACCCCAAGAGCTACTATGTCAAGTGGCTCAACGCATCACTCATACAGGGTAAGTGGGAACTTGTCTATCGTCAGCAACGAGGTTCTACACCTCTACCCCAAGAGCTACTACGTCAAGTGGCTCAACGCATCACTCATACAGGGTAAGTGGAAACTTGTCTATAGTCAGCAACGAGGTTCTACACCTCTACCCCAAGAGCTACTACGTCAAGTGGCTCAACGCATCACTCATACAGGGTAAGTGGAAACTTGTCTATAGTCAGCAACGAGGTTCTACACCTCTACCCCAAGAGCTACTACGTCAAGTGGCTCAACGCATCACTCATACAGGGTAAGTGGGAACTTGTCTATAGTCAGCAACGAGTTTCTACACCTCTACCCCAAGAGCTACTATGTCAAGTGGCTCAACGCATCACTCATACAGGGTAAGTGGGAACTTGTCTATCGTCAGCAACGAGGTTCTACACCTCTACCCCAAGAGCTACTACGTCAAGTGGCTCAACGCATCACTCATACAGGGTAAGTGGAAACTTGTCTATAGTCAGCAACGAGGTTCTACACCTCTACCCCAAGAGCTACTACGTCAAGTGGCTCAACGCATCACTCATACAGGGTAAGTGGGAACTTGTCTATCGTCAGCAACGAGGTTCTACACCTCTACCCCAAGAGCTACTACGTCAAGTGGCTCAACGCATCACTCATACAGGGTAAGTGGAAACTTGTCTATAGTCAGTAGGGGTGAAACGGTTTACCGCGGTGTATTCGTACCGCGGTATTTATTGACGGTTCGGTACACCGAAAAATTGCTTTGAAAAAACAGTACCGTTCGGTTTTGGTAAAGTTCGTTTTTATCCACTACACTCGTGCATTTCCCTGTCAAAAGCACTAAAAATGTCACTCAAGTGTCAGCACAAATTATCATATTCTATTAAATTTCATTCTAAACTAGTCCAAAGTTCACAAGAAATCCTAAGTCGTAGATCGAACTTCCGTGTTATGACTCGAGTGGACATGTCAAAAAAGTCAAAACAGCGATATGAATAAACTATTTGACAGAAAGTTACCGTATATTACAAGGTATAAATTATCAAGTTGATTCTAAAAATTAGGGGTTCAAAGATTGGAATCGACTTTCAGATTTAAACTTCAAGGCAGGTGAAAATGTAACAATATGTTTGTGTTGAGTTTTCATTTGGAAAACCTTTTCTATATTTAGAACTAAATGAGATGTAACTACCTTTGTGATTGGTCAAAAAATTACGCGTCATTTGGGTTCTCGTACTACAGTCATACCGATTGGTTGACATGTGTCACGTGACACGTGTGGCATGAGATACATTTCTTTATCGAATGTTTGACATGTCGACCGTTTACTACAAAGTTTTGACGGGTTACATTTGAGTGTTTTCACCGGGTACTTTATTCAAATTCATGAACAAACACATAAATTTAAAAAATAACCGACTATTGCACAAGTTTCTGTGAGTAAAATATTGCTAAATTAATTTCCAAATCTAGAAGCGGCGACATCTTGCTAGTCGGTAAGTTAGTGATGTTTTTATTAATCATTTATACTACAGTTCAAATAGCTAAAGAACGCAATTGTTTCATAATTATTGAATATAAATTGAGAAATCAAATAAACATCGTCTGAAGTAATGAATTTCTTGACAAAAGAAGTTTGATAATTTTCCGTTTTATATGCTAGACTACGTACACTATGCATTGAGCTTTGTATCTAATTTTCTGATTGGCTAAGAAAAGGGAAGTCCCGTAGTTAACCAATGACAAGGCTAATAACAAACAATAGAGTTTCTGATGTTGACTCCTGCTTACACTTGTTCTTTCGATTTACGGAGAGGAGAATGATATGTATATGATTAAAACAATAATTAAATAGACACAACAAGTCAACAGTTGTACTTTTTATTTTTATTTTTAAGATATTACTTATCACAAGCAAGCAATTAACTTTAAGCTTGACCTTGTATTTTACTTGCTCCGGGAGTATAGCAATGAAACATTTTCACAGCAGTTTAATATAAATAACAAAAGTTATGGCTATACACAGTAATAAACATTCCTTCATATATTGAAAAACAAAATAAGAACAACGTAATAATTACTTAATGAAATTTAATATTACTGATTTTCTTGTGTTCAAGATTTATTGAATGTTGTTATTGAATTTGTTGAATGTGATTTCAAATTGCTATTTTACTGTCTAGTCATTTTACAAATAAGAATTTATGGCACATGCAAAGCCCAACCCAATTGAACCTTTTTATTCTCAGTGTGTGATGAGTCAATTTGAATACCAGATGATTTTAGTGCTTTGAGTGTCCAGGGCTTAATTTAGCTCTCTTTTGAATTATTTGAATGTTTTCCTGTTAACTATTTCCACAATTAAAATTATCTGTGCAGTTCATCTGTTGTTTTCATTGTTGAGGAGTGGTATTGAACTTTTAAAGAACCGAACCGAAAAATATCGAACCGAGAGCTCTGTACCGCAATACGCACCGAACCGTGGCATAGGCGTACCGTTTCACCCCTAATAGTCAGCAACGAGGTTCTACACCTCTACCCCAAGAGCTACTACGTCAAGTGGCTCAACGCATCACTCATACAGGGTAAGTGGGAACTTGTCTATAGTCAGCAACGAGGCTCTACACCTCTACCCCAAGAGCTACTACGTCAAGTGGCTCAACGCATCACTCATACAGGGTAAGTGGGAACTTGTCTATAGTCAGCAACGAGGTTCTACACCTCTACCCCAAGAGCTACTACGTCAAGTGGCTCAACGCATCACTCATACAGGGTAAGTGGGAACTTGTCTATAGTCAGCAACGAGGTTCTACACCTCTACCCCAAGAGCTACTACGTCAAGTGGCTCAACGCATCACTCATACAGGGTAAGTGGGAACTTGTCTATAGTCAGCAACGAGGTTCTACACCTCTACCCCAAGAGCTACTACGTCAAGTGGCTCAACGCATCACTCATACAGGGTAAGTGGGAACTTGTCTATAGTCAGCAACGAGGTTCTACACCTCTACCCCAAGAGCTACTACGTCAAGTGGCTCAACGCATCACTCATACAGGGTAAGTGGGAACTTGTCTATCGTCAGCAACGAGGTTCTACACCTCTACCCCAAGAGCTACTACGTCAAGTGGCTCAACGCATCACTCATACAGGGTAAGTGGAAACATGTCTATCATCAGCAACAAGGTTCTACACCTCTACCCCAAGAGCTACTAAGTCAAGTGGCTCAACGCATCACTCATACAGGGTAAGTGGGAACATGTCTATTGTCAGCAACAAGGTTCTACACCTCTACCCCAAGAGCTACTACGTCAAGTGGCTCAACGCATCACTCATACAGGGTAAGTGGGAACTTGTCTATCGTCAGCAACGAGGTTCTACACCTCTACCCCAAGAGCTACTACGTCAAGTGGCTCAACGCATCACTCATACAGGGTAAGTGGGAACTTGTCTATAGTCAGCAACGAGGTTCTACACCTCTACCCCAAGAGCTACTACGTCAAGTGGCTCAACGTATCACTCATACAGGGTAAGTGGGAACTTGTCTATAGTCAGCAACGAGGTTCTACACCTCTACCCCAAGAGCTACTACGTCAAGTGGCTCAACGCATCACTCATACAGGGTAAGTGGGAACTTGTCTATAGTCAGCAACGAGGTTCTACACCTCTACCCCAAGAGCTACTACGTCAAGTGGCTCAACGCATCACTCATACAGGGTAAGTGGGAACTTGTCTATAGTCAGCAACGAGGCTCTACACCTCTACCCCAGATGGCCTATGATCATAACTTAGCCTGAGCCTTACTCCTTTTAACAATGAGGGATCTCACAAGTACTCAAGTCATCAGGTGAACCAGGTTCGAGTCTAATCATAACAAATTATCAACTTTAAACAGATCTATAATTAAATTTAGGAAATCTCTGAATTACAAGATCAGATTATTAGCAGCTCCGACTTAGTCGGAGCTGCTATCAGTTTTTGCGCAGTTTCCATCGCCGCCGTCACACGCGGCGCGTTTTGTATTGGCTATAACTTTTTTCCTAGAAGGTTTTGAGAACTCATATACATAAGTTCTTACTTATACCCCTGGGGAATTTTTTTGACATGATCACTTTCAAGGTCAAAGGTCAAGGTCACGAGTTCTGAAATCGCTAAAAAAATCCTTGTAAACACGATAACTTGAAAAATATTTGTGCTATCAGGCTCTTCTTTGGTGTATATTAACTATGGAGAAAGGCCAAGGTTTGAAAAGGTTTTCGCTAAGGTCCGTCAAAGGTCAAGGTCACAACGAGGTCACGAATTCAGCATGCTTTTGCAAAAATGTCTTATTTCAACTATTAACACTTTGAATCATTACATGATTGTTATATACAATAAAAAGTGATTATTGATTGTGTGACCTTGAATATCAAAGGTCATAGTCACAAGATAGGGTCAAGGTCACCAGTTCTGAAATCACTAGGTAACTTTTTCCCATGAAGATATTAACACCTCATATAGATAGCTTCTTTTACATGTTTACATTCAAGGTCAAAGGTCAAGGTCATGAGTTCTGAAATCACTACAACAATTCTTGTAAACATGATAACTTCAAACTTTTTTTGTGCTATCAGGCTCTTATTTGGTATATATGAACTATGGAGAAAGACCAAGATTTGAAAAGGTTTTCACTAAAATCTATCAAAGGTCAAGGTCACAGCTAGGTCACAACTTAAACATGCTTTTGTGAATATGCCATATTTTAACTATGAACACTTTGAGTCATTGCATGATTGTTATACAAGAGGAAAAGTGATCATTGATGGTGTGACCTTGAAGGTCAAGGTCATGAGATATTGGTTAAGGCCATGTTAATCCTTTGATAAAATTTTAAAGAAAAGAAAAAGGTTTTAAGAACAAACTTGACAAACAAAATGACCCCAGGGATGATTAGTAATAACTCAATGATCAAAATTTTGTTAAAAAGAATTCACATTTTATTGATGCTGACGAGAAGGCGGAACAGGGAAAGGCGAGACCCTAAGTTTCGGAGCTGCATTGCTTTTGCGGTGTCCCGCAAACGTTCATCTTGTTTATGTTAATATTTGGGACATTTGATTTCTTGAAAATACTAGTTGAACAACATAATTATTCGTTATTTGATGTCGTGTTTCAGGACTATGGAACCACATATTTGGGTTCTCCAACCTTGCCCTCTTCATACTCATGCCGTTTGCCTACTTCTTCACGGAAGCAGAGGGCTTCTCGGGGTCCAGAAGGGTAAGTATACTGCTGAGATCATGTCTTGTTGGTCAACTACACTCTTCTCTGCCACAGGCATAATGATAGAGAGGATGTTATCTATGTGTACGTAACGGCACTTATTTTAGGTTGATAAAATTTAACGTGGGTTACATTTAAAATATGTTTAACATTCTAGATAAATACTTGAAAGATCCCACCCTTTCACTGAGTAAACGCCAAACTATATCCTTTCATGTCAGAAATAAAGTATGACATGAGAGATCCTATAGTAACCTTGATTTTTGTCGAGACCCTGTGGTCGTCTGGTAAGTTGTTGGTATGGTCGTGCTGGCGATAGTTGCCGGACTCTGAAGATGTGGGTTCAAATCCTGCAAGGAACTCAGCCAAAAAATTGAGGTAGTGTTATCTTTAATGTAACAATGTAAGCTCTACAAGTAACACTGTATCCTTGCGTGTCTCACAGAGTATAATGGCGCGGGTGAAGGAAGCTCTGGCCGTGCTGTGTCTGCTCGCTATAATGGTGCTTGGTTTCTCCTGGGTTGCATCCGCTCTCATCAACGATGATCAGGCCAGGAAACAAACACTCTTCGGTAAATACCTGGTCTTAAATGTTTCATTGTTAAAATAAGAAAAAGCTTATCCAAAGGGATTTGTTTTGAATGAATTGACTGCACTTTTCATTCTTTCATCACCATTTGATCTATAGCATAACAACTCTTGCAATGCAGGCTTTAGATCAATTTCATGGATACACTAATATGCTCCTTTTTGGTCGGTTGATATCATTCCTTTTATAGGCATCCTCGAAGGACTGTCAACTCAGTATTTCTGTTAAATAGTAAGCGTATAATATAAAGTATGATATGTTACAGATATTCACATTGAAGCCTCTGAATGAAGAAGTTGGGTATCCATAAATTTGAATATCCATTAAATCTTGTACTTCATTTTTGAATGCCACTCAAACAGTCCATTTAAAAAGTCTTTGTTGATGTATTGCTGTGGTCTGATGATGTTGTAAGCATGTGCTGATGTGTTTCAGATGTGTGGCACATCCACGTGCCCTACCTGTACTCCTGCATCTCATTCATCGGAGTCCTCATCCTTCTCTGTGAGTATACTTCAACATCCTCATCCTTCCTAATGCCTTCAGCTTCGGATCAAGAGGTCTGGGGTTTGTATCCTTTCGGGGACTCTGCGACTAGGGCTCTGCTCTGGAGAACTGTCTACATACAGTAAGGCTTTGGTGCAATGCTACACTGGATTTCAGCACAGTACTACCAATGCTCGCAGGTTTCACCACTGCATAGCCACAGTCGTTTTGTGGACGCCTCTCCCTGCAGTAATACTTGCCGCTGTATAAGTGAAATACTCTTAAAGTGGCTTAAAAACCCAAATGACCTCACATTACCTCTGCCACAAGTGTTAGATTTCACATGTATCGAATCAAGCAATATGTCCTAGCAAATATCATTTTGACAGAAGATTTGCACCATACCATCACTTCAACTACATGACATCACAGTGGTTCGACAGCATGACTTACATGACATATGGTGTTGGGTAAAAACTTCTTACGATACCACAATGCTATAACATAACAAAATTGACATCACAATGATTAAACACTTAGCTATTTGTAACTTAAAGAAAACTTATGTATGTTATATATGATATATGTTATCAGAAGACACAAAATTATCAGATCTGTAAAAAGATAAACTTTATTGTTTCAAAGAAATAAGCTTTGACTCAGATTGTAGATAAACTGAACTCTGTAAAACAAAAGTGAGTTTCTGTGTTCACAGGATCCAATGAAATAAGTTTAGTAATGGCTATGAATGATATTGTATAGCCCTGAAGCAGGGAGAGATAATATAAGAGAGAGATATGCTGTGAGATAAGAGATGTTAACGCATGTACTTGAAGGATTATCAGTACAGTTATCTGAAGATGTTGACAGTTGTGTGACAGATCACTCACTGTAAGTGCTTTCTCTGAACAAACGGCATTTACATCACTATTTGAAAACAGGGTGTGGAAAGTTTTATCATGTAGGAATAAATAACAATGATCATTGCAGTTTGATAGCGGCCTGTTTGGACAAAGTCAACTAAGGGCCCTCTCAGTCCAATAGTTACAACATCGAGTTACATTCACCTTACAGGTTGTCATCGAATGACATTCAAAGTATATAATAATGGTAAAATTGAACAAATTTAAATCTGCGGAGACTCATTCAAAGTGATACACACATAAATATTATTTCCCAAAACGTGACCATGAACAACTTTGATTTCAGGGTACTCACTGTCCTTACTGAAATACAAAAGAGTTACATATACTGATTCCCGTTATCTCACACCTACTGTAATCAAGGAAATGTCACTGATAAATGAGTTGATGAAACATGATCTCTATCTGGCACAGGTTAATCACATGATCATGCATGATTTCATTTCCACCTTGTTGACATTCTTTAACACATTTAACCCTCTTTCTGCTGAATTAATTAATGCCAAATCATTCCCTAGCAGCCATGTTTCTGTAATACTGTAGTCACAACTTATTATAAAGAGAATAATCTATGTTTGGTCTGGAGTTACTGACAGTATTGTATATTACTGCATACACTGGTAAAGGTTTAACTCTTTTTCTGCTGATTTGATTAGTTCCAAACCATTCCCTAGAAGGTAAAATCCTGTAGTACAGCTATCACAACTTATTATAAAGAGAATAATCTATGTTTGGCCTGGAGCTATTGACAGACAACTCATAAGTTTGGTATATAAATACTGGTAAAGGGTTAATGGTTAACCCTCTTTCTGCTGATTTAATGAAATACCAAACCATTCCTAAGAAGCTTAACTAAAACAACTTGTTGGAAGGAGAATTCTGGAATTATTGTCAGATAAGTTTGTTATAGCACTGCTGTTAACTCTTTGTCTGTTGAATTATTTCCAGCTTGTTACATCTCAAATTGCATGCTTCACAGTAGTTTTCAAGTAGCTGTCTAGCTCTTGTTGTCTGTGACTAGATGTATACACAATGAGGAGGAGTACAAGATCCTGTTCTATGTTTCAGTGTGTACCCCGGTCGGCATCTCCAGAATGTTCACAGTCATGGGCCAATATATAGTCAAACCAAAGGTGAGGATAGAAAAATAACACTCCATGTGTGGTGTCCAATCTAGAATAAAATTTGAGGAGGGATCACACTTTCATGCAGAGAAGTTGGGCAATTTCGAAATTATAAGAGGAATAATAGTGCTTTCAAAAGAAGGGATAGAAAAACTGTGCGACAGTTCTCGCTATGGTTTTGTATAAGGGCTATTTGATAAGTTGCAGTGCAGTCGCGTGCCGTAGATTGGATTCTGAATTTGGAACTAAAATGAGATCAATTTAATATTGATGGTAAGCTTCAAGACATGGTTACAACAGTTAAACTCTGCAAAATATCATCTTTTATCATAAGATATCAACAGGAATGCAAATTAGGATTTCTAGTAAACTACCGGGCAAAAGAAAGTTTTCACCTAAGTTTATTTCGATTAATTCAATATTTAAAAGAAATCAGATGTATTTGACTATGACACGATACAATAATACTTATCTGCAGTAGTTTGAATGACTTTGTTGGTGACTGAGGTTAAATTTTAGTTCAAATATCTTTTTGTAATGAAGACAGGGTTAAGAATGAAATTTTCACCAACATGACCCCTGCCCTGTTTAAAATGTTTTAAATGTTTGCAGAATTAGGCACATTTATTTATTTTCACATAGGATATGTCTTATATGTCGATGAACAGTTGTGTATCATCAACAATAATTTAAAAACAAAATTAAACTTAAAATTTCATTTTAAAATAATAATTAAAAAACATGTAGAAGTATTCTTTGACTGCTAACTAAACACCTGTACTTATCAGTTTTGGATTATGACGTCGAAAACTTGAGATATTTGCAATTGAAAATCATACATATGATAAAATCAACTGAGGTGAGTACTTTCTTTTGCCCGGTAGTTTAGTATATCAGCAAGGTCTTATGGTTGATTTGCGAATATGGTTTCATGCTGATATGGTTTGTTTTCAGTTTTTACGGAATATTGAAGTTGAACTCCATACAGCGACTTTAGAGGAAGAAAACCTCATCCGAAAAATAAATCAGAGAAATCACCATCGTATGTATATTTTTTATTGTCTCGTCTCATCTTTGCTTGATACATGGTATTCCAGACAGAAATAATTTCAAAAATTAAAAATTCCTGACTATTGATCCCTCACATAAGAAGTATTGGGCTCAGTCTGTCTTTCAGTCCATGCATTCTGATGAGTAAATATCTACAACACTTTTTTGTCAAAACTCTTGATATACTAAATATACAATCACTGGATGATTTAAAGGGACACTGTGTCGAGGATAAAAATGAGTCCCATCTTTATCTCACTTAGCTGATTGGAGTGTCTGATAACGAGTTACGCTTCATTTCACTGTCTACCTGCAGTAGTTTTTATTACCAATTACGTCAATTGTCTGAAATTTGGTGTCTGTGACTTGTTAGCAGACATGTAAATCAGCATAGGTCTGATCTGATTTTTATTGTCGACGCAGTGTCCCTTTAATGCCTTTTGAAGAAATTTATCAGCTTGGAACTAATTTACATATTTCATCCAATATGTTTTCCTTATTTAACTCATTGTTCTCTTTCAGGAACACATCAGATTGCAAATGGCCATGCAAATGGTGAAAATCTGGAGTGTAAGCTTGAAGAGACTCAGATAGAAAAAAGAAAATTAGGTGAGTAACGCAGAAGTGAGATGATATGTAAATAAGATATGATATAAGATAGTAGGTCATTAGCACAGTTAACCTATCACTTATAAGATTAGCCCATTTTTATAGGTCAACGGTCAAACTATTTAGTGGGATTAATATTTCGATAACTTAATAATTATTATCTTTTTATCTAAAATCTTTTGTCTGATTCTTTTTGGTTTTTTTAGGTATCAATTTTTTCTGTCTGTCTGTTCTGAAAATGGTAGTGGAAATATGTATGGTTTTTGACATCACTTTTATAGATTTGTACATGATCATTAAAGTGTTTACTGTTTAATTTACTAAAACAGAGGTAAATTGATATAGGTTTTATGCATAAAAACCTTATGACACACTTTCAAGTGTAATAATTTCTCTATTACCCAATATTTTCAGGCAAATTAGATTTTAAATAAACCTTGCTGCATGTATGATGGACATGTGACATCACATTTAGTTTTTCGTGGTAATTCAGACAATGAAATACAAGAATTGCTAAGAAATATAGGTTGCTAAGCAAAAGTGAATTGTGCACATGTGAAGGTATGATGTCCATGAGGCTGATTATGTTTACAGAGAAGCGGCAGCAGGTGTCCTCGTTGCGGAGAAATCTGGTCTACCCCATCGTCATGTTGTTGTTACTTGTACTCACAGTGAGTCAAACTTCTTTCAGCATAATAACGTGAACTCTTGAAGCCATATATAAGCATATATTTGTGGGCCAGTGAAATATTATGATTTGAAATTTGATACTCATTGGTTTCTTGTCCAGGCACTGACAATGTCGCTTGATTTTAGAGTCATGTTATTGGCTGGTTAATTTCAGTGTGATATGAGGTAAAAATTGCTTAGATTATTAGTGGATTGAAGTAGTATTCCAGATGTAGAAGCATGCAAGTGCATGTTTCAGTAACAAGCTTATGAATAAGTTTGTTGTTGTAAACTTAAATATGTCTTCCCTGGGAGTAGAATATGTGTCCATGAGTCACTTGAAAGGAAACACATCTATGCAACTATTTCTGTCCTTGATACTTATAATGAATAATTAATCCTTTTTTTTAATTTTAAAACTTTTTAACACTTAATCACTGATATTTATGTAATTGGCACAACCTTTTACAAATTCAAATTTGTTGATTGCCACTCAGCAACGACTGTATAGCACAAGAAATGACCACTTCCCCCTCAGGGTGTAACTCACTTCAGTCTCTATCACTGGCTGATTAGGACCTTGCTGCATTTCATCCACTTTTCTGTGCCTGAGATTTCTAACAGTACTACCAAGTGCAGGAAAGTGCAGCAAGGCATGGATTAGCCAGTGATAAAGACTGTGCAAGTTTACAATGAGGAAACTGTTCGATAGCCAACAGGTCCCTTGTGTACACATCATGAACATGAACTGCAAATAAAATTTTTATCTTAATTTTCTTAATTCGTGTCTCATTAAAACCGTAAGTACCCAAAATAGAGCCCAATCCCTTTGAAAGTATTGAACTAAGCACCTATGATGCTTGTTATCCCCCGCCACAACGAAGTTGGCGGGGGCTATAGAAATGAGCTCCGTCTGTCCGTCCGTGCGTCCGCGCGTCCGGGCTTTTCCATTCCGGCCTCTAACTTCAAAACTATTCAAAATATTTTGCTGAAACTTTGTACAGGTATCAACCAAGTAGTCTAGATGTGCCTTTTGCTATATAGAAATTTGAGAATATTTTTTTTTTGACAAATGCAAACAGTCTGGACTTAGAACCAAGAAGAGGGGAAACTATAATCCGGCCTCAAACTTCAAAACTATTCAATATATTTTGCTGAAACTTTGTACAGGTATCAACCAAGTAGACTAGATGTGCCTTTTGCTATATAGAAAGTAAATGCATTATATATTCAAAATGCATAAATATATTCCTACATGGCGGGGGATATGGCCGACTCTGTCTGCTTGTTACCTTCATTTTGGTGCTGAATATTTCAATTATCTCTGTTCTTCTTCATTCCAGGTATTCCTCATTTTAACAGTTGCTCATAACACCATGTCATTATTAGTAGGAATAAAAGCTCTGCCAATAGGAGCCAAGGTGAGTGTTATAGAAGTTTATACCATCTTCTATGTCATTGTCAAAGAAATGTTACCTATGAATCTGAAAGCAATGAAATACTTTAACCAGGTGTAATTTACTTCATCAAAGATACACATTTGATTTGAATAAACCCAGTGGATATGTGATATACTACTGGTATTATCTGATTGTTATCTTTCTCATTGTGTGTTTTCCTTTATGTTGTTGCAGGACACAGTCCTTGGTTTGGCATCACTTTCAACTTTTGGAACAATTGGAGCTTTTCTACAAATCGTCATCATTTTGTATCCTTGGTGTTTATTTGGATGTTTTTTACCCGTTTTCGAAGAGTTTAATCTGGAAATACATTACCCGCATGTTTATATACAGTCAGACTCTGTTTACCTAGACCCAGTATAACCTGAAACCATGTCTTCCGCATTCATGTCTTTTCATGAAATTGATTACATTGAAGTATTCACCTGATTAATTGTTAATTTCTTGATCAATGAATGTCTTATTCCTTGACACACACAAGATATCTCATGTCTGCATCAGTGGTGGGGTTCTACAGCCTTCCATTCTTCCGCCGTCTGCTTCCGATGGTGAAGGACACACCCATGGTCAAGGTCATCATGAACTGCATCGTTCTTCTGGTCCTCAGTTCAGCTCTTCCAATCCTGTCCAAGACCCTTGGTGAGAACTTGGATTGTCGGTCTATTTGATAAAGTTAACTTCCACTGATCAATCTTAGTCTTTCAATTAATCTTAGCCAATGGAAGAGCTCATGATTGATCTTATCCACAGACACCATCTCAACGTTTTACTATGATATCAATAAGAATGTGGAAGATTTCACACCATTCTCTGTTGAGAAAGCTGTTCCGCAAAAAAACAATGCTTTAATGTTTTCATGTTTTGCTTCAATCTTTTATGTCTCCAGATGTTTTTCTGAATTACTAGTCTTTTTTCCATCACTTTAGGTATCACTAACTTCGATTTGATTGGGAACTTTGGCAGCATGGACTGGCTGGGAAACTTCTATATCATCTTCCTCTACAATGTCATCTTCGCCGTCACCACTGCACTGTGTCTCTTCACAAAGTTCACCGGCACTGTTCTTCGGGAAATCATTGCTCGTCTCAGCACAGCTTTCAAGCGTGAAAAACGGACTATGTCTTTATCTTTCTCTGCTCCTCTTGCCAATGGCAATTTGAAAGAAGAGTAAGCAATCAGTTGTCCCCGGAGTGTAAGGGAGGTAACTCCTGCTAAAGGGAGACAACTCTGAAGGAGGTTGTGATTGTTGTTTGTAAATACTGTATATATTCTTAACTTATTAGCATATCAGAGCTCAGCATTTCTATCCAGCCAAAACTTACAATATTTTTTTTCATTTTGTTCTTATGTGTAAATCTATCAAGTTTTAATTGTAAACATATCTTGTTAAAAATGATTTGTTGCTTCAAGTATTTCTTGAACTGTTGATGCTGGACAAGTCCGATACTATTTTTATGTTGAGACAGTGTTCATGTTTAGTCTTGTCCAGATGACTATAGTTCATGTTTAGTCTTGTCCAGAAAACTGTGTAATTAATGTATAGTCTTGTCCAGATGACTTTAGTCTTGTCCAGAAAACTGTGTAATTGATGTATAGCCTTGTCCAGATAACTATAGTTAATGTGTAGTCTTGTCCAGAAAACAGTGTAATTAATGAATAGTCTTGTCCAGATAACTATAGTTAATATGCAGTCTTGTCCAGACAAGAGTGTAGTTAATGTGTAGTCCTGTCCAGATAACTATGTTGTTAAATGTGTTGTTTGTGTATCACAGAATGTATGTGTCATTGTGTACAGACGTTGTTGGAATGTGATAGTTTACACCGACAGTATTAGCTCTCGAGTGCTAGATAGTTGGCCAGTACGGGAAGGACAGGCAAAATTTCAAGTGGTGCAAGCATGCAGATTTTTGTAAGTTCATAGATGGCAAATTTGTTTGAGATATTTGATGAAAAAGGATATATTTGTGACAATCTGAATGTTTCTAATTGAACGTTGGACATTGTTTGTTTAGATTGTAAGTCTTGTAGATTTAACGTTTAATTCATTTCCATACATTTCTATACATAGTGTATGCTTAAACCAGCTCTGAAGTTCTGTGTCAGTGTTCAAACCTCCAAGAGTTTATTGTCTCCTTGACACAGCTGTCATACACTTCTTACCTCATGTAGAAATGATAGGAAACAATCCTGAAATATAGTATATAATATGACAATGACATTATCATTCATTGAAGTGTTAGTACGTTCATTTCATCAGAAAATGTACTTTATTTTGTTCATATCCAGTCGTTTTTCTTCATATTAATTATGGTTATTTTTATTATTGACACTAAAAACAAGTAGAATGTTCAAACTGAAAGGAATAAGTAACAAGTACATAAGTAGAGTGCACATTTATTTCAATTTGAAAAAAATTGAATATTTGCAAATCTCATCTTGCATGTAGAATTTCTCCTCATTTAATATCTACTGTTACACTTTGACACCCACAAAGTATTTTGTCGGGACCAATAGTACATATTTACCTCACTTTTAAGATTTAGTTTAATTGCACGTTTTGCTGTATTTATTGAGTAAGGGACCTTAAACACCTATTTATGATCTCTGTCAATGTGTGTCGTCTCCATGGACTCCAGGATCTCTTACTGCTGCAGGACACACCGCACACTGACTATCTCAACTCATCCATATGTTGTCCTCCCTATTGTCACGTCCTGCTCCTCCTCCTCCTCCTCAACAAACTATCCATCATCTTTGAATAAGACTAGTTATCTAGAAAATAGAAATTGAGAAAGCTTCCTGCACTAGCGGATCCAAGGGGGGGGGGGGGGGGGGGGGGGGGGGGGGGGGTCCAGGGGGTCCTGACCCCCCCCCCTTTTCAAATCCATGTATAAGTTTACTGTTGGGATTTGGGTCCTGACCACCCTCCCCCCCCCCCCCCCCCCCCTAATTGAAGTGCTCAGTTGTCAGAAGATGCTTATTTTTTATATGTTGATGGTTCAAATTCTACTTGAGATGAATGTATACCGTTTTGGAAAGACAAGCCATGCCCTCTGTTGTTAGTGTACCCACCCACGACAATCAACAGCAATATCTGTGCCACGTTGTTTTATTATGATGCTCCAACTATCATTCTCACAATCCAAGTTTCGTTTCATTGTCCTGTTAAGGTTTTACGTTTTCTTTTGTTACAATCATCAATTTGCCTATTTGCCAAAGACTGTCACGATATGTGTTTGAATGTTGTCGAAGTGTTCATAAAATCTGTCCCTTTGCACAGAAAGATGTCTGATTGTGATGAACTGAATTGTGGTCTTCCCTTTGAAACCGTAGATAAGAAACCAGTCTGGAATCTGTATGAAAGCTTTATAACTCAAGACTCCTTTATTTCAACAATTTTAGTAATTAAACCAATTACGGAAGGATTTATTAGACATTTTTAGCATTTTAAAATACTGTCTTTGTATGATATTATAGTAATTTATCAGCCAAGATGTTTTGGTTTAGATGAATTTAAATTTTTCCAAAATTATCTCTGTTTTTTTCAAGGAATGTTTGTATGCCGAAATTGTTTTATGAATGGGTTTGAAATGACAATGTACACTGAAAAAGTATAAATATAAATGATCTTTCAAAAGTATCAACTCTGGTAAGTTTAGGAAAATATTTTTTAACTGAAGTGATCAGGCTCTCTAGATGTAAACATTCAATTGAACTATTTTATGAAATTACATTTGATCCTAATATTAAGCAATCTTTTTATTCAAGTTTTTAAAGGTGCATCCATTGTGTTTCATAAAATGTTATTTGGCTTTAATACGTTCCAACACACCATATGTGCTGTTTACAATACAAACAAATTCACTCAGCTTGCATATTCATCCCCAATCGCCAAACATATTATAATTACTAGTTTCCAATTAAAATCTAGTAACATCATTATGCATGTGCAGAAACCGAAAGTGCACGTCATATCTACATGCACGGTAGTTATATGACCTAATGAAAAGTATCAACCCAAATTTGTTATTTTTTCTGGTTTAAATAACATTCCAAAATTACGTTTGACTCATTGACGCGCGCCACACACGGTGCATTGTCCGGTTTTCGATCAGAAATCGATACTTTTACCTTCATATCGTTAATATACTAAGACGAGTATCATTAAAATGGTAGTTTTTGGTAACAGTTGGTACTTCTCGATAAAATAATACCATTTATAACGTTTGGCATAATTGACCCCCAACAACACGATGGATGTACCTTTAAGTTTGTCAATAAAAACTTTTCAGTACTTCCTTTTATGAAGAAATAAACAATATTTTGAATTTAACTCGCTTTAAGATAGGCAACCAATCAATAGAATCGCACCCTGCTTTCACCTATGCAATAACCATTAAAGCCAGTCAGGCTGTGCAATATTTTAAACTCTTCATTGCTTCAGATCGTCTTTTAAGTTTATTGTTACTCATCAGATGCATTTTAGTACTTAGCTCTAGTCTGTTTAGTCCATGGCTAGTAAAATGTACATACTGCTAGTTTAGAGGACTAGGTTCAGACAACTTGGTCATGATTTTGGTCATTAGTTTGATGAAAGAGTTTGGGCTAATTACAGTCCAAATATCAGGTTCATTTAAACTGTTCTGTGCCATCTTTAGTGCTTTTCACTAGTATTTCAATTCAGTATTAAGGGATTTCTTTCATGCAATTATATTGAAGTGACTGATTAATTAGCAGCTCCGACTAAGTCGGAGCTGCTATCAGTTTTTGCGCAGTTTCCATCGCCGCCGCCGCCCGCGCGTTTTGTATTGGCTATAACTTTTTTCTAAGAAGGTTTTTAGAACTCATATACATAACTTCTTACTTTTGCCCCTGGGGAATTTTTTTGACATGTTCATATTCAAGGTCAAAGGTCAAGGTCACAAGTTCTGAAATTGCTAAAAAAAATCCTTGTAAACACGATAACTTGAAAAATATTTGTGTTATCAGGCTCTTCTTTGGTGTATATCAACTATGGAGAAAGGCCAAGATTTGAAAAGGTTTTCGCTAACATCCGTCAAAGGTCAAGGTCATAGCGAGGTCACAACTTAAGCATGCTTTTGCGAAAATGTCTTATTTCAACTATTAACATTTTGAATCATTACATGATTGTGATACACAATGAAAAGTGATCACAGATTGTGTGACCTTGAATTTTAAAGGTCAAAGTCACGAGAAAGTGTCTTGGTCACCAGTTCTGAAATCACTAAATAACTTCTTTCCAATGAGGTATCAACACCTCATATCCATAACTTCTTACTTATGCCCCTGGGGAATTATTTTGACATGTTCATATTCAAGGTCAACGGTCAAGGTCACAAGTTCTGAAAGTGCTAAAAAATACTTGTGAACATGATAACTTCAAATTGTTTTTTGTGCTATTAGGCTCTTATTTGGTATATTTGACTATGGAGAAAGACCAAGATTTGAAAACGTTTTCGCTAAAATCTGTCAAAGGTCAAGGTCACAGTGAGGTCAAAACTTAAGCATGCTTTTGTGAATATGCCGTATTTTAACTATGAACACTTTGAGTCATTGCATGTTGTTATACGCTATGAAAAGTGTTCATTGATGGTGTGACCTTGAAAGTCAAAGGTCAAAGGTCAAGGTCATGAGATATTGGTTAAGGCCACGTTAATCCTTTGATCAAATTTTGAAAGAAGAAATAGGTTTTAAGAACAAACTTCTGAAAAGTGACCCCAGTGATGATTAGTAATAACTCGAATAATGAAAAACATTTTGTTAAAAAGAATTCCCATTTTATTGATGCTGACGAGAAGGCGGAACAGGGAAAGGCGAGACCTTAAGTTTCGGAGCTGCTCTGCTTTTGCGGTGTCCCGCAAACGCTAATCTAGTTTTGTTATATGTGTCAAATTGTGGAAGGTTAGTTGATAATATTCATAGAATTCAAGTGAAAATGACAATTTACCTTGGTACATATTTCCACTACACAACTGTACCTCTTTGGTGTAACTATTTGGTAGTTTATCGCTTAATGGTTATGGTCAAATGTTTCAAATAAAAAGATACATTTGATACACTTAAGTCATTAAGTCATTATGAATAGTCACCCAAGGTGATCAGTGCACCCTGTTATAGATTCAAACATGCTTAAAGGTGCATCCATTGTGTTTCATAAAATTTTATTTGACCTTAATACGTTCCAACACACCATATGTGCTGTTTACAATACAAATAAACTCACTCAGCTTGCATATTCATCACCAATCGCCAAATATATCATAATTACTAGTTTCCAATTAAAATCGAGTAACATAATCATGCATGTGCAGAAACCGAAAGTGCACGTCCTATTTACATGAAAAGTAGTTATATGACCTATCAAACATTATCAACCCAAATTTGTTATTTTGTCTGGTTTTAATAACATTCCCAAAATTACGTTTGACTCATTGGCGCGCGCCACACGTGGTGCATTGTCCAGTTTTCGATCAGAAATCGACACTTCTACCTTCATATCGTCAATATACTAAGTCGAGTATCATCAAAATGGTATGTTTCGGTAACAGTTGGTACTTCTCGATAAAGTAAGACAATTTATAACGTTTGGCATATTTGACCCCCAACAACAGAATGGATGTACCTTTAAAACTCAACAATAACTGGAAGTCATAAGCCTTGTACACTTTCATGGAGTCTGTTCTTCACCCCAAAGCCATAAGTTATAAGGAAGGAATGTGGTACATTTATAATATAAAAAATATGATGCAGGAATGTGGTACATTATAAAAAATATGATGCAGGAATGTGGTACATTATAGAAAATATGATGCAGGAATGTGGTACATTATAGAAAATATGATGCAGGAATGTGGTACCTTATAGAAAATTTGATGCAGGAAATGTGGTACATTATAGAAAATGTGATGCAGGAATGTGGTACATTATAGAAAATATTATGTAGGAATGTGGTACATTATAGAAAATATTATGTAGGAATGTGGTACACTATAGAAAATATGCCCAAACATGAATGAGACATCCATATGACATCCGCCTAAATCAGCTTCCCCTCAAAAAGGTTGTTCTTATTAATGCCCCATTTGCATACTTTTAGCTAATTTCCCATGGCTGTTATTTGGTTGATAAGAGTATAGTGACGGATTTGTAATATTGATTTTAATGCAAATACCAATTCAACGTTGCATGAATTAATGAATGATTTATCTTCCATTCAATGGCTTCATCCCAGAGACATTAGTATTACAGTTGATATTGAGTGAAGACATTCTCCATGTTATTAGAATAGATGGGAATTAGATTGTTTTAGATTGGATTTTAGCTTGCCACATGAACACATTCCATGTAACGTAGTCTTTCAAGCTAATGCTGACTTTGCATTTTCTTCAAAATGAGATTAATTCATTGTTGTGTTATTTTAAGTCTTATTTTAAAATGTTTTATAATTATAATGTTTGATGTAAGTAACAAAAATGCATCAAAGATAACCAGACATCTAATAGAATATTTGTAAAGATATTTGTTTTTGCCCAATCTTTTATGTTTGTAGACTTATGAACAAAGAAATCAGAAGGAAAGAATGGCATGTCCTTTCTGAAAGAAGTCTTGCATTATAGTCGGTTGTGTTTTGACAAAGTTGTCATCACTGTCTTTTTTTGAAGGGTGTTCAGTATGGGAGTTTGTTTATTTGTTCATTTTGTACTTCAAATAGATTCTAAACAGGTAAAAAACAACTTTGTCCAGTAAAATAAGTACATGTACTTATAACTGGATTGACAAACATAGGTTTGTGAAAAATTACACTTTCAAGATGTCTGTTCTTGACCCAAAGCCAGTTTTATAAAGAATTAATATTTCAAACATGCCTTGGTATACAGGTGCACAAAAAATGTGGACGACAACTAAATTATTTATATCTTTCTTAATAATTATGTAACCCCTCCAAAATATATCCTAACTGCTTCCCCATTTTGAATATTTCTTAGCTAATCTCTGAATGCACTAGTGTTCCAAATAGCTGTTTGCCTGTCAGCCAATTGTATGTGATTTTCAGATCTGATCAGTTGCCAGGAGAAGCTAAAAAGTAACTTGGACACAGTCACACTTGATGTACTTCTCATTTTATTATTGGAGAATACTTGAGTAATTTTTCACTTCTCTTAGGTAGGTCATCTGTTTTAACCAGGGTTTCAGTTGCCATAGTTATGTCTCCCCCCGAAGGGTCAGGAGACATATTGTTTTTGGTTAAGTGTCCATAGGCGTTTGCGTTTGAGTCGGTGTTCCTATTGTTTCCGGAGCATATCGCTAAAACTACTTGACCCATCTTCATCAAATTTGGTATACAGCCTCCCCATATCATGTAGATGTGCCTTTTGGGGGTTTCAAATTTTTAATTTTATTTTTGTTTTGTTTCCATGGTTACAATGTGGACTTTGTCAATTTAAAGGGTAGGGTTTGTTTCCGGAGCAGATTTCCAAAACTAGTTGGCCGATCTTCACCAAATTTGGTATACACCCTCTCAATATCATGTAGATGTGTGTTTTGGGGGTTTGAATTATTTAGAATTTGATTTTTTTTTAGTTGAATTGGGGGAAGTGGGAGACATCTGTAAAAACACCCTTTAGTTTTCTAATGCATTGTTTTATCATTCAGATAATGGTAACAGTCAGGTACAAAATTCAAGCACATAGTAAGAGTAATTTTGCCCACAGGGTGAAACCTTATCCCCATGTATACCAAGGATGTGTGTTAACATCACTCTCGAATCGAGTGGACCAATTCTAAATAGACTTTTACACCGTGTGTACCTACTCTTTTGTCTCTTGCCAGATCATGCCTTTGTCAGTAACATGTATACCTTTGCTGGTGAATGTAAACATTTGTACTGAATATTTGAATGGAAACGTTGTGAGCAGTTTTAAATCCCTGTAAGAGTGTTTTCCAAAGCTTTCACCAAAGAAGTGTGCCCCATTACAGAACGTGTTGTCAGTTGAATGTACAGAATGTATGTGTCGGTTCATGCTCTCCCAACAGAGGTTAATCTACTTATTTCTTCCCACATAACTTCTGTTACAAGTAGGCCTTATTTCCTGATTCTCACGAATCCCATAACAGTGAAAGTTAGCAACACACACGTCCTTATTTTCAACTAATCAAAACACTTGTTACATCTCCTACTGACATCCGTCTTGTAAGCAACATGTGCACATTACACAGGTGAAGGAACTCTGGGCTTCCCCATGGTTTGAAACAATGTTGCTAACTTGTCAACAAACTCTGAAAGCACTCCACTTGTAACAGGGGATACATGGGAAGAAGTGACTTGAGTAACCTCAGTGGAGTTTACATGGCTGCGAGGTATTTCTTTGGTGCAGTGTGTTTAACAGCAACACAAACACGCTTTGCTTACTAAAATAATTAAAGCTGTGACTATATGTGTAGTCTATGAGCATAGCGGGCCACATAGCACAACATAATGGTATTGGTTTGATGTGTTAGACTTTCTTGTTTCTTTGAAGTCATGCTTTCTTTGCAGTGTCATTCTCTTTATGACAGGTAAAATAGATTCAATCGTTCAGAACTATCGTTTTGTTGGCAATATTGTGTAGTTAAGTTATTTACCATGTATATTACATGATCCTTTTTTATGAGACATAAAATGTTTAAAATGTTCAGCTTGATAAAGGTACGGAGTACTATTTATGTATTCATTCTTGTAGAAAATGTTTATGGTAGTTTGGAAGCCATCTTTTGGAGGAAATGTATATGATAATATTTTTTTATTCCACAATAACTCAAACTTCAGTACTGCAGAAAAAAGCAGTTGTTAGTGCTTGAGAATGGTGCAATATTCATTGTTGAAGATACTTCTTGAAATCCTTAAAGCTGGCTTCAAATCGTTTGTCATGTTTTTCAATTAAATTCTGTTATTTTCAATCGTAATTTCTTTCTAAATGTTATTCTCAGTGCCAAGGTCGTGACACTGATTGTTTGATACATATCAGATACAACCAATAACCAATCTTAGCCCGACCATCAATCATTAGCCTTTCTTATACACCGGCTAAAATTGATCTGAGATTCGTTGTATTGGGGTTATTGTATTCCTACTCCCAGGGCAAAATATCATCAACAGCTTTACCGAGTCATATTTCCTGTACAAAGGAATAAATATCTTTATTCGGCGATGAGTCAACAAGTTTGAAGAACTTCCACTATCCTCTATCCATTTACGACTCCGTTGGTACGGTCAGAGAACCAATCAGAAGGAATTTGAAAACGAATCTGCATTCTGATTGGTCCAAACGATACCCAATTTCGAAATCCTAGCTTCTGATTGCACTGAATGAAGTTTCTCACAAATCACCACATTTCCTTGGTACAATACAGCTTAAAGGGGCAGTAGCACGTTTTTTGAAAATTTTATTTTTTCAAATTTCCCATTCATAATGATAGTTTATGTCATTTATATTTACTTTAGAGGGTGAAACATCTTATTACACAAACCAATTATCCGTAGTGGTACTAATGGTGTTGTGTATAAAGCAAAAATTGCATGGCGGCCATTTTATTGTGAACACATTTTATTATTCTGAATGACAAAAACGATTCCCATGGCTTTATGGAACCATGTATAATCATTTTATAACTTCATTTTCTGAAGAGAGAAGGGTGTTTTACTATTAGTGACATTATTTTACAAAAAAAATTCAGCAACTTATTTGAGCCAAAAAACGTGCTACTGCCCCTTTAATAGAACATTTACCAATGAGAGAGTGAAGTTAACCAGGTAAAAGTCTGTACAGGTTGAACTGCTTCATATCTGAGTTGTGGTTCCACATCAGGATCGAGTCTGTACATGAACAACTACCCCCTCAACTCATAACTCATCTCAATATCTATCACTGGCTAATCTAAACCTTGCTGCATTTTGTCAGCTATTTTGTGCAAGCGTAGCAGCATGCTGGCCCTGGACTTGGAAGTTTAATCAGAACTCTCTTCTACAGAAAGGTGTCTAAATGCAGCAAGGCTGATATTAGCCAGTGATGGAGAGTTATGACTTGTGGGAAGCTGGTATTTGTGTAGATGCTCTTGTGTCCTCTCTGACCTGTTGGTTATAAGGACAGTACAAGCAAGGTATTTTTGTAGAAGGAACGTTTGAAGAGTTATTCTCATTTGTAGGGCTGTGTATTGCCTCAATTTTTGTATTGTGATACGTATTGCTGAACTGTAATGTATTGCAATATGTACCACAATATATTGACAGATCCTCTGACAATGAGATATTTCTCTAGAAACCATTTTAACTAGTGCAAATGATATTGCACCATGCTAAATGAACTCTACATTCAACTTTTATACTTCTTTTTGCAGTTTAAACATGACACATTTGATAAAATGACTTTCAGATCTTTAAAAAGATAATTTGTAATACAGTCCAACACTCATTCAAGCACTTCAAAATAATTTTCTTAATACAAGTTAAGTCAATAAATGTGCCTTTTACAAGATAAATGAATGAATTTGACTTAATATTTGTTGGTGCAATATATTGCGATAAGAAAATCATATTGCAATACGTGTATTGTACAACTCTGTATTGCAATATATTGGTATTGTAATAATATTGCACAGCCTTAGCATTTATACCACTACTGCTCACCAATTAAAATCATAAGTAAAAACATCCTGAGATTTCATTTCCACAAACATTTTCTGCTTCTACTGTCCCTATTGTTTTGTTTGGTTTTGTTCACGTAGTACCAATCTCTGGAAATCATGCGTCCTGAACAATCCATTATTCATTTAGGAACTGTAAAATTTATGTTTATTATAGGCTTACTATTTGTGTATAATTTCATTTATTGACAGTTCTATATTCTTCATGAGCAAGTTTTGAGAGATTTTGATGTTATTGATGGAATTAATGTAGACTTATGTTCACAATGTTTTGTTCATTGCAATTCCATACCCTTTGTAACCAAAGGGAGATAACTCTTATATGATAAATGGCTCCAAACAGTGTATGTACATCCAGGCCTAGCTTTCATACAGCTCTCAGTAACCTTTAGTCTTTTGACCTGTGATAGCAAGTGTGTTGGCATAGAAAACGAGTAATGCTTGAATGTGCTGGAAGAATTATCTGTTTCATATTTTGGACAATTGCTTTTTAAAACAAACTGAAATTGACAATGTGAATGATGAATCATAATTGTATTTTTCTGAAGATAATTTTGAGGAAATGTCTTTTTATTTTGCCTAATTTAATCTTAAAATGTTTCTGCTAAATATTAGCAGCCATGATAAAGAGACAGTGCCATCAATCTGTAAGTAGGACACTGAATGTGAAAATTTACTAAGGCTGACTGGAGCTTCATGTTAATGTTGCACGTCCGAGGGGAGGTAATCACAAAGGGAGATAACTCAAAGCGAGGTATTCTTGATGTCATGACTCAATCTGACCAACTTTTTTCAGCTCAAAACCATATAAGTTATACTATTTTTCAATTCGAACAATATTTTGTGCCAATATTTTCTGTACCAGTGAAGTTAGAATTTTGATAAATAGATGTCTTTACTGTGAAAATGTATTTGTAACAGCAAAATAAATCTTAATTTGACAATAAGCATTTTGTTTTATTTAAAAAACTCTGGGATCATTTTAGACAGAATATGTTACCATTTCATTTACACCCATTGCATATCCATGTCACGGGATCATGTCACCAATTTTATTCTATTCATATATTGAAACAGTCAGCAGTCATATAGGCCTATTATACATTGCAAATATCGCCATCAACCAGCTGTAGGGAGAGAGCATCAAACGTTTAAAAAAGTGGCAATTAAAACACATTTCTGATAATTGTGTTACCTACTACAAGACTAGGTCAGTGCGACACAATCTTGGTGTATTGTTACAAGCCTGAAGTGGGCACTAATTACCTCGGTTAACCGGAAGTGGATAAGTGAGGGTGATCCGGTCAGCTCATGTGCGACAAGGTTGTTCTTCCCTTCCTGTTGTTTTGTGGCTGAGTGAAGAAATCTCTTGTTCTTCCAGCAGTGGTGTGTATGTATCAGAACAAACCACGTCCTCCTCTCCCCCCACTTCACTTCAAGGAGAAGTATATTTGGTTAGAGTATAAGGAGTGTACAGTGCACATAAACCGGGAAAGATATTGTTCAACTCGATTTTTCTCGAAAATGTCCACTTGGCCATGAAGGCACATTGACGTATCACTTGGAATAGCGTTTGAGCGACAGATTTCCTTTTATGTCGTAAAAGGGAAGGTTTATCTGTCCTTCTAGCATTATTTCTAAGCGATGCACATCCGTCTCGGTGCATGAAAGTAGTTTTTGAAAAAATTATTTGTTACATAAAAACAATTTTGCTACCATAGTATTCTAATTTATATTTATGTAAGATGACAATGAAGTTTACATGAAATGAATATATTTAGTTATTTCAAATTCACAATAAGTCTGAGCATAAACGAATTCAATTTAGATTCATTAATTGCATGACCCACGTCCTGATTGAACTCAAGGGGAAATATAATATAAAACATCCCAAATATTACGGTAAACCATGTTGGTTTGACTGTCGGCTATGCTAATATGCTAGGCTATGTTATGTACGACAGACTGAAAGTATCTGTCTGCTCTTCACTTGTTGAAAACAAGGGTCAAGAAGCCACCTGAGTCGATCCCTTTTTAAGCTCACCAGGATCTAGTTTCTACACCTGCACTGGCATTAGACAATGAGGTTATGGAAAAGTCAGGGCAAGAGAATGTGCGATGTCTGGAGAACTATTGATTGAAGTCTTCAATGTCAAACCATCCCTGATTAGCTGCAGAGCGCAGGGGCTGGTATTGCTGATAATAATCCTGAGTAAAAAAACGCCGTCCTCTGATGGCTACCTACATACAAAATTTGTATCTAAGTAGCTACCATGATGCAGAGGACGACTTTTGTTTACTTTATATAGGACTTATTGTTATCAGCAGCATCAGCACCTGTGCTATAGAGCCCGTGGTTTTATAGCTGGAATTCGTCCAGTGCTTCTAGTCTTTTGGTTTCAACAATACATGTTCAGTTAAATATCAGATTGGAAAGTTGGACACTATTTGGACCAATTGATCAGAGCTTCTTTCACAAAGCACTAAAGGGACCGTGAAGTTCCTGAGGTTGCCATTGTGTTAAAGAATGGTTAACCTTACTACAGTTTGCCCTGTGAAATACATGGTGTGAACATCTTCATGAAGTTGACATTACTCGCGGCAATCTCTACCACTAATTTAAGCCTTGTTGGATATTTCCGATTACACTGCCAAGCCCAAGACCAGTACGCTGCAGACGAAATGCAGCATGGCTTAAATTAGCCAGTGCCGGACATTGGCGTGTTATAACTTGCGGAGGAGGATGATCTACACACACAGGACACATTTAGACAGATTTAGGGTTGCGTGGCAATATGTTAGTAGTCGTCAATATACTCCAGTGACAAACAAGTCACCAGAACCTTATCCTATTTGTGTCTCAGACCGTCATTCATTTGTGATGTAGTTTTGGATGGAGGTGGTGGATTGATGCTTTTGTATCCATGCGTCTAACTACATCTTCAGCTTCAGGGTTTCTGTTTTGAAAGGGATTGGACACACTTGATAATAAGCGATAAATATACATAATAAATATATGAATGCAAGAAAACAATTGAAAAGCTTACAGTATTATCCCAAATGCTATTTTATTAAGCTAGTTAAACTAATGTAATAGTTTACACCATATAAGTGTGTCATTAATGACGGCCTTGTGGGATTAACAACAGTACAGGTAGTTTTAACCAGGTTAGGAAATACGCCATCCAGTAGTATTCCAGAAGTAGCTCAGTTGGTAGAGCGTCCGCTCTTCACCCGGAAGACCGGGGTTCGATTCCCGGTCGCGTCATACCAAAAGACGTTAAAAGATGGGAGTTGTTGCTTCCTTGCTTGGCGCTCAGCAATAAAAGGATAGAACAACGCTTGAACTGGCGCTGCACTGTGGCTGCCGGGGGCAAATGCCCAAAAACAAATTTCCAATGTACTTGTACTTAGGACAATAAAGTGTTATTATTATTATTATTATTAATATGATCATGATTTGAATCATAGTTCAAATTTGGACGATCCACGAAGTCAAGTCATTACGTCCCGAGGATCCGGAACACCCATATCGATGCTAGATGAATTGTTTTATCGTCCAAAACTGGCTCCTACAGTAGATATCGCTTGCGTGAGATAGGATATTCTGTGTTATCAGTGTGATATCACTTATCTTTCATCGAGTGACGAGGTAAAGCCGATATTTTCACCAGTGGCGCAGCCACGAGTTAAAATGTCGGCTTTACCCCGTCACGAGATGAGAGATAAGTGACATTGCAATGAAAACACAAAATATTCTGTTTATTATATGCTTCTGTGGTCGGAAATATGGTGTTTTACGTCCAAAACTTCTTTAATTGAACGAGTTCTGGCGACGTCATACCATTGTTGCTCTGTCACTTAGCAACGGCGATGACGTCGCGTTGATTGTAAACGTGACGTCATACCACTGTACACATGACGTCATCCCCTCATCAATGGCCCCCTACATCAATGAGTTGTAAGCTTTGCATCATATAAAGTCTGATCACAACTTCTCGATCAATTCAAACAACGGGAACGTACGTATATGATAGGTTAAGATCATCTCGGTAACGTTGCAACTGTCTTAATTTGAGACGTCCGTCAATCAAATGGACCTTCAACATGACAGACCACATGATATATTCCGTTGTAACGTGCATAATTGTTAGCGTTAGGGAACAATGAATCATCAAAAGACGTTGATGTTTGTGCCGGGTGATATGTATATTTCGCAACATTATGAAGCACAAACCCTCCGACCTTAACCCGGAGAAACCTTTCATCTAACAAGTGTCATGAACAACAAGAGAATTAGTGAGCACAGTTCACTCATATACCCCCGCTTTTAACATTGGTCAAAGAAGAAAAGTTTCAAAATAGCAGATAGACATCAATGTTTAGTCTTCTGTACAAACAAATCACAGCAGTACTATGAAAGCAGAGTATGGGTGTTTTCACAGTAAGTATGTCTTCGTAGATACACTTGTAAGAGTGCTTTAGACGTAAAAGTTGAAAAATCGAGAAAATGTTCATGAATTATGCAAATGAGGATATGAAACATACAAAAGGCAGATGTACCCATCATAGTGATTATATGTACCAAGTTTCGAAACAATTGAACAAATAGTTTTTGAGATATGAGTGGAACAAAGCGTGTGAAATACGAAGTTGAAATACTGAGAAAAGTTGCATAAATTATGCAAATGACGGTATGAAACGTACAAAGGGTAAATATACACATCATAGTGATCATATGTTTCAAGTTTTGTAACATTTGAACAATTACTGTCTGAATAATGAGTGGAACAAAAAGTGTGAATGGCAAAGTAAAAGGAACAGAAAAAATGTCCATGAATTATGCAAATGAGGGTATGAAACATACAAAAGGCAGATGTTCATATCATGGTGATTGTACATATCAAGTTTCGTAAAATTTGAAAACTAGTGTCAGAGTTATGAGCGGAACAAAAAGTGTGAATGGCGAAGTTGAAAAACAGAGAAAATTTGTATAAATTATGCAAATGAGGCAATGAAACATGCAAACGGCACATGTACACATGGTGATTGTACATTTGAACAACTAGTGTCCAAGTTATGAGCGGAACAAAAACATTCCGGACGGACGCACGGACGGACGGACGTGCTGACCGCTATATACCCCCGACTACGTCGTAGCGGGGGTATAATTAAAATCTAAATAAATCTAAATTATTCATTGATAGGAACTTTTCTACATGTTCCGTAATAACTGATATCTCTCAGAATCCTCAAAAGCATCCAGGACGTCCATATGTCCAGGGTCATAGAAGTCAACTTCATGACTACACTCATAGTTGTCAAGCTCATTTCCGTAACACTGCAACGGCCTTGGAGATAGTCGTCACTTCATCTTGACGAACCAACTAATCCGTCTTTAAAGATTCTAGCTCCAGAAATATTGAATAATTGAATAATATGTTTGTGACGAAATTCGAGACCATACTGGCATATTCCCATTTCTGTTTTTATGTTGCAACACAGTCCTTTTGAAATACATGTGTTCGACTTTATACGTACGAGCATTAAACGAGTAAAGTTCGTTCACACTGTGCGATCTGTAGTTACAACTTGTAGTATTAACCTTTAGCATCGACACAAAGTGTATTTACATAGAAATTATTACCCGAAGAAGTGTGCCATATGACTTTTACGAAACGAGTGTGAATGTTTTTATTGCCCGGGCGAGAGCGAGGGATATACACACATTTCACAGTTTTGCAAAGTCATATGACACACTTTCGAATGTAATTTATTACCCGTTCTATTTTATTTGATTCGCGTAATAATAGTGAAGAAAAAGCCCACTTCTCTTGCGACGGCAAGCTACAGTGACGTCACGAACAATCGTTCTATGACGTCACAGACGACGAAATACGGAAAGTCGCAGTGGAACAATGGTTGCTAGGCAAACGTGATATGTGCACATGTGCTCCTATCAATCTAGCTCCAGACAGCGAGTATAACCGCTCCGTGACGCCACTAATATATATAGAATACTAACCGACGTCCCGGGCGATTGATAACATGTTTATGAAACGATCGGATGGTTTGGTATTTTAACGAGCGAAAGCGAGTTAAATACCAAACCATCCACTCGTTTCATAAACATGTTATCAAACGGGACCGAGTTTAGTATATTATTTATTTCTCAATGATTTAAATAGCGCTGAATTGCAAGAAAATCGTTTTCTTTTGCAGTCGCGCGGCTAACATTGCGACGTCAACCAAAAACGACTATGTTACGTCACGCGCCGATTATGACGTTACGGCAGCACGCGGTTGTATCACACATGTGTGTAACCAACTCATTGTTATCTAATGAGTGATCTCACCGCAGTTGAGTAATAAAGTACCGTAGAGCTACTCGGAGGGAGAGCGCCCTGACATGGAGGTTGCCTATCAATAATATTAACTCGGTTATTTTCAACCATATGGGTGATAAATCATTTTATGTAATGTAAGTCGATACGGTTTTGTTGTTCTCACAGTGCAACAAAAATCGTTTACACCAAGTCGTTACTACAAATCGTAGCGTGAGAACTGACCATGAGTGCGCGAACTGGAGCATCCCCTTGATCACTGTCTCCTCTAAACACGCTGGTCGTAATTCCCTCTAAGTGCCAGTGTCATAGATTATATGTTGCTATTTTCTGTGGTATATTCGGATTATCATCCGATCAAAACGTTTACTACACGATTGTACAGTTTTTTGTTTTACCGGAGCTATCACGAATAATAGCTCTTTCTAGTGTAATAATGTTTTTATTACCCATACTATGTATTTGAAACGAGTAAAAATAGCTAGAAACGACCCACTGCTCGTGCCATTCGTAGGAAAGACAAAGATTAATAGGCAAAACTGAATATGACTACATTTACACACTTGTTGAATGTAACACGTGATATGTTTCACCAATTTATTTCACCTTTGACCAGACAGGTAGAGAATGTTACGAAATAAGTCATATATTGTGTAAAACCATTTATGCTGTGTTATTTTAATTTTAATTCATATACGACATTTATTGACACATCTATAATTTCATAACGGCACAGTAGACTACGCTGATGAAAGAACACTCGTAAATTCTCGCACATCTGTCAAATATTAATAATCTAAACGTATGTAACTGCATCCCGAGAGTTTGTTCACATGTTAATTGTTGTATTTAAATACACATATGTGATATTGAGTATCTTTGATGTATCGCGACTTGGCAAAAACTATACCAATTCAAATGTATTTCAAAATGAGATAACATTTATATGGCAATTTAAAATTAAGTTTAAAAATTGTGCCCAACTTTTGTCTACTTCGTTTCAAGGTGTAGAACTGTAACGGTAAACAAAATCTTCCAGAATATCTGTACTGTGCTTGTCAAGTCGTTATCACCGTATGACGCTATTACATTTGTTTGGTTGTTTACGAGCTGCCACTAATCTCCGAGGAAGTTTGACGGCTATGTGGTAGGATATATGGTATAGTTACCTATTGGATAGGATATATACCACATTGTTACCTATAGAATAAAACATTAACCATTTTGTTACCTGTAGAATAGGATATATGCGAAATCGTTCCCTAAAGGATACATGCCATATTGTTCCCTATAGGATAAGATATATACCATATTCTTACCTATATAGGATATATATATATATATATATATATATATATATATTACCATTTGTTACCTATAGAATAGGATACATGCCATTTTGTTACGTTTAGGATAGGGTATATACCATTTTGTTAGCAGTAGGATAGGATATACCATTTATCATCCAAAACTGGCCCCCACAGTAGATATCGCTTGTGTGAGATCAAACGATATCTACAAGCGATATCTACATTGTAGATATTGCAACAATCAAATGGTATACATCATCAGCTAATGACATCACAAGGCTTTGACATCACTGAGAACACTGCTGACAATGTTACGACATCACAAAATTGATGACGTAACAATGCTATGAGGCCACAATGCTGATGACGTCACAATGCTATGACATCACTGAGCTCACTGCTGAAGTACTCAAATGGCAGTTTTGTGTTGCAGATATGTTGATTATTTTGCTAATAATTGTTGAAGAATGATTTTGAATGATAAATAAAATCTCACCCTCGTGTCTTCTGATATCAAATATATCAACACTCGTTGATTAAAGTAAAAATATCCTCGGCAAGCCTCGGATATTTGTAACTTTAATCAACTCGTGTTGATATATTTGATATCAGAACACACTTGGGTTAGATTCTCTATTTGTTACCTGTTGGAATATAACATTAACTGACATTAACCATTTTCTTAACTGTAGGATAGGACATTAACCATTGTGTTACCTAAAGGATAGGTAGGATATATATACCATATTGTTACCTATAGGATAGGATGTAAGCGATATCGTTTCCTATATGATAGGATATATAATATATACGATATCGTTCTCGTTATGATATTATATATACCATATTGTTGTAGGATAGGATGTATATCATTTTGTTACCAGGAGGATAGGATATAGTCCATGTTGTTACATGTAAGATAGGATATATATACCATTTTGTTACCTGTAGAAATTATGTCATTAACCATTTTGTTACCAGTTGGAAATAAAACATTAACCATGTTGGTACATGTAGGATAGGGTATACCATTCTGTTACCTGTAATAGGTCGACGTCATTAACCATTTTGTTACCTGTAGGAAATAGAACATTAAGCATTTCGTTACCTGTAAGTAAGGATATGTACCATTTTTTTACCTTTAGGATAGGATATATATCTTTGTTAACTGTAGAATAGGAAAATACCATTTAGGTACCTGTAGAAAGGACATTAAACATGTTGTTACCTATAGGGTATGATATACTATTTTGTTACCTGTAGGAAATAGAACATTAACCATTTCGTTACCTGTAGGATAGGATATGTACCATTTTTGTACCTTTAGGATAGGATATATATATCATTTTGTTAACTGTAGAATAGGAAAAATACCCTTTTGTTACCTGTAGAAAAGGATATATACCATTTTTGACATGCATATAGATGTTTTTAGCAACTGTGTGATAAAGTATGAATTAATTGAAAATTTGACGTTCCTATCATATAGAAGGGGAAACCATAGAAGCCCTCTCAATATATTCGACAAATAGTTGACAAAGCATAACACATAACATATGCAGAAGAGAATCTTAAAATCTACAAGTGACGTAGACATAGTTTCTGTGGGTATACATGTAATGTACATTATTAAGGCATTGTACAATTAGAATTATTATTGTTATGAGAAATACATTATGAATATGGTTGATACATACATTAGTATTTATATCATTGGAACTGACACGGTGATACCTTCGGAAGGTTACCCTCATTTTGAAGTTCATTTCATTTGTTCAGTATCCGCTAAATGAATGGACGAACGATAGAGAGTTCCAATAGTTTATGTAGACAGTACTGTTCTTATCTGGGCCCCGTTCCATAACAGCGAGCGCTTATAATCGCTCATTGATTGCTCAATGTAGCGCTCAAGTGGCGCTCGTTCTCTCCTGAACGACATGGTGAAAAAGCTCAAAGTTCGCTCGCTTTGAGCAACGTAAAGCTACATTGAGCAATCATTGAGCGATTGCTTTGAAACCTCTCTTGAACACGGCCCTGGAGAACACACATTACGTTGTAACTGTTTATATCTCAGTCTGTATATACGTTATCAGTTGGACTCTTGCATTTGCTACGATGAGATAGAGACATTGGAACTGACCACACTTGAACTTCATAATGCAACTTCCGTATGCAAGAATTAGAGACAGCTGAGCTTGCCCTGGCGTGATCAAAACAGGAAAATCCCCAGGACCTGATTGCCTGACTAACGAACATCTAAAACGTTCAGGACGTTCATTATCCCTGCACCTTGCCACTATGTTTAACTCAATGATAGAATACGAGTGCACACCATCATCATACCATATTGGCAAAATCTTACCTATTCACAAGGGACACGGCAAGCCAAAATCTGACCTCAATAACTACAGAGGCATTACCCTAACATCAGTCCTCAGCAAACTTTTTGAACGTATTCTGCTCAACAGAATTGAACAACATGTAAACTATAAATCTGAGTTTCCACATCCCCTCCAGTTTGGATTTCGGAAACATGCAGGGGCGGAGACTGCGTGCTTTAGTTTGCTTGAGAACATAGCATACTATAATGAAAGAAAATATGTTGTCTACTGTGCTTTCCTAGATAACTCTAAGGCGTTTGATCGTGTCTGGCTCGATAGCCTGTTTGTCAAACTACATGAGTTAGGTGTAACAGGTAAAACATGGCGTCTGCTGCATAATGCATATTTCTCCATGAAATCGTATGTTACCTCCTCAGACTGTGAGTCTAAGGTATTCACAATCAGCCAAGGTGTGGGTCAAGGTCGTGTTCTGTCTGCATGGCTTTTTACTGTGTATATCAATGGACTCATATGTGAACTTGATCGCTCTGGATACGGCTTACTATTACCCTGGGGACATTATCCAGGTCAACTCTTAGCTGACGACACAACCATTGCCAGTAGCTCACCTCCAACGACATCGCAAACGAATAAGCATGTAAGTGGCAACTGGTGTATAATGTCAACAAAAGCTCCTTGTTAGTATTCTCACGCTACCAGTCTAATGTGCTGTGTCCAGATCTGTACTGTGGTCAAAACAAACTACCATACAAATCAACAGTGACCTATGTAGCTTGTGAAAAACTTAAGAAGAACATCAATATAAATCACAGTCATGGTTTATTCTTTAGAGGGCTGAATCATCTCTCTCAGCTGTCCGGGTACTAGAACGAGTTATCTTACCCTGTGCGCTCTATGGTTGCAATACTTGGGGACAGCTCTCTCTCAGAGAATATGACATGCTCGAAGTACCCCAAAGATACTTCAGCAAAAAGGTAAAAGGCTTGCCGAGGCATACTCCTTCACATAGTGTATTGGACAGTTTACAGCTCTCTACAATACAATCCTATATTGAACGCCAATCACTCATTCTTATGGGCAAGGTTTGCAGAGTGAGCAGCAAATACTATTTCAAACGTGTTTTCATTGGTCGATTTGGTCAGTATAAATGTGAGCCAAACAACTCTAAACGGCGCCTCTACTCATCTGCCTTCAACATGTTCAGACTTGCTAAAAATACAATCTGGAAAAGGAAATGAACGGTTACTTTGATGCCTGTAATGTCCAAAACAAGTCTCAATGGAACAAGCTGGTCACAGATAGAGTAAAAAACTTTGACATATCACTTCGAATAGACAGAATGGCCAGCAAACTAGACCTGTCCAGATACATGACAGTACGACATGAAAATACCAATAGACTCTGGTTACTGTGTAAATGTTTTCCAATGAAATTTAATGCTATTTCTAAAATTGTTCATATAGCATGTAAACCACTGGAATCAAGAGAGTGTGTTTGTGGTACAACTGTTTATGATCTTGTAAACCATGTTTTTATCTCATGTCCTAAACATATGACAGAGAGAGACGAACTATACAACAAAGTATTTGACATCATGGATGTTAAATGCTTTACTGATCTGTGGTCAGAAGATGATGATCTCATTATCTCTTTATTCCTTGGAGGATTCCCAGAGTGTACGGAGGAACTGCAATTCGACACCTGGTGCCAAATAATGATAATTGTGGCTGAATTTGTCACAAAATGTTATTCTCTATTTCATTGACTGTTTAATGCAAATAACCAATCACTTGTCTGTGTATATATAATGTGGTAATATAATGCCTGTAATCTTCATCAATGGAGGAAATAAAGCCAATCTATCTATCTATCTACCATTATGAATATGGTTGATACATACATTTGTATTTATATCATTGGAACTGACACGGTGATACCTTCGGAAGGTAACCCTCATTTTGAAGTTCATTTCATTTGTTCAGTATCCGCTAAATGAATGGACGAACGATAGAGAGTTCCAATAGTTTATGTAGACAGTACTGTTGTTATCTGGGCCCCGTTCCATAACAGCGAGCGCTTATAATCGCTCATTGATTGCTCAATGTAGCGCTCAAGTAGCGCTCATTCTCTCCTGAACGACATGGTGAAAAACCTCAAAGCGATTACTTTGAACCCTCTCTTGAACACGGCCCTGGAGAACACACATTACGTTTATATCTCAGTCTGTATATACGTAATCAGTTGGACTCTTGCATTTGCTACGGTGAGATAGAGACATTGGAACTGACCACACTCGAACTTCATAACCGTATGCAAGAATTAGAGACAGCTGAGCTTGCCCTGGCGTGATCAGTGGAGCGTGAACATATGATTAATTACGTAGAACAGGTTTTGCAATTAACATCACTGACGCCACAAATACAATATTAAAGTATTTTTTTAATAAAATTAAAATGTAAAAATTTTTCCGAATCATGTGTAAATTTCAACTGTACTTAAAATTTAAGTTGTTTCAAATTAAATTTAAAGCACGTCCTTTCAAAGCGGTGTCATAGCGGATTGAAGTATATCTACAAAGCTTCTACACGTTGAAACTTATATTAGTGAGAGGATCGATGTACAGTACGATTGCAATTTAATGTCCAGAATGTGAACTATGCATGTTAGCAAATGCAATAGTCTAAGTTATGTTTTAGTTGTTTCAAATTAACTTACCTACCAATATGCTACCTGCATTTGACAAAATGCTACCCATATTGGGTTATTCCCCTTGGTACAGTGACTAGAAAACCCGGGCGGGACCCTGTAGTATCGGAATATACGTATATACACCTATCACTGTTTGTTGTCATCAGGTTAAAACAAGGACAAGTGTTTATTTCAAAAGAATAACTTATTTATCTAAAATCTGTCTCGATATGGATTTATTCTTTTTCAATTGAACACCTTACTGACAGAATTTTTTTAAAACCTTTGACATTTAGCTTCTTCCTGATCATGTAAAATTATTGTCAACTTCTTACGCGATTTAGATTCGTTAAACCTAGTTTAGGGTTAACATGAGAGCTTAATAATTAATTAATTATATTGAGATCGACCTTTACATCTAGTCTACTCGTATCCTCGAAGTCAGAGCGAAATGACAAACCTAGAAAATTTATAAAGTGTATTCTTTTGTTTGAGATATAGCTCCATTTTAGTTATCTAAAGAAATATGACGACTGTGTTTGAAATGAGCCTTTTCTTAATCTAATCGGTCATCTCTAGAAAGGAATATTTATCCGAAACAGGACCAGGTTCGCGTCAGAGCTCCGTGACTGGTGTCATAGGCTGGTGTCATAGGCTGGTGTCATAGGATGGTGTCATAGGCTGGTGTCATAGACTGGTGTCATAGACTGGTGCCATAGACAGTACTGGGCCGTGTTCAAGAGAGGTTTCAAAGTAATCGTTCAATTAGCGATTACTTTTAAACCTCTCTTGAACGCGATTGCTCAATGGAGCGCTACGTAGCAAGGCGAGCAAACTTCGAGGAATATGCACTGTGTCGTTCAAGAGAGAATGAGCGCTACTTGAGCAATTTAAGCGCTCGCTGTTATGGAACGGAGCCCAGGTGTCACTACTATGAACTCAACATTCTGACAACCGCAAACGAATACACGAGATAAAATCACAGATGACAAATGTCAACATGTTTCATGTTAGCCGGTGTCATATATGCGTTCCATCATCATGTCTGTCTGTCTGTCTGTCTGTCTGTCCGCCTGTCACCACGCCTACAACAAATTGCCACGGAGATTCTGACTCGTGTTCCCGTGTTGCCAGACTGTCAACAAGATAAATCAATTCATTTTGGAGGAAATCAGAGAATACTTTAACAGACATGATACCAGGATACCTCGACAGAGATGCGAACGCATGAAACGCACACTCGACTCGTCCTCCCGCGTGTCTGCAGACCTGACTCGGTCGATGTGGCCAATGTCATTAACCACCGTCGCGCCGTGAGCGCTGGTTGGTGCCGGTCTGAGAGACAGACCAACGTGAATAATGAATACTCCCATCCAGACACTCTTCATTTAGATCCTACCAACAACCGACTAAGGTCGAGCTCGTATACAGTGTAGATGAACATTTCAAGTAACAGGATTAAGGTTGCTAATGATAGTGAGAGCGAATATGATTAACGGTCATTATCGTCACAGGTTATTCAGGGGGTTTCTAACAGGTTATAATGGCGACAACAGACCGGCCACTCGAGGGAGACAATATCTGTAAGTGAGGAAAAGGTCAAGTTGTCAAGTTGGTTGTCAGTTATTTCGTCTGTCGAGTCTGGAGCCAACTGATGATCTGGCGCCATCCTTATCTGCCGTCATTACAGAGGCCATGCTAGAGGTGGCTGCACGTTTCAATGTTTATCAAACAAATACATTTGAGAACATAATGCGTATATTGTTATTTATTTACATCATTCAGACGTTGACAGCACTAAAATTTAAAGTAAACCAACCACAACTAATTGTAAACATATATATTTTATATAAATCTTCGTATTTGGGAGTAGGAAGGCTTATACACGACGTTTAATATTTGCTTTTCCGTGAAATAAGAAAAACGCTATATTTTAACCAAATTCAACTGGATCCTTTGATAATTGATATGATTATGATAATGTATTGATCATAATAATGTGTAATTTACAGGAACACCCTCTCGAATTTTGTTTCAATATAAAAATACCCGGATAGAACTATCTTAAGGACCAAAATACAGTCTAGATCTCATCGGGGCCGTCCAGCCATCTCAATGGGTCATTTATATTTGTTCATGAACAGTTTGGTGTATTTTACTTCAGCATGTTTAGTGGCACATGATAAAAACCTCTTTTTCTTGCTTTTCTATAACGGTTATAGTATAGGCTACTAGAAGCGCTCATAAAATATATCTTGGTAATAATCATAATATTTGAATTAACTCTTTGATTGACATTTTAGAAGATAAGATTAGAGGATAAACAGCTTCTTTATTCCGAGAGCATTGAATAATATATCAAAAGATGGTATCATTGACCACTATTTCTTCCCTTGCCCACCCATGCACTAGAAGCCCTGAGTGAAACCCTGTTCGATCCCAACGGTACTAGATCCCATAACAAAAACAAAACATTATCATTTTGGTTCCAGATTCTCCCACAGGTAATTTCCAATGTCAACCAGATAATAATACATCAGTGCCTAATCCAAAACGGCGATATCTGACCAAGGTGTAGACGTGAACATTTGATGCCAAATGAGTCATACATCAGGTTGTCAACGTTGTACATAGCTGGGTCTGATGAGGAAGTCCTCGTTACAGTAGGTGCTCTCATGTAGGTGATGATGACACGCCTGCTGCAGAAGAGGAGACTGCTGATGTCCAGGCACCTCCAGGTAAAAGTGAAATCTCTGGACACAGGTGATTCTTCTTCCGAGGAGACACCTGAAGATCAATTACCTCGACGATCGGGTATAGTGCGACGTCAGCCGGAATGGTTGACATCGGGGCAGAAGGTTTTATCCCAAACTTTAGTTCAAGCACCATGACTTGATGAAGCCATAGTGTTGCGTTACTTGGCCCAAGCGGATTTCTTTCAAAGTACGAGTATGTCATTGGAGGTCAAACAAGCAGTTTGTCAGTCATCAAAGATTGAAGTAAATAGTTTCTGTAGACATTTTTTAATGTAAATTTTAGTTAATAAAGTGAGCCAATGGTGTTTTGTGTGGTTATATTTTGTTATGTGACTTAACTTTGTCGTATAGATTCATTGGGTCATAGAACAGTTTAATGTAGTTCCATGCAAAGGAGGGACAGTCCATTGTTTGTGTCAAAGGTCAGATTGATGAAGTTCATGTTAATAAGTGAGGATCAATCCACTACTTGTGAATTGATGATCTGATTGGATCAAGATGTTTAGCGCATGAGCAAGTGGACTAATTGTTCACTTACTGTCTGTCCCCTAACCTGACAAGATGCACTGAAAGGTTTCTCACGTTATTTTCCTCCCTTCAGAATTCCGATCCTAACCTCTGTTCTACATGACCTGAATTTCTAGACTCCAGCAAAATTCCCTAGCGGAGGATACGGAAACCTCATGCTGTATCCCTGCTTTTTAACCAGTGAAAACTCATCTTTCAATGGTCATGTCGACCGAGTGACTTCAAAGATCTAGGTATTGGAAGGGTATTGCTCATTAGCATATGTGTATAGAATATGTATAGATTATGTCTGATGTACATAACACAAATGAACTTTTTTTTTATATTCGTCTCCGATTTGGTCTTCTTTATTTATAAGCATGTTTATGATCAATAGTTTTCACAAAATCAAATAGCATATTTCGAGGAAAACACATTAAACCCGAAAACATTTATCTTACGTTTATTTGATCACTATGACGTGTCATTGGCAAATGGCGTGCTGATTGCACAACTAGATACAATTGCAACCAATCAGGACACTCGATTTCAGGCAGCTCACTGATTTTCCAATGAGTTTGCTTGGTTTTCTAGAAAAGGGTACAATGCAAAAACATGTTAAATTATCAGCAGGGCATTTGATTTAATGAGGTTGAACTTGTTCATTGAAATATGTATTTGGTGGTTATTCATATTAAATTGAATATTTAACATGAGCAGGTATTGATAAAAGCTGTCATTCCTTGCGGTTGTTATAAATATATTTGTTCGTTCACGTTTAATGACATGAGTCTGGTTTTAATGTTCAAGTGTTGAAAACTGGTTGTTTTTAATGTTAATTATGAGCTATCACGTAAACTGAGTGAAGGCCTATTTGTTGTGTCAAGCATCAAGTAAACAACATCCAGTTTCTACCAGTAAGGTACGTGTGATAGCAAACCAATACATCATGAAATTCGTATATTTTCTTCAAAATTTGTGTTTCGTTTGTTATTTATTTGTACTCGATAGCTTGTGCTTTGTACGAAGAGGTGACATTTTGATAACTAGGAAAAGTCAAAAGTGAACTTAGTTTTGACCTTTTGAATCACAAAAAAGATGTTAACAACAAATAATATATCTATATAATGTAAAATTCGACCACTTTTGGTTGAGATGATCGACCTTTCTGAAGAGTTATCTCACATTTGTGCCAAAAGAATAAGCTGAAACGTCAAAACGTTTAGCTTTTTATTTCTTATAATATTCCTCAGCAACAAACACTTCTGTTTCACAGAATCCCTCGTATATATTTAGGAAAACTCAACCCCACAAATGATGACACATACAAAACTTAGCGGCAAAAGAAAAAATACCCAATGTTCAAAAAAGTCAAACGCAAAATAGTTCAAACGAATAATTAGGTATTAATTGAATTTTTTTATGGGAATATAATATACAGAATTACAGGGATGTTCCTGTCTGTACAAATATAGGATAGTGCTGCCAACAAGAGACCAGAGTGACACGATTCAAATGGGGTTTCTTTTATTCATGCATTAACAGACAGACATACAGACAGAACATTTTATTTCTCAACCAACCAACGGTATATAGCACATGAGAATATGAAATATATACATAAATAAACACATATATACATGGCAAGTGACTGGACACTTCATTTGAATTTTATTTCATTCAGAAATAATTTCATGTTCTATAAATGCTTGGTATCTCTAGTGCATATTACTTTCTGTATCATAGAGGGTTTTTTGAAAAAAAAATATTTGTTTCGGAAGATAAGTATCTCGCTGTATTAGGAGGGTATCACATTTAAAAAGATAATGAAACACCAGCATATCTGCACAAATACTTGCACTGTACACTTAAAGGAACAGTTCTATCCAGCAATACCACCTCGGAACTGTGTCAGTGTTCAGTTGTACGCAGATAAAAAGAATGGTCACACTGCTATGAACGTTTCCGAATTTATGTCATGTTTATAGGTTGAATATGTGGGAAAAGTATCGTTTATTATTATTATTTTGTAATAAGCACAATCCTATGTCAAATTGTCTCACCGGAAATTGTCTACATAATGTTTTATCAACTTGTTTATGGTATAATCATATATTACCCTATATATTACATATATATCTATTATCAAAATAAAGAGGAATATGCCTCCTTGAATTTCGTTTCCACAAAATACCCTGATAGAAGTAATATCTACTCTGGGGGCCAGTTGGGGACGATAAATAGAGAGTATTACCCGAGGAATTGTGTGTCATAATATGACTTTTACGAAAAGAGTGTGAATTTTGGTATTGCCCGAGCGAGAGCGAGGGTTATACATAAATTTGCACGAGTTGCGTAAAAGTCATATGGCACACGTTCGAGTGTAATAATGTCTTTAATACCCATTCTATTCCATTTGATTCGAGTGAAATTAGCCAGGAAATGGCCCACTTCCTTTGCGACGGCAAGCTACAGTGACGTCACGAACAATCGTTTTTTGACGTCACAGACGTCGAAATAGGGAAGCCGCGGTGAAACAATCGTTGCTAGGCAAACGTGATATGTGCACATGTGGTCATATGAATATTTACCCGGTTATTTTCAACCATATGGGTAATAAATAAATCATATAAACGATTGAATAAGCAGCGGATAATTTACCTATATATTCAGGGTTCTGCTTCTGTAATTACCTCAAGAATTTAATAAAAGGAAATGTAAGTATTTTGCCCAAAGCTTGACCTGTAAATAAAGGCACTTGTTGAAAAGTTTCAAGTCTTATGACTTATTTTGACTGATACACCGTTATATGGAATTATGGAATAATATCCCAAAGTATGATAGAACTTGCCAACTTTGTAATTGTAATGCCATTGGTGATGAGTTTCATTATTTATTTATCTGTTCCCATTTTACAAATACAAGAATTAAATATCTAAAGCCCTATTTTTATACCAGACCAAATTTTCCTAAAATGAAGACATTATTTAACAGTAAAAAGATAGGTACACTAAGAAGGCTAGCCTTGTTTTGTGACGTAATTATAAGTGTTTTTAAAACATGTCGCTAATTGTAACCTCAATTATAATTGTTCAAGTTAATCATGTATCTGTTTCTCATTCCATGTTTGTATATATGTATATAATGTAAAAATGTATCCTCATATGCCGCTGTCTGCGGCCTGAGTGTAAATAAAGTTCAGTTCAGTTCAGTTAACAACTTGAGGTCAATCTCAACCATACAAATTGCTCTCCGCTCATCATCTACATCACATTACGCATCAGGCTACTCAATTATAAGTTCTGAATACATGTTTACGAGTTTTAATGAATTGGCAAGAATTTCTGGTCTAAACGCCAGATGAACAGATGAAGAAATCAAAGGTGTCTGACATAATCGATTTATATTTATAAAACCGTTCACAATTTCAGGTTAATTCACACTGTCATGCACAAAGAATATAGGCCTATAATGTATTTTATTCTATTCGGAGTTCGAGTCGGGTCTCTGTTTATAATCGAGATTTTCTTTACATGAGCGTGTTAGCATTTTTGACATATCTTTTGAAATTCTTCTTAGCCCATGACACAAGCTGTCCAGAAAATAAGTTAATACATATTTATGAAGAAGGAAAGTTTATCCTTAGAGTAAACAACGGTGGTTTTGTTCCGTCTGATAACGTTTCTGTAGACTCGATATTTATACAAACGCCAAGCTGTAACCCGCAGACAGTGAGATATTCAAGTCGTACATATTTAATACGCAGGATATTGGTGTGTCTGAGGCGGTATCTGGCCGTTTTTTAATCGTAACCCACCCACACACAGCGACGAGGACTGCACTGACCAAGCGAGCGAAAGCGCGCCTCACGTAGAAGTACTGTTATCGAGTGTGGCGGTTATGTCAGCGAGGTCATGTAACAGTCAACACCCCCCGCAATAGTGCGCTCGCCCGATTAAGTCATGCGTGGTGGAGTGGCGTCACTACTCCTCCAAAAATAGACTGGTCCGCTAGTCGAACGGTCGGCGGAGAAGAGTGCATATGCGCCGAGCCGTCTGGCGAACGATTCGATCTGGGTGACGTCTGTGCTGGTTGTCTCCGCGTTCAGACTGTCAAATGCATGTGAACGTCGGCATGTAGGGACTATGGAGACGATCTCATGTCTAGATTGATGTTGAATTCAACTGGAGTGAAGCAACCCGCCATATTGCTAACGTCTTGGTACATTGGGCGAGGGATTGGGGTTGTTGTAATGCCTAGAGGGACGTCAGGATGAAGTCTGCAGTAGGGATTACCTTCCTCGCTGTCTGGGTGTCCGTAATCTCGGGTAGGTGCTCTATTCCCGTCCTCTCTCACTGTCCGCTCTCGGGTCTGTCTGCTCTCGGGTCAGGGTAACCTGTCTGTCTACCTCCGTCCTTCCCTCCGTCCGTCTGTCCGTCCTTCCACTGCGTCTTTCTGCTCTCATTAAAAACCCACCAGACGATTTAACCTAAACACAAACAGTGTATGGACGGACGGCCGTGTCATCTGTCTGGATTACGATACAACAGTGTTTGGTCACGATAATGTATGTTGTTGCACCAACCCTCCCCGTGACCTAAGAAAGAATGTGTAATTTCAGTCAGGCGTAATAAGTCTCGTAATGATACTAGGAGAGATTGTAGTAGACAGGCCACCTTGCCAACAGGCGACAAATTCAATTTACTGTTAATTGTCACATGTAGTTATGTTGTGCCACTTGCCCGTTTGACACTGACTCAGAAATAGAGATCCAGCCACGTTTTGTCAAGAGTTACTGTAACCCAAATCTCTCGCTTGGCTGTTCACTGTTTCTTTTCCACTTTATGATTATCTCCATTTAAAATAACAAACAGGTTTTCAATTTAAATATTTATCCATGCTAAAAGGTCATGACTGTACTGTGTAGTACCGGTATATTTAGTGACCTTTCAATATTCCTGCCTTCTATGTTAACCGTTTTAATTACCGGTATACAATTTTCTTACCGTAATCATTATATTATGCAATTTATGAAAATGAAACTTTTGTGTTTTTTTTATATTTTAAAAGAAATTAATTCTTTCAATAATGTACATTTGCAAAATCAAATGTGCCAAAATGTTGCCAATCCTTAACATTTGTCACCACCCATACACCACTCATAATGAGCTCATTTAACGGTTAGTTACAAACCTGTACAAAGTTTCATTGGTTGAAATCAGTTCAATTATTAAAATCTGATAATTATTTTTTTTATTTGAAGAAGAGATGGATTAAATGTTGATTTCAAAATTCGGAGCCTTGCATCATAAACATGAAATGATAAACATATTAAATGCTATGATAGTTCTCATTGTTTTGAACTTCTTTGAAAAGGATAAAAGTATAAAATATTTTTATCTTCTTGGATGCCAGGCAATATGACCAAAAACAACAATGTTTTCATTTGTACTAATATGTACTTTAATTATAGATCAGGAATGGAATAAATATGATTAATAAATGGCTGATTACAAATTTTGGAACTTTGTAACTCTTTTCTAAAACTTTGTAACATTATAGATTTCAACCTGTTAAAAACAATGTTTTTATTGGAAAAAAACTATAATTCGTTGCTAGGAACAATATATAATAGATAGTTCTAACTAAAAGTTTAAACTAACTGTAATGTTATATGTTCCCTAAATCCATCATTAATTACTGACTTAGGGGGTGACTAATACTACAGCTAGTTTTAACTGGAAATGAAATTCTTTAAAGGGGCAGTAGCACGTTTTTTGCAAATTTTATTTTTTTCAAATTTCCCATTTATAATGATAGTTTGTGTCATTTATGATTTAAATGAACTTTAGAGGGTAAAACATCTTATTACACAAACCAATTATCCGTAGTGGTAATAACGGTGTTGCGTATAAAGCAAAAATTGCATGGCGGCCATTTTAATGTGAACACAATTTATTATTTCGAATTACAAAAACGATTCCCACAGCTTTACTGAACCATGTAAACTCATTTTTAACTTGATTTTCCGATGAGAGAAGGGTGTTTTACTATTGGTGACATTATTTTTCAAATACATTTCATCAACATATTTGAGCGAAAAAACGTGCTACTGCCCCTTTAATATAATGAGATAAATTGATACCTGGAGCCATTATTGATTTTCAACTTAATGCACAGGAAGAAACATTGTTTACATTTTAAAACATTATAGTTTCTAAGTGACAAAATTTATTTTCACAACACTAACAGGTGAATTGAGATTTTCAAAGGTGCTTTTTTAGGTTGACAGGGTCACATTTTTTCTGTTTTTATCCAGATTTAAACATGAAAATTAGGAAATATGGAAAAAAAAGTTATATCAATGATGTTTAATACCACATTCACGCAATTGTTTTGTACAAATGAAGCTCAAGATGAATTTTGATTTCACATAAACATCAATTTCAATATCAATGTTTAGAGAAGTTTCTAAGTGTCACCTAGCACAAAGTTTAATAATAATTTCTCTATGTCCGAATTAGTCTGAAAATTGTTCCATGTAAATCTTCCAAACCTGTCACATTTAACAAACTAATTTGATAATAATCTATATACATTAAGAGTAAACATGTATCCTGTATTTAACCTGCTGTTAATCATCTTTCCCATGTGCTTGATAACGACATTAGGGTCTACATCGAAACATCGCCACTGAAGAATTTGATTATCCATAAATATGCTAGTGTTCTCTATAAAAAGACTCCGTGTGTATGCATGTATGATGTTTGCAGGGTTGACAGCCATATTTCTTTATACAGTGGAATCTGATGTGTGCTCGCTTGCAACATGTTGGTGTGTCGTAATATTCACACCAACCCGTCACCCGAGTGCACCAAGGGCACAGTGCACTCACAACCCGTAGCATACTTCATATGATATAACACTGCAGGAGAGAAGGAGCATTCTTAACCCCTGAAATACTAGAGGATAAGGTATTATTAGTGTTACCAACTGTTGACACGTGAGATATTGGTTGTTTTTACTACTGCTTGTACAATGCATACCAGTAGACTGCCACAGTAATGCCATCGATGCTCTCTCCTGCATGCAAAACATGTTGAATCCTCTATATGCCATACTCTGTAACATTCTTAATCTTTGGAATTGGAAGGCGAGGTGAAGAATTCTGCAGTTATTATTGTGCAACACTGTTTTGCAGGACAACTGTTTATAGAATTCACAGAATTCATAGAATTCTCCCATCCAACTGCTCCGTGGACAGTAGCTGAGGAGTTCTCAATCTCTTGTGGAGACTCTGCGACAAGCTAGATCAGCTCCTAGTGCAGTTTCCTTAGATATTGTGCTGAGTGAAGCGAGCGTTTGATCTATGTGTTAATCAGATTGATCAACTCGCTCCTTTATTCAGGGGTCGCAATTAACCTTTTAAATGCAGTAGCCACTCGGACTAGCGCATTTCTAAAAGTAGTCAAACTAGTCAAATACATCTCCATGATCATTTCACCTCAAATTTTAACTAGTCCTTCGGACTACCAGTTTTTACACTCTACTAGCCCAGCTTCTTTTTCACTAGTCATGGGCTACCGAACTAGTGTTAATTTCTAACCCTGTTATTGTTCCAACTCTCACAGCAGTATTCACCAAAGTATATTGGTTATGATGTGCAAAGCTCATAAAAATCAAATCTTAATTATGCTCCACTGATTTAGAAAACATTTGCTGCAGTTGCTTTGCCAAAATAGGCTATGACACACTGAGGATGTGCAAAGCTCATTAAAATCAGATCTTAGTTATGCTATGTTGATTCAGGAAACATTTGCTACAGTTGCTCCACCAAAATAGGATCTTTGACACCCCGACAAGATGAAACTGGGGGAAGATGTTATATAGTTACAGTTCTGCAGCCAGGACAATCTAAGTTGTTTAATCTAGTACAGAATTATTAAGAGCTGATTTTAATGATATTGTGGAATATCTTGGATATTGGAAACTGATCAGCATTCTTTCACCCATTAACCCTTAGAAAGCTGGTTTTGACATTGGCAGTGTTTGGTATTGTGGGTCAACAACTTCAGGATACCAGAATGTTTGAAAGTTTGACCAAATTGTTCGATTTTGTTTTCTTGTATACACTTGGAATCTTCAGATATAGTATGGAGGCTTAGTACGTATTTCATATTGTACCTTTTAAAGCTTACAATTCCCTAGAGAATTCATTTTCCTTTTGAAACACACAATCTGTCATTTAGTTCTTAGAATTTTGAACCTTGATGTTTATAAATTTTTAAAATGTTGTCTAACAGCCTGAAAATGTCTTCAAATAAGATCATGCATGCTATCATTTTATTGAGGCAATGAAAACTTGAGTAGGTTACATATTAGCAATGATTACACATGTATTCCGATACTACTGATAATTAATTACAATATTATTATGCACTGGATCAAGTTCAGTTACATTGTGGCATTATGTATTTGTTGTATTGTTGAATAATGCTCCATGTTCAACATGGAGCACACACAAATAAAACAATCATATGCTTTACTCCTCGGGGGAGCTGTCACACAACCGACAAAGTACTTATGTCATTGTTCACACGAGCTTGAAAACATGCACATACGTATGAATAATTTGAACCATGATATTTACTGCTCAACCGATCAATGTTATAGAATATGTAGAAGGGGAGGGGAAAGTTATTGCATAATAATACAAAATTTAACAGTTCACCTTAAAAACTGACCTGGGCGTTGACATTGACAATCTTTTAACCTTTAGACCCATTGATAATTTTCAACACCCAGTGAGTGACTACAAAATACTGAACTAATTCTGCATTCAAAATGTCAGGGCTAAGTGCACTTATTACTGCGCAGTAAAATATTACAAGACAAAGATAAGAATTATTTGGGGTGTCAGATTGATTGCTTTCGGTCATGTTATCATGGAACGTTTAAAGACTGTATTAGGTGAGGTCAATTTGCATATTGAAGTTCATGAATTGGTGCCAAACGATATTAATTTTATTGGCAAGTCAAAAGAATCTCACTTGGTTATCAATGCGAATATACTTGGATTGGCCAGTGTTTAAAGTGGGAATTCAATCGCGAGTGTTCACCATATTGTTTTTTGCTTATGTGAAATGATATTTATATGGAAGATTAGTAAAAGGAAAATGGCGTGTTAGGTTCCTTTCTGTTACTTAGTAAATAGAGTATAAATTATGTTTTTCCATTTATTAAATCAGACTATATGTACAAAGTTTATTATGATAATGATACTCAGTCACTCGTGTAGATAGTAGACGATTTGAACTGAGAGGAGGAGGCTCTGGGGCTTTAGTAGTTCACCCTTAGATGAATTCAACTTTTATCCTGAATTAATAGTAAATTGTAATTAATTGTAAATTATCTTCATCATCATCATCATTATCATCACCCATCTTCAAAACACCAAAAAGGGGTGGGATAGCACAGTGGTTCAGCTTCGGATAAAGAGGGCCAGGGTTCAAATCCTGCCAGTGTCTCTGCAACTTTGTCTGCTGTTAACCGGTCTACATGCAGTAAGCTATACTGAATTTCAGCATAGTACCACCCATGATTCCCTAGTCAATACTCGCAGGTTTCACCACAATGTATAGCCACATGGCGTTGCAGGAGTCTCCTTGAAATAATACTAGCAGCCATGGTACAAGTGAACTCGTCCGACCTCACCTCAAAACACGCAAACACCCACCATCCTTCTATCCATCTGTCAACATTTTCCACATATCACTGACAAGATTAATTAAAGTTTTGATTTGATTTGATCTTACTTTATATGCTTTATCTAAGATTATACAAAGTTCAAATAGGTATATGATCGTTTTTATTACAATTGAATAATGTTTTAAGAAACTTGAAGCCTCGCTTTCATTTTCCCCCCAGGACAGATTCAGTAACATACCGGTGTACTGTTGCTGGAAAAAAAGCTTGTTTTTGGCCCAATGTTGGCAGCAAATTTGTTTGTTGCAAATTCAAGCTGTTGATTTTCCAATTTGAAAGTTTGGCATTCTGTTTTGACTGAGACAAATATTGTTTGTAGTGCATTAATGCATTAAAAATATGTAAATATATATATCATATTTAGTTGTTAACCTTTGTGTGAAGTTTCAGGCCTTTTTTACATCGTTCATCTGTTACTCAACTGATCCAAAGGTAAAATAAAATCCATCTCAATAACATTTTGTAATTTCTATTCCAGCTGTAGATATCTGAAATGTAGGTTGGCAATTGCATATTGATGTTTTGTTGAAGTTTTGAAAAAATAAATGAAATACAAGTCATTGATTGGACTATTTTGATAGCTATAGACTATTGTGACGCACTATTATGCAACAGCATGTTGTATCCCAATGGATGCAGTATTTTGCAACTCTTTCTCCCAGAGCAGTGTCACTTATACAGACTGACAGAAACTGAAACCAGCTCTACTTCATTTGTTAGTCATCTTATATTAAGTCATTCTAAATTGAATTGTATAGAAATCTAAATATCACTGCACAATCAAAACTTAATGAATCAAGTCCACCTCGATAGACAATCAAAAAAATTATGAAACAAAATCTCATAGCTTATTAGAATTATTACCAGAAGCTTTCACGTTTCCATTCCATAAAATTTCATTTTTTTCCCTGAAATTTCATTTTGTAAGATTAATTCGTCATTCAGTTCATCAAAGAGGAATTAAAGATCAAATGCTTGTATTTGTCAATTTATTTGAAATTTAGAAATCTTTCTGACATTCTAATTCCTGGAAATGTTGTTTCCCAGTAACCTAGACAATAAAACAACTGGGTCAAAACCAGGCTGTTTGAAACAATTCCAGGGCTGTTACCCAACACTGCACCATATTTCATTGAAAGGTTTGTCAATTTATTTTATTGCTAGTATTGATTTATCATTAATTCGTCATTTCTTACACACATGAGTGGCTGCAACAGACAAACAAGCTGGTGCCAATGATCGATAGTCTCACTCCCTTCTCTCCCCTCTCTCCCCTCTCTCCCGCTGACTGGCTGACTGACTGGCCGGCTGACTGACTGACTGACTGACTGACTGACTGTGCCTGTCTGGGTTATGATGAAATCATACAACCCAATTATCATATATTCCTATCAGATCTTGTCACCTTAGAATACAAAGATTGTCTTACGACTTTACCTGATGTTTCAGTTTAGAATCTGTATTTATTGGAGAATTTCTTATCTCTCGTATAGAACTTATCTCTCGTAACTCATAAAGAACATTATATTGAGATCTTAGCTCCTTTTTATTTATCTTCATTTGTCAGAATATGGACATTTTTTTCAAAGATACTCATTTCAGAGATTAAACTTAAGTCTGAATATTTAAGGGTAATAACTTCTTTATTCAGTTCTCAATAAATAGAGGATATTATATGAGTGTCTATGTCATACTATGTTTACGACACGAGTGCTTGAATATTAGTATTTCCCGAGCGAGAGCGAGGGATATACCGATATTCAGGCATTACTGTCGTAAACATAGTATGGCATAGACACGAATATAATATTCTGTTTATTACCGAAGTCGTAAAATTAATGAAAACACGCTAAAATCCACTTTCAACCATAGGCTGGCGACCCGCCGTCACGCATTTAGAACGCAACGTCATAGACGAAACGTGACGTCATTGCATTGTTTATGACGTCACGTCACCATGACAAAGTGATATGTTGCCCTAGGGCATCGTATGAAAAATATGAACCCCGATATGATTGCCCCCGTAGGTAATAAATAAATATACTTGTCCTCATTTGAGTTGGAATCTTTAAGATACCACATATTCTCTAAATTCTAGGTACATTATCTCTAATAGCTATCAGTGGAACTATCATTAATTACTTGAACAAATTAATAACCTTGTTATGTTTCCAATCTTCTGCATCGATAGCTTCATGATGGAACGTGTTATTAACTAAGGTAAATTCAGTGTCAAGAAAAAGAGATGTTGTTGGATTATGGATAATAGTTATCCTTTAACTGTCTGGGTCAAAGAATTGTTGGAACGTATTGATATTATATGTCTATCAGTTCTTATTGATCGAGAGCTTTCATTGCTTCATTACTGACAACAAAATTATCAATAATAGCTGTCCCTAGTTTATACGAGACATAGCTAAATTGCTGGTTTTGTTGTTGTGATATAGTCTTTTGAGGTAGTTTATTTGACAGCTTTAGAGGGACACCGCGTTGAGGATAAAAATGAGATCAGATTTATCTACCTCTGCTGATTAATGTGTCTGCTAACGAATTACGCTTCGCTTCACTGTTTACATGCAGTAGTTTTTATTACTAATTACTTCAATTGTCTGAAATTGGGGGTCTGTGACTCGTTACCAGACAGGTTAATCAACATCTGATGTCATATTTATCCTCGACGCAGTGTCCCTTTAACTACCCACCTGCTATAGGCAAAGGTGCGTGCCAGCCTCATGCAAAGAATATTACAAATTAGTATATTTGACATGATCACATTATACAAACATTAAAATACATGTCATTTGGATAGTGAACAAATATAGCATTGTTTATATTTTGGATTACACTATCTGCAATATCCAAACTTCTTGCGCTTTGTTTGGTGTAGAGTAACTTGTGGGTTTCGAAAACTCACCCTCAAAGTCAGGCACCTACAGCTTACCATCAGCCTAATGCAGGATATTGACCACCCCAGAACACACACACACTTGCATGATAACCTCTATTGATCTGATCATAATGATATATTTACAAACCAAGTTTTACAAGCGTTACACATGTCTGCAATTGTTGTCATCCATATATTGGAGCTATATTTTTCTCAGTGAGGTCTGTTGATCAACACTTATCAAATAGGAGCTTGTATATATGAATCTCAGTTCAAGTAGGGAGATCCCACTGTCATGTCTGCTTTATATGGGCAAGGCACTTCATCAACAATGCACTCAGTCCACCCAGCTGTTTACATGGGTACCTGGGTATCATGGGAAGTACGGAAGTGTACCGTAGTGTGAAACAGTTGGTAGCAGCACAACGTCTTCAGGGTAATGATATGAGTAGAACCTTATTCATACATTCCAGGGGAGAGGTACGTAAATATATATGCATATTATTGTTACTGATGTCCAAACTTTAGATTGGTTCATTCAGAAGGGAGACGAGCCACATCAGTCAACAAATTAACAAACTGACTTCACTATGTGTAAAAACTGACTGTGTTAAAATGGACTTCACTATGTGTTAAAACGGACTTCACTTTGTGTTAAAACTGACTATGTGTTAAAATGGACTTCACTATGTGTTAAAACGGACTTCACTTTGTGTTAAAACGGACTTCACTTTGTGTTAAAAACAGACTTCACTATGTGTTAAAAGTATGAATCCTCCAGCAAGGTAGAACGAAATTGTCAGACTCACTTACTATTGCTTTACTGGATTCATCAGTTTGGAAGTGAAGACTACAACACATCAAATTATTTGACTAAGCGATAAAAGTGTGAATCCCAAGCAAAGTGGAACTATGTAACTGACTGTGCCATGCCTGACATACCTAGTTCATATTTTGGATCGTTCGATTCTCTCCAGCTATGCATTTTCTGATAGATAACATCTGCGCAACTCCTGTCCCCTTGGTTTTTCGTTTTATTCTCATTCCTCACTCATTAACTGCAGTTCTCCTCTGAAGTACTGCTTGGCAAGCTGGTTATCATGCAGTGAATAAACTTATTATCCATGTGGTTGAAAATACCCAAATTTAATGGAGTTTTTGATACAAGCACATGTGCACGGTGGAGCTAGCTTCCTGTCTCAAGAGAAGTGGGCTGTTTTCATGCTAATTGCTTCAAATGAAATGGAATTGGTAATAATTAATTCAATACACTCGAAAATGCGCCATATGACTTTACAAAACTCATGCAAATTTGTGTATAAGCCTTGTTCAGACCTAGTGTAAAAAATCTGCCCCCTTCAAACTATTCTCGGGTAGATTCTGAGTGTAGACATGTCTCTGGTATTCACGAGGTGGTACGAAGTGTATTTGTACATGTTTGTGTTTTTAATAATGAGCTCAACTTTTGTTACGAGGATTTTCTATTATTATTCTATCTTTAAGATCTATATAATAGAGGATAGTTCACTGCAATAAAGAAGTTGTAAATCTATAAAACATGTATTTCTTCATGTTCATGGTATGTTTTATTGTTTTACAATTTTGTCCCAAAAAGATGAATATTATTCTCTTTCATAAAATCATTAAGATATTATACAAAAGTCCCCCTTAAAAATGTATAGATTTAAAACTAAGAAGGAAATCATGTGTATAGACAGTAGGTATTTGTGTATTGATAATGGGCCTTTGTTTGACTGGGATCTTATCAGAGATCGTTTGTTGCACCCCGTTGAATATCTGGCTCGTTTTACCCTTAGTCATACAGCTGCAATTCATTTGGCTTGCTTCTTCTGTGAACAGACCCTCAAATCAGTTGAATTTTGTGGACATAAATTCAAAACAAACAATGGCTTTCTCACAAAAATAGAAAATATGTTTAACTATAAAATATTTTTAAAAACTAAAAATGCAAAGGGAGTGTCAGCACCTCAGAGTATGTTTAATGAGAGGTTTCTGTGAAAATGTAGGTGACAAATAGACAAGCAGTCTAATGGGTATTCTGTACTGGCAGTGTGGATCGATCTCTAGAAAGTCTAGGATGGTATTAATGGATCTCGGACTATCAAATTGTTCTGTACAACAGCAGTCTGGCCAGGTCCCTTCCTCAACATATGACAGACACTAGAGTGTGAGAGATGAATTCCTGAAAGTACCAGTCTGTCTCAAATCCTTTGAATCAGTGTGTCCTTCCTTACAAATTCTAAAAGCATGAGGACTTAAATATGAATCATTGTGTCACCAAGCTATCATAATCACTCCAGTACTTAGTTGGGGTAGGGCAGGAGTCTGGTGGAAGCAAGTAGTAGGGCAGGAGTCTGATGGAAGCAAGGAGTAGGGCAGGGGTCTGATGGAAGCAAGGAGTAGGGCAGGAGTCTGATGGAAGCAAGGAGTAGGGCAGGAGTCTAATGGAGCAAGTAGTAGGGCAGGAGTCTGATGGAAGCAAGTAGTAGTAGGGCAGGAGTCTGGTGGAAGCAAGGAGTAGGGCAGGAGTCTGATGGAAGCAAGGAGTAGGGCAGGAGTCTGGTGGAAGCAAGGAGTAGGGCAGGGGTCTGGTGGAAGCAAGGAGTAGGGCAGGAGTCTGATGGAAGCAAGGAGTAGGGCAGGGGTCTGATGGAAGTAAGGGGTAGGGCAGGGGTTTGGTGATAGCAAGGAGTAGGGCAGGGGTCTGGTGGAAGCAAGGGGTAGGGCAGGGGTCTGGTGGAAGCAAGGAGTAGGGCAGGGGTCTGGTGGAAGCAAGGAGTAGGGCAGGAGTCTGATGGAAGCAAGGAGTAGGGCAGGGGTCTGGTGGAAGCAAGGAGTAGGGCAGGAGTCTGATGGAAGCAAGGAATAGGGCAGGGGTCTGTTGGAAGCAAGGAGTAGGGCAGGAGTCTGATGGAAGCAAGGAGTAGGGCAGGAGTCTGATGGAAGCAAGGAGTAGGGCAGGGGTCTGGTGGAAGCAAGGGGTAGGGCAGGGGTCTGGTGGAAGCAAGGAGTAGGGCAGGAGTCTGATGGAAGCAAGTAGTAGGGCAGGAGTCTGATGGAAGCAAGGAGTAGGGCAGATGTTTGGTGGAAGCAAGGAGTAGGGCAGGAGTCTGGTGGAAGCAAGGAGCTAGGAGTATGACAGACAAAGACTCTTTCAAATCATCTGAATCATCCCTAAAGCATGAGAAATACAGTCAGACCCTGCTTATCCGCACAATTTGGTCACAGTAGAAAATTGTCTGGAAAGGGAATCGTCCAGTTAGCGAATCATGGTTTGCACAGAAATGTATTGAGATGATGACCGTGATTCCAGATATACCGGATACAGGTCAACAAGTCTGACTGGATGAACACATGAGTCCTCATGTCCAAAGGTTGATAGTCATGAGTAGTCTGAGCTGGCGGGAGTACGACTCTGTTGAACTCAACAAATGATGCTGCTGGGGCAGACAACGAACCCTGGGATGTTTGAATCCCCTGAACCAGTGGCGGATACAGAGGGGGTGCTCAGAGGGTTGTAAACAGACCTTTGAAAATATGCATGCATATATTATTAAAATTTGATAAATTCACCACTAGAGTACCCCTTTTTCCTCCTCTTTCAAATTCCTGGAGCCTGGATGCGCCTATGTGAATCCTATCCTGGGGATCTAGGTAGTTATAGTGACATTTTGGGGATTTCGTTTGACTTGATAGCCAAAAATATCTTATTTCATGTTTGTATATATATACATATAGATATATCTGTCTTATTTGTTGGAAATAGTTCAATTTCAATGGTTGTTACTTTAGCTATGTATGAGATAAGCATGAAAATGAATCTTTCTGAAAATGTGATGTTGTAGATTTAAGTGACTAGTCCTGTATCATTCATGGGCATGGATGTAGCTTGGCATTGGTAAAATAGAATAAAATGTAATCAGAGACAAATAAAATAGTCATTAAAATGATTTGATTTGAAAAAGTTTAAAGGAATGCATTTTTGTTGTAACTTGTTCCTTTGGTCTGGAATGTAGCAAAAACTCACTTGGTGGAACACCCTAGAAGAATATCCAATAAAGCCATTAAAATATTTATTTAAAATCTTTTATAGACGGGAGGCTCTTTTCTCGATGACCTTGGATCAGTTTTGATTATTTCAGCTGTTCTAGGATGAAGGGACGACTCAGTGATTGAAACACAATAGGAGAGAAATCCATTGAAAGCCAAACCAGCATGAAGTTTAAGCAAGGTCATTTGAAGTTGTTTTACTTATGGAAGTAGTTAGCCTCTCAGTAGCATCCTATTTCCCTGCCAACTACTATTGTCTCCCTCTCCCAATACTCTCAATAGGGGCGGGGCGGCTGTGCCACAATTAATTACAATCTTGTATATTTATATATTTATGTTGGATGGATTGTTGGATAGTTTTTGTTGACATGACATTTAATCAGAGATGTGATACATGTGATTCATCGTGACAATGTTTATGTTTCTGGTTCATGTGATCTGAACTCGCTGTTGCAAAGCATTCTGGGTCACAGCTTTTTCTCTTTGACAGGCGGCAGGAACAAGTGAAACAATGTGGAAATGAATTATTTTGAGAAACTGATCTGAGAATGTTGGAACAAAACAAACTTCTTGTTCTTTTGACGTTGAACTTTACATTTGAACTTTGAATTTCTATGATCTTTGTTTTCAGATTTTCTCAGTGGGTTCTGTACTTTTGTCATATACAATTGAACTTTGAAAATCACATGCTATATCAGATGTTAAAAACGATTGAGGTTGGTCTTTGTAAATTTTACGTTTGAATTTGGATTAATATTGATGTGGGATGATGAACAGAACTAAAATCTGGTTTCTTAGGATATTGAACATTATGTATTTAACATTGGAACTTTGTCTCATTGTCTTACTAATCTCAACAATCAACCTTATGAGGTGTTTGGGATTGGATTACTGATTGTCAAACAATCAACTGTGACCGATGGCTCCAAGCACTTGACCTCCTCTCCACATGTGGGGGATGTAAACCATGTGGCACCAGCATATCTTTGATCCAGAGAACTGTTCAGATCTCATAATTTAACCCTCTACCCACTGAGGCAGTAATATTGTTCCTTGTATGCCTAGCGTTACATGTGCTATAAAAGGTACAATGTAACTAAATCCAACCTTTCAGGTAACTTCCCCAACAAGTGATGACTTGGGCCAGTCTCCAACACTTGCTAATTAATGCCTTGACTCCAACACTTGCTAATTAATGCCTTGACTTGTGCCAGTCTCCAACACTTGCTAATTAATGCCTTGACTTGTGCCAGTCTCCAACACTTGCTAATTAATGCCTTGAAGCATTCCGTTTCCCTTTTCTACATCAGAGATTTCATTATCACTGGCAATCATAGGTGACGTCCAGCATGCTGCTACGTGCACACTGATACAAAACAGCTGATGAAGTGCAGCAAGGCTCAATTTAACCGTTAGTAGAGACTGGCACATTTCAGGAAACGAGTATAGATTTAGGAGTAAAGTCAGCTATTTTTAACTTACTGTTGCATTTTATGTATCATCAGGAAGAACATCTTTATTTCATTTCGGCTGTACATGACGAGCAAGTGTCATCGGGTATGAACAAACAATAGATTGTTTTGATTTAAATTCACAAGCAATGCACTCAGACCTTACTGCACATAGAAGAGTTCTTCACTGCCAAACGCTGACAGTATTCAAACCCGGACCTCTTCATCCAAAGTGAGACACCCTTCCCATTGTGCTATTCTGATCCGGTTCATGTAGTATCAGTCCTTAATGCGTATAGAAGAGTTCTTTACTGCCAAACGCTGATAGTATTCAAACCCGGACCTCTTCATCCAAAGTGAGACACCCTTACCATTGTGCTATTCTGATCCAGTTCATGTAGTATCAGTCCTTAATGCGTATAGAAGAGTTCTTTACTGCCAATTGCTGATAGTATTCAAACCCGGACCTCTTCATCCAAAGTGAGACACCCTTACCATTGTGCTATTCTGATCCGGTTCATGTAGTATGATACTATCAGTCCTTAATGCGTATAGAAGAGTTCTTTACTGCCAAACGCTGATAGTATTCAAACCCGGACCTCTTCATCCAAAGTGAGACACCCTTCCCACTCTCCAGATCCTGCTCTTGTAATCTATTGCAGGATCTTGATATTTTCAGAAAATGTTGTTGTCTCCTTGATATTCAAAAGGTGTCTTGCAACCTTATCTTCACACAAATATGTTTGTCCTCCTGTGTACTTCAATACAGAATGTGTTATATTGTTGAGTAATTATCATATGATTGACAAGTTACAAATTCAGATACCGTAAATCCTTGAATAATCGCCTGCCTTTAAAAATCCCTGGGTCAAAGCCCTCTTTGAAATAAATAATCGCCTGCCTTGAATAAACGCCGGGTTAAATTGAGAAAATGTAAATAAACGTAAATCGTAAAAGTAAATCTCCTTTTAAAAATTACCTCCGACATAAGCATATTTATGCGAAGTTTAACCTCATGACATGGCACTTCGTTTACAATATTCATAATTTAAAACATACTGCAATGATGTTTTCATTATGATTTTTACAAATTTCACATTTATATTATGTCTTGGGGGAAAAAATAATTGCCTCCCTTGAATAATCGCCTGCCTTGAATAATCAACGGGTCAAAACGGTGTTTGAAATTAATAATCGTCGGGCGATTATTCAAGGATTTACGGTACTTGTTTTCCTCTCACCAAGATGTCAGGGAACTTGTACTTCTCAAACAAAAAGAATTTTTTGTCAATAATATATAACAGTTTTTATTTTGAGTAAAAGGGCAGGGCATTAAAATTAAATGTCAATACAACGGTTTATGGAATCATTAAAATGTCAGATACTTGAATTCTCATGAAAAAAACTTTGCTATAATGTGATAGGCTACTGTTTGACCTTGTTTATGACCGAATTAATCCAGAGTTTCAAAAAAGTATCAGCAGTAAAGGAATGTTTATACAAGGGAATGTGTTCTGTGAGATAAGAACCAACTTACTGTAAGCATGGAAACCTTCATGAGCTTTTGTTTTTATTCCTTGCATCGAAGACAGCCTGACTCCATTACATCTGAGAAATACAGATTTGAAGAACATTTTCTGTACACAGGTAGTTAGCCTTGTAATTTGTGAAAACTTGGAGATGGTTTGTTCTTTCTTCTTTATGATAGGTATAAATATAGAAATGAGCTCTAGCTGTCAATCCTGCCAGGAACCCGGCAACTTTGTCTGCTGTAGAGAACGGTTCTATAGAAAAAGTTTGGGTTTGTAAGGTTTGGGTTTGTAAGGTTTGGGTTTGTAAGGTTTGGGTTTGTAAGGTTTGGATGAAATGGATACTGAATGCAGTGCAGTATCACAAGTTCAGGGGAGGGATAGCATAGTGGTAAGTGCGTTCGGCTTCAGATCAAGAGGTCCGTGGTTCTAATCCAATCAGTGGCTCCGCAAATTTTCTGCAGTAGAGAACTGTTCTACACGCAGTAAGGTTTGGGTGTAATGCTACACTGAATTTCAGCGTAGTACCACCCATGGTTCACTAGCTCCAGTCGATGCTCGCAGGTTTCAGCACAATGCATAGCAACAATGGTGTTGCGGGCTTTCTCCCTGTTATTATACAAGCTGCAGTGATATAAGTGAAACATTATCGAAAGTGGCGTTAAACCTGACTCACTGCACCTATATTCGTCCATCCGTCCATCCAGGTTTAAGTTCCTGGTTCAGAACTCGAAAACTGTTCAATATGTTTTCTCTGTATGTGAATCAAGTAGTCGTGTGATGTGATTGCCATAAAGGAATATCTGAAAATTTAATTTTGTTCGGTTCCATTCGATAGAAACAAGATTAGCTTGCACCAGTGAAGATGTAGGGTACCTTTGCGTGCAAGAACTCAAATATTGTTTAATATAGTTTTTGCATGAATCTTTGTAAATAAAATTCCAGTAGTAAAGGAAGATACAGTGTTTGTTATTCTATAGCTATAAACAACATTTATTATTGTATGATATTTTAGGGAAACATTTGGTTGTACGTTGCCCCTGAGACAAGGTGAAGAAATAGAGGATATCTGTCTTTTCTTGACAAATACCATGTTTATCTCATCGAGTGAGGTAGGAATGTTATATTTTCATGAGTGAAAATATATATCTTTTCTCCACGAGATGAGATAAACATGGTATTTGTCAAGAATTGACGGATATTCTATTTATTATATGAAGTTATCCTTGTAATTACTTCCGAAAAGGGTTGTTTTCTCGCTGAACGGCCGCTGGGAACAGCCCGTCACCACAGCAACACTGTATCGTTATAAGCCAATTCGCCGCGTCAGACCATTGTTTTATGACGTCAAATTATATCAGTCACTGATTGCAGTGAAAATATAAGTTAATTTAACTGTAGCTTGATAGACAGTTTATTTCACTGATAAATCCAAGTATTTCACTGCTCGTCATATAATAAAGTGTTGTATTCTGACACCAATTAAAACATGACTAATTGTTATCATAAACATTTAGCACATAGTACATATCAATTGAGGACATTTCTATAAAAGTCTATGCAATGAATATAGGTTTTATTTATTTTCAAATTAATGTCTTATATACAAGAAAGAGATAACATTAAAGGCAATATTTGAGGACCTTTCAAATGGCATAACTCAGATATTTGTAACTTTATCAACTAGTGTTGATATATATGATATAAAAAGATATCTCACACAAGCCATAATTCCTTTGGAACACAGTTTTGAATGATAAACACTGTCTTTTTACTTTTGAAATTAGAAGTAAAATGCAGATAACCTTTGAATATAAATAGTTGACAATGGCTACCATTTGCATGGTAATATGAAAAACCTTCAAAATGGACTTAAAATTGAAATAAGGCTATTCTGGAAGTAATCATATTTAGTAAGGACCTCTCCTTTATTCCATGCATTTAAAATTGTTAAACTTTCAGATAATTTTGAAATTGTGAATATTTGGTAAAAAAATTCTCTTTGAACATGAAACACAAAGGAATAAATAATATATTGAATTGTAGAACCCTCTCCTTATTTCTCATTCATTATCAGTAATAAACTGATATTCAGTCAAATTGAAATCGTCTGTCATGTGGAGTATTGATTCAAATTGGGTCTTTGGTTTGTTTTAAAGAAATGAAATTTTGTTATGAAATTAATTCAAGTATTATGACATTTAATTCAGATGGTTTTAAGAATAATCATATTTGGTGACCTGAACAAGATATGGAATGAATAAAGTTATTTATTACTCAACCGTGGTGAGATCACTCATTAGATAACAATGAGTTGGTTACAAACATGTGTGATACCATCGCGTGCTGCCGTAATGTCATAATCGGCGCGTGACGTCATAGTCTTTTTTTGTTGACGTCACAATGTTTGCCGCGCGACTGCAATAGCGGGTGACCTATTTGCAAGTAAGCGTCACTAAAAAACACTTTCTTGCAATTCAGCACTATTTACATTATTGAGTAATAAATAAAATCCTAAACTCAGTCCCGTTTGATAACATGTCCATGAAACTCGTGAATGGCATCGGTATTTAACTCGCTTTCGCTCGTTAAAATACCAAACCATCCACTCGTTTCATAAACATGTTATCAAACGGGACCGAGTTTAGTATTCTATATGTGTAGCATTTGGCTAAGTCATGCACTACAGATATTGTGATGACATGCTCTGCTAGTCCCAGCTGCATGGTGCTCGCAGGTGTCGCTGCAACGCATAGAAGGTTTGACCATTGAGGGTGATATCCACGACATAAAACTGACAGTCAGAGGCTTGAGAGAAACTTGAAGATGATATTCTGGTGACATTGTTGATACAACAGCATATGGAAGAACCCAAATTATCATAGCAATAAGCTTTCAAAAAACAACCAATTTGATAAATAACAAATTAACTTTTAATAAACCATTCACTTGATGGTAGGTTTGTAGGGATAATCTTTATTGGGTTATATGCTTTTGTGATAGTACAGTTTGCTGAAGAAAAGCTTTGATGACAAGCAAAACAAAGATGGAACAACTTCTTGCGACTTGCACAGGAGGTTGCACTCAAACCTAATACTAATCTTAAAGAAAGTTCTATGTAATTAACAAGTACTGTATGTTTCCCTTGCAGAGTTTGCTGATGGGCAGAACAGCTACTACTGCGCGTACTACGACGGGGGGAGCAAGGGGGAGGGGATGGACACGGCGAAACAGGGGGGAGAGGTGATGCCGGACAACCACACCATCCGCTGCCTGGAGAACAACAACTTCTGCTACACCCTCTGGATGGTGAACGGCACCGACAAGGAGGTTATCATGAAGCAAGGTAAAACCTTCACTTTAACCCTCTACCTGCCTCCTTGCCTCCATCTTGTGTCCTGGTTCTGAGGAGTCTAACACCGGCTTCAAATCCTGGTGTAGACACCAAACACTTGTGATCTACGTCTCATGCTGTGTTGTGCCTTGGTAAGGCACTTTCATGCACAGTAAATACATTTGGAGTGCTTAGCTACGGTGGGAAAGTATAATTCCTTCAGTGTAATGATGTTATGTATCGCCAATGAGCAGCGTTTGCACTGAATATTAGGCATTCAAATTAAGTCATTATGATTAAAGTGTCTCGGTATGCTGTCAAGCCCTCTGCCCAGCACACTGACAGATACTGCTGTTTGGATCCTAAAGATTGCATTCTCAGCAAGAAAGTACTGCAGATGGATGATACTGTGTCAGGATTGTATCTGAAAAAGTCTCCTCTAATGCCTTATAAAAAAAACAGCCATTGTTCCTATAAGTATTTTTTCTATTGCCTTATATATAATAGTACACATTTTTTGTGTGTAAGCACATTCCAAAGAAGCCCGGCTTTGAAATAAGTGAAAATACTAGAACAGAACAGCAGTTTTCAGACCTAGTTTTGGGATTAAGGAGAATTTCATCTCATGAAATATATGATTTCTGTTGCCATCTATATGAAGCTAACTTATAAAAACTGCTGTTATCTTCTTTTTACGTTGATAGAATGATCCATTGATATACATCAGAGAGAAAAACAATGGAACTTTTCTGTGATTATTCGCAACTTTTGGGAAATTTTCTGTAACAATGTTCTAGTTTTTTAACCTTTGTAAATTTTGTATTACTTGAAGGATTTCTCACCATTCTTCAAATGCAGCTTTGCATGTCAGAGCATTTGCTATCAAAGTTTTAAATGTGTAGCATTCAAGGGATTGATATTACTCATATTTTACAAAAATGTATCCTCTTATATGATTTTAGTGAAAATGATCTTTTCAAATGTAATTTCTAATATTGCAAGTAGGTAGGTAGGTCAGCACTAATCTTCACCAGAATATAAAGGACTTGAATATCTCCAAGAATAGGCACTTTGTCTACTGTCAGTCGGCCATATATGGTTTTAAAGCATCCAAGTGATAAACATGGAAGCAAGTGAGAGAACCTCTTCTGGAAATTGGAACCTAAGATGACAAGTCTAGACAGAAGACTGATACTGTTGTTGAGACAAAAAGCCGCGAAACTTAAGTGCCAATTTGTATTAATCTTATATCTTTTTATGCCTCAAGTCAATAACTGAGCCAAGTAACGGCAAGACATTGTAAGACATTAAAGGAATGCTGTAGTGTCTGAATGTTAATGAAGGTTATAGGAGACCAATCGGTGAAGTTTCTTTCTCTCACTCCCCAGCCATGTGACCAGAAATATATGTATATATAATATATCTATATATATATATATATATTCACCTGATGAGACCCGTAATGGTCGAAAGCATGCTTGTGAATCTGATTAAATCATCGTAATTTCTTCGAACATTTTATTTTTTCTATATGAGACCTGGGAGTTGGAAGATGTTTTAAACTGTTTTTCTATATATATATATATATATATATATATATATATATATATATATATATATATATATATATATATATATATATATATATATATATATATATATATATATATATATATATATATATATATATATATATTCACAGGAACACAAGGAGACATTGATAAAAACTGGTTTTGGGAGGGGGGAATATCAGATCTTACAAGTACTCTCTGCCTGTGTGAAAAGCTTTCAGCATTCCAACTTTTCTTTGCCATAGAAGGTTTCATGATGGATTCGTCAGCATATTGTGTTTTCTTATTTGCATATTATATCTTTCATGTCTTTCTTAAATTAGCATATTGAATCAGCAAATTTGCATATCGATATTGTGTCTTGTTTTTCCCGAATATTATCTTGTAAATTTGCATATTATGTTATTTTCTAAATTCTGTACAGTCTACTATCTGCATGCCATCAATCTTTAACTTTATATGTTAATTAATTATCGATGTAATGGCACTTGCACAGTATTTACCGCCTCGAACAACTGCGCCAATACGAGAAAATTAATAACATAATGATATTGCATCAGTTAAATATTTTACATAATTTAATGTCTATATTACATGTTTCAGCATTTACTAATGGAGTTGATGGCAGACAGTTAAATATTTATCTATATTACCATAGCAACATGTAGAGCAACTTTCAAAAACAATATATGATGATAAATAACATGCATAGCTCATCAACAAGCCTCTAAAGCATTCAAATATTTAATTGGCCTGCTTAGTGAATATTCTAACGTCATTTTCTCATAATGGCATAAATTTCTAAACGTTAGCAAAGTGATGAGCTTGGACATCTGTGTTGTCAAACTTGTGTTGTTCAGAAGTAAAAGGATGCAATGTTCAGTCACATGACTGACTCCATGGTATCAAATGTATGTTACCATTTTAACCTAAAGTTAACAAACTTGATTTTGAACACATGTGTTGTTCAATTTCTTCTTGTTTATTTGTGAAATTGTAATGTGGATGTCACACAGCAAACTTAAGTTCGACAGCAACAGTTACTATTGGTCTCTATTCTTCAAATAGGTATTCTTTACAGTATTTTCATTTAACGTTTTGGAGTTGTTGTCCCCCGCCGCAATGCAGAATGGGGGACTATGTATTCAGCGGCGTCCGTACGTCTGTACGTCACATTACTTGTTAACACGATATCTCATGAAGCGTTTTATCCAAAGTCTTCAAATTTGGTGTCAGCCTACATTGTGGAAAAACGCAGACACCAGTCAATTTTGGTGACCTTGACCTCATTTTCAAGGTCACCGCGACACTTGGACCACTGTTTAAACTCTTGTTAACGCGATATCATGACTTGATGGACCCAAAGTCTTCAAATTTGGTGCCAGGCTACATTGGGGGATGACACAGACACCAGTCCATTTTGGTTGGTGACCTTGATCATATTTTCAAGGTCACCTTGACACTTCGACCACTTTATTGTCTCTTGTTAACGTGATATCTCATGACCGGTTAGACATAATGTCTTAGTATTTGCTGACAGCCTATATTGGCGGTTTACACAGACACCAGTAGATTTTGATGACCTTTACCTTATTTTCAAGGTCACCACAATGCTTTGACCACTTTTTGAACTCTTGTTAACGCAGTATCTCATGAACCCAAGCACCCAAAGTTGTCTAAGTTGTTGTCAGTCTACATTGGGGGATGACGCATACACCAGTCGATTTTGGTGACCTTGACCTTATTTTCAAGGTGACTATGACACTTGACCAAATGATGTGCCTTACTAAACTCAATGTTAACGGCGGGGGACATTGCCATGTTAGTGGCAAACACTTGTTATGAGTCTGACATGTGAAGCGTTGTCAAACTTGTGTTGTTCAGGAATACCCGATGGCATTCAACATTTGAGTCACATGACTTTATGATGTCATGCGTATGATATTTTAGGCAGCAGTTTGGCAACATGTATGAAAGTCAAGAAGATGTCAAACTTGTGTTGTTGTTTGAAGGTCACTTGACTCTTTGCTTGAAGCAGGACACATTGTAACAGAAAGTGTACATCGTGACATTATTCTAGCAGGAAGGGTGTAAATATAGGTCGCACATTAAATAACCTGTGAATATGTTGTGGAAAGGTTGGAATCATATTGCTCAAGTAATGTGAGCGACTTCACTACATCCTGGTTCAAAGGTCAAGTCTTACTTTTAGAAAGCAAAAAAAAATTGTTCAGTTCAGACATTTGTATATAAGCATTTTTTTAATGTTATGATTTTCTTTGTATGTATAGCTCAAAATATCAACATTTGAATGAGGTGAAAGTTTGTCACAAATCAATTTTCTTTGTGGTTTATTTCAACGAAGTGTTAATGATATAATGATAGTAGAATATGCCTTAAAGGGGCACTCCATATGTTATTGTAGTAACATAGGTCAAAAGTTACCAAGGGTGTTATTTTATTGAGAAGTAATGGCTGTTGTCGATAATTACCCTTTTAGTGTCAATCTGTTCAGTAAGTTACATTATTATGTTGTTTAGTTGTGATTATGATCGAAAACCTGACACGCGTTAATTGTTCAAAAGTAATTTTGAAAACTTATATGTAGCAGACAAAGAGACAAATATTGGTTGGTACTATTCAATGGAACATATACCTGGTATACTTATAGATGGGGCGCATGAATTCGGCTTCTCGTCCCAGCTGAAAGCAAGTTATTGTCAATTATTTGGCGTTAGGGGATACATATGCAAGTCGGGTGAGATGATTTGGACGTTAATCAGGACATTTGATATTTTTGTATGAATCATATCTGAATAAAATTTCATGCAAAACATGTAGTGTCCCTTACGAATGGGTGCTCCTGTTCGGTTTATGTAATAGGTTACTGTGCATCCAATTTGTGAACGTGTTTTCCATGGAATAAATCAAAATGAGCATCAATTTGACAAAATGCTGGATCCATTTTAATTACGATAAGTAGGTAATAAAGTTTTCATCAATATAAAGATACAGTGAAGTGTGATATATTGGTTTTACAGGAGTTATAAGAAATATCGATTCCTAGTCAGTGCTGTCTGGAAATAGAAATATTCTTATCTTCCGAAAGAAGAAATCAATTTGATTGCTATCAAAAATGATAAGAAATATAAATCTGTCTAAAAGAAGACACAATTTTTCTATTTTAATGCTTTATGTTTGTTGGAAATATTCGCAGATTCCATTTATGTCACATCTAATAAAGAAGAAATATGGGATTATGTATGGAAGATGTATGGAAGCTATGTTATTGCTTTGATAAGTCTAGCGGTATCAAATGCAATTTGGACATAATTTTTTTAGCTCATTAGGTCTAAAAGGTGCTAATAATATATATTATATATATATTTCATTATTTATATGGAAAAGTTCATCTGCACTATTTCAAATCATATTTTATCAATTTCACAGAGGTGAGTGCTTCTCCAATATAAGGCGTCACATTTTAAAAAAAAACGTTATCTGTGCATCTGATACATGAAATATGTTGCCAGCTAGCTTTGTGTTAAAACTGCATATTTATAGGCAGTGTGAAACTGAGTTCATCCATTATCCTTATGTGGTATCAGTTTCATAGAGTAACTGCATCTACAATATAAGTTGTATATTTTATTCAAAGAAACTCGATCTTTGCGCCTGAAAATGTGTTACCAACTTTGGTAAAAAACTTTATTTTTTTCCACATGCATTACACTATATGTGGTATCAATTTCATAGAAGTGCTTTTACGAAATGAGGCATTGCATTTCATCACGTTGATAGAACCTTGCATCCAGTATCCAGAACATGGCATTGTTTCCAGTGGCTGTTAGTATGGAGGATGTTACAACATGGCCGTGTAACTCGCGGATGTTGCAGTTAATTGGTATTAACAAATCTGCAGGGGAAATAGGAAGACCAACTCCTTACTCTAAGTATATGCTTACTTCTTCACCACCTTCCTGGCGAACAATTGATCCGGCTATATTACTGGGGATTGTGTTCAACACGCCACACGCACATGCCTCGTAATTTAATTGTTACAGGAAGGCCGCAACACGATACATAAAGTCGTGAGATTGATGCAATTTAACCTGTGATGTATGTAGTCTTGTTAATCTTAATTTTGAAGTTAAAAAAAGGGTAAAATTTGGATTTTCTGTCAATCCTTTATTTATGAAGAATATGGTGTTATGAACTCCTTAAAAATATCTATCTATACATAAATATCTATCATTATTTATCATAATACAATGTTATTAAAAATGTTATTGAAGCATCTTGGTCAAAACATTTTCAAAAGAAGTATCTTAAGCACTTGATGATAATGTTTTTTAAACCACATGCTCTCAAATTACGAGGTATATATTGTTGTGGAAAAGGACATGCTCGTACAGCCATGGTTATATCTCTGTCGGCATATATGCTATGTACAATATGGCAATATGATATTGAAGAAATTTTTAATGTTTCCTAGTCAGAATAATTTGCAATTGATGTATGTTGGGCACGGAATGATATCATTTAAAAATGTCATAATGTGAAAGCCACATGCTCACATCTGATATGCTGCCAATAAATTGGAAAAACATATCGGTGCGTCGCAAGAGTGATCTCATTTCATTTGTAATATGCGTATTGTAATTCAAAAGTAATCATGTTTAATTTTAAATTGATGTATCTCGGGAAAATAACCAATTAATAAAAGGAATTAGTTATATTATTTTACTATGTCAGTGCTGACCAAATTAGAGTGGCCTTCTCTTTGTACTTTCTCAACATGAGAACATAATGCACTATGGACTTCCATAACTTGGTAGATGGAAGGTGAGATGTGTTGAAATGAAGTATTTATGGTAACCTTTTGGAAATTTTACAAACATATGAGCAACCAATAACTAGATATGAATTTCGTTTCTGTGTATGTTATTCCAGGATTAGATATGATCAGTTATGATTTACTCCCCAGAATGCTATTTTACTCACAAGCAGTTCTTCTACTTTAGCTCTGCACTGCAGTTTGCTATGACAGTGCACTTTATTATACTGACGTCATTGCTGCAGTTATGTTGGAAAGCTTTGTTATATTTCCCCTGCAATGCATTTCCCATGGTTGGAGAACTGGAACAAGCACCTGTTATGTAGCAGTAATGCGAACCAAGTTACTTCTTTTTGCTGCAGTGCCATGTCATGTTTTCTCTTTGCCAAGTTGAAGATATTTTTCGAAACCTGCACCTAGGCTGTTTTCTGACCTAATGAATTGGTTTCCATATCACATTTCAAATCCAGTTTTGGATGATTTATAATAAGGACCTCAAAACATCTATGGTAGAGAACTGTTCTACATGCAGCAAGTTTGGGTGCAATGCAGTATTGGAACTCTGTGCAGTATAGTGTCCACTTTCACCTCAGCGTACAGCTACACTAATGCTGCTGAATATCTTCAGCTCACTTCTAGGGTATACATGAAATAATATTGAAATCAAATCTCTGCTTGCAGTCATATTCAGACCCAGTGAACCTGTTCTTGCAGTCATATTCAGACCCAGTGAATCTGTTCTTGCAGTCATATTCAGACCCAGTGAATCTGTTCTTGCAGTCATATTCAGACCCAGTGAACCTGTTCTTGCAGTCATATTCAGACCCAGTGAATCTGTTCTTGCAGTCATATTCAGACCCAGTGAATCTGTTCTTGCAGTCATATTCAGACCCAGTGAATCTGTTCTTGCAGTCATATTCAGACCCAGTGAACCTGTTCTTGCAGTCATATTCAGACCCAGTGAACCTGTTCTTGCAGTCATATTCAGACCCAGTGAATCTGTTTTTGCAGTCATATTTAGACCCTGTGAATTGTTGTCATTTACATGCAGGACTTAGTGAATTTTGGGTTGCCAACAAAATATATGTTCCAACTGGATACATACAGGAATATCTCCTCAAAATTCATCTCCACAAAAAATCACCCCTTGAATTGTCCCTTTACGAGCTATGGAATCTGTTCCCTGGCAGACATTTTGCAGACCGAGTGAATCGGTGCTCGGAGTGCAATCATGAAAAGAAGTAGTGTTCATCCTGTGAATCCATGCTGCTGGTGCAATCATGATAGAGGTGGCAGGGTTAATCTCCCTCAATACCTGCTTGCTGACAAGGCTGGTGATTTATGAGGAAAATCTCTCAGTGGGAATATGAAAAAAATGAATTATTAATAATCAATGAAGTTTGAGATTGAAAGACAAAGAGGGATACACTGTGATACCAATATAATAGTATTTTGCTTTATTTCCATAAGTTTATTATCGATTTATTACCCCGTCTCAACAGAAAAGGGATGTGGCCATCTTCTTCATAGAAATGAAAGCACAACTGTTTTCCGGATGTGGAATTCTGAGGGTAACATCGGTTTCAGCCTGCCCATTTCAGATTGATATCATCTCTGCTTGATATCACATATCCTGGAATGTTTACACAACGTAGGATGAATTATTTTAGAGGACAGGGCCCGATTGTGCTCCCTGTTTTATCAGACGTCTTCATCACTGGAGAAGAGCCACCACAGAATGTGCATACGACATGTTTTCAGATTTACACGGATACACTCCATGTGTTTACATCTCCTTCACATTGCCTCAAAATGGAGTCATATTTCAGACTTGTTTCTCGATGTTTCTCTGAGATAACCGTGTTGCTAAGGAAAGCTGCTGGGGGAAAGTAATTATACCCCCGCTACGAAGTAGTCGGGGGTATATAGCGCTCAGCGCGTCCGTCCGTCCTTGCGTCCGTCCGTCCTTGCGTCTGTCCGTCCGTCCGGAACACTTTTGGTTCCGCTCATATCTCAAATACTACTTGTTCAATTGTTATGAAACTTTATACATGTACACTTTATGGTCCCTAGATGTGCCTTTTCTATGTTTCCCTCAGATTCCATGATTATTTTTTCAGATTTTCCACTTTTAAGCGTCTTTGTGTGCGCGTCTATGGTCACACTTTTGGTTCCGCTCATAACTCAAATACTACTTGTTCAATTGTTATGAAACTTTATACATGTACACTTTATGGTCCCTAGATGTGCCTTTTCTATGTTTCACTCAGATTCCATGATTATTTTTTCAGATTTTCCACTTTTAAGCGTCTTTGTGTGCGCGTCTATGCTTACACTTTTGGTTCCGCTCATAACTCAAATACTACTTGTTCAATTGTTATGAAACTTTATACATGTACACTTTATGGTCCCTAGATGTGCCTTTTCTATGTTTCCCTCAGATTCCATGATTATTTTTTCAGATTTTCCACTTTTAAGCGTCTTTGTGTCACACTTTTGGTTCCGCTCATAACTCAAATACTACTTGTTTCCAAGAAGGTATTAACACCTCATATACATAGCTTCTTTCTTATAAATCTGGTAAATGATTTTGACATGTTCACATTCAAGGTCAAAGGTCAAGGTCATGAGTGCTTTAATTACTACAATAATCCTTGTAAACATGATAACTTCAAACGTTTTTGTGCTGTCAGGCTCTTATTTGGTATATATCAACTATGGAGATAGACCAAGATTTGAAAAAGTTTTCGCTAAAATCTGTCAAAGGTCAAGGTCACAGCAAGGTCACAACTTAAGCATGCTATTGTGAATATGCCTTATGTTAACAATGAACACTTTGAGTCATTGCATGATTGTTATACACAATGAAAAGTAATCAGTGATGGTGTGACCTTGAAGGTCTAAGGTCAAGGTCAAGGTCATGAGATATTGGTTCAGGCCATGTTAATCCTTTGATCCAATTTTGAAATCAGAAATAGGTTTTAAGAACAAACTTGTGAAAAGTGACCCCAGTGATGATTCAACTTGTTAGAATAACTTGAATAATGAACAAATTTTGATCCAAAAAAAATCCCATTTTATTTATGCTGAGGAGAAGGCGGAACAGGGAAAGGCGAGACCCAAAGTTTCGGAGCGGCTCTGCTTTTGCTGTGTCCCGCAAACGCTCTTCTAGTTGTTCAAATGTTACGAAACCACTTTGACTTTTACTTCTAAAACATGCTTAGAGGTGTAATACTTACTCTGCTTTAATAATATATGTTATGGTCTTTTCATACAAAAGTTTAAACATTGATACCCTTTTGCTATTTTCAAACATTTCTCTTTTACCAATGTTAATGTAAAAGCGGGGGCATCATAAGTGAGCTTTGCTCACTAATTCTCTTGTTGTTGAAGTATTACGTTAAATAATATGGACCAAATGCCTGGTTATCAGCCAGTAGAATATTTCACTTGCACCGCAAAGTGGAACAGGGGACCACTATGTATTCTTCATCCGTCTGTCCGGTCGGTCCTCGTCTGTCCGGTCGGTCCTCTTCGTGATATCTCATGATCCATAGACACCAATGTCTTCAAATTTGGTGGCAGTCTATATTCGTAGATTACACAGACACAATTTCACTTCGGTGACCTTGACCTTACTTTCAAGGTCACTACAACACTCTGACCACTTTTCAAACTTTTGTTCATGCAGTATCGCCACCTTTTCTCCAAATGATAAAAGCTAGTAATATGTCTTAATTTCCTTAGTTAGCGGGGGGACGTTGTCTTGTAAACATGTATTGGCCATAGAAAATAGGATATATAAGATGTTTTAGGGCAAGACTATGTATAGAGAGAGGCAGAGAGTGAAGTTCGAGATGATTGATTGAGGATTAGTGGAAAACAGAGAAGTTTTGCTTGGTGTGGCGAGGAGTCTATCCATTATCTACTCAGACACATTGTATTGGCACTAAGAAATCAGCTCTTGTATATAGCTCCTGCAGGCCAGAGTCTGTCTGTTTGTATGTCTGTCTGTCTGTCTGTCTGTCTGTCTGTCTGTCTGTCTGTCAGTTTGTTCAGCATATGTAAGTATGCAGTGGCAGATACAGAGAGGAGGGGGGGGGGGGGGATTCTGAGTAGCTATTTTATTACCAAATTGATTCAAATCATGGTACAAGAAACCCGTAAACCGTAAACCAACTAAATAATTTTGTTTTGCATAATGTCAATATTTTGTCCGTTTACTTTCTGTAGCAACTCTCTTTCCTATTGTGGCAGTTTTAATTTTCGTTAAAGTTGAAGATAAACATTTCATAAAATGCTGTGATATAAGAGATCACATTGTGAAATAAATAATTCACGTTTGCCATATTATCAACTATTGAAAAGGATGTTTTAGTCACAAAAGAGGATTCAAAAACTCTATAGATTATACAGAAGTTTTCAGCAAAACATCGCTTATCAATTACTAATTTGCTTTTCTCCATAAGAGACACTTTCTACTATCATGCATCTTATATATGCATAGTTATATTTGATAATGGCAAGTTTAGTTTGCAATTTCTTTTGTCACATTGTTTACGACTTTGAAACATGGTACATCGCAATGTTCTGCAGTTCAATATGTCATGTTTGACTTCATGAAATGACATGGTACATCGCAGTGTTCTGCAGTTCAATATGTCATGTTTGACTTCATGAAACGACATGGTACATCGCAATGTTCTGCAGTTCAATATGTCATGTTTGACTTCATGAAACGACATGGTACATCGCAGTGTTCTGTAGTTCAATATGTCATGTTTGACTTCATGAAACGACATGGTAGATCGCAATGTTCTGCAGTTCAATATGTCATGTTTGACTTCATGAAATGACATGGTACATCGCAGTGTTCTGCAGTTCAATATGTCATGTTTGACTTCATGAAACGACATGGTACATCGCAATGTTCTGCAGTTCAATATGTCATGTTTGACTTCATGAAACGACATGGTACATCGCAGTTCTGCAGTTCAATATGTCATGTTTGACTTCATGAAATGACATGGTACATCGCAGTGTTCTGCAGTTCAATATGTCATGTTTGACTTCATGAAATGACATGGTACATCGCAGTGTTCTGCAGTTCAAAATGTCATGTTTGACTTCATGAAACGACATGGTACATCGCAATGTTCTGCAGTTCAATATGTCATGTTTGACTTCATGAAACGACATGGTACATCGCGATGTTCTGCAGTTCAATATGTCATGTTTGACTTCATGCAACGACATTGTACATCGCAATGTTCTGCAGTTCAATATGTCATGTTTGACTTCATGAAACGACATGGTACATCGCAATGTTCTGCAGTTCAATATGTCATGTTTGACTTCATGAAATGACATGGTACATCGCAGTGTTCTGCAGTTCGATATGTCATGTTTGACTTCATGAAACGACATGGTACATCGCAGTGTTCTGCAGTTCAATATGTCATGTTTGACTTCATGAAACGACATGGTACATCGCAGTGTTCTGCAGTTCAATATGTCATGTTTGACTTCATGAAACGACATGGTACATCGCAGTGTTCTGCAGTTCAATATGTCATGTTTGACTTCATGAAATGACATAGTACATCGCAGTGTTCTGCAGTTCAATATGTCATGTTTGACTTCATGAAACGACATGGTACATCGCAATGTTCTGCAGTTCAATATGTCATGTTTGACTTCATGAAACGAAATGGTACATCGCAATGTTCTGCAGTTCAATATGTCATGTTTGACTTCATGAAATGACATGGTACATCGCAGTGTTCTGCAGTTCAATATGTCATGTTTGACTTCATGAAACGACAGTGACAAAATATGAATTTGGATTCTATGTGACGTTAATCTAACTGTTTATTAAAAGTGACAAAATAATAAATTTTTGGTTCAATAAGAAATAATTTTTATTTAATATTAATACCTTTGCTTGTGTACACTGATTTTATGTTACATTAATTTAACGTGTATGAAGTAATGGTACATTATGACAAAATTTTCAGTTTAATAACACAATTTTTCTAAAAAGATATAGTTATAAGGGTACAATATTTTGTATAGACTTAAAATGCACATGTCGAAATTTTTATTTCGTAGTCAATATGACAAAATTTTGCTCCAATTATCATTTTACTCACTAAGGTTTAAATCATGTTCTGTTCATTTGAGAGGGATTCATGTTGTTGATACAAGTGTGAAACGTCTTTGTGGATCTTCATCTGAATATAACGCAGTGGCAGCATTCCAGTATAGTTTACCTTTTATACAATTTCTTTTACTATTTTGTTGATTTACAAACAGTTTAATATGACTATTTTCACATTTTCTTCTAATAATGCATTTTCTGTTTTGTAACAGTTAGTTGTTCATGGAGTTGTAGCCATGCTGTATTATTACATGTATGCTTGTCATTCACGTGTTGAATTGGCCGGCCAGAAGACTGTTCAGTTTGTGTCTTGGAAGTGAATTTGTTCTCATCTTGATGGAGCCAGTAGGAAATCAATAATGGTACAGTCTCGTACCGATTTATACCCATTTGAGTCGCTGTCTGGTTGCCGTAGCGCTCCAGCACTCTGTCACTTCAAAGGGCGTTGGTGTCTCCCTTAGGGCTAGTCTCCATAACAGTCGTCTTCTCATTCTCTACAAGATTGGACCAGATAATCTTCAGTTCAAGAATATAAAACTGAAAATTTTATATTTTGTTTGTGACACCCAGTAAGAATAAACTCTGTTAATTCATGTATGTTCACATTTAAAAAAAAATGATACCCAGAAAATCTTGCTGTTCATCTTGAATTTAAATGAGTGTTGTCTGGTACCAACGTTTTGTCCAAGTTTGGAGGACTGATAGCAGTCCTAATGTTGTTATCCCACTGGTATGTAATACTGTGGGATATAGTCAACGCCCCGTCCGTCCATCCCTCAGCATCTGTAATACCCACTAACTGAAGTACGGTAGTAGATACACAAGTATCTGTCAAAGATGTGTTTTACAAATTTTGTGGAACCGGTGGGATATGTCATCTTATGATGACTCTTGTTCTTAAATGGTTTGAGGAATATACAGGAAAATTTTACTTACATTCACCATGTTGTTGTTTTGCTTATTTTCTCCTCTTCTGCTTTACTGTATTTGTGTTTGTGTTTCTGTCTCTCCAAATTTTTTAGCTCATCGGGCCTGAAAGGCCCAATGGGCTTATGGCATGGCATGGTGTCCGGCGTCCGTCCATCCGTCCGTCCATCCGTCCATCCGTCCATCCGTCAATCCGTCCATCCATCCATCCATAAACGTTTCGCTTTTTCGACTTCTTCTCCAGAACCAATGATTCCACAGAGCTGAAAAGTTGTGTGCAGACTCCTTGGCCAATGGGGATTCTAAATTGTAGATTTCGTGACCCCATGACCCCATGACCCTAAATGGGGTCACAGGGGTCACATCCTTAAAAACCTATTTTTATCTTCTTTTCCACTTCCAAAAGGTCTAGAGAGCTTAAAAGCTGTGTGCAGACTCCTTGGCCAATGGGGATTCTAAATTGTAGATTTCGTGACCCCGTGACCCCAAATGGGGTCACCCGGGTCACATCCTTAAAAACTTATTTTCATCTTCTTCTCGAGTTCCAAAAGGTCTAGAGAGCTGAAAAGTTGTGTGCAGACTCCTTGGCCAATGGGGATTCTAAATTGTAGATTTCGTGACCCCGTGACCCCAAATGGGGTCACTGGGGTCACATCCTTAAAAACCTATTTTCATCTTCTTCTCCAGTTCAAAAAGGTCTAGAGAGCTGAAAAGTTGTGTGCAGACTCCTTGGCCAATGGGGATTCTAATTTGTAGATTTCGTGACCCCATGACCCCAAATGGGGTCACCCGGGTCACATCCTTAAAAACTTATTTTCATCTTCTTCTCCAGTTCCAAAAGGTCTAGAGAGCTGAAAAGTTGTGTGCAGACTCCGTGGCCAATGGGGATTCTAAATTGTAGATTTCGTGACCCCGTGACCCCAAATGGGGTCACTGGGGTCACATCCTTAAAAACCTATTTTCATCTTCTTCTCCAGTTCAAAAAGGTCTAGAGAGCTGAAAAGTTGTGTGCAGACTCCTTGGCCAATGGGGATTCTAGATTGTAGATTTTGTGACCCCATGACCCCAAATGGGGTCACCGGGGTCACATTCTTAGAAACCTATTTTCATCTTCTTTTCCAATTCCAAAAGGTCTAGAGAGCTGAAAGGTTGTGTGCAGACTCCTTGGCCAATGGGGATTCTAAATTGTAGATTTCGTGACCCCATGACCCCAAATGGGGTCACCCGGGTCACTTCCTTAAAAACTTTTTTTCATCTTCTTCTCCAGTTCCAAAAGGTCTAGAGAGCTGAAAAGTTGTGTGCAGACTCCTTGGCCAATGGGGATTCTAGATTGTAGATTTTGTGACCCCATGACCCCAAATGGGGTCACCCGGGTCACATCCTTAAAAACTTATTTTCATCTTCTTCTCTAGTTCCAAAAGGTCTAGAGAGCTGAAAGGTTGTGTGCAGACTCCTTGGCCAATGGGGATTCTAAATTGTAGATTTCGTGACCCCATGATCCCAAATGGGGTCACCCGGGTCACTTCCTTAAAAACTTATTTTCATCTTCTTCTCCAGTTCCAAAAGGTCTAGAGAGCTGAAAAGTTGTGTGCAGACTCCTTTGCCAATGGGGATTCTAAATTGTAGATTTCGTGACCCTGTGACCCCAAATGGGGTCACCGGGGTCACATCCTTAAAAAACTATTTTCATCTTCTTTTCCAGTTCCAAAAGGTCTAGAGAGCTGAAAAGTTGTGTGCAGACTCCTTGGCCAATGGGGATTCTAAATTGTAGATTATGTGACCCCGTGACCCCAAATGGGGTCACCAGGGTCACATTCTTAAAAACTTATTTTCATCTTCTTCTCCAGTTCCAAAAGGTCTAGAGAGCTGAAAAGTTGTGTGCAGACTCCTTGGCCAATGGGGATTCTAAATTGTAGATTTCGTGACCCCTTGACCCCAAATGGGGTCACAGTTGTCATGATCTAAGAACCTATCGTTTGCTTGTAAACAATAACTTAAATTACTTAAATATTCAACTTTAGATAGTAAATCAATGAAATCCTGATGAGCTACAGAGCCCATGGCTCTATTTTTTAAAATCTATCAACAAAGAGTTATTTTCCTTACTAATAATTCCATGTTGGTTGTGAGTCTCTTTTGTGAATAAATGAACAAACGAAAATCTGAATCTACTAGACCTCTTTGTACTGTGCTACAGGGAGCGCTTCACTTTATGAAATGATAAGACATAAAAGAAGACAATTCTACTCTTGCTGTTCTTTTTAGCTCATAAAAGTCCAGTTTCGGCTTAAAGTCCACCAGCCCACCTTCAAGGTCGGATGTCTGTCGTCAGTTCAAAATGCCACCTATCATGATGTAATTGAATTAATCTTTAAATGATGTCCCCTGATGTTTAAGTGATGCTTTCTTGTCGAGAATCATGACAATATTTGTCCTAAGCCAACAATAACCATTGCAGCTGAAACTGAACATTATGCAGGAGGATTCTCTCTAGTGAACACAACCAGTCGGTTGATCTGAGAATACTCAGCTGGAGCAGAATTTAAAATATCTGTCACTAAAATAGTAAAATAGTAAGTCGCCATGATTTTACAAGACTGTCCTAGTCATATAAACCGTAATCCAGTTTATCTTTCTCCATATTATGATGCCAAGATATCGCTAAGTAATCTCTGGCGTTAGAAGTTTCGTTGTAATTAGTATCGGATCAAAGAGGCTGCTCTTCCTGCTCAGTAATTTTACAACCGCACATAACATTTGTACAAGCAAACCATTAAGCCTGTTTTCATTTCTGTTTGAGTTCTTATAGTGCATATTGGGAGACATTCTCTTTATAAGGACAGGAGTGGGTACTACTGGGAGACATTCTCTGGGTGAATATGGTAGAAAATAAAGGAATATGGTAGATAATAAAGGAATATGGGAGATAATAAAGGAATATTGGAGATATGTTATCCATAAGGAGTAAAATGGGAGACTTTATGCTGAATAATGAGTGTATTGTGTTTATTGTAAATAATGTTGGTATGTGATAGAAGTGCACATAGACTGCACACAAAGTGCATGTGTTTCCTGCATTGATACACGCCCACACATAGATGAGATGGATATTCTGTTTACCTTTGGTCTCAGGTTACCGAGACCTGTATTTATGTTAATGGGAGTTTGTTTTGTGTGGGAGGCGTGACCAACTAATGTGCAGGTTGATAGTGTTATATTTACTGTATCAAATAAACTTGAAGACAAGCCAGTCCGAAAGAGAAATTTGTCAATTTAAAAGGTAAAATTAAGAAGAAGCTCAATAAGCCACCCGCCTCGAGACTGTCCGACAGGCCTTATGACATGCATTGTTATGTTACAGCTGTTATTAGATTTGTACGTTTTATCCTTTATAAATGCTGTCAACTGTGTGGTATGCTATTAGGGCAGGGACACTTTAAAATATATATTTTTAACCTTGGTTGTAATAATAGTCCTTTTGATAGTTTACTGGATCATTATAATGAAGTAGTAGATGCATCTTTTTACCTTGAACGCTTCATGTTGTGATCCAAACTATGGTTATATACGGGGGCATCATATCTTGTTTGTTCGTCAGTAGTTGCTTTTGATAAATGCTAGTGTCGTGTGTATGCATTAATTAATCTATTTAACATAATTGCTTGGCATAAGAAGAGACGCCCTCCCACGCAAGTTAGTTATAATTACAAGGGTTTCAATAACAATAAGATAGGACGTATGTATAATCTCTCATATACATTATACAACACCTTAATTTTTTCAGCACAAACTCAAGTATAGATTGCTTGTTCTGTTTCGTTGCAGCCTCGGTTACCCAGGGGTTTATATACGCTGCGTTACTCTACGCTATATCACATCCTCGGTTACCCAGGGGTTTATATATGCTCCGTTACACTCCGCTATATCACATCCTCGGTTACCCAGAGGTTTATATACGCTCCGTTACACTTGGCTTTATCACATCCACGGTTAGCCAGGGGTTTATATATATGCTCCGTCACTCTCCGCTATATCACCCATGGGACACTCCATCAGAGAAATCTGTACTTAAAATACCCACCCTATGCCTATGACCTAGTGGGATTGGAGAGATCACAAATTTACTATACAAGCCTTTTAGAATTAAAAAATCAATAGGTCTCACTCTGGTTCCAAGATAGCAACTGAAATGGTCCTTTTCCTTCATTACTTGCACTAACGCAATGTGCTATTTGTCTGTGATTTGGGTCTCCGAGAGATATCATTCAGCAGGGTCAGTCTTTCAATGGTAAAGTTGCTCTTGCAGATGGGTTTTGAAGTGAGAAGTTCCTTCATGGAAAAAATTCAATGGTTTGGAATACCTCATCAGACAAGATGTTTTCAAATTCTGAACAACGAATACTGATGAAACTCCTGACATCATGTCTCCTCCATGACTTTCTTCTGCTATTCTTGGAAATTTAATCTGCTATTTGTTTGGAAAGATGTCTGTGTTCAACAGTTGAACTAGGTGAAATAGGTTGCCTGTAATAAAGTTTACATCTATGCCATGTTTTTACAATAACATTGAAATATTTCAAATACAATATCATTTTGATCATTGACATAATACATAAATTTATTATTCTGTAAAACAAGACTGAAAACACTTCTCATGATATAGGTTTGCCACTGGCGTCATGTAGCTAGAAACTAAAAAGTTTTCAAAACATCTGAGAAGAATAAATAGTAATAAATAGCTACAAGTGGTTAGAAGTTTGTTCTCCCCTCCCCCCTCCGCACCCCTGGGAGGAATAACATGTCACACTCTCTGATAAAGTTTACATCCTGATAAGAAACAGTTCCAACACGGCATAAAACCGTTTTATCAAGGCCTGGCATTGTGCTCCTATGACAGACCTGCTCTATACATCCCAAGCTTATCAGCCGGCTCCAACAGCAGGAAAATATTATTTAATTGATTCTACGTACAAAATTTTACTTTTTCAGGCGTAGCGTTGACAGCGAGAGGTTTCGTCTGACAGGGGGCAGTGACATTAGGTTTAAAATTGCAGCTTATCAGGCAGAGTTTCCAGGGTTTCCATAAAGTGTACAAAGAGTCTTTAGTTTCCCTCCTCCAAAAAGTGAAGAGTTCCACTAGAGTAGGCTTGACTTTGTTTGGGTTTATATGTGCTTAATTGTAAACTTTATGGGAGACACCGAGTGAAATAGTGTGATAGTCTTGAAATGGCTGATCCTGTGGATGATAAGGAGAAAACAGAATTTTTACTCTGACCATGTTGTTGCTTTCAATTGTTATTTTTGTGATTCCTATACACTCCATTTTAAAACAGAATGGGTTTTCTTGAAAACTGGTAGCACTGTTCAGTAGTTTTGAAATATAAAAGAATTTGAAAACAATTTGAACTGGAAAAGAGTTACCAATAATAAATTATTTTTTGGTATTAAAAAACTCCTTCCATCAATAAGCAAAAGGTATAAATGGTGAAGCCAAATGGTTTACTAACTTTTATTTATAACGAATGGGTCTGAGCATTTTGTTAACCCTTAACAGGTCTTGGGTTACTTTAGGATAGAAATAGTGAATTCATATATATCCCTGCAACGAACCCTGGAAGCGAGATTTATTGTTCTCATAGCTTTTGAGATAATGACCAGTGACTCCTGGTCAGCTAGATGTAACCAGATTTGCTGTTTGGGAAATGCAGGTGGCGATGCCAATTAATGCCTAAGGCAAACTCGGCAGCGAAAAGTGGAAATATAGAATAAATCAACTTGAAGGTTAATTAATAGTGTAATGTCAATCTGCAAGAAATACCTGAAATAGTTGGGTCATCATTATTACAAGTGGAAATCAAGTGTAAATAGAACAATGAAATTTAAAAAAAAGAAAGGTTAGAAATGAAACCTTTTAAAAACGTCGTATTTCATTTGCTGTCAGTTATATTTCAGTCATCAATGTAGTGTATAAGTAAAACCTATAGACAGATGGATAAATGAATAAATGTGAGGTATACCTAAGCAAATGAAATACAACGTTTTTATCCACGTCTAAACAAATGTCAGGCCTTTTAGCTGGTTACAGTTACAGTAGATGCTGTCTGTCGCATGAAGATCCTGTCTTCGAAAATTGAAATTTTCAGTTTCCTAAAGGTCAAACAGCAGTAACCCAGTATAGATAGGATGACTGTAATACATTTGCTAACCATCTTCTTGGGTTTCTGTGAAAAAAAGACTCTCAAGTAAATGTTAAAGGGGCATTAAATATGTTGTTGGAATGTCAAATGTAATAAATGGTGTTATTTCATCCAGATGTACTGACTGTTGCTGAAATTACCATTTTCAAGCTCGTTAATTCAGTATAGTGAGAATATAATGACGAGAGAAGCAACTTGTTATATAAAACCGGACAATGTACAGAGTCTGGCATGCTCCAATTAGTAAAACATAATTTTGGAAACTTAACTGTAACAGACAAAATGACAGATTTGGATTGATAATGTTTAATAGGTCATAAAACTGCTTTACTTGTAAATGGGATGTGTAATTTGTGTGATCTAATTATACCCCCGCTATACGTGTCCATCAATCCGTCAATCTGTCCGGTTTTTGTTTCGCTCATAAATCTGAAAACAGTTGCTAAAATTTTACGAAACTTGACATGTACAATCACCATGTGTACATCTACCTTTTGCATAATTTATGCAAATTTTCTTTGTTTTTTGACTTCACCATTCACACTTTTTGTATTTATAGACTCTGTTCATGGTATCTCCAAACGGACAGAAAATTGGGGGTTTTAACTTTTGGAAAATTATAATTTTTAGCTCATCAGGCCTGAAAGGCCCGATGGGCTTATGGCATGGCATGGTGTCCGGCATCCGTCCATCCGTCCATCCGTCCATCCGTCCATCCGTAAACTTTTCGCTTTTTCGACTTCTTCTCCAGAACCAATGACTCCACAGAGCTGAAATTTTATGTGCAGACTCCTTGGCCAATGGGGATTCTAAATTGTAGATTTCATGACCCCGTGACCCCAAATGGGGTCACAGAGGTCACATCGTTAAAAACCTATTTTCATCATCTTCTCCAGTTCCAAAAGGTCTAGTGAGCTGAAAAGTTGTGTGCAGACTCCTTGACCAATGGGGATTCTAAATTGTAGATTTCGTGACCCCATGACCCCAAATGAGGTCACAGGGGTCACATCCTTAAAAACCTATTTCCATCTTCTTCTCCCGTTCTAAAAGGTCTAGAGAGATGAAAAGTTGTGTGAAGACTCCTTGGCTAATGGGGATTCAAAATTGTAGATTGTGTGACCCCATGACCCTAAATGGGGTCACAGGGGTCACATCCTTAAAAACCTATTTTCATCTTCTTCTCCAGTTCTAAAAGGTCTAGAGGGCTGAAAAGTTGTGTGCAGACTCCTTGGCAAATGGGGATTCTAAATTGTAGATTTTGTGACCCCATGACCCAAAATTGGGTCACCGGGGTCACTGGGGTCACATCCTTAAAAACCTATTTTCATCTTCTTCTCCAGTTCCAAAAGGTCTAGAGAGATGAAAAGTTGTATGCAGACTCCTTGGCCAATGGGGATTCTAAATTGTAGATTTTGTGACCCTGTGACCCCAAATGGGGTCACAGGGGTCACATCCTTAAAAACCTATTTTTATCTATTTCAGAACAAATGTACTTAGAAGGCTGTAATATTGTGTGCAGACTCTTTAGCCAATGGGGATTCTAAATTTTAGATTTGGAGACCCTGTGGTGCTTCAAATAAGGGCCTCAAGCCATGACCTTAAAATCTATTTCAGTCTTCATCATTATACAATATAAATCCTGATGAGCTACAGAGCCCATGGCTCTATTTTTTTTTGTTTCCATGATAAAAATTTTGAATTTGTCTATTTGAACATAGGGTTTGTTGGCGGAGTAGATCTCTAAAACTATTTTACCATACCTCACCAAATTTGGTATACTGCCTCCCCATATCATGTAGATGTGCCTTTTGGGGGGTTTGAACATTTTAAACTTTATATTTTTCTGTATCGATGGCAACATTTTGTACATTTGTCTTTTATAAAGGTAATAAGTTGAAGTAAATTGGGGCAAGGAGGAGACATCTGTTTTCATGAGCAAAAACAACTTCTAGTTTTAAATATATACTGCTAAAACTGATTATTTAACTTATGTGGGGCCGGGGGGATAAGCCATCTCTCCTGATGGCTCTTGTTTCGACTCTGTTCCAGGTATCTTCAAAGGGGATACCTTTTCTCAGAAACTGTTTATTAAAGATGAAATCAGTTATGTGGCTTAAGGGTATCGATACCTTGATGGAATATAAAAGTGAGAAGCACACAATTATTTCTGTTAGAATTGTTGCCCTTGAATTATCTGTTTCTATGGTAACAATTTGGACTTTGTCCTTTTGAAGGGTATGGTATCTTTGTTAAAACACTTAGTGAATTAAGAAAATGTTCTTTCATTATAAGGGGTAATATGAAACAATGATCATATTTGCCTCTTATCCATTCCAGAGTTTAAAAAAATTATCATTGAAAAGGAATGGCTATGCTTTGCTGTCTTATCATAATTGAGAACACCAATGCAAAACCTTACATTTTGTAGAAAGGAATTGAATCCCGAGTTAAGTTCCCTCACCAGAGGACATGCCAAATTGTCTATCATAATGATGTCTTACTGGAGAAAATATTCATCTGTAGAGTTCTTATTCTTGAACAGTTTGTATTATTTAGAATTTGTAAACTTTAATCTTAGCCCAGTGTTTCAGAAGGTCAAAGGGCAAGAGCATAGAAGTTCAAAGAGTAAAGCTAGCGAGAAGCTGATCTCATCCGCTGATCTCACCCGACCATGTCTACAGGGCTTCAAAATACTCTTGGCTAATTAGACTGATCTTATGGCAAGGCATCCATCTGTCCATTCGTCCATCCATAAACTTTTCAGTCTTTAGACTTTTTCCAAAGAACTGTCTGTTCTAGAGAGCTAAAATCTAGTGTACAAAATCCTTGCCATGTGGCCATTATAAATTGGAAATGTGGTAACTTGTTGGCCTGTAAATATTGTAAGAACCAATGGCTCTATTTTCAGTCTTGACTGGCATTGAGGCTTGTTGTTTGAAAAATCGACCAGTCCTCCTCAAAATTTGACTTACTAATTCCATCTGAAATTATCCAGCAATTTGCTAAGGCCAGTCCCTCGCCATGACAGCATTAGAGTGCAATGCTCGATGGACAGATTCTCTGCAGACATTCATGGTTCGCTAGTTCCAGCCGTCTCCTGCAGCTTTCATCACTATGCATGATATTCAAGGATTTTTCCTCAAAGCCTCAGTCACCATATAGTCTATTAGTTCGTTGAGACAAATGATAAACATCTTTGAAGTAGAAATAGGTACCAAGGTTCTGTATCAGTTATGTAAGTCCGTTTTGGATAACATTGGATAAGATGAATCGTAGAGTTAATGTCAGTTTGTGGAATGGCCCCCAAGGAAAATGAACTCGACATTATAAAGGAGAATGCTCTGCGAGAGTAGCCCTAGTATGGCTTGGAGAAAGACAGGAGTCTGGAGAAGACGATGATGTTGGAGAAAATGTATCCGTGTTGGAGCCATGGAGCCGCCTCTCCATGTACAGACATAGCTTATTGAGCTGATTGGAGCTATAATTTGATCACTCTCAGACAGTCGGTGGAGCAAGCTGTGCTGCAGTGATCACTCTGTATTGATTTGGAAGTCGTCAGACAACCAAGCTTGAGCACATTCTCGGTGCACGGTTTGCTCACCTAATGCATTTAATATTTCATCTCTCTGAAAGGGAGATGTCATATTTTTCAGGAATGTTGAGCGGAAAGAAATAACGACACCTTGTTCAAAGACGCAGGGTGACAAGAGATTAATATTGAAGATAAGAATAATATGTTTTGTTAAAGTAGGGTTAGGTGCTGGATGTGTTGTCTCCGGTGTACAGATGGGCGACTAGTTGTACACTTACAGCTTACAGCATTGTGTTTACATGCATGATCTCTAAATCTGTCCTCATGATTAATAGCATCCCGAAGATTTACTATTTCTGATTAAAAAAAATCTGATACTCATCAATCAATTAATTGATTGGCAAAAAGATTGTCTATATATTTTCAATTTTGTAATTGTACCATCTGATCATCTTGCTTAGCTAGGTTTAGCCGCTGAATTTCAGGATCATGTCTTTATGATACCTCATGGCCTTGAATCAGTTCTTGTTAAAGAAGTAGGTCATATGATTGAATGGTTTACCGGGTTAGTGGTTGATACTTGATAAGTAGGTGTCACACGTATATGTCCAAAATTTAGCACTTGAGTACCGAACATGCTTTTATGTACAGGTAAATTATTTCAATTAATTCAAACGACTAAAAACAAGCACTGATCCTCTCAGAGATGATATGTGCTATTGAAAAAGAACATACATATTGCAATGAATGTGATATTTCGGTGTAAATAGGGGATGGGAGGTGGTTAGAGGTCCGAGGTTCGAGGTTCGATTCCCGCCAGGGGCTTGACAACTGTGTCTGCAGTGGAATGATGCTATATATGCAGTAAGGTTTGGGTGCAATGCTATACTGAATTTCAGCACAGTACCACCCATGGTTCACTAGCTCCAGTCGATGCTCGCAGGTTTTACCGCAATGCATAGCTCAAGGTGTTGCAGGCTTTCTCCCTGCAATAATACTAGTGAAATAATCTTGAAAGTGGTGTTAAACCCCTTATCACCTCACCTCACCTCACCTCACCTCACCTCACCTCACCTCACCTCACCTCACCTCACCTCACCTTGATGTAAATACTTCATCAACATATTTGATATTGCTACTCATACAACCTTCTCTCAGAGACTAACTACATGACAAGTTTGTTTAGTTAAGTCACTGATGTTCAAGGTCTGGAGACTTGAAAAGGGTTAAAGGTACATCCATTGTGTTGTTGGGGGTCAAATATGCCAAACGTTATAAATGGTCTTACTTTATCGAGAAGTACCAACTGTTACCGAAAACTACCATTTTGATGATACTCGACTTAGTATATTGACGATATGAAGGTAAAAGTGTCGATTTCTGATCGAAACTCGGACAATGCACCGCGTGTGGCGCGCGCCAATGAGTCAAACGTAATTTTTGAATCTTATTTAAACCAGATAAAATAAAACATTTGGGTTGATAATGTTTAATAGGTCATATAACTACTGTGCGTGTAAATAGGACATGCACTTTCGGTTTCTGCACATGCATAATGATGTTACTCGGTTTTAATTGGAAACTAGTAATTATGATATATTTGGCGATTGAGGATGAATATGCAAGCTTAGTGGATTTGTTTGTATTGTAAACAGCACATATGGTGTGTTCGAACGTATTAAAGCCAAATCAAATTTTATGAAACACAATGGATGTACCTTTAAACAAATTGTTGGGAAAAGAGATGAGTATTCACGTTTAATATACTGTGTTGTCTGCTATTAAACAAAAGTTGTTAATCATAAAATGAATATCCATTGCAATATCATTGGTTGAAACATATTTTATTCATAAATATCATTGCAATATCTTTCTCTTCTTCAGGTTGTTGGATCGGGGAACAGAAACAGTGTCGCTCAAAGATGTGTCTGTCTAAGACCCCACCCAAACGTGTATCCGAGACGTATAACAAGTTCTGCTGTTGCTATGGCGAGCGATGCAATGAGAATGTGACTGATGCATATGTCCCTGACATGCACACAACAGAAATGCCTGTCATTAAAAGTAGGTTGAGTACGTATTGTTTCTATGGCATGGCCCATTACTTCACTATCTCAATATCCGACCTTTATCAGCGTTATTGTTGATTATGGATTTCAGTTTTCTGTTTTATTCTACGAGTACAATGATAAAGCTTTCTGTGCAGAAGTAGAGTATGAATTTTAAAAATGACAATCCTATGGTTACTCAGTATTGTAAAATATTTTATTTTAGTTTTCATAAATATATTTCATTCAATAAACTTAAACATAATTAGCATATCATTTTGAATGTTTACATTCGTATAAGGAAAACTAAATAGACAATTAAATATTTTCATTGTTTGATATTTTCGATGACAACATATGAATGGACTGAAAATCCACATATTATTCAATGATTTTCCACTTGCAGCTCGTCCCACACCGGACCCGAACTACCGCATGAAGACAATCATCATTTCCCTCGTGTCGGTTTGTTCTGTGGCGGTCATCATACTCCTCCTCTTCTGGGTGTATCGAATGTTCGTCACGAACAAGCGTGTCCACCTTGATCCTCTGCAGCACATAGAGGCCCAGCCGCCGCCCGGCTTCGAAATCGAGGATCTAAAAATGTGCTGCATCGTCAGCAAGGGCCGCTATAGCGAAGTGTGGAGAGGTTTGCTCAACGACCAGGAGGTGGCGGTGAAGATATATACCCCGCATTACAGACAGTATTACCAAAACGAACAAAATATTTACAGGCTGCCTTTCATGGAGCACGATAACTTGTTGAAGTTTTTCGGGGCAGATGAACGACTGTCTCAAGACGGGCTCATGCAGTACCTCCTGGTGCTGGATTATATCCAATTAAGCTCGTTAACCAATTACCTGAAGAATAACACCCTGGACTGGCCCACTCTGTGCAAGATGTCGTACTCTGTGTGCAGGGGGCTGGCTCATATGCACACAGACATTACCAAAGGAGGTAAGATTCACACCACTCAGGGTGTATTACTTCAGGCAATAAACCCTTTAACCACTAAGAAACCTGAACGCTAATACGTTTACGTGCCTAATTTTAGGCGTGTAGCGGTGAAAGGGTTTAATAGATAAATGGTGATACATTGTGATAAAAGTGTAGTAAGTATCTGCTACCTATCACTCGCTCGGGGGGCAGAATCCCCGAGTTTTGTGACAGCAAGCAGATGATATGTATACACCTATTGGTGACAATCATGTATTTTATCTCATAGCAAGGTACATATTTTTAATTTAAAACAAAATTCAATGGGGCTGTTTTATCTTTGAAACTGCAATATTCAAACTCCAAGCTCTTGTTACAAATTTTACTTTTCCTCTAACCATTATTCTCATCCGTGATAATTTTGTAGATTATAATATTTTGCCACTAATGACTGCAATACTGCCGAAGCAGCGTTAAGCAATAACTCACTTACTCAATTATAATATTAATTGATTGATCTGCACGTGCAAGAATAGCTCTTATGTAAACAGATAATACCATTGATTTGAAGGATTGTAAAATGAAAGTACACAACATAGAAGCAAGAAAAGAGCTCCGCCCCACAAACCTATTGTAGCCCATCTTCAGAGCTACAATTGGCTAACTGAGAGGCATTCTAGAAGTTGGTGTAATGAAGAAGACAAATATTTCATGAATGATCAACTTCTTTATTATTATTTATTCGTTATTTATTCATAAAATATTTGTCTTCTACAATTGGTTACACTATTTATTGGCCCTCAGATGTTCCATGTCAAGATGATTTTGACACATGAATTTCATTTGCAGTTCATATATATTACGAGACCCTTTTATTCAACTCCAGATACATTCAAGCCGGCACTAGCCCACAGAGATTTCAACACAAGGAACATCCTGGTGAAGAGTGACTTGACGTGTGTCGTGTCCGACCTGGGTTTCTGCATGCCCATAATGGGGTCAAAGGTCATCAAAAATGGACATGCGGAAAATGCAGAGCAGTCAACGCTTACAGATGTAAGTTGAATTATTTACACAATGTGCCAGATGTTCCTTTCATCTTTATTCATGATGTTTGTGTAAATTTAGTATTAGTTGAGGGGAGGTTTGTAAATTCAAAACCCACTACAGTGACCCCAAAATTTAAAGAACCATAGAATTTATTTTATAAATCAATGTAATATTTAAATAAAACTAAGATATTGTCACTATTTCATCCTAAGGGAGATAACTCCAAAGCTCGAATGAGTACTACTGTAAAAGCTTTTTTCACTTTAAATAAATTATAGACAAACACAATTTTTTGTTATCATAAAATAAATTGTATTTCGATTAGTTATGAATTAACTATAAAATGATTGAATGATCCTAATCCTGTAGGTGTATTTAAAATTCCAAAATACATGTTTGAAACTGTTACTGAAAATAGACACAAGCTACAAGGCTATGTACTTCTCAATCAGACAACTGAGAGTGTGCAGAAACAAAGAGTGTTGAACCTCCCTTGCTACATTCTATCAGCTTTTCTGTTCCAGCATAGCATGCTCTTTGTTCCAGGTGGGTACGATACGTTACATGGCTCCAGAGCTGTTGGACGGGGCTGTGAACCTGCGAGACTGTGAAGCTTCCCTCAAACAAATAGATATATATGCTCTAGGGCTGGTTCTTTGGGAGATCGCCACCAGGTGTACAGATCTTTATCAAGGTAAGTGGAAGGGAGATAACTCTTCAGTTCTATGAAACTCCCTACCTTTGGTTTCTTTCTACACATCTTTTGTGAAAGAGATATTCTTGAGTCACAATGGAAGGAATTCTAATCATTGATCAATCATGGATTGTATAAGTTATTAGTGCTTACCACCCAGCTTGGAGATATAACAAGCGCTTTCCAGCGGAGATGATTTCATACTTGGAGTTACTGGTGTTTTTAGTTTAGGCAGGCTCTAACATGTATTTGAATTTAATTTTGTAAGTGTTGAATGATGATGAAACCAAAGCATTTTACTAATAGTAATGTGAATAAAATTAATTGATAACATAACAAATATAAATTTTATTTCTCAACAAGGGAAAGGTGTCTTGCATCAAAGCGCAGAGACAATGCAACAATGATAAGCAAACAGCAATATAATGTCGAAATAAATAAATAAATAAATCACAAATGTTAATTACATGTAACAAAAACATTTGGTTTAAGTATAATGCCGTTTGGGAAAAAGACTTTCAAGTTCCCTTAGTTTGATAATGCAAGATTTTGGGGACAAATTTATAACGTTTGCCAAGGATAATCTGATTCCTCTCTTTCTTCAGGAACGCCAGTCCCAGAGTACCTGCTTCCATACCAGGCGGAGGCCGGACCCCACCCCTCCTTCGAGGATATGCAGCTCCTAGTTACGCGCCGAAAAAGGAGGCCGCTCTTCCCGGACGTCTGGAAAGATACAAACCAGGTACGACTGATAACCTTTATCCTGAGAGTCTATATATGTTAAGATTTTAGTCCTGGAAACACTGCCCATATTCTTCTTGTTTACATGAGCTTACAAACACACCCAATTCTATCTCTATAGCACCAAATATAAGCAAAATACAGCATATATATTCTTGAATGCCTTTCTCCTCCTTCAATACCTGTCTCACTCAAGCTATACTGATCTTACCTATTGACAGCTAACCTTGGTATGACCCTGTATATTTTGCCTCATAGAGGTGCATATTGAGTCAAGAGCTATTACAGTGTTGTTAGGGGCAGTGGGGAAAGGCCTACAGTGAAACAATACAAACAAAACAATAGAGGTCACACCTTTAAAATGTCCTTGTTACTTCTTCCATGGAATACAAAGGTCTATAATAATTAATATATTTCGTGTTCAAATACCTTGACCAATGTGGTTTATAAAGTGTAAACGACTGGGTAATGCCTTATTATTTGACATGTTACCCTTCACCTTAGAGATAATGTATCCATAATACCTGATAAGCTTTTGAGGTTTTTTTAATGAGATTTCAAAGAAGGATAAACCCTTATCTAAAGCCTTTACGTCTGTATATATGCCAATTCAAGTCCTACATCTTTATATTGAGATGTTAACAGTTGAGACCTGAATATGGAAAACATTGTGCAGGGGTCCATACATATGCATGTTCAAGTCTGATGCAAAACTAACAAAGAATTGTTTAATTTTCAAACCACTGAGTTCATGTTGACCCAGTGTAACAAAATCTATTATTGGAAAGTCAAAGTGGAAGTCTTGAAGAACTCAGTATTGACACATCAATCCTAGATTTCAATGTTTTTATCAACGACAAAACACTTGCTCAATTGTATTCAGGAAAGAATCTCTAGTAAATCACTTGATATAAATTCATATCTATTGTAACTATCTGCAGGCTGTGAGGTGTCTGAAGGAGACCATCGAGGACTGCTGGGACCCGGACGCCGAGGCGCGCCTCACATCGCTGTGTGTCGAGGAACGCATCTCGGACCTCATGACAACCTGGGCTCAAGATACCAAGCATAGAGGTACTGCAACCCTGACCAGAGATACCCAGGGGAACCTCATACATGGCATCTTACCCGATTCCGGCGGGTTTACCCGATTTCAGGAGGCTTCACCCGCGTCCCCGATCGGGCATTGAAAAAACCCAATTTTGACATAATCTCCAACAATACTCGCTTGAGAAAGTGTACTATACATTTTCAATATTATTTATAAAAACTTGTCCATCAGCATTGCATTTAAAAAATTTTTGTCAAAGATACAATCGTTCGAGCGTGTGTGTGTGGCTTCAGTCTACCGGTGATTCACGAATTAGTTACAGTTTAATTTTTGCTCCATTAAATAGTTGAATCTCGACACATTAAATTATATCAGTCATAGCAAATAATACTGATAATATGATAGACCAACATAAATCAATAGCAAAGCTAAAATACAAGTTGTAAAAGGCAAAACCGTATCAAAGACGAACAATTGGCTTTGAAATCTATAACATTATCTCATAGGGCGCTATATGAAAACACCGTTTGCTAGCTCCAAACAGCGCGTGACCCTAGCTCCAGACAGCGAGCAACCGCTCCGTGATACGTGATCGTATTTTCTTGACGACAGACAGTAATAAGAATATGCTTATTACAAACTCCAAATTCTTTTCGGGTTTATGTTATTGCCAACTTATTTCGTAAAATGTTTATTTAAATTCGCTAAATATTCCTCTAAATAAAATATGAAAACAATGTAATTTAAATTAGTTAAATATCTGATAACACATATTGCTAGGGAAATAAGTTGTAAGGTAACTAGTTGGACCACGTGTCTAACGAACTTCCTGTTTGTGTTTACGTAAACATTTGTTATAAAAAAACGATTTAATTTCTAATTTCAAAATGCATATTTAGAAATAATATATACTTTGAAGGTTCAATGAATAATATATGATTAAAAATATCAGAAATTCCTTGTCTTTCCCGCAGCAAATTCGTTTGTTAACTCGCTCAAACTGGCAATGTTGAAAGATCGCCGTTCGTCAACAATGGACTTTCTTATTGCAAGTAGATAATTTACGTGTCCTCTAATGGATTCATGAACAGTTAAATACGACCTTTATTTATTTTAGATGGAAGTATCTGTTCGATAAACTGTCACAGACATGCCATTTTCTAAATGACATCATTACCAAATTGATATTTTTAATTATTTATTTTTCTTTTAAAATGTTGCTAAAATTTAACCTGTTAAAAAAACGTACCTCAATCTCAGTTTTTATTATCAGAACATGAAGTTATTTTTCAAACAACATATATTTAAGACAGTTTTCAAACCTTCAATATTTCCATAGTGTGACAGGTGAAGTAAGTTTTCCATTTTTCCATAAACATATTATTTATCATTTGAAACATAGTATCATAATGAATTAATTAATTGAATTAATATTTTATATATTCAAAACTTGTAATTGTGTGTATGATAAACAATTAAAGAAGATAAGTATGTTAAATATATGATTTATATTGATTAGAAACGAAAAACAGCAAAGTGCTTAAAACCCTCTTTGGGAAGGAAAAAACCCCTTTTCAGACCCTAAAACCCCACTTTGCCATTATCAGGTGATGCCATGTGTGGAACTTACTTAGTGCTGCCAGCTTTGTTTCCTGCTTACAAGAATAATATCTCATTCATCAAGTCTTTGAAGGGCATTTAGAAATTGCATACATTAGGACAGGAAGATTTTCGGGATAGCAACTTCTTTAGTGTGAAAATACACATTGTTTCAGAGTATATACTCACTCCTTCATCAAGTGGAATGTGAGTGTTGTTGTGAAATATTATTTTCACATTAAAGAAGATGTTATCCAGAAAACCTTCCTGTTCTTATCTCACTCATCTAAACTGTCTTCATGTTTAGTGGTTTATGATTACTGTAATTTATCTAGTTACGATTTGTTTGGTACAAAGCTATTCAGCAAGCAAAGTTTAAAAACTTGAATATTTAAAATAAAAAAGATTCCAAAACACAACATATTCATTGAGCTGTCAAGAGGAAAAAATATTTTTGAGGTAAGGAATGACTAACAAGCAGTGATGATCACAGCTCGAAAAGTATTTTATCTCTTTGTTGTATGTCTTGCAGGTGTGACCCCAACGATCAACCCAACTGTGAATATCACTTCTCAGGACTACATGAGCAAATCTTCCCAAGGCCTGAGTCAGGACCAGAGTCATAATGTGGACATGTATGTGGCCAATATGGCGGACTACCGGTCTAGTGTCAGCTCTCCTACAGAAAACAGCAGTGCACCGTTGCTAGGCAACGGCGTGTTGAGAAATGGAGATCTTTCAAACCACAGTCAGACCAACAGAAGTTGGTACCAGGACCGTAGCCTCTCAGGCTCCACCACAGAGACTGTGATCCCCATCACCCCAAGTGACTCGGACCCCCCGCCCAAATCAAACAACATCACAATGGCCAGGAACAACATGATCCTCCAGCCACACCAGGGCAGGAACCCGACTGTGGCCAGGAACACTCACAAGAGGAGCGACGAGGAACTCACCGTGTCCGGGAACACACTGCTCTGTCCTGGGATGGACATAAGTTCTGTGAACCAGATGAACGAGAACACATTTGACTCTGTCGGGGATAACCTGGAGACGTCTCTGGTGCAGAACGATGCCCTCAGTCAGCACAGAAATCCACCGATTCCGTACCTTCAGAATCAAGTTCAGGTGCCAGCTGTTAGACCAAAGGTTGCAAACGTGCCTGGGAATGGAGTTCCATACAGGCATCTTAACGAGGGGAAATCTCTACGGGAAAAAATTGGTAAATTCATCAAGCCCAAAGAGCTTGGCTTGAAGCTGAGTTCTTGGAACTTTTTTGGATTGAAAAATAGCTCTAGGAATCAAAGCACTTCAAATCTGGAACAGAATGAGAGCCAATCAAATGTTAATGTGAATGAAGACAATTCAAGTTTCCTAAATCAAGCAAACACATTGCCTAAGACTGTTGTTCAGCCAATGCAGACAGAAATATGTCTGCAGAACGGCCATGCCTTTGTGCGCCCAAGTAACCTCGCTATTCAGGAGATGCCCCTTGAACAAAGGCAGGACAGTAATGGCGGCAACTCATCTCAAACTCTCAACTATCCTGAAAATCGTCTCGGATTTGCAGAGGTCGGGGTAGCTAAGTTGAAAAACACGAATACAGGCCAACAGTCTGTCGTGAGACTGAAAGGCACAGGTCAATCAAAGAGCACTTCAGACTTAAGTCCTGCTCACACCAACAAAGGTGGTTGGCAGGAAACAAGACTCATAGACATAGCAGACGGACGCAAGAGACGTCCAACTTCACTGTCATTAAGGGGACATAACTATGGTAGCCAGACAAACACGTATATTGTAGGCCCCACGGTTATCGGAAGTTCTGCTCCAAATGTAGCATTGAAACCACCAGACGAGCACTCAGACCCAAGTGAGAAGATTAAAAAACGTGTCAAGACACCAGTGAACATGAAGAAGGGACGATTCTCGCTGTATGACGACAGACTGATGTGTCAGAGTTTGGATGAGTGTGTGAAGAATAATGCAGGTGTGGGCCTGAAGAAAACCAGTCTGAGTCTTCACCAGCTCAAACAGGCAGAGTTGGTGCAAGTTGCAGGGGCTGAGCCACAGTTTGTGTGATTGGTTACCTCCCTTTGTAAAGATTATCTCCCTTTGTAAAGATTATCTCCCATTCAAGATTTTCTATTTTAAAATTCGTCAGCTAGTTTAAGATGACATTGAACCAAATGAATCAGTTATATTAAGAAGCATTAGAGCTACACCATTAAATGTTGTAGGACAATTGCAAGCTGTTTTTGTGCAAATGTTTGGGCATATTTGCTTAAAAGGGTTCTTATGAAACTTGTTTGTTTTGGAAGGTGTAAAACAATGTTGAGTATAACATATTGTGTGTTTTATGTGTGTATTCAAGTTCTTATGGAAGATTAGGACAATAAGCTAAATCGAGCTAAGTTATTTCTATCGTTAGATGAATGTTTACAGCCACATTTTTGTCTTTTGAATTCAATCACAAATTTTGTACTTTTTATATTCATTTAAAGTGACATCCATTGTGTTTCATATTATTATATTTTGGATGTGGTACGTGCATAAATACCAAATGTGCTGATTTCAATTTTAGATAATTTCCATAGATTTGTATAATTATCCCCCATCGCCAATCATGGTGACTGGTACCAGTTTCCACTGGACATTGAACACATCATAATAGATTCGCAGAAACCGAAACTACAAGTCCCATTTAAATGTACAATAGTTATATGACCTACCGTATATTACAGTGTATAAGACGACTTTTTTATACCAGAAAATAGGGGGTCAAAAAAGGGGGTCGTCTTATACACAAGGGCTATGTTTCAGAAGAAGAAATTGACAAATCATTAAAAAAATAAGAACAAACACCGTAGGAAAACGTATGTAATTTTTATTTTGGTACATCTAAAACAATTTATTTAAAAAACAAACGATTATAACAAAACATTTATGTCATGTTACCTAAAAAATTACCGGTATCATCTTACCATTACCAAATCTTACCAACGTGTTTTCCCATCATGGCATGTCGACCTGTTTCCACGATTGCTAGAAGGGGGGTCGTCTTTTACATGAGATACATGGTTTTTACCTGATTTTAGGGGTCTGAGAAAGGGGGTCGTCTTATACACAGGGTCGCCTTATACACAGTAATATACGGTAATACACATTATCAACCTAAATTTGGTCCGTTTTTTGTAAATAAGTTTCCAAAATTACGTTTGACCATAATTGGCACATGCCAATCAAGATGCATTGTTCATTTTTTGATCAGAAATCACTACTTTTACCTATATTTTTTCAATATATTGTTTCAACTATCCTCAAAATGGTGATTTTGGGCAACAGTCAGTACTTCTTGATAAAACAACACTGTTCATATAACGTAAGGCATATGACACCCCAACAACACAATGGATGTCCCTTTAAGTCCAAGATTTGTTTGAGATTCTGAGTTTATTATGTATGATCTGATGTGAAATTTTTTCAAATGTTTTAAAGAAAATTTAAAATTGATTGAAATTTGCAGTAAGAAAGAGGGAATACTTGTCATAATAATTTATGAAAGATACAATAATCTCTTAGAATCGATCTTTTAAATCAGATTTTAGTTTTTGTTTGAAACTGGAGTTTTAAAATTTACTGTTTTCTTGTTATGTATTTCAACCTTTTAATGTTTGCCAATGGTTTACATTTATCGATATATTCATATTTTGATATGTTCTCTTTTTATGTTTTTATAAAATTATGATCATTAACTAATTGATTAATTGACAAATTTTGGCTATTTGAGAATGTATTAATGATGATGAGAGGACGAATCAAATACCAATATTTATCAACAACCCCAAAAGGTATATCAAATTCCTTTGATTTATGTAATGTCTTGTTTTTATCTGTTTGATTAAAAGTGATATTTTTTTCCATATTGCAATATTTTTTACTTTGTTTGGGGGAAAATAACATTCCATTTGTGAGAATATTTCTTAAAATACACAACAACCACATTACACTTTAAGAGAGAAAATGAAAAAACGGCAATGATGTATTTTGTATCAAATGTTATTTATTATTGCATTTAATGCTTTGTACCAGGATACATAGAGTTTGATTTTACATGATTGTAACACATAAGAACAGTTTTAGGGAAGTATGCTTAATGCAGCCAGCTTGATCACTAGACTAGTCACATTTGTGGAACAATGTTGTGTTATTGACAGCCACTGCTAAGCGGTAATATGATTATTAACAAGTTGATGTTTATTATTACATGTAATGCCTACGTATTGCTTTCAGTTGAGCATGCAATACATGCTACATATTACGTTTGTCTATGCATTGTAATGTTCATGTTTATTTCATAATTCCATATGCATCTTACAATGTGTTGTATGAATTTTGTGCATTATATATATATCCCATTATGTGCTCTTTCACCGTCATGCATCAACACGTTTGCTCTAAACTAACAGCTATTTTACACGTAAGTGTTAGATACATTTTCTGAAGACCATAATCGAGGAAATAAACAACTGGATATTCAAAGGAAAAATGAACAGTTTACTTCGGACACAAAATAGTTATTTATTGACAATATTGTTACCGTTTTAAGAAAGATTTGACCTCTTTTGTTTGTTGCTACTACTTTCAGTTCTCTCTCCTAAAGTGCTGTAAGCATTCTTGTCATCTTACTAACTTCTACAAATTTCACAAGGGATTGTTAAAGAATCTTCTGAGTGCATGTGCGCAGGTTTTGTAAGTGACTTGAAAGTGCATAAAGAAACTGTTTGAATATTATAGCTTATGATAGACCTGCTTAAAATGGGTAACCTTCGAGTTCAACCTCTGCATCCGTTAAGTTTTTCTTCTCATAAAATCAATGAGTTGCATTCATGCTTTGTGAAATGTTTCTCATATGTTCCTCAAAACACATGATCTCGAACAGTTTTATAAATTTGTCAGTCTTCCGTTCAACCACCTTTGAATAGTTTATAATCCACATTGAACAATCAATATTCATATTTTTAAAACTAGCATGACATCAGTGTAGGGTAAAAGTTTGAAAAACAGGCACAATTTTGAAAAGTATAGTCTTATGTCATTATGCTTATTTGATGTGTTTTTACCTGATAGAGAGGGGCAAGACAGATGGGAAGGAATGCTCACAGAAATAGTCCACTCTTGTTATTATGTTTTGAAATTTTTATACAGGATTGATTTATGAGATATATGTCAAGAAAGAAAGCAAGGTTATGATACCTGAAGAACATATAGACACCTACCTATACCTATCCACCTGCCTATATAACATATATAGAAGGTAAGCCAATGTCCGCCATCTTGGATCCTGCCATAGGACCGGAAATGAAAACTTGGATCAGTCTACAAATATTACAAAGCATATTTGATCCAGCAAACCAGTTTAAACATTTCCGGTCCTATGGCAGGATTCAAGATGGCGAACAGTGTCTTACCTTCTATGTATGTAGGTAGGTAGGTATACGTATATGTATATGTATATTTATATTTAGGGTCTGACGCATATGCGTATAGATGCAAAAGAAGATCTGTTGTTCAAGTTGTTTTAGCAAATGTTGATGATCATTTATTGTGATAAAGTGCTATGATTGATGTTGATTGTTTTGCCTTTGAAGTTTAATCATGTAAGAACTTGCAAATCAATTCCAATTTGTATCGTGCTAAATAATATGTGCTGCTTGCAAGACCAGCTAAGACCATGGTCTGAAATCAACAAGGGTCGGTAACAAAAATATCTTGAATTGCACCCTGAATTTGGTCTGCTTCAATTTCAATTTCGATGAGTTTGGGAACAGATATATTTCCTTTGAGTCAAAATATTCTGGGTGTATGAATTGTGAAATGGAACATTTGGTTGTTGAACATAAATTAGTAAATGTGTAAATCTGTTTTACAGACTCCAATTGAAGAAAGGTTGGTACTGGTGTCTATAGACTCACCTGGCCTAGAAGCGAGATGTACTGATCTTGTTTAACAGTGTTATACTACAGTGTCTTATTGTAATACTCTGGATAGGGTACTTTGGTAGGAATCTTTTGGTCAAATTATTGAGAAAGTACCATTTTGTTTTGAGAGCGATCCTTGCTAAAACAATTATAAAAGTTTCAGAAACAAGATCATAATGTGAAATGTGAAACGTATTGACAGAGCACTGAAATAAAAAAAATCTATTAATGTTAATCAAAATGACATGTGATTTGCTGAGGTTGGACTTATTTAGTCTTTCACAAATAACTCTACAAACAAAGCTAACTGTTTGAAAATAGTCTGTTCCACTGTTGCTTGTATTTGACTGTCAAGAATCTAGCCCAGGTGCGCTCTATGGCCATGGCACTATTTGTACAAATATATATATGTGTAATATATATATGTAAGTGATGTTACTTATATTTGAAGTCAAACTAACACTGGGGCATTTAGTTTTGTTTTCTGTACAAAATAAGTGATTAAGCTTTTGTAGTGATATATAAGGCAATGATTATGGCTGTATTAAAACTTAAACTGTGATTTTTTTTCAGCAGTGAAAATTTTATGGCATTGTTATGTCTACCAAAAAAGTGTTCGTTTCCGCTGCATTATTTCCTAGATCTGTGTTACTGTTTCCTGTATGCATTGTTTACTTTTCATCGACTGTACAACTGACATTAATGTAGGGCTGGAACGGCTTGGACAAATGGAGTAGAGTGCCTGGATTACTTACTGGAATCAAGTGCCACGTAATGTGAAATATACAACATTTCTGAAAATCATATATATAAGTATATGTTTAAGTATATAAACTTGTAAAGCGGAGAATCCAATATGGCAATTTGACCTTCCTTGTTTGTTTCATCTATATACACTTCTATCATTATAGAAGAGTCTGGTCCCTGTGTTCAGGCTGTGGTGCAAAATGAAAGGTGTTACAGTTTGGGACCACTGAAGTAACACCAGATCATCAGTTATACCAATACAAAGTATAAACCATACCATTTTCTACATATTTTTGTTATATCCAGGCACGATTCCTAAACAAAGATCTATGTTCAAGATGTACCCAACCTAAACTTGAGCAACTATCCCAGCAAGGCCTTACTCGCACTCGTCTCTTTCTGACACTGCCTAATTTAAGCCTTGCTGCATTTCATTAACTTTTCCATGCTGATAGTCTAGCACAGGAAAGATAATGAAATGTAGCAAGGCTTGCAGGGGAAGTTGTAACCTGGGTACCAGAGTAGTGGACATCAGTGCTGTCACAACCCTACATCAATGTTCACGTTTGTGGTTTCAATATCAACTAACTTTAGATTCCACGATTGAATGAATAGAGTATTGCAGAAATACTCCAGCGCCCTTATTCTCGAAATGTTCTTAGGCTTAATTTTGATCGTAGACCATGTGTTAAGAATGGGCTAGGAAGTTCTTAGAGCTATGAACATTTGGAGAATAAGGACAGAGGTCTGCATTAAGGATGAGCAACTCATCTGAAGGGAACAGGACCCAGAATGAACATGCTCTTATGTGATATTTAAATCTCAGATACATGTGTTATGTTGGAGCACTCAACCGTAGATAGTATTTATATGTTCAAGTATCAATTTGTCGTTTTTTTATTTCAAAGAAATTGGTAACATCTCAAAATTCATCATTTCTGAATGTAATCAGAATTTTGAAGTCAAGGACTTCAAAAACTTTAACCAGGCAGAACCTTCAAATGATTGGTTGTTGCTTGTGTGAATGATGACTCTGTATATTTGACTGATGATCTTTGAGATGGTCCCTCTGGTGCTCAGAGCGGACAGAAGCAGTGTCCGCCATTGTTATGTGGGCTAGCATCTGTGCTTGTCCATCTCAGCGAGCTTCTTTGCTTTGCTTTGCCACAAGTGGAGCATATTGGCAATAAAATTGCATCTTCCTCAATACAGTTTGTGTTTTTTGTATGGGAAATAGAATTGACCAAATGAACAAACTTAAGTCTCCTGTCCACTTAACCAAAGATGTTATCCTGAAAATTTCAGCGTCCTATGTCAGTTGGTTTCGGAGAAGAAGTCGGAAGGTTACACTAATCACACCCACATTTACAATGATTTAAGTGGGTGAGGACCAAATGACAGACTTTGATCCCCAAGGTGCAGGTACCTACCCACAATATTTCAGCTTTGTGTGTGTAGCAGTCCTGGTGGAGAAGTAAAATATGTGAAAACATACACAATGACTCATGGCTTATTATACCCCCGCTGCGAAGTAAGTGGGGGTATATAGCGGTCATTCCGTCCGTCCGTCTGTCTGTCCGTCCGATCAATATTCTCAAAAAACGTCAAAGGTACATCAACCAAAATTTGTACAGTTGTTAACCATGTTCTTCCGATCGCGCACAGACAATTTTCAATTTTCTGAGATTTAAATCCTTTGCCGGTTCCATGGAAACATCACATTTTGGACTTAGTTTTATTTTGTTCAATGGCGACAAGTTTTCTCGGATATATTTCATTCAAGGTGAATGAAATTTTGGTGGTGAGTACTCATGACCATACTCTTTATCGAGTTCAAAAACCACTTCTGAAATATTATTTTGTACGGAGTTATGGCCCTTGAATCCGAAATTGAACTTAGAACCAAAAGAGCTGTGGTGCTCCATTTGGGACAAGTTTTCCCGGCAACTATTACATCTAGGTGAATGAAATTTAACATGTAGGTAGTCCAGATGATACTCTTCATCGAGTTCACAGTCCAGTTCCGAAATATTATTTTTTACGGAGTTATGAAGCCCTTGAATCTGTAATTGAACTTGGTACAAATTACCTCTGTGATGCTCTAACGGGAAAAATTAAGTTACCTGAAAAATTTTACATCTGGGTGAATTAAATTTTGTAATAACAGTCAGTTCCTAAAATTATTTTGGACAATATGATGATGCTTGAAGCTATAATTCTCAATGGCCGGATAGCGGATGGATGGGGTGTGTGTTTTTTCTTGTTAATAATGAATATGGGTCATTTAATGTGCAACCAATTTGGATTATACATTTTAAATTGGTGACTCAGCAATATCTTACTATTTAATATGTTATTATAACCCGCCACGCTCTTACCGCAGAGCAGGGGATATAGTATTCGGCTGCATCCGTACGAAATGGAATAACTGAAATTCTATTCACTGGATTCTTTTCATATTTTGCATATGGGTTCATCATAGGGAGAGTAATATTCCTACAGAGGTTTGTGACCTTGACCTTCATTTCAAGGTCACAACAAGACTTTGTCATTTTACCCTTGTCAGCGGGATATCTCAAGAACCATTCGCTTGATTCTCTTCATTTCTTACACATAGCTTCTCCAAGGAACGACGACAGGCTGATTAGATTTTGGTGACCTTGACATTATTCTGAAGGTCACAGTGGAACTTTGAATTTTTCAACATGTTAATGTACATGTAAAGCTTGTCAGCAGGATATCTCAAGAACCATTCACCAGAATTCCATCATATCTTACACAAAGGACCTCCTAGGGAAGACAAAGTGCTGAATAGATTTTGGTGACCTTGACATTATTCTCAAGCCAATATATATATAGAGCCAATATTGCAAAACATCATTATATTTGTTAATGATTGGATTAGTGCTAAAATATAAAACCGTTAACTATTTGAAAATAGCGGGAGCTCAATACTGAAAACAAGCAATTGGACCAGTGATGCTTGCGACAGATGCATATTTCATAGTCTACTGACTACTCGTCTATTTTTCTGTCTGACAAAGTAAGATTATGAGCAGCTTTTCGCTGTTTTCAGATAGCATATGACCTTGAGGATGTTGTTGTGATTGCCGTCACAACTTTCGCGAAGATTGTTCGACAATAAAAAATGCATAGCTCAACACTGAGGGTCAAGCAACAACCATACGCCAGGGAATTAGAGAGATAAGATATGTAAGCTAGCATTTGCTTCTCATGTAAAAGTATATGGCTAACCAAACTGACAATTTAACCACATATTTCAGACTGAGACTCCTTCCCTTCGTGTATAATCCGTTCATCTCCATCTTGCAAATACTGATGCACATATCGGGAGGCAATACACTTCTGTCACTTAGTAAATGATACTGAGATATTGTTATTCGCAACCAGACCACATGGACCAAGATTGTCACTTTACTGAATGAACTAGCATTAAATTGATATTTTCAGTATTTCTAGATAAAGTAAAACAATTTATAACATTTGACATGCTAATGTGACTATAACAACGGCACTTTAAACGTCTTTAACCTTATCTTCCTCAAGGTTACAGTTTAAATTTAGGTTTCATGAAATCCTTTTGACTATATTATTATTATTATATTGACAATATGACGTCACAACAGAACAATGACGTCATAGTCGCTGTTGTCGCACGGCTCGTCAGTTGGCCCTGATCATGAATTATTAATTTTAAGGAGAGATGGGACGATCAAACAAAATATTTTAGAATTCGTTTATTTTTTCAAAATAGCAGGTTTATTGTGTCTTTTATCCAAAAATGTAAGAAAATTTGGGGGTCACCGAACGATTTAAACAGTTATCGGCATTAATTTTAATACTCCCGTCGGCAAATTACGCCATTGTTGACTGATTTGATCTATTTAAATAAAGCGCTCGCCTTCAACGAATTAGCTCAGAATTCTTTCAAATACATTTCATTTACATACGGGAATGAATAGCAAGTCTATATTTTGAAAATTAATGACACTGGAAAGAGAAACACAATTAAATTCAGTACTTTTTATTTAAAAACGGCATTTTTCTCATCGTTTTTCGCATATTCAACAGGATTTCTCACTGACACACATATTTTAGATATTGCTAAAAATACAATATAATGTGCACAATTGAATAAACAAACAAATTCAGAAATAAAAATAGGGGGTCACCGGAGGTTTTTCATCACTTTAACGTCATTTTCTAAATTACCTTCATAAACGTAAAAACCTAACGTCGCGACAATTTTGATGGTTTAAAGTGTAACTTTGACGGCCTACCGTGTAATCATTATCAAACATACTATCAATCTAAGAGTGCATGCTGAAAGAATAACTATCAGTTGATTATACCAGGCGAATTAATTTCGTCAATAACAAAAAATACGTATGTAATTCGAATAAAACACACGGTAACATATTTACCGCGAATATAGGTGACGATAACGTTATGCGGCATGTCGTAAAATGACCGTTAAAAAGGCCTTACGGCAATTTTAAGCGCTTCCTGTTAGTGTATGGATAAGCGTATGCCCCAAACAACATTACCCATATATTTTGAGACTTATTCACTTCAATAAGTTGTTGTCGCAAAATGTTACCGTAAGCGAGTTCGATTTCTGGGTCCCATCTCTCCTTAAGGAAGTAAACTATATTTTTCTTGCAAAATTATTCAAAGCAGAATGTTGTGTTATGGGTTATCTTAGAAAAGTAATAAAGTTCGCTGTACCCCAATGTGTTTTGTAATAAAGTATAGTTTTGCCATGAACAGCGACTATGACGTCATTGTTCTGTTGTGACGTCATATTGGTTCTGGGGTTGCCTAATGCGGATTTCGTCGTTTTGGTTCAAGTACAAATGTAGCTTAAAATTTAAGACTTATTCGGATACAAAAGAACACATTCCTTCAATAACTGTTATAACAACGCTACAGTGTTAGGACATTATCATTTGCAGAAAAACACTGTCTTTTCAACTGTCCTCTTTCGTTGGGTTACCATGGGCACACGTGACTACGAGGGGAGCGGAAACGTCATTCAATTGTTACGTCATCACAAAAACTATACCTTTATCGACTGATAAAGTACTTTTATTTCGATTGTTCTAGCCGCTAGGCATCTTAGAATTTGTAATAAAGTATAGTTTTGCCCTGAACTATTATAAGGTCAAAGTACTCTGACTACTCTTAAATAAAGTACTTTTATTTCGAGTGTTCTAGCCGCTAGGCATCATAGAATTTCCAGTAATGGAGAGTTGCACATCACATCATATTTTTTAAGTAGAAATTTAATTTCTTTAACTTTTTAAAGCAATTTTGATAAGAGCAATACTTTGAGTGTAATTTAAGTAGGGAAATATCCTCGTAACTCTCCATTCCTTAAAAATAATGGGCCTCGGCCCCTCCGGGAGAGTGACTCGGACATTACTCGGACATTACCCTCTACATAAACGTCAACATCGCCGCATTGGAAGTCAACTGGCAGTGCTTTGCTCAGAGAAGAACATTTTTCATTGAAACGTAATGAAGAATCCTTTTTTTCTGATGATAAATAGATCTCATCATCGGCAAGCCTTGGATATTTTAAACTTTTATCAACTCGTGTTGATTTATTTGATACCAGAAGACACTTGGTGAGATTCTCTATCTATCATTTAAGCCTCGGATATTATGACATTTATCAACTTGTGTTGATATGTTTGATACCAGAACCGTTTAATAACATATTTATGAAACTCGTGAATGGTATCGGTATCGTATTCGCTTTCGCTCGTCAAATACCAAACCACTCACTCGTTTCATAAATGTCATTTAGTATTCTCTATATACGACTTGGGGTGAATATTACTTAACTATATTATTATGCAACCTAGCTGTCACTTGAGGCTCTTTTTCTTTCCTCTCCTAGATTTCTCTGCCTTCACATCCATATCAGGTATACCCACATGTACCACTGGGTAAACAAAGGCACACTTTGAATAAAGTCACTTGCCCATTGTACTATACATCGCAAGGTCCACAGTCTGTATGGGGGAATCAACCTCTCATGAAGTTTATACAGCAAGGAAGCGACTATTGTATAATCGTATGTAAATAAACCTGTCAACTGTGTTAATCATCGTTTGTCATTGAAAGCATTTGTTTTCGCAAGGTCCACAGTCTGTATGGGGGAATCAACCTCTCATGAAGTTTATACAGCAAGGAAGCGACTATTGTATAATCGTATGTAAATAAACCTGTCAACTGTGTTAATCATCGTTTGTCATTGAAAGCATTTGTTTTTCATCCAATGTGAGTATTGTTCCGTGTTATTGTTTAATAAATCTCTACGTATCTCTTAATTTTCACAATCCAAGTCATCTGCATTTTTTAAGCTCTCTTCTGCATGATCTGGAAGGCGATATTTACTTTCGCATGTTAAAAATAAATTCTTACCCTTAATACGTTGTTAGTCCAGTATGATGAATTCCTTTCGAAGAAATAAATATTATGATATTTATATAGTTTTAACTAAGACAAGACAATACAAGCAACCCTTTAACAATATATATAATAGTAGTATTTTATTTTATTGAAAATTATCAAGTGAAGTGCAAACTATGTCCAGACAAAATATAAAATGCAAACAAGAGTATTGTTTCGATCCAACCTTGTCCCCAGGGTTGATCAGCTACTGATGAAGACTTGAGGCAGGAGAGACAACTGCATTGTGGCGAGTTTGTCTATCATGTCCTCAAGTAACCAACCTCGTCCCCAGGGCTGATCAACTATCAAAATAAAAAGGCTTGACACAGGAGAGACGTAGCAGCACTGTGAGGAGTTTGGGTGTGCATATCAGAATGATCTCCCTTTAAAACACCAGAGGGCGCTTCTATCGTCGTCAAAATGGCCGCCTGACTGACGGCACCGAGTAAGTTTTGTGTTTTGATTTAAGATTAAGTTAAGGCAGTGATAAATTTACCCACGAGCCCTGCATCAAATACTCATAAAATTTGGAAAAGACTCATAAAAATGTAAGCTGTGGGTCCCCAGGACACAGGTGGTTTTACTTATTGAGTGATATTTCTGCTTGGACTCACGCGAGCTTGTGGTAGCGAGACTCTGTAGGTCATTTTTCGTAAATTTATCACTGTTTCGGGTATAGAGGTGCTATGGTACTAATCCCGTTTATCAAGTTTAAAAAGGGAGAAATATCTGTATTTTGACATAATTTCATCATTACTGTGGCCTACACATCTTAATCCAGGTTATATTGGTCTGTGCAATGCGGAAATCTGTGGACATCATTCTGGCACAAGGCAAGAACATGAAACCCAGCTAGTTTTCACCGATGAGCCGACCGTCGTTATAACAAGAGTACCTTGGCTTGGTGATGAGCTCTGACCAAAGCAAAGCTATCGATGGATTGACAGAATCTCAACAACAATCTGGTTTGGGAACTTTACAATTTTGCAGTTATTCGATCCACACCGATTATTTTCGCTCGAGATCTCGACAAACATTACTGAACTCAATGTGCTGTCACTCCCAACTTCCAAACGCAAGGCATAACTCTTGCTAGTCTGATTTAAGCCTTGCGGTATTTCCCTCGCTTCGTTGTGCCTAGATAGTGAATCGCTGCACCAGAAATTCACATGCATAGTGGTCATTAGTGGGCCTGGATTTCTAAGCACAGATTTCTTAAGGAAATACTGCAAGGCCTAAATCAGCCAGTAATATAGGAGACTGGCAAGAGTTATGCCTTGCATTGGGAACTTGTGTCAATCCCTGATCTCTCGCTCTCTGATAATGCAGACGTATACATGAAGGAATCACTCCCCTTTAATTTGATTTTTGGCAGGGTTTATTTGATATAAACTCATTAAGAACTTTTATTATCGTTTTTCCCAGGCTTCAAAATGAAACCAATTTGGAGCATTTGCTCCCTATTTTTTAGAGATGGGTGGTTTTACCGGTATACCGGAAAACCGTGGTTTTTCGATCAAGTGGTACGTACCGTGGTACGTTGGAGAAAACCGGGGTTTTTATCATTAGAAAAAAATACCTTTTACAGAATGATATTTGTCAGAAAATTTAATATCTTACTAATAAAAGTAACTATTCTTTAAATGGTTCTTTAAACTGTTGTTATCTGATGTAGTTTGAATGTAATACATCTCTAATGAAAGTGTCTGCAATTTGCTAACTGATTGGTTGCATGTTGATATGCTGATATTCCTTAAGAAAAACTTGAAATGATAGTTATGATTTTATCTACTTTTGAATTTTTCATCTTTGGTCTTCTATTATACTGAGTTCTGAATAAAAAGACATCTGGAACAATTCTACCTGTATATTATACACAACCTGATCCTATTCATTTCAAGCACGGTATATCGTGGTAAATACCGTGGTACTTGGGCAAAAAAATAGGTAGGCCTATACCGCGGTACTGAAATGTTTGTGGTACCCAACCAGTATTTTTTTAGTTATGACTGAGCACACATGCTACTTAACAACATTTGGGGTCCACTAAAAAATTCTGTTTCTTCACCAAACATAACCTTTAGTCCATTTTCCATCACAATTGCTTCAACATGCTATTGAATATAAGCTACGTTACAGTTTTCATTAACATATAGGTAATTTAAGCAATCTAATTTTATTTGTGCTCCTTGCAATTTTCTTTTGTTCCTAAGAATAATACGTTAGGAGCGTATCCGCTCCTTGAAAAAAAGTTTACTTTGAGGCCTGTCAGGTTTGAGAGTAAATACGTTCACGAGTGAGAGTTCGACTACGTGCGCGTTGACAGATCTACTGTACCTACATGAAGATTCATATGTTTTGGTTGAGTGGTAATTGGTTCAATTGAGGGAAAGGTTGCAAGTTCCCATGATCAACGATATTTTATTACGCTTCATTTGAGTGTCTGCTAGTTCTTCGCTCAGTGCTTTGTATTTTTACAATTTATTTAGTGAATCGCATTGAATGATATAGTGATTAGATTTGTTTTCATCGACAGGTGTTGAACTATTCGTGAAAGACCATCTGGCTTTGTTGGTTTTTGGAGGACTTGGTGCAATTGTTCTTTTTCTAGCCCTACACATTGCAGTTTTTATCATGTAAGTATTCGTTTATTTTCGTTCCTAATAATTATGGTAGACTTTAGATTGCTAATTGTAAACGTAAAATACAAGCAAATATTTGATGAATAATACATATGTACATATAACAAATATATAACCATTATGTCAGAACGTATATCCCGCGATATCTGTTAGAGCTATAATTACTGTCGTTTTTGCAAATATGTTATTGTACAATAAGTCATACATATTTTTAATTTATTCTAACAATGACGTATCTTTTTACCACAGTGTTTGCAAGAGAACCAAAAGTTTGACCAGCAGAAATAGCAGCAAGGTGGGATTGTTTATCATAGGAACTATATCATTTATTTAGAGGCACATTTCTGAAACTGGTGATACCTCTAACATTATAGACGTATCTACTGTTAAAACACAAATTCTTCCACAAAAGAACTTCTATCAAGTTTAATTATTCATTGGTACGATAGTCTATTATTTATGCAGTGCCAACAGTTTTCTTCCGTCTTACAATTATGTCAATGAATGTTTAAATACGACCATGAATAAAACCACAATTGATCTTTAATGTATCTTTTCAGAGTAAAATCTCGAGTGCTAGCAACTTGAAGCAAAGCCTCATACACAACAGTGATAATGACGCCGTGATTAGAGAGTTAGCGGGGAGTAGACGACGGTCTTCGTCAGGGCAGATCAAGGTTCGAGACAAGACAAAGACCGAGAAGAATAGGGTTAAAGGTGAACGCCGCCCTGAAAGACATCGTGACAGGAGATCAAGAAAACGTCATGAGAGCAGAAGGAGGCGAGAGTCACCGGTCGATATTGATCGTGGGTCATCTGCCGAAGAACACTTCAAAGATCGAAGACGTGAAGGTTTTAACAAGGAAAGGTCTCGATCAAGAAGTCCGAAACATAAATCATCCAAACCCACAGCTAGAATAATGCCAACCTCGAGAACGAGACTTCTTTCTTCTTCCGTGCATTCTGACATTAGGCACCCGCCCTCTCCAAGCAAGAGCCCAACTTACAAAACATCCTACAAGACTTTGCCGCTAGGTCCAACCCCTTCCATCCCGGCACCGGCCCCACCGCCCCCGGGTCAATCTGCACATGCGCCCCAAGGGTATCAACAACAGGTTCCCATTTGTCAGTCAACACATGCACAACAAGGATCGTATTCACCTCCCTTAGGAAACTCTACACATGCGCAACTCACCTACCATGCACCACCTCCTCCGCCGCCTTCAACAGCGCAACATGCCCCACCTCAACCAACGGCACCGCCAGCTTCACAAATTGTTCCTATGCCGCCAACACCAATAACGTTACCCACAACAGTGACTCCTGTAGCACTACCCCCGACAATACCCCCTCCACAACCACCACACCTCCCACTATACCCTCCACAACCCCCACTATACCCTCCACAAACCGCATTAGCTCCTCCAGCTCCGATAAATCCACCCCCTCCTCCTCCTCCGACGGGACCCCCGTTACCTCCTCCCCCTCCCCCGCCACCCATCAGCACCCCTCTGAAGACCTCTTCCCCTACTCCCCGAGCTGTCCTCAGACCCACGTCACGAAAACTCTCAGCTCAAATGAGTCACGGAGACGCCCTGAAGGCCGCCATTGCTGCTAGGAGAGCCAAGATGAGTTCCTCCACAACCCTCAACAACAACAACTCCGTATCTAACCGGGACCTGTTGGTCGACTCTCTGGCTCACACTTTCCCTGGAATCTTCTCACCTCAGAAGTAACTTTGGGCAATCATCAGACAGCACACTAAGTTATCCTATGCACCGGTCAGGAAATAATGGATTTTGTCTTAGAGGCTGTTATAATGTGATATTGATGATTTACTAAGTCTTCTTAGGCTTTCCAGTCATCTCCACCTCATAAGTACTCACTGGGGAATTAATAACATAACAACATTGACAACTAGTCACATGACAGAATGTCCCCAATGGCATTTGTACTTGTTGCCAGAATCTACAGCGGATACAGTGCTCTATTTTCCATAGCATATTTTAACATCGGAATCAATCACCGGGAAAGTATCAGAGAGCATAGTTAGTATCACTAGCGGACCCCCCCCCCCCCCCCCCTTTTCAAATCCATGTATAAGTTTACTGTTGGGATTTGGGTCCAGAGACGTCCCCCCCCCCCCCCCCCCCCCATCCCCACTGAGTGGAGAAAAATTATTTTGGGACCCCCACCCCCCCCTCCTTTCAAAAATCCTGGATCCGCCCTTGAGTATTAGTCACACACTGCGATACCTTACGACTTGGCTGCCTGGGAATAATGGACATTTGTCTTGGTATCTTTCATCTGTATCTTACTTTACGTACCATTTAGACTTTACTGGTCACTGTATAGAATTATTTATTTGGAACATATGCTTCTTAAGAGATAACTACGAATTATACTTTTCACATGAGAAGCAAGCATCGGGGAAAATCGGGTAAAATAATTTCATACACTTAGGTATAGGATGTCCCACAAGATGGAATAAACAACTATTTGCCTCTGTTATCAATATCCCTATATGTTATTGAGAGTACCTTATTCACCAAGAAAAAAAACTTTATATGGAAGTATATCATACGTTACACGCTCTATGAAATGACCCGAAACGGAAGGAACTCCTCTTGGTTTACATATTGCCAATTCAACATACATTATTCCAAACTGAGGCTACAATGTCACCCCAAAAGATACAATCATTATAGATAAACTATTAATTATTAGATTCACTGCATCAGCGGAATGTGTCCGTGCATCTGTTTCTGTATGAAATGTATGGTGCCCAAGGCTCTATCTAGTTGTCCTAACTTTTCTCACTTCATAAATCGCACATTCATTTTATTTGTCCTAATAATTTGTACACACTATCATTCACGATGTGCCAGGCTGATTCTACTTAACTATTATGTCGTGTCATCATGATGTTTTTCAATTAGTTCCCTGAGATAGTATTATCAAGAAAATAAAAAAAACCACTAAACAAGGTAATGATTGCATTGTAAGGTTGCCAATTTAATATTCTGAATAAAATTTACGAGCCACATCTTTTCTATTTCCCAAGGGCAGTCAAATTCGGTATTGAATATTGTATTTGTGGTCCAGAAAACTTGAAACATCATTTTCGTATAAAAGTGCGGCAAAGTGTGAACCATGTTTAAGCATTTGGTTTAAAGGGGCAGTAGCACGTTTTTTGCAAAATTTATTTTTTCAAATTACCTATTTATAATGATAGTTTGTGCCATTTAAATTTACTTTAGAGGGTAACACATCTTATTACACAAACCAATTATCCGTAGTAGTAATAACGGTGTTGCGTATAAAGCAAAAAATGTAAGGCGACCATTTTTTTGTGAACACATTTTATTATTTTGAATGACAAAAACAATTCCAATGGGTTTACTGAGCCATGTGCACCCATATTTAGCTTAATTGTTCTAAAAGAGAAGGGTGTTTGACGATTGGTGAAATTATTTTTCAAATACATTTCATCGACATATTTTAGCGAAAAAACGTGCTACTGCCCCTTTAAATTTAACTGTTGACTATGCGAATGTTATGGAACACCTTTCCTCGTTATTTCATTATTCCCTTTGATCGGCTAGTGCGACACAACAGATCGCTGAAAGTGATGTTCAGTGTTTTTATACTATCTTATTTGGTTTTGCCAACATACCATATGTGTTGATTCCAGTTCTACTAATTTCAATCAAGTTGAATATCTATATCTCCAGTTATATGATAATTACTTGTTGCCGATGAAAATCAAGCAACAGTCTGTTACACTAAAACTGAAACTACGCGTCCCATTTATACATGTACATTAGTTATATACCTATTAAACTTTACCAACCCAAATGTGTCTTTTTCTCTGTTGTACAGACCAGTTTTTGCCAGGTGCGTTTCATTGTCCGGTTTTCGATCAAAAATATCTTCTTTCACCTTTATATAATCGCTATACTGGAGTCGGATAGCATTAATCACTAAGTTCTTGCAACAGCCAACTTCTTGGTAAAATAGCAGCGTTTATAACGTTTGGCATATGAGACTCCAACAACACACCAAATGTCCCTTGAAGCATTGGTCAGTATTTCTACTGTAATAGGAACGACCTAGATGTTGTCAAGTTGTTTTACTCTAGAGGTGCATGGGTGTATCATGATGAAGGTGTACATGGGGTCTTTCATACTGTCACAGTAATTATTGATGGTTCGGTGATGGCTGTAGGGGTATTTATTCTTCCAGACCGACGTTAGATGACTTCATAACTCTAATTATTGTTAAGAAACGGGCATAGTCATGGATCAACTCGTACACCGTGCCATTCGTTCCTTACCATATCTGCGCATGGAAAGGATACCGGTGGGACACAGGCTGGGCAGGAAACAAGTTGCGGCTACCCTAGCCTGAGATCGAAGGGCAAATTCCCTGTGAACTTTACCAAGAGATCGAGACAGAAGACTGTAAATAGTTTCTATGTATTCTGGATTACGTCAAAAGATTGTGAAATTCTGTCAAAGAGAAGACCCATGGTATACAATCTACTTTGAAGGGGCAGTAGCACTTTTTTGCAAATTAAATTTTTTCAATTTTCCCTTTTATAATGATAGTTGATGTCATTCACATTTACTTTAGAGGGTAAAACATTTTATTACACAAACCAATTATCCGTAGTGGTAATAACGGTTTTGCGTATAAACCAAAACTTGCGACCATTTTATTGTGAACACATTTTATTATTTCGAATGATAAAAACGATTCCCATGGCTTTACGGAACCATGTACACTCATTTTTAACTTGATTTTCCGAAGAGAGAATGGTGTTTGACTATATTGGGGACATTATTTTTCAAATACATTTCATCGACCTAGCTATTTCAGCGAAAAAACATGCTGTTGTCCCTTTAAAATCCACATACTTTTTACGTGTCCCGTCCCTTGCTAACGACGGACTTTTAGGACATATACCACAACAGTTGGTTCTGCGTTTGTTGAGAGATAGAGTTCTTCTGTATAAATGGCATTGCCAAAGTACACTTCTGACATGGCACAAAGTGAGAAAACAGCATGAAATGCTGAAATATTCATTTCATTTCCTCTATATAACCAAATTGTCTCATTATCACAAACATCTTCATTTATTACAAGGGCATTTAAGAAATATATGTTCATGTTATATCCCCAGCGGGTGTATGGTTCTCGTTTGTAAGACGTGTATGTTAGTGGCTTGCGGCATTTTATATGGTCACATTGACCTATATAGTTTATTCAGGTAAACTGAGCTGTTGACACAATGTGAACGCCACTGTTATTTAGGAACACATGATATATCAATCCCATTAAAGTAACATTACATAGATTTCATTTCCTAAAGTAATATACTATAGTATAAACACTTATAACCTGATATTCATGACTGTATTGATGTATCCAGCAGCTTTATATATACAGTTTTTTTTTTACTTTTTGGCATTTTATATATACTATCCGAATATGAAACTACTATCTCAGAAAATAACATGGATATATATCTTTATCATCAAAAACTGTGTTCCACAAGAGATATTGCTTGTGTGAGATCAAGCGATATCTCCTAGGAGATATCGTTTTGGAAGTAGATTTTGCACAATGCCCCGTCACCGTCAACTATATGACATCACAATGCTTTTACATCATCGAGTAATGACATCACATTGATATAATTTAGCCTTGCTGCATATTTCTGTGACATTTATGTGGACTGCATTATGCGCTGCGTTACGCTAGTACATACATGTCAAAGAAATGCAGCAAGGCTAAATTAGCCTGTGATAAAGACTAATATGTCTTGCGGGGGGAGTTGGTAAAGAGCAGGACGTACGGTGTTAACATTCTCCCTGCCGACAGCAACATGGGCTGATATGCGTACTTCCGCTTCACAATATATTGCCAATTGAAAAAATGAACAAAATCGATAGATAGCGTAGATTTACGAAGTGAAACGTAACGTTCAGTTCGAAATAACCTTTATGTTCAACTTCAAAGTCTCGGTCAGAATGTCCACATTTGGCATAGGCCTAACCAGAATTGATAATTATGTTCAAGCTAAAAAAAAATATATATATAAACGTAGTCCTCAAGAATAAATGCATCCAACAAACGTGTATATTTGCTTCATTTTGTGAAAGCTATGGTGAAATAAGTTTGTTTCTCCATTGTCCTTCTTTTCGCTGCTATATATAAAAGTTTTATCTGATACATGTAAATTTAGCGACCAAAACTAATTTTTCATAGATCTATCATCTACATATATTAAATTGAAAATAGATCGATCTATTGCAATATAAATATATATAGCCTATGATCTGTTTTTGTCACTTCATCCTCTTTTATAAAAGATAGTAGATTCATGAGATCAGAAAATAGTTGCTAGAATGAAGATTTATATTTTAAAAAAATGAAATAAATATTCATTTTAGAAAAACAATAGTTGACATTCAAAACAAGTTGAATTAGTGCAAAAACATCCATTTAACTTGGTTTAATAATCGCTGCGGGAGTAGTAATTTACCCAAACATCGTTTGCAAATCTCTGTATTACATAGCCCATCTGCGTGCCTTGTTTTGATTGGTCGACTAACATGTGACGTGTTGGAAAATTGCAAAATGGCGGACACCGGCATGGCTAAAACAGACATTCGTTCTGCCATGTGGAACCCCGGTGGCTGGAAAAGTTTACTTACTTTCTTTATTCTAGCCCTTGCATGGCTCGGTGGTTTTAGTTCTAGACTGTTCGCTGTCATCCGATTTGAAAGCATAATCCATGAATTCGACCCATGGTAAGTTAGTTTACGAAATGATGCTCTCATTTCCTCAGTCGCAAGGCTCGAGCTACACAAGCTATGTTTTTCTGCATATAACTTCCGCTTTTCAGTCATTGTTAAATAAAATTGATATGAAATTCATGATGCAAATATATCTCTAATATGTTCTCTTTGCATTCAAATCAATATTGTCTATGGAAATATGTAACACGTTTTGTTTTGTTTGTGTTCTTAGACAATAATTTGATTGCAATGAATATTGTTTTTCATTGCCAATAATAATAAACCTAAAAGCCAATTTACCGTATTTCCTCTAATAAGAGCCCGGGCTCTTATTTTTCAGTACCCCTTGACCTCCCAGCGCTTATTAGAGGCCCGGCGCTTGTTAGAGAAACGGTGCTTATTTCTTTAATAGAATATTGAAGTTTACTGAGGAAGCATAATCTAATGGTTTAGACCCGGCGGTTATTAGAGACCCGGCGCTAATTGGAGGCTCGACGCTTATTTTCTCAACTACCCTTGACCCCCCGGCACTTATTGGAGACCCAGCGCTTAAGTTATTAGAGGAAATACGTTATGCATTCTTCGCCTTTGCAATAACGCATACATGTTATGTGCAGTATACTCAGTATTACTCTCCCGGTGTGAACTATCATTATTAAGTGCAGTAAATACTCTAAATAATTCTAAATATCCCAGATATACTCAATGCTTGTGTCTTGTGATAAATATTGGCATGTTACCAACTTATTTCAAATTTATAACACTTTCTGAAATTACTTTTGGTTTTATGTGAGGTTGGAGAGCTTCAACAGTTGACAATCTTGATCTAATTTGTAGTTCAATGTAGTGTTACACCCTTGAAAGCAATGCATGTTCGCATAAGAACAAAGATGTCATCTTTTGATGTTGTCATCTAAAACAATTTGATCATACCATAAAGTTTACAGATTATGATTTCAATCAATACACTAAGATATATGTATTAAATATGTATTAACAATTTAATATACACACATGTATCTTATGCTTTAAAAATATACTAAAAATAACGAATGTTTGTGATTTCATCATAGTCATGCATCTTGATTTCAAACTGCATGTATTCAGTTTCGGTCATCACAATAAATCCATTAAATCATTAATCCAACCAATAAGTAGAAACTCAAAATTCAATGCACCATTCAATGTTACGGTAATGTAATGTTAATATGTAAAATGTTAATTCTGCGTTGCATGACTTGAATGTATGGTTGAATAGGGAAGTGAATTAGAACTGTTATGAGACAGGTGTTGTGATGATCAATCTTAAAGGTAATTGTTATATTGGCGACAATCAGACAATACTTTTCCGCTGGAGAGATGTTTAATTAATGTTACACCTGTATCCTGCAATATTATATCCAGTTGGCCTCAATGCTTATCTCATGGGACTGGAGGGACCTAACGGAGAGATGGTTAATCTGGTTAGGCTTTCAAGCTATTGATCTAGGGAGACATGTTCAAATGTCGCAGGATCAATTCAATTCATTGCTGAATTCTCGTTAACTGTTGATTATCCATTTGTCATTAGCATTGGAAAATTATTGGAAAGTTTTTAAATCCTGAAAAATAATTTATATGAAATTCAAATGACTAGTTTTAGGGAAAGACATGTGACAATTATGTAAAATAAAGTTTTCAATTTTCATTCTATTTCCTTTTTTATCACAAGAAATTAGGAATGGCCTCCTGCATGTTATATTTCACCCACTGTTGGAAGTAATAACCCAAAGGTTAATAGTTTATTTGTATTCTCATGGTTTTTTCCCCACTATGAATTAAAAACCATCATCATACAGTGAATAAGGAATCGTATTGTTTCATGATTTATATAGCTTTTGTTTATAGTTGTTGTGAATCCCTCACAATTTTTGTTTATAACTGATGTCTCAGAAAATAAAATTAGTGGTATACAATCATTCTTTACCCGTCAGTTAGTTTATAACTTTTCAGTTGTTGAGTTTGTTAAATATTGGATCAGATATGATGGAATAATGTACACAAAGAAAAACAATTTGGATGATAAATTCTGAGCTAAAATTATTATTATTATAGTGAAATATTTATAACCACATCCATTTAATGTTTACAAGGGAGATAACTTTGTCTTCAAAGTCTCAGTCAAGGTTTTGCAACAGTGATTGAATGAATAGTCACAATTGTGTGACTTTCTCTCTTCACAGTAGTAGGTGCTATCACCTGACCTTACAACACTTCACCTTACTTCTACCTCACCTCTTTACCTTTATCAAATCAAATCACCTGAAATCCAATAAAATCCCATCGAAAAATCAAATCTTCTCAAATAAAATAAACTCAAAACAAACAAAAAACACATCTAAACAAATCCAATTACCTTCAATAGAATAAAATCAAACCTGAAATAAAATGACCATAAATCCATTCAAATCACCATGTATCAAATAAAATCACTTGAATGAAATAGTTCACCTCAAATCACCTGAAATGAAATAGAATCAACGATCAATAAAATCACCTCCAGTGAACCAGCTCACATCTCCTGACCTTCCATTGTGGACTGACTATGTTGTGTTTACAGGTTCAACTATCGGTCTACCCAGTATATGGTCACCAATGTTGTGTTTACAGGTTCAACTATCGGTCTACCCATTATATGGTCACCAATGTTGTGTTTCCAGGTTCAACTATCGGTCTACCCATTATATGGTCACCAATGTTGTGTTTCCAGGTTCAACTATCGGTCTACCCATTATATGGTCACCAATGGATTCTACAACTTCCTTAACTGGTTTGACGACAGAGCATGGTACCCTCTTGGTCGTATTGTGGGTGGAACGGTAAGCTTACCACATTTTACTTGTAATTGCTCTCTTTTTACCTCATCAGACCTGGAAGTGCCCTTGTTTTCCACAACCCATTAATAACACTGAGGTTATTGAAGAACAGAATTGCAATAAATTACTCAATTTTCGAAACTTTTTTGCAAATTTTCAAATACAGAGTGAAACAAGGTCTATGTCTGCTGTATTTCTATGATATTAGGCCTAAAAAATAATTTTTAGAATTTTTAGCTCATCAGGCCTGAAAGGCCCGATGGGCTTATGGCATGGCATGGTGTCCGGCGTCCGTCCATCCGTCCATCCGTCCATCCGTCCATCCGTCCATCCGTAAACTTTTCGCTTTTTCGACTTCTTCTCCAGAACCAATGATTCCACAGAGCTGAAATTTTATGTGCAGACTCCTTGGCCAATGGGGATTCTAAATTGTAGATTTCGTGACCCCATGACCCCAAATGGGGTCACAGGGGTCACATCCTTAAAAAACTATTTTCATCTTCTTCTTCAGTTCCAAAAGGTCTAGAGAGCTGAAAAGTTGTGTGCAGATTCCTTGGCCAATGGGGATTCTAAATTGTAGATTTCGTGACCCTGTGACCCCAAATGGGGTCACCGGGGTCACATCCTTAAAAACTTATTTTCATCTTCTTCTCCAGTTCCAAAAGGTCTAGAGAGCTGAAAAGTTGTGTGCAGACTCCTTGGCCAGTGGGGATTCTAAATTGTAGATTCCGTGACCCTGTGACCCCAAATGGGGTCACCGGGGTCACATCCTTAAAAACTTATTTTCATCTTCTTCTCCAGTTTCAAAAGGTCTAGAGAGCTGAAAAGTTGTGTGCAGACTCCTTGGCCAATGGGGATTCTAAATTGTAGATTCCGTGACCCTGTGACCCCCAAATGGGGTCACCGGGGTCACATCCTTAAAAACTTATTTTCATCTTCTTCTCCAGTTTCAAAAGGTCTAGAGAGCTGAAAAGTTGTGTGCAGACTCCTTGGCCAATGGGGATTCTAAATTGTAGATTCCGTGACCCTGTGACCCCCAAATGGGGTCACAGGGGTCACATCCTTAAAAACTTATTTTCATCTTCTTCTCCAGTTCCAAAAGGTCTAGAGAGCTGAAAAGTTGTGTGCAGACTCCTTGGCCAGTGGGGATTCTAAATTGTAGATTCCGTGACCCTGTGACCCCAAATGGGGTCACCGGGGTCACATCCTTAAAAACTTATTTTCATCTTCATCTCGAGTTCCAAAAGGTCTAGAGAGCTGAAAAGTTGTGTGCAGACTCCTTGGCCAATGGGGATTCTAAATTGTAGATTTCGTGACCCTGTGACCCCAAATGGGGTCACCGGGGTCACATCCTTAAAAACTTATTTTCATCTTCTTCTCCAGTTCCAAAAGGTCTAGAGAGCTGAAAAGTTGTGTGCAGACTCCTTGGCCAATGGGGATTCTTAATTGTAGATTTCGTGACCAAGTGACCCCAAATGGGGTCACAGGGGTCACATCCTTAAAAACCTACTTTTATCTTCTTCTCCAGTTCCAAAAGGTCTAGAGAGCTGAAAAGTTGTGTGCAGACTCCTTGGCCAATGGGGATTCTAAATTGTAGATTATGTGACACTGGACCCCAAATGGGGTCACAGTGGTCATGATCTAAGAACCTATCTTTTGCTTGTAAACAATAACTTAAATAACTTAAATATTCAACTTTAGATAGTAAATCAATGAAATCCTGATGAGCTACAGAGCCCATGGCTCTATTTTTTTATTTACGACATTTTTTGGGGGGGAATGAAGAGATAAACAAAAGAAATTTATACAATTATTGATATAAATAAAGCACAAACCCTCTTAAATATGTGTTACTATTCCAAATAGTGAACAGAAACGAGTAACATTTTCTATGTCAAATGTTTTCTGAGGCTAAAAAATTATAGTTATCTGCCCCTTATTTTTGTTAAAACCTAGAAAAAAAAGACCTGAGGCGTGGGTTTGAAACTGATGCGGGCGGAAACCAGAAACAAATTCTTTTTTTGGGGGGGGGGGCCTTACAAGTGTAAAAGACAAGGATTTTATGGATGCTATATAAAGGTGTAATGATTTATATCAAAATGTTACATACTTAATATTTCTATCATTTTGTAATCAGGGCCTGTGAATGCAGTGAGCCTCAGTGCATCACTTGGTGTTAGTAGGAACTCTTTCCTTAAGCTTGTATACACCATCAGTATGTAAAGGGCTAATTTGTGAACTTTACAAAGTATGCTTGATTTCTATTGGGACACATTCTTCGTGCTGCGGCATGTTAACTTCACGAACACATTTCTGAAATTCTTTATTATGCTGGAGGGATGAAGCAAGTACATCAAAGTCAACAATGTATGCTTGCAAACTTGTTATGATAATTACGATGGGTTGAGCAATTTGTTCAACACTAATTACACACTTACATTACATTCAGAAATATCACTAGTTAAGCTAATTGTTTTTTATTTGTCCTTCCATGTTAAATGCCAACTGTGATGAAAGGCTGAGAAAGGTTATCAACCAGTATTTGCTCTCTTTGAGGCAGACAGATAGAAATATTTTATTTAGGTATCACAGGTATTAGCTGTTAGAATATTCTATCCATAATACATCTGTTTTAGTATTTCAAAAATTGAAGTTAGTGAAATTACAGCAGTTTTACAAATATTTAAGCATTTTACGAAGGCACTGTTTGACATGACTTGACAGCAAATTCATGAGAGTAAGTGACATTGACTGTGAGACATAATCTCTCTCTAAAAGTTATTTTTCTACTTCTTCTAATGAATGTGATGCACTAATATGGCATACTTGGTGATGATTCGTTGAATTTATATTATAAACCTATCATTTCACATGTAAGTCTTGATTAGTTGCAGAACCAATTGCTCTATTTTTCCAAAATTTATCCAAATCATGGAAAGAGAATCCGTAAACTTACTAACTAAATAATTTTTTGGGGCCTTAGATAAAGTTTCATGAGCATCATGCAGTGATAATTTTACCTGCGAGTCCTGCATCAAATACTCATAAAATTTGGAATGGACTCATACAAATTAAAACTCTGAGTGCCTTGGACTCGAAGATTTTTTTTCTATTATTTGTTTACTCATGGAGGGACTCATTTGTTTCTGCTTGTGGCTTGTGGTAGTGAGTCCATGGACTCTGTATGTCATATTTGTAAATTTATCACTACATTCATTTATAAAACATTTTATCTGGCCAGTGATATATTTTGACAATGATGAGTTATCCATGCCCTGTCTGACTGTCTGTGTGTCTGTGTGGCGTGCAGGTGTATCCCGGGCTGATGGTGACGTCCGGCTCAATACACTGGGTCCTCAACGCCCTCAACATCCCAGTACACATCAAGGACATCTGTGTGTTCCTTGCTCCCATCTTTAGGTGAGTCCGTCAGTTGATCTTGTCCTGAAGAGTAGTTTATTACTCTCAATTAGTTTTTTTCTATTTTAATACAGCATATTAAATTCATTAAACTTTCATGTGCAAAAATCAATTTGTGTGATATTGCTTTTGATATTCGGTTGGAAAAAATTTACTTGGTAGCCTCTTTTATTACTATGAAAATGCTACCTGTGTACTGTTATATTCTTTTTATTATCCCATCCTCCCGACCCGCGCGTTCCTGAATGTGACGATTGCTTTACAAACAATGTTTCTAAATGTCCTGAGAATATACAAAATTATTTCCTGTTTAATGTTCTCTTATTGAGATAAGACCAGCAAATTATGAAAATTTTTTACTCTCATTAATTATAAAATTCAAGAAAAATACCTAGTTGGGTAAAACAATTATTCCAATATCTTTAGCAAATACATAATTAAATGAAATTGTAAATAAATCACCGCCAAAAAAAATAAAAATTTCGATGTCTTTCATTGCTCATATTTTTAGCTCATCAGGCCTGAAAGGCCCGATGGGCTTATGGCATGGCATGGTGTCCGGCGTCCGTCCATCCGTCCGTCCGTCCATCCGTCCGTCCGTCCATCCGTCCGTCCGTCCATCCGTCCGTCCATCCGTAAACTTTTCGCTTTTTCGACGTCTTCTCCAGAACCAATGACTCCAAAGAGCTGAAATTTTATGTGCAGACTCCTTGGCCAATGGGGATTCTAAATTGTAGATTTCGTGACCCCATGACCCCAAATGGGGTCACAGAGGTCACATCCTTAAAAACCTATTTTCATCTTCTTCTCCAGTTCCAAATTTCTAGAGAGCTGAAAAGTTGTGTGCAGACTCCTTGGGTAATGGGGATTCTAAATTGTAGATTTCTTGACCCCTTGACCCCAAATGGTGTCACAGGGGTCACATCCTTAAAAACCTATTTTCATCTTCTTCTCCAGTTCCAAAAGGCCTAGAGAGCGGAAAAGTTGTGTGCATACTCCTTGGGTAATGGGGATTCTAAATTGTAGATTTCGTGACCCCATGACCCCAAATGGGGTCACAGGGGTCACATCCTTAAAAACCTATTTTCATCTTCTTCTCCAGTTCCAAAAGGTCTTGAGAGCTGAAAAGTTTTGTGCAGACTCCTTGGCCAATGGGGATTCTAAATTGTAGATTTCGTGACCCCATGACCCCAAATGGGGTCACAGGGGTCACATCCTTAAAAACCTATTTTCATCTTCTTCTCCAGTTCTAAAAGGTCTAGAGAGCTGAAAAGTTGTGTGCAGACTCCTTGGCCAATGGGGATTCTAAATTTAGATTTCGTGACCCCATGACCCCAAATGGGGTCACTGGGGTCACATCCTTAAAAACCTATTTTCATCTTCTTCTCCGGTTCCAAAAGGTCTAGAGAGCTGAAAAGTTGTGTGCAGACTCCTTGGCCGATGGGGATTGTAAATTGTAGATCTTGTGACCCCATGACCCCAAATGGGGTCACAGGGCACACATCCTTAAAAACCTATTTTCATCTTCTTCTCCAGTTCCAAAAGGTCTTGAGAGCTGAAAAGTTGTGTGCAGACTCCTTGGCCAATGGGGATTCCAAATTGTAGATATTGTGACCCTGTGACCCCAATCTTGGTCACGGGTCATGACCCAAAAACCTATTTTCATCTTCTTCTCCAGTTTATATGTAAAGCTCTAGAAAGGTGAAATGTTGTGTAGAGATTCTTTGGTCAAAGGTGATTCTTAATTGTAGGATTGGTGACCCTGTGACTCAAAATGTGTGTCACAGGCGTCATGATCTAAAACCAATATTATTTTGCTTGTTAACAATGTATTGCTTGAGATAACTTAGATATTCAACCTTAGATAAAAAATCATTAAAATTCTGATGAGCTACAGAGCCCATGGCTCTATTTTTTGTTATTCTTTCGTGTCTTTGTTTACTGTGTGTGAGCTAGATCATAATGCTTTGCGCTTGAAAATAATAGACTGGATCTATATTTAGACTGAAAAACACCGTTACTAATTAATGCAATTTCTCGTCTTAAGTTGGAAAAATTAGGGAAAAATTAAGAGTATTTATTTCACGGAGATGGATTTTTTGAAAATTTTTGATATTTTCATCAACATCCGTGATGGCTCTTTAAGCTTATCAGGGGCATCTATATCACAAGAACTGTTCATTGGATTCACATCATTATCTTACACAAGTGGTTCTTTTAGGGAAAATTCAGGGCCCAGTCGTTTTTCTTGATGTTGACTTTATTTTTCAATTTTGAAGTATTAATTTGCGGCCCCTTAGTGACAATCATGTCCCCTTAGTGACAAATACTTGTTTATATATAATATATATTATAATATTTTGGAGAACCCTAGCCCCATAGATAGGGAACTTTATTGTATGACGAGCAATGAAATACTTGGATTTATCAGTGAAATAAACTGTCTATCAAGCTACAGTGAAAATAACTTATATTTTCACTGCGAACGGTGACTGATATAATTTGACGTCATAAAACAATGGTCTCATGCGGCGAATTGGCTTATGACGTCACATTGTAGCTGTTATGATGGGTTGTTTCTAGCGGCCGCTCGGCGTGAAAACGACCCGTTTCGGGCGTAATTACATGGATAATATCATATAATAAATAGAATATATCTCGTGAGGTAGAAAAGTTATATATTTTCACTCGTGGCTGTGCCACGAGTGAAAATATAACCTCTCTACCTTACTCGATGAGATAAACATGGTATTAGTCAAGAAAAGACAGATATCCTCTATGTACACTTATCATTTATATTTTAGTCAAAATAAACCAAACTGGGTTTGCTTCTTTTGAAACATGTAATATGCTTTGAATTTTGATTCTTGTATGATTGGTATTGAGATAAAGATGCTGGTAATACAATGGTAACTTTTGAAAATTATTTTTCAGTGGCCTTACAGCTCTAGCTGTGTATTTCTTCACCAAGGAGGTGTGGAGTGCAGGGGCGGGTCTGTTTGCGGCCTGCTTCATAGCTATAGGTGGGTCTTAAAGGGGCAGTAGCACGTTTTTTTCAAATTTTATTTTTTCAAATTGCCCATTTGTAATGATAGTTTATGTCATTTATATAGACTTTAGAGTGTAAAATATATTATTACACAAACCAATTATCCGTATTGGTAATAACGGTGTTGCGTATAATGCAAAAATTGCATGGCGGCCATTTTATTGTGAACACATTTTATTATTTCAAAGGACAAAAACGATTCCCATGGCTTTACGGAACCATGTACACTCATTTTTAGCTCATCAGGCCTGAAAGGCCCGATGGGCTTATGGCATGGGATGGCGTCCGTCCATCCGTCCGTCCGTCCGTCCGTCCGTCCGTAAACTTTTCACTTTTTCGACTTCTTCTCCAGAACCAATAACTCTAGAGAGCTGAAATTTTATGTACAGACTCCTTGGCCAATGGGGTTTCTAAATTGTAGATTTGGTGACCCTGTGACCCCAAATAAGGGCCCCAGGGGTCATAACCTTAAAAGCTATTTTCATCTTCTTCTCCAGAACCAATGACTCCAGAGAGCTGAAATTTTATGTACAGACTCCTTGGCCAATGGGGATTCTAAATTGTAGATTTGGTGACCATGTGACCCCAAATAAGGGCCATAGGGGTCATAAGCTATAAAGCTATTTTGATCTTCTTCTCCAGAACCAATGACTCCAGAGAGCTGAAATTATATGTACAGACTCCTTGGCCAATGGGGATTCTAAATTGTAGATTTGGTGACCCTGTGACCCCAAATAAGGGCCTCACAGGCCATTACCTAAAATCCTGTTTTCATCTTTTTCTCCGGAACAAAAAGACCTAGAAGGCTGTAATATTGTATGCAAACTCTTTAGCCAATGGGCCAACTTGTAAATTTGGTGACCCTGAGACCCCAAATATGGGCCACAGCCTAAAAAACCTGTTGAAATTGAATTTTGAACTGATATTTTATGTGCACTTCTTTCACTTTATTTGAAATGTATGTCGACTTGAAAGAACAATCTACATTGTGGACATGTTTGTCAAATTGATGTAATCAATGTGAAATGAGAACTGTTGAATAGCCTATGAAATGAAAATTGTTACAAGGCATAAAGGACTAAATTGAAGAGGAGTTAAGAATTCTTTTATTTTACATGAGATATGTGAACTGCATATGACTGGTGATGAAATGATAAGATAAGATTATTTTCATCTTTTTCTCCAGAACGAAAAGACCTAGAAGGTTGTCATGTTGTGTAAAGAGTCTTTAGCTAATGGAGATTCTAAATTGTAGATTTGGTGACCCTGTGACCCCAAATAAGGGCCTCACAGGCCATTACCTAAAATCTTGTTTTCATCTTTTTCTCCAGAACAAAAAGATCTAGAAGGCTGTAATATTGTATGCAAACTCTTTAGCCAATGGGGATTCAAACTTGTAAATTTGGTGACCCTGTGACCCCAAATATGGGCCACAGCCTAAAAACACCCTTTGAAAATGAATTTTGAACTGATATTTTATGACACTTCAACCACTTTATTTGAAATGTATGTCGACTTTAGATAACAATCTACATTGTGGACATGTTTGTCAAATTGATGTAATCAATGTGAAATGAGAACTATTGAATAGCCTATGAACTGAAAATTGTGACAAGGCATAAAGGACTAAATTGAAGAGGAGTTAAGAATTCTTTTATTTTACATGAGATATGTGAACTGCATATGACTGGTGATGAAATGATAAGATAAGATTATTTTCATCTTCTTCTCCGGAACGAAAAGACCTAGAAGGTTGTCATGTTGTGTAATGAGTCTTTAGCCAATGAAGATTCTAAATTGTAGATTTGGTGACCCTATGTCCCCAAATAAGGGCCCTTACAGGCCATTACCTTAAATCCTGTTTTCATCTTTTTCTCTGGAACAAAAAGATCTAGAAGGCTGTAATATTGTATGCAAACTCTTTAGCCAATGGGGATTCAAACTTGTAAATTTGGTGACCCTGTGACCCCAAATATGGGCCACAGCCTAAAAAAAACCCTTTGAAAATGAATTTTGAACTGATATTTTATGACACTTCAATCACAATGATTTGAAATATATGTCTACTTTAGATAACAATCTACATTGTGGACATGTTTGTCAAATTGATGTAATCAATGTGAAATGAGAACTATTGAATAGCCTATGAACTGAAAATTGTGACAAGGCATAAAGGACTAAATTGAAGAGGAGTTAAGAATTCTTTTATTTTACATGAGATATGTGAACTGCATATGACTGGTGATGAAATGATAAGATAAGATTATTTTCATCTTCTTCTCCAGAACGAAAAGACCTAGAAGTCATGTTGTGTAAAGAGTCTTTAGCCAATGGAGATTCTAAATTGTAGATTTGGTGACCCAGTGGCCCCAAATAAGAGCCCCGTAGGCCATTACCTAAAATCCTGTTTTCATCCAGAACAAACTAGAAGGAATATTTTGTTCAGAATGTTTAGATGTTTGGATGACAAGGCTTAGAACCGAGATTGTTTAGCCAAGGTGATTCAAAATTGTACTATGTACCATGAGATTCATCACATTGCCTGTTCTCTTTAAGCCTTATACAGTTAGATCAGTGCTGCCAGTGTTTAGTGCAAGCAAGAGTCTATTACATAATTTGGCGGTAAAACACAAAAAACACAGCTGGCTTGTAACCAGAGCCAAGGGGTCAGAATATTGCATAATCTCCTGTGTGTTGACCTTGCTGAGTGCTCTCTCTCAATTTCAAGACTAAGATTTGTCAGGGTTAGGGATTGTGCATTATATTGAGACAACATATTTCTGTCTTCATCATCAAACAAAATAAAATCTGATGAGCTACAGAGCCCATGGCTCTATTTTTTAACTTGATTTTCTGAAGAGAGAAGGGTATTTTACTATTAGTGACATTATTTTTCAAATACATTTCATCAACCTTTTTGAGCGAAAAAACGTGCTACTGCCCCTTTAAAGGCGCTGTAGCACGGCGTTCTTACTGAAGTATGGTGCTCTCACAAAAGGCTAAATCATATTCCTCGATGAATATTGAGAGGTCTAAAACGAATATACATTGTTCGTTCAGCCATTCTAGTCCATTTCCCTTTGAGGGGTCATTTTAATTGTGTTCACATTAAAATGGCCACTCAAAGTTGATCTGACTGATGTCTCTATACTCCTATACTCAGAGTACAGTCATAACACAGTACTTGTTTTCTTAGATCATTTGACAGATATACAACTCTTAGATTATGGTCGCCGCTAATGGCTACGATACTGCCGAAGCGGCGTTAAGCAATAATTCACTCACTCACTTAGATTATGGAGCAAAAGGTCCATGGTTCCTGTAATGTTTCATCATTGTGTATGTTTTGATTAAAAAAGAAAAATTACCCTTTGCTTCTTGATATAAAATAATCCATATTTGATGCATGTTTTGTTTTGTATTTCTAGTTCCTGGTTACATCAGCAGGTCGGTTGCCGGTAGTTACGACAATGAGGGCATCGCCATATTTGCTCTCATGTTCACATATTATTTATGGGTAGGTCTTAAGTTTAACTTGCTTTTAATCTATCTAATTTGTAATTTGAGTTTTGTAAAGCTTTTAAAATGATTACAAATTCTTTATTTTTGTGCGTGTCCCACCTCAGACTTGTAGAAGCTTATCACCACTATCAGAATATGTGTAATGTGTTTACGGTATATAATTGAACTTGATTTTGTAAACATGAAGTCATAAACAAGTGAAATTACCATTGATTGGTTTGATTTGTTTTCAGATAAAAGCAGTGAAAACTGGAACTTTATTTTGGGGGATTTGTACAGCCCTGTCCTATTTTTATATGGTATGTAATAACTATGTTTATTATTGTTTATTAACTACAAGGGTAATATCAGGGTTCATATTATTCATAAGATATCCTAGGGCCCGACATTTTTTCATGATTCTGACATGCTTTGATATGACATTTCATCTATGAAAAGCCAAAGCTTGAAAATTTTTCTTCATTTCCTAACTTTGGTAACCAATAGAACCTTATTTAAAGGTACATCCATTGTGTTTCATAAAATTTTATTTCCCTTTAATATGTTCCAACTCACCACATGTGGTGTCTTCAATACAAATAAATTCACTCAGCTTGCATATTTATCCCCGATCGCCAAATATATCATAATTACTAGTTTCCAATCAAAATTGAGTAACCCCATTATGCATGTGCAGAAACCGAAACTGCACGTACAATTTACATGCACAGTAGTTATGTGACCTATTAAACATTATCAACTCAAAATTGTCTTTTTATCTGTTATAAATAAGATTCCAAAATTACGTTTGACTCATTGGCGCGCGCCACAAGCTGTGCATTGTCCGGTTTTCGATCAGAAATCACTACTCTTACCTTCATATCGTCAATATGCTAAGTCTACTATCATCAAAATGGTAGTTTTCGGTAACAGTCGGTACTTCTTGATAAAGTAACACCATTTATAACGTTTGCAAAATGTGACCCCCAACAACACAATGGATGTACCTTTAAATGTCACTTGCATAATACCATTCCGACACTTGTGTCCGAATGTCTCTATTTTCCTTGGAACCAATTGATACTTATTTTATACTTGAAAAGATCTACACACGGGTCGAAATGAGCTCATCGTATTAAAGATAATTGATCCAGTCAAAACCATCTAATGTTTACTCTTTTCTGTACTGTATATATAACCTTACTACAATTGTCTTCGAAAATCCATTCCCAGGGTTGTAACCTTATAAATGTTAAAATATTGACTTCATAAATTCATAAATTGACCGTGTACACTCTGAGACTGGTGACTATCAAGTCTAATCCATGTACTGCTGTATGCTTGCAGGTGTCTGCGTGGGGAGGCTATGTTTTTATCATCAACCTGATTCCTCTCCATGTCTTCGTTCTGCTGCTCATGGGCAGGTACTCCACGCGCATTTTTACAGGTCAGTCTACCGTTATACCTCGCGCGAGAGTTAGTCGTGGTATAAACCCCAAATCACCACCTCGTGATAAAGTAGCCGTGATTTAAACCCCATATCGCCTTGCCTCAAGCGTCCAGAAAAACTGTTGTATTCTATGTATGTTTTGTTTGGTCAAGAGAAGTAACATAAATAATACACAACTACCCAAATAAGAGGAAAAGTACGAGCTTTGTTTCTAATGCATATTGCAACAGTCCCCCTTCATATTTTCATATCTATTCATAACGGTAATTACACCTAGGTAGAGAATGTCTGCTTATTTATATGCATACTCAAATGTTTTCTCAATGTTGAGCAATACTTCAAGTTTCAATGTCTTGTTTTTCCAGCTTACACTAGTTTCTACATCGTGGGTCTCATTTTCTCCATGCAAGTTCCATTTGTTGGCTTTCAGCCAATCAGAACTAGTGAACATATGGCAGCTGCAGGTACTACACCATGTTACATCATTCTCTGCTTAATTAAAGATACATTTATCATCCACAACTGTAAATAATGCATTGCCAGGGCTAAATAATCTGGCATGATGACACGATTTAAGCTCATTATGTATTGTTCTTCAGTTGTATGTTGTGCGTTCTCTGTAACACTTATTGAGGTACATTTGTATGTTGTGCGTTCTCTGTAACACTTATTGAGGTACATTTGTATGTTGTGCGTTCTCTGTAACACTTATTGAGGTACATTTGTATGTTGTGCGTTCTCTGTAACACTTATTGAGGTACATTTGTATGTTGTGCGTTCTCTGTAACACTTATTGAGGTACATTTGTATGTTGTGCGTTCTCTGTAACACTTATTGAGGTACATTTGTATGTTGTGCGTTCTCTGTAACACTTATTGAGGTACATTTGTATGTTGTGCGTTCTCTGTAACACTTATTGAGGTACATTTGTATGTTGTGCGTTCTCTGTAACACTTATTGAGGTACATTTGTATGTTGTGCGTTCTCTGTAACACTTATTGAGGTACATTTGTATGTTGTGCGTTCTCTGTAACACTTATTGAGGTACATTTGTATGTAAAGCAAGGCATCCTCACTGATCAATTACCATAATATTATTAAATTATTAAATATTTTCCATGTACTTTCGCTGCTCTTTATATTGTAAACATTATTTTAATTGTACATCAACAGAACAGAAATGAGTGAATTGAATGTAAAAAATTATGTCATTGCACAAGTGATACAGTCTGATTAATATCGACCTTGTTCCGAGGAATAAAATTTGCAAAATAATATATCTACCGGGATATGAACAGGTTCTGTAGATTCCTCGCCACAAGGTCTGAGAACATCCCGTATAGGCGTGTGTTCCGAACCAGTTTATCGCAGCCAAAGCCCAGTCAAATAGCTGACCAATCACATCATAGTATTTAAACGGTCGTTGTTTTGAAAGCATTCGGAACAGACAAAAGGATAGCTGTTTGGAGTAATCTGCCCCTAGCTTCTCGCACCGAAAGCATTTGTTGGGCATCTTTTGATTGGCTACCTGAATTGCGCTCGAACACGCGAGTCTAGGGGCTGTTTTCAGACGGTTTGGCGTGGAACCTACGACTGATATGAGTTCGTATCCCGGTAGATGCACTATTTTGCAATTTTTATTCCACGGAAAACCGTCGATTTTAATCAGACTGACAAGTGATACAGACATTACTTGAATTACACTTCTGTTTTGCAGGTGTTTTTGCACTCCTGAATGCGTATGCTGTCCTGAAATATCTCCAGTCTATTTTAACAAAAGCAGAGTTCAAGTATTTCTTCCTCATTGCGGCTTCCGGGGCAGCTGGCCTTGTGTTTATCACTGTTGTCGGACTGACGTGGGCAGGTATACACCTCCTTCTTACACAAGCTTACTTACCTTCAATGTTTGCATTCAGCAAACAATTTCATTCTGTTTTGTTTTATTTCACACCCTTGAATTTTATACCCCAATACTTTGTAGCTGGCATATGCAGCACTCTGTGTAGCCTGTCTGATGCGTTATCCATTGCTGTGCATTTAAGGATTAGTATAAAAAAAGTTCTGAAACTACCAAATATTTTGACTTTGTCTCATTGCTTAATCAAAATTTGATCGCCGCTAATGGCTGCGAAACTGCCGAAGCGGCATTAAGCAATAACTCACTCACTCACTCACTTGGAATTTGACTTCCTAACATGAAATTTGCACCTCAGATGATGGTAGTGCAATCATTGTAAGAACTCTTGTCCTGTACTTAGATTAGCCTCTTCATAATGTTAAGAGTTTAGCTACTTATTAGTATCAAAATGTTGTGAGTTGGAACTCTTGTACAAAGGGAATACTGTTAGATTGGCCACTGGCTTAAATACAGACAGTGACTATCCTGTTTGTGTAGGAGGTGACTGTAATGTCAGCTTGGGTTAAACCAGGGTACTAATGGGTGAAAAAGTGTGTCATATCAATATCCTTATTATCTTTGTGACAGGTTATATTGCTCCGTGGAGCGGGCGCTTCTACTCTTTATGGGACACTGGGTATGCCAAAATTCACATTCCTATCATCGCCTCGGTGTCGGAGCATCAACCGACCACGTGGGTTTCATTCTTCTTCGACCTCCACATCCTCGTGTGTGCCTTCCCGGCTGGAGCCTGGTACTGCATCAAAGACATCAACGATGAAAGAGTCTTTGGTAACTCATTAAGCTTCATCTATTTGGAATTATATCTGTGTATTGATTAAAGGAACATCTTTGGTAACTGTAGTTTCTCGGTTAAGTAATCATCAATGAAAGAATTTTCATTTATTTAAATCTTGCTGCATTCTGATACATTTTCATACTTTGTGAAGTTAGTCATGTATATTTGATTTGATCCAGATCTGATATGATGTCAAATGAAAGTTGTCAATGGGGACATAACTCTTGGACTAATTAAATGTAGTACACTATAGAGCCAATGTTTGAAATAACCTTGAAATGTTGACAGCCAAACATGTTATTTCGTCAATGTGAATGGCAGTATTAATGAAAAACCTCAAAGTTAACATACTGTTTTATACCGACCTTTCATACACTGATCAGCTATATATTACTTACAAGATGAACTTATATTATTTGTAACCTCTCCCATTGGTTTATATCAATGCTTTTGTTTCTCCTTTCAGTTGTTCTCTATGCCATATTTGCCAGTTACTTCGCTGGTGTGATGGTCAGGCTGATGCTGACCTTGACACCTATAGTCTGTGTTCTGGCGGCCATTGCCTTCTCCAAAACTTTTGAGATTTATCTGAAAGACGACTCGCCAAAGTCTCATAAAACCGCAGCAGAGGAGGGGCAGGAGAACAAGAACGATCGTCTGTATGACAAGGTACAGGTGCATCTTCAGAGTTTGTGTGATAGAGCTGAATACCTCAGTCAGTACGAGAAGGGATAAGGCAGTAGTAAGCGTGTTAGGCTTCTGATCAAGAGTTCTGGGTTCAAATCCTGCTTGGGCTGGTCTACTGTAGAAAACTGTTTCTACATGAGGTAAGGTTGGGGTGCAATACTACCCTAAATTTCATCTCACTACCACCCATTGTTTGCTCTTTCCAGTCGCTGCCTGCTGCTTTCACCACAACTCATAGAATCAGTGGTGTTGACCTCACTGCAATGATACTAGCAGCCTTGATATGATTGAAATAAGTTTTTAAAAGTGGAATGAAACCCCAAGTCACCTCACCTCGGTGTTTCAAAAGGTTCAAAATCGATCACTCCAGGGGTTCAGAAACTCGCTTTATCGAGCTTTAAATGTGTTTAGGTGCAATGGTTATTTTGTAGTTCTTTTCAGTTGTCACTCAGATTTTACCTCAAAACATAAATACATTGGTGTTGCATGATTGTCCATTCATTCAAGAGAGTCCTCAATTTGAAATGTGGGTCCTTTTCCATTGATTACATGTTTTAATGATCAGTTTGACTCAAAACACATCATGGCAGGTAAGAGGATGGATGGTAATCATTTCCTGGTGAAGAAAAGTAATACTTTTATCCATTTGGTAATTCATTTATGTTGAAAGTCGTGATGTAAACTTCAGACAAATATTCAGCTTTTTATCTAAATAAGTATTGACATGTTTCAGGTTGGTAAGACGAAGAAGGTGAAGGAAGACAAGCCGAAGGACGAGGAGTCGGTCGGGATGAACATCAAGAGTGTCATCGTGATTGCGCTGTTGATGATGCTGATGCTGTTTGCAGTCCACTGTACGTGGGTCACCAGCAGCGCTTACTCCAGTCCCAGTGTGGTGCTTGCCTCATATGGACAGGGAGGGTGAGTTATATCATATATGTTGTTCTCAGAGATGCCAATTTTCAGTGGATCATCAGGTTGTAGCTTTTTTGGCTAGAGTATTTACTATTTTCTTCAGCTGATTTGAAACGGCCCAGAGTTTATTATCTGTTTTTATTACTCAACCGTGGTGAGATCACTCATTATCAAACAATGAGTTGGTTACACACATGTGTGATACCATAGCGTGCTGCCGTAATGTCAAAATCGGCGCGTGACGTCATAGTCGTTTTTGTTTGACGTCACAATGTTAGCCCGCGCGACTCCAATGGCGGGTGACCTTTTTGCAAGTGAGCGTCACTAACACCGATTTTCTTGCAATTCAGCTCTATTTACAGCATTGAGTAATAAATAAAATACTAAACTCGGTCCCGTTTGATAACATGTTTATGAAACTCGTGAATGGCATTGGTATTTAACTTGCTTTCGCTTGTTAAAATACCAAACCATCCACTCGTTTAATAAACATGTTATCAAACGGGACGTCGTTTAGTATTCTATATCTATGAAACAGTTACTTTTGATGCATTGGTGCATTGGTACCTTGGCAACTTACAGAGAGAGAAAGTGAGTTTGGTATAAAGTATTTTTTGTGATTGTGTTTTAGATATCAATCCTTTATTTTCAGGAGCCGAACTATACTGGATGATTTCCGAGAAGCATACTATTGGCTGCGGCAGAACACAGACGACAAGGCACGTGTGATGTCCTGGTGGGACTACGGGTATCAGATCGCAGGCATGGGCAATCGAACAACGCTCGTAGACAACAATACTTGGAACAACAGTCATATAGCCTTGGTAAGGATCTCTGCTTACAAAATAAATGCGACATTTCATTGAATCTTAGATTATTACTTTAGGTGCTGTATTAATTAGTGCTAAACCATTCTGAATGACCATTGTACAGGAATAACGACTGGACTACAAAGGTAATGATCATGGTGAGGATGCTGGGTAAGGAAAGATTATCCAAGGGTCATCAGGTTATGGGTCACTGCCTTATGATTTCTCATTGGACCATTTTAGTAAACAATTGATTTAATTAATTGTGCACATTTAAGGCCTTTCCTCTTTACCTCTTCCTCTTCTCCTCCTGAACCGCTGCACCCCCCAAAACTGGAATTTTGTGTGCTGACATCTTCCATCTAGGGTTTGTTCATTTTGTCCTGCCCCCCCCCCCTAATATGGGCATGGCAGACACTCCTTTAACATTTTAAATGACGGCTTCTCTGAAACCCCTTCAGCTAAAATTTCACCGTATCTTTGTTACATGTAGACTAAGATTATTTCATTCCATCATGATTCCACTATCTATGTTTAAAAAATAATATGTCTTTCTTCCATCAATTCACATCAATTCACACAGAGTAATTACTTCTTTCCACAGGTCAAAGATGTACTTAATTCAAATTGCAAAAAAAACAAAAACTCTAGTGTCTTCAATGGCTGTTAGATATATTTCTTTTCATTCAAAGATATTTTTAAACATTGTTACATATTTAACGTTTTGCAGGTTGGCAAGGCTATGTCCTCCAACGAAACTGCTGCATACGAAATCATGCGCTCCCTGAACGTCAACTACGTCCTTGTCATATTCGGAGGAGTGATCGGCTACTCTGGAGACGACATCAACAAGTTCCTGTGGATGGTCCGCATTGCTGAAGGGGAGCATCCAAAGGATATTAGGGTAGGATATAATTATACGCCTCTCCTAATGTTACTACTTTTCACACTTGTATTATACATTGCCTATAGCAATAGTTTAAAGGGGCAGTAGCACGTTTTTCGCTCAAATAAGTTGATGAAATGTATTTGAAAAATAATTTCACCAATAGTAAAACATCCTTCTCTCTTCGGAAAATAAAGTTTAAAATGAGTGTGCATGTTTCGGTAAAGCCATGGGCATCGTTTTTGTAATACAAAATAATAAATTGTGTTCACAATAAAATGGCCGCCATGCAATTTTCGCTTTATTCGCAACATAGTTTTTACCACTACATATAATTGGTTTGTGTAATAAGATGTTTTACCCTCTAAAGTTAATTTAAATGACATAAAATATCATTAAAAATGGGAAATATGAAAAAATAAACTTTGCAAAATACGTGCTACTGCCCCTTTAAAATGCCATTTGAAAAACTCACCATATGGAACCGATTCAAGGTAACCAAAATACTGCACGAAATTAGATCATCTTTGAATTTCAGCTTGCCTATCAGTATTAACATTTATCTTTTTTAGCTTAACAAGTATCTTTTCACTTGGCATGGGCTATAGTGGAGTACCTTAGCGTCAAATTTGGGGCAAATTGAAAAAAATTGGCTTAAAGTATGAAACTTGGCATGAATGATCATTAGGCATGTAGATATTCATTTTGCCTAGGATCCAAATTTTTGGACCGCGGGAACCTGGTCACGTGACCTAAAATCCAAAATGGCCGCCAGGTTTTTGTGAAAATCAGTTCTAAGCTAAATAAATAATTATATGCATGAATTTAGTCAGATTTTTTATATATTTTAAATGAATGTCTACAGAATACATGTACTCAAGCATACAAGATCCCTTATTTGGTTTATTTTATTGCATATTTTGTATTTAGAAAGTCAAAATTTAAATTTTTTATAGATTTCGGCTGTAGCTTTTTAATTGTTCTTTTCTTTGTCTGATCTATTAACATTCTTGCATGTTGGGCATGCTGATACACAATATGGGACATAAGAAGTTTATACGATATCTGATATATATTTATTTAATATGTACACTTAATTTATGAATTTTATGTTTGAAAGTCAACACCTGATTTTTTCTGTTTCTAAAGCAACTTGTATGATCACCGACATTGGTATATTTTTATGGATATATCTTTTTCAAACATATTCAATGTATTTTATATGTTGAGGAAAATTCAATGGGTCAGGTCATGGTCAAGGTCAATCTTGACAATTGTAGTGTCACCATGTTGTAAGAAGCAATGACTGACCAAAACTCATATGTAGCATATTGATGACGCACAAGAATTGACTAAATGTTGTTCTTGGTTAAGCTAACCTAAACCTTAATGATGAATTTTCACTTTTATGTGTTGGAGTGTGTTGTTGTTACTCTTGATCTGTATACAACTCAGTCGACCACTTTCAATGAAGTTCAGCAACAATGACACGCTTCATGGCTGGACAATCTGCGAGTCTGATGGGTGAATTCCTGTGCGCACTGAGACATAAGTTGGCTGGAGCCTTTTGCCAAAATGTTCCTCTTTTCACCAGAAGTAGGCCTCTGGATGGTACTTTAGTGAAGAATGTTGCGTTTGAGGTGACCATCTATAGCACCATATATGACTGTTTAGTTAAACCAGTGTAATACTGCGGGTTGCACCATTAGCATACATTAATGGATGAATATTACCGATAATATTGTTATTTTTAAATCAAAGTAACCATGTAACCCAAATAAGAGCCCTTCCCCAAAGGCGATACTTAATTAGCACATCTAGTTCATTGATACAGGTCAATATGATAAACATCACACCCTAAAACATATCTGTTTACTTCTTTCTTAGATTGTAAAGGTTTTGAATAATTGTTTTGTGTGTAGACACATATTGACCAATGTGGAATATAAATTGTAAATGTATTGACTGTCCAAACAATACTACCTGACTGGCTACAGAGACAACTATCTATTGTTATTTTAGAGCCCTAATGCATTGCTTAGGCAAATCTAATTAGGGTTTCCAACTGTAGTATTACAAGATACATATATGACCTAAGATATACATATTGATAAAGTAATCTAAAGTGATACATTGTTTAAAATTATGTGAAAATTACATAAACATGAATTGCAAACAAATCAGCTGTATTCTCAACCCACCCAACCCTAGTGGCCCCCTCAGTGACCCTGTCTCCCCAGTAACACATCCCATTCTACATACCATACACAAGAGGTCTGTACCTTGGTGTTAAATTACCGAGCTACAGTGAATATGCAATGCTTGGAAGGGATGTACTGTCACTAAATTACTCTATTTTCCCTATTTATTCCTCCATACATATAGCTGTATTTATCAAATGAATATATCATATTCATCAAAGGAATACACCACTACTACGTCCTAATTTTCAGGAGTAAGGCAATCAAATTTACAAATTCAACAAAGATCATGATCCCAAAATTATGGTTCTTTGCTAAAAGTTGTTTAAAGTTTTCAGGATTGCTTCCCTGTAAAACCTAGTTTAGGGTGTGAATCAGCTGAGGCTTATGAAGAAGTCGAAACTTATAAAAGTTTTTAGACAATATTATTGACAACGGCTTATGCAAAAAGTATATATGGCCCTGGAACATAGTTAAAATCTTAAACATTAAAAGTGGTACAATTCGGTGACACTTTATTTTCTCTCAAATAGAGGAGGAGTATGAGATTGATTAGGGTCTCTGCAGCATAACACAAACTTTCTTACATGTTCTACCTGAAATCAAACCGCAGTTGTTATGCGCGCATAAAGATATAATTGGTGAAGTGAAAAAAACTATCGAATAAATGGATTCATTTAAAGGAAGAACATATTAATTCGTTTTATACAAGCCATGTTATTTTCAAAGTCACTAGACCTCTTCTAAAGAAGTTAAGTGATATGTTCAGAGACTGTCTGCTGTAAATAAACACACGTACAAGTACAGTGTTAAGATAGATGTCGAATATAGCTCTCATGTGATAACTTTTCAATTAATATCAGTAGTGTTTATTAATGTTTTCAAAAAGCAAGATGTCTGGATGACAACCGTTTTATTCTAAACATATGTGAACCATCTGTTGAAGAAGTAAGCATACACTCTGAAACAATGTGTATATTCACAATAAAGAATATGTGTTTTCTACAATATATGTAAGCTTAGCCATGTTATTATATATATATATATACATACAGAGAAAATGTTATAAACATCTACGTTTTTCAATAAATTTAATAATCTGCTCAGACCAAATCTTATTGATGTTACATTATTGCAATCCTATGTCATTCATCCCCAAATACCAAATAAAATTACATGTTTTTAATGAAAACTGAGCACAAACCGTGAACCTGTTCAAATATGAAATTACAAGTCCCATTTATTAAATAATAAATAAGTATTTATATAGCTCTTTATCCATATGTTTTCTGCTCAGAGCGTTGTACAAGGATGAACAATAATTGGCTATCTGGTTAATGTTTTTGAAGAGATGTGTCTTTAAAAAATGGGCACGTTCTCATGTCAATCGTCAGAGCATTCGAGAGCGAAAAAGCACAGTAAATGTATACTAGTTACTATTGACAGTACCAACCGAAGTTTGTCTTTGTGCCTGCTATAGAAAAGAAAAGAAGACTAATTGGTGCGCACCAGTCGACATACAATGTCTGGTTGTCAATCACATTTGTTCACATTTATATTTTCACTGTACAGAACTGGTTAGCATTAAAATGATTTTCAGCAAATGTCAGTACAATATCTAGATGACATTTGACTATTAAATGACTACATGTATTGATAACGTTTGGCATATGTGACTCTAACAATATACTCAATGTTTATTTAAGCATTTAATTAAGTGTGCTTGGCCTAAACCTTTACCATGACAGACCCTTACCTTTCCAGTTTTATTTAATTGAACACTTCACAATTCTTATATATGACATCTGACATAATGATGATAACCTTGAAACAAAATATCATGTCGTCGCTCAGTTGTCTTCATACTAAACCACATGTTGCTATGGAAACAATACAAAGGTGTTGACTTCTAAATCTATGTTTTAGAATTTTAGGCCAACTGTTCCCGAAAATACTAAACGTGTAACATTTCAAATTTTATATCAACATGACCCAAACACAAAAATTTGCATCAATCCTTAAAAGTAGAACCCTAAAATCTCAGCCAAAATTCGAATAAAAAAAACCTAAACATTTTAACAAATATGCACTATATGCACCTAAAATAGTGAAAATTGTCACAAACTAGACATTGTTAAAGCATTATTTTATTTATTTGATATGTACATATTAATTTAAAAAGGGTGTCTTAACTAAATGTATTGAATTCTTTATTATGTAATAATATAATAATATTGATTTATATCATTTTAACTAATGGAAATTTGGCTGCCATTTTGGATTTAGTTGACTTTCAAATTTAAACATGGGAAAATAACTGTACGTATTAAATAAATACATATTAGATATTGTATAAACTATCTTCGTATATCCAACATTTTGTATCAGCATGTCCAACATTCAAGAAGGTTCATAGATCAGAAAAAGTGAGGAAAAAAAACAATTAAAAACTTCAACCAAAATTCTTTTTTAAATTTAAATTTCGACTTTTTAACTATAAAATATGCAATAAAATAAACCAAATAAGGGATTTTGTATGCTTGAGTACATGTATTCTGTAGACATTCATTTAAAATATATAAAAAATCTGACTAAATTCATGCATATAATTATTTATTTAGCTTAGAACTGATTTTCACAAAAAACTGGCGGCCATTTTGGATTTTAGGTCACGTGACCAGGTTCCCGCGGTCCAAAAATTTGGATCCTAGGCAAAATAAATATCTACATGCCTAATGATCATTCATGCCAAGTTTCATACTTTAAGCCAATTTTTTTCAATTTTGACACTAAGGGACTCCACTACTACTGGACTTGCTAAATTTAATCTCTGCTAATCATAAACAAATTGCACCAGTTCTATTCAGGAATATAAGCCTATATAACGCAAGTACTAATCCTCTGACTAAACTGAAAATGATCAGGGCTCAATATTAAAATACATTGCCGTGGAAATGGATGCTGAAATAATTTACTATTATTTCATACCCAAATTTAATTTGTTCATTGAACTTTGGCAAATACTTTAGTAATGAATTGGCTGAATAAAATTAGTTTGAAGAAGTATATTTTGATCCCTATTAATACTGAAAGTGCATGTGATTTCAGGAATCTGACTACTTCACCCCACAAGGAGAGTTTCGTGTAGACTCCGCCGGATCAACAACGCTCCTCAACTGTCTCATGTACAAACTCTCGTACTACAGGTTCGGACAGCTGCAGGTGGGTACTCACTTTTAACGGGATATTGCACTAAATATCATCTTGCAGTCCTATACACTTCACTTGAACTTGTATCCACTCAGACTGAGGGAACTAAGGCACTGTAGCCATCAGCTTGCTCCTCTGAAGAGTCCTGGATTTTACAATTAGAAGCCAAATGACCACCCAATATTTAAAATGTGATTAGCAGACTGAAAAATGACTTTTGTTTTATGTCTTAAGACGAATCTATTTATTGTCTCTTTACTTACTTTTCTTGGTTATGCTGAGTTCATACAGAAAATACAGAGTTAGGCCCGATTTCTCCAGTGACACTTTTTGCAACGTGATCAAGGCCAGTGTTTAAAATTTATCTTCAAACTTGGCTTAGAATAACAAAAATAAAATAAATGGAGTAATAAAGACCGAGAAGAATTTTATATTTCATTGATTCTGTCACTGGTTTGAATTGATAATTTAACAATCATATCATTCATACTTAACTGTCCATGTATCTTTGCAGCTTGACTTCCGTAACCCTGCTGGGTTCGACAGGACCCGGGGTGTGGAGATTGGAAACAAGGAGTTTGACCTGACTCATCTCGAGGAAGCCTACACAACAGAACACTGGCTCGTCCGCATCTACCGCGTGAAGGAGCTCGGCAATCGGGAAATTATCAAGAAGCCTCACAAACCTGTCAAGAAAACTTCCAGGAAGAAGGCTAGAAAAGTGAGTTACTCTTAAACAGTATATTGTATTCATAGAATTTCTGCACCATGCAGCTGTTACTTGTAGTTATTGTCACAATGCGTAGCTGCAACATGTAGTTCCTGCTGCTTGGATGTTAGTGAGTAGTCGTCAGAACACAGTAAACTGAATATCGCCTGACGCCCCCAGGTTAGGAAATTATGTACACTCTGAGAGAGATTGTTCCATTGCATATTCTTGAACTTTCTTTCTATAATATTGTTAATATTTATTGTGAACAAGTAAATGTAACATATTCTGTTTACAATTTCTGCTACATGCTTCCTGTTGTGTTCATTTGAACCTGAGAAATAAATACAAGTATTTTGAGGACAATGATTGACTTCTCTCCACAGACTAATAAGAAACGACCCGGATCCATTAAAAACAAGCCAACAGTCAAGAAGGGTGTAAAGAAATCCAGCAAGCAGACATAGAAGCTTGTGCAGATGTTTGTCTCCTTGGGGCTGCAGTGGGAGAAGCATATCCTGACTGTGGCGAACCTCCCGTGTATCTATGATATGTCAGTGTTTGTTGTACGAGCTGTGTGAGAGGATGAATGCTTCGTGTTAAGATAGTCGACCAGTAATGTAATGTCAGTCTGAGAGGGTCCACTGCTCAGTAGATTAATCGTGACCTTTATGAAGAAAGTTGTTGATATTGTCTGTTCATGTGCGTCTAACAGAAACACTCGTCATGGTATTCTAAAGATCAAAATATAATTGTTAGTCAAGTATCAGATGAACAGATAAATGAAACTTTGTTGATCCAATCCATTTTGAAATTATGAATGGAAATTCGGCCTAGGTTTTCGAAGCCTTATATGCTAAGATGTAACATAAACATTGGTTTACAATGTTAATGCTAAAATCAAGGTCTTGCATGCTATGAACATCTAATATGATAAAAATATTGTCGTTAATTTAGATTTCAGCATGAAATGGTGGGTCCGTTACCTTTTTTAAACCCTAATTTAACTATAACCCTCAATTGTCAATAATCTGACTCGAGATAACCGCATATTTTACATGTCCCAAAGAAAGAACCACTGTATTGAAGTCTTTATAGTTTCTGAACTCTTGTATTTGTGCCATGTGTGCTAGGTGCTGAACAACCTTGACGCCTTCTCTTCACTCGTTTCTTCATCACATAAACTTCATTATTCTCTACCCAGTATTATGGTGTAACAATCAACTGAAAAAACATATTGAAACATACTAAAGGTTTGAGAGAGAGAAAATGATACCTTTTTACTTTCAAAGTCGACATCCCTATGATATAAGTTTGTAAATTAAGCTGAAATTTTGTCTCACGATACTTCCTTTAAAAGTGGATCGCAGCACACCTTGCTTCTCCTAATGGTAAAACCCTGAAACAAAAGTTGCTTACCCCTGTATTTTAATTCAACAGTCAGCACAATTTTGTATGTACCAGAATTTGTGAATGAATATGGTCCACTGTCAACTTATTTACGATTTACGAATTTACGTCTTTTAAAAACATTCTACTATTTATATTGGATTGATAATATTTATAAAATAAAGTTAACTTACAATATTTGAATTATGATGTATTTGGCAATCTCATTAAAATCAGATTTTACCTAACACCCATACCTTGCTGTATCAACATCTGACAACTGCATAGCATGGGTCAACGTTTCTCTACATTCAAACATTGGGATTGTATCATATTGAATTGTGACAACAATTTCCTCAGGACATCAATGATTGGCTGGAGTGGAAAGGGCACGAGACATGACCTCTGTCTAGCAGTGATTAGATCTTAAGGTAAGAAGGTACGAGCAGCAGTTAAGATCAGATTTAATGAGATTTTAATGTCTTTTGGTAGAGAATTTTGCAGTCTTGCCTTTATGTAGAGAGAATCATGTAAAGTAAGAGAAAATCATTGTTTTGATGATGACATTTTATATGATATTGTAATAAGAAAATGATCACTCACCAAAATGTATATTTTGAAACGTTGCAGGAAAAATCATGATGCATTTATGACAACCATGCTCCAAAGATTTGATGTATTTGTTTTATGATTGAGCTGAAGGTTGTGTCAGTTCTTAACACTCTCCCTACTTCAGATGAATTGCCCACCACCAATTTAAAACATTTGAAATAGTAATATTTATTTAGAAGGACAAATAAATTCACCTGCCTTGGGGTGAAGTAAGTAAAATTTTAATTGTAAAAAAAACAAAACAAAAAAACTTGAAAGTGTTTTTAAACCTAGTATTGACAAGAAAAGGAAGGGAAAAGAAAAGAAAAACCACATGGCTGCAAACCTTCAGCAAAACTTGCCAAATTAAGGGCATTGGGGATGTTATTTCTTACATTGATATACCTCCATAATCAAACCTATACACAACCCCCTGGTCAAGACAACTGTCACTCTGGAAAGTTTGGCCGTTTTTATATTACTACAGGGATATTAATCATTATCTCCTGCAAACATGAAATATTCCCTTTATTAATGAGTTTATTGCTGTACTCGCCCTGTGAGGAATGGAATCGGCAGGTTATGAGTGAAGAGTGGAGTTATGAACTGGGAACTGAATATTGTGCATGATAGGTGAGTTTGTGTATTAACGGAAAACTGAGTCATTTGACTGCGTACATTCCTCCGTGCTGACCGAGTACAATAGAGTTGAACTTGAAAGTAATCAAAACATTTGTAGAATTAGTAGAAGGTAGAAGCATAACAAATATCAAACTTTGTTGGTTTTTCTCTGTGTTGCCAAGATGTAGTTTGTGCCACCTGACTTCAGATAAAAGGTGTTAATACCTTGAAATATGTCTTCAATTTTTATATAAATCTCATTTATTTCAGATTAAACGTAACGCTCACACCTCGTTCATCGATCTTAGTACTAATATGAAGGGGTCATGTCAGGTGAACTTTACTGTGACCTTTCACCTTTAAATAAATTCAGCCAATCAGAGGCCTTCTTAGATATGTCATTGAATGTTTGGTTGGTATGTCAACTCAAGTTGGTTCGATGGCTTTCTTGCCTCGATGCTGATTGGTTGGAGTGAAAATCACCTTGCATGACCTCTATGGTGCAGTACTCTGATCAGAAACACAGCGTGGTACGAGTGTTGCGTTGCATTCGATCTGATTTAAATGAGATTGTTTTCATAAAATATTACTGAAAAACACAGGTATGCGGATAAATATTTTAAAATAAATTCTCTTCAATTTGTAAATATTACATTATCTATGTACTAATTGTCATTCTCCTCACACAGAGGTTACTCTCTTCAGATTTCCGATCCTAAACTCGGTTCTTGGTTCTTGATGGCCTGAATCCGGTCGCAAAAATGGAATGTCCTGATTGGTTGCAATTGAATCTAATCTAGTTGTGCTATTAGCGACCCCGTTGTAAAAGTGACATAATGATAAAATGAACGTAATATATATAAGATTTTATAAAAACATTTGATCATTTAATTGCTAATAAATAAAGAAGACCGAATCAGAGACAAATTTCAAAAATAGTTTCAATATTGCTGGAGCCTAGGAATTCAGGCCATCTGAAACAGAGGTAAATCTGAAGGGAGTACCTCTGTGTGGAGAGAATGACTAAGTGTATGATAATTAGTGAAATGTAAACTTTAATTTCTTATTGAATTTCTGATGTTTTCTACGAGATGAGCTGTGGACTGTATGGTTTAATTGTTTGGTTGTAGTATTTAGTTATTGTTCTGACTACCAATCACTGTAAACTGAGACCTGGAACAGAAACTTGTACGTTGGTGGTTAAATATATGCATTAAAACGTATGAAAAATAAACTGTTATTGTGTAACCCTCTTTTGTTCATTTATCGTTATGAATTTGTCGGTCTATAAATTATGAAAAATGATATATAGTGAGTGACAAAACATATTTATATTAGAAAAAACCATAACAGTATTTTAGACATACTTTTGAGGGCAAACCTCACAAGAAAATATCTTCTGGTATAAGAGGTTTTTGGTTATCAAATTAAAAAAGGGAAACATGTTGTTTGAATGTTTGTGGATGTGGGTCAAATAAATAGAGAATCATGTATGGTTTAGAAAATGCTTTACAATGCTTTTTAAAACTTCTGTACCAAAAAACAATCGCAGCTTGTGAAATGCTCATTGAACCCAAGCATTGCTATCTTTCTTATAGCAGCGACTGACATTACACTGTACAGAACCACCATGGCATTTCAATCAAAGGGAAGAAATAAAAAACCCATGTAACTTGTTTGAGCTGTATTCCACAGAGCTTGTCGCTTGGCTTGATTATCTGTAGAATTTTATATTAATCATAAGTTAATAAACATTACCACTTGGTGCCATTCCATAATTAACTTGTAGTTGTTTGAAGCTCGTTCACCTGTGTTTGATTGTTTATGATGAGGTTACTTGATTCTTACTCATGGTAACACTCCAAGGAGATCTCACTCAAGAGGAACAACAGTTTTTGTTTTGAAACCTGGACTTTCCTTTGGAACGGTAATTGAATTTTAATCTAAGCTTTTAAGAAGAATATATTTGTTTCTATTTCAAAATAAGACCAAAACATGTAAACAAGTTGGAAATTTAAATGTAATGTTGCCTTGTTTCAAAATGGTTAACTGTTTGTCCCCGCCAGGGGCACGGCAACTTTGTCTGCAGTAGAGAACTGTTCTACACGCAGTAAGGTTTGGGTGCAATGCTACACTGAATTTCAGAGTAGTACCACCCATGGTTCGCTAGTTCCAGCCGTTGCTCGCAGGTTTCATCGCAATGCATAGCCACATGGTGTTGTGGACTTTCTCCCTGCCGTAATACTAGCAGCCGCGATACAAGTGAAATACTCTTGAAAGTGGCGTTAAACCCCAACTCACCTCACCTCACCTCACCTCAACCGTTTGTTTGCTGTGAGCGATCATTGTGTTAAATGTGAGGGTCAGTATGATACCTGTGTTCTTCACATGGTGGCTGTTGGCATAGCATCACCTGCAGAGACTTTACTTTAGCCCCAGCTGTAGTGCTGTGTGCCTGGACAATCCAGAATCTTAGCTCTGTCCTTAGTAGTAGAATGGAAGTAACTGTGCCAAATAATAAAGTAGATTTAAAATTTAAAAAGTAGAAACTCGAGCTTTGTGACATCATATATTGGTTAGGTTGAAAAAAAGAATGCAGATTTGTGAAAGTTTCAACAAGCCTCACAGTTCCAAATGAAGTCTCCATTACAAAATGAGGTGAAAGTTTTTTTGATTTCTTTGTGGAATGGCACCAATTGGGCAGTACAAGTTCAAACAACCAGTTACATCAAGAGTATGGACTTTTCTAATAGTAACTATGGAATGCTTGTCATTTTCCCAGTCTTCCATATTAAATTATTAATGTTTAAAGAAATATTCTGAGTCAAATTATTACACAGGTGTTTTTGCACTGCACTTTATAGCTATTTGGGACACTGTCAGCAAGTTTGATGGAATTGTTCAATGGCATGGGATTTAATTGATTTTACAAAATACAGGAATGGTTTCTACACAAACATGCAAATATTTGGTACAGGTTATTTGCCACATTATGTTTAAAAATAGTCATTAACATCATCCATCAGAATGAATAAGTTACATGACAAAAATATTGCTTGAGCAAAAGAAATCATTTGTCATTTTCTGTAGAGAATGTTTTTGTCAATACATTTGGGAACAACACACCTGTTGCCCCGGGGGATTGGTAAGTGGAATCATTGATATACATGTAAACAGGCTGTTGTAATGTCTTGTCAAACATCTGCAATGCTTTGTTAATTTTGTTAATTTTGTGGTTATTTTTGTTTTCATATTTGTAAAATTAAATTTTGTTAATCTGGTGTGTATTTGTTTGTTTTTATAACACTTTATTTATCATTCAACATCTAGTTGTCCACGTTTTGATAAAGAAAAGACTTAAATTTCGTAACCACTCTCTTGAGAACTTTACACAAACGAACGAAAATAAGAAACCTAGTATCCCAAGTAATTGTTTTATCACAATTTCTCTCATTGTTGGAAGGTCTATATAGAAGTTACAAGAAGACAAATGAATTTTAATAGATTTTTGGGGATCTGATATTTTATGAATGCTTCATTTAGATAGAGCGAACATGAAAAGACGTTGATGATTGATTGTACATATCGTTTTGTGATATGACATTGTACATATTCGGTATCAATAATCACAGGGACATGCTAAAACCTTGCTGCTTGTTTTAAAAGATGTGCAATAACATTGGAAAGACGTCTTAGTTCATTTTATTATATGACGAGCAGTGAAATACTGGGATTTATCAGTGAAATAAACTGTCTATATATGTTATTGATTCATTACATCTCGCCTATTAAAAGATAATTCAAAACGGCAATTATTAAAAGGCACATTTTCAGATTTGTTTCAAAAGATATTTTTTCAAGTTTCACTGGCTCCTAGAAATATTCTCGACCTTCACTGAAAGTGAGAAACTCTGTCGACCTGCTATGCCAACACCCTAGAACATGATTTACACCCCTTGGGAAGTTATTTCTTTTGTTTGAGTTGTAGGTTATATTGCATAACCACCATCTGTGCAGGTTGGTTATCTCATAACCACCATGGTCGGTAATGAGATATTCCACCTTCCTAACAAATGGACTTGTAAAATTTTGAAATTTTGTCAAATTAGATATGAAAATTTTGTAAGTAACGAAAGTGGGATTCGAACCCTGGACCTCTATATCGTCGAGCAGCGCCTTTACCAATGGAGCTACCGAGGATCCATACCGATGAGTGTTCGTTCTTTTGTGTCATGGCTGTATTAATATTTTTTCGAGTATTATATATACATATATGTATGTATAGGTACCAATTTATGTCTAATTTGTGTATGGAATGAAGGATTTAGTTTGAAACCTTCCTTTCAAATCAATAATGAGTGCATTGGGAATATTTCACTGCTATATTTTGATCATGTCGTATAAATCCACAAAATACCCCTTTAAAATGCATATATACAATTATTCTATAAATAGAGTGTTCCGCGGGAGTGTAAGGCAAATAATGACCTGATTGCCTCGCGTTATGGCAATAAACTCTGCTCGGGCTGACGCCCTCGCGAGTTTATATGCCATAACCGCTCGGCACCGGGTCATTATTTACTACGTACCTATGATTGAAGGAAACCGACTAGACTGACTTGTTATCCTTTGCCGCGCGTTATATATATTATATAGATAGGCCTATATTATTATATAACTAGCAATGAAATATGTGATTATACGATGAAAATATAATCCATATTTGCACATAAGCAGTAGAAAGTCATATTTTCACTGACTAGCGTGTGGCCGGAATAACTTTGATGATCGGCTCCCTTTGAAATAGAGACTATTTCATTGTTTTTGTCGAAAAGCATTTCTATCTCATCTGGTGGAGTGAGAAAGTGACATTTTCACTCGTGGCGCATTCGGCAAAAACAATGAAATAGTCTATAGATGTATTCGGCTTTGCCGTACGTCCGTACGAAATGGAATAACTCAAATACTATTCACTGGATTCTTTTCATATTTAGCATATGGGTTCATCATAGGAAGAGTAATGTTGCTACAGAAGTTTGTGACCTTGACCTTCATTTCAAGGTCACAACGAGACTTTGTCATTTTACCTTTGTCAGCGGGATATCTCAAGAACCATTCGCTGGATTCTCTTCATATTTTACACATAGCATCTCCAAGGAAAGACAAATGGCTGATTAGATGTTGGTGACCTTGACATTATTCTCAAGTTCACAGTGGAGCTTTGACTTTTCCGACATGTCTGACAGTCGATTTTGTTGATTTTGCCATTATTTTTCAATTTTTAAAGTTTTTCAATTTTGAAGTATTAATTTGTGGCGGGGGGATCATGTCATCTCAGTGACAACTACTTGTTATTTTTTGTAAGAGCCATTCAGAAGTTGGTTAGATGAAGGAGAAGCGAGTTCTATGGATTTACAACTTCTTTATTGCAGGAGTGCGACGTTTCGATGCTAACACGGTTAATGGCTTGTTGCAAATTATCATTTCACTCCGGATTTTGTAGGATTTTGTAGGACGGGGAGAGCCTCAGGTACTCGAGTCATAATGTTAAAAATCGATCCGAATTTAACAAACATATGTAATTAATAGCATAAGTAAGGCCACTAAGAGAGGATACAATCGTCTCACCATAGTATCCTGATGATGTTGAGAAAGCTTCATAAACCAACGCTTAATGTATTTTCAAATTCCCTAAAATCAAACGTTTCTGTAAAATGCTGTGTCCTTGTTATATTTATTTTACAGTTTGAGTAAATAAATATTGGTATTTCTCGAGCGAGAGCGAGGGATATATGCCGATTTTAGGCGCGCATGTCGTAAGTTACATAGCCAATAGACAATACTTTATAACCTTGAAAGGAATTCGTTTTGGTTCACACGGGAATGGATATAATGTACTAGTTATTACCGAAGTCGTGAAATGAAGAGACTAGACGATAAATAGGTCGAACCCGTCTCAAATGCATGTAGAACACAACGTCTTAGACGAAACGTAACGTCACTGGCCATGGCGCAGCCACGTCATATGACAACGACATAATTTACCCTATAGGGCATCGTATAATAATATTTAGCACGATATGGTTTCATTTGTAAGTAATTACGTCAAAAAGAAGACTTAGTTTATTAAGACTAAGTTTATTGTAGGCTGTCGACCCACATATACAATAACAATAGTGTCAATATACTGTACAATGGCAATAGGCTATACAGACATTGACTTTCAATTGACAGAAGATCGACAGATCATTAGATATATTATTGCTGTTACTTTTACAAACGACATCAGAGCTAACAGATTATACCCCTTTAACATTGCACCTAATTAGTTGCATCGTATTGAATCTTATACATTAGCTTAAAAACATAACATCTCATTAAGTTTCTTACATTAATATTTAAAATGTCATAATCAACGGGAAACGATAATGTAATACTTTTGAAAGGAAGAAGTCGTTATGAAGTCATTATATTACTAATATTTTGATTTGAACAATCAATTAACCTCTGTTCAAATGCCGATAAAATAATGATACATTGCCAATGACTTGGACAAGCCAAACATAACCAAATACAAAGCTTCCGTATGTTGGTAGACATTCTTAACAATTTGCACTAAAATCGGATATGGTTAAGATAATAATCAACATCCACACCAGTACTACCATATTACCATCAGCAGGTGCCCTAGACGACCACGGACAGACGGCAGAAAGCAGAGGTTCAAACAGCCTTATCAGAGGCGACCAGGTAGGTAAAGGTCAGTGTGAGGCAGGACAAGAGAGAGCACACATCTAGAATATCTCGACACACACGTAGAGGAAGCAGCTGGGTTGCAGAACATGAAGAGCTTCTATAACACAACCACACAACTGCCAGGAAGAACAACTTAACCTTTATGTTGAGGATATGGTGGGAAATGTTCTTTTAACTACCAAAGAACTGCACAAAAGGTGGCTCCAGTACTTTGAGTAATTACTCAACATACCTTCCCATCTCATACACTGGACAGCATCCCAACAGCAGGACAAACCCTTGATATTAACTGCGAACCATCGAATAAAATGGAGATACAGAAAGCAATGAAGGACACGATATCAACAGAGTGGAAAGTAGGCTATACAGTGAAGCTGCCCAAGAACGGATATTTGAGACTCTGCAAAACTGAAAAAAACCAAAGTAACACATGGAAAAGGGATGATGAAGCAGAGACAAGACAGAATAGCAACACATGGCAACAAATGGTAAGAGAAGCGGAAGGCAGAAGAAACTGGAGAAAGGCTGTTGGTGACTTTAGTAGCGTCATGCGGTAAGGGTCTTCAGTGTTTTCCCGTCACCAAAAGCAAGACACCAAATTTACGTGATCCAAATTTACGGTACCTAAATTATGCATCTAATTATACAGATTGAACTGATTTTAGAAAACTGCTGCCTCCTTTTCTGATCATGGAAAATCCGGTTAGGTGATATATATAAGATGCAGTTCAACAATGAGGAGCATAAATTTAACATGATCGCATATGCAACTTAAATTTGTTTTAATATGCCATGCAGAACGGGGAATTCCAACACCTTCAATGTCTATTATCTATGTCTAACTATATGAGACATTTTGTTGAATTCATATCTTTCAGTTAATCAATCAATGAAAAACCAAAGTTGAAAAAATCAAACAACGCGGCTATCTCCTGATGCATGCAAAGCTAACCACGAATGACTGGCATTGTTCCAGTCCAGGGGCGTGCAAGCGTGGAACCGGCGAGCTGTAGTGTGACGTTAACGATGCGCGAAGTTGACAGATTGTTTGACATACCTGCTTGCATGATAACGATATTGTGACAGAAGTGTGTAAATATATTGTTATATATGCGAATCAGATCCATTCAGTCAAGGCTGATTAAGATGTTTTGTTCGTGATACATATTTTTAAAAAGTAGACTCAATTCATCAACCGTGCATCGAAACAATGCATGACGGGATGGCTAAACTCAAAACCAGAAAAGTTAAGTAGGGAATATATCAATCTTATTAAACTCATATCTTCCTCGCTGCGTTCCTTGATCGGAGTACTGCTCAGTCACGTGACGTTTCGGTATAGATCAAGCATGATGACTCAGCGATAACGGTGAAATGATTAACACTGAAATGTCGCCATTGTTAAATAAATAAGTCAATCACCTATAAGCATCATTGTTTTCTCTTGATGCGATATGTCTTTAAATGAATTCTTCTCAACGGTGTTCCTCAACAGGAGGGGGCGTCCTTTAATACCCTGTACACATTGACCAATAGAAAGCCGACAACCGATCCTATCAGAGCTCCAGCCTGGGTAAAGGCGCCACACCACAGCAATGGATTCCTGCCTCCCTTCCGTAGCCTGCCGGCGATTCCTACTTTTGCATAGGTCAACAGGAATGACACCATCGCCCATGACGTCACCTGAAGGAATAACAAAGTTATAATAATGTTCTGCATACGTTATGGTTGGTACGAGGAATCCAAAATTTCTGCAATTTCGGAATTTCTTTTCAATCAAATTAGTTTGATAACATGTTAAGCAGATATATTGAAAAGGGGCCTTTTTATTTCAGACAAGTTATTATTTATTTATTTTATGAAAATTCCATTTCTTAAGTCTCCTTTTCAATATTTAATAAAATGGTGATATTTTCAGAATAAATACTTTTTCAGAGTCGGAGTGTAAGACTAAGTGTCATCGTGACATTCATTTGTTTTCCCGATAACAATGGAAATAATTTTGACATGTCAACGTCGGCTGGAGAAGTTTTCTACAATCATCATCGGTTTTGTCTGTGGTATGTTGACACTAGTTTCTGAGACATCAGTTTATTAATCTATAAGAACTCGGAATTGATAGTACCACAAAACTCGTCTAAAAAATCTCAATGGAAAAGAATATAGACGAAGACAATGAAATTTATGATGAGTGAGTATCGAGCCGTTGGTTTCATGTTGGCTTTAATTGGTATAAGCGTTGGTGGAGAAACAAAGGACTCCCAGCAGAGACTTCAGACTTACCGCGAGTGGTCCTCCAGCGTCTGATCCGACGAGAGGCGAGTTGGGACTGTACACGGCTATAGAGATGAGGTAGGCGCTGAAGCCGGACCCCAGCAGGGCCAGTATAGTGATCCACAGCAGCTCCACAGCGGGCAGGACCAGGTTCACAAAGCAGGCCATAGGGTTTGCTATGTTGAGGATGATGGCGGATAGATGATAGGTGTCCAGACTGTACGGCAACGTTGTGTACGTTTGTATAGACAGCAGAAAGGTTACGATCTGCATGTTGATGACTGCAGTCAGAACCAAGAGGTACACGTACGTGGCGGGCGAGATATATTCTTTCTTAGCACAGGCGTCTCCCACGTCAACTTCAAGCGTTTCGAAAGTACTACTGCCATCAAAGGCTTTATTCTCGACAGCCAACGTATCGCTAGTTTTCTTACTTTGTTTGTTGACACGACTGTACTCCAGGTTGACGGAGTGAGATGGTTGCGAACTGACAGTGTAGGACACCTTCTTCACGTGCTCTCGCTTACAATATGGGTGGTAGTTGATGAGCAGGAAGGACACGAAGGACAAAGCCATGAGGCCCGAGATGATGAAGAAGAAGATCTGCACAGAGAATCGTGGCGTCTCGTACCTGGGACTCACTATGTACTCAGTTTCGTTATACCAGACACCGTCTGTGAAGTTAGCAGACGAGGTGCTGGAGTTAACGCAGACGACACTTCCGGCGCCCTGGGCCAGAGCGATGAGACTGGGCAACATTCCACTGAGACCCTCTCCGATAAAGTAGGAGGACATATAGAGAGGCTTTAGTGACGCCATGAAGGCCAGGAATGCCATAGATGAGGTGCAGTCGACCAGGGCGAGAGCGAGGCTCAGGGCGAACAGAGCCGTGGCGTGTGTCTCACCGAACAAAGGTGTCGTCCTGTTCCAGAAGAAGGCCAGCAGGAAGCAAGCCAACATTCCAATAACTGAAACAGTAAAGGGTTGGTGTCTTCAGATGAAAGCAAGTAGTAACTACTACTACTACTACAACTTCTACTACTTCTACTACTACTACTACTACTACTACTACTACTACTACTACTACTTATATAATTCGAGAGGCTCTACCTTCAACCAATTTGATAGTGAGCGGCTCGCTATTATAACTACTGCTAGTAATAGTATTATAAGTTAGTAGTAGTATTACTACAACTACTACTACTACTACTACTACTACTACTACTACTACTACTACTACTACTACTACTAAAACAATATATAATATACACATTATAAAATGTTCTGCTAAATTATTTATGTTAAACAACATCATTTAAATACACCGAGAAAGATGAAAGTTCTTAAAATAAAATTGAAACGTACCAATTATGAAACCGGAAGTTTGCTTTTCAAGTCTTCTGCCTTTGCAGCAGTAAACGAGAAGCGCGAATACGATTGGTCCGATGTTGGCGATCTGACTGACGATGATAATGTAGGAGGGGAGAGTCCACCCCTCGGGTAGATTGGCCACCAGGATGGGTAGCTCCACCCACATGCCATTGATGTCCACCCAGGAGGCGATTCCGAAACAGACTACCAGAACATGGACCAACAACTTGGTTTCCCCAAGGAGCTCTTTCATACCCATGCTTGTCTTTGGTTTTGGATTAATTTATCTGGAAAATGACGTAACTTGCATAACTTCTTTATCTCGAGATATGAGATGAGAACATTGTATAGTTAGCAACACACAATTCACACTTTTCTCATTTTGTCACTGAAAGTAAAAAAATTGTAACCTGTCATTTCGTTGAGATTTTCCGAAGTTCTTAAACGACGATGGGGTTATTGTTGTGAGTGTAGATCAACGATAAACGATTATATTAATTATAGATGTTAAGCTCATCTGGCCTGGAAGACCCGATGGGCTTATGTCATGGCATGGTGTCTGGTGTCCGACCGTCCGTAATTTTTTAACTTTTACGTCGTCTTCTCCAGAACCACTTGGTCTAGGGAGCTGACATTTTGTGTACATACTCATTGGCAAATGGGGATTCCAAATTGTAAATTTGGTGACCTTGTGACCCCAAATATAGGTCACAGAGGTCATGACCCTAACAACTTTTTTTCATCTTCTTCTCAAGAACCACTGACTCTAGAGACTTTAAATATCATGTACAGACTCCTTAGACAATTGGGAATCAAAATTGTAGATTCCGTGATCCTGCGACCCCAAATATAGGTCACAGAGGTCATGACCTGAAAACCTACTTTCATTTTGAGATTGCATGCGCTGTTCAAAGGGAGGTAATTTAAAGGAAACAACAGTGATCAATTAAATCTTCAAGTTCGTCTTTATTTGTAGGTGATGACCTTAAGACCTATTTCATCTTCTCCCGTTAAAGTGTTTCCTATATGTTGTACCTCTCACCTAGAAGTTTGAATTAGTTAATGTATATAAAACCTGATGAGCTACAAAGCCAGTGGCTCTATTTTTACTTTTCAAGACAGCAAAGCTTTATTGAAAACCATAAGTGAACTATCCTTCATATCATTACCTACCTTGCCCTCTGTAACACTCCCCATGGAGACACACACACACTTGAGTGGATTGTGTAGATAGAGGTTTACCAGATTGGAAGCTACGAAGCATGTAAAATTCTCTTCACAACGAGTTCACTGAACTGTAACCACCGATTGTGATTTACATAGAAATAAATTGGGTTTTGTACATGTTTATTAATGCACTTGATATTTGCATACTAGTAGTTTCTGTTGTCAATTACCACACTGTGACCGTCAGTTTATATATTGGACAAACCATGCCTCGCCTGAAGTGAAACCATCAACCATTGAAAATGGTTTCTCAAGATGCGGCTTTGAGAAGGAGAAAGTTATTGCTGAAAATGATGATGAAATGGATGAAGGTGGTTTACCTCTATAAGGATCTCGAAGATATTGTTTGACTGTTTGTTTTATGAACTACTAACGTGCGACATTTCTACAATACAATGCATTGCTGGTGGATTTAAAGCTATCGGTACTGATGACAATGAGGACAGCAACACAGATGATGATGCCTGTGATGCCGTGACAATGAGGACAGCAACACAGATGATGACGCCTGTGATGACAATGAGGACAGCAACACAGATGATGACGCCTGTGATGACAATGAGGACAGCAACACATATGATGACGCATATGATGACAATGAGGACAGCAACACAGATGATGCCGCCTATGATGACAATGAAGAGATATATTGTCTTTATCAAATGCACACTACATGGTAAATAATTTCAACAATTTGATATACATCTGATTAATGAAAACGAGATCTCTAAAACAGTGATTATTCTACAAACTTTATCATAACGTTTTAAATTGTTTATTTTATTTATCAATAAATATTTAAAAATATTTAACATTCCACTTCAAATATAGAAATGTAAAATACAAAGTAATAGATGCTCACGATGCTACAATAAAATATGATATCACAATGTGTGCTAGTTCTCAGTAGTATAACATCTTAGCAGGAGCTATGTAGAAAGGCCTCCTGTGCATAGCGACCCTGTGGGTAGGTCTCTTAGCTGGCCTTTATACACAAGTACGATTGTTTATCTAAGTTTATTTTCTACTATTCCCGATATAATGTACCTCATATTAATCTAAACACAATTTATCTTCTATTATCATCAATACAATATATCATTTGTTATTCTCAATACAAGAAACCTCATATTATTATCAATACAATAAACATCCTATTATTCTAAATACAATTGCCTTCTATTCTCAATACAATACACCTCCTATTATTTAATACAATATACCTCATACTATTCTAAATACAGTGTGTTATCTATTACTATCATTATAATATACCTCCCATTACAGGCAACACAATGTATCACCTATTATTCTCAATACAATGTATCTCCCATTATTCTCAACACAATGTATCTCCTATTATTGTATATGGAGTGTTTATTTTACCATTCTCAATACAACCCTAGTGCTTAAAAACCTACCTTTTCAGTGATGAACTGTACTCTGCTACGAAACTGTCTACATCCAGTTGAGAGCGACTGAAGTTTGAAATTCTCACCTCGATTTACAAACCAAACACTGTTGTACTTCAGGCTGTAAACATGAACCTCAATGTATGTAAACAACTTCTTTTTGACAACCTGTTTAGGGGGTCAAAGGTCACTCCCGTAACATGCGACAAACTTGAACAACAAACAGTTTGTTATCTGTGTACAAGACTGAGTCTATACGGCCACTAACGAATAGGTATTCAAATATGATGCTCAAACAATAATATATATAGAAACATATATTGTGGAAAACAAAGGCTAGATCAGCGCCTATACAGTTAATCAGTAGATCAAACCGTTTATACCCACAATATAAGGGGCTTTGTAGTCGACTACATTATTCTGCTTCAAGACGACATCACATGCCACTGAGTGCAGCACTACCCGGACGCATGTATTGTTGATGATTATGTTATTAAAAATTAGACACGTGATCATGCTAAGTATATGAAATAGTACCAACCAGGCAAAATACACTTTTTAAATAAAATATATAACACTCAAACGTATGACAATACTTATTACAAGCACTTTGACAATGTATTTCGCCTCAATGATCAACCCAACAATATTCCATTCGTTTCCCAACAACGACCATGCCAAAAACTGTCTTAACTTGAACTATACATGTACCATTGAAACTGCTGTCGTTTCTTAATCAAAGGGAAATGTTCCTTTAGAGAATTACGACTTTAACATTGATTCAAGCAACATTGAATTGTTGATTAGTCTGTCAACGCTTAGTTCATGTCGATTATTGACAAATTAGTAAAAGCCACTGTATGTGTACCTGTAGGGTTGTGAACGGGATATACAACTCGTTGACCCTACCATGTGAATCACTGATGCCTGTGTCCTGTAACAACTCTCGTAATTTATAGAGGGACGGCCTGACCTAAAAGAGACTTACCCCAAGTCTCCCAACCATCTATTTAGTGAAGAACAATGCCTTTTAAGAATTAAACAATCACAAATAGCCTCGGAGAAATGGACGTTCCTCGTCGTCTAAACTCGTCAGGGCCTATCTAGAATGCAGCTATGGCGAAGTAATGAAGACAGACTGTGAGGAAGGCTATCTTGCCTGTCAAAATATCAGCCCATATTTTTCATCTGTCTTGGCCAACCCATTACAGACTGTCACTGAATGTAAAATATATCATTTAGGTGTATACTAATTCTTTTGTATATTTTTAAAGGCATGACAGGGACACTCGGTGTGTTGCTGGAGTCACATTTGTCGAACGTTATAAATGATGTTATTTTGTCGGTAGGTACTGAGTGTTGCAAATGATTACGGTTTTGAAGATAATTGATTCATTATAGTGACGATGTAAGGGTGACAGAAGTGATTTCTGATCAATGCGCTGCGACTGGCGCCCGTCAATTACTCAAAGTTATTTTGGAATCTACTTTGAAGTACACATGTATAGACCATACTGCCTAATCTTAAGGAGGTTCTTTAATTACCACTGTTACTGAGCATCCTCTGTTGTCAGATTCAGATATAAGCCTTGTAGCCACTAAGCCTTGTAGTCTTAGCGGACACTTTCAGCACACACGGACTGTATGTCCGTGCTTTAAGTAACAGTGTTCGTCATGCACATTAGAAACTTGCATAACTGTCGAGAAATATGACAATAAAGTCATTGGGAAATATAGTATTTGTTTTATGATAAAGAGATATATTTTGTTATTTTTCTCTATAATTTAATTTAAGGGGAAACGGTCGTGCATATTGCGTAAATGTTATCTCCTTTGCAACTGAAAATTGACAATTTCTCAAGTTTTTTTCAAATAATTATTCAATTTAGCCTTGATACATATGATTATTTTTGGTTAGTTTTATAGTTGAATTGTATTTCTATCAAACAGTGTTTTTTTTTTATTCTATTTCAGCGAAACTTGAGATTAATTGACATAAATATTAATGTTTAACAGAAAACAATACAAATTTGTAAAATTTCAATTTTAGGTAAAAAAAGCTTCAAATTACAATAAAATTGCATTTTCGTATTGCATAAACGTGTAACCATAACCCTTTTATTAAAATAAGGTCATAATTATGAAATATGTTAATTGTTTTATAATGATGATAGGGTGAAATGATAGTGAAAAATGTAATTGGGAGCTCATATTTCAAAAACGAGCACGGTGACCTTTATTTTTATAACATATGTGATGTTTACAATACAAATAAATTCACTTAGCTCGCATATTCATTCCCAATCGCCAAACATATCATAATTACCATTTTCCAATTAAAATCGAGTAACATCATTATGCATGTGCAGAAACCGAAAGTGAACGTACTATTTACATGCACAGTAGTTATATGACCTATTGAACATTATTAACCCAAATTTGTTATTTTGTCTGGTGTAAATAAGATTCCAAAATTACGTTTAACTCATTGGCGCGCGCCACACGCAGTGCATTGTCCGGTTTTCGATCAGAAATCACTACGTTTACCTTCATATCGTCAATATACTAAGTCGAGTATCATTAAAATGGTTGTTTTCAGTAACAGTTGGTACTTCTCGATAAAATCAGACCATTTATAACGTTTGTCATATTTGACCCCCAACAACACAATGGATGTACCTGTAAACATATGTTTTTCATGTATATAGTGAATATTAGCAATTTCTTGAGATTGTTTAAATTGGTAATGAACCTCCTTAACATTAATAAACATACACACACATGATATCATTGCTAGTATACCGAACAATCATTATATGCACATATATTAAGCCCGAACTCACTGCCGTCGCAGTTCTAGTATCTGGTCGGCGGTGACGTCATAAACAATTGATAGTTACATCGCTATAGCGTAATTCAAGCTTTATGTTTAACCCTCGCTTTCTCTCAGTGAATAAAAAGAGAACAAGAGAACAGCCGTAACATTTCATACTTGTTCGAGTAAAAATTAGCCGAAATATTATTTTAATTTTGTTCAATAAATCAATAAAAGGAGTTAAATGAAAGGGAAATGTCTGTTTTAAGATGAAGTGAAATGACTTCATGGCAGCAGTTGGTAGAGTTTGAAATGAAAATTAAAGACAGACGACAAATGGACGTATGATGGTAAATTTAAAGGAACATCATGTTTTTAACAAATGTCATTAGTAACTTTTAACGAAAGTAACTCGTTAAAGCAGCATGCACCTTCAAACTCACACAATCATGAAACTGTCAATTTCAATAAACTTGTCTTAACGAACACATACGGTCACTACTTACGGTATTGGCTTCTAAAGCGAGAAGAAACAGTTTGAACTCAAATTACCTCAAATTTATTCACAAACCATGTGGTTGGAGGAATGTTCTCAATTATCATTAAAGAGACTGGAAGTTTAATGTCTGTTTAGCTTCTTATCATGCATGATAAAAGATGTTTTTGGTGTGTGAATGTCAACTTGGTATAAAAAATGTTGTTAACAATAAATCAATTCTAAAGTTTGAAGTATAGGTTTTCTTCTATAGGACAATAGTTATGTTAGATGAAAATTCAGTACCTTCACATTCTCCCTCACATTTCATAAATTTTGCATATAATGGATTTTTATTTTAGTGAAAGAGTCGCTAAATAACCAATTGTTATGTCTGGGGTGATAAAAACGTTCAATTCATCCAAACAATCCAAGAGCATTACATTTCAGTTTCCAAACTAGGGTGTTGCTTAATTAATTTCCAAGTGTATATATCATATTACCTCTTTCGGTAAATCGTGAGGTAAGAATTTATGACCATTCCCTCTTTAGAGAAAACGTAATGCGTGACTATGTCACTTACCTCTGACTGTAAATCTTGAAAAGTAAAGGACATTGGATCTTTGAGCTTAATCCTGAATGATTGCGTATTTGACGTATTTGAATCTCGTTCACAATAACTGGATACGTACAGGTGCACTAAGGAACAGCCAGCATACCGGCCTGCGTCGAAAACATCAGCTAATCTCCATTGTTCAACACCATTTCTCATAGTCCCGCATATTTGACAAAACACATGAATTGTCATTTGAGAAATATCGAATTACGTAACTAATATTACGACACAAAACGACAAAATCAGAAACAAATATAATACATAAATTGCAAAGTAGAACTAGCATTTGTTACGACTAATATTTATTTCCGAGAAATTCATATCTGTATTACTCTCCATTTCATATTTAAGGGATATGTTCTTATATTTTACAATGTAAAGAACATTGTTTTCATAGTCAATATTTGTTATTGTTAGATATATAATTGAACCGAGTCATCTTAAATTAATGTGATGGATAGTAATGAAGTAAATGAAATAACTACCCCACGTAGACGCAATACATAAATTACATTGATATTGGCATAAATAAATGATATATTAAAACTAAATGGCGTGAATATCAACTATGGACATGGTCAAGCTGAGGTATTTTCATGGGTAAGTAACTGGAAATATTACCCATACGGGTAAGAAGACACAGGTGATTATTTTTGTGATATTTGCACATGTGCTTTCAAGTGATTCTCAACGTTGATTGGTCGGTTACCCGGAGAAAGAATGACTATGACGTCATAAAACAATGGTCTGACGCGACGAATTATCTTATGACGTCACAATGTTACTGTGGCGACGGGTCCTTCACAGCGGCCGCCCAACATGAAAATGTAATAACCAAGCGTAATTTAATTGCATAATGGGTAATATATAGAATAACCAACTCGGTACGAGTGATTACGGGAAATATCCACTCGTCTAGATAATGTTCAGAGCCACTCGCTAAAGCTCGTGGCTGAACATTATTTAGACTCATTGATATTTCCCGTAATCACTCGTACCTCGTTGGTTATTCTCTAAATATTATGTGTAAGCAAATTTAATGACAACTTCCTTACGCAAGACATAACTCATGTCAGTCCCCATCACTGGCTGATTAAAGCCTTGTAGTATTTCACTCGCTTTTCCGTGCTAAGATAGTGGGTCGCTTCATCTGAAATACAGAGTTGGCTATGATTTCCTAGCACGGAAACCTTAAAGGATAGATGCAATGACATATGGTACAAATCGGATTCATTAAAATGGGATGTCAATTTGACAATTGCTCGATTTTAAATTTCTGAAATCGGTCCATAAATTACTTATATACGGCTTTTTAAAAAACCGCCTAATTTAGCCCCGGCGACCAGAATGAATGTCCGCAGGGGTGTGGCCCGTGAAGGGGTGACTTCTGTGACGTATCTGGAGGAATCTCATTATCGGCGATAGTCATAATTCAACGTTATTTCGAAACAATTTGATTGTTAATTTCACATAGAAATCTTCAATAAACCAACTTACATTTCCCATATATCAAATGTTTAGATATCCAACTGGATAATTCCGCAGATGAAAATTATACAATTATTACATAAACATGTCTTTTTGGCGATGTAATACATCTCATAAATTCATTTAGCGGCAGTGATAATCATCATTTATTAATTAACGAGCCTCGGCGGAGTAGCTGTCCAGCCGGCCCCGTCTGTCACTTAATTATCAAAGTCACGCCTTAGTGATCATTTTCAAAATGAATCACCTAACTAATTGCGTTAGTGTTAAAATGGGTGAATTAAAATCGTCTTAATTATCAAGTGTATATTGTCCCAATTTTATGCTCAATTCCGATATACAATATATGCAGACTGAAAAGAGTATGCCTTACGTTTGGAAGATGGTTGATAACACATGATATATACACTGTGTATCATCGTACACCGGGTGGAGAGAGGTGTATATCGATGATATGTTCGTAGAGAGTAAAATGAGCTACATTTTCAGCTTTATTTGGAAGTAGCATCAAGGACGGATAATTATTACAATAAAGTTTGCCTTGATTTTTTTCTTTGCATATATAAAGAACAAAATTGCTAGTTGGTTATCAAATATACGTAAATCGTTGTATTTTCGCGTTGCTCAGTCTGGAGGTTGTGTTTGGTTAGCATATGTTCACATATTTTAAAATGATTACATTAAAATTTTACATTCTGATTCACTCACGCGACAAATGTCTTAACTAAGCATCACATTCACAGTGTGAATTCTATCAATACGCTATTCAAGTTTGTTATTTGAGTCTGTAAAACATCGGTGTGAATTTTCCTTTGTGTACAGTTTGTAGATAGTTTGTGTACCGTTGGTAGTATGTTTACGGAATAACGTAAATCATCTGTTTCATCCGTATCCATCCTTTCCAGGTATCAAAGGGGTGACAAATTATATATTCATAATGTATATTATAAGAACTGTGACAAGGATGTTATACTTTCTATGACATTATCACTTTTCCACAGCCTGGATTTTTTTGGGGGGACTAAAATCGAGATGTAAACGCAAATCCAGATATTTAAGACCAAATATATAGAGAAAAACTTTGATTTTACAAGATACCTCCCTAAAAATGTCCTTTTGGGGGGGGGGGGGGGGGGGGGGGGGGGGGGATGTAGCAGCTCGAGGAGGCGAAAGTGTCATATTTTCGGCTTAAAGGACTGAAACGGCATTGTCAAACACCCAAAATATGACCTGGTTTCAAATCAGCGGGCAAACTGTAGTAATATCCATTGCTAAAAGTTTAACTGAATCCCGATTATTACAAAAATCTATCTATTTCGAGGGAACCTCATGATAAGTTCCATAGTACATTTATATCGAACATAACCTGTAAGTGATTCAAAACAATATATGTTTTACGTGAAGAATTGCTTTTTTGTGTCAGAAATGTTATGTTGATTACTTATGTAAAATCAGCCGAATTTACAAACGGTACAGCGAAGCAGTTATTTATGATACAAACGGTACACAAGCCAAGAAAGGAAAAAACAACATACCGCTCGAGATAACAACCTGAAATCATTTCCTAGGCATGGGTTCTTTTATGCAGAAGTCAAGTTATGCATACCAGTGAATGTTATTTAAAAATTGTATTTATTTTTGTCAAAGTTTCATGTAAAACATCTCAATCGCATCAAAATTGTCGATAGGGTCGAATTTTAGGACTATTTCTATATGCCGCAGTACACTAAAACAACTTCCCGAATTCATAAAATTCATCATTTTCCTAATGCATTCAAACTACAAGACCTAATAAGCAATAGACAAAATCGACAGTTACATTCCGTGTGTTTGGTTTTCCACTCCTCTCTACAAACATATCATTGATTTACACCTCTCTACTTCCGGTGTACGATGATACATAGTGATATAGGCCTTTGCCTATTAATTTCACATTATTTCACTTCGAACATATAGCTTTTACATATGTTAACAAACACAATTCATTTGATACACACACTACATTTGGTAAGTTGAACAAATGAAGGCTACGGTGGTTGTTGTTCGATAAACTTGGCATAAGAATCCTTGAATGTTAAAGCGACACAACTCAGTTTCCATAAATGAAGGTGCAGTTCGGATCCAGGAGGATTTTGCATGTACATGATGTTTGAATTTGCTTATTAAACTTCTCGCAAAAGTTCGATTCGAATTGTTATATAAGAAGACATGATAGAACACATCGTGAAATAAAAACAATGAAAACAATGGAATGGAGACAAACGGGTTCAGTTATTACTGCTTCAGCTGCAAGTTAAAAGTATCCAAAGTTCTATCGACTTTGGGTGGTGTTCTATCCTCGAAACAAGCTATACTTTGTTTCGCTCGATGTTCTTCGTTACAAGCTGTACATTGTGTAAGAGAAACGAGGGAAACAAAGAAGTCTGGACCCATATTTTCGAAGCTCTCTAAACGCTAAGGTAGTCGTAAGTGCCATACATTAACATTGACTTACGACTATCTTAACACTAAGACAACTTCGAATATATGAGCCCTGGTTTACAAGAGTGAGGTACCCGAGTCTCCGCCAGTTTCCCCCGCAAGTTCAACACTGACAGTGAACTAAAGACAAGAAATGGTGTTGAAATATTGACATTCAACACACAGGAACATGTAGTAAGGTACATCTATTTGTATACAGGATGTAGGTTGTTTTGTTTCATCTTAAATAAGTTTATTTTACTTAGGATGTCAAGTTCCTGTTAATCAAGGATGGTTGCCTACCTGTGATATGTGCTTCAATGAATGGGATGAAATCATCTCTGACAGATCCTGCCAGGTGATAACTTATATACACCACAACAACGTGCTCGCCCATCTGTTGGGTAGAAACCACACGTGTTACATTGACGCACAAACGGTATGCATGAGTGATCACATCGATACAATTCAATGATAATGATATTTTAAAAAAACAACCTTATTAATAATTGTCTATTTATATCAATCAAAAGTATGATAATTGTATAATTAATAACGCACTTCGGCTCCTGCCTTTATTTGCCATTCATTACTTTCATTTAACACATGTCACAACATTTATTGAAATTAGTAAATAAAACTAATTTCTAACGAACCTCCGACCTCGACAGGTGAGTTGGGGTTTATGCCGCTTTCAAGAGTATTTCACTTATATCACGGCTAGTATTATGACAGGGAGAAAGCCCGCAACGCCATATGACTATACGGTGCGGTGAAACCTACGAGCATCGACTGGAATTGGCGAACCATGTACTGTAGTATGCTGAACCCAGTGTAACATTGCTCAAAACCTTACAGAACAGTTCTCTACTCTTCCCTGGCGGGATTCGAACCACGGACCTCTTGATCCCATGGATCCGCTAACCACTGCGCTGCCTTGCTGCATTTCGTTACTGTTTTGTGCTTGCTTGTCCGCGCGCTGAATAGTGCGCGCTTACATGCTAGCACAGACAGGGTAACGAAATGCAGAAACTCTTAGATTCGATGGAGACTGGCACGAGCTTTAGCTGCCGGGGGGAGTTAACTGAAGTGTTAGAGAGACGAATATAAGTGAATATAAAGCTCACCCACTGAAGAGTTAGAGACGAATACAAGTGAATACAAAGCTCACCCAATGAAAAGTTAGAGAGACGAATACAAGTGAATACAAAGCTCACCGACTGAAGAATTGGAGACGAATACAAGTGAATACAAAGCTCACCCACTGAACAGTTAGAGAGACGAATACAAGTGAATACAACGCTCACCCACTGAAGAGTTAGAGAGACGAATACAAGTGAATACAAAGCTTGCCCACTGAAGAGTTAGAGAGACGAATACAAGTGAATACAAAACTCACCCACTGAAGAGTTAGAGAGACGAATACAAGTGAATACAAAGCTTGCCCACTGAAGAGTTAGAGAGACGAATATAAGTGAATACAAAGCTAACAAACTGAAGAGTTAGAGGTGAGGTGAGGTGAGTTAGGGTTTAACGCCGCTTTCAAGAGTATTTCACTTATATCGCGGCTGCTAGTATTACGGCAGGGAGAAAGCCCGCAACGCCATGTGGTTATGCATTGCGGTGAAACCTGCGAGCAACGGCTGGAACTAGCGAACCATGGGTGGTACTGCACTGAAATTCAGTATAGCATTGCACCCAAACCTGACTGCGTGTAGAACAGTTCTCTACTGCAGACAAAGTTGCCGTGCCCCTGGCGGGATTCGAACCCCGGACCTCTTGATCCGAAGCCGAACGCGCTAACCACTGCGCTATCCCGCCCCCTGAAGAGTTAGAGAGACGAATACAAGTGAATACAAAGCTCACCCACTGAAAAGTTAGAGAGACGAATACAAGTGAATACAAAGCTCACCCAATGAAAAGTTAGAGAGACGAATACAAGTGAATACAAAGCTCACCGACTGAAGAATTGGAGACGAATACAAGTGAATACAAAGCTCACCCACTGAAGAGTTAGAGAGACGAATACAATTGAATACAACGCTCACCCACTGAAGAGTTAGAGAGACGGATACAAGTGAATACAAAGCTTGCCCACTGAAGAGTTAGAGAGATGAATACAAGTGAATACAAAACTCACCCACTGAAGAGTTAGAGAGAAGAATACAAGTGAATACAAAGCTCACCCACTGAAAAGTTAGAGAGACGAATACAAGTGAATACAAAGCTCACCCATTGAAGAGTTAGAGAGACGAATACAAGTGAATACAAAGCTCACCCACTGAAGAGTTAGAGAGACGAATACAAGTGAATACAAAGCTCACCCACTGAAGAGTTAGAGAGACGAATACAATTACAAGTGAATACAAAACTCACCCACTGAAGAGTTAGAGAGACGAATACAAGTGAATATAAAGCTCACTCACTTATCTTCTCCATCGTGAAGACGTGCGCAACAGAATACAATAAATTATCCGGTCATTCGAAAGCAATAAGCTTTCCTGACGGACGGCGTTTTTTTAAAAGAAATTGGTTGATAACATAGGCCTTTGCCTATCAATTTCATAGTTATGTTATTTCGAATATTAACATTACTTTAAATATAGCTACTATATATGTTAACAACCAATCCAATAGTTGCGCAGACTACCTTTAGTGCAGTTGTTTAATAATATGATGCTAAACTAACATTTTCAGAAATATTTCTATCGTAGAACCTGCATTCCCGGACTTGTAAGTGATACTTATTAGGAATTACACATTGACATTTTCCCTTATTAGGTAGGCTACGAATAGACCTACGAGATGTTCTAAATTTGATTAAAGCACCCGTAAAATACAACCATTTCGGACTACCTGGTTTCCTTCTGTTGACCATTTTACTTGTGGAAAAATAAAACTTCTCTTTTCAAATATTAATGTGTGCGTTTGCATGTATCCAATGTACTTAAAATGTAGTTATTGTTTTAAATATACAAACTAGAATATTTAAATGGGTCATAAAAGTTTAAACGGCAAAATTAGAAAATTAATGCATATAAATGCGACACGAGTTTTGAGAGTATATATATGGTTATATCATCGTTATATTGTTTAACCACAGGCTAATATATACCAAAGAAATGGTAATATATTTCAGGTAAACTAGGGCTTCAATAAATCCGGTGACTATTGATGATAATGAAATAGAAAGAGTAACGGGACATAAATATGTCTGCACTGTCTTAGATTCGAAACTCTCTTGGAATGAAACACTGACAACATTTATTGGAAAGGACACCAACGACTGCATTTTTATTGAAGTTGAAATTTTAAAAAATAAATCAAACTCTATTGAAGTTATTTTACCAAACGTTTATTCAAAGTGTGGTAACAAAATAAATAATAAAATAAACTCTCTAAACACCACTTCAAAAATTATCGGACTTCCTATTGAAAGTATCGGTAGTTTTTATGAGCAGCAACTTAAAAAGTTACTCAACTCACATCATTTATTCGGAATATTCTTCACTGCCCTCTTGACGCAGACTGCGTATGCCGACGAGTAGAAAAAACAGCTTTCGTCAATCATTTGTTCTATATAGCATATCTACTTTTAATAGAAAATGTATAACATTGTAGGCCTATATAATCTTTTTATTGTTTATATGTCTGGTGTATTTTTTTTTATACTGGAGAACTGTATTAGATTTAATATAAATTTCCCTTGGGATAATATTAAAGAATTATGTTATCTTATATACTATTTCTCCCCAGCCTGTGTGTCTAATATAGCATGGTTATATTTGGGATAACACTACCTTTCAAAGTACAGATTCTTGTACTTTAGTCTTTTGGCAAGCATTTCTAATGTCTAATATAGGCCTAATTCGCAGAAAAAACCTGTCTGTTATCAAGTATTAAATTTTGAACTTCTAAAGAAGTGTAATATATGGCATAAAACTATTGTTTTAATGTATGAGTTTGTTTGTTTTTTTTATTTGTTAACGATGTCGGCCCATTGTCAACTAGAAACATAGGCCGTGAAGCCCTATATCCGTATCGCATGCTAAGTGCGGGAAAAAGCCGGGGCAACAAGATTACATTCGGATGTTCCGATTGACAATGTCAAGGGCAGGTAACTCTAAATCCTTCTCGATAGCGTCGGTAACTTGTTTTCAGCAAAACCATCGTTGTTTATTCTATTTAGTTAAATTTCGTTGTTGTTTACACTATCAAAACCGTTAAAATGGCAAAACCAGAAGACAAGATAACGTGGCCAAAGATTTTTCTTTTCGGGGACTCAATAACTCAGGTGAAACACCTTGCATTTCTATTTCAAATTCGTCTTTGAAGTTTATCTTTGTACATTGTATAATCAATGGGAGTTTGGACACTACAGTCGTCTGATTAGACCAAGCTTGTTAGCATGCGTTTTGATATGATATGGCTCATAATCATTTCGGGGTTAGCCTTTGAAAGTCATGAATTTATAAGTTATTAATTGTTTTGGGATAGGCTCAGATTAATAATGATCTTATAATCTTAATAGTCCATATCATCTTTACACTAAAAAAAACACCTAAAACAGCAGCCATAATTTTCTTTTTCTTTTCGACACATTCCACTTTAAATATTTCTTTCAACTTGTTATTGTTTTCTATATAAAAAAAAGCCTGTTGGTCATCATACAGTAGATATGGAAAATACATAATCCTCTCTGTCAAGACATGCATGACTTCGTCTTTTTCAGAATAAATTACGCGAGGATACTCTAAACTTTGATTTTTGTGTACACCCTATGGAAAACACTGAGAATACAGGTCCATTAAACGATGTAATGCTTGCCGTGACTATCACCGGAACAACAGCCGAGCGTGCTTGATTGTCAAGATTGTCCCAGAGATTGTCACGGGGAGCTTTACATCATATCGATTTCGCCATATGTCTCTGTTTTCTTATTGTTTGACAAAACATTTTCATTTTATATGTTGCTATTTACAGCAAAGTTTTTCTACTCATGGCCAATGGGGGTCACTGCTGTCCGATCATCTACAAAGGTATATTTTCAGTAGAAATGAATTATGCTTATGAAAAATACTAATATGAATAATAGAGTGAATAATTATCAAAATAATTTGACTATAGTATGGACAGTTCTGGTTATGAGATAATAAATGATGTATGATCAATGGTTTAAATAAAAATGTGATGAAAAATTATTATAACCTCAGTTAACAAGATGAAATAACTTGAATAACATATATGAAATGAAACAGACATACAGAAATTGTTTCTGTTCAACTTCATATGTACATAAAGGGGCAGTAGCAAGTTTTTGCAAATTTTATTTGTTAAAATTTCCCATTTAAAATGATAGTTTATGTCATTTATATTTACTTTAGAGGGTAAAACATCTTATTACACAAACTTATTATCTGTAGTGTTAATAACGGTGTTACGTAAAACAAAAATTGTATGGCAGCCATTTTATTGTGAACAAATTTTATTATTTCGAATGACAAAAACAATTCCCATGGCTTTACTGAACCATGTACACTCATCTTAACTTGATTTTCCAAAGAGAGAAGGGTGTTCTACAATTAGTGAAATTATTTTTCAAATATATTTCATTGACTTATTTGAGCGGAAAAACGTGCTACTGCCCCTTTAAATAGAGGTATAAACACTGACCTGCTGAATAGTCGTTGAGAGGGATGAGTGAAAATAACAAGCATGTGTTTATATCAATACATGAGATAGAACTATGTATTGTACTTGTAGGATAAATGTTTATAAATAATTGTCTTTTGATTATTTTCAGAAAATGTGATATTGTGAATCGAGGATTCTCTGGGTACAACACAAGTTTTTGTAAATTAGTTTTGCCTCAAATTGTTGATGAAAACGATGCTGAAAACTTAGCTGCTGTTACCATATTTCTTGGCGCCAACGACTCAAATGACGGTGAGCTCAACCCGAGACAGCATGTACCGCTTGACGATTACCAGGAAGATCTCATGGAAATGGTGGAATATTTTCAGGTACCCGTGCTACTGACTTACCTCCCTTCCTTTTAGAGCATGTTCATTTCAGAATTGAAATCAACACTAAGTCTTTTTGAATGTTATGAAAAGAGAAAATAGAAAATAATCCTGATGTTCATAAGATGTGATCAACAAATGATCTAGTTTTGACCTTTAAATTGTGTTTTTTACATGTTTTAGTAACAAACTTAATCAAATAATATGGTTTGAGATTGGATGAATTGTCACATCTCCTGTAGTAACAATGAATGCCAAATACATTTCTTCTGTACACAAATTTCATGTTTTGCATTTTCCATGGAATTGAAATTAAGCTATGGTTATTCCAAATGTGGCTAACCAGTCTTGCTGGATAAATTGCTTGTATTTCTATTGTAAACACCAGTCAAGCATGACATTAAGGATTGCACATGAATTTAAAGAAATGTATTTTACTTTCCTCTTCTCAAGTAGATTTCATTGCTGTCTCACCCATGGTTCGCTAGTTCCAGCCGATGCTCGCAGGTTTCACCGCAATGCATAGCCACATGGCATTGCGGGCTTTCTCCCTGCCATAATACTAGTAGCCGCGATATAAGTGAAATACTCTTGAAAGCGGCGTTAAACCCCAACTCAACTCACCTCACCTCACCTCATTGCTGTCAGAGCAGTGCACTATTGCAAGAAACTAGTCCAATCTGAATGCTGCTTAAATTATAGCAGTAACTCAATAACCAATAAAAACACTCTAGCAGAAATATATTTGAGAAGCATTAAGTGAAGACCAGGTTAATCATTTAAGGAAAAATTTGGGTAAAAGAAAGAGTTTGTTTGCAGTCAATCGGTGTGGAGCGAGAGAAGATCATCCTAATCACCCCTCCCCCGTGTGACGTCAAGGCCTGGGGCAAGGAGTGCGAGAAGAAAGGCAAGATAAACTCTTTATTTCTTTCTTGATAATTGTTCCTTGGATCGTGCTACTTTGTGCAGCATTTATTAATCATATTATCTAAACCAAATAACTATCGAGATTCATTTTCAAAGTGTATATATACTTCATGTAATGAAAAAGGTTAACTACATGGTAAACGAGACCTGTGTTATAATATATCATATATGCACAAGTTTACTGCCTCTTCAAATTAATCGAAATGTACTTATATCCCTTAGTCTCACTTTGGTAATAAAATAATTGACACTCATTGGAACAGTTGTCTCACTAGCTTGTGTAATAATGAGTTATGGTCAACATTTTGTTACTGGTAAGTTTATGTGAATCTGAAATTTTAGCTCATCACACCTAGCATACCAGATTTGGTATGGGCCGTTGGTCGTAAACTTTTCACATTTTCTTCCCTTTTCCAGATCTGTTGCACTCCCAAATCTAAATTTTTGTGGAGATATCTTGTGAGATCAAAGTTTGTACATTTGGTCCTGATCCCCCTCACATATACAGTCAAACCGCGATAGTCCGGCCACCGATAATCCGAATCTCGCAGTGTCCAAATGGTAGCAAACTGTAACCAAACTAATCTCTATATAAACTCATTAAATGTTGATTCATTAATCCGTTGATTCCGTTTCCGAATCCGAACGCCAATTAGCCGTAACGGATAAGTTCATTACAACTAGTTCTGCTTCATTAATCCGGTGACAAGCGATCATCACACTGATTGGATCGGTAAACTTCAATAACAGTGGATTGACACGGGAGTTGAGCGTGTCAGTAGTTTGTGATTTTAATAAATTGTAATGTTTACATTGTGTGTCAGTAGTTTGTGACTGTAATATATTGAAATCTCTCATTTTGTGTAATAGTTATAAATATCCAGTGTGTCAAAGTCATTTGATATTCTAAATACGTTCTTGTCTGTCTCTAGATTCAAAAGTAATCAACTCCATCTTGTTTGATTCATTTCATTAGTCTGAACATTTCACTATCCGAACGTTTTTGATGGAAAACGGAAGTGTTCGGATTATCGAGGTCTGACTGTATGTTATATTAGGATTGTGATGTGTTGTAGAGAAACCGATGTCTAAATCCAACAAGATGACGGAGGAGTATGCCAAGGCGTGTGTTGAGGCTGCTGTTGACTGTGGAACCAAGTACATTGATCTCTACTCCGCCATGATTAAAGCTGAGGTCAGTTGGGATCGGCGTCTTTGTTGGGACACATTTAACTTTAAGATATGAAATTTGTCAAGTTAAATTTACTTCTTTGATTTCATAGTCAGTGTTTCAGCTCATACGCCTAATCTAACATGTAGACAAAAAAATTATCCAATGAAAAAGGGGGGGTCCAAATTTTTTTCCTCCATACCCGCCCATACAAAATATTATTCGCCACTGTCATAGACTTTCTCTCTGCAGTAACAATAAACACAACAGCTTAAGTGATAAATAATCAAATATTACATAATTACTTGCATTTATGCTAATGCTCAAGAATCCTCCATTATGATAATGATAATCATTTTACCATATCACACAACTTCATATATCACACAACTTTATATATCACACATTGTTTATGGGAAGTATACATTTTATCATCAGAGGTTTCTCCACTAAATTCTTCCATCCTAACCTCTGTTGCATATAGAGCACTTCCTGGGCTAGAATAAAGAGTCCTGAGTGGTTGCATCAAAAGTTAGTTGTGCAGTCAACAATGTTGTTTCAACGATCTGTTTCTGTAACAGTGGAACTGACCAGTGTTGCTTCATCTGTGCGATGATCGTATGTCTCCGACAAGACAAAAGTGGGTCGCAGATTGAAAACAACATTTTATTGGATAAAAATAAGGATTTTACCATTGAGGATTTTGCAATCATGAAATATGCTCCATATGCAACAAGAGGTTAGGATGGAAGAAATGAATTGAGTACCCTCTGTGGCAGGAGAATGACATTATTGTGAAATTGTGAGTACTTTTCTGATAATTTATTCTGCATTTGCAGGGTTGGGAAGAGTATCTATCTGATGGCCTTCACCTTTCTCAGAAAGGCTCGGAAGTCCTGTTTTCGCTGCTTCAGCCAATCATTGACCAGCTTACATCAGGTGTCGTGTTCAAGTTTCCGCTGTGGGACCAAATTGATCTTGAAAATCCGGAGACCTCTCTCTGTCAGATATCCGAGGATTCCTAATCTTACATTGAATACAATTGTCTCTTTAGTTTTTATCTATTATTTTTCATGTAATTCAATAACGTGGGAATACGTCTCTAAATTAAAACTGTTGGGAAAGGCACTTTTATAAAGTGTTATTTTGTTGCAGTTGTAAAAATGTTTGCCAAAACACTATAACAAAACATATCAAGAAAAATCCTGCTTTTCAAAATATTTTTAATTTCTTGATATATTTTTTTCGTGTGTAGATTTTTTTTATAAAAATTCAAAAATCATGATCATGTATAAAGTCTTGAATCTGATACTCAAACAAGGATGCTTCTCTCTCTTAATGGGTTTTGTTGTCACTTGTTGAACAATTTATATATTCAGTTTTTCCATTTCAAGCTATAGGCCTATGCAGCCACTTGGATCTGAACAGATCATGCAAGCTCTGGCATTTATACACATTTAGTCATTTAAATGAACACGAGTTATGCGGTGAGCTAAAGTATGTTTAATATGTTCTTAGTTGCATATGATCTGGAAACATGCTAACTTGCTATTGCAACAACCAATTTCTAAACTTAAAATGAGATATAGTAAGATAAATTGACTGAATGAGTTCCTCCTGATCTAAAAATCATAGTTTATTTAGCAACTTATTTGCTAATATGATAAATTTTAGGACATCATGAATCAGCTTGTTGTTATCAATACAAATACATGTGATATTAACTTCGCAAAGTGCCTTGATAGGTTTGGTATGTACAAGGAGATGTAAACCGTGGTAAATATTTGTTTTGTTTTTGTCTTAACATTTGTCTTAACAGGAACTGGACTAAAACAGAAATGTGCTGGCTTCATTGTGAAGGATTTCCTTTTCCATATTAGATTGATTTGTTGTTTGCTTTGTGTATGGGTGTCTTCAAACAATACATATCTGTACTCTACCATGAGGAAAAAGAAAATTAAATAAGAATCATGAATGGTACAGGATTTGTTAACAAGGAAATTCAGTTCAAACAGACCTGGCCAATTATGAACCTTCCTAAAAATTGGCTACTAAACAAATGGAAGACCATTGATTCATTTCCATTTCTGTGATTTTCCCTAGGTGTAAGTTTGAATGTACAGACCATAACATTACATTCAAAAACTATATTGTTTGAATACTGTAATTCAACTTTACACGGTATATATTTTCGTGATGAAATAATGTCATAATAAAATCATTTACAGATCACCAGAAGATAGTTTATATCATCTATGCTTGGAGGTTTGATAGGAAATGTTCGGGAAAACTTTAATTATGGTTGAATTAGTGTCAGCCATTTTCGTACAATTTATTTTCTTCAGTTCTTATAACTAATGCTGGCTATTATCTTAGAATTTATTTTCTATGGTTCTTATTTGGAATTCATATGTAATCGTTTGGTATTGGCGGTAGACCATAGTTAGATTTTCTCATGCGTCATACCTGTTAGAATTTGTAAGGTTGATTTGATCTGTTTCTATAAGGTGATCTGAGAGTAATAAACATTACCATCTTGTTTGATGAGTTTTTCCTGAAAGTACACTGACTTGTGAAAATTGAATGATTATTAAGAGTTAGTTTGAGTTTATGTAGCTACATCTTGAAGACGAGATACATCCTGGTCCCTGGGTGTAGAGCAGCTTAACTGACCCAGGAAACCAGGATGTAAGAAATGTGCGGATGCACACGTGACCCAACCCTCCTGCAATAAACAGTGGTCACAAAACAACATACGAGGGATGGCCTATAAGTAGTGGGCCTAACTATGTTGTCTTTGTCCAATGTTTGAAAAGTTTTCATACCTTTTTAACGACCCACTTGCACATCAGATATTATTACACATCTGATGATCTGATGAATATGCTCTTAGATAGAGAGATAATACTGACACATTGTCCTTAACATTTAGCATAAAACATTAATTATCTTTCCCCTTGGCCCTCTTGTAAAATGGGATACCTTGCAGATATGTCAGTTGAAACAATTTCATAGAAGTGCTGTATGATTTCAAGTCGCAATCAGTAATAAAACAGTTGGATTTCTTGATTCAGATTTTGATGGGGTTTGTTCTGAAGAGCACACCTATTTTAGTCTTACAAATCCAATGTGCCCAGACATCCATGTTGAGAACTGACACCTGTTTATGATATGTTGAGAACTGACACCTGTACCCGGGGGACGGGATAGCGCAGTGGTCAGCGCGTTCGGCTTCAGATCAAGAGGTCTGGGGTTCGAATCCCGCCAGGGGCATGGCAACTTTGTCTGCAGTAGAGAACTGTTCTAAGTAAGGCAGTAAGGTTTGGTTGCAATGCTACACTGAATTTCAGCGTAGTACCACCAATGGTTCGCTAGTTGCAGTCGATGCTCGCAGGTTTCACCGCAATGCATAGCCACATGGTGTTGCGGGCTTTCTCCCTAATACTAGCCGCGATATAACAAGTGAAATACTCTTGAAAGCAGCGTTAAACCCCAACTCACCTCACCTCACACCTGTGACCATTCAGCTTTGAGTGTGAACTTTTGGCATCGTGTTTGAGAAAGTGAAAACAATAAATAAGTGAAGTCCCTGTGGTACAGTCGTTTTAGGATAGGTAATGTCTCGGGGGAAAAAAAACTGTATGGTAAATATAAAGGCGGGTAGAAACTTTAATCGGTCTATATAGTTTTAAACCGCGCGATTTGAACATTTTTGATGTCATGGTATGAATATGAGTCAAACAAATGGTGATCATGATACTGAAATGTAACCGAACCAAGTTCCTGAAGGTTGAAAGATACTAAGAGTAAAATAAGAACATTTAACAGTCGCTTTCTTCTTGAGACCAACTACTTACTGTAAACCCTCGTAAGACACTCAAATGAAGGGGTATAAAATACCGTTTATTGAAGCAACATGCAAGTCATTTGTACAGTCTGCCACTCATCAATACACCATCCTCGGTTACCCATGGTTTTATATGTGCTCCGTTACTCTCCACTATATCACCCATGGGAAACCTTATCAGGGGAATCTGTTCTCAAATTACACGCCCTTAGCAAGTGTGACGAAGTCAGTAACCAAAGAAAATGCTCAATGGGATAAGACGGAAATGGCTAAGGGAGATAACCAGTGACGGAAGGCTAACACAATGACCTCGCTTGCTTTGAAACGAAATGATATGAATTGTCATTGGCTCGCAGGTCCAAGCTGCGTAGCAGTTTGATTGGCTCACGCCGGCCAAGGGCGGGTAATTTGAGTACAGATTTCGCTGACAGAGTTTCCCATGGGTGATATAGCCGAGAGTAACGGAGCATATATAAAACCATGGGTAACCGAGGATGTCAATTCACACGTCAAGTAAATTTGTCTGGAGGAGGCGCTCTCCAGATACCTCTAATAACAGCGTATTTATAATGCGCAAATATCCATGCTAAAGGCGCTACACACTTATTGCCCTGAAGAAATCATACTTTCGGTGCCGCCTTTTGGTCCATACATTCCCGTGTTCAGGTACCCATGTGTACAGCTGGTAGAACAGTGCAATGTGGATGAAGTGCATTGCCCATGGACACAGCACAGTATAAGACCCAGGTCACAAATGTTTGGTGTCTCCACCTGGATTCGAAACCGGGTCGTTAATTGGCTTGAGATACGATGCTAACCACTTCACCACTGTGCTCGACACATCTACATTATCAGAGAGCAGGGAATGACCGCACTTTGACTGCAGTGAGATATGGCGGGCTGTTTTGTATATAAATACAACATTTATAGGTTCAATGGAATATGACGGTTTAGCAATTAAATACAAACTGATTTGGTTCGGTCGAATATGACGACCTGTTGATGCCTCTTACCTGAATGGCGAATATCAATAAGACCACGACATACAATATCATCATAAATGTTCGTACAAAGATGACGGGATTGTGTGATACTAACATTGTACCAAGAGTTGACAACAACTTCCCGCCTTGACTCTCGAGCTGTTAGGTCTGGGAGTAATAGTCAGCGCCGATGTCATGTTTATAACTTTTCACATAACAAAAATAAATACATTTTCATCAATTTAATAAATCCCCTGGTCATCTGTGACGTTAACATTTAGTAGAGTGACTCTGGTTTTGTATTTGAGGTGGAGTACATAGAAAACAAGATTTTATGGAAAATAGTTACTGTATTTATTCCACCCGATGAAGAAGTAAACATATAGCCCGAAACTTACTATATGATAACAATAAAGAGATTGTTATCTAAAAAATCTTGTATTTTAATTGGTTGAGAAATGCTTTATTATGAAATAATATATTATGAAATTACCAATGAAGTCCCTAGAGGACAACCAGCACAAGGAAACCAGCCAAAGAACAAGCTCATGTACCGATGCTTAGAAAAAAATACATTTTTTTATCGCTTCGATAAAAGAGAATCATTTCAGTAGAAGCCGTTAAATAATAAAATTTGAAGTCACAACACAATGTGCACTGTGACTGTTTTTTTCTTCTGTCGGTTTCCACTATTGACCTTCAAACTATTCTACAATCTTTATTCCCATCCCTGATTGAGTACCGGGGTAAAGGGTCCACTCACAGGAACTCGATATCATTGACCTTCAAACTATTCTACAATCTTCATTCCCATCCCTGATTGAGTACCGGGGTAAAGGGTCCACTCACAGGAACTCGATATCATTGACCTTCAAACTATTCTACAATCTTCATTCCCATCCCTGATTGAGTACCGGGGTAAAGGGTCCACTCACAGGAACTCGATATCGTTATTAAAACGTCGATAAAACACAGGTTAAAAAACCTACATCAAATAGAGTATCAACTTCCAAACGCAAGGCATAACTCTTGCAGTCTGCATTACTGGCTGATTTAACCCTTGCGGTTTTTCCCTCGCTATGTTGTGTCAAGATAGCGAATCGCTGCACCAGAAATGCATAGCGGGCCTGGATTTCTAAACACAGATTTCTTCAGGAAATACTGCAAGGCCTAAATCAGCCAGTAATGAAGACTGGCAAGAGTTATGCCTTGCATTGGGAAGTTGATAGAGTATAGGGTGTAGTTTTTTTTACCAAAGATTTTTCTATGTTTTAATTACGATATCGAGTTCCGTGGATCCACTGCCTGTAATTATAACCCCCGACGTTTACAGAGCAAATACGGTATACACACGATGTTACCATTTGATAACTTTAAAGAGTATTGTGTAGATAGCACCAGCGACCATCAGTGATTGTGAATAATAATGTCCCGATACGACATCAGCGGCTCGTGAACTTCACAACTTGTACAGCATACACACTATAACATTATGGATCTTCTTGTATTCAAGGGAAATTATATAAATTTCCAAGTATCTTTGTAATTTTCACAAAAGAAACAAATATAAAAAGATCACATTTGAGAAATACTGTTTAAAACCTTTGAATATAAAACATAGCACGGTAAAAGGTGATAGAAGATATTTTTCATATATATATATATATATATATATATATATATTTATATATACGTGCCAAAATACCATATAATGTAGTTTTAGGTTCAAATCATATCTCGACTTGCACTGAAATCAAATTTAGTATATCGAATTTAATGGTTACTCTTCCTTCACTCATATGATTATATTCACTCATATGATTATACTTCGTGTAGTCAGTTTATCTAGACTTGCTGAATAAGAATCCACACTGTATTAAAGGCTCTAATTTAGTACATAGTCATGGATCACAACTAGACTTGCATATTCATCATAATGCCAATAAATGACATTTATGCTTTTCAATGAATATCGAGCAACTGCCTAACGAAATTACACGTCCCATTTACATATATTAAGTTGTACGATCTTTACTCTCAACCCAAATGTTTTTTGATCTGCTACATCAAGTTTGACGAAATACGTTTGAGTAATTGGCGAGCTCCAATCGCGGTAGATTATCCTGTTTTCATTGTCCACACTTATAGTGTCCCTATATACTGATTTTCAGTAGTGATTTTCAGCAGTCGTCAGTACTTCCAGAATAAATAAATAAATAAATAAATAAATAAATAAATAAATAAATAAATAAATAAATAAATAAATAAATAAATAAATAAATAAATAAATAAACATGACATATACGACCCCAATGACGTCCGTGTAATGTCATCGTGACATCTTCATCCATGTAAAAGTTACTCGTATGGCCCGGAAACGAACCATAAAGGAAGGGAGGACGGAGCGAACCACTCACGACTTTTATCATCCTTGTACGATGATATGAGGATTGTCTATCAAATCATGGATAGATTAAATGTGTAGGCGTTTTCTATCTTCATCTGTATTCCATGTTGACAGACCACATAACTCTTTGTTAGTACGCCTAAACCGTACAGTACGCCTAAACCGTACAGTAAAGAAACCATGTGTTTCTAATAAGCAAACACAATTAACAGCCAATTGTTGATTTGCATATCAAATATATGAAATACCGAATAAGAAAATATTATGATATGAATGATTAATATTTAACCTGGAAAATGTGAAACAGTGTTTCTTTGATAATTTATTTTACAGCTTAAATGACTAACCAGCGATTTTCCATTTTCCATTTGCCAATTAACAACCATGCAAATATGGTATGCATGCATGCCGTTAGGTAAATAGTGTTAACTTACCGGTGCGTAATGACAATGCCTTTTTATAGAGCATGCAGTTGTGTTTTACAAATACTAGTAACACGTAAACCACTAATTAAAAAAAAATCCATTAATGGAAGTGTGTAACATATCGATTGTTTATGACTATGCATAGATTTCATCAAGGAAGTTGTGATTGTCTACGTGAAATGCTGAGTAAATCCTGTTGTACAGGCTGGAACCCATGACTGTGTTTCCGTAAACATGTCAAACGAGGACGAACACGGAAATATTTCAACTGTTTGTCAGCTGTCGTAGACAAAATGAGGGCACTGAGGATAGCGGCTATCCATATAATCTTATATATTCCACAGGTAATTTACGGTAAGTTATGTGGAAACGATAATTTGTTCTTATTACTTATTTCATTGTTTCAAAGTATTTAAAGAAATGACGTTTGACTACCCATGGTAGACACGTGTCTAAAAGTTTAAAGAGAGGGTTCTATCGGGGTACTTTTATGGAAACCAACTTTAGTCGAAATTTCTGTTTATAATGTTATTAGTACATGATAAGAACACAAATCAGTTGAAACATATTACATATTTGTTGTGGTCTACAAGAGATTATTTATCAGCCAAATGATACATTATTTGTAACTTTGTGGATATCTTATATATGTTATATTATTACTGTTTATATTTATTAATATTAACTTGTCAAACAAAAACTGCAAGGTAGCACCTTAGTATGAGTAAGCATGATACCGACCATAATTAAAACGATTTAATGTTAAAAATATGCGTGGTTCCCCCAAAAAACTTGGATTTTTTAAAAATAATTCTTTTTTTTTAATAAATTACTTTGGGAAATAAGTATATTGACGAAGGACCAGTGTATATACATCTCCGTTATGTGTTTAACAATTTAGTTCAGTAAGAATTATTAAGTTGATAAACCCTTGTCGCTAGGTGCTTCGATACCGGACCAAGGAACCGAACATTTACGAACGTGGACGTCGAACGAGACAGCCAACTGGACGGAAGCAGATTTATCATGTCGGACCAAGGGCGGACAACTCCTGTACGACGTCCCCTCTTTGGGCATTCCATTCCCGGAGACCATCGGTCAACTACAAGACAAGGAGGAAGTCTGGATCGGTGCCAGGGCTGTCTCCACACCTTGGATTTGGGAAAATACTAATGGTATGTTGTGGTTTGAGGACCCATTCGTTCATGAAAGCGCTTTAAGCCGTTATTTCTGAAATAAGGTGCTATCATGAACAGGTAAATAAGAGTTACCAATGACTGAATAATACTCCTCAATCAATAAAAATGAGTTCCAAAACGATAGCACATGGTTCGGTTAATACATGCGAGTCCATTGCCCTTTGAGTGCCCATTTTACAGTGTTCACATTAAAATGGCCGCTCGAAGGTAGCTCAGGTGATTTGACTTATGTTGAGATATTTAATCACTCAGAGTAGTTTTTAAAAACAAATATGATAAAATGATGAAATGGTCAACCATCTTGCTGTCTGAACTCTCAAATTCACGTGAGATCTTCAAATCATCCCCTCACACGGAAAAAAATCACACCACTGTCGCCATTTTCTTCCAATACGGATAACCGTCTTCTATGGATACGGCTTATCGGGGGTGTAATGAGCTCTTTTACCCTTTAGCGTAACACTATATTGTATAAACAATAATAACAATTGGCACATTCGAGAAAACATATAATATGCAAAACACATACTACAACGCCTTTACTCACATGTAGGTGAGAGCCAGACGAACCGTTATAAACTCATAAAGTCATAGCAAGTTCACCCTATACGATTTGTAGTTACAACTTGTAGTATTACGTGCAGTAGGTATACTTACATGTACACTTACATGGAACGGGGTTTTACAGTTTTAGGTATCTCTCTTAGGCAACGTCAGTGCGCTGTTAAAGGATGGCCCTTAAGTTAACCTTAATGTGGTCTGAACTGTAAAATTAAACATATTTATTTCATCAAAGAATTGGATTGGTTCACACACTGTATATAAACTGACATGCAAAAGAAACGCCACCAGAATACAACAGGTTATTATTTTTCGAGGAACGAAGCCTACCGATTGAAATTACTTGAAACATGTCTTCTAAATGTAACCTGTACATTCACTGTACGCAAATGCAAGTTTTCGTAGTAATTTTCGAGAAAAATGAACTTATTGGTCAACACTTTCAGATTGTGTACAAAGTTAACCAAATGAAATTCGGGTACAAAACATCAACAGAATGGAGGTTTTGCATTAAACTATACGATTGCAAGCGACGAACATGGCTTTTTAAAGTGCTACAGAAAAAATGAGAACAATTTGCACCCTGCAGGTTGGAGCGACGCTTAACCAAGTTGCCTCATCATGGATTGCATCAAGTGTACAATAGCCAGACTCGCTAAATTTTACAGACGAACTGACAGCATTGCGTACAAGCCACGGAGTGGAAAACCAAAGTTATCCACTCCGTAGAAAGACTGATCTGCTGACTTGTCACCCATTGAACAACTTTTGCAATTCCAACCTCGGCCATTAAAAATAGAGATTTGGCCTTTTCCTCATGTGTCTATTAGCCTTCTTACACAATTAAGCTTAAAATATCGTTATTCTATTCAATGTTCTAAAAATCCTGATGATCGAAAACTGGACAATTGACCCTTTACGTCACGTCAATTAATGCTTATACCCTTCCAATTGTATGTATTTTCGATACATACTATTATAATATGAGTTTAATTGATTTGGGACCAAAAATGTTTTGGTTGCGTTTCTTTTGCAAGTCAGTTTAGTAGCTTGCCTGAATACCGCTGCAGAACACAGAAACATGTCTGTCATTGTGAATTTACAATACATTGTAGATTTACATAAGCCAAAAACAATACGAGAACTGATGAATTCATAATACTTAAGCAGAGTACAATACTTCTATAGAAAACATCAACGAATTACAAAATGTGTTCATCAGTAGAAAACAGATGACTCATCTAAATACCATCCTGGAAACCAGGGGTACTTTGTTTCGCTCGCTTCACTTTGAAACTTACCCCTGGATTCCTAGGTGGCAAAAGGCTCGATGCGCTGGATTCACACAAAAATGGAAAGTCCCTTTTACTAATTATAACACACCAATGGGCGCGAACCGTGTTTCTAAATTCCTTGGCGTAACCAAATAAGGAGGTAAATTATGATTTAAACAATGACCTTGAAGCGAGTGTCAGTGACGCACGTGCTTGACGAAACAGTCCAACTTCGTCTTAATTGCCTGAAATTGTATTTTATACTTCTGGCATTGAAAGAGCGACATTTGTTCAAATAAGTTCTAACATAAACTCCTGCCCATACTGTCCACTCGTTCTAAAGAGATCGTTCATATGGCATGAGATCTAACGAGCGCTTTCCAACAGAGCAGATTTCGCACTCTGCTGAAATGACAGAAGTATTTTTTGTCATGTACTGCATTGACAAACATTCGCGATTTTTTAAAATAATTTGCATACATTAAACATACATCATCAAACATAAATTTAACGTAATAACATGATAGACTTTGGACAACATAATGCGTTGTTATAGATTGTCAACAAATTTATGATACATATATGCAATGAACAATATACAGAGAAAAGGTGAAATAATGCAATAATGTACTGAAAATGAAGCCTCGGTGTCATAACGAACGGCAGTCATTGTTGTTCACGTAAACGCCAAGGGGAGGGGCGTGTATAAAAGGAAAGCGCTGATTGGATCTATAGAAAAGCCATAGACTTTTCTGTTATTGGTAGTTATATTTAACGCGCGTCGAGCCTTTTGCCACCTAGGAATCCAGGGGTTAGTTTCAAAGTGAAGCGACCGAAACAAAGTACCCCTGGGCCCATATTTTCGAAGCTGTCTTAGTGCTAAGATAGTCGTAAGTCAATGTTAATGTATGGCACTTACGACTATCTTAGCGTTAAGAGAGCTTCGAAAATATGAATGTCTAAATACGTTAGTGGTAAATTTTTCTTATTAATGTCAAAAGATTTCCAATATAATCGATTTCAGACCTAATCCCCTAGATCTGTTGTAGAAACCATAGTCACTCTTGTATCAGTAAAGAAAATATTAACCGAAAATAAGTGAATTGATCCTCAAAGTTATAGCCACAAGAACTGACCTTAATTTGTACAACCACCTCTATAGAGTATACAAAACGTATCGTCTGAAAATTAAGACCGCAGATGCAGATTAGATACTGCATTGTGTTCTGGGACTAATGAATAAAAGACATTACTTCATGTCTTATACCAAATGTCTGTTTGATTGCAACAGTACCGCTGTACACACACTTGGGTTACTCACCTGACAGTGGCATCAAGGTAGAACGACACTTGGTCTCCCATGACAACCAGGTGTTCACTTGCTCCGCCTTCTGTTCCACGTATTACATAGCGCTCAAGGTAAGATTATTGTCGTTATTACGACTAAGTAACGTTGAATGTTACACTTTCTGTTCTAGAAGTCGTGCTGTGAGAGTGAACATCTAACAGTTGTCATTTTTGCGATGAAAGTTGAATTCTACAAGTCGTACAGTGGGAACGAGCTCCACGGGTGTTATCAAAATGCAATTAATGTAACAGATGGTAACTCTCGGAGAGCCGTTTTGCTCTTGGGTTTCATGCTACGAGTTGTACGACTTTTTGTCTTCAACATTAATTGGCAAAAAGTGAAGACTGTTTATTAGATGTCCGTTCTCGAAGAACGACTTGTTGTATTCAACATTAAATCTCAATTTGAGAATATACGAGAAACCCGTTCCACCTTTACGACTTAAACTTTGATTTCATACTACCACTTGTAATAACGACTTGTACTATTGAGTACATATTGTATTCTGAGAATATCCTAAAGACCCGTTTTCATGTTACGACTTGTGTTAACGACTTGTGCTGACGATATGTATTGCGAACATAAATTGTAGTGTGAGAATATCCTAGAGACCCGTTTTCATGTAACGACTTGTGCTAACGACTTGTGCTAACGATATATATTGACAACATTAATTGTAGTATGAGAATATCCCAGAGACCCGTTTTGTAGATAACGACTTATGATATCGACTTGATCAATTCAACAGTAATTGTAACATCATTGAGACCCGTTTTTTTCAAATAGCTTTCAATGATTGTGAACGTTCAAAATCTCGATTTCTTATATTCATTATCCCTTCAGGAATCGTTTTGTGGATGTTTATACGGCGAACCATCGGAAATTAGAAATGCCACTTCCATGTTGGGAGACTGTCCCGGGAACCACGAGGAGAGGTGTGGGAACGCTACTGGATACGACATCTACATGGACGGTACATACAGCATAGGCATCCAGTTACAGTCACATGACTCTGTTGCTTACCAATTGCAAACTTAGAATACTTGAGACAATGAAAATGAAGATTTACTGAACAATAAGGCTTACGTTCTCTGAATCTCATTAAGCCTTGGAGACATGATCAAAGCTTCTAACAGCTCTAGTTTGGTTTTGTAAGGGGGAGGGGGTGATATTCCTAGTAAGGGGTAAGATGGTAACAGCATCTACACTTTATTAAAGATACATCCATTGTGTTGTTTGGGGTCACATATGCTAAACGTTATAAATAGTGTTATGTTATCGGGAAGTACTAACTATTGCCGAAAATTGCCATTTTGATCTTAGTCGACTTAGTATAATGACGATATGAAGGTAAAAATAGTGATTTCTGATCGAAAACCGGACAATGTACCGCGTGTGGCGCGCGCCAATGAGTCGAACGTAATTTTGGAATCTTATTTATAACAGACAAATTGATAATTTTGGGTTGATCATGATTAATAGGTCATATAACTGCTGTGCATGTAAATGGGACGTGTAGTTTCGGTTTCTGCACATGCATACTGATGTTACTCTATTTTAACTAGAAACTAGTAAATTTGATATATTTGGTGATTCGGGATGAATATGCAAGCCGAGTGAATGTATTTGCACTGTAAACAGCACATACGGTGAGTTGGAACGTATTAAAGCATAATAAAAGTTTGTGAAACACAATGGATGCACCTTTAATCAATTTAATTAATTATTCTAAAGGAAACTTTAAACAAAGATCTACGCTTTCTGCTGCTGTAAGTTTCCGAAATAGCTCAATAATACAATTAGGTTTCAATGTATTTGAGTCCGACTTTAGTGTTGATATTCGTTGTCGGTTACTCATCGTTAGATATAACATGTATGGTGTCAGCCAATGGAATTTATGATTTTAACTTTTTCCTGATCGCTCATTGGTCTTCGCATCTAGGCGCTGCTAATATCGCTTGATTTAAAGTAGTTTCATTGGCTAGTTATTTATAGCGCGATACTGCACAATCAGGAGACCGAGGAATATTGCGGATACAAATAAGCTGATGAAACATTATTGCTTCGTTAACCTTTAGTCTACAATAACTTGGAGAAATAGTCGTAACTGATTGGCTACAGTGAAACATCAGAGGTATAATGGGTTATACGGTGCTCTGTTTACTTCGTCCTATGCGCAAGAATACACTTGTTGCCAAGCAACGATGGCGAATGCGATAATTCTCCAAATAAAATGCTTACATGCACGAATTAACGTGGTTTTAATTATTAGCCATTGTTGTGATAAAAATGGCATCAACTAAATAATTTGAATAATAGATCTGAAAGCGATGAATATGAGACCTGAAACGCCGCAAGTTAACAATACAGCTGGAAAGATTTCATTCAAGAACATGGCTTTTCCTATTTCAGAAACGTTCTTGAATATTGTTCCAGGTCTCCTAGCATCTTACGGCAGCAAGTTACCCAAGTTCAGGGTCAATGGTAACAATACGTATCAGTTTACGCTTGCCTACCTGTCTGTTTCTGAGGACAGTTCAACGTCAATTGTTACTTCCAATTCTCCTGTAGAAAGAAGGGGCGCTCTTTGCGACCTTGACGGCGGACAAGGTAAACTCAATACTGTTTTATATCATTGTATACACCAGTCTCTTGTCTCCATTGATTCTAAGCGAATTTAATCGAGGTGATATAAAACTGATTGATTTTCTTGAAAAGACTTCCGCAAAAAGTGTATTTGTGTGTGTTAATGGCTTGTAATTGTTCTATGGTAACGACAGGTTCACCTTTAATGAACTATTCAGTCGATAGATATTTTCCTAAAGAAATGACCCTTGATATACGCAAGATTTGGTATACGTATTGCCATATCATGTTCAATTGGCTGGATATAACTGCTTTCTACACATTGCAAACCCTTAAAAAATTTCAGAAATCGAAAAGCAATTCGGACCGATCAAGCAGTAATCAGTTAATCAATCAATCAATCAATCAATCAATCAAGTTTATTCGTAAAATAACCTCAATGGTTATGTCTCTGATGTAGCCATAAGTGTGCCCAGTCGTAGTCCGAAAATACACTATTTATTAACATCCATTAATCATATTTCTAACTTGAAGATAAAGTGTTTAGTGAACACTTCTACATAAGTTCAACTTGAGCACATCACTTGTAGTTCATTGCACTGCAAACAACGGTTTGGTACTTCAAGCCGACGCTCGCAGGTTTCAACGCAGCGTAGAAGCACAATGGCTTGCAGGCTTTCACTCGCTAGCAGTCCTTGATCCAGGACCTGAAAATTAGGGTTTGACTACTGTTAGGGGCAAAATGACACTGTGGTTTTAAGATTTTATGTGTATGAATTCATGTGATCGAACATCTGACAATCCAAGCTAAAAGCATTTGTGGCACTCATCAACTGGTAAAGACGCTATTATATAAGTGAAAACAGACATAAGTCGTACATCATCATCAGATTAACTCATACGTACCCCGACAGATGGCAGTCACTTGACAAGAGAGGAGGCGGTTAAGGCGTGCAAAGGAAAGGGTTTATACACGGTGCGTGCAGGCCACAACCTGCCTGTATTACGCCCAGGGAACTACTGGATTGGATTGAAAAGAAGCTACGCTTGGCGCTGGATAAATGGTGAATATTTCAGATCTTGAGTTTTGTTATTTCAAGAATTATGGAATTATGCCTTCAAAGGGGTCCACTATGTTTACATGCATATCAAATATAACGTGTCTGTCCCCGATTTTGTTAAGCTATAAAAACACTCAATAAGATGACAAGATGAAATTTTCAGAATGCTATTTTATCAGAAGGTGCGAAATATTAGAATTGCAAAGACAATGGTTCTAAGGCAAAAGTGATATGTGCACATAGGTTATGTATGAACACATATGATGTTTCAATACATTGGCAGGATGATTTCAAGTCATATGTCCTTCCCACATTAACAGGCGAGGCTGTGGATATAACCAAATGGCCAGTGAGGAACCAAGGAGGACAATGTGTAGGGCTAAGCAAGACACAAGAGAAGACTACACTACAAACCTTCAAGTGTTCACAGAAACAGAAGTACAGCTGTTTAACTCGTCGCTCTACCGTACTGGGTACGTCTCTTGCCGTAACAGTGCTCCTTTGTATCCTGACTATAGTATTGCATGTACCGGAGTACATATTTAATCTTCCTGAACATGGCAGGACCCAACCCAAATCTTTAACATTTGCTTGACGTGTACAGAACCTCATACTCCAATCACTTCTGCCACTAATAAAACATTAATCCTATATTAACATCAACCGGCGGCGAAGGCTTGCGAGCGACGGAAATTTTGGAGAATGTTGTGATATTTGTATTATTGAATAGCATACTTAGCGGAAGTTTGATAATAATCAGTTGAAACATTTATACATATGTTCACTGTATATCTTACAGTGCCAATTGTGAAACCATCTACCAGCTCTTAAAACGAGAATGCAAAAAGCCTAACGCATTGTACGACCTTAATCTTGCTAGGTCTTTGTCTAACCTCGTATCTCAAAGGACGTTAACAACAGTAAGGCCCTGGCTAACTTGTGTATTTGCACTTCAGGCGTGTCTCTAGGGCCGTCTCCAGCACCGAAGAAGGACACGGCCAAGGACTGGAGGATCTGGTTGGCTGTTGGTATAGGAGTGGGTGTAGCTGTGGTACTGGCACCAGTGGTTCTCTGTGCAGTCATCAGGCGGTAAGCTTGAATTTGATCTTCTTCAAGATGACAAGTTTGGCTTCTGTCAACTATTTACACACATGGTCAATCCCTTTAGAGCAATAGCCTACGATATTAAAGAAACCGACTGACAAATGAGGATGCTCATAACAAAACCTCACGTAAAGTCATCATAAGATAGTTACAATAGGGGGTAACCAACAGTCGCTGATAGATGCAGGCTAATTGAGCGAAGAAAGGGTTGGTAACATAGCATTGTCACTTCCTTACCTGAATTTTCGCTTGCTCGGTAAGAAAGTATGGAGAAGAATAACATTGTAATAATTATTAATAAAACAATCAACATTGATTCAAGTTTCATCTTTGTAAATTTAAAAAAATGAATTTATGATAATCTATTATAAATAAAATAATGTCTGCGTTGATATTTTCGTTTTCTAGCAGAATATAATTTGGTCATTAATAATTAATAATTTGGTATAGTGTATGCGATATACGTACTTGGCACCTTACTGACGTCGTATTTTCGATTATCTGTGTTTCAAGGCGGCGTGTGAGTCGAGACGACAAGAAGAAGGACGACAATCCACAGCCTGCTTCTGATCAAATTGAGGCTGAATATTCTGACGTTCACGACGTCATGATCGGCGGAGTTATCTCCCTTCCGGATGTCGTCACGGATGAAGGCGTTTACAGCGAACCGTGTGTAGACGACGGCCATTTTAGAAGGCAAGACAATATACCAAAAACTTTGAAAATGGTAAAATCGCCTGAAATTCATAAAATGTTACAAGAAGATCATTACGATAACCCCATTCGAGACAACAGTGGATATGTAACTCCTTTTTCTCCACCCGAATCTATATACAACGAAACTACAGATCCATTATATAGTTCCACTAATGCGACTGCATCTCAGTACGCCACTCCTCGGTTGGAAGGACCCTCGAGTAATATGACAGCTGGAAGAAAAGAGTCCCCCAAAGTGAGCTCAAAGTGGGAACCCGGAAGGTACGACGTTCCTCGAAACAAGGATGGCAGTGTAACTCGGGTCGCTACTGGCGTCACCGTAATCGCTCTTCAAACTGATACTACGAATGAAGCTGATGATGAGTCCTGTTCATATGCTGTTCCTGTCAACAAACATAATATATATGCAAAGCCAATGAAGTAAACTTCTTGACCTTAACATTCTTGATAGACAATAGTTTTCTTTGAGGCTGAATAGTGATCGTTGACAATGTTGATACCGCATTGTCATAATATAGGGGCCTACAAGTTTAGAACCAGTATGGACTTACCTGGTTAGTATAACGCTAGTAATTCATGGGAACATTTACACACACGGAAGGGATTCACGTCTAATGTTGGAAATTAGGATTATGATGACCAATGGTGACTTATGATGATCTGTGATAACTTATGGTGACTTAAGATGACGAGTGTTGACCTTTGAAGACTATGACGCCTCGTGGTCCTTTATAATAAATAGGTCTTCATGATTACTACAACTTGCAAGAAATTAGACATTGTAGCATTTAACAATAACAACTATACGGATTTTACAGATCAAGACAATAGCACATGAGAAAGAAGTGTTCTTTGTTGAACTCTTTATATATATGTATATATATGTGTATATTTATATCTTGTATATATATTCCTAAGCATACTTACATGTATGTCTGTACAATATAAATGCAAACTGTCACTTAATTAGAATGCATTTTCTAAATATATGTCAAATGATGGATGCATGTTATGATGAAGATGCCTGTGCACGTGGCGGACTACCAGAGAAACCTGGAGTGACAATAGCCCACCACTAGGCAATATTTCATATGTCTCATACTTCTTGGATAATTTGTTTTACTGTGTCTGAATTAGACATTGGACTTAAGCTATTATACCATATATAATACATATAACCCAGACAGCTACTGGAAGAACCGGGTGTCCAACAAAGGAATAAACTGTTAGCTATATAAAAGGGGGTGACCCGAAGATAAGAAATTCATGATGTCGCTCTAGATTTGACGATCATCCCAAGGCAGTTATGAGGTACTGACCTCTATTAGAGCAAATGCGATGTTTATTGTAATGTTTGCATAAAATAGTATAATATTTGCATAATTCAGATGAATCACAACGATAAGCTATGCAAGCAACTTTTTAATAAAAGCAGAGGTATGTATGTACATCTGACATGCGAGAGGTATGTTTCAATAGAGTTTTGTTTATCCTCGGATATATGCATTTCTCTGGCTGATAATGTTTGATCCATGTATATACACACACTGCTGTGGAGTTCCCAGTCTGTCGCCATTACCCTTGTTTATCTAGGATATGTCTGACTGGTAACTAACAGTTACAGTGGCAGAGCTGTTAGTGGTTCTTAATCAAACATATCATTTCCCTATCAGCTGCAATGCGCCATTAGCTGACCACATTAATGTACACACTGGATAAGTGAATACCTTAGGGACATCTCGCATGATGCTTTAAAATACCATTTCGATACGTGGGCTCCTTTCTTAAAAGAAGCTTTACTAAGGTCAACCGTAACTCCCATTCTTTGACATTGCACTAAGGTTATCGTAGTGATTTACACTCACGTAAGAGTTGTATGAAAGTTGTATGCTACAATCACTTACGAGTTGTATGCAAGTTGTATGCTACAATCACTTAAGAGTTGTATGGAAGCTGTATGTTGTATGGTACAAGAGTTGTATGAAAGTTGTATACCAAGTATACAATCACTTAAGAGATGTATGAACATTGTATGCTACAGTCACTTAAGAGTTGTATAAAAGTTGCATGCTGACTTAGGGATATCGATCTGATAGATGACTTTAAAATTCCATTACGGAGCTCCTTTATCAAAGCAACTTTAACATTGATAACTTCAACTCTGTTTCTCTAATGTACTCTCAGATTGAGTTACGATCGTGTTAGCGCTTAGCGTGAAACGGTAGTGGTAGGGTGTCCCTGCCAGAACAACAAACTACATTTCTGCTCCACAAACATTCGTTTCTTAGAACTACCGAGTATTCAACTCAATCGAATCATATTCAAAGTTATCAAACCTATCAATTTGTGAACACGGAATATATGTAGTATAAGTTAAACCAGACTCCGGGGAGATATTTATAATATCACAGGGTATCATGTTATAATTATACATAATAAAAAAGCAAAATATCCTAAACGCTATTTCCGGGATAGTCGAAAACCGTTCGAATATTCGGCCCTCGGCATTTACTTTCTTCATGCGTTTACCATTTCAACTAAAACCTCGGAGGCGTATTTTAACCTTTTCATGAAGATTGTTCGTTTCCCATGTTACCACAGTGTCTATTTATCTTTTCCTCTTCCACGATCGATTACCCTTGCTGGTAAGTGATGTGATTAATAATAGTTTGTTTATCCTAAGATGATAAACACGGAGCGCACTCAATCACCGTAATTGACATGACCTTATATATCACCTGCTTATGAGGGGAGCTGTACTGGTACAAGGTAAGCATTTCCGATATAGGGGAATTTGATTAAAGTGTTTTTCAATTAGAACAAACTTACATTGGTATTTATGAAACATCTGTAAGAGTAAGGTATTGGATTAAATGTGGTTATTTATTTACAGAAATGTAATCATGGTATTGATGATAGTTTCCGAAACGTATGCAAGTATTTTATTAACTGATTCAATTAGGACAATCTGATATTTGTAAGCTATCGTTCATTCATAACAACACGAGTATAGCACTGATATAAAGCGCTGTTGAACTGCTCAAAAGCGCTTTGTTTTTCCCTCGACCACTGGATGTCAGTCTTTATAATCACAATAAACATGACATAAATACACTGACGGGCAAAAGAAAGTATATGGCTCAGTTGTATTTATCATATGTATAATTTTCAAAGTCAAATATCTCGAGTTTTCGACGACGTATTAAAAAACGGACTAGTTTGTGAAATTAGTCAAAAACATTAAATCAGTCAAAGAATACCTCTACGCGGTTTGAATTTTGTTATTATTAAAATTTAAAATTAAATTTTGAAATTCCCCCAAATTAATTTTGATAAAACACAACTGTTCATCGACATATAACACATAGTCTGTGTGAAAATCAATAAATGTGTTTCGTCCTGCGCATATTTACAACATTTTGAATTTCATTTCTTACCCCTGTCTACTTTAAATAATGATATTTTAGTTAAAAAATAAAACAGTCACCAATTAAGTCAATCAAACTACTGCCGAAAGGTGTTATTGTCTCGTGCCATAATCAAATGCATCTCATTTTTAATTTTTTTTGAATGAATCGAAAACATGTTAGTGTTATACTTTCTTTTGCCCGTCAGTTAACCATAAGTGTATTCAATTAGTGAATGACTCAGGACCAAATAGGATGGAACCCGACATGGCGATATCCTTCCAATAAATTAGGGCCCGGCTGGGCGGATTTCTCCTTGTTTGTCCTGTGTGGACTGCTACTTCCACATCACCATACACTCTAAACGAAGTAAATACTTACTTGTACTTACAGTTTGGGGTGTTCGTATTTGGACATGACTGTCGCTGAGCGATTTGATGTATTTTACATGTGAGATGTAAATAAAATATTCTGTCTGTCTGTCTGTCTAAGGTAATAATACAACCTGCAACATGCAGATACTTCATTATGTTGCAATTCAATAACCTTTTCATGGAACCGACAATATGCTAGACATATCTGAAGTGTTCAAAAACATACGTATCAACATTATAGTTTACAAACCCTTACGATCAACAGTCAAGATCTCCAGGAAGTCTTTATGGATGATGCCCTTCTGGATCTCCAGGAAGTCTTTATGGATGATGCCCTTCTGGATCTCCAGGAAGTCTATATGGATGATGCCCTTCTGGATCTCCAGGAAGTCTATATGGATGATGCCCTTCTGGATCTCCAGGTAGTCTATGTGGATGATGCCCTTCTGGATCTCTAGGAAGTATTTATGGATGATGCCCTTCTGGATCTCCAGGAAGTCTATATGGATGATGCCCTTCTGGATCTCCAGGAAGTCTGTATGAATGATGCCCATCTGGATCTCCAGGTAGTCTATATGGATGATGCCCTTCTGGATCTCCAGGTAGTCTATATGGATGATGCCCTTCTGGATCTCCAGGAAGTCTATATGGATGATGTCCTTTTGGATCTCCAGGTAGTCTATATGGATGATGCCCTTCTGGATCTCCAGGAAGTCTATATGGATGATGCCCTTCTGGATCTCCAGGAAGTCTATATGGATGATGCCCTTCTGGATCTCCAGGAAGTCTGTATGAATGATGCCCTTCTGGATCTCCAGGTAGTCTATATGGATGATGCCCTTCTGGATCTCCAGGTAGTCTATATGGATGATGCCCTTCTGGATCTCCAGGAAGTCTATATTGATGATGCCCTTCTGGATCTCCAGGTAGTCTATATGGATGATGCCCTTCTGGATCTCCAGGTAGTCTATATGGATGAAGCCCTTCTGGATCTCCAGGTAGTCTATATGGATGATGTCCTTCTGGATCTCCAGGTAGTCTTTATGGATGATGCCCTTCTGGATCTCCAGGTAGTCTTTATGGATGATGCCCTTCTGGATCTCCAGGTAGTCTTTATGGATGATGCCCTTCTGGATCTCCAGGTAGTCTTTATGGATGATGCCCTTCTGGATCTCCAGGTAGTCTATATGGATGATGTCCTTTTGGATCTCCAGGTAGTCTATATGGATGATGTCCTTCTGGATCTCCAGGTAGTCTATATGGATGATGCCCTTCTGGATCTCCAGGTAGTCTATACGGATGATGCCCCCTGGATCTCCAGGTAGTCTATATGGATGATACCCTTCTGGATCTCCAGGTAGTCTATATGGATGATGCCCTTCTGGATCTCCAGGTAGTCTATATGGATGATGCCCTTCTGGATCTCCAGGAAGTCTATATGGATGATGTCCTTTTGGATCTCCAGGTAGTCTATATGGATGATGCCCTTCTGGATCTCCAGGAAGTCTATATGGATGATGCCCTTCTGGATCTCCAGGAAGTCTATATGGATGATGCCCTTCTGGATCTCCAGGAAGTCTGTATGAATGATGCCCTTCTGGATCTCCAGGTAGTCTATATGGATGATGCACTTCTGGATCTCCAGGTAGTCTATATGGATGATGCCCTTCTGGATCTCCAGGAAGTCTATATGGATGATGTCCTTTTGGATCTCCAGGTAGTCTATATGGATGATGCCCTTCTGGATCTCCAGGTAGTCTATATGGATGATGCCCTTCTGGATCTCCAGGAAGTCTATATGGATGATGCCCTTCTGGATCTCCAGGAAGTCTATATGAATGATGCCCTTCTGGATCTCCAGGTAGTCTATATGGATGATGCCCTTCTGGATCTCCAGGTAGTCTATATGGATGATGCCCTTCTGGATCTCCAGGAAGTCTATATTGATGATGCCCTTCTGGATCTCCAGGTAGTCTATATGGATGATGCCCTTCTGGATCTCCAGGTAGTCTATATGGATGAAGCCCTTCTGGATCTCCAGGTAGTCTATATGGATGATGTCCTTCTGGATCTCCAGGTAGTCTTTATGGATGATGCCCTTCTGGATCTCCAGGTAGTCTTTATGGATGATGCCCTTCTGGATCTCCAGGTAGTCTTTATGGATGATGCCCTTCTGGATCTCCAGGTAGTCTTTATGGATGATGTCCTTCTGGATCTCCAGGTAGTCTATATGGATGATGTCCTTTTGGATCTCCAGGTAGTCTATATGGATGATGTCCTTCTGGATCTCCAGGTAGTCTATATGGATGATGCCCTTCTGGATCTCCAGGTAGTCTATACGGATGATGCCCCCTGGATCTCCAGGTAGTCTATATGGATGATGCCCTTCTGGATCTCCAGGTAGTCTATATGGATGATGCCCTTCTGGATCTCCAGGTAGTCTATATGAATGATGCCCTTCTGGATCTCCAGGTAGTCTATATGGATGATGCCCTTCTGTTCTCCAGGTAGTCTTTATGGATGATGCCCTTCTGGATCTCCAGGAAGTCTTTATGGATGATGCCCTTCTGGATCTCCAGGTAGTCTTTATGGATGATGTCCTTCTGGATCTCCTGGTAGTCTTTATGGATGATGCCCTTCTGGATCTCCAGGTAGTCTATATGGATGATGTCCTTTTGGATCTCAGGTAGTCTTTATGGATGATGCCCTTCTGGATCTCCAGGTAGTCTTTATGGATGATGTCCTTCTGGATCTCCAGGTAGTCTATATGGATGATGCCCTTCTGGATCTCCATGTAGTCTTTATGGATGATGCCCTTCTGGATCTCCAGGTAGTCTTTATGGATGATGCCCTTCTGGATCTCCAGGTAGTCTTTATGGATGATGCCCTTCTGGATCTCCAGGTAGTCTATATGGATGATGTCCTTTTGGATCTCCAGGTAGTCTATATGGATGATGTCCTTCTCGATCTCCAGGTAGTCTTTATGGATGATGCCCTTCTGGATCTCCAGGTAGTCTATATGGATGATGCCCTTCTGGATCTCCAGGTAGTCTATATGGATGATGCCCTTCTGGATCTCCAGGAAGTCTATATGGATGATGTCCTTTTGGATCTCAAGGTAGTCTATATGGATGATGTCCTTTTGGATCTCCAGGTAGTCTATATGGATGATGTCCTTTTGGATCTCCAGGTAGTCTATATGGATGATGTCCTTTTGGATCTCCAGGTAGTCTATATGGATGATGTCCTTTTGGATCTCCTGGTAGTCTATATGGATGATGCCCTTCTGGATCTCCAGGTAGTCTATATGGATGATGTCCTTCTGGATCTCCAGGAAGTCTTTATGGATGATGCCCTTCTGGATCTCCAGGAAGTCTATATGGAGGATGCCCTTCTGGATCTCCATGTAGTCTATATGGATGATGCCCTTCTGGATCTCCAGGTAGTCTATATGGACGATGCCCTTCTGGATCTCCAGGTAGTCTATATGGATGATGCCCTTCTGGATCTCCAGGTAGTCTATATGGATGATGTCCTTCTGGATCTCCAGGTAGTCTATATGGACGATGCCCTTCTGGATCTCCAGGTAGTCTATATGGATGATGCCCTTCTGGATCTCCAGGTAGTCTATGTGGATGATGTCCTTCTGGATCTCCAGGAAGTCTTTATGGATGATGCCCTTCTGGATCTCCAGGAAGTCTATATGGATGATGCCCTTCTGGATCTCCAGGTAGTCTATATGGACGATGCCCTTCTGGATCTCCAGGTAGTCTATATGGATGATGCCCTTCTGGATCTCCAGGTAGTCTATATGGATGATGTCCTTCTGGATCTCCAGGAAGTCTATATGGATGATGTCCTTCTGGATCTCCAGGTAGTCTATATGGATGATGCCCTTCTGGATCTCCTGGTAGTCTATATGGATGATGTCCTTCTGGATCTCCAGGTAGTCTATATGGATGATGCCCTTCTGGATCTCCAGGTAGTCTATATGGATGATGTCCTTCTGGATCTCCAGGAAGTCTTTATGGATGATGCCCTTCTGGATCTCCAGGTAGTCTATATGAATGATGCCCTTCTGGATCTCCAGGTAGTCTATATGGATGATGCCCTTCTGGATCTCCAGGAAGTCTTTATGGATGATGCCCTTCTGGATCTCCAGGTAGTCTTTATGGATGATGCCCTTCTGGATCTCCAGGTAGTCTGTATGAATGATGCCCTTCTGGATCTCCAGGTAGTCTATATGGATGATGCCCTTCTGGATCTCCAGGAAGTCTATATGGATGATGTCCTTCTGGATCTCCAGGTAGTCTATATGGATGATGCCCTTCTGGATCTCCAGGTAGTCTTTATGGATGATGCACTTTTGGATCTCCAGGAAGTCTATATGGATGATGTCCTTCTGGATCTCCAGGAAGTCTTCATGGAATTCCCTTCTGGATCTCCAGGAAGTCTATATGGATGATGTCCTTCTGGATCTCCAGGAAGTCTATATGGATGATGTCCTTCTGGATCTCCAGGTAGTCTATATGGATGATGCCCTTCTGGATCTCCAGGTAGTCTTTATGGATGATGGATGCCCTTCTGGATCTCCAGGAAGTCTATATGGATGATGTCCTTCTGGATCTCCAGGAAGTCTTTATGGGTGATGCCCTTCTGGATCTCCAGGAAGTCTATATGGATGATGTCCTTCTGGATCTCCAGGTAGTCTATATGAATGATGTCCTTCTGGATCTCCAGGAAGTCTTTATGGATGATGCCCTTCTGGATCTCCTGGTAGTCTATATGGATGATGTCCTTCTGGATCTCCAGGTAGTCTATATGAATGATGCCCTTCTGGATCTCCAGGTAGTCTATATGAATGATGCCCTTCTGGATCTCCAGGAAGTCTTTATGGATGATGTCCTTCTGGATCTCCAGGTAGTCTATATGAATGATGCCCTTCTGGATCTCCAGGTAGTCTATATGGATGATGCCCTTCTGGATCTCCAGGTAGTCTATATGGATGATGTCCTTCTGGATCTCCAGGAAGTCTTTATGGATGATGCCCTTCTGGATCTCCAGGCAGTCTATATGAATGATGCCTTCTGGATCTCCAGGTAGTCTATATGGATGATGCCCTTCTGGATCTCCAGGAAGTCTTTATGGATGATGCCCTTCTGGATCTCCAGGTAGTCTTTATGGATGATGCCCTTCTGGATCTCCAGGTAGTCTGTATGAATGATGCCCTTCTGGATCTCCAGGTAGTCTATATGGATGATGCCCTTCTGGATCTCCAGGAAGTCTATATGGATGATGTCCTTCTGGATCTCCAGGTAGTCTATATGGATGATGCCCTTCTGGATCTCCAGGTAGTCTTTATGGATGATGCCCTTTTGGATCTCCAGGAAGTCTATATGGATGATGTCCTTCTGGATCTCTAGGAAGTATTTATGGATGATGCCCTTCTGGATCTCCAGGAAGTCTGTATGGATGATGTCCTTCTGGATCTCCAGGTAGTCTATATGAATGATGCCCTTCTGGATCTCCAGGTAGTCTATATGGATGATGCCCTTCTGGATCTCCATGTAGTCTATGTGGATGATGCCCTTCTGGATCTCCAGGTAGTCTATATGGATGGTGCCCTTCTGGATCTCCAGGTAGTCTATATGGATGATGACCTTCTGGATCTCCAGGAAGTCTATATGGATGATGTCCTTCTGGATCTCCAGGTAGTCTATATGGATGATGCCCTTCTGGATCTCCAGGTAGTCTTTATGGATGATGCCCTTCTGGATCTCCAGGAAGTCTATATGGATGATGCCCTTCTGGATCTCCAGGTAGTCTATATGGATGATGTCCTTCTGGATCTCCAGGAAGTCTATATGGATGATGTCCTTCTGGATCTCCAGGTAGTCTATATGGATGATGCCCTTCTGGATCTCCTGGTAGTCTATATGGATGATGTCCTTCTGGATCTCCAGGTAGTCTATATGGATGATGCCCTTCTGGATCTCCAGGTAGTCTATATGGATGATGTCCTTCTGGATCTCCAGGAAGTCTTTATGGATGATGCCCTTCTGGATCTCCAGGTAGTCTATATGAATGATGCCCTTCTGGATCTCCAGGTAGTCTATATGGATGATGCCCTTCTGGATCTCCAGGAAGTCTTTATGGATGATGCCCTTCTGGATCTCCAGGTAGTCTTTATGGATGATGCCCTTCTGGATCTCCAGGTAGTCTGTATGAATGATGCCCTTCTGGATCTCCAGGTAGTCTATATGGATGATGCCCTTCTGGATCTCCAGGAAGTCTATATGGATGATGTCCTTCTGGATCTCCAGGTAGTCTATATGGATGATGCCCTTCTGGATCTCCAGGTAGTCTTTATGGATGATGCACTTTTGGATCTCCAGGAAGTCTATATGGATGATGTCCTTCTGGATCTCCAGGAAGTCTTCATGGAATTCCCTTCTGGATCTCCAGGAAGTCTATATGGATGATGTCCTTCTGGATCTCCAGGAAGTCTATATGGATGATGTCCTTCTGGATCTCCAGGTAGTCTATATGGATGATGCCCTTCTGGATCTCCAGGTAGTCTTTATGGATGATGGATGCCCTTCTGGATCTCCAGGAAGTCTATATGGATGATGTCCTTCTGGATCTCCAGGAAGTCTTTATGGGTGATGCCCTTCTGGATCTCCAGGAAGTCTATATGGATGATGTCCTTCTGGATCTCCAGGTAGTCTATATGAATGATGTCCTTCTGGATCTCCAGGAAGTCTTTATGGATGATGCCCTTCTGGATCTCCAGGTAGTCTATATGGATGATGTCCTTCTGGATCTCCAGGTAGTCTATATGAATGATGCCCTTCTGGATCTCCAGGTAGTCTATATGAATGATGCCCTTCTGGATCTCCAGGAAGTCTTTATGGATGATATCCTTCTGGATCTCCAGGTAGTCTATATGAATGATGCCCTTCTGGATCTCCAGGTAGTCTATATGGATGATGCCCTTCTGGATCTCCAGGTAGTCTATATGGATGATGTCCTTCTGGATCTCCAGGAAGTCTTTATGGATGATGCCCTTCTGGATCTCCAGGTAGTCTATATGAATGATGCCTTCTGGATCTCCAGGTAGTCTATATGGATGATGCCCTTCTGGATCTCCAGGAAGTCTTTATGGATGATGCCCTTCTGGATCTCCAGGTAGTCTTTATGGATGATGCCCTTCTGGATCTCCAGGTAGTCTGTATGAATGATGCCCTTCTGGATCTCCAGGTAGTCTATATGGATGATGCCCTTCTGGATCTCCAGGAAGTCTATATGGATGATGTCCTTCTGGATCTCCAGGTAGTCTATATGGATGATGCCCTTCTGGATCTCCAGGTAGTCTTTATGGATGATGCCCTTTTGGATCTCCAGGAAGTCTATATGGATGATGTCCTTCTGGATCTCTAGGAAGTATTTATGGATGATGCCCTTCTGGATCTCCAGGAAGTCTGTATGGATGATGTCCTTCTGGATCTCCAGGTAGTCTATATGAATGATGCCCTTCTGGATCTCCAGGTAGTCTATATGGATGATGCCCTTCTGGATCTCCATGTAGTCTATGTGGATGATGCCCTTCTGGATCTCCAGGTAGTCTATATGGATGGTGCCCTTCTGGATCTCCAGGTAGTCTATATGGATGATGACCTTCTGGATCTCCAGGAAGTCTATATGGATGATGTCCTTCTGGATCTCCAGGTAGTCTATATGGATGATGCCCTTCTGGATCTCCAGGTAGTCTTTATGGATGATGCCCTTCTGGATCTCCAGGAAGTCTATATGGATGATGTCCTTCTGGATCTCCAGGAAGTCTTTATGGGTGATGCCCTTCTGGATCTCCAGGAAGTCTATATGGATGATGTCCTTCTGGATCTCCAGGTAGTCTATATGAATGATGCCCTTCTGGATCTCCAGGTAGTCTATATGGATGGTGCCCTTCTGGATCTCCAGGTAGTCTATATGGATGATGCCCTTCTGGATCTCCAGGAAGTCTATATGGATGATGCCCTTCTGGATCTCCAGGAAGTCTATATGGATGATGCCCTTCTGGATCTCCAGGAAGTCTTTATGGATGATGTCCTTCTGGATCTCCAGGTAGTCTTAATGGATGATGTCCTTCTGGATCTCCAGGTAGTCTATATGGATGCTGCCCTTCTGGATCTCCAGGTAGTCTATATGGATGATGTCCTTCTAGATCTCCAGGAAGTCTATATGGATGATGTCCTTCTGGATCTCCAGGTAGTCTACATGGATGATGTCCTTCTGGATCTCCAGGTAGTCTTTATGGATGATGCCCTTCTGGATCTCCAGGTAGTCTATATGAATGATGCCCTTCTGGATCTCCAGGAAGTCTTTATGGATGATGTCCTTCTGGATCTCCAGGTAGTCTATATGAATGATGCCCTTCTGGATCTCCAGGAAGTCTATATGGATGATGTCCTTCTGGATCTCCAGTTAGTCTATATGGATGATGTCCTTCTGGATCTCCAGGAAGTCTATATGAATGATGCCCTTCTGGATCTCCAGGAAGTCTATATGGATGATGTCCTTCTGGATCTCCAGGTTGTCTATATGGATGATGTCCTTCTGGATCTCCAGGTAGTCTTTATGGATGATGCCCTTCTGGATCTCCAGGTAGTCTATATGGATGATGTCCTTCTGGATCTCCAGGTAGTCTATATGGATGATGTCCTTCTGGATCTCCAGGTAGTCTATATGGATGATGTCCTTCTGGATCTCCAGGAAGTCTATATGGATGATGTCCTTCTTGATATCCAGGAAGTCTATATGGATGATGCCCTTCTGGATCTCCAGGTGGTCTATATGGATGCTGCCCTTCTGGATCTCCAGGTAGTCTATATGGATGCTGCCCTTCTGGATCTCCAGGAAGTCTTTATGGATGATGCCCTTCTGGATCTCCAGGTAGTCTATATGAATGATGCCCTTCTGGATCTCCAGGTAGTCTATATGAATGATGCCCTTCTGGATCTCCAGGTAGTCTATATGGATGATGCCCTTCTGGATCTCCAGGAAGTCTTTATGGATGATGCCCTTCTGGATCTCCAGGTAGTCTTTATGGATGATGCCCTTCTGGATCTCCAGGTAGTCTGTATGAATAATGCCCTTCTGGATCTCCAGGAAGTCTATATGGATGATGTCCTTCTGGATCTCCAGGTAGTCTATATGGACGATGCCCTCGTGGATCTCCAGGAAGTCTTTATGGATGATGCCCTTCTGGAACTCCAGGTAGTCTATATGGATGCTGCCCTTCTGGATCTCCAGGAAGTCTTTATGGATGATGCCCTTCTGGATCTCCAGGTAGTCTATATGAATGATGCCCTTCTGGATCTCCAGGTAGTCTATATGAATGATGCCCTTCTGGATCTCCAGGAAGTCTTTATGGATGATGTCCTTCTGGATCTCCAGGTAGTCTATATGAATGATGCCCTTCTGGATCTCCAGGAAGTCTATATGGATGATGTCCTTCTGGATCTCCAGGTAGTCTATATGGACGATGCCCTCGTGGATCTCCAGGTAGTCTATATGGATGATGTCATTCTGGATCTCCAGGTAGTATATATGGATGATGTCCTTCTGGATCTCCTGGTAGTCTATATGGATGATGTCCTTCTGAATCACCAGGTAGTCTATATGGATGATGCCCTTCTGGATCTCCATGTAGTCTATATGGATGATGCCCTTCTGGATCTCCAGGAAGTCTATATGGATGATGCCATTCTGAATCTCCAGGTAGTCTATATGGATGATGCCCTTCTAGATATCCAGGTAGTCTATGTGGATGATGCCCTTCTGGATCTCCAGGTAGTCTATATGGATGATTTCCTTCTGGATCTCAAGGTAGTCTATATGGACGATGCCCTCGTGGATCTCCAGGTAGTCTATATGGATGATGTCATTCTGGATCTCCAGGTAGTATATATGGATGATGTCCTTCTGGATCTCCTGGTAGTCTATATGGATGATGTCCTTCTGAATCACCAGGTAGTCTATATGGATGATGCCCTTCTGGATCTCCATGTAGTCTATATGGATGATGCCCTTCTGGATCTCCAGGAAGTCTATATGGATGATGCCATTCTGAATCTCCAGGTAGTCTATATGGATGATGCCCTTCTAGATATCCAGGTAGTCTATGTGGATGATGCCCTTCTGGATCTCTAGGTAGTCTATGTGGGTGATGCCCTTCTGGATCTCCAGGTAGTCTATATGGATGATGCCCTCCTGGATCTCCAGGTAGTCTATATGAATGATGTCCTTCTGGATCTCCAGGTTGTCTATGTGGATGATGCCCTTCTGAATCTCCAGGTAGTCTATATGGATGATGTCCTTCTGGATCTCCATGTAGTCTATGTGGATGATGTCCTTCTGAATCTCCAGGTAGTCTATATGGATGATGTCCTTCTGGATCTCCAGGAAGTCTTTATGGAGGCTGCCCTTCTGAATAACCAGGTAGTCTATATGGATGATGCCCTTCTAGATTTCCAGGTAGTATATGTTGATGATGCCCTTCTGGATCTCCAGGAAGTCTTTATGGATGATGCCCTTCTGGATCTCCAGGTAGTCTATATGGATGATGCCCTCCTGGATCTCCAGGTAGTCTATATGGATGATGTCCTTCTGGATCTCAAGGTAGTCTATATGGACGATGCCCTCGTGGATCTCCAGGTAGTCTATATGGATGATGTCATTCTGGATCTCCAGGTAGTATATATGGATGATGTCCTTCTGGATGTCCTGGTAGTCTATATGGATGATGTCCTTCTGAATCACCAGGTAGTCTATATGGATGATGCCCTTCTGGATCTCAATGTAGTCTATATGGATGATGCCCTTCTGGATCTCCAGGAAGTCTATATGGATGATGCCATTCTGAATCTCCAGGTAGTCTATATGGATGATGCCCTTCTAGATATCCAGGTAGTCTATGTGGATGATGCCCTTCTGGATCTCTAGGTAGTCTATGTGGGTGATGCCCTTCTGGATCTCCAGGTAGTCTATATGGATGATGCCCTTCTGGATCTCCAGGTAGTCTATATGGATGATGTCCTTCTGGATCTCCAGGAAGTCTATATGGATGATGCCCTCCTGGATCTCCAGGTAGTCTATATGAATGATGTCCTTCTGGATCTCCAGGTTGTCTATGTGGATGATGCCCTTCTGAATCTCCAGGTAGTCTATATGGATGATGTCCTTCTGGATCTCCATGTAGTCTATGTGGATGATGTCCTTCTGAATCTCCAGGTAGTCTATATGGATGATGTCCTTCTGGATCTCCAGGAAGTCTTTATGGAGGCTGCCCTTCTGAATCACCAGGTAGTCTATATGGATGATGCCCTTCTAGATCTCCAGGTAGTCTATATGGATGATGCCCTTCTGGATCTCCAGGCAGTCTATATGGATGATGCCCTTCTGGATCTCCAGGTAGTCTATATGGATGATGCCCTTCTGGATCTCCAGGAAGTCTATATGGATGATGCCCTCCTGGATCTCCAGGTAGTCTATATGAATGATGTCCTTCTGGATCTCCAGGTTGTCTATGTGGAAGATGCCCTTCTGAATCTCCAGGTAGTCTATATGGATGATGTCCTTCTGGATCTCCATGTAGTCTATGTGGATGATGTCCTTCTGAATCTCCAGGTAGTCTATATGGATGATGTCCTTCTGGATCTCCAGGAAGTCTTTATGGATGCTGCCCTTCTGAATCACCAGGTAGTCTATATGGATGATGTCCTTCTGGATCTCCAGGTTGTCTGTATGAATGATGTCCTTCTGGATCTCCAGGAAGTCTTTATGGATGATGTCCTTCTGGATCTCCAGGTAGTCTATATGAATGATGTCCTTCTGGATCTCCAGGAAGTCTATATGGATGATGCCCTTTTGGATCTCCCGGTAGTCTATATGGATGATGCCCTTCTGGATCTCCAGGAAGTCTATATGGATGATGCCCTTCTGGATCTCCAGGTAGTCTATGTGGATGATGCCCTTCTGGATCTCCAGGTAGTCTATATGGATGATGCCCTTCTGGATCTCCAGGTAGTCTATATGGATGATGTCCTTCTGGATCTCCAGGAAGTCTATATGGATGATGCCCTTCTAGATCTCCAGGTAGTCTATGTGGATGATGCCCTTCTGGATCTCCAGGTAGGCTATATGGATGATGCCCTCCTGGATCTCCAGGTAGTCTATATGAATGATGTCCTTCTGGATCTCCAGGTTGTCTATGTGGATGATGCCCTTCTGAATCTCCAGGTAGTCCTTCTGGATCTCCATGTAGTCTATGTGGATGAGTCCTTCTGAATCTCCAGGTAGTCTGTATGAATGATGTCCTTCTGGATCTCCAGGAAGTCTTTATGGATGCTGCCCTTCTGAATCACCAGGTAGTCTATATGGATGATGTCCTTCTGGATCTCCAGGAAGTCTTTATGGATGATGTCCTTCTGGATCTCCAGGTAGTCTATATGAATGATGTCCTTCTGGATCTCCAGGAAGTCTATATGGATGATGCCCTTTTGGATCTCCCGGTAGTCTATATGGATGATGCCCTTCTGGATCTCCAGGAAGTCTATATGGATGATGCCCTTCTGGATCTCCAGGTAGTCTATGTTGATGATGCCCTTCTGGATCTCCAGGTAGTCTATATGGATGATGCCCTTCTGGATCTCCAGGTAGTCTATATGGATGATGTCCTTCTGGATCTCCAGGAAGTCTATATGGATGATGCCCTTCTAGATCTCCAGGTAGTCTATGTGGATGATGCCCTTCTGGATCTCCAGGTAGGCTATATGGATGATGCCCTCCTGGATCTCCAGGTAGTCTATATGAATGATGTCCTTCTGGATCTCCAGGTTGTCTATGTGGATGATGCCCTTCTGAATCTCCAGGTAGTCCTTCTGGATCTCCATGTAGTCTATGTGGATGAGTCCTTCTGAATCTCCAGGTAGTCTGTATGAATGATGTCCTTCTGGATCTCCAGGAAGTCTTTATGGATGCTGCCCTTCTGAATCACCAGGTAGTCTATATGGATGATGTCCTTCTGGATCTCCAGGTTGTCTGTATGAATGATGTCCTTCTGGATCTCCAGAAAGTCTTTATGGTTGATGGCCTTCTGGATCTCCAGGAAGTCTATATGGATGATGCCATTCTGAATCTCCAGGAAGTCTTTATGGATGATGCCCTTCTGGATCTCCAGGAAGTCTTTATGGATGATGCCATTCTGAATCTCCAGGAAGTCTTTATGGATGATGCCATTCTGAATCTCCAGGAAGTCTTTATGGATGATGCCCTTCTGGATCTCCAGGTAGTCTATATGGATGATGTCCTTCTGGATCTCCAGGAAGTCTATATGGATGATGCCCTTCTAGATCTCCAGGTAGTCTATATGGATGATGCCCTTCTGGATCTCCAGGAAGTCTTTATGGATGATGCCATTCTGAATCTCCAGGAAGTCTTTATGGATGATGCCCTTCTGGATCTCCAGGTAGTCTATGTGGATGATGCCCTTCTGAATCTCCAGGTAGTCTATATGAATGATGCCCTTCTGGATCTCCAGGTAGTCTATATGGATGGTGCCCTTCTGGATCTCCAGGTAGTCTATATGAATGATGTCCTTCTGGATCTCCAGGTAGTCTATATGAATGATGCCCTTCTGGATATCCAGGTAGTCTTCATGGATGATGTCCTTCTGGATCTCCAGGTAGTCTTTATGAATGATGTCCTTCTGGATCTCCAGGTAGTCTATATGAATGATGCCCTTCTAGATTTCCAGGAAGTCTTTATGGATGATGCCCTTCTGGATCTCCTGGTAGTCTATATGGATGATGTCCTTCTGGATCTCCAGGAAGTCTATATGGATGATGCCCTTCTGGATCTCCAGGTAGTCTATATGAATGATGCCCTTCTGGATATCCAGGTAGTCTTTATGGATGATGTCCTTCTGGATCTCAAGGTAGTCTATATGGATGATGCCCTTCTGGATCTCCAGGTAGTCTATATGGATGATGCCCTTCTGGATCTCCAGGTAGTCTATATGGATGATGCCCTTCTGGATCTCCAGGAAGTCTATATGGATGATGCCCTTCTGGATCTCAAGGTAGTCTTTATGAATGATGTCCTTCTGGATCTCCAGGTAGTCTATATGAATGATTCCCTTCTGGATCTCCAGGTAGTCTTTATGGATGATGCCCTTCTGGATCTCCTGGTAGTCTATATGGATGATGCCCTTCTGGATCTCCAGGTAGTCTAGATGAATGATGCCCTTCTGGATCTCCAGGTAGTCTATATGGATGATGTCCTTCTGGATCTCCAGGAAGTCTATATGGATGATGTCCTTTTGGATCTCCAGGTAGTCTATATGGATGATGTCCTTCTGGATCTCCAGGTAGTCTATATGGATGATATCCTTCTGGATCTCCAGGAAGTCTATATGGATGATGCCCTTCTGGATCTCCAGGTAGTCTATATGAATGATGCCCTTCTGGATATCCAGGTAGTCTTTATGGATGATGTCCTTCTGGATCTCAAGGTAGTCTATATGGATGATGCCCTTCTGGATCTCCAGGTAGTCTATATGGATGATGCCCTTCTGAATCTCCAGGTAGTCTATATGGATGATGCCCTTCTGGATCTCCAGGTAGTCTTTATGGATGATGTCCTTCTGGATCTCCAGGTAGTCTATATGGATGATGCCCTTCTGGATCTCCAGGTAGTCTATATGGATGATGTCCTTCTGGATCTCCAGGTAGTCTATGTGGATGATGCCCTTCTGGATCTCTAGGTAGTCTATGTGGGTGATGCCCTTCTGAATCTCCAGGTAGTCTATATGGATGATGCCCTTCTGGATCTCCAGGTAGTCTATATGGATGATGTCCTTCTGGATCTCCAGGAAGTCTATATGGATGATGCCCTTCTGGATCTCCAGGTAGTCTATATGAATGATGCCCTTCTGGATATCCAGGTAGTCTTTATGGATGATGTCCTTCTGGATCTCAAGGTAGTCTATATGGATGATGCCCTTCTGGATCTCCAGGTAGTCTATATGGATGATGCCCTTCTGAATCTCCAGGTAGTCTATATGGATGATGCCCTTCTGGATCTCCAGGTAGTCTTTATGGATGATGTCCTTCTGGATCTCCAGGTAGTCTATATGGATGATGCCCTTCTGGATCTCCAGGTAGTCTATATGGATGATGTCCTTCTGGATCTCCAGGTAGTCTATATGGATGATGCCCTTCTGGATCTCCTGGTAGTCTATATGGATGATGTCCTTCTGGATCTCCAGGTAGTCTATATGAATGATGTCCTTCTGGATCTCCAGGTAGTCTATATGGATGATGCCCTTCTGGATCTCCAGGTAGTCTATGTGGATGATGCCCTTCTGGATCTCCAGGTAGTCTATATGAATGATGCCCTTCTGGATCTCCAGGTAGTCTATATGGATGATGCCCTTCTGGATCTCCAGGTAGTCTATATGAATGATGCCCTTCTGGATCTCCAGGAAGTCTATATGGATGATGCCCTTCTGGATCTCCATGTAGTCTATGTGGATGATGCCCTTCTGGATCTCCAGGTAGTCTATATGAATGATGCCCTTCTGGATCTCCAGGTAGTCTATATGGATGATGTCCTTCTGGATCTCCAGGTAGTCTATGTGGATGATGTCCTTTTGGATCTCAAGGTAGTCTATATGGATGGTGTCCTTCTGGATCTCCAGGTAGTCTATATGGATGGTGCCCTTCTGGATCTCCAGGAAGTCTTTATGGATGATGTCCTTCTGGATCTCCAGGAAGTCTATATGGATGATGTCCTTCTGGATCTCTAGGAAGTATTTATGGATGATGCCCTTCTGGATCTCCAGGAAGTCTATATGGATGATGCCCTTCTGGATCTCCAGGTAGTCTATATGAATGATGCCCTTCTAGATCTCCAGGTAGTCTATATGGATGATGTCCTTCTGGATCTCCAGGTAGTCTATGTGGATGATGCCCTTCTTGATATCCAGGAAGTATATATGGATGCTGCCCTTCTAGATCTCCAGGTAGTCTATATGGATGATGTCCTTCTGAATCTCCAGGTAGTCTTTATGGATGATGTCCTTCTAGATTTCCAGGTAGTATATGTGGATGATGCCCTTCTGAATCTCCAGGTAGTCTATATGGATGATGCCCTTCTAGATCTCCAGGTAGTCTATATGAATGATGCCCTTCTAGATCTCCAGCTAGTCTATATGGATGATGCCCTTCTGAATCTCCAGGTAGTCTATATGGATGATGTCCTTCTAGATCTCCAGGAAGTCTATATGGATGATGCCCTTCTGTATCTCCAGGTAGTATATATGGATGCTGCCCTTCTAGATCTCCAGGTAGTCTATATGGATGATGTCCTTCTGAATCTCCAGGTAGTCTATATGGATGATGCCCTTCTAGATCTCCAGCTAGTCTATATGGATGATGCCCTTCTGAATCTCCAGGTAGTCTATATGGATGATGTCCTTCTAGATCTCCAGGAAGTCTATATGGATGATGCCCTTCTGGATCTCCAGGTAGTATATATGGATGCTGCCCTTCTAGATCTCCAGGTCGTCTATATGGATGATGTCCTTCTGGATCTCCAGGAAGTCTATATGGATGATGCCCTTCTAGATCTCCAGCTAGTCTATATGGATGATGCCCTTCTGAATCTCCAGGTAGTCTATATGGATGATGTCCTTCTAGATCTCCAGGAAGTCTATATGGATGATGCCCTTCTGGATCTCCAGGTAGTATATATGGATGCTGCCCTTCTAGATCTCCAGGTAGTCTATATGGATGATGTCCTTCTGAATCTCCAGGTAGTCTATGTGGATGATGCCCTTCTGGATCTCCAGGTAGTCAAACGCCTCCAACCTGATACACTGGAATTTCATCATATAATACAGTTGTAATATTCAAAATGAACTTTCAACCAATCACGCTTGACCTCTTGACACAGCTGTAGCAAATTTCTAACCAAGTCACCAAAATAACGAAATAATTATCCACTTTTATTTGGCTAAACATCTCAAATTGAAACGAGCGTTGTGTTATTTTGAATCTCAACGTTAGTAAAAATTAGATTTTTCAATTCAAAACCATAGTACACCTGAATGAGCAGACATGTACCAATTCAGTGCATAATTTCGCATTGCAGTTTCGGAAAATCCAAGAAAACTTACATGCAAACGTTATCCGCGTGACGCGGGCATCTACAAATTGATAATATTAGCGGTCATTCAACACGCCAACCTTCCACTCAGTTATCATTTTTTTCAGTGTTAATAAAACTTGCATATGTATTGTACTCAATGTACTGATGATGTAGTCATTACAGTGAAGCATTTACATGTATAAACAAATATTGGATAGAACCATATATATTATATATACATATATATATGTCAAAACTGAAAGCACCAAGCCTGGCATAACCGATCATATTCTTTGACTTAATTTGAAAATAGAAATAAATAACCGAAATATCCATAATCATATATTCATAATCCATCGAATAGGTATTTTTAATGTTTTAACAAATGGTTGACGGCTTGTTCCAATGAAAATAGGCCTACATATTCTTATTGCTGAAATCTAGCAATGACAAAACTTTTGATTAATAATATTCTTCAAAATATGTTAAAATAAATCGGGGAAGTTGAATTTTCACCTATATTTTCAAATGATAGATTATTTATATGAATAAATTAAGTATGTAAATTGTTATTACAGTATTATAGTCAATACCACATATTTAAAACGACCGAGGTACATTTCTTTTATTAGAGACATTTACATTGAAGAACTAATTGTTTGATAAGTAATCAAATCGTTTATCCCCCAAATGGCCACAATGTCTCCATTTTGCTATATGTATAGATTTATGACATACATATCCTTTTTATACTATTTTCTAGGCCTATTCTTGTTTCTTATTGCATTTTAGAAGCAAGCAAGGCCGTCTCAACATTCGACGAACGACGCCCAACGAACAAACCTTATAATTCAAACGATATCAGTGAATGTTAAGTATAATGGAATATTGGAACCATATTGTTTTAGATTTTAGTTTAGACATAAAGGGCAGTTTATTTGTTCGTTTCATTTCAGTTTCGTTGATTAAACATTCTAAATCGCGTTCCCATTTCAATCAGTATTTACACAAACCCGGTGTGTTTACCGACTCTTGTAATATATCATAAAGAATAAGAAATCAGGACGTTGTTTAACAAGAGGAAGACATGTTATCCAAGATTACCATTAAAAAAAGACACTGAACACAATTGAATCCAGTGTACACGCAGGTGAAAAAATACCTTTGTACATGTTTAAATTGCATTTTCCCTGAAACACTGTTTCCGTTGTGTCTCAGCAACCATGATACCGCTGGTTGGAGGATACTAAACAAACTTTGTTCTTTTTTCCAATATTTCCACCCAAATCATACTTGTAAGACTGTCTGAACATAGCAGCAAACAAACACACAATAGATTACATAGCAGAATCTACATTGAGGTTTTATCTTTACCAAAGGTCATGGAGCAATCGTCTTATAATACAAATATGATTTAATTGATTCAGCATAAAACGGGGCCGAGTTCGTATGGTCCATGAGTAGTTAACGATAGATGATGTTAATAATTTCTTACACATGCGTAGAAACTTGTAACACGGGCAGCTATGACTGGGCTATCACGTTTGCCCAGTTTATGAATTTAGTTATGAGAACAGCAGAAATGAAGTTTATTATAAAAGAATAAACGGAGAACACACATATTCATCAATATACAAAGAATAGTTTTTTACTAAACGACCTTCCATTTAATACAATTTTACTATAGTTTCACTTTCACTATAATTAATGATTTGGGACCAAACGGCAGAAAGCGAGTTTGATTCCAAATCATTCACATATTTGATAACAGTTGTATTATATCGAAGGAAGTTAAGTTGTCTGTTTACTTACTTACTTAAATTAATCAATCGAACTTGCCGTGAGTGCTGAAACTAGGATTTCTGCGAGTCATTAACCAGCGGTACGACCATTGTGACAGCACAACTCCACACTAGTGCGACGTCATACTAGCTTAAGGATGTTCGCTCCTCAAGTTTATAGTATTAAACTTTTTTAAGATCAAAGTATATGATTGGAAAATCAGCATTTAAAAATAGGGGGTAGTGTTGTTTTTTTTTCGAGATATGACGCCTGTAAGATAGTGGGGTGAAGTACAATTTTAACATGGGAGTCTATTGGAAAATGAGGAAAAAAATGCTAAAAAAAAAAAAATACTACATTTCTAGTATTAAACTTTTTTTCCTTTTTTGATATGTTGCAAAGTTCATGTTACCCTACCGAAATCGATAAAAAAATATATATATGGTATATTTTTTTTTAAGCTTTGACACAAAATGTACCTGAAAACCCCCTTTTGTAGTCAAATTTAGGCCATTTATGCTGTTTAAGCACTTTTTAGAGGTTCTAAAGTCACGTTTTCTTTATTTCATTTGTTTTTTAAAAGTATGTAGATGATGTAGAATATCATGAAGTAAATAAAGATAAGAAAAACTCTTTATTTAATCATATTTCATTTTTGAAGTTCAACAGGAAGGAGCGGACATCCTTAATCTTGCCGTATAAATATGCAATGCTGTATCTTCCACGGGCGAGTAATACACATGAAAAATATCCACATTGTTCATTTGAAAAAGCATTAACTTGATATATGGATATTTGATTACTGGTTGGTAATCCCATTTCATTAATTATATATAAATTTTCTGATTATGGTGTTGAAAGAAATAGTGTTGTAAAAGATTTTCTGTGTTCATTAAGAGACAAATATCAGTAAAATAACAGACATTCTGAATGCATTAATTGCAAACAGTAGATTTTCGTTAAGAAATTTAACCACCTGTTGTTCTAAATTGTGCCGGAAAGGGCTGTCTTTATATCGTCCTTAAGTAAGTTTGTTTACATATTGAGAAACCCAAACATTATTCAAGTTTGGTATTTACAGACATAAGTATACATAGATGCTGAGACGTCTTATGACATGACTTGCGGTCAACTGAACACACTGACAACCCTTTAATAGATTTACAAAATATTCCGTTACTGCAAAACAGTATACAGGAGAAAACACATTTCCTAACTACATCCACGGTTTACAAAACCAAAAAATAATTGTCCAACCACATATCCTTTAGAGAAAATAAAAGGTCTTGTTTACTTATTACAACATTGCTAACCTAACTGGGTAACTGGTCTCTTAGTTTGGCCAAGCCCATGCGGATCATCTCAACACTCGTTATCAAATGTTGGAGACGAACTTGGCCTGGTTAATGGAATGAAGACATAAAACACGTTGTCTCTCATCTTTGTTCACATCTGCTTGTGTCCATCTCTGATTAGCACTGTAAGTACTTATACAAGAGCGGGAAACTAATAGTTTCTAGTTTCCATTGTGGCTCTCTGACAGGAAAATATCCAATTTGGATATTAATGAAAATCGATTTCTGGAATGCATGGATGTAAGTAAACATGTTCTGAACAATTGGACTTGGAATGAGGATAACAATGTAACATGTATTCTGACAGTGTCGTAGAGTGCATATTGTGACATGTTCATTATACACAAATTATAATTACAGGTAGGATATTATTCATCTTACCTGTTATTTTATTCATCTTTATTCTGGTATATATATATATATATATATATATATATATATATATATATATATATATATATATATATATATATATATATCTATATATATATATATATATATATATATATATATATATATATATATATATAATATAATATATAATCGTGAAACTGCATGAAACAATACAGTTTCTATGTACAAATGCGTAGAAAATACATGGACAGGTTTTCAAATTCTTTGATATTTGAACTGTTTAACAGTTAGGAAATTTAAACGTTTTTGAATTGACATAACATTTCCCTCTCCCATTCCCTTTATATATTTCTTTCGAATGTTATTGTAGATACTGTTGTTGAGCATACTAGAATAAAACGATTCTCGTCTTTTTGTTAAAAAATGCAGCGTACAGGTGATATATGGCAGGAATATATGATTACAATGTTCATTACACTTAAGGCATATGATGTCCATATTTTTTGTGGAAAGGTCTTATTTTAACCCTTAAAGGGGCAGTAGCACGTTTTTGCAAATTTTAGTTTTTCAAATTTTCCATTTATAATGATAGTTTTTGTCATTTATATTTACTTTAGAGGGTAAAACATCTTATTACACAAACCAATTTTCCGTAGTGGTAAAACAGTGTTGCGTATAAAGCGAAAAATGCATGGGGGCCATTTTATTGTGAAGACATTTTATTATTTTGAATGACAAAAACGATTCCCATGGCTTTAAGAAACCATGTACACTCATATTTTAAATTGATTTCCTAGGAGGGAAGGGTTTTTACTATTGGTGACATTGTTTTTCAAATACATTTCATCGACTTTTTTCACCCAAAAAACGTGTTACTGCCCCTTTAAGCGTTTCCAAGTTGGAATATTTCGTGAAATATAACAACCACAGTGAAACAATGCTTTGAACCCTAAATGTTATGTTGACATAAAAGAAGTAAGAGTACCAATGTAGGCACCAGTTTAATGCTAAACACATTACATTTTAAAAGCTATTATCACATATGTTAAAAATATGCAAATAAAGACGAATTAAATTATTCTTATAAAAGAGATATGTCAAATGATAGGCAAAATGAATGTCGCAATATTTGGATTCACCAAATGTAGGTTCCGTTTAGACTATGTTGGTACCTTTCATGACCACCCTTGCATGGTTTTGCCTTGCATTAGTGTCCAGAGTTGAACATTCCACTAAAATGTTTGAAATTAAAGCAAAGATTGCAAATTCCCAAATGATGTTTACAATGACGTCAGTATAGCATATGATTATGTTAATTACAGCAATGTAATTATCTAAAACATATTTATCCGTCACCGTTGAGACATTGCTTATTATCTCGTGAACAAAATAAGCAAACAATCAGAATCAGATGTAGCCACCAGGCAGGAGAGTGTGTAGACGGAAAGTCCCATCTTCATGTCACCGATGAACCTCAGAATGAACAGAATGAGTAAACTGACACCATTCACAATGCATTGTGCCTCCCAAATCATCGATATATTGAAAGTTGTGTTTTTATTGCACATACATTAATTGTATTGTATGGGTTCAAATCAGGGGTCAATTTCTTGAGTATATTCACACTGAACATTGAACACCTACCCATGACAACCACTGAGACCAACTGTGGTCCAATCATTGAACACCTACCGATGACAACCACTGAGACCATCTGTGGTCCAATCATTGAACACCTACGTCAACACAAGCGTAACCTACTGTGACTTGAAACAAGATCGTGATGGTCCAATCATTGGACACCTACGAAAAGGTTTGACATAAACGGTCTTTGTCTATGTTCAAAAATTCCCCTTAGAACTAGAAGGGTACATGGTCCATATATACAACACTGAGTAAGTGTTCCGGTGTCCAGGCTCAGCTTGAGTTAACCTTCTTTAACATTACGTGTTCGTCTATTTTAAACAGGACAAAATCTCCCTGTACAAATTCCCCTCAAAACTGTCCGGCAGGACAAAATTCCTCCAAACAAATTCACCCAGACACAAACCCAATTTGATGAAATTAATAATCAGGGATAGAAATAAATAAAATATTAACATTTCCAACTAACCTTTATGTTTTAAATAACAGTAACATTTCAAATTAAATCTAATAATTTTAATATTTGCATATTTCAGACTTTTCACACTACGATCTTCTTGCTCCTTAGTGTAGTAGCAATTTTAGTGCAGTAACTTGGAATCAATCGTGTTGCTCAATTTCCCTTAATATTGTTGAGTGCAATCAGACTGCAGTCAGATCACGGTAATATCGGTAAAGATATTTGCAACTCCATGTAACTGAAACCACAAGATTATAACACCCTACATAATATAAGACACTCGATAATGGAATTAAAAGAACTTGTTATGACTTGTTAAAATATTACTAATAAGAAATTTGTTTAAAGCCGATTAGCTGCTTTTGTCAATGTAAAATACATTTCGTGGTCATTTAATTCATTTAAAATCAAGCAAATACGTCTCATGCTCACAAATTATACTTGAACATAATGAGTTCGCAGGATAATAGACATTTCGAGAAAGTCCAGTCCACGCAACATATTTTGAATGTTACACAATTTCCACACAGAATACACTTCACCTTTATTGGATCTGGTATTGCTTGGACCTTGTATTACAACGGAACGTAACACTATATTTGAGGACGTATTCGCGATACGTATCACGAAACTATTGTTTGACATAATTTATAGAGAAAAGGTGTGTCATCAGTGATTTAAGTTTGTACTCAATTCTACAATACGGTATTTGTAAGTGATACGTATCACGATAATATTTACTTACATAATTCATAGATAAAATATTTGTCATCCGTGTGTTGGCTGCCATCCATCATGTTAACGTTTACATTTAACATTTTCTGATTTTAAAATGTGATTATTAATTGAAAATAGTGTATATGATCTCAGGAAATACTGTTATGTGTTTATTTGATGAAAAAAACGCTCTTATACAAATATCATTTTCCCCAAACATATTGCTAAAACATATAAAGGTAAATCGTAATACATAGTTTTTACTGGTACTATAAGCTGTACCTGCCAAGGTTTGGTAATTGCTTATAAAACACAATGTATGATCATTGCTTCGTACCACATGGCAAAGCATTATAACACTTTACGTTGTATATGTGATCCTATTATTAAGCTAATATTTGACATATGGTACCACTTACCATGTTGTGAGGTGTTAGTTGCATTGATCGTACTTATATTGTGTATATTGCTTACACAATAAACTGTTATACCCGACTGACGTTAATCTCAGTAATTGAATTAAAGATTATTGGTATAAATATATACGGATATTGTGTAATTAAGTAGCGGTTTTTCACAGTGACAGGGCCGTCGAAGGTGTGCAGACGCAACAATTGGAGTACAACAAGAACGGGTTCAGGCTGTTGTTCCGTCGGGCTTTGACATTAGCAAAGCATGGCTTCAGAACAATGTCATACGATATAGCTTACATAGGTAGGCTACCTATGTAACATTTAGAGATTTATTTATATTGCTAATGACGATAATAATCTTGATTTATAAAGGTGACTGTCATGCGGTGATATCGGATAACCCGTCTGACTGTGCAGTCAATGTCCGTCCCTCTAACTGATTTTGAAGCTATTGATCAGGACTGCTCGTGTGACAGGGCACACGGCCAGCTAACTGACATTCTCTTGGAGCGTCAAGCGGGTCGGGCGCATCATGCATGTCTTCTGTGTGATAGCAGCACTGGTGAGGATACCCGTATCTTATAGCGCTTTAAGTGCTGCAAACACTTGAAAAAGAGATTCACAATGGATATTACAACATGACGTACAATTACCAGACGTTCATGGTTTAATGGGTGATTTGAGATTGTCATGCTGAAAGGTAGGTGAAGTGTTCATGTTATAATGAAATATATACAACAAACATTTGGTAGTATATCAATGTGTTACTTGTATGAAACATGATCGAAGTGAGAAACTTGTTTGGTTTTGTTACTGTATGTGGAGATTGTGGAGATTGTGGAGATTGTGGAGATACGAACTGTACATGAAATAGGGAACATGTAAAGTGTGAAACATATAACCACATGTAAAAAATAAACATATTTCAATCTTAAAGGAACATATATAGATCATTGCGAGATAAACCATTTATTATCAAAATGAATCTATCGAATTAATATGCATGTTTTTTAAAGATTGTATTGACAATATAATACATTTTAAAATGCCAGTGGAATGAAGGAAAACTACAAATTAAAATGTATAGTGAGTTGTTAATTGTCTTCAAAGCTTGTATATATCCATTTCCTGAAATATCTAGGCCCACGCACCTCTTAGACTAACGGTATCTATTGTCGCTACAATGTATACCACTGAGTTAGGATCACCTTAACCGTTTGGGGCTTTGTGAAAGTGGACCCAGGTAAGGAAAACAAGACTTGTGGATTACATCCACGTTACGGTTGATTCAGTCTATGAAGTCGTAACGATATACTCCAAATCGTCTTGCCTTGTCCAGAAATCCTGCATTTCTGGAGAGTATGTATACGTGAGTTGCGTTCATTCCAGAACAAGTCTCTCCAGGACATAGTTGAATATGTTACGAGTATGCCGCTCGGTGGCTACAAAAAGTGTAAATACATTTTAAAGCACTAAAACGTAATTGGTAAAACAGTGTGCTTTAATTATGAGAATAACTTCTTGTTCAACGGCATTTACGCAAATCAAAAAGTTTAACTGACTTACAAAATAAATCAGATACAACACACTGAGTAATATTCCACCTAATTAAAAGGAGGGTTCTTCGGGTTTTTTTTTGTGGAAACGAAATTCGAGAGGATATTCCTGTTTACACAAATATGTTATTAATACATGATTAAAACACAGTCAAATTAAAAGATAGTAATGAAGGTAATATTTTGAAGACTTTATATTTTACAACTTGATAAACGCAAGCATACATTTGTTGAAAAATAAAACAATGAGAACAGAAGCCATTCATCGACGCAGCGAGTGCGGGAAACTTCGCTACAGCATAACAGCAAAGTATTTATCAGTTTTATGACATGTTATGTGTTGCTCTGTGAATACTCTATCGCTGTATGTCTTTAGTTAAAAAGTTGCAAAATAGGGTACAATATAGCGTGTTTTCATTTCACGCAAAAAATCCAATATGGTGACCGAACCATCCCTTTAACAACAGTCCTTCATATACAGTAACGTGACTTGAACGATCATTAAGCAGACAGAGGAGTCGAACCCCAGACCAGTTGCTCCTAGAACACAAGTCTATATAAACTATTGGTCGACATTTGATTTAAACATTAAGCTTTCAACATGCATACAATGTCTTACTAACAATGAACAAAGACACGAGAGATTTAACAACTTAATGAATTCTTACGTAATAAAACAGTATAAATATAAACTGACATCGAAGGTGATCGTTCTGATAATAACACTAACACTAACTTAACATTATTCCATTGGGTGATCTGATATAAAAGAACAAATAGAATAAAATAAAATAAAATAAAATAAATAAATAAATAAATAAATAAATAAATAAATAAATAAATAAATAAATAAATAAATAAATATATATATATATATATATATAAATAAATAAATGCTTTCAAACGTGTCCTAGAGAGTATGTAAGATTTCATAATATATTATATTATTATGACCTTACATTCTGAATATTCTTTACCAAGGCGTATTGACAAGTGTTTACGTTCCCGTTTTACCTGTAGTTATTGGTCTCACTCTGCGTTGTTTAATTAATGGATGTGATTACAGAGAGTGATGTATGGTATCATAAATATGAAGATAATTTACCCTGTCTACAACAAAGTAACTTATAGATCTACAAGTCTATACGTTTATCTACTTTAAGCATTCATAATGGACTGAACCTTCCTATGCTTATGAAACGTGGTTGAGTGGTTTATGCATTCGGGAAGTTGTCTGAGTGTCTGGGTTCGAACCAAGGAAATTATTCATCCCGAGAATAGTCATATTATTTGGCCCACCTTCAAAGTAACACATACATGTTTAAAGATATATATATATATATATTTATATATATATATATATATATATATATATATATATATATATATATATATATATATATATATATATATATATATATATATATATATATATATATATATATATATAAAATATATATATATACATATATATATATGGAAAAAATAATGGATTTAGAAGTAGAAATCATCCATTTTAATGGCGAGCGCTTTCAGCTACACAGCCTCTTCAGGCCATACATAACGGATAATACGTTGTCCCGTTGGTCTCTACTTTCAATCCTAACCACCAGAGTGCTGTTTCTATCATTGAGAAAAACTTACCCATTTTACACCAATGTAAAGGTATGGAAAAGGTTTTAAGTAAATCCCGAATTGTAAACAGTCTTAGGCAACCTAAGAATCTTCGCAGGTTTTTAACTTCTTCTAAGTTTGATTCAAGTTATGTAGAACCAGTTGTATCTAGGTGCGGCGATTCACGCTGTCTTACATGTAAAAATATTCTTGTCGGGTCTACTGTACAGATTACTGAAACTCAAGTGTTTTCTGTTCGTCAAAATCTCAACTGTAACAGCAAAAATGTTGTATATGTCATCATATGTACTGGTTGTAATGAAAAATACATTGGGAAGACAGAACTAAAGTTGAAATTACGAATGAACTTACACAGATCCCACATAAATCAGCCCAAAAACCGTACTATTCCATTAAGTAAACATTTAGCTGAATGTGGAAACGGGCATTTTTCTGTCTTCCCAATGTATAAATTAAATTTTGATAATAACAAGCTTTTAGAAACAAAAGAAAGCAGATTTATCCAAATGTTTTCACCAAAGTTTAACGCTAAAACTTGATGTGTCCATGTCTTTACCTTAGATTGTGACGTAACAATGTAATGACGTCATAATGTACACGACGACGTTGCCTGACAACGTATTATCCGTTATGTATGGCCTGAAGAGGCTGTGTAGCTGAAAGCGCTCGCCATTAAAATGGATGATTTCTACTTCTAAATCCATTATTTTTTCCATATTTACTACCTGAGAGTTAGACAATCTTCCGATTGTGAACTTTATGTGTATATATATATATATATATATAAGATGAGTTGCTTCTCACGTGAAGTAAGGTTATATATATATATTATATAATTACTTGAAAAGACCGATATAAGGGTCGAAATGAGCTCATCGTATTGTATTAAAGAAGATTGATCCAGTCAAAACCATCTGATGTTTACTCTTTTCTATATATAAATGTTATATATATATATATATATAAATGTAATATATATATATATATATATATATATATATATATATATATATATATATATATATATATATATATATTACATTTAATCTTATATGTATTTATTTATTTTGCATATATATATATGCATGCAAACTAAATAAATACACATAAGATTAAATGTTAACTTTCATTTGGTTAAATATGATTAACTGATAAAAAGGTGTATTCCTTAATCAATGGTCAATTAAGCATTGTTAGAGCTGTCTTTCAAATTACTGTTACGGGATAGATATAAGAGTCAACTTTTAGAATCATTTGACATAGCATAATTATCTACATGTACATCGCAAGTATTAACTTCGTCAGTTGGCAGCTACAGACTGTTAGTGAATGTACAATGCACTGCATGATGTGACATGAAATGAGTATTATACATTATTCGCTTGGGCAATACTTACAATTGCATAAGTTTATCACACATAATTTCTTGATTATCCTTAGAGCAAGTGATGTTACATCGTAATAATCACGATATACGAGCTACGCCATATTTATGTCACAGACGACATCGCAAGTGCGCCTCGTGTATAGTCACACATATTTCTAGAACATTAGACATGTTACATGTTATGTCACTGATCTAATGTTAATATTAAAAGGTGTTCACACTAAAATGGTCGCTATCAGTTTTCGGTTTATAAGAAACACCGTTTTCTAAGACTACTGATGCTTGTTAAGTGTAATGGGCTGTTTAACCCTCTTAAGTAAAGATACAGTACATAAACTTTTATCATAACATATAACATATAAAAATGCAAAAAGAAATGTACTAAAGTGCCTTTAATGTTCTAGTGCACCGCTACGCCTATTTAAGTAAGAAATATATAGTTAAGAATGTCCGCTCCTTCCGGTTGAACTTCAAAAATGAAATATGATTAAGTAAATATTTTTTTTCTCATCTTTATTTACTTCATGATATTCTACATCATCTACATACTTTAAAAAACATATGAAATAAAGAAAATGTGACTTGAGAACCTCTAAAAAGTGCTTAAACAGCATAAATGGCCTCAATTTGACTAAAAAAGGGGGTTTTCAGGTACATTTTGTGTAAAACTATCTTGCCGGCGTAATATCTCGAAAAAACCCACACTACCCCTTATTTTTTAATGCTGATTTTCCAATCATATACTTTGATCTTTTAAAAAATATAAGTTAGAAAAAAAGTTTAATACTATAAATTTGAGGAGAGAACATCCTTAAAAAGCATCAATTAAAGTCAGTTTCTTACATAATCATGAAGTTTTACTAAATCAATGCTGCATAAGGGCAGCAATTATCAAGTTACCACACATGAAACTGCGCTGTAGTTATACTTCATTATTATCTTGGATACTGACTCCTCCAGTTTAGCTTTCTCCAATTTGTGACACACCCAAACTACGCATTAAAATGTTATTTTGTTAGTTATTTATCATATTATTCACGTTCAAATCATGTAGTTCAAACACACACACTTATAATGAACTTATTAATAAATACATAAAAATAGACCAAAATAATCTAGTGCATGGCTGTACTTATTGTGTATTTAGAAATAACTTCTATCTAAGCATTTATGTCCCATGCGGATGCAGCTATCTCCCTGCAGCGAGGAAGCAGCGTGGTGATAGTGTAGGTTAGGACGGGACCACTTAAGTACTTATGTTACCGACTTCTGGCTTATCAGCTCTTCTATACAAGAATAATGAGCTGAGAACACTTCCTTGTCGTGTGCACTAACCGATTTTACATCCACATGGCGATCAATACTGAAGACGTTTCCTTATTTCTTGAAATCACATTTCCCTTCATCTGGAGTCGAGTTCATAAATTTGAATAAATCACTTTACCTCTAATGGGAAAATTCTGATGGACCTAATTTGAGTAAAATGTCACTGCCGCAGGACACTCAGGAATGGAACCTACAAATGCATTCAGAAATCTTGTTGACAACGTTATGTTCAACATCATCATGATGTAATTTGTATTATTTTAAACGTCAACTGCATTTACTGACATCATGTCGAAGTATGACAATATATTAATGTTACACGTGTTTACTATCCAAATTACATGCATCTCTAGACAGGAAAGGATAACAATTTTCTAGATGGAAAAGTTCGCGAAATCGCGTAATCAGACAAAAACCCACATGAAAACATAGAATACTTATAATAAGAAACTGGTATCCAAAAGAATCACTACAAACCAAAATGCAAGATAGATTAATCCAGAAATCGTAAATACGACTGAAACGTTGTTACATATAATATTTTATGTCCAACCAACTTACCTAAATTGTCCACAAATGGAGAAAGGAGAATTGAACAGGTTTGTTAAATGGTGTCCTACAGTGACTATGAGTCGACGAATTAACGTCCAACAAGACATTCTTTTATTAACTTAATTTTCATTAATTCATAAATTTTAAACTTAATGCAAAACATTTTGTCAACAAACAAAAACGAATGAATTTATTAATATTTTTTAACAAAACAAAAGCTATTATAATTGACTATGTCTAGTAGCAGAAGTTTTGTTTTTGACTCTTGAAAAAGTTGACAGCACTGGCCTTGGTCGTTTACCATTTATTCTTGAAACAAACATAATTGAAGTTCTCATTCATGATATATGGATAAACAACATAAAGCAATTTGTGTTAATGATGAATAGTAACTGAAGTTAAGGATGTACGGTGTGTAAGGTTTAACACCAGTAATAGGACCATTTCACTTATCTCGGAGGCAAACATTTTGTAAAAGACAGGAATTCAGCATTGTGATATATATTGCGGTGGTCAGCTAGGTCATGACGTATTGAACAGCTTGTACCTGGTTATATTCATATTTATTACCTACGAGAACAACCATATAGGGGTTCATTTTTTTCATATGATGCCCGAGGGCAAACTTTCACTCTGTCATGGGTGCGTGACGTCATAAACAATGATATGACGTCACGCTTCGTTGCGTTCTAAATGCTGCGACGATGGGTCGCCAGCCTATGGTTGAAAGTGGATTTTAGCGTATTTCATTTATTTCACAACTTTGGTAATAAACAGAATTTATTTTATTCGTGTTTATGTCATACTATGTTTACGACACTCGTTCCTGAATATCGCTCGGGAACTACTTATATTCAGGCACTCGTGTCGTAAACATAGTATGACCCAGACACCCATATACTATATTCATATGTAATACTTGGTTTATATGGTATTCGCTGGTTTGTAATAGGTGAGTTACATTGTGACAATCACAGTTCACATATAGTTGACAAGAACGTGGTTTAAAGAAGGGGAACATAACCTTTACAGAAGAATATTACTATATATAAAGATCGAATGTACAGTTACATTGTTAAAACCATCCAATGGGTGGTTACCTACTTCCGGCGTTGGCAATTTGTCTACGATTCCATTTCATTTTGTGAGTAATTAACGTACATGGAATGGTAAACTCGGTCGGTAAAACACACATTATTAACTTGATTAATGAAACCATTATCCTATTGCATTGAATAATCATTGAAAATAACAAAATGTACTTTTGATAAGTTTGTATTTAGCTTTGATAGTGCTCAATGTGATAGTAGCGACGTGCATGTTCATCTCCATGTGTCAATATATGACACCTGTTTTCAATGGTAATCAAGCAACAGCACTGTCAACGTGCAGAAGCTGAAATTACGAGTCCCAGGCACGTGTATATTAGTTATATGACCTGATAAACACTTCCAACCAAGTCTGTTTGTCTTTTATAGAGTCCAACATTTGACTTATCGACGCGAACGACTCGAGGTACATTTCCATATTTTGTTTATACAATATTGTCACCACACTTTTTGCAATACCATAAAATAACACGATTGAGAAAGTTTGATATATTCAGCAAAATATTTTATGTCAATTTTATAACTACAAAAGTGTGATGTCGATAACAACATGGACAAATGAAAACCACAATCATTATGAGCAACGAATGTTATTTATTGTTGACTTGCATGTAAGCTCGGGATAAATTATAATAAAGAACTATTTTAAAAAATATTATTAAGTGTGGTTGTATCACCACCATCACCATCATCATAATCATTCTCACCACCATCACCATCATTATCTTCATCATCATCACCACCATAATCATCATCATCATTCTCACCACCATAATCATAATCATCATTCTCACCACCATCATCATCATTATCTTCATCATCAACATCAACATCACCACCATCATCATCATCATCATCATTATCTTCATCATCATCACCACCATAATCATCATCACCATCATCAACATCATCATCACCACCATAATCATAATCATCATTCTCACCACCATCATCATCATTATCTTCATCATCAACATCAACATCACCACCATCATCATCATCACCATCATTATCTTCATCATCATCACCACCATAATCATCATCACCATCATCAACATCATCAACATCATCATCACCACCATAATCATAATCATCATTCTCACCACCATCATCATCATTATCTTCATCATCAACATCAACATCACCACCATCATCATCATCATCATCATCATCATCATCACCACCACCATCACCATCATTATCTTCATCATCAACATCATCATTACCACCATCATATATTTTAATGCATGTCATGTTTGTTTCTCGATGTACTTGTATACGAATATATAAAACATAGTAAAAAACGTACATTCAATGTAAATGTCAATTTACCGTGTCTGTAGTGTAAAAGGTATATCTATTTATAATGAAATAATGGCATCCATTTGTAAATAATAAATTTATAAACTACACAAATAACACACATACACATATACATGCTACACAAGGTTGAGACATGTTTTAACAGCTACAACATCTCTACCCAGCCTTTTATCTTTAAATTATTTAACTCTTTTCATCTGTCATCCATGCCAGACCCTGAAATTACATATTAGCCTAGGCAAGTAAGTCTATGTCAAGACTGAAAAAAACAACTTGGTTTCAAGAATATGAAGAAATCTCAGACGCCTCTTTTTATTCTATTTTCCTTTTTTTTTAATTTTGGAATTATTTTCTGAAAAAATATATATGAATATTATGAATATTTAAGACACTACACGTAATGCAATTTATCATGATGTTGAAAGTTGAAATATTGATGATGTTTAAAATGATATCCCATTGGTTACAGGTATGATGACTATCGATTGTGTCACGCTTGGATTCCCTCATTACCTCTTCTGGCCAGGTGAGAAGAGACAATGACAGGTGTTCTGTGAATCGATACCATACTGTAGAGGTTACCTGTTGGTCACCTGGGACTTCAAACACAATGCCAGCAATTAGTCTAATTCAATGAACTCTGCTAATTACATGTTCACACATCGCTCTTAGTATAAGCTAAGGTGCCTATTTGGGAATTGTCATCGATGCCTCGACAATCGACTGGTGATGATACCATATCCCGTGTTCTGAGCTTGTTGGTGAAGTCATCAAAGTGTCAAACACCTGTGTCTGTGTCGATAGTGATCTGACCAAGACCCCGAGTCAAATTGTACGATGGGTGTTAATAATGTCCTTAGTGTCCTAAAGCAAGCTGTTCATTTATAATAATTGTTCAAAGATAGTAATACCATTTATAAATGTGTGGAGAATCGTTAATCGTTAGATCCCGTATTTAAAGTTGGGGATATCCTTTACACATCCAGAGACTATTGATTTATTAACCAAATTTAAAAAACAGATTTTCGGTGATACTATACACACATGTCCCTTAACTTCTGTGAGCGTCAACAAATTGAAACAAATGAAACTCTGACCTACACCGAAGTGTCTTATAAACAGAAAATATTGTTTTAAATCTTAAAAGGTTGAATTTGTTCAAATAAGAGAAACTATATGGCGAGCAACTGTAAACAATATCAAATAAGAAACCGGCAAATTATGAAAGTCGTAATATATTGTCAAAATGAAAATGAGTTAAATTTTTTTACATTATTGTGATTGATTAGAACAATAACTTTTCTTCAAAGCAAATAGTGTACCAACTCAAACCGTGCATTTTCCATTATGATTGAACTTTCATAATGATTAAACTTTGTTTAATTTTAAGACATCTATGAAGTACATGATATTGCAAAAAGCTACGACTTCCTGGCGGCAGTATAATCAAGGTCGTTAATGGAATTAGAAAAGATAAAAGAATAAGAGAAACATATATCAAAATCATAAAAGGTTTGAATTGATTAAATTCGTTTTAATTTAATGGTTGAAATAAGATGTTGGAATCCAATGTAACGTGACACTCCAACGTTAGAAAAAACTCATTACGATCAAATTAGTGTTCTATAAAGTATGATCTTGACATCATAGAGACAGACATGTATTCCTATAAAATACAACTCCCAGTCATTTCTCCAGCACAGTCGTCTTGTGTGGACAATCATGGCATGTCTTCAATACGGAGTACTCATTTCATGGATTGGACATGTGTGGATGTGTCTCATAAACTTGACGATTTCGTGAGATGTTGAAGGCAAAACGCAGATAATGGTCGAGACAATGTAACACGCAACAATAACAACCTTGTGCTGAAGACATCCGACCAGAATGGAAGTATGCCATGAAGACGTCTTGGCAAGGACCTGACATGAACAATATGTCAAGAGTTTGTCCCGTTATGGGTTATATTGCACTAATTCTGAATGCACCAGTAGTTTTTATTTTAAGTTTTTCATGTGTTACAACGGAGACTGTTAATCTTGGGATATTGGCACCTATAACGGGGTCCAAGAAACTTGGAAGTGAAGTATTCGCCGCGGTCAACATCTCCATAGACCGCATCAACAACGATCCGGATTTCGAGATCTTCCGGAAACTGAATTATACCTTCTCTTACATGGTAGCTGATACCGGATGTGACGTCGGTCTGGGATTATACGAGTTTGTCGATATGGTCACGCATAAGACAATAAACACAGAGCAGATACACGCTTTCATAGGTGAGTGTCAACCTCCTGACTGTAATTTTATCTACAGTATACTTTCATCTAAGGCAACTTTCTGTGTTGACCTTGCCCATCATGCTAAAGCATCTGTCTTGATGTTTGGGTCTCTGCGATTCTATTGGTAGATCCCTATTCGTGAATGGTCAGCTTGAAAGGCACCGGTGGCAATGTTATATCTTTAGATTTAATGTCGAGCGAATCAGAATGAGACTTTTAAAAAATATATTCAACTTGAGGTGGGTGTTAATAAAAAAAGAAAGCATTCATTACAATACTGCTTTATTACGTTCAGAACCATTTCACTGACTTAATTAGTCCTGAAATCCCTGGCCTTCAATCTGAACATTTTGAATCCTACTTTATGAAATCCTTACAGACGATCTATTCTATGACACTGGCCAAAATGTATATTAACATTTATGAATATTTTTCATAGGTTATGAAATAAGATATACTTTGATGTTTCAAGGATTAAATTGAATGTAAACATTTACAGAATAATAATATTAAGAGACATATATAGTCTAGTTCTTGTCGAAGACTGACAATGTTACTAGGGTCTTATCTACATTTCATAAATCTGCTTATCATTGAAATACTTCTACAATTCTACAATAACTGTCAATAATCATAAAAGTACTTAATGAAAAATCCCGCTGAGTTCTTTTCATTTTCACAACCAATCTCGGACGAATAATATGACCATATGATATGTTGTTAAAACTAGCATCAGACACGACATGTATGATCGTATGATCGTAAAATCGTATGATCGTATGATCGTATGTATACACACACCACACGATCGTTTGTAAACGTGCTCTCATATATATATATATATATATATATATATATATATATATATATATATATATATATCAACGTCAACAACCCGATGAGACTGTTCCTTTACATATATCCTCTTCACTGGACAGGCCCCTCCTGCAATGACGTCTGTCTGTCCGTGGGTCTACTGGCGGGTAGGTGGGGGATACCCCTCGTCAGCTACGGGTGTGAGAGCGACCTTCTGTCTGACAAGGAAAAGTACCCGACCTTTATACGGAGCACAGGAACCTTCACGGAAATGTCGGCCTTTCTAGGGGAGACCCTCACCCATTACGGGTGGAACCGAGTGACCCTGGTCAGCGGGCAGCAGAGCGTCTGGGTGGAGACCGTAGCAGAGTTCGAGGTAGGTATTTGTAGGTTATCAAACTGAAAATAGTTGTTTATTTCAAAGAACTTCTCCCTATTGATTAAGTGGCAGTGATGTTTGAGTCCTTGAAAACTTGAATAGTTTAAAAATATCAAATTGCTTGTTTCAAAAAGTGCCAGGATTTACTTCTCATAATATTAATTCTATTTTAAGGAATAAAATTGCAATATATATCACCATGGGATTGAATTGTAAAAATATGTTAACGACTTTCATTCGTGACCACATGTGCAGAAACCGAAATGTTTCGTCCCGTATATATGCACATTGGTTATTGGACATATTAAACATTGCCTACCTACATCTGTCTTTGGGTCTTGTAGGTAAGTTTCCAAAATTACGTTTGACGAATTTGCGCGCGCCAGCCACGGTATAGTGTCTGTTTTCGATCATAAATCGCGACTTGCACCTTTATATTGCAAATTATATTAAACGAACTAGCATTAACTTGATAATTTTCAACAACAATCAGTAATGCTCGGTAAAAGAATACCCTTTTATAACATTTGACATAAAGGTGACTCAAAACATACTAAATGTCCCTTTAAGTAAACAAAATCGGTCTAAAAGAGCATAAACACCCAAAGGCAGCGTTATTGTTAACAACGATATATACATGATACAGCAAAGAGATGTTTCGGGATATGGAAGGCCAGAGACTGTACATGTATGTACAACAATATATACATAGAAAGGACTCACCTCAGTTGATTTTATAATATGTATGATTTTCAATTGCAAATATCTCAAGTTTTCGATGTCATAATCCAAAACTGATAAGTACAGGTGTTTAGTTAGCAGTCAAAGAATACTTCTACGTGTTTTTAGAAAAAAAAAATTAAAAATGAAATTTTAAATCTAATTTTGTTTTTAAATTATTTTTGATGACACACAATTGTTCACCGACATACAAGACATATCCTATGTGAAAATAAATAAATGTGCCTGATTCTGCACACATTTACAACATTTTACACAGGGTAGGGATCATGTTGGTGTACATTTAATTCTTAACCCTGTCTTCATTACAACAAGATATTTGAACTAAAAATTAACCACAGTCACCAACAAAGTCATCTAAACTACTGCAGATAAGTATTATTGTATCGTGCCATAGTCAAATACATCTGATTTCTTTTAAATATTGAATTAATAGAAACAAACTTAGGTGAGTCCTGTCTTTTGCCCGGTATATATATATGTTGGAAGTTACACACTGGGGATTTCAATGTGTTTAATTTCAAACAATATTTCTATTTGAAGATCTCAGATCAAAACAAAACACAAATTATACCAAACTGATTCGGTACTATATGTGCATATCAATTCACGAGATATATTCTATCTACCTACTCACTTAACATATAGAATAAATGATATATTGTATATGGTTGACCAATAATGACTAAATACGTTTTAAATTATATTTATTATTTTTTGGAGATTTATGGTGTTTTATCTGAAGATATCTGAAGAAAATATAATGTGGAAAGTGCAACTATACTGTATTTTGACATGATAAGTTTTGATCGAGGTGATAAGAATTTTACTGAAACAACTTTGTGCCACCGAATTGTCCGACTATCAATGTTTCTATTTGAAAATAACTGGAAACAGACAATACAAACTACGTCACTGTAATTAAACGGCAGCCAGATCACTTATAAGCCACACAGGACTTCCGGATATAATCAATGGATTCTACCGGAAATGATTCAGGCCAGCCGGAAATGCATTATCGGTCGATTCTTTTCCCAGTCGCAAAATTCTCGGCCGACCAAATAGTTTCAATTAAAGAAGTAATTATTCGAAAAATGATGGTTTTAGCACACTGCTATGAATATGTGTTGAAACGAAATTCTGAGGACTACAATACGACAACGTATTATACCGGTAATTGTAGATACGGATAGAATCGACCTATGTACTGCTTTGAATATGATATAACCTTTTCTTTGAATGAATGGAAAGCGTTCAAAATACGCCATCGTCACCTATACTCAAGGTAAAATATAGGAGCACTGAATGTACAAACGGCTCAGCTACACGTTTGTGGACCTCGTCTCGTTCAAATGTTCGATGAATGAGTGGATACGCTATTGATAAATCAGTGCTGGCGATTGGTGCCGGGCTCTGATGACGTGGGTTCGAATCCCGCAAGGGGCTCGTCCCGAAAAACTTCAAGTGTAAGTAGCGTGATCCCAGAGGTAAGAAAGTTACTTTCCAAGTCGAAGAGATGTATATTACAAATATTACACGTTTACATTATGCCATTACACAAATTATTGTTCAGTAATATATTTGTTTGCAAACTATGTTATTACATTTACATTCTTGGAAGACAAATTGAAAAAAATCAGATGGAGGTTAGTTTACACTTTACAAGGTAATTACTTGATAAACAACATTTATGCATATTGACAAGACCGTTATTTGAACGTTAATGTCTAATAATGAACGAGGAATAATTACATATTTAGACAAATCGTTTCTTCAATAGACTTACAATTAATAGTTTATTGAGTGTATCATCAATTATCTTTATTAACCAATATTTGATGAATTTGTAAAAAATACAATAAACTTGGAAATGTTGAATCAACAACATACTTCCTGTTTGAATGTCTAATCGAAAGACAACGTTCTAATCGATATACTACACTAGAAAGAACCCCGTTATATTGTGTTCTCAGTTCGCTGAAGTTTATTATTGAAGTACAAAAGAAATTACCCACCTCAATTGGTTTCAATTAATTAAATATTGTTACAGAAATGTAATGCATTTGATTATGGTATTCTATTAAAACATAACTAGAAAATTTACAACGTCTTCAAAATAACCCTGAAAAAAACTAAAACATTCAGGATAAAAAGGACTGTTTATTTTGGAAGAAAATTCATTTGTCTTCAAACCTAATTTCATTGCAATACATCGTAACAAATCGGTAAGGTTATGAGGCAAAGCCACACAGGGTCCAAAATCGAAGTGATGTTTTATGCTTTGAAACTAAAAACAATTCATCTTTCTCATAACATGATGGTGGTTTGTAATGGATAGGGCGTCCTAGCAAAGGGAGGCCTTTGACCTTTGCGCATTAGCACCCGAGGGTCTTCCCTTTGGCAAAGGCCTCTCTCTGCTAGAACGCCCGGGGATGAGGGTGTTATCTATTTTATATACCAAAACAAACAAACTAACCTGAGTGCAGTTTTCTAAATGTTTTACTGCAGGTGGTCCAAATAAAATATAGCGCACATAAAATTTCAAATATCAAGTTCTCCTACAGCAGAATATTGACAAACAACCAATCCTTCTCAGTCACCAATCCTTCCTGGTCTAGTGGTAGAGCCCAGGGCTACAAAGCCCGGGTTCGAGGTTCGAAGGTTGCGGGTTCGAATCCCGCATTGTCTGCTATGACCATTTTAAACTTGGCAATTTTGTGGATTGGTAACCTTACTAAATGGGACTTAGACTTTCTTGGGTGAGAAGAATTGTACTTGGAGGGCCTTATACTAGATAATAACCTCTTGAAAGGTTATTATTCTGTTCAGAATACCTCTCGGCGGGGTATTATCCAGTATAAGGCCTTCTCAATAGGAATTGTAAGGCTCTAGTTCCTGTCGTAGGGAAGTTATCCAGGAAAATTAAATGGGTTCAAAGAGTGTTAAAAGGGCATTGAGGTACATAATCCGGGTTAACATCGAGAATGGTCTCCTTGGGCGTCAATACATGCCTTGGCACGACGACGCATCCGCGTTGTTCTACATGTACGTCGAATGACGTCAGGGGTGATGTTTTTTCATTCTCTCTGCAGATAATCTACACAATTTTGTGAGTGAATTTTGCTGCTGTGTTCTGAACGTGTCTCATCAGTTACTTTATATGCTTTTGTGCACGTGCATTTCGTGATTCTCGACTTAAATTAAGCATGTTTGTCATTCTAACCATTTTTATTGACTAAAATGCGTATTGTCGATTGTTTTAGTTTTGTGGTTGACATTAATATGTAAATGTTTACAATATTATTGAATATATAATATACCTCATCTTCAATAAAACAGGTTTCTGTGATTGCAACTTTATTTTGCACATCAGTATATATTTTCAGTAGTTTCAGAAGTAATTAGTGCCTTGTTTATTCAAATATCTTTGATTAATGTAAACAGGGATAAGATATATAACATTTATACCAACATGACCCATATACAATGTTGAAAATGCTCAAAGTGTTTGATTAATGATGCACATTTATTGATTTTCACATAGAATTGTGTTTATCCACAGTTATGTTTATCAACATTAATTTTGGGGAAGTTAATAAATTCAAAATTTTTTCAAAAATATTAAAAACCATGTAGAAGTATTGTTTGACTTCACGTCTGCACTATTAAATTTTAGAATTCATCGTCAAAAAATTTACAATATGTGTATAAATGTAATAAAACCAAACGAGGTGTGTACTTTCTTTTGTACATCAGTGTTTTTAGGAAAGCTTGAAAACCCTATAATGTATACTATTTATATGTTATACTATTTTGCTAAAAACCTGATTTTTAATATTACAACGAAGTTTATGTTTTGTATTATCTTAAATCATTATACGTTTTATGCTTTATTGCCTGATTCTGGGTGGTTCTTTATGTCTATCTACGTTCTATACCTCTATGAGTTTAATACAAAATGTATTATTTTGTACAGATGAATATTCTCTGTAGGAAATGTATTTATGGTTCGATAACCTAGCACTTACGGTAGGTAACGCCATGTTGAAATATTTTCATCGTTCTGAAGATTGCAGAAGATCTAGCTCGTGGCTGCTTTTTAATATCGGATTTAATTAATTTAATCATCAATCAGAATCGTATGGATAAGTAATTATAATTACTAAAATAGAATAATATACCATGTACATGCCATTTGTATGTACTTACACTTATAACCAATTATTGGTGCGCTGGTTTCAAACCCATAATCGATGGAACAGTCGTCTCGTTGCGTACGACATTGCTATATATAGACGAATTGTACAGGTGTGCAGATGTAGGTAATTATATCAACCAGGAAAATTATCTAACCTTAACGAATAATCCATTGGTTACACAAGACGAAAGTGGCAGTGACACTAATTTTCAGTCTGCTCCAATGATAGATCGTCTTCTTGTTTGTGACTTCTGTTTTGAGATATGAATTAGCTACTGACGGTACATAATTAGTTGATTATGAAGATTCAATGCCAGTGCCAAGTTTGTGTATCTAATTGAGGTCGTTGTAGAGACACAGGTGCGTGGCAATATAACAGACATTAAGTATTGTTGATTCAAGTAAACCGCTTACTTACTCCAATATTTACGTACTTTCAGATACAGTATCACAGAGTTAAGGATGTTCGCTCCTCAAATATATAGTATTAAACTTTTTTTCCAACTTATATTTTGTTAAAGATCAAAGTATATGATTGGAAAATCAGCATTAAAAAATAGGGAGTAGTGTGTTTTTTTTCCCCGAGATATGACGCCTTTAAGATAGTGGGGTGAAGTACAATTTTAACATGGGAGTCTATGGGAAAATGAGAAAAAAAATACTAAAAACTTTAAAATACTACATTTCTAGCTTTAAACTTTTTTTCCTTTTTTCATGTGTTGCAAAGTTCATGTTACCCTACCGAAATCGATGAAAAAATATATATGGTAGTGTGGTTTTTTTTAAGCTTTGACACAAAATGTACCTGAAAATCCACCTTTTTAGTCAAATTTAGGCCATTAATGCTGTTTAAGCACTTTTTAGAGGTTCTAAAGTCACATTTTCTTTATTTCATTTGTTTTCTAAAAGTATGTAGATGATGTAGAATATCATGAAGTAAATAAAGATAAGAAAACATCTTTACTTAATCATATTTCATTTTTGAAGTTCAACAGGAAGGAGCGGACATCCTTAACTGAAGTCAGTTTTTTCAGAGGAACCCCTGTTGCATTTTGAGCGCTTATAAGGCTAGAAATAGAGAGTCTCCATGGATTGCATTTAAAGTTTGTTTCTGTAATCCGCGACGTTATAAAGGTCACCATTACACAATGACAAGTTAGAATGTTATTTTAGGAACGTCTTAACATCAGGCCCTGAAAAAGTATTTATTCTGAAAATATCACCATTTTATGTAATATTAAATGAAAAACAGACAGTAAGAAATAGTTTTTTCTGTAAAAAGAAGGCTCTTTTCAATATTTGTTTCATATAAAAAAAAATCAGAGTTTAAGTGTTAGGCTATTTTAGGAACAAAAACGTTTGATGAACGTTCTATCGTTTTATATGTCATTCTGGATGCATATGTACGTGGTTATCAAATTTGTGAAAACAATCATAAACATGCTGATAAATCAAGAAGACTTGATCGAAGACAGAAATTGCCGAAAATAATTTATTCTATCATACATATTTAAAGGCGCTGTAGCACGTTTTTTTGATGAAATAAGTCGATGAAATGTATTTGAAAAATAATGTCAACAATAGTAAAACACCCTTCCCCTTCGGAAAATCAAGTTGCAAATGAGTGTATATGGTTCCGTAAAGCCATGGGAATTGTTTTTGTCATTCGAATATAATAAAATGTGTTCACAATAAAATGGCCGCCATGCAATTTTGGCTTTATACGCAACACCGTTATTACCACTACGGATCATTGGTTTGTGTAATAAGATGTTTTATCCTCTAAAGTTGCTTTAAATGACATAAACAATCATTATAAATGAGAAATTTGAAAAAATAAAATTTGCAAAAAACGTGCTACAGCGCCTTTAAAGTGCATATATGCTAAAGATCCTTTACAGTCAGGAACCAAAGAAAATGTTCAATAGGATAAGGCGGAAATGGTCAAGGGAGATAACCGGTGATGGATGGCTAAAAATATTACCTCGCGTTCTTTGCAACGAAGTGATATGAATTGTCATTGGTTCGCAGGTCCAAGCTGCATAGCAGTTTGATTGGCTCACGCCGGCCAAGGGCGGGTAATTTGAGTACAGACTTTTCTGATAAGGTTTCCTATGGGTGATATAGTGGAGAGTAACGGAGCATATATAAAACCATGGGTAACCGAGGATGTAGGAATGTAGAAAGTTGGGATATATTCCGTAATCGTGAAAAACCCCATTTAGAACAGAGGGAACGTTGGAAGAATTGACCTCACTTATCTCGGTGGGGAGAGAATGCCAACCACAGCTCGGTTGTAGCTTTGTGGTAATAACGGTTAACGCTTATCCTAAATACATAAACTTATATTGTTCGTCCACTTTTACGAATTTATGTCTTCTTACAAATAAAACAAAAAAAAAGTAGAAACGTGGTTTTAGAGAACTTCATTTGTCCAGGAGCAAGTTTTTCTTCATTTAATTTCGGTAAAGAATTACAAAGTTACAATAACGTGAACTTGATACGATATTATCAATTAAATTGATTGTAATGACGATAATGATACTGGATATATATGAACATACCTGTAGTGATTTTTATCATCCAAAACTGTGTTCCACAGGAGATATCGCTTGTGTGAGATCAAGCTATATCTCCTAGGGGATATCGTTTTAACAGTAGATTTTGCACAAAGCCTTGTCACCGTCAACCGTCGACATGACATCACAATGTTTTGCTTCATCGAGTACTGACGTCACAATTCTATGACGCCATAAACACGATGTCGTCACAATGCTATGACATCATCACATTGGAAGTAAAATGGCAGTGCAGTGATCAGAGATGTACACTTTTCATTGAAACGTAATGAAGAATACTTTCGGATGATAAAAAGAATCTCACCTCGTGTCATTTGATATCAAATAAATCAACATTCGGTGATGAAAAAAAAAATATCCTGGGAAGCTTCGGATATTTTCAACTTTTATCAACCCGTGTTGATATATTTCACATCAGATGACACTTCAGGTGAAATTCTCTATATATCCCTCCATCTACTCCAAAACTAATGCGGCAGCTCGGCGAATGTTGGCGTTGCAATGTTAGGTGCGCCGAGCGAGAAAATAATGATTGAATTACACTCAGGTTGCACTCCATTCCAGTTCATCTAAGAATATAAATTGATAATTGAATTACAGTCGTGTTACCTTATGTTTCCTTGGATTGATATATGTGCATGTTGCATGTGCAGGGAGTGGTAATCTGGAGGTCATCATCGACCTACTTGTTCTTGTTTTATAGTGATGCTTGAATTAGCAGTGCAATGTAAATACGCGCTGCTTAGCGGATGCAGGAAGTTTTATTCGAGGTTAGTTATTGAAAAGTTTTGGGGTCCGAACCCCTTACCCACTGTTCCGAAAGCCATGCTATTTCCAGTTTTACTTTACATCTTAATGAAGGTGTTATATCAATCATTTATGTTCTGTTAGTCTGTTCACTTAAAGAGAGATGGTATTGTAATGGTCCAGTGGACTGGTATCAGATTTAGTTCAGCAACAACGGTAAAGGTGTGTCAATGGGTGGGTGACCTATTGGCTACTTCAAGACTTAATTACTAAATTCTTAAACTTAAGTTAACCCGGTGATATTATTGAGTTTGCAATTGTTGACTTGGTTCATTCAGACGCATTGTTTCTACGCTTGGCATGGCCACTTAGCAAATGCGTTTCTTAAACCTAACACTTTGATTTTGGTAAAGTGGTCAGTTGTCAGTTTGACGTCATTGACGTCTTTCCTCACCGTTTTCCGGGTCATTTATTTTGGCCATTTTGGACTTATTTATACACCAACAAGCTATTAAAAGATTGATTAGAAATCAGATTACACTACAAGAACATCCGATTAAAAGTTATAACCCCTACACACGAGAGTGGCAATACTTAGTTTGTCGTATTGTTTACACATTATCTGACGCTAAACGTCACAATGCTTTAACAATAAACGCAATTATCTCGTACATCAGACCCCGCTGTCTTTGTGGCGACATTTATTGGCATCTTTCTTGCATTAAACACAGATAAATGACACCTTTACTTTGTTGTCCGAACCACTTCTTACATATATCAGTTGTAATGATAAGCCACTTGACCCAGTCTGTAGTAACTCGATCTTTCTATATGATATCTGTTGCTTGTTTTATCCATTGTTCTCTGGCATAATAAACAATTCTGGAATAATTTTTTTATGAAACCTGATAGAATATAATAAAATTACGGTTAAACTCAGATCAAATGACATAAGGAAGAAAATTGTTTCCATCGATATTATTTTGTGTTAATGATTTATTACATTATATATGATAATTTTGACTAACAAGTATTATACTATCATAATTATATTTGACATATGTACTATATATTAGTACTCGAACTAAGGTGTTATACTGTCTTTACAACACTACTGAATTAACCTATATTTATCTCACGCGAGAAAGATTGAACATATCTCTCTAGATGATCGAATGTTCAACTTATTTCATTAATAACTGGCCAGATGTCTTTAGATCAACATAATACAACATAATACAACTAATGCAACACAATACAACATAATACAACATAATACAACATAACACAACTAATACAACACAATACAACATAATACAACATAATACAACATAATACACCATAATACACCATAATACACCATAATACAACTAATACAACATAATACAACATAATACAACATAATACAACACAATACAACATAATACAACATGATACAACATGATACAACATAATACAACATAATACAACACACCAGAACAGTCTTCGGAATATGAACCATGGTTTAATCAAAATACAAAATGAATCAATCAATCATTTCCACTGCATTGCATGCGACATAGGCAAACACTGTGGAATCTTCTATTCAAATGTTACATTATTATAAGGATATTGAGTTGAACTACAGTGCACTGTAGATATTTTCTATTGTCCTGAAAATGCAAACAAAATGTTAGTGCGTCGGGATTAACAGTCATGTATTGTTGGCCTAACTCGCTGTACGGTCTGGATAGGATCAATTCATATTTGTATGGACGAGGAAGTATTTTCTTATTAAATATTGTGTTAATTTCCATAACATATTGATCATTATACTCTATAATGAGTGATAGCTTAATATTTAAATTGTTCTTATTGTTTATAAACATAATTGAGAAAGGTAAACTTCGAGCGTGTTCTTTCAGCTTACCTGTTCAACAAAGCACGTTATCCGCTTTACCACGCTGCGTAAACAAGCCGTCAACTCTTTCTACATTTATACTCGATACTTTAGACACAACATTGTTATTATACTCATACACACATACATACATAAGCTGACTGACATGACACTGCATTACGTGCACCAAATATATGTGAAATAAAATCAGTAAAAGCGCTTACATAATTTTATGAACTCTCAAACTCTCAATATATCTGTCATGAATACGACACTCCTCTTTTGCTTTGATGAATAGGTTATGTTCAATCCCTCCCTAGGAATATGAACAATGACGATAATGAACCTTTGCCAACTATGTGCAATGAAAGTGTATAAAACTTCACTTCACGTGAAATAAATCATTTTCTCGATTTGTCAAAGTGAAACCTTGGATCGACTTGTTATTGCAACTTAAGTAAATATATTTGTCACATTTTAGCGCGAGTAAAGATTATTATGATTTACTTAAATATTTGTTACATTTTAGCGCAAGTAAATATCAATACGATAATTGTGTTACATGTATCTGTAAATAATCTAAAAGCGTACGTAATGGTGCAATTTTTTCTGTAACACAGCAAAATGGACTTATTGTGATAAATTCCTAACGTAAACAAGACCCTGGACATAAACAACACATAGCATAACTAAACTAGCGGATCAATAAATCCTGTATCTAACCAAATAGAAGTCTTCTTGATGTTCGGAACTTTATGTGAGTTTTATCACTGTGACCTATTCAGGTAGCTTCTAGATAACATCACAAAACAAACTGGATCAATACACGTGATATCTAACCAAATAGAAACATTATTAATGTATTGAAAGATATGTGAGTTTTATTACTATGACCTATTTAGGTCGCACGTTAAAGCTCTTTTTTTTTATATAGAAGACATGCTTCATTGTATGCGTGGAATTAAAACCCAATGGTGTAACCACGACACTGAGGTCAATGACATTTAAAAACAAGATTGCCCTGAGAACGCAAGAACCCCCGGGGGGAACTGTCCTATTGATAAACAATCTATGCTCTAAATAAGACGTCTATGTGGAAGAGTGATTTCAGATCGCATCGTCTAAATCTGCGTTTAACATGAGATGGTCTTTGATCAGCTTGAAAGTTATGACATCGTGTGACTGATCTATTGAAAATAACTAAACATGTCAAAGACCTACCACTGAGCAATCAGAATTGATGGCCATGGTTAGGTATTTCAGAAAATGCATCTTACACTAAAGTTACAAGGCCAAAGGATATGAACTCAGTATGTGACATCGGAAACATAACATTTTCAAAGGGCTATGCTGTCGAATAAAAAGTTATCGTTGGTTAAAGTTCCAAAAATGCGTCTTTCATCAAGGTCAAGGTTAGGAGATTAAATAATATGAATTTATTTCATTGGTCTTATGTCAAGGTAAACACTATATCTAGCTTCAAAGACATATGATTGATCAAAAGTTTGAACCAAGCTAGGTTAAAGTTTAACCCACTATCTGAATTAGGAAAACCCAGCGCTCTAAGTCAAGGACCATGACTCTGAATTTATTTATTACGGATGTATATCCAAAGCACGTGTTAAGTTTCAGAAAGATTGATTAAAAACTGTGGGAGGAGTTGATTTTAGAACATATGTCCTGTCAGTCTGAAGTTGGAAAGCTAAGTGCTCTAAGTCAAGGGCCATAACTCTGAAAATATTAATCCGAACAGTCCAAAAAATGCGCACATGCGTATCACCGATGTATATTCAAAGCATGTGTACAGTTTCAGAAAGATTGTTAAAAATCGGTGGGAAGTGTTGATTTCAGAACACAGGTACTGTCAGTCTGAAATAGGAAATTCGACCGCGCTAAGTCAAGGGCCATAACTCTGACAATAATCATCCTATTGGTCCCTAAATCACTTGCGTATAACGGATGTATATATCCAAAGCATATGTAAAGTTTCAGAAAGATTGATATAAAACTGTGGGCTATGTTGTTTTCAATACATAGCTATCCTTTTTTGGAACATACGGACGGACAGACTGCGCCACAACATAAACCCCCTTCGGTTAATAAATCCAAAAGTTTGATCACCAGAAAAGGCCGTTCCTTGTTAAAACTAACAAGCATCCTAATTGAAACATCACCTTCTTGTAAACAACTTTCACCGTTGATATTTACATTTAATCAGCACACATGTACATAATAAATAAAATATAACTTGTCTTTAATCAGAAACTGTAGGTTCAGTGCACTTTGCATTGATGTATACAGACAGATATTTACATACTACGCAAGTATATGCGAATTTACGATATCAATGACAATGCGTTTTTCAATTAACATAATGCACTTTCAAAAATCATTAATTGTTTGTTATCCATGTAATTATGGGATACTGCCCTGAATATCATTTGGTGAAAAAAGAGTATAGATACATGTAGGATCTCTTACGCGCATCTCATACGTTATAACAGTACGTCTCGTGCTGTTAGTTGTACTCGAAACGAACCAGTAATGAAAACGATAATATACACTAGCATGCGAGATGATACTTGCCTTAGTGCACATATGGTGTTTATGACATCGCCACAAATGTATATGTTATATTCTTTTGGTGGTGAATAGAACATGCATCTTGAGCATGCAACAAGCGTGAAAATGAGCGCCTTAAAATATGCAGTTGTTATTATTATATATTATTATAAAACCTATAATATTATAACTATATAATAATATAACTATAATATTATAGTAAATAGTCTATATAAATGTGAACTGGGGGATATTTTGAATTATTTTCTTATTTTTAAGAGACACGACATAAAGAAAGTGAACCAAGGCTTCAACAAAGTTTTTATCGTCTAGATAACATCCATCACCTGTTATAACATACATTTATCGGACAGATTAGTAGTATATAGTAAATGTAGACTCAAAAGTATTTCTCATTCAGAACTCGCTTACACGCCGCTCCCTTAACATGAGGTTAACCAAGCCGATATGTAGAGTAGGCACTGAGTCAACATATGCATATGGGAGCGCTTCCTCATTTTCTCACGGCTAGACTTTCAACTTACAAACGCGAGTAAAGCCCTTTATTTTTGTTAACCAATGACAAAGCTTGACCAGAATTCATTCCGAAGCGTTGAAATGAGAATCTTTTGCGAGCGATCTTAAACATACGATATTTTCATATGAAAGAATGAATGAATATTGCTTTTACAAGTTGCCATAAATTCGTAAAGGTCTTTTAACGAAATAAATAATATCCATATATAGTTGAATGTCGGCGAAAATATATATTATTTCCTTATAAACAGCACGCAGAAGTAATTTCAAGTGGTTGATAAACAATTCTCAAACTCAAGAAAGGGGTATTTTCTTTATTGCATAACTGTATACTAATATCTTTCCCCACAGCACGTGTTCCAAGACAACAGTTTCGACGTGCAGCACTGGATAGTGTACGAGAACACGAGTGATACTCTGGTCACCAAGATACAGGAGGAGGGTCAGAACACTAGAGGTAAGCTGTATTTCACTAAACTTTGGTGCTTTGGTGAACCTTTCAGACCTGATGAGCTAAAATAGAACACTGCCATTCTCAACGAGCTGCACGAGTACATACCACACCAGGGCCATGTTCAAGAGAGGTTAAAAAGCAATCGCTCAATTAGCGATTGCTTTTAAACCTCTCTTGAACGCGATTGCTCAATGTAGCGCTACGTAGCAAGGCGAGCAAACTTCGAGGAATTTGCACCTAGTCGTTCAAGAGAGAATGGGCGCTACGTGAGCTCAACTTAAGCGCTACATTGAGCACTCAATAAGCGATTATAAGCGCTCGATGTTATGGAACGGAATCCAGCATTTTATTGACATGCATGCATTTTCCCCTGACACTTTACAAGGTGTAAGTCGTATGTGCCTGTTTGTAAAAGTAGCAAATCATCAGCCGGCGCGGGGACATGCTGGAGCTTATTATAAATCGCCGTCTTGTTCCTCACCTTGTAAAATTCAATTAGTCATTAGTCACTTTTAGCATTAATTTCTTTTCAATACTTAAGTTATTATTTTATAGATAGAGATACGTTATTTGAGAAAGTATCAACAATTTTATAACATCTTTCATTTCATTTGTTCTGACCCAATCAACAGGTATATGCCACTTACAATCGTATCGTAATTTTAATGGGGTCAGAAAAACACCATAAAAAACAAAATGTCATGGAATTAAAAACCACTACAGTACCCACTAAAAGGGGCCGTCATGTCGGCAAAACCAACCATCTTGGTTTTGTTTCTTTAGGTGAAAAGAAAACACACTATATTGTTCCTGACCTTTTAATGATAATTATAAACACTGATAGAATATTCAGATAGTAAAACATAACGTGCCAAAGTAATAAACAGTTTACCCGGTATATAAATTATAATACAATACAAAAGTTACCCAACTCGCAGCGCCGATGCATTACTTCAGTTCTCATTGTTTTAATTTTTCAACAAATGTATTAAAAACGTTGTGAAATATAGAGTAATCAAAATATCAGTTTCATTAATGTCTTTCAATTTGAATGTGTTTTAACCATGTATTAATGACATGTGTGTGTAAACGGGAACATTCTCATGAATTTTCGTTTCCACAAAATACCGCGATAGAACCCTCCTTTTAATTTACAAAATTGGCAAGTATGCACAAAACTTCCCCTTCACACCAATCACATCGCACCAATCATATCACACCAATCATATCACACCAATCACATCGCACCAATCATATCGCATCAATCATATCACACCAATCATATCACACCAATCATATCGCACCAATCACATCGCACTAATCATATCACACCAATCATATCGCACCAATCATATTACACCAATCATATCGCACCAATGATATCGCACCAATGATATCGCACCAATATTATCACACCAATCATATCACACCAATTATATATCGCACCAATCATATCGCATCAATCATATCGCATCAATCATATCGCACCAATCATATCACACCAATCATATCACACCAATCATATCGCACCAATCATATCACACCAATCATATCACACCAATCATATCACCAATCATATCACACTAATCATTTCGCACCAATCATATCGCACCAATCATATTGCACCAATCATATCACACCAATCATATCGCACCAATCATATCGCACCAATCATATCGCACCAATCATATCACACCAATCATATCACACCATTCATATTACACTTATCATATCGCACCAATCATAAAGCACCAATCATATAACACCAATCATATCGCACCAATCATATCGCACCAATCATATCGCACCAATCATATCGCACCAATCATTTCGCACCAATCATATCACACCAATCATCTCATACCAATAATATCGCACCAATCATATCACACCAATCATATTACAGCAATCATATCGCACCAATCATATCGCACCGATATACCAATATCGCACCAATCTCTATCACTGGCTAATATAATCATTGCTGCATTTCGTTACATTTTCTGTGTTAACGTGTCAGCGTGATGTACAAATGTACCTGGACTTGGCAGTACAATCAAAATCTCTGTCACATGCGACGAAATGCAGCGATAGTAATAATAGCCAGAGACTGGCGCGTTATGATGTTAGCAAAAACATAAATCTATGTTATCATTTGGAAATATTCTTACTCAACCATTTTTGTTGTTAGTGTTCATCCTGTGCGCCTATGGAGAGGACGTGATCCGGATCATGACTGCCGCGGACGAGGCGGAGCTTACAAACGGAGAATACGTCTTCCTGTCCATAGACTACGGTAACATGGCCAGGAAGAAGGGGATAGGGCTCACTGACGTGGATGATACCGCTCTTAATGGTGGGTTTGTCTTGTGCAATTTAAGAAAAATATCAACTCCGACTAATGGACTAATTAATGATTGATAAATTGTAATTCAATATGTGATGGGTATTGCAAAATTATTGTACACAGAAAAAGTTAAACAGACATTGAATATGTTTAACATAACAAATTCAAAGTTGTAAGGTTATGTAATGCTAATGTAATGTTATTTAATAGGTTCGATTTAGGAGTTTGACTTTGGATCATTTGGTTCGGGGTTCGAATCTTATCAGAACTTTTCTGCATTATGTACTTTTTGAGTTCATTGAATCATTGATAATCCGTTCAGGGAAATCAATGTCATTTGGGCTTGTGACGTAATGCTGAGCTTTTGTGAACATGGTGTTATAGTTTGCCCTAGATTTGGATGTTTTAGAACTGTTCTCTGTGTTGTGAACAGGTTTGTTGGACATCACGATGGATGTGACGCCGAAGAGTGAGACATACACGGACTTCCTCCAACAGATGTCGTCACTCGCAGATACATACATCGACGCAGACGGGGGTCATTACGAAGTACGTTTCATAAGTCTTATTAAAATCAGACGTTATCAGTTGCACTCGATATGCTACGTTACCCAATATAACGTATTGCAACAAATAACGGTCTGACTTTTCTGAAACTAGTTCAGACGATATCTCGTGTAACGTAATGCAACAAATAACGGTCTGATTTTATTGAGACTGTAAGTTTCATGTAACGATATCAAATTAGACAAATAATTTTCCTACTGATATTATGCATAGTACAACGTATTACAACTTTCATAAAGACCGGTAAAGGTAAACGTGTGTCCTCTCTTGTCACATAGCAACTGTACTTTGGTCTTAATTGAAATGAAACCTGTCTGTTATTTATATAGTAATGATCTCCATCAGTCTGTATGTCATGGCTTCGTTTCCGTACTCGAAAAGTATTCATTTACTTACATGAAAGAATTTAATGATCAGGCAAGTAGTATACATATATTTGCCTTTGTGAATTTATATTCTTTTGCTAATTGAGTTTATGGTTGTTTTCATGAAAATGCTACTTAGAATTTAGTTTCTGGCACATATCTAAATAGGCCTGGCTTTGTTGAAGAATAATTAAATGTGCATGTAGATTCTTTTTCTTTCCGGACAACAGCTCAAAACATTTTTATTTTATACTTATGAAACTTGGTATATTGATCAAGCAAGTAGTATAGATATGCCTTTCGTGGGTTTCAGCTTCTTTGGATGTTTTCCTTTATCTATTTACATATTGAGAGTTTTATTTATTGGTTTTCAACACAATGATAGTTTTATTTACTGGTTTTCAACACAATGAGAGTTTTATTTATCGATTTTCAACACAATGAGAGTTTTATTTATTAGTTTTCAACACAATGAGAGTTTTATTTATTGCTGTGGCCAGTTGTTGCTGTTGTAGAACACATCTCGAAAAAACATGGCTGACCTCAAGATCATGTAGAACAATCATCTTGTGTGGTTTGAATGTATTACCTATCATATGATAGCTTTAACAATCGAATACAATTTTAAAACACATAAATGAAATGAAAGTCATCGTTCAATATTGTCCTAATTTTGCCGCTTGTCGATGTGTATAGCAGACTGACTGCTGTCTCAATAGTATGATAGTAATATACAATATACCACAACGGAACATTTGAAGGTCCCTTATCGCACCAGTACGTATACAGTATTCGTAGTATCAACCATAATAACTCCACCCCATCACCTGTCTTACCTGTTTCCCCACAGCACGGTATCCACCTGGCGTTATTGGTCGACTCCATCTACCTGTACGCTGTGGCGCTCAACCTCACCGTCAGTGACGGCTTCAACCTCACAGACGGAGTCAACGTCGCTGACCACGTGTACAACCAGAAAGTCAAAGGTACCGACTTGTATATTTCAGAAACTAATGGCTCATCGGTTACCTATTTTCATGGATGTATGCAGTGTACCAAACAAAAACAACATCTAATTTTGAATATTTGCACAAACATGAAATACACAACAGAAAAATCAATGTTTACATGTATTAATAATTATTTTATCATTTTTGAATATGTTTTTGATATAAATTTATAACAAAAACATCAATTGCACAAAGAATATCAAGTTGTATAATTACTAAACTGACGGGCGAAAGAAAGTATAACACTCACTTGTTTTAGATAAATTCAATGTTTTAAAGACATGAGATGCATTTGATTATGGCACGATACAATAACATCTTTCGGCAGTAGTTTGAATGACTTATTGGTGAGTGTTTTATTTTTTAACTAAAATATCATTATTTAAAGTAGACAGGGGTAAGAAATGAAATTTACACCAACGTGACCGCTACCATGTTCAAAATGTTGTAAATGTGTGCAGGACGAAGCACATTATTGATTTTCACACAGAGTACGTGTTATATGTCGATGAACAGTTGTGTTTTATCAAAATTATTTGGGGGAATTTCAAAATTTAAATTTTAAATTTTAATTTTAAAAAATTCAAACCGCGTAGAGGTATTCTTTGACTGATTTAATGTTTTGGACCAATTTCACAAACTAGTCCGTTTTTTAAAACGACGTCGAAATCCCGAGATATTTGACTTTGAAAATTATACATACATGTATGATAAAAACAACTGATCCATATACTTTCTTTTGCCCGTACGTTTATAAACTCGTTTACTGTGGGTGAAATAAGCTTCAGCTTTACGTATGTGATGACGCGTTGTCATGATGTCGTGAAGTCACATACTATTAGTGTTTTCACAAGATCAGTCCTCTCTTGTCAAGGTCATAGTGCACTACGAGTACATACGATGTATATGACACCAATTATGTTTCCCTATAACGTTTTCAACCATGAATATGTTCATATTATTGAAATAAAATGATTGTATCAAGTTGCCAACAGAGGCAACTGAAGTCAGTTCCAGTACTTGGAAAGAAATGACTTGAGTAACATCTGTGCAGATATGGCGTCATGATGCTTGCTTCATTACATGTAACTCAATAGTTTGGATACATTTGAAGGATCAACTGAACCAAGCAACTCAAATATATGTAATTGAGAATAATCCGATAATGAACTGTTATCTGTTGAAGGTGTAACAGGCGATATCCACATCCTACCTGACGGGAGCCGCTTTACCGGGTACATGCTCCACAACTTGCTGAATGGTCAATACACACCAATAGCAAGAAGTGACCTAGGGTAAGTTGAACTCCATCGATATTAGAATGTAGATTTTTTAGCATTTTTCCGTTTTGAGTTTTGATATGTGTGTTGTTGAATTCATTTATGTCCTGATATCATGTGTCATGTATTATGTATGGTACTGACGGGTACTGACGGGTATTGACGGGTACTGACGGGTACTGACGAGTATTGACGGGTACTGACGGGTACTGACGGGTATTGACGGGTACTGACGGGTATTGACGGGTACTGACGGGTACTGACGGGTATTGACGGGTACTGACGGGTACTGACGGGTATTGACGGGTACTGACGGGTACTGACGGGTATTGACGGGTATTGACGGGTACTGACGGGTACTGACGGGTATTGACGGGTACTGACGGGTACTGACGGGTACTGACGGGTACTGACTGGTACTGGTGGGTACTGACGGGTACTGACGGGTACTGACGGGTACTGACTGGTACTGGCGGGTACTGACGGGTATTGACGGGTATTGACGGGTACTGACGGGTACTGGCGGGTACTGACGGGTACTGACGGGTACTGGCGGTTATATAAGCAGGAACTGCGAGTAGACTACATGATTCTATCCACAGTACCATGTATGTCTGATAAGATGAGATGGGACTCTGACTTATAGACTATCCGGTTGAATACTCCCCAGGGAATGTTCAGTATTTCGTTGACCAGGGACTATATGATAGCAGTATACACTGCGCGCGGATAAAGCGCTATGGGCCGTTAAATGAGAGCTTCCAGCGTTAAGTTGATCATCAGAATAAGCACAATATCTCAAACGATTTGCATGACGCATTGTTCCACACCAAATACACGCTTAGACGATCGCGGTTACTTCACAATATTACTGCTGGGTGAAAAGATAAACGCTTTACCCCCAAAACTTCTCAGATTAACTAATCACCATCCAGTGATAAACCATGTCAGTTGTTGGTGAACTTTATCTGAGAGTGACCATTTGATCTTTGAAAGGCATCAAATGAAACAATGTACAAGGCAGTCCTTCTTTTCTTAATCCATTTTCTTTCTCCCAGGGGTCACGGGTTCCACGTGCTCTCGGACACCGTGGTGTGGCCTGGAGGGTCAACAACAGTGCCCACTGGTCACCCGGACTGTGGCTGGGACAACGAGAGATGTCCGGACAACTGTGAGTAACTGTCGCAATACCCAGTCTTACAAGGAGTAAGGAGCAAGTTAGGGTAATAACTTGGGGAAGAAGGAGAGATGGAGGAGAAAGGGAGGGCGCGATGTGTTAGAGTGGAGGATTCTTTAATGGTGCCATCGGCTTCAGACCAACGTGTTACGTTGTTGTCCACTGTGGAGACTGTTCTACACGCAGTTAAGTTTGGATGCAATTAAATGTAGGCATTTCTGTGCAGTACCATTAATGGTGTGCTTTTACACCTCATGTTCCACGTTCCACAGCGATTCATAGCCTATATGCTTTTTCTGGGCTCTGTTCCATAACATCCATAACAGCGAGCGCTAAATAATCGCTCATTGAGCGCTACATTAAACCTCTCTTGAACGTGATTGCTCAATGTAGCGCTACGTAGCAAAGCGAGCAAACCTCGAGGAATCGCACCGTGTCGTTCAGGAGAGACTGCGCTACATTGAGCGCTATATTGAGCGATCAATGAGCGATTATAAGCGCTCGCTGTTATGGAACGGAGCCCAGGCTTTCTCTCTGAAATGTAAATTTACACGTGATATACTCACAAGTGAAATACTCTTGTCAGCTGGTTCAAGCCTCAAATCACCTCATATGACCGTATCATATTTGCTACACAGATATCACGTTTTGTATTGTCATATAAATGAAGTAACAGTTGACAGGACACGTGTATTTTCCGTATGACTTACTCTTTACCCTATCTGGGTAAATATCTGGGTACGATAATTGACAACAAACTTCCATGGAAAACTAATTCACAACGTGTACATGCAAAGGCACAACAAAGGCTTTTCTTCCTGCGAAAATTACGATCTTTTGATGTAGACTGCAGTATTCTGAGATTATTCTACCAAACTGTTATCAATAGTATTCTGACTTTCTGCTTCCATGTTTGGTATGGAAATCTTCCTCTAAGACAACAAAAATAAAATTGACAAAATTGTAAACACCTCCAGTAAAATTAGCGGCTTCAATTTTGAGCATCTTTCATTCCAGTTTGACTCTAGAGTTAAAAAGAAGGCTCTAGCCATTCAATCAGACCCATCGCACTTTCTAAATGAATATTATGAATTTCTACCATCTGGACGCCGTTTCAAAATCTTGCATTTAAAAACTAACAGAGCATCAAAATCGTTTGTCCCATACAGTATAAAAATTCTAAACCTTCACACCAAATAGCAATTATGTAACTCTTGAAACACGACATGGTTGATTAAAGTATGCCACACACACACACACACACACACACACACACACACACACACACACACACACACACACACACACACACACACACACACACACACACACATATATATATATATATATATATATATATATATATATGTCATATTTAGTACCCATCAACACAATGTATGTTATTATTGTTTTGGTTTTGTATATTGTATTCATGTATTGTTATTTTGTATTGTATTCTACCAAAGACTCTTTGAGTGTAAGACAAATTTCCCATCTGAGATAATAAAGTTTATCTTATCTTATCTTAGTAGAGTAATTAGAAGTATGTGTCATATACAATAGAATTTGATTTTTTTTTAAAATAATGAGATCGTTACCTTAATACGTTAATTTAATTTTTTTTTAAATTGTTGTCTTCGTGAAATTTAGATATTAATTGAAAGGGTATATGGACCATTACCGAGTTATGTTGTGAACATTGGTATAGGCCTTTTGGTAAGATAAAGTCAAAATACAAAGTAAGAGGGACAATGTTAGATTATAAGTATTTACTTAACAATTTATCAGAGTTTTGGTAAAATGCTATTCAAAAGACAATAATCATTCCTCTGTATAATGTGTACTCGTATAATGTGTTGTCAAAGAAATATTGAAGCTGTCAAAAGGTTCAGATTCTTGCATATAGTGGGTACTAAAAATGAGCTGTTGAGAATGAATGAGTTGACAATGACTTGCGAAGCTTTTTCAATGATGTTTCTTAGAGCATTTTTGAATGTAGTGAAACCATAACATTCTGAAATGAACTTTAACTTGTTTACCACAGAAGGTATTCTCAAGATTTTTAATTTGGTTTGTTACATAACACAAACGTGTTCTCATGAATCAAATCATCATCTCTGGCATAAATATATCAATCTATGTAATATCCAAAATTTGATTCCAAAATTAAGTTGTTACAAAGCAGTACTGAAATAAATATTTTTTTGTTTAAACAATGAAATTGATCTCTTGAGTTAAACTCGACGATTCCATTTACTGCATTTATTTCATCAACTCCATATGCATCTTCAATGTATGTTGTTACTGTTTTAACCTGTTTCATCCAATTCACATACAGATGCAGAACTACACGTAGACATGATAGATTTACATGTATGTTATAAAGATGTATGTGTTGATCTTGGTTTTACATTGGTGAACTCGGGTAAACAATCTCGTCTCCTTCCCAACTACCCTAGACCGGTTTGCCGAGTATTCTATATGCATAACTCTATTTACGTTAAAGAGCATTAAGTCCTTGTTTAGTACACATTGTCACGACCAAACGGGTAGTTGATGAGTTTCAGTCTCCAATATTACAAAGCATTAATCGATACCAATCATCTTCAACTAATCCTTTCATTAACAACACAAGAAACATGCTGTATTGACGACCAGATTTGTATTTAGTAGTAATTGTCCATTTCACTTAAAATCCTTTTATCAATTTGGATATAACTGTGCGTGATAATGCAGTGTACATCTGTCGAATACACCAAGGCCAATAAACGGCAACAATCGATATGGCCATTGTATGTCCAGATTCTTTGGTAAGTGGATTTATTGTTTGTTTGACGATTTAGGTTCACACACACTCCGTTGTCCTTGTGTTGTCAATCTATAAGTATCCAGTTGGACCCCTACACGTGCATGGGCCCTGTCGTATACACCATGAGGGCAATGACCAACAGGAACCGTTACACGTCAGAGCGGTTCTTATGGAGGAAAACCAATGGTTTTAATGCTTCTTAATCTGATGACATCGAAGCAATGTATTTGCTAAGTGGGTGACACCTATACAAAACGATAGTGGTGTCATTACGTACGTTACTCTTGAACCTATTTGATTGTTAACGAAATGTTATAATGAGAAAAAGGATGCACTTACGTATTTTCTGATTTTAACATTGTGTAAATCTATATTCATATCAGTATTTGAAGAACACATTGAAGTTGATTATGTAAGATCAAGAAATTCCTACAATAATCCACTTGATGCACACACTCCGAACCATCTGTTCACAATTTTAAAACAATATATTACGAAATTAGTATTGCTTTACGAAAGTATGTTTCATTACTTGGGTTTATGTGCAAATATCATGTAGTATTGCGTTCGTTTAATTATGTCTCATTATTCAGCATACACAATGAGCTACACGTTTCATTGGGTGTATTCAACAGGTTCTCTTATGGGAGAATGTAATAATTTCAAGTTAAGTTTTATCTTGTTTGTATAATTGTATACTGCCATCACGTCGACAATATACTGAAAAAAAAGGAACACATATAATTTGATGAAAGGTGATCTGACATGTCCTATGCCAAACATTGCATACTCACTATCCGCGACGCGCACTTTTATATAAACATTTATTTCTTTCGATAAATAAAATACACCACCCAAGAGAAGCCATATACATGTACCATTTATTACTCAGGGTCATATGGTCACACATCTTGATTCTTACATGATTAAAAAACAGAAAGAGGTCATTGGATTATCTTTACTAAGGAATATCATTAACATTTTTTTTTACCTCTGATCGACTGGGAAAAGTCGGTATTTTCATGTGTGGTGGAGCTAGGTATCTTTCTTGCCCATATTTGTGGTCTAAACATTCTTCACTTGAACGATATCTGACAACGTCATATGTACCATTGTTTCACGACGTTTCCCAATCAGAGAAAACTAGTAGAATAGATGATATTTAGAACATTCGGTGGAATATTCATCAAATGAAGATATGATACAAATATACATGTAACTTTATAAAATAAACAAATCAATACTAAGTGACAGCACACTGAAAACACAAATTATGTCTTTATAAGGAAATGTGATGATTAACGCCAGAAACGCCACCAACCGCAGCGACTTCTAGCTACATCATAACATTGACATACTGAGGAGTTCTTTTGATATGTTTCATACTGAACAGAGTATTGGTATTAGCTGCAGCCTCTCTCAACTTATTATATCTTGTATCTCGCCAGCTCTCCTCATCGCCCTGGGTACAGCGGTCGGTATCATCGTCACCCTCGCTATCATCATGGTGGTCGCCTGCATCATCAGAAAGTAAGTCACCACAAAGAAATACTTATTTCAAAGGAAGTTACTTCTCTAATTTCTAAAATTTACAAAATCCCTTTTCACGAAGAACACTTTACAATATCGCACAAATAACAAAGGTAACCAAAATATGATCACTACGAATTACTAATGTATTGCTCAGCTATTAACTCGCAGACTAATTAATGCGCGCAAATCATGGTGCATTGTCAAGTTGTTGATCAGAAATCACTACATTTACCTATATAGACGTCACTATACTGAGTCAACTATCATCAAAATGGTAATTTTCGGCAACAGTTAGTACGTTTCGATAACATTACACCATTCACAACGTTTGGCAACATAATGGGTGCCCCCTTAACCTTCAGTTATGTACTACTACTACTACTACTACTACTACTACTACTACTACTACTACTACTACTACTACTACTACTACTACTACTACTACTACTTCTACTACTACTACTACTACTACTACTACTACTATATGTCTGTATGTCTGTGTAGACGGCAGATAGAGCGGCTGAACCTGGAAAGTCTGGAGTGGAAGATCCCGTACGATCATCTGACCACCAAACTCGGCATCCGCTCCATGAACGGCAGCATGGCCAGCAAGGTGAGACACAGTTCGTCTATTCACTATTGCTACATGTACGTGTAGGAAGGGGGGGGGGGTGTAATGTAGAGGTCCGGGTTAGTAAGTGGATACGAAACTTGGACTTGGAGGTAGCCAACAACTGAACACAGGAACTCGATATTGTAAGTAAATGTAGGTAACTCTTGGATGTAGGGTGTATATTTTTGTTTTACCTGCATTTCGCTTACGATATCGAGTTTCTGTGCTAATGACCCAATTCCCAACCGAAGCCTTCATGGCGGGGTCCAAAGCGGAAGGTTCCTAATCCCCAAAAGTAATGTTCATATGTTCATAGTGAATTCGCCTCTGACAAATATTCCAAAGGTATTCTCTGTGCTAAAGCACACCTGAAACATACATTCATTATTTCAGTTATCATAAGAAACACAGAAACAGATTAGGAATATATTGTGGCGCATGTAACGTTGCATGAACAGATTAAATATAATATTTACAAATATTTATACATGTTTACAAATATTTATAAATATTTACAAATATTTACAAATATGTATAAATATTTACAAATATGTATAAATATTTACAAATATGTATTGATATTTACACATATATAAACTCACGTGCAAAAGAAACGTCCCCACATTTTGAAAACAGTATAAAATGAAATATTTATGTCGGAGAAAGTAGATTTTGAATATATTTGGTAGCCACATGTTTTGTTAAGAAGTATTAAAAAGTTCATACATCAGAGTATGCAATTTGTATTTTTACATCTGTTCAAATAGACATGGGGTGCTAAAATCGTTTTTTGAAGATGTTTTTGGCAAACAATATTTGGTATTTAAGTTTAAAACATTGGAAAAGTAGAAATTTAATTAATTAAAGATATCTTCGACATAAATAATCTTCTTTGATTTAAATTTGTTGACGCGTCATTACTGTAGGACGTCACAAAACAAGCTAAAACTGGCTTTTTGAGGCTTCTATCTCGTCTAGTTAAGGAGATTCCAAAACGACCATTTCTTAAAACTTGTGTTTCTCAGAGTTATGAATAGATAATGTTTTGAAAATTCATATTTAGTATTGTTGGGTTCTGAAGACATAATGTAACGCTGTTTCAGTCGCATTTATCGCCCGTCGATTGAAATATCTTGTATTTTGTATGGGGACGTTTCTTTTGCACGTGAGTTTATTAATATTTACAAATATGTGTTAATATTTACAAATATGTGTTAATATTTACAAATATGTGTTAATATTTACAAATAATTGTTAGTATTTACAAATAATTGTTAATATTTACAAATAATTGTTAATATTTACAAATAATTGTTAATATTTACAAATAATTGTTAATATTTACAAATAATTGTTAATATTTACAAATAATTGTTAATATTTACAAATAATTGTTAATATTTACAAATAATTGTTAATATTTACAAATAATTGTTAATATTTACAACTTATGAAAGATGATTTTTACAAAGATTAAATATCTTTCAAAGATGGTATTTACAAAATATTAAATATTTTTAAAGGAAATACATATCTTTTGTTCACCCAGTGTAAATTGCTGGTCATTGCTGGTGTCAGAAACAATAGTTTGTGGAAAGACATACATCGCAGTTTTAGAACAGGTGTGGTGGATATTTTCTACAGAACAAGTTAAAGATCAATTTTCAAACAAGAAAGTTGTAATAGTTTATTATACAATCTATGCAGTTGATAAATACACTGTCGGCCAAAAGAAACCCCTACCAGATATATTTTCCGATGTCGTAAAAACTATAATGAACCATTTAGCAATATTATAGCATTATGAAGTTGCATCATTTCTGCATAATATATTTAAATTTCAGAATTTGTCATGTCACAAAAGAATGGCGATTGTTGAAATGAGATAACATAATTGTTCAGTTTTCGGTCAGTGCTTGATCAGAAAAACATTTGAAACAGATTTTCATGCAACCGCGAGCAATAATACAGGCACGTATTCGCATTAAAGCGGTGATGACGATACAGATGTTACGGTGAGCGAGTGAATAAACCGAAAATAGCGGTCTTCATGGGCGTGGTTTTATTGAATGTTATTGACTCGAATCACAGTTTCTCCACGGTTTCAATGGACTTTCATAATAATTTCAGCATAACGTGGAGTCCACCATTAATTATATTTCAGAAAAAATTTCATCTTTCATTTTAAGGAAAATCAAGCAGGCGTTTCTTTTGGCCGACAGTGTATATATCGTATGCTTGTATCGAGGTGCTTAGTAACGTTTTGTAATAAGTCTATTACCTCGCATTGAGCAACGGACAATGCTTCAGTGTGAATCTTTTTGATATTGGAAACAAGAGCCAAGTGACAACTCTATGTCTCAAGCATGGTTGATGGAGATTATTCTGTCATTTGGTTCTAATGAAATGGTTCTAATATCTGTAGCCAGTAAACAGTTCTCCGCGAAAGCATACGAGATAAGGATAGCTTAGCACTGTCTTGTGCCACAAAGAGTCAACATTAAAACAGTTACTAAATATAATTTTAATTGAATTGACATCCAAATGTCAAAAGACTTATTACCTCATAAAGTGTATGCATGATTGTTCAGAAAATGCAAACATTATATATATTTAAGTAATAACTTAAAAGCTCGATTCAACTGAATTGACAGAGAGAAATATTGTCTGTTTTAAGAGGTATATTAGGTATAATTATAATACAATCATAAATCAAATACTTGATTATATAGCAAATATAAGTTGCAACATACATCATTTGAAACATTGTCTGCATAATGTATATACTTAGATCTGGACACAAAATGCACATTATATAGAAAATTTTTAACTAAGGTGATTGTAACCATATTGACAAAGCACGGCAAATAAAGACTTTGTAAAAATGTAAAGTGAAGCTGAGTTTCCGTAAATACACGATGCGTGATGAATGCTTAGTTCACACTGTTCTACACACATTCTACCTCAGAAAGCATATGCTTTCAGCACATGTGTACCACGTGACGAGACATAGGGATTAGCTGCAGGCACTGTAGGAATTGTTTCATTTTGTCACGTTGGTATTCCAAACTGGCCATGGCAGAATGGAAAATGTTTATTTAGGGTAATTGGTTTAGTATAAATAACAGTTGCACTGACAGTAAAAATGTTTATTTAGGTTATCGTGTGTTTAGTTGTAATTGCAGTGTCACTAACAGTAAATGTAAAACAATGAATTAATGTTGAATATTCTGTGCCACCGTAACTATTCATTAGAGTCTATTATTTATCAACCGTTGAAGATAACGCAGTTTAATAAATCTACCGTGTTATTAGTGTAATAACGGCGTGCTGCCGATTGACGTGACGTCATAATGGCAAAATTATGACGTCACAATGTCAGCGCTGCGGTCGCAATGGAGTGTGTCCCATTTATCGACGAGTTTGTTGAATTAAGTGGCATTTAAATCAGTGAGTAATAAATAAAACACTAAACTCGTTTCCGTTTAATAACATATTTATGAAACTCGTGAGATGGTATTTGTATATGGCTTTCGCTCGTTAAATACAAACCACTCACTCGTTTCATGAATATGTTATTAAACGGAACGTCGTTTAGTATTCTCTATATACCAGTTACTAGAGCTAGCTTGTATTGTGTTGTCATTTACATAATGAGAAATCGTGTCTAGGAAGGACAGGAAGTCATACACTATTGGGTAGACAACACAAGTCCAATGGATATACCTGGCTTAATTATAGATTAAAGTATTTCTGAAGGGCACCAGATACTAATATAACATCGGCTTGGCACGTACTTCAAATACAGTTTCAGACTAGTGATACATCGCAGTAATTATAATATATGAGATTTGAAATGTTTGAAAAATGAATTTTACAAAACATAAATTCATCATGTTTTAACAAGAAATATACTAAACACATTTTGGATATTTAATTTGCAAATATAGACTATTGAATGAACTATGGAATAGAACATTTTGAATAATTATTCGCTTCAAAGTACATGCAAAATAATCGTAATTGTCCGGTACTAATAATAAACTCAGCTTTTTAAATCTTCTTTTTTTCCCCAACATATTCATTTTTACTTCTCAAACAGAAAGTCTTTATGGAAACATATAAATATATACGACAAAGTAGTTACCTTACATTGTCCTTTATTTCAAAAAGAAAAAAACTTCCAATTAATCAACATACATGTTCGATCGACCCATTGCTCTTCGTTTCATATTTCTGACTTAAGACTCCCAGGCATCTCCCTCAAGAATTCTACTTGCCTTTCACACTGGTCATGCATTATCCTATAGATCAATTAAATGTTTTCTTTCGTTTTCAGATTACGTTCGGAACAATGGGATCTCGTCTATCTGTACCCTCGGTCGACAGCGGGACCACAGTAGATTCTAAATCTGGGCAGATATTTGCCAAAGTTGCATTTTACGATGGTCAGATGGTTGCAGTGAGGCCGGTCCATAAAACGTGCATTACCCTAACCAAAGACGTCATACAAGAAATTAACAAAGTAAGGGATTGTGATAAGTTGCTTCCCCCCAGTGATGAAGAACTTCTGCTCTTTGATATGATTATCAACTGATTAGCTGTTAGCTTTGAGTTGAAGACCTTAATAATACGATATGCATCACAAAAGTGAAAAATACACGTATTTGAAATTTTAATAGATATTGGATCTTATAAGTAAGGCTTTGTGAATGTATACCTTCATTAATGTGCTTTTTAAATGACATCAAGTCGTATGATGGCGATATCATGACTCAGCTGCAGACTTTAGTGTACATGGTCTGTATATTATTTTGGCCATGGCCAATTACAAGTTTAAGGTCAACTGCTGTGGCAAAAGCAGAAGGTATCGTGTAGTATCACCTTGTAAATCAATGTGCGATATTATACAATTATATATAGACTGGTGATGAGGTCAATACCTGTTTTTATGGACCCGAGAAAACAATATTGACCAAGGACGAAGTCCGCGGTTAATATTGTTTTCTCGGGTCCATAAAAACAGGTATTGACCGAATCGCCAGTCCATAATTGTTTCATTATGTATCTCATACAGAAATGAAAGGAAATCAATGAAATACAGTCAAAAATGTAATTTGCTTTAAACAGCTGGGACTACAGTCATATGACATCATGCAACAATCGTTTGACGTCATGCAACAATCGTTTGACGTCACTCAAGTCAATACGGCTTTTGGTCGGACTCGGCTGGAGTCAATATGCTTTTCTGTCGACGGTCACGTGATGCCCCCTCGACCAATCAGATCGCTGGAAAAATATGCTTACATAATAAATGTTTTTATCAGGGAATACCTGGTCCTTGCTAACAAGGGGTGGCAATTTTGTTCGTCAGCAACGGTACGCTTGTACCTCATACAGTGGATGGACTTTACCCAAGGCAGACCTGAAAAGTTGAAAAAGAAGATTGAACTAAGCAGTTCTTCCTATTTGTTTGTTTTGTTTATAAGAAGTACTTTGATTAACGAGTAAAGATGTAGCGGAAGAGGGTCATAGGTCCTAGCAGTGTTACGCCCCTAAGGATCTCACAGGACAAAAAGTGGTGGAATCCACTTGCCGGATCCTTCCGGATTCTTCAGGATTCTTCAGGTTCCGGTTAAATTTGGCAGAATCCTGAAGGATCCGGCAAATGGATTTCACTACTTTTTGTCCTGTGTCTCTAACATCAGTGCCATTCATCGTCATCGTCGCAGTTGTAGAAGTTGTTGTTGAAGGTAAACCATGTACGAAGCACTGTGTCCCCAGATCCGGAATCTGAAGCACCCTAACGTGAACCACCTGGTGGGAGTGTGTGTGGAGCCGGACAGGTTGTGTCACATCTGGACCTACTGTCCCAAGGGCAGTCTCCAGGACGTCCTGCAGAACGACCACATCAAGCTCGACTGGATCTTCAAGTTCTCGTTCGCTTCCGATATAATCAAGGTAGGTCGGATTTGAATATATAGCTTACTGGTTTTAAATAGCTCCGTGAAAGTGCACATGTTTGCTGATAGAAACTGTTCGTGCACTAATTCTGCTCTGTATTCAAGAACAGCAGTTCTGACATAAATGAGTATGATTTGAAATTTTAACCAACGAATTACCCCCGAAACGTGTCACAGTTCTCAAATGAATTAATAGCTTTCACCCAGCCCACATGAATGTCTGTTGCAAACCAAATATAAGTTTACAAACAAGAATACAACTTTCCTTGAGACTGATAGGTACATACATACCCTTCCATTCAATACCCCATCGCTAACGTTATCATTTCTGCTGCTTTAACATGCCAATTTAAAAAAAATTAACGCCACTAATGGATATCCTTCATCATCAAAACAGTAAAAACATGTTTTTCTTAAAGAAGGATGACCTTGCTCAAACATTGCTTATAAGAAACGATTGATAAAACGTATTCTCTGTCCAGGGGATGATTTACCTGCACCACTCAGCGGTGGGCTGTCACGGACGTCTTAAGTCCAGTAACGTGCTGGTGGACGGACACTGGTCTTGTCGGATAGCGGACATGGCCATGCCGCACTTCAGAGAGGGGGAGCGCTCAGTGATCGAGGGGGGCCGCGCCCTGTACTACCGTGCGTACCGTTTAACATTGATCTCAAAACCTCTAGACCTATATTCTTGACCTCTATTTCTAGACCTCTATCACTATCGACCTCTATCTCTAGACTTCTCTTTCTAGACCTCTATCTCTAAACCTCTATCTCGCTGAGACCTCTATTCTAGACCTCTATCACTAGACCTAGATCAAAATCTCTATCTCTAAACCTATTTCTCTACCGAGCTCTATCTCTCTGAGACCTCTATTCTAGACCTCTATTCTTGACCTCTATTCTAGACCTCTATTCTAGACCTCTATTCTAGACCTCTATTCTAGACCTCTATTCTAGACCTCTATTTCTAGACCTCTATTCTAGACCTCTATTCTAGACCTCTTTTCTAGACCTCTATTTCTAGACCTCTATTCTAGACCTCTATTCTAGACCTCTATTCTAGACCTCTATTTCTAGACCTCTATTCTAGACCTCTATTTCTAGACCTCTATTCTTGACCTCTATCACTAGACATCTATCTCTAAACCTCTATTCTAGACCTCTACCTCTATCTCTATCGAGCTCTATCTCTCTGAGACCTCTAGTCTAGACCTCTGTTTCTAGACCTCTATTCTTGACCTCTATCACTAGACATCTATCTCTAAACCTCTATTCTAGACCTCTACCTCTATCTCTATCTCTATCGAGCTCTATCTCTCTGAGACCTCTATCTCTAGACCTCTATCACTAGACATCTATCTCTAAACCTCTATCTCTATCGACTTCCATCTCTATCGACCTCTGTCACTTGAAATCTATTTCTAGACCTCTACTCGTTTCTTGTGTTTTAAACCAGATATGGAAAACGAATTCCGTTTTTCGTTAAGTTGCTTCCTGTTATTTTCCGCAACAAATAATGTTATCTTAAAAAGTTGAGGTAACTTTCCAAAAGAGACATAACACAACTTCTTTATTTTGTATGCGAGGCCTCCGATCCATATACAGTGGAGTTACAAGCATTACAAGCCATTGCAACAGTTAAATCACAGATTAATTGGATACAGACAGTGTAAACTCCTGTATCAGTGACAGGTCCATGCACAGTGTTTAATGTTTAATGCTTGTCAGTTATTTATGTGGTTCTGACAATTATCTTATACTAGTGACATGTAAATATGTATGACCGGTCTACACTCTTTACACTAGACAGACATTTATCATTTAAAAAAATATATTTGATTTTCCCACAATGTGATACATGGGGTAAATTTATTTTGGGCTCACGAAATCAATGCCGCCAGTGCGTCGGTTGTTCATACATTGTCCTGTCTCTTTAAATGATAAATCTACAATGCTCAGTTTTGTCTGTCCAATCCCATAGCTCACAGATCTTAGAACAACACCAAGCCCATGTTTTATGTAGTATTGATAACTCAATGTCGTAATGCATGATCCACTTTCCTTAATGAATGCAATTTACGAGGAAAGCACTCATGTTCAAGTAAGGTGTTGGCAAACCACATTTCAATCCTTTAATGGACTCCAACCCTTTTTTTGACAATGAGTGATTTACCATACTTAAACTGACCTTGTTACAAAACAAATGATGTATTGTCACAGAAATAGCGCATTTATTCCAATCAACGATGTCAACAAGTAACACTTGTCTCATCAAGATTAACAGTTTGTTTTTTGACACTTTTCATTTAGCATTTAAAAATTTGAAAAAATTATGGATAAAAAGACACGATTATAGTAGTAATTTGTGTAGTTTCGTATATATGACTTTGACATTTGTTAATGACTCCTCATCGCTTCTGTAGTTATGCGTAATAATCCACAAATCCACATCGCTTTTTTTAGATCAGCTTTGGACAGCTCCTGAAATCCTAAGGAATCCGGAAGATTTTCCAAAGGGAAGTAAAAAGGGCGACGTTTATTCCTTCGCTATCATTATCCAAGAAATTGTTCTCAGAACAGGGCCGTTTGGGGAGAGTACAGAGGAACCGGATGGTAAGTGTGAATGAAACAGTAAAGAAAAAGATAAAGCATTTTGTAGCATAGAGATATACATGTTGACAACATAGTATGGCATAGACACGAATATAATATTCTGTTTATTACCGAAGTCGTAAAAATCCACTTTCAACCAGTCGCCAGCCGTCGCGCATTTAGAACGTAACGTCATATACGAAAGCATTGTTTATGACGTCACGTCACCATGACAAAGTGATATGTTGCCCTAGGGCATCGTATGCAAAATATGAACCCCGATATGATTGCCCCCGTAGGTAATATAAAGCATTTTGTAGCATAGAGATATACATGTTGACAAGTTGTGTCCACATTGACATGTAGACAATACCATCGAACTAACACGCATACAGAGACTAACATCAAGTTGGTGCCAACAATTGCAAGTTTTTGCGTAGTTTGTATGCATCAACATTGGCATTCTCCCAACAGAGGTTACTCCTTCAAGATTTCCGTTTGTACTCTCTGTTTTATTAGGGCTAGATTTTGTCTAGATATAGAGAATCCTGATTGGTTGCTCTGGCAGTTGTGCAATCAGCGACGCCGTTGTTAAGAAGATATTTGACAGACACGTCATAATGCTATTTTTGGAAACAGAAACGTAGGATAAACGTTTTTTTGTTAAAGTGTTTTCCTCGATATAGGATTTTTGAATTTGTGAAAATAATAGAACATAAATCGATAAGTAAATAAGACCAAATTAGAGACAAAGACTGAAAATAGTTTATTTATTATTATATTAGACATGTTCGAATGCCATTTGCTAATTCGACAGATCTAAAAGGCTCAAAGACTAAGATCAGTGAAGCATTTCTGTCCATGTACTCGATGTAAGATGAGATGCCATTTGATAAAAAGCCGGGATATGATATACACCCAATACCAAAAGAAACTTTGCATCTCAGTTGATTTTATCATATGTATGTTTTTCAATTACAAATAATTCAAGTTTTGGACATCGTACACTAAAACTGAAAAGTAATGGCGTATTGTCATCAGTCAAATATTTTTTCAGAAGTTTTTTTTATTCTTTTTTTACAAAAAATTAAATTTAAAAAAAAATAAAAAATTAAACTTTTAATTTTGACAAGACACACATGTTAAGCGACTATAACGCACTACTGAAACAGTTTCTGATGTTAAAAGTCCGTTGATATTACCCATTAGCAAAGACCACCGAGTACGAGACCACCACCGAATCACAGACGAATTGATCAAACACATTTTGATACCCCTCGTATGTTGATGCGTCCAAACTTTTTGTTTAAATAAACTTTTGAAATGAATATTTTCATACATCGAATGTAAAATTGAATAATTATTACAATACTTAAAAACCCAAATCCAATCGTTGCCTATTATGTGATTTATTAAGACAAGAAGATGGGTGCAAAGTTTCTTTTGGTATTGGGTTTACTCTCTCGCCGCTAGGGTATTTTGCTAGAAAGGAGAAATATGGCCCTAATAGAACAGGACTCCGTTCCATAACAGCGAGAACTTATAATCGCTCATTGATCGCTCAATGTAGCGCTCAATGTAGCGCATTCTCTCCTGAACTACATGGTGCGCTTCCTCGAGCGCTACATTGAGCAATCGCGTTCAAGAGAGGTTTAAAAGTACTTTTAAACCTCTCTTGAACATGGCCCAGATGTTACACACGAAAATCTGAAGTGAGTAATCTCTTTGTGAAGGGAATGTAACATTGGTCGCGATCGATCATGCATCTAATGGCCAGCCAAAATATATACCTTTCATTGACGGTACATTTTTTCAAGTTTTCAAAGCATGTAGCATAATTGCATCACGTCCAATATTAGGTGATGCATGTTCTATCCTAAGATAATACACAGAAAACAACTTCAGAAAAACGCTTCTGGTAGCACATTTAAAGTCAATGGTCAAACCAGTGACATTGAAGGAAATTATGTAGCACCAGATGTTCTGATTGATGAAGAAATCACACACTTGTATCTCTATATGCACCAAACACTGACAGACCTGAATTCATAAAAATAAGGAAATAGCTGACAACCTGGGGGAGGTCACATTATTATTATTATCATCGGGATTGGAACAAAGTAATTGATCCTGAATTGGCCACTTATAGCCCACAAACATGAATACGACCCCAAGGCAAGACAAGAATTGTTAGAGATAATAGACACACAAGATGATCCACGGCGTGAGGTTAACCTCTCTCTGAGAATTTTTACCTGACAGCAATCTACACCATTTAAAACAAGACACACTTGATTACTTTCTAGTTTCAAGCTATGTCATGCGACCGATCACTGATACTGTTATAAAACCATATATAACTTACTTTATCTTTATCTGAGTTGCAGATAGGAACTTTTTTTAAATTGAACAATTCACTTTTGAAAGACAAAGTGTGGCATTATGAAGTTGCATCATTTTTGAACAAAATATCGAAGTTTCATAAATTTGCATGTTGTAGGGGGAAAATTAGAGATTGTAACTGTTCAGTTTTCGATCATGGTTTAAAAACAGTTTTGCTGCACCATACTCTGTAAATCCGAAGACCATACCACCAAAGTCACCTGACAATGTTCACCTGTCCACAAAATACCAAAGTGATAACTCTGCATATGTGGTCATGGTAATAAATTTATTGTACAAATCAAAAACCGGAAGTAGCAGGTTTTTGGGGGTCGTGGTGACGGGTGGTTGTGCAATTCATGGCCAATGGATTGTCATATCAAATATTGTTTCATTATAACCTTGATACGATCATTAATTATGTATTAAAGTAATATAATTCATCTTAAAGATTCATGTGGGCGTCTCTTTTGGACGGCAGTGTAATACTGAACAAGAATGGTAAATGCACATTAAATGATCAGCTTCTATGGACAATGATACTGCTAAAAATAAGAGAAATTTCAATTTATTGTTCATCGACATCAACGTGGCTCGAGAATAAAAACTAGAAAATGTATTAATTGATTATTTGAAATAATAATTGAAATTACTCTGTACGAAACTGGATATAAATTGGAAATGATTTAGAAACGAAAAAGGCAAGGCAAGTAAATTTTAATTAGAAACATTAAAGAGGTTCATTTTCAATAACTGTGTCATACATACATTTTGGAATTTTAAATACACTTGTTGCAATAGGATCATTTAATCATTTTAACTAATCGAAATACACTTTATTTTATGATAAAACGATAGTTTTTGTCTATAATATATTTAGAGTGAAAAAAAACTATTTAAGTAGTACTCAGTAAAACTTTGGAATTATCTCCCTTTGGACGAAAGTGTTACATTATCTTGGTCTTTATTAAATATTTTTAAAAATAGGATGGTGACTTCTCTTTTTTCTTTCATTATATTGATTTATAAAAAAAATAGTTCGATGGTTCTTTAAATTTTAGGGGCACTGTAGTGGGTTTTAAATTTTCAAACCTCTTTTTCCCTCTAGAATTCCTCAATTTTCTTATTTCTAATTGTGTAAGACATAAAAGAAAAGTATGTAAATTGTGTGGTCCCATCAGCTTGTGACGTCACCACGCAACAGTTTCAATGGCGAAGACTCAGTTGTACCTTCAAAACCATTTCAGTGTGATGGCAATGCTAAGGCTAGACGGTACCACAGCAAAATCGTATGATCGTGTAATTTAAAGGGCCAGTAGCACGTTTTTTTCGGTGAAATAAATCAATAAATAAATCAAAACACCCTTCCCTCTTCGGAAAATCAAGTAAAAAATGAGTGTATATGGTTCCGTAAAGCCATGGGAATCGTTTTGGTCATTTGAAATAATAAAAAATGTGTTCACAATAAAATGGCCGCCATGCAATTTTTGCTTAAAACGCAACACCGTTTTCACCGCTACGGAAAATTGTTTTGAGTAATATGATGTTTTACCCTCTAAAGTAAATATAAATGACATACACTATCATTATAAATTGGAAATTTGAAAAAATAAAATTTGCAAACAACGTGCTACTGCCCCTTTAACGTATGATGAAGTACTATACGTGCGGTGAAATATGAGAAAGGGAAAATGACCCTGCCCTGGTGAATTTCTTAATTTAACAAAATCGGTTTTATCTTTCTGCGTAAAACTCAGTTATAGATGGGGTATACTTTTCCACATATCAACAATAAGCTATCAACAATGTTTTTCGGAATTTCATAAAAATTGATATATCCAAAATTTACAAATATAAACATTAAACACGGGAAGATCATTAACAAAAAGGGTACACTGACACAGAGTGGACAGATTTCAATCTCAAAAGTAGTGAACTAAAATGGTTCCAGTAAAAAATAATAAATAATATATTAAGTAGTAATTTAGTATTCAAGGTAGGATATGTAGAGTCCCAGTTGGCTCTTCATGTAATAATTAAATCGAAACCAGATAACATGGCTTCCATGTCTAACTGTAAATCAAATCATAGCGAGACAAACAGCTTGCAAATGGCTTTAAAGAAATTATTGATTTCAATGAAGAGAAGATTGTTTCGATTTGAAACTGAAAATAATAATCAATTGAATGCAATTATTCTTATAACATTGATTTCAATGAAGAGAAGATTGTTTCGATTTGAAACTGAAAATAATAATCAATTGAATGCAATTATTCATATAACAAAAGCATTCAAATTTCACCTTTACAATCATAACAAATTAGATATTACCTAGCAAAGGAACCTATTGCCTTTTCAAATTGTATACATGCAAGCTTTAACAAATGCTTTTCAAAGATTCTGCAAAAAATACGATCAATGTATAAGCGAAATGAAATGAATCTACCTCTCTAAGCACATATATACAATACTTTACTCTGATATGAATTGATAAATGTAAAATAAAATGTACTAAAAAAAAGCTGCACTTTTCCCTCCAGGAAATAACTATGACGTCATTCGTTCTGTGACATGGAACACTTCTCTTCCTGCACATTCAGTAGGGCAGAGAAGTAGAGGGTAATGTTCGAGTAACTCTCCATTCCTTAAAAATAATGGAGCTCAGGCCCCTTAGTTTTAAGGAATGGAGAGTTACGTGATATTACCCTATTTAAATTATACTCAAAGTATTGCTCTTTTATCAAAATTACTTTAGAAATTAAATTTCTACTTTAAAAATATGATGTGATGTGTAACTCTCCATTACTGAAAAATAATGGAGTGAAAGAACAATAAGATGACGTCACAAGTGTAATTTAATACCGAGGGTAGGACATTCACCCGAACATCGGTTGAAGCATTCAGTGGCCAATTGACTGAACAGTGCTTACAGTCACGCGATGTTATCAGTTGCAAAGTGTTGAAGAACTGGGCCCCGTCTCTCGAAGCAGCCCTTAGTTAGGCGTCTAGTGTCTGGGTAACGAACGCTTTAGTGACAAGGCTGACAATAATTTATAGTAATGCAACACAAAGTGATCCTTTAACTTGAGTGTTCGTTAGATGTTCCTTACAAAATCTTACTGGATAAACTTAAAGGAAGGCTGTTCTATAGAAGACAGAGATAGAACCACGTAGATACCTTGAAATTGAATAGGAACTGTAGCTACACTTTGAACACTTAAGCTAACTTGCGTTTTGGTTTGAAGGCATATAAACGTCCAACGGATTAGGATTAGTCTGTCTTTATACAGTAACTTCATTATTTTCATAAAAAAGATAAAAAAAATAGGTAAAAATACATAATTAAATATTATACGTATATTTCCATATATAATATTATAATACTAATTTACACAAGAATGTGTAAACGATGGCTGAATATATATATACATATATATATATAGAGAGAGAAAATACTAAACGACGTTCCGTTTAATAACATATTTATGAAACGAGTGAGTGGTTTGTATTTAACGAACGAAAGCGAGTTAAATACAAATACCATCTCACGAGTTTCATACATATGTCATTAAACAGAAACGAGTTTAGTATTTTATTTATTACGTATATTCACTGATTTAAATGCCACTTAATTCCAAAAACTCGTCGATAAATGGGACACACTCCATTGCGACCGCGACGCAGATATTGTGACATTGTCATATTTTTGCTATTATGACGTCACGTCACGTCACGTCACGTCAAACGGCAGCACACGATGTTATTACAGAATGTAAACTGCGATATCTTCAACGGGCGAGTAATAAATATGCAATGGCTGAAAAATTCATTAAATCTGTTATCAATAAAGTCTTCTACGCGTTTAAAAAGTAAAATATTACTTTCCTTTGTAGGATTGACATTTCCTTTCCAAATTTAGAAACAGTTACAGAAACAGAAACAGTTACAGTATAAATATTGTCTTTCATGATTATGTAATTTACATTCATTACAATCATAAAACTGATTTTTGCAAGGATATTCACATAAAATAACTTTCTGCTGATAAATTCGCCCTGAGAAGGTAATTATGCCAACTTGCGTGTAGGATACATAGAGAATACTTAACGACCTTCTATTTAATACCATTTTTATTAAACGAGTTAATGATTTTGTATAAAACGAGCGAAAGCGAGTTTGATACCAAATCATTCACGAGTTTAATAAAAATGGTATTCAATAGAATAGAGTTTACTATTCTGTTTATTACCCGCCAACATATAATCCTCCCCCCCCCCCCCCCCACACACACACACCTTCTTCCTTGTATAGACTGTATCTTTTAAGAATGATTTTTTAAAATGAAGACGTTCTAGCGGGCGGCTGTACTAAAACTCAACTAGAAACAGCAGACACGCACTGAATCAGATGGGTATGGGGGCACTCCAATATTGTATGATATAAGATGAGTTGAGTTGCAAAATTTTGATTATAAAGTTTTCAACTTTATGCAATAATGCATCATTGAGATCCTTAGAATCTTGGAATACCTACTAGCCTATATATGTGGGAATGCATCGAGCCGAAATCAGAGAACTCGTGTTAATGCAGTAGTTGCTGAGCAAAATAGGTATGTGTGTGTATATACATATGCAATATATGAGACGGAATATGTTATATTAAGAAATTATAACAATGAAATAAAATTAACCATAACAACCATGAACACTTTAATGTTCGTATGGGCAAACCCGGAAAAATTATCCCAAATTTCAGACACCCAAATAAGCAGAGGAGTACGAGTCCTCCATAGCAAGCTCTGACCGATGACATCAGCAATGGACAGATTCCACCAAAGCAGCATTGGATACTGTAGAAAAACTTGATTAGCTTGACTAAATTTCACTTTAAAACTGAGTGCTGTGTATGTATGTATGATTAAAGCTGCTCGAAATTGAATATTTTTTGTCATTTTCGTTTACAAATGGACTGTTCCGTTTTCCAAATGTGCAATTTGTTAACTCAATTTCTCATAAGGATATATTAGTGTCTGGCTATTGAGTCGTCCCACAATTCGGGCGACACCAAATATTACATTATATATTTCAAGTATGTATGAAAAATATACACAATCATTATTGCAGCAATTCTGGCCCGATTGATAAAAGTTGAGCATCCTCCCTACAGACCTAAGGTGACGTCAGAAACAGTTCCGGCCGCCATCTTGGATTTGATGAGGATATGCTGGGAGGAGATCCCCGCGTTCCGTCCTAACTTCGTTACAATACAGTCTTCCTTGAGGAAACTCAACAAGGGCAAGTAAGTAGAGCAATAGTAGATGAAACCTCGCAATAAAACGAGGATATCTGACTTTCTTCTCACATATAAGTGTATCTCACAGAGAGACGTCACGTAGACACCTGGGCTCCGTTCCATAACAGCGAGCGCTCATAATCGCTCATTGATCGCTCAATGTAGCGCTCAATGTAGCGCTCAATGTAGCGCTCAATGTAGCGCATTCTCTCCTGAACGACACGGTGCGATTCCTCGAGGTTTGCTCGCTTTGCTACGTAGCGCTACATTAAACAATCGCGTTCAAGAGAGCGATTACCTTTAAACCTCTCTTGAACATGACTATGTATCTTAATGATTGACGCTATCACGAATGTAACTATTTAAGTTTTGCTTCATGAGAGGAGATATACATTGTCTTCGACTGAAAATATAACATAACATTGTCGCCATTGTGAACGTAGCGGGCACCGGTTGGAATTCTAGTGCAGCGCACTGATATGCTAGCACGAAAAAGGTTAAGAAATGCTACAAGGCTAGATAAGCCAGTGATGGAGACTTGCTGGGGGAGTTGTCTTTAGATGTTCAGAAACCTTTGCATTTACGTTAAGGATGTTCGCTCCTCAAATTTATAGTATTAAACTTTTTTTCTAACTTATATTTTTTAAAAGATAAAAATATATGAATGGAAAATCAGCATTAAAAAATAGGGGGTAGTGTGTTATGTATTGTAGATATGACGCCTGTATGATAGTTGGGTGAGGTACAATTTTAACATTGGAATCCATGGGGAAATGAGAAAAAAACTGCTAAAAACTTTAAAATACTACATTTCTAGTATTAAACTTTTTTTCCTTTTTTGATATGTTACAAAGTTCATGTTACCCTACCGAAATCGATGAAAAAATATATATGGTAGTGTGGGTTTTTTTAAGCTTTGACACAAAATGTACCTGAAAACCCCCCTTTTTAGTCAAATTTTGGCCATTTATACTGTTTAAGCACTTTTTAGAGGTTCTAAAGTCACATTTTCTTTATATCATTTGTTTTTTAAAAGTATGTAGATGATTTAGAATATCATGAAGTAAATAAAGATGAGAAAAAATCTTTACTTAATCATATTTCATTTTTGAAGTTTAACAGGAAGGAGCGGACATCCTTAATATAACGTTATTGCTTACTGTGTGTCTCGTGTATATAATGTTTAAATTCGTAAAACAATAAAACATAATGGTATGAATGGTTTTCCTCGTGTACTTAAGAAGCGTTCTTCGGATATACAGTTCTAACGTTTGATAAAAGGTGACATACACATATATTTAATATTTAAAGTTCAGATACATGTACCAAAAGAAACGCACACATGAATATTTAAGATGAATTATATTGCTTTAACACATAATTAATGATCGAATCAAGGTTATAATGAAACAATATTTGATATGACAATCCATTGGCCATGAATTGGACAACCACCCGTGACCACGCCCCCCAAAAACCTGCTACTTCCGGTTTTTGATTTGTACAATAAGTTTATTACCATGACCACATATGCAGAGTTATCACTTTGGTATTTTGTGGACAGGTGAACATTGTCAGGAGGACTTTGGTGGTATGGTCTTCGGATTAACAGAGTATGGTGCAGCAAAACTGTTTTTAAACCATGATCGAAAACTGAACAGTTACCATCTCTAATTTTCCCCCTACAACATGCAAATTTATGAAACTTCGATATTTTGTTAAAAAATGATGCAACTTCATAATGCCACACTTTGGTTAACATGCTCTTGATACTTTTTCTGAAATCTCATAAAATATCTGGTGGGCGTTTCTTTTGGACGGCAGTATATATACCGACTAGTGTGTACACAAAACATAAGTACCGACGTAAGGTGTATGTGTGATCTATGCAGGATAGTGAACCTAGTGGACCAGATGGTGCACATGCTGACCAAGTACGCGGACCACCTGGAGGAGCTGGTGGACGAGCGGACACTCCAGCTGGAAGAGGAGAAGAAAAAGACAGAGGACCTGCTCTGCAGGATGCTACCCAGGTGAGACACATGTAGAAGGAACACTTTCCTTGAAGAGATTATATCATGGATGGCTTGTTAACGCTTCCGTTTGATGTTTTAAAAACGAAATACGTTTCCAGACAATTGTCGGTTTATAAGTTAGATAACGCATGTCCTGTAAACCTTTATCAGGGACATATGCTGAATTTTACCATCCTATTCTGTGAAAAATGTTGCCAATCGGACAACAGTTGAAGTCATACGACGTTATTGATAACATCTTCTGAATTCTGAATTGAACCGCGGTAGAGGATTTTAATAACGTTCTTACGCTAATAGTTGTCAACCGCCTCTGTATTTTATTGCTTTGGGCACGATGACCTTTCACATGGATTATTCGGTAGGTCTTGTATGGTATTCTCTGTAAGTCAAGATCTTTTTAAATTAACTCAGTCTAGTATAATGAAATCTTATTTTGTGTGATATTTTCCGAACAGGGCTAATTTTCTTACGACATGAATTGACGTCAGGTGTACGCAGAGATTAACGGAATGTCCCGCCTTACCGGTAGCAGGCATTATTTCTGGAATGAGAACTTACCAGTTTTTAGCAAATGAAGAAACTGATATTTGACTCCTAAAACAAGCAGAACATAGAACCTACCAGCTACATCATCGATCTAATGTAAACCTGTGAGAGATGAGAATGTAGATATTCCCTATATATTCTGATTATTCTCCCTAAAAGGCAATATTGATCTTTAGGTTACCTTTAAGAAGGCTAGTCGTAAATAATGTGAACCCATAATGGATTAGAAACTGTTTGTCTCTTCCATTACCCTACAGTCTCCTTACGAATTTACAACTACATTTACATTGATGTCTAAGCACATGCACACATTCCCTCGGAGACGAGCTGCACGCGGGGGTTCACGCATACCAAAAGGTAGTCACACTCGCACACAAACGTACAAATACATAATTCTTACCCACACTCGCATGCGGAAAACTTCGTTGTGATAATAAATCTTTCGTTTCATTTAGTGTTATAATCACATGTAAAGTATTGGTCTCAGCGCCTGCTTTGAAAATATTTAATGTATTATTATTCAGCACTTGATCAATTTACAAATAATTTTGCGATGTCGTTAATGGCAGCTATAAACCATAAAGATTGATACTATCATGAAACGAAATCACCTAACGACCCTCCTTGAAACTAAACCATCTCCCGACGCTAAACAAATGTCGGCCTGTCGTCACACCATTTATATCCTATGATAAGCGAAAGTGGGTTTGCACCACTACTCAATATATTATAGTGACGTAAGCAGAATGCTCTCAGACTATTACGGTTCATGCACCGGGGATACAGTCTTCTGTTACTGCTACTATTATTACTGTTATTATAAAGCTAGCCTTCACTAGATATACAACGTTTGAACCAGGCGCCTCATGTAGAAAATGCCCTTTATAACATGATTTCAAAGATGCCAAGAAAGCTAGGCAACAATACGTGTTCGACACCTGCTATTCACTTTATCATTCGATATATTTATCGTAGAGAGTTACATGACAACGCAATTAGAACTCGGTTAATGATGATTTCCTTTAAGTGTTGCGTCTCTAGTAGGATCGACTTTGATCAATGATCGATCTGCTCTGAGAACTGGAGCAGAATTATGAACATACATGTTGAAATTGTCTGTCACCTTTGACCCCAGGTCTGTAGCTGAAAACCTAAAAACCGGAAAGAACATTGAGCCGGAGTCGTTTAGTTCTGTGACCATCTTCTTCTCCGACATCGTCGGCTTCACCGCACTTGCTGCCGCTAGCACCCCGTACCAGGTGAGAGTTCCAACACTGATACCTACACGATATACAGCTGGTGCCAGATCAAACTGTAACACGTTATTTGCACATTGGGTATAATCCTACACATGTGTATCTGTGTGAAACATAAGATATAATGTGTTGAATATGTACACTATGATGCTATAATGAAGATATGGTAAAATGTATATAATGTGACACAAAAACCTGTGTTTTGTTTAAATTGTTTTCACTGTAGGAATTAGTAGGTAACGGGTTGTAGGCATTAGTGCACAAAGTAACGGGTTATTCCACTTTGATGAGAGGTTGAAGGCTGTAAAACTCAAAACCACTGGTGCATAAAGTTGTTTGTTTAAGACTGTAGGCGTTTGTCCCTATAGGCGTTAGTAGACTCCACCCATCAAAATGCTATGATGTCATACAAACTTTGGTCTTTGAAGGGCATTTAGAAGTGGAATACATGAGAACAGGAACAAATTCTGGATAACTACTTCTTGTATGTGAAAATACAAAACGTTTGAGAGTATATACTCACTCCTTCATCAGGTGGAATGTAAGGAAATAACAAAATGTGATACATTTTATATAACAAACAAAACAATGGTGAGGAAACTCAATCAGGGAAAGTATATACTCCGTCGTGTATTTTCACATTAAAGAAGTAGTCATCAAGAAAATGGTCCTGTTCCTCTCAACTTGATAACAAATTTGTAAAATCTGCTCATTGTGACATGAGAAACAAACAAACAGTTGTTAGCACGAGAACGATCTATCAATTTCAGTTTTAAAAATAATTGTTTATATATATATATATATATTGTTGCATGACGTCACCAATCTCACAGCATCATCACTATGCGTGAAACGTCAATGAATTTTCGATGTTATGAATATCAGAAGACATTGTGGAGAGATCATCGAAATGCGATTAAGATAGAAAACAGGTTCATGTAGATTTATTACAAATTATTTCAGTAAATATTTACCCCATATGCCTCGTTCATGTTTCTTGTTACAAATCGCGAGTCAGTCATCCTCGGTTACCCAGGGTTTTATATATGCTCCGTTACTCTCCACTATATCACCCATGGGAAACTCTGTCAGCGAAATCTGTACTAAAATTACCCGCCCTTGGCCGGCGTGACGAAGTCAGTAACCGAAGAAAATACTCAATACGATAAAACGGAAATGGTCAAGGGAGATAACCGGTGACGGATGGCTAACAAAATGACCTCGCGTGCTTTGCAACGAAGTGATATGAATTGTCATTGGCTCGCAGGTCCAAGCTGCGTAGCGTTTTGATTGGCTCACGCCGGCCAAGGGCGGGTAATTTGAGTACAGATTTCTCTGATGAAATTTCCCATAGGTGATATAGTGGAGAGTAACGGAGCATATATAAAACCCTGGGTAACCGAGGATGCGAGTCAGTATGACTGTCATAAATATATCATTTCTTAATTCTTTTGTTGATTTCAGGTTGTGAATTTTTTGAACGACCTTTATACATCATTCGACAACATCATTGACATATACGACGTGTATAAGGTAGGCTAGCTAACATAATATATTAGAGAATATTTAAAACACAATACTCATTAAATTCCGATATGATTCCAAAAGTTGACAACACAGGAGGATATACACTGTCAGCCAAAAGTAACCCCTACTTGAGTTTCCTTAAAATGAAAGATGAAATAATTTCTAAAATATAATTAATGGTGGTCTCCACGGTATACTGAAACAATAATTAATATTAGTCCATTGTAATCGTGGAAAACTGTGATTCGAGTCAATACCATTCATGAAAACCACGCCCGTTATTTCCGGTAGATTCACTTGCGCACCATAACCACGTACATCTGTAGCGTTATCACCACTGATGTATGAAAATTTGTTTCAAATGTTTTCCCAAGCACTGATCCAAAACTGAACAATTGCGGTTGTCTCATTTCAACAATCGCCCTTCTTTTGTGACATGAACACTTTTGAAATTTAATATGTTGTGCAGAAATGGTGCAACTTCATAATGCTGTAATATTGCTAAACCGTTCATTATAGTTTTTACGAAATCTGACGAGATATCTGGTAGGCGTTTCTTTTGGCCGACAGTGTACATTGTACCATCCAGACCCGACATGGTATATCGTACGCGTGATGTCGCGTATGCAGTTATTGATATAGTTGTTTGTTGTACCTTGTATCAAGGTGAACTTCATACAACCAGGTTGTGCCTTATGATTCCATAGCTTTACACATTCTTGAACGCCTGCCAGGAGATCAAATCCCCCGTTAGGATTATCCAAATATTGAATTAAGCAGACGCCATGCATGGGGTTACATAGTGGTGACAAATGTACAGGAATCGCAGTGCGGAACGGTCGCTGTACACTTGGAGGATATCTGATATCTCCTCTTTAGTGGATTAACCAAGATTAACCTGGTTTATCTGTATGATAATCTCCTCGTTTTATCCATTGTTATTACACACCTTAGGTATTATGTGTTGCATAATTTTGGGTACAAGGTACGTATGAACTTGACAATATATGCCGTGACTATTTGTTAAATCATAAGTCATGGTACTCAAAAAGTTCAAGACTGTACACATTCGTGATGCACGTTGATGGTAGATGACATCTTTCTCTAGAACTCTTGAATAATAATGTAATTGTTAATACACAGTGTATTTGATAGGGATCATTGATAAGGGAGGGGGGGGGGGGGGTCACAGTGTAGGACGGTTGTTGCTCTCTGTGGACTATCAGATACCCTTGTTGCGAATTGGTGAAGTAATCCAGACTGACTTATCATACCTCACTCTTGTGACCTTTGTAAAGCAAACACATGTACTTTGTCTTCCTAATCCATAGACTAGTTCTATTGCACTGATTTTTTATACGACGCGAACTAATTTGATAAAATTCTTGAAATGTGCGATTAGACTTGGTCAAGTTTTGAGATCACCGTGATATTAATGTAATTAAAAGCTTTATAGCTGTAAATATTTAACAGTGTTTTCTCAGTCAAATCTTGCTAAGACACACATCAAATTTCCAATTTTATTGATAGGGGGCGTTCTTATAATAAATTCTGAGCAAAAGCTGACATCAAATCAAATTGGCCATTTATTAATTCTAGAATTTCTCCATTGATACTTTACATTGAAAAGTAATTTTCGTGGTATGTCCGTTATGTATAAAAAAAACACGTCTTACATGTTGTTTTGCTAGTTTATTTAGAATTAAAACTCATATTTGCACACACAAGTGGAAAATATCGATAACAACTTATTTATAGCACCGTTACATACGTGTCATCTTTGTTTCAACAACAACGATCTCTACTTGATTACGAAACACTACTTTCCGTGAAAGACGTCGTATCATAAACATACAGAATATTGTATCCATATATTTCTGGACATTTTTGTCATTTCAAAAGGCATCTCCAAAACAAATTCTTCAACAAATCTACTTTCGCCTCCCTCATCTGTTTGGTAGGAACATATCTGCGTCCAAATTCCATGACAACATGACACGCAGAGAGTTCTTAAGTCTTTATAGATCTTGTTAACAGATCAAGACAGTTTATTTCTAATACATCTTCATCATCAGTCTCACCAAGTGGTATTGGTGAGCATGCCCAGCACACAACGCTGCGCGTGACGAGGGGATATTAGAGAGGTTTATCGACTGGTTTATTCCACTCGCTTCTCTTCCTCGCGTCCTGATTGTTTGTACAAATTGAAATCACACTTGGACACGCTAACATTATTGAGTTTATTTTCTCAAGCTGTTTTGTCGACCAGACCTTCTTCTAAAGTGATTGTATCATTTTGGCACTCAACTTTGTTAAATGTTCTAATGATGCAACCATCAGCGTATGTGTTACTAGTAGTGTAAAATATCGGAAATATGTTTTATGATTACCTGAGCGATATATGGCCATATATGGTCGTTTCGTTACTAAAATTGAAACAGACCGTTTATTTCAAATCTTGATAATGACACAGTGTATATTTCTGTGCTAGCTTACCAGAGCGTACTATGTCGTCCAAATGCCGCTGCAACAGTAGAGGTAACGACATGCAGCAAGGTTAAATCAGCCAGTGATGGAGACTGGCACGAATTATGACTTGAGGGGGAAGTCATACACTTTTAAAGGGGGAGTAGCACGTTTTTTGGCAAAATTTATTTTTTCAAATTACCGATTTATAATGATAGTTCGTGCCATTTAAATTTACTTTAGAGGGTAAAAACATCTTATTACACAAACCAATTATCCGTAGTAGTAATAACGGTGTTGCGTATAAAGCAAAAATTGCATGGCGGCCATTTTATTGTGAACACATTTTATTATTTGGTATGACAAAAACGAGTCCCATTGGTCAATGAGCCATGTACACTCATTTTAACTTGATTTTCCGAATAGAGAAGGGTGTTTTACGATTGGTAAAATTATTTTTTGAATACATTTCATCGACTTATTTGAGCAAAAACGTGCTACTGCCCCTTTAAAACCATTTCCTTCTGGTTGTTTGCCTGCTTATAAACAGAGCGAAAAGGGTACTCTAAGGTTATGAAAATCTCCCATGTGCCTCCAGCAAATGCTTCAGTGATACGTTACCACTACATGGAGATAACCGAGATTATCACTGTGATCTCTTGCAGGTTGAGACAATAGGGGATGCCTACATGGTGGTGAGTGGACTGCCAGTCAAGAACGGGATCCGACATGCAGGGGAGATCTGTACCATGGCACTGCATCTTCTCAGTGGTGTGCGGACATTCACCATCAGACATGTACCAGATAGACAGCTGCAGCTGCGGATAGGCGTCCACAGTGGTACGTGGTGATACGAGGGTTAATGGGTCGCACCATACTCGTTAACTGAGGTTAATGTTAAAGGACCACCGCGTCGATGATAAATATAAGATCAGATTTATATACCTATGCTGATTAACGTGTCTGATAACGAGTCACAGACCCCAAATTTCAGACAATTGAACTAATTAGTAATAAAAACTACTGCATGTACACAGTGAAGCGAAGCGTAACTCGTTAACAGTTAGTCAGCATAAGGAGATAAAAGTGATCTCATTTTTATTCTCGACGCAGTGTCCCTTTAATGAAAGAAAACTAAACAAACGAACATTGTTAATATATAAACAACATAATTTGATAACGTTTGATAAACGACCACCGATAAATCTTGAATTTTTGCAAGGTGTGTGAATCTCAGAAACTCAAAACGAAAGCAAAAGAAAATTCTTGTTAAATAATTTGCAAAACTAATCATATATTCAGGATAAGTGCCGATCCGCGACTTCCACTAATCAGCATAACTCGCACCAGTCACCTTCACTGGCTAAAGTTAAGCCTTGATGCATTTCATCAGCTCTTCTGTGTCAGCGTAAATGTGCCTTGCACGTCGACTTAGTAGTGTAATATGTAATCTCTGGCACAGAGAAGTAGACGAAATGCTGCAAAGTTAGTTATTCATTCAACATAAACTACCGGGCAAAAGAAAGGACTCACCTAAGTTTGTTTCTATTAATTCAATATTTAAAAGAAATCAGATGTATTTGACTATGGCACGATACAATAATACTTATCTGCAGTAGTTTGGATGACTTTGTTGGTGACTGTGGTTAATTTTTAGTTCAAATATCTTTTTGTAAAGAAGACAGGGTTAAGAATTAAATGTACACCAACATGACCCCTACCCTGTTTAAAATGTTGTAAATGTGTGCAGAATCAGGCACATTTATTTATTTTCACATGGGATATGTCTTATATGTCGGTGAACAATTGTGTATCATCAAAAATAATTTAAAAACAAAATTAGATTTAAAATTTCAACTTTAAATTTAAAAATAAACCATGTAGAAGTATTCTTTGACTGCTAACTAAACACCTGTACTTATCAGTTTTGGATTATGACATCGAAAACTTGAGATATTTGCAATAGAAAATCATACATACGATAAAATCAACTGACGTGAGTCCTTTCTTTTGCCCGGTAGTTTATCAGCAAGTGATAGAGACTGGCGTAATATTTATTGTTTTAAATACATGTAATTGTATGAATTTTGTATCATATGTATGTTCTATGGGCCTATGGCCTGAAACTTGAAATAAATGCTTCTTCAGAGATCTAGACTGGCGTGAGTTATGCTTTGAGGGGGAACATTGAAAAGCCGACGAGGCAGAAGATGCTACTATATTATTGTTACCTGATAAACGTGCCAATGTCCTATTTCCCCAGTCTAAGATTTAGACTCTAAAATTAATGTTTTTGTAAAATTTCAAAATTTGAAACAAATGAACACAACATATAAAGAAGCCTCTAAGACGTATTCATTTCCCTGAAACTGAGCTCTGTAGTCTTGTTGTAGACTTGCCTAGGCTCTTCAAATATAAAGGGCTCTGGGTGACAACCTACTATTTCCCCTTAAAGGAGCAGTAGCACGTTTTTTGCAAAATTTATTTTTTCAAATTTCCTATTTATAATGATAGTTAATGTCATGTTAATTTACTTTAGAGGGTAAAACATCATATTACACAGACCAGTTATCCTCAGTAGTAATAACGCTGTTGCGTATAAAGCAAAAATTGCATGGCGGCCATTTTTATTGTGAACACATTTTATTATTTTGAATGACAAAAACGATTCCCATGGCTTACTGAGCCATGTACACTCATTTTAAACTTGATTTCCCTGGTGAAATTGGTGAAGTTATTTTTCAAATACATTTCATCGACTTATTTGAGCGAAAAAACGTGCTACTGCCCCTTTAATTGACTCTCTGCAGGTCCAGTGGTTGCTGGTGTAGTAGGGTTGAAGATGCCTCGCTACTGTCTGTTCGGTGATACAGTCAACTACGCTTCTCGGATGGAATCTTCAGGCTTCGGTATGTAATGAGGACACGAAGTGATAGTTTTGTTCAGATGTACTGTCTATAGGCGTAAATATCAATGAAAAATGAGAGATACATGTATCAAAATCGTAATGGAGACAACTACGATGGCAAGGACCTACCAGAGAATGTGAATCTTGAGAGGAGCGATCCTCCTGACTCGGGTTTACAATTTCTGGTAGGTCCGAGAAGGAGAGAAGGAGCGCGAGTGGTTTCCAACTAAGCTGTTTAAGTCCTTTAAAACAACACGTAACATCGCTGTACTATCCTAATAAATTGGAGTCGCTCGTAAAATCAAATAGCTTTGCCAATTGAATTTTAGACTAAGAAAAAAGTTTTCCTCCCTTGATTTACATTACTTTTTAGACGCACCTGTTAAGATCAACAAATCTGTTTTATGTACACTTGTTGAAGATAAAGTTATGAGTGAGTTTTTTACCTCTTGGAGTTCATTGTTAAATAGAGAGAAAGGGAAAACTGGTATGAATAAACTTAGACTATATAAGCATTTTAAGTGTAACTTTTATACAGAAAATTATATTGTCCAGTACATGCCAAGACACTATAGGTCGGCCTTATCAAAATTTCGATGTGGTGTTGCTCCCATAAGGGTAGAGACTGGCCGTTATGAAAATGTTTTACTGGAAAATAGAAAATGTTTTAATTGTGTTAACGAGGTTGAAGATGAATTGCATGTTTTGCTTCACTGTGTATTGTATGATGACTTGAGACAATCTCTTTTTAACCAGTGTATTTCTTTAAACCCGAACTTTTTATATGAATCAGATCTGGAAAAAATGTATTTTATATTTACCAATTCTGATATATGTTTTAATACAGCCAAAATCTGCTTTTTAATTTTACAACGTAGAAAAGAATTGTTATATATATAGTTAAAGCTTATTTTAAATGTCTGTCTCTCATAATTCTGTTGTGAATGGTTCTGTACATGTTTTAGCATGTATTAAGTGTAAAAATGTAAATGTCTTTTAGCTATGTACAGAAGTGAGACGTTAATAAACTATTGTCTGTCTGTCTGTCTGTCTGTACAATTCATCGTGTGTACGGCTGTTATTGCGAAGCAATGTGATGACTTATGAAACCCCGAATTGGTGCAGCTGACTTGTACTTCGTTTACAAATATACTCATGTTAGTTAATACACACCTTGAGTATATTTGCATATGAGAGTAAAAGCATATTTACTATGTGTTTACATGAGGAAAGAAAGGGGGTAAGTATTGCAGATTTGAAACAGTTGTCATTCATATGTAACACGTGAAACTATGCAGGCTTTTATAAGCAGTAGAGCGACGAAGATGCTTCCCTTTTTAGCAAATCAAGCCTGAAAGGCCTGATATAGTCTCATTACGGCATAGAGTACGGCATCCGTCCGTCAGTCCGCCTATTCGTCTGTATCATTTCCCTATTCGCTTTTTCTTACACTTTCTTCAGAACCAATGGCTCAAGGGAGCTGAAACCTTATGAAGAGACTCTTTGGCCAATGGGGTTTACATGCATACATTGTAGATTTGGTGATTTGGTGGTCACACCCTCTGATTGTATCTTCTACTAAAGCCGAATGTTGTGACGCCTTAGCCAATGAGGAATGTAAATTGTAGATTTGGTGACACAAATCACAGTGGCTTCACCCTTAAACCTATTTGCATATTTTCTTTCGTTTACCTGTTAAAGGGGCAGTAGCACGTTTTTTTCAAAATTTATTTTTTCAAATTTCCCATTTATAATGATAGTTTATGTCATTTAAATTAACTTTAGAGGGTAATACATATTATTACACGAACCAATTATCCCTAGTTGTAAAAACTATGTTGAGTATAAAGCAAAAATTGCATGGCGGCCATTTTATTGTGAACACAATTTATTATTTTTTATTACAAAAATGATTCCCATGGCTTTACCGAAACATGTACACTCATTTTAAACTTTATTTTCCGAAGAGAGAAGGATGTTTTACTATTGGTGAAATTATTTTTCAAATACATTTCATCAACTTATTTGTGCGAAAACTTTATTCAAAATATATATAGTACGTTTGCATCTTTAAGTCTGTTCCCAAGGTTCAAAAGCAATTGATATTAAAACCTATCATGTTGACACTACTGTACCATATTGATAGAGCAAGTTGTAGGTACAAGTCGCAATGTGAACGGGCCTTTAAGCATGTGTCGTTTTATAATTAGTTATATCTATTATGATTATGATAATGTTTCTTTTATTAATACATGTATAATGTTGAATTATGAAATTTATATATTTTTTAAATTTAAGCTTGAAACTGATTTATGTTCCAGCGTTACAAATTCACGTCAGTCCTGAGTGCAAAACCGTGTTGGACGAACTTGGAGGATTCCATGTAGACGAGAGAGGGGAGGTCGCAATGAAGGTGGGGACCGTCTAAAAATATTCATTTAAAAATAAAACTGGAATATGTTTTATCTGATGCTATGGTTATTAAGTTTCTGCATTCTTTGTAAGCAGATTCACACGTTCAATTTCAACTGTGTCTGCTGGACAAGAAAATATGAACTTAAAATATACTTGAAATATGAAAAATAGAAAAACGGGATGCCTAACTAGCTGCTCAATGTTGTTCTGCTGATGATGTATGTACAGTAAAACTGTAAAAACACAAAATAACCATGCCACAATTTGCCATTGTAAATTTTTATTTTGACTACAGGGTAAAGGAACCGTTGTGACCTATTGGCTGAGAGGCAAGGATGGATTCACGAAAGAGTTACCTTCCCTTGACTTGGCTGCGCCTCTTTCTGAACACACCTTCAAGTGAGGGTCGCTATAGTGAAGGCAGTGAAAATTCATCACCCTCAAGGACAAACAGACAATTCCCTCGCCCAATTAGCGATTACTTTTAAACCTCTCTTGAACGCGATTGCTCTTTGTAGCGCTACGTAGCAAAGCGAGCGAACTTTGAGGGTTTGCACCGTGTCGTTCACTAGAGAATGAGCGCTACTTGAGCGCTAATTGAGCAATCAATGAGCGATTATATAAGCGATATATTAGCGCTCGCTGTTATGGAACGGAACCGAGGAGTTGCCAAACTACGTACATTTGCAGGTGCTTGTGTGGATCAAGTATTTGGAGGAAGGAAGGAAGGAAGTGTCTCATGTAACTGCTATGAAACCAATGATGCCAGTATTGCTTTATTTGCCATGTTGGCCACAATACATCGCCGATAAATTGGACACACCATCGCTATACAACTGTTACATGTTTCTGGTAAAAGCATCTTTACCTACGCAACCGTCCATTATGTGTACATGCCAGTAAATCGCTTAGAGTGTAACTGACATTTTAAACGAAGGTGTTTAATGTATTTGTTTTAGAAAAAAATATTCCACGTGGTAGCTGAAATGTAAGTCGATACCTGTTGTAGGCTGTTACTGTAGCAGTTTACAGGCGTCCATCACTAACATCGGTAACAACGTTTGTTGCTGACATCTTTTAATGAAATCGGTAACTGAACTCTGTTGCCGAAACGTGCTACTGAAAACTTTTAATGAATTCTGTTATTAAAACATTAAACTGAAGTTTTTTCTGAAACATTTTACTGTAACTCGAAAGTTAAACTCTGTTACAGAAACATGATGCTGAAACGTGTTTGTAGAACATGATACTGTAACATGGTAACTGAAATTTGTTATTGAAACATGGAATTGAAAGCTGTTCTAAAACAGTTTACTGTAACCTGTTTCTTAAACATTTTACTGTGATTCAATGTTGAGATTGATATCTGTTACTAACATTTAATATGTTACTGAATACTAAAAATAAAGCGACATCTCTGAAACTTGTTTCATACTTTATGTTTGCCATATTGATTTGTTTGTTCCATAACCCGCTACATCCCAGAAACCAGGCTCTATTACTTTGTAAGTTTCACATAAGAAAAATGCCCTGAACAATTGCTATCCCTTTCCGTCGACAAGCGAAAGTTTAGATCTCAGATGATGATTAGGCCTATTATCTACTGCAAGCCACTATGCACACTTGCAGTGATACCCTGGAGGAAGTTTTCTCTCGATTCCGCTGCTAAGCGCTTCGAGCTACCCATTCTCTTCCCACAGAGGTTACTCCCTTCATATTTCCGATCCTACCCTCTGTTATTTTTCGATTAAAATCAAGAGCAGAAGCAATATCCCCTTGCGGTGGAAATCTGAATCTCATATTGTACCACTGCTTCCCAACCTATGAAAACACATATTTCAGTGACCATGTCGACCGAGTGACTTTAACGATCTAGGCATTTTATTCTTAAGGTCTTTCTCGTTAGCATATGTCCTTCGAATATGTCTGATGTAAATAACACGAATGAACTATTTTGGGTATTTGTCTCTGATTTGGTCTTCTTTATTTATAAGCATATTTATGATCAATAGTTTTCATAAAATCAAATAGCATATTTCGAGGAAAACACATTAAACATTATCATTATGACGTGTCATTGGCAAATGTCACTTTCACAAGGGCGTTGCTGATTGCAAAACTGGATTCAATTGCAACCAATCAGGCCAATCTGAAGGGAGTAACCTCTGTGGGAAGAGAATGCGAGCGCATATTTGTCGACTTATTGTGCACTGTGAATGAACTGCCTTTCCCAGGAACACTACAGCATAAGGCCTTAACAAAATTCGAGAGGGAAGCATGCTCATCACTTCACCACGTTGTTTCAGATTCCATACATATTTAAATTACAGAACATACATCCAGTAGTCTGTGATTGACATTAAATATTTGACGTGTTGATGGATAATCATCGTATCTTTTCAGGCCGAACCAGCTGAACTCCGTCCGTCCGTCCGTTTGAGGGGACAGATTTTCTCACAAACTATTTAATATATGTTTACCAATTTGTTTGTTGAGGGCATAAATACATTGATGGCGCATGCTTCTGTTTTTTTTGTGAGTTCAGATAAGTTACTCCATTGAACTAGATTTAGGACATTCAGGGGTGCAAAACAGGTTCATTGAGGACTAATATTGCGGTGGGTGATGATGACCTTGTCTTCTTGTTTCACGGTTATTTGTTCCCCTTTCAACTAATGTAGTTGTAGAGTTGGTACAAACATGACAAACAGAGAGATAGGAATTTAACCATTCTTTTCATTTTTGAAAGTCTCAAACCGAATACACATGTTCATGTGGTTAGACTACACTGACGGGCAAAAGAAAGTATATGGCTCAGTTATATTTATCATATGTATAATTTCCAAAGTCAAATATCTCGAATTTTCGACGTCGTATTCAAAAACGAAAAGTCGAAAACATAAAATCAGTCAAAGAATACCTCTACGTGGTTTGAATTTTTTAAATTTAAATTTAAAATTTAAATTTTGAAATTCCCCCAAATTAATTTTGATAAAACACAACTGTTCATCGATATATAACACATACTCTGTGTGAAAATCAATAAATGTGCTTCGTCCTGCACACATTTACAACATTTTGAACATGGTAGGGGTCATGTTGATGTAAATTTCATTTCTTACCCCTGTCTACTTTAAATAATGATATGTTAGTTAAAAAATAAAACAGTCACCAATTAAGTCATTCAAACTATTGCCGAGAGGTGTTATTGTATCTTGCCATAATGAAATTAAAATATTGTATAAATCGAAAACAAGTGAGTGTTATACTTTCTTTTGCCCGTCAGTTTATATATAACATGACATTTGTTGAAATTTTTTTACAATACACGCCCCTGTGCGTTTCTATGATAGTCCAATGTTCTGAAACACGGGCAAAGCTTTGATAAGCAGGGGAGCTAGTAATCTTAAGGATAGTTTGCTTTTTGTGGAATGCTTCATTCCATGTATTTTGTCTTAATTGAATTGGAGTAGTGTTTAATTTTTCTTCCAACTCATAAAAATGGTGCAATGTACTTGACGTAACGATATCATGGAGTATTGGCTCATTGAACCATGTGCACATTAAAAATACAATAAATTTAAACAATATTAGTTTTGTTTTTACTTATTCCTGTACCTTTAGTATTTATGGGAAAGTATCCTCAGGTATTTAATTGTTAAACGCTTTATCACATTTGCTTATAAAATATAAATATTTAACAGCACGACATAATATAAAACGAGTAATTGTCACAAACGTGACTATGTCCCTCGCCGCAATCAAGACATGAGCTAAAAGGATGGACACACAGCTTGTACCGAGTAGTGACCATAAATTGTTTGATTCAATTATTGTTATATCAGACAAATTTTTTAAAAATGGTCAAAGTCTCGTAGTGACCTTGAAAATAATGTCAAGGTCACCCAAATCAACTGGTGTCAATATATTCCCCAAATACAGATTGGTACCAAATTTGAAGCCTATAGGTGCAGCGGCTCGAGCTCATGAGGAATCGCGCTAACAACAGTTGTCAAATAATCAAAATCTCGTAGTGACCTTGAAAATAATGTCCAGGTCACCCAAATCGACCGGGGTCTACATATTCCCCAAAACGAAGACTGGTACAAAATTAGAAGACTTTATGTGCATCGGTTCATGACATATCGCGCTAACAAGATTTTATCCCAAACAATTTCAAACCCTCGTATTGACCTTGAAAATGAGGTCAATGTCACCCAACTCGACTGGTGTCTGCGTGTTCCCTTAATGAAGACTGGTACCAAATTTAAAGACTCTAGGTGCAGCTGTTCATGATATATCGCGCTAACAAGAAACCGGACGCACGTACGGACGGACTAACGGAGCTGAATACTATATATATATCCCCCGCTTCGCGCTTCGAGGCGGCGGGGGACAATAAACCAAACAGAATTATCTAGATTATAGTGTTTTATAGTGTTTAGTGTTTAGATTTTAAGCAATAACGAAGGTTCAGGAACAAACTGTTCTCTGATACATTTGGTTTAGCAATTTTAACGAAATTGAAGCGCTGGTAAATATACAATTACCCATACTATTTTTGATGTCCTCTTATTCATACACACGTACATATATGCACTTATACTTATATTGATATATACATATTGTGTTTCAACAACTGCAGTATGAAAAACAAAAGCCAGTACATGTTAATGTGTTTTATTCATAATTAACGATTTTCAAATTAAAGTTAAACGAAAGTCATCAAATAGGGTATTCATAGATTTCTTCACCCCGTACAATTCTATGGGTGTATCTGTGGGCTGTTGCTGCCGTTACCGGAAATGTCCATGTTGCTTGCAGAAGGAGTTTGGCTACCCTGCCCTGATATACCCGTTTTACTAGCAGAAGGAGGTTGACTCCCAGGTTCAAACGGACTTGGCGCATCCGCTCCGAACATCCTCTCCATAAATCCATCGTTTCCGGCTCCGCCGGATACGGCCCCGTTTTCAGTACCCATGTGTCCAGAAAGTTCACCATTTCTCCCGGTGGAAAGCTGTTGATTGCCAGAAGATTGTTGAAATTCGGTTCTTATCTCAGGATTAAGGTTTGAAGGGACTGAGGGGTCAGTATGAAGGCCCGTATTAGATGTTAAGGAGGGTCGAAATTCCTGGTTGGTTGTTCCAAAGTTTTGCGAAACAGGGGATAGGGGCAATTCACCAATTGGTCCTGTGTTTTGTCTCGAATGAGTTAAAAGTGCATTTTCACCTGTAAAGGTATTTTGGTTCATAGGTGTGAACATTTGTCCGCTAGTCTCAGCATTTCTTGTCAACGTTGGTGCGAATCTCTCCCCGACGAATAGAACATTTTGTGGCAAAAGCGGCTGGCCTATTTGGTCAGTGGTCAGACTCAAATGGGGTCCGAATGTTTCCTCAGGAGATCTCATGTTTTGTGATGAGAACATGCTTTGATCTGGGTTTGGACCAACTGTTTGACCAACAGTTCCCATATTTTGACCCGAGGGATCTCCAAATGTTTGACCGACAGCTCCTAGGTTTTGACCCGAGGGAGCTCCAAATGTTTGACCGACAGATCCTAGGTTTTGACCCGAGGGATCTCCAAATGTTTGACCTACAGTTCCTACATTTTGACCCGAGGGAGCTCCAAATGTTTGACCAACAGCTCCTATATTTTGACCTGAGGGATCTCCAAATGTTTGACCTACAGTTCCTATATTTTGACCCGAGGGATCCCCAAATGTTTGACCAACAGTTCCTAGGTTTTGACCCGAGGGATCTCCAAATGTTTGACCAACAGTTCCTATATTTTGACCAGAGGGATCTCCAAATGTCTGACCAACAGTTCCTATATTTTGACCCGAGGGAGCTCCAAATGTTTGACCACTAGTTCCTAGGTTTTGACTCGAGGGATCTCCAAATGTTTGACCAACAGTTCCTATGTTTTGACCCGAGGGAGCTCCAAATGTTTGACCAACAGTTCCTATGTTTTGACTCGAGGGATCTCCAAATGTTTGACCAACAGCTCCTAGGTTTTGACCAGAGGGATCTCCAAATGTTTGACCAACAGATCCTATATTTTGACCAGAGGGGTCTCCAAATGTTTGACCAACAGTTAATATGTTTTGACCCGAGGGATCTCCAAATGATTGACCAACAGTTCCTAGGGTTCGACCCGAGGGAGCTCCAAATGTTTGACCAACAGTTCCTATGTTTTGACCTGAGGGATCTCCAAATGTTTGACCTACAGATCCTATGTTTTGACCCGAGGGTGCTCCAAATGTTTGACCAACAGTTCCTATGTTTTGACCAGAGGGATCTCCAAATGTTTGACCAACAGTTCCTATATTTTGACCCGAGGGATCCCCAAATGTTTGACCAACAGTTCCTAGGTTTTGACCCGAGGGATCTCCAAATGTTTGACCAACAGTTCCTATATTTTGACCAGAGGGATCTCCAAATGTCTGACCAACAGTTCCTATGTTTTGACTCGAGGGAGCTCCAAAGGTTTGACCAACAGTTCCTATGTTTTGACTCGAGGGATCTCCAAATGTTTGACCAACAGTTCCTATATTTTGACCAGAGGGATCTCCAAATGTTTGATCAACAGTTCCTATATTTTGACCAGAGGGAGCTCCAAATGTTTGACCAACAGTTCCTATATTTTGACCAGAGGGATCTCCAAATGTTTGACCAACAGTTCCTAGGTTTTGACCCGAGGGAGCTCCAAATGTTTGACCAACAGTTCCTATGTTTTGACCCGAGGGAGCTCCAAATGTTTGACCAACAGTTCCTATGTTTTGACTCGAGGGAGCTCCAAATGTTTGACCAACAGTTCCTATATTTTGACCAGAGGGATCTCCAAATGTTTGACCAACAGTTCCTAGGTTTTGACCCGAGGGAGCTCCAAATGTTTGACCAACAGTTCCTATGTTTTGACCCGAGGGAGCTCCAAATGTTTGACCAACAGTTCCTATATTTTGACCTGAGGGATCTCCAAATGTTTGACCAACAGTTCCTATATTTTGACCAGAGGGATCTCCAAATGTTTGACCAACAGTTCCTAGGTTTTGACCCGAGGGAGCTCCAAATGTTTGACCAACAGTTCCTATGTTTTGACCCGAGGGAGCTCCAAATGTTTGACCAACAGTTCCTATGTTTTGACTCGAGGGATCTCCAAATGTTTGACCAACAGTTCCTATATTTTGACCAGAGGGATCTCCAAATGTTTGACCAACAGATCCTATATTTTGACCAGAGGGGTCTCCAAATGTTTGACCAACAGTTAATATGTTTTGACCCGAGGGATCTCCAAATGTTTGACCAACAGCTCCTATGTTTTGACCCGAGGGAGCTCCAAATGTTTGACCAACAGTTCCTATGTTTTGACCTGAGGGATCTCCAAATGTTTGACCTACAGATCCTATGTTTTGACCCGAGGGTGCTCCAAATGTTTGACCAACAGTTCCTATGTTTTGACCAGAGGGATCTCCAAATGTTTGACCAACAGTTCTTAGGTTTTGACCCGAGGGAGCTCCAAATGTTTGACCAACAGTTCCTATATTTTGACCAGAGGGATCTCCAAATGTCTGACCAACAGTTCCTATATTTTGACCAGAGGGATCTCCAAATGTTTGACCAACAGTCCCTAGGTTTTGACCCAAAGGAGCTCCAAATGTTTGACCAACAGCTCCTATATTTTGACCTGAGGGATCTCCAAATGTTTGACCTACAGTTCCTATATTTTGACCCGAGGGATCCCCAAATGTTTGACCAACAGCTCCTATGTTTTGACCCGAGGGAGCTCCAAATGTTTGACCAACAGTTCCTATGTTTTGACCTGAGGGATCTCCAAATGTTTGACCTACAGATCCTATGTTTTGACCCGAGGGTGCTCCAAATGTTTGACCAACAGTTCCTATGTTTTGACCAGAGGGATCACCAAATGTTTGACCAACAGTTCTTAGGTTTTGACCCGAGGGAGCTCCAAATGTTTGACCAACAGTTCCTATATTTTGACCAGAGGGATCTCCAAATGTCTGACCAACAGTTCCTATGTTTTGACTCGAGGGAGCTCCAAATGTTTGACCAACAGTTCCTAGGTTTTGACGAGAGGGATCTCCAAATGTTTGACCAACAGTTCCTATATTTTGACCAGAGGGATCTCCAAATGTTTGACCAACAGTTCCTAGGTTTTGAGCCGAGGGAGCTCCAAATGTTTGACCAACAGTTCCTATGTTTTGACCTGAGGGATCTCCAAATGTTTGACCAACAGTTCCTATGTTTTGACCCGAGGGATCCCCAAATGTTTGACCAATACTTCCTATGTTTTGACCCGAGGGATCCCCAAATGTTTGACCAACAGTTCCTAGGTTTTGTCCCGAGGGATCTCCAAATGTTTGACCAACAGTTCCTATTTTTTGACCAGAGGGAGCTCCAAATGTTTGACCAAAAGCTCCTATGTTTTGACCCGAGGGATCCCCAAATGTTTGACCAACAGTCCCTAGGTTTTGACCCAAAGGAGCTCCAAATGTTTGACCAATAGCTCCTATATTTTGACCTGAGGGATCTCCAAATGTTTGACCTACAGTTCCTATATTTTGACCCGAGGGATCCCCAAATGTTTGACCAACAGTTCTTAGGTTTTGACCTGAGGGATCTCCAAATGTTTGACCAACAGTTCCTATATTTTGACCAGAGGGATCTCCAAATGTCTGACCAACAGTTCCTATGTTTTGACTCCAGGGAGCTCCAAATGTTTGACCAACAGTTCCTATATTTTGACCAGAGGGGTCTCCAAATGACTGACCAACAGTTCCTAGGTTTTGACCCGAGGGAGCTCCAAATGTTTGACCAACAGCTCCTAAGTTTTGACCCGAGGGATCTCCAAATGTTTGACCTACAGTTCCTATGTTTTGACCTGAGGGATCTCCAAATGTTTGACCAATAGTTCCTATGTTTTGACCTGAGGGATCTCCAAATGTTTGACCTACAGTTCCTATGTTTTGACCTGAGGGATCTCCAAATGTTTGACCAATAGTTCCTATGTTTTGACCTGAGGGATCTCCAAATGTTTGACCAACAGTTCCTAGGTTTTGACCCGAGGGAGCTCCAAATGTTTGACCAACAGTTCCTATATTTTGACCCGAGGGATCTCCAAATGTTTGACCAACAGTTCCTATGTTTTGACCCGAGGGATCTCCAAATGTTTGACCAACAGTTCCTATATTTTGACCTGAGGGATCTCTTAATGTTTGACCAACAGTTCCTATGTTTTGACCGGAGGGAGCTCCAAATGTTTGACCAACAGCTCCCATATTTTGACCCGAGGGATCTCCAAATCTTTGACCTACAGTTCCTATGTTTTGACCAGAGGGATCTCCAAATGTCTGACCAACAGTTCCTATGTTTTGACCTGAGGGATCTCCAAATGTTTGACCTACAGTTCCTATGTTTTGACCCGAGGGATCTCTAAATGTTTGACCAACAGTTCGTAGGTTTTGACCCGAGGGATCTCCAAATGTTTGACCAACAGCGCCTAGGTTTTGACCCGAGGGAGCTCCAAATGGTTGACCAACAGATCCTATATTTTGACCCGAGGGAGCTCCAAATGTTTGACCAACAGTTCCTATATTTTGACCCGAGGGAGCTCCAAATGTTTGACCAACAATTCCTATATTTTGACCCGAGGGAACTCCAAATGTTTGACCAACAGTGCCTATGTTTTGACCCGAGGAAGCTCCAAATGTTTGACCAACAGTGCCTATATTTTGACCCGAGGGAGCTCCAAATGTTTGACCAACAGTGCCTATGTTTTGACCCAAGGGAGCTCCAAATGTTTGACCAACAGATCCAAATCTATTTCGTGATAACTGGAAATCTGTGGTGCGAGTTAAGGTTCCTGCATTTCCACTAGATTGAGCTGAAGACTGTTCACTTGTTGCTCTGTTTCCTGTTCTCTGCACGAAAGGAGATATGTTCTGGGTGGGTTGTGGGGACTGATTAGTGCCCGCTAATTCATTTAATAATCCATCCATCAAGGACGATACGAGTTGATCTATTTGAGTCTTCCCAGTATTTTCGAGGCCAACTGCAGCTGATGCACTTGAACCAGCGACGCTTGTAGCAGTTGACATCAACCCAAAACTAGAACCTCTTCCTTGACCTGTAGCACCATTGTTTTGAGATGTGGGTCTGAATGCGTTGCCGATGTTACCACTCAAGATGGTATGAGCGCCTGGGGTTGACCTGAACGTTACCATGTTGACAGAGCGACCTCGCCCACCATCATCACCCTGCATGTTTAAGGAAATACCAGAGTGCCTCCTTGCAAGTCCTCCTGAACCAGATTGTGCGAAAATTGTACTTGTACTGACGGCTCGACTGTTTGCAATTGCACCTTGCATACTCGGACCAGTTATCCTCGTTCCCCGGGGTAAAGCGTTGTTTCTCGTATTAGTCATGGTATTGTGGACACCCGAGGATACTCTGTTAAACTGTTGCTGCAGACCGAGTAAATCGTTGCTCAACGTTGAACTAATATCAGGACCAGTTGTTAAAACGTCACCACTCGGATTTAGATCCACCCCTTGGAAGCTTAAAGTAGCAGGGAAGGAGGGGGAGGAGGAGGAGGAGGAGGAGGAGGAGGAGGGTGTACCTACATTTGGAGAAGTGCCAACTCGGGCAGCGCTGATGGCAGAAACAGAAGACCTAGCTGTCTCTGAGACAACTTTATCAAATATTTTATTAAATGTGGCTTTGTTGATCGAGGAAGGCCTTGACGCAGTCGTTCCTCCAGGCATTGATGACCCTGTGCCATGTCTATGCACAAGGAAGTTCTTATTGTTTTCAACCAACGACTGCACCTGCGAAATGTATCTAGATATAGCATCGGACATTGTCCTTCTGACTATTCCGTCACGTGGATGGGTTGTGAACGATGATGAGGGTGACTCATCTTCCACTTCCAGAGTCTCTCCTGGAGAGGAGGATAAAGACAGGGTGGAACTTGATGATGAAGGGCGGACTAATCCAGGCGAACGTCCATCAGGCTGAAACAGTGACATGTGGATATGTCCTAAGCATTTCAAGAATGAATGAATGGACGTGACATTTAACAGTTAACAGTTGCAAAACCCTAATATATATTTCCTTCTTGAAAGTCAAAACTTTATAACCCCCGAGTTCGTAGTATAATGCGTTTTGAGGCCTTTTCCAAAGGGCAGAGTTTTAAAAATTGGTCATCACTAAGTTATGAGAGTTGCCTTTACTCGCAGCTATATCGTGCTAAGGACTTCGACAATTGTTGGATGGACTCAGGTACAGTACAGTACTTAAAAATCACAACGGTTATGTTACATCGAATTGATTGTTACTATTATATAGTGAATATATAGTATTTCCTATCACTATCCAGAGATAATTCTGAAAATCTGTTCACCAGTGGAAATAAATTGATAGTGTTCAAGACTTACATAACCAATTACATCCTGCAAGCAGAGCGCCAGGAGAAAACACGTGACCTTCAGTCGAACAAACCCAGTGGCGGCCATGTTCATTTTTCACTGGCTGGAAAAATAGTAAACACCAAATCAACATAACTCCATGTTATGGTATGAAGGAACGTATCATAGATGATAACATATCTTACTCTATAAATCACGTTAGAATCCTTAGATCTTTAACATGTAAACATTTGCTCAATTGAATACATTTATCAATATTTTCAAAATAAAACGACAGTATTCATTGCAGAATGTCATAACGACATTTTGAGTTCAAACTTTTGAAAACAAGTTTGTCAACACAGTCTTTTGTTGATCTTCTTCGGCACATTGTGTTTTGCAATGGTTATTATGTATTATTGTTTAAGCCAAAACCAGGAAAACCTATTGCTTTTATTCGGACTTATGTTTCTGAAAAGATCCCCATTTCATTATCCAGATTCATATTATCTTCGGAACAAACTGTTTAGTAACGCCTGAAATAATAATAATAATAATAATAATAATAATAATAATAATAATAATAATAATAATAATAATAATAATAAAAATAATAATAATAAACATAATATACAAAAATAATAAATAAATAATAAAAGTCCATTTGTCATACGCCAGTATCCATTCAGTCAGCGCTACAAGAAAGATACATTAAGCAGGATAGTATTTTCCGAAAAGATGCGTTTTCAGTGCTGATTTGAACATTTCAAGAGTAGGGACTTGCTTGATATGCAATGAAAGTTGATTCCAGAGCGTTAATGCAGCGAAAGTAAAAGGTCTATGCCCGAACGATTTCAGTCTTGTTTATGGAATGACAAGTTGCATCAGATCTTTTCTTCATGAAATCTTCAGGGGATGATAGAATCAACCAACATTTTATGGATTCGTGGGTCTCAAAAACTTGGGAAAAGGCCCAAAATTTGAAAAAAAAATACCTTTAAATACCTCTAAAGTGTAAGAGATGTTGTAAGCAAACGATAGGTAATGCAGTGAAGCCCAACTTTTTGCTAAAAATCGAAATCAGAAAAAGTGAAATTGGATATTTAATTGCAATATTTGTGATTTTTTAACCAAATATGTGTCTATGACGGAAAGAAATACATATATGTAGTTCGATCGAGCATTGAAATTTATATTAAGCGGGTGTATTGAAGGCCTAAATATCGATATCAAATATAAACTTTACTTTATAATTCTACAACTTTACTGTCATATACACATTGTTTTCCTATCGCACTCTAACACATGATAAAGATATCACAATGGAGACAGGATTGCAAACACTGATGCATCAATTCGGTCAAAAAGTAACCTTTCGTCTCTATTTAATAATCAACTATTTAGAAGATACATCATATCATATATACAATATGTTCATCAAAGTTTCTGTTCCTATGTTTGTCCTCTTTGTCAAAGGCAGTATATCTTACAACTCTGTGTCTATCCATTTTATACTTGTAAATGTCTAATTCTACCATGACATTGCTGGATACTCAATTCTGATTGGTTCTCCAGAAAAATCTAGCGTGATCAATACCTGATTGAACCTCCTCTGATTTTAGAGCCGCTTCACCGTGTTCGGTTTCAATTTTAATCCAGTATAATGTCTCTGATTTTCAAACACAGTAGGTTTATCTCCTAAATGAACCATACCGGTTAATAAATGAAACGTATCTGCAAATTCTTTCATTTCAAATAATGATATAGTATGATTTTATCTTTGAAACAGAGACTATACAAACACTTACTACAGTTGAAGAACTTGCTGGGAAGATGTTTTAGACACTGGAAGCCAAAGAAGGAGAGAGTCCAGTCATAACCATACTACATCAAGAAGCGGTCATAAAATGCTCAGAATGAACGCTAATCGTGACTCACATCAATATTTTTTTTTTACAACGTCCTCAATTCCATTGATTTTATTAATGTATTATGTTTTCTGTTTTTAATTAAATTAAATTATTGCAAGAAGAGTTATTAATGAAAATATATAATGATAAACATTTTCACCAATAGCACTAGTTTTTGCCAACTCGCAATAGGAATAAAACTATAAACGACAAAATAAACTATACCTGTATAAATGCAAGATAGTTTAATCCGTGGGTGACAAATATGTTAAACCATAGTTACATCTGGTCTATTTTTATACAGCGATTTCACACCTTTTTAAAATCAGGCAATTATTGCCAGCACTGGTCATACCGATAGCTTAAATTGTCATTTGGCCACGAGGCCTCAATTACATACAAACATGACTTATCCGCTAACGGTATTTTGTTTTTGACTCACTTGAACATGTGATTATGTTGCTATTGCAGCGTAGTTGATATAGTAGCAGTTTATCCTGTTAAAAGGAGGGTTCTATCGGGGTATTTTTTGTGGAAACGAAATTCGGGAGGGTATTCCTGTTTACACATACACGTTATTAATGAATGATTAAAACACCGTGAAATTGAAAGATACTAATGAAGGTAACATTTTGATGACTTTATATTTCACAAATTGATAAACACAAGCGCACATTTGTTGAAAAATAAAACAATGAGAACTGAAGCTTCGAGTCGGGAAAACGTCGCTACAGCATAACAGCAACTTGTTTATTAGTTTTATTACGGTACATGTTATGTGTTACTATGTGAATACTATATCAGTGTATGTCTTTAGTTCTCAAAAAGTTCCAAAATTCCGTACAATATAAGGTGTCTTCATTTTTACGTAATGCAAAAGATGGCGACAGAACCCTACCTTTAAGGCATGTATATAACGATGCCAAGTTGACAATGGCAAAAAAGATTTGATGATAGAATATGATAACAGACAGACAGACAGACAGACATTTTTTTCAGTATAAAGGCCAAAGGCCAAACAATTCAATTACATTACAAATTTGAAACAAGCGCACATAAAAAGTTTATGAATTTACAAATGCAGCTCTATTTTTACATACACAATTAAGAAAGTTAACAACATTCATGATAATACCTTTATCTTCAATGCTAAGTATATAGATTAAATTATGTGTGTTTGATGTATTGTACAGCAATGGAGCAATGAACTTATTTCTAGCATGTTCATACAGTTTACAATAAAAAAGAATGTGGATTTCATTTTCAACACAGTTAATATTGTCTACTTTACAGTAAATACAGACTCTGTCAGCCATTGGTACATTGTTGTATCTTCCTGTTTCTATACCTAACCCATAATGACTGCACCTGAATTTTGCTAAAAGGGATTTTAAATATGGAGATATAGATAATGATAGATAGCTTTCTACGTGTAATAATGATTTAAAATGCTTGTAGGCAAATGAATCTGAAAGATTATGAATATTTGCAGACGATGATTGTTTTAAAATATATGAAAGCCTAAGTTTAAATTGTTGCATAAAAACTTTGCTATCAGCAACATCTTGGGAAAGCCATACAAATCAAAAACCAAATTCAAATAAGATATTCTTAATATTCTTAATATGATAACAACTCATTCTGAAAGAGGCTATCTTTACAATTTAGTAAAGTACACAAGATGTGACAACTCTCCCTCTCATTCACCTTCATCGCCTTTCTCTCTTTTGTTTATTTCGGGTAAATTTAGTTTCATCTATTGATTTGGTTAATAGTTACACACAGTATGTACAGGTTACCTAGTGAGCTGTAATATAACCTGCTTAATTACCTACTGAGGTAGACAGGGCCATCACTCACTGTGACGCGGCTCCATATAGATCTTACTGTATATAGCAAGCTCACTGATGTTTCTCACATCGCTAACTTTACATTCACGAGGTAACATCAAACTTTCTATCGGCGTGTTGACAGGGATAATAGAATCTACGTCTAAAATAAATACAGAACTTGTAAACCAATTAATTACAATAAAAGAAAAATACATGTAATGCAATTTGCATTAAAAATGTACCTAATGTTAAAACAATCACGATTTAATTAAGTATTTTACAATGTCAATGGCATGTCATATTTAATCAACAACTAACACTCCCATAGTTTAAACGCTAGCGGCAAAATGAAATACATATGATTTCAATAATGTGGTAATGAATACATAAAAATAAACCATTAATTTAGCTAACAATAGGTTTTTTCTCATCAGGTAAAAAACAATAATTATATATATATACATGTGTATACACCAACTATAAGATACTCGTAGCAACTGTTATGGAATCAACTTGCAAACGCTAGACAAAACTCTTTCCAGATTTTACTAGCTGATTTAAGCCTTGCAGCATTTCCTTAAGGTTTCCGTGCTTGGAAATCAGAGTCCACTATGCATTTAAAGGCGCTGTAGCACGTTTTTTGCACATTATGTTTTCTAAATTTGCCGTTTATTAAGTTTATACACTATATTACTGCGTTAAAGGGTAAACAAGGCAGATTTGAAGGTCTCGTGAGAATTTAAGAGCTCTGACAAAAAGATGGTTGACCATTCCATCATTGTAGCATATTGAAAACTCTACTCTGAGTGTTTAGGTATCGCTACATTGTGCATCAGTCATACCACTAAACATGGCCGCTCGATGGCTTAACCGAACCATGTACATACTTCTTAGAACTCTTTTTTTTATTGATTCAGAAGTATCATGTAGACATTGGTAACACTTATTTATATTTTTGTGAGAGCACTTTATCCTAGTGAGATAATCGTGCTACAGCGCCTTTAAGGTGCAGCGATCCACTATCTTCGCACGGAAAAGCGAGGGAAATACTGCAGGGCTTGAATCCGCCAGTAACTCTGGAAAGAGTTATGCCTTGCGTCGCGTCATATTATGTTATATCATTAAATTAAGTTAATATATTTACTAAAAAACATCAGCCTTTAAATTTAAAAGCAACCCCAAAACATTCACCCTTATTAATTTACCACAGGATTGCGTACATTGTAGGTAAAACATAGACCATAGAGATCTTCACCCTATATAAGTAAACTATATTCTCTGTGTATGGACCTTAATAGTGTAAGCTGTATCTATGATGATAGGAACTCCTCTGCAGTGTACCTACCGTTGCCGACGATCCGACAGCCACATCGACATTGAAAGGGGAGGACTCCATTTTTGGATTTTCTCTCATTTTATACCAGGACACGAATGAACGACATCTTTAGTGTCTGCCTGATTATAAAGTCAATGAGCTTCACCGTCAATATAATGAGTTGGTGTATGAAACAGACTCTCCCGAAAACCCGGGGGTGATAATATTACGGTTAATAACTGCATTTACAATCAGAGACATCTAGCGTTGTGTAATCAATGTATTAAACCAAAAAAATGTGAATGGGTAATCCGTTTACACATTTTTATTCGTAATCACGACTTGAATATGATAAATATATAATTCTGAATAGTTTTGTTTTATGTATATATTTACATTTCAATTTTCGACAGATTGTATTAAATCTATTTTTCAAAATAACATGAATATCGTAACCATGTATTCCATTGCACGATACCAAGTTTTGATGATTGATATATCATATCGGCCTAAGAGTAATTGAAGGGTCCCAATGACGGGGTGTCTAAAATAGCCATAAAATGCAACCAAACTCTTCAAAATTGCTCAGATGAAGTTTTTCTGATAGCTGAAATAATTATCTATAGCATGATATATAACATGATATCTTTGAATTTGGTTGCAGATTATAACTTCACATGGAAATCGGGTCATTTCTGAATGTGGTTGCAGTCCCTATAGGCAACTGCAACCAAACTTTTTAAACCATCATAATACATGTTTTCATCAAACAGAACAGCCTTGACTTGACACAATTTGGTTGCAAAAGGAAAATATCATGATCTGATGAATGTTGGAACTTACCTTGCCTTTTATTTCAATATTTACAGTTTGCGGAAACTTCTTAGCGATCGTTATCGAGTCCGGTTTTCGATCATGTCATATTATCATGTTGCTGTCATTACTAATGCTATAGATAGAAACTACCCACTAACCTTGTTTAATTTAACATTTCCTACCATAAGGCATGTCTAGGTAGGCACTTTTGACACATTTTGTCCAAATTTAAGCATTAATTTACGTTTTTGTATATAACCAGGTGACAACGTGGCCGCGAGATTGATTCCAATTGTTATCAAATCTTATCACAATTCTGATTGGTTGTCATATAATATCTTTGATTGCTAAATTAGTTTTATTGGAAATAAACAGCATTAAGTTATTTTAATGAATAGTTTCTATCTAGAAACGTGAATAAAAGCAACCAGAATTAATAAACATGAATTTTTTTGTTTTGTTTAGAAATGATTGATACCGAATGAGCCAATGGGAGGATGCGTTACATACATTTGTTTCATTACGTCATACACTTAGCGAGAGAGAACTTGCCAAAATGATTCAGAAATGTCATCGTATTTTTGTCCAATTTAGTAAATTTGAAAACCTCTGCAACCAAGCTAATCCTATGTGCTTGTCAACACACTATATTGTTTTCTCTGCAACCAAAAATGTATTTGCCAAGGTAGGAATAATGATGAATAATTGCTGTAAATAAATTTGGTTGCAGATCCCTATAGGGGACTGCAACCAAATTCACTAAATACGATGTTTTAAGTACATTTCTGTCCTGCAAACCAATTTTTGTTAATGTCAGATATGATATGTCATGATATAGAAAATCATATCTGCTATTTTGATCAATTTGTATGATCAGTTTCTCTTACTTCAGTAGCATTTAAACATCATTGGACCCTTCAATTACTCTTAGGCCATCTTGTGATTATTTAACTCAAAATATAAGTTTTCATCCTATTGTAGCCAAAATAGTATATTTGCTAATGACTGTGTGATAGCGAACATATATCTTATCATAAGAATAAGAAGAGTTGCGAGGAATAACGGATTATCTGTCCTGAGTTAATACTTGTGATTCCGAGCTTTTGTAGGAAAATGACATAATAATTCAGATAATTCGTAATTCCTCGCACCAAGTTTGTTATAATACTCAAGAATATTTTAATGTGTAAAAATCGAAAAACCAAGATGCGTCAGCACAATCTCAGATTTGACTGTGAAATACAAATACGCTTTCTCACACCTTCAACATACGCGCATCTAAATACTTTGCTACTAACGCTCTTTTAAGTAAGATTCTGATGTAATTTTTGAGCTTTATTCCCAAAACGAATTTCTGACATACTAAACAACTTGTTATTTTTATAAAATTATCATAGCAGCCAGAATGAGAGAAACTTGAACTAGGAAACGCTTAGTTGCAATGGCAAGATATGAATGTAATTATGTCATTAAATGACCTCACAGGTTTATGTTCAACTTCCCAATGCAAGGCATAACTCTTGCCAGTCTCCATTACTGGCTGATTTAGGCCTTGCAGTATTTCCTTAAGAAATCTGTGTTTAGAAATTCAGGCCCGCTATGTATTTCTGGTTCAGCGATTCACTATCTAGGCACAACAAAACGAGGGAAATACCGCAAGGGATAAATCAGCCAGTAATGCAGACTGGCAAGAGTTATGCCTTGCGTTTGGAAGTTGGTTAATGTTCAGCCGGCGACTCTTGCATGCGGCAACGCAATACAAATTTTGAACTGTAAATACGGTCTCGTAAATAAAGAATGAACATTATTTTCTATTTTAAATGTTTTACTGACGTGTGACTTCAATTAGGTATGCTCGAAACAGTTCATCTATGTGATTTAGCTAACACAGAATAACTAAGCAATACATGAATTGGCGTAAAGTAGTTCCGTCAACCAATCAAAATGCAAGTTCTATTTTTTTTAAAACTGTAATTCTCCTGATCATTGTGACATTTTGATATCCGGCTTATCATTACCCGCTTGGTTAAGAATATATTGTGTTTAACCACAGGTGAAGTGTAGCGCAAACATGTTCAGAATGGAGGCGCAGAACGCCCCGAGAAGCCTCTCTGAGCGCTTAAAATAATAATTGTACGTATTTTACGTGTGTAAATGTAGCATATGGGGTTGGGATTAAGAGAGCACGACCCTGTGTTCAAATGGGTGCCGAATTTGAATTGTTGGGACATTGAATTTTGACGATACAAAATTATTTCGATTTGAGTCGAGAAAAGACGTTCCTCACTAGGTTCGCACATATGGAAAACTGGTCGTTCATCTCTGTTGCGCAACATGTTTAATTTGCGCTTCACTTCAACTGTGGTTTTACCATGTTTCAAGATTTGATCGCTCTTATCATAACGATTGGTTGTAGGCCTATCCAATCGGTTTTTGAAATTAAAATCATTGATAATTTGCATTACGATTGAAATCCTAAACGTTAGGAAATATACTAATATCAGATAAAACAGCTCTGGATTAAACAACACCTTCACGGTAAGCAACAGACAACAAACATTCCTTGTTGACTGAAAACTAAATGAAAACTTGACATCATCATCTAACTAATGAGTTCACGCTATGCGGCAAGTACATTGCGTTATGTAATTTCGATGAAAAAAATATCTCGAAAATGAAAGTAGCACGTCGTATGGAAATGAAGCAGACAGTTGTCATCTCACTCACGTCTGTCAGAGGTGATGGTTCGACATAGAGACTGGTACTGGGGGCGGCCACATCATGTGATTGGAACAACAACCCGTAGAAATGCTGACACCGTGACAAGTTGACAGTCTTCATTAATTACACGTGAAAGTCATAATACATGCACGTGTATTGCAATATCCATTGACACTTGTGTACTAATGATATGTGTATTGGATTGCTGAATGCAGTAGTGAACCACTTTGTGCCTGAATGTTCATGAAACATTAGTAAGTAAATCACTCGCTCATTATGATTTCCTAAAGAATTTATTTGGTATTTTGTCAGAATATACAATATGTAGAAATTCCATATATGAAATTGAAATTATATTAGAAGATTTTAAGCAAACACGTGTCAGCATTAGCGACTTAATGAATAGAATGTGTTTTATATATTGGGGAAAAGTGATATGTTAAAGGCGCTGTAGCACGTTTTTTGCAAAATTTATTTTTTCAAATTTCCCATTTATAATGATAGTTTATGTCATTTAAATTAACGTTAGAGGGTAAAACATCTTATTACACAAACAAATTATCTGTAGTGGTAAAAACTATGTTGCATATAAAGCAAAAATTGCATGGCGGCCATTTTATTGTGAACACAATTTATTATTTTGTATTACAAAAACGATTCCCATGGCTTTACCTAAACATGTACGCTCATTTTAAACTTTATTTTCCGAAGAGAGAAGGATGTTTTACTATTGGTGAAATTATTTTTCAAATACATTTCATCAACTTATTTGAGCGAAAAAACGTGCTACTGTCCCTTTAAACAAGGAAAAACTTAAATTTAGAGTATATCTCTTTTGTTGAACAGAGTTTTTGGTGCAAGTACATATAGAGAGCCTGTATCTTCCAGCAGAAAGTATTAGTCACGCATGGAGATAACATTAACCATGGGGGATAATGAACCAGTGTAACATAACGTACGTGAATCGTCCTTCAACGGTATTAACAGCAAACCTGAACTTCGCCAACAACATTGAGAAATAAAAACGTTAAAAGAATCACACAGCTAAGTTTGCTTTTTTTTTCGCCGAATACTATTCACAGTCTTTCAGCAATCCTCTTCTCTGACGTCACATTTGACCTTTACTCGATGACAAGGGGTCAAAAGAATTACCGCCCGACTCCTCTCTCTCTACCTTGGCGGAAATCTCTCTCAATGAGAGCCAATTTAGCAGTTTTATGTTCATGATGCTTGACCGAAAAGGGTGCTCTGCTTTCGTTTCTTTCCGGTTTCAATTTTGACAGTGCTTGCTTAGCTCTCGCCGCTGTTTCCGATTGGTTGATGGCGCGGAGACGGACTCGATAATTGGCTACCGTCACGCTATGCAGGTACCTTCCGGTTGGCTTTATTGTGAATACTTTGCGGAGCAAATCTAAAACGGATATCGATTGGTGATTTGAGAAATATATTGTCATCAATAAAATACTAACTAAATGGCCCAGAGGCATTGTGGGGATTTAGAACCCAATCATCTAGTTTGATCAGTTGATTCAAGCATAAAGATAACACACAGGTATATTCACAATAAACATTGTTACAACACACTAGAAGTATTGAAGGTTATACCTTTAAAAATAAACATAACATACACAAATACGGCACTCTGTTTGCTTTATTCCCCTATCTGAAATATAACAATGGTCTTTTAAAGGATTACACGTTGATGTGTTTTTCATCTAGTAGATAGCTTATACGATACTCTAATCTCATGCTACAAAATATGAGTTCATGAAGTACATTTAACCCCATGTTTTAGAAAGAAATATGGTTTTGTATGTAAAATCACCATGAATATAGTTCGAGAACATAGATGAAATATTCTTATAGAATTAACTGTAATTCAATGCAATTTATATCATTAAGTGTTGCACACTTGGATTGTTGTAGTTTCAGTTAACACCAGTGTGATACTTTAATTAAACGCCGGACTTATATTGTAAATTCATATACTTAATTAAGTTCAAATAAAATTTAGTTAAAAAACTTTCAGGTCTGTATTATGGTAAATAAAATATAACACTCAGTTGTATTTATCATATGTATACTTTTCAATGTCAAATTTCTCGAGTTTTCCCAAAAATTAATTTTCTGAAAACACAATTGTTCATCGACATATAACACATAATCTATGTGAAAAGCAATAAATGTACCTCGTTCTGCACACATTTACGACATTTTAAACATCGTAGAAGTCATGTTGGTGTAAGGCCCGAACAATGAAAAAAAATGTTTCTGGTCTTTACAGGCTGACAAAAATGATGCGATGATTTTATTTACGACATTAATTTTTCGAATAAAGCAAAAATTCCATTTAATACAAACTTCTCACCAGTTGGAAACTAAATTTACACAATAATTGATATAAACAAACCCTCTTAAATATGTGTTACTATTCCAAATGGTCAATAATATCACTTCTACACTCCCATCTCAACAGAAACGAATGACATTTTCAATGTCCAATGTTTTCTGAAGCTAAAGAATAAGAGTTATCTACCCCTTTCTCTTGTTAAACCCTAGACAAATAGACCTGAACCATGTGTTTTAAACTGACGAGGGCGGACACCAGAAACAAATTAGCTTTTTTTTCATTTCTGACGCCTGTCTACTGTAACAAAAGGATATTTTAATTACAACAATAACCAGTCACCAATCATGTCATTCAAACTATATAGCTAGCGCCGAAGGGGTTATTGTATCATGCTATAATCAAATGCATCTCATTTCTATAAAATATTGAATTAATCGAAAACAAGTGAGTGTTATAACATGTATTGTCCGTTAGTTATTTCTATTGGAGTAGTGAGTGAGTGAGTTGGGGTTTAACGCCGCTTTCAAGAGTATTTCACTTATATCGCGACTGCTAGTATTATGGCAGGGAGAGAGCCCGCAACGCCATGTGGCTATGTGGCTATAGCTATGCTATGCTGGCGGTGAAACCTGCGAGCAGCGGCTGGAACTAGTGAACCATTGGTGGTACTACACTGAAATTCAGTGTAGCACTTTACTGCGTGTAGAACAGTTCTCTACTGCAGACAAACTTAAGTTGCCGTGCCCCTGGCGGGATTCGAACCCCGGACCTCTTGATCCGAAGCCGAATGCGCGCTATCCCGGCCCTCTATTGGAGTAACCCTCTGTATTGACCCAACACTGATATACAGAGGGACGAGGAGGAGGAGGGAGGGGCAGTGAACATGTATGTATTGGAGAGAGTTTATTCATGAGTAAGGAAAAGACCAGTTACAGAATAGTTATATTACATATACGTGTTCACTGTCCCCAACTCCATGTCTCACTCGGACTGTTTGAGTCAGCTTCAAGCGGCCATCTAATTAGTCTGCTAAAAGTCGAGTGCACCAATCACCGTTACGGTGTATTTTAAATAACTGAATTGGGTTAGATTGTCATATTATTGAATTGCAGGCAGTCAGTCACATGTTCATTACGTCACGTTGCTGTTGCTTGTGGGTTCACAAAAGGGTCTGTCAACTTTAAATACACAACATTTACAGTGGTCTGCACATTAACATGGATCTGATTGGTCATCGTGGATGTTTCAAGTATTAATTTGTGTCCGGTGAAATAAGATAATTACTTTTGCTCATTGTCACGTGTAAAGCCTCCGACCCTACGGGATCTCAGCTGAATCAAACAATCCGTCTCGTTATGCTCGGAATGGTAAGAACCTCTTAAAAATCTTCGTCGTAATACGATATCAAGTTTCGCTTCGGTCTTTCTCTCCGCTCAAGCTTTCTTTCCTTGGGTTTTACAATTCCAAGCATAGGCTAACCTTTGAGTCGTGTTTTATCCTACACCTCTCTCGTGACGAGCAGATGGCCTGATCCCGTCTCCAGAGAGTCAAGTCAAGGGCTCCCTCCCCCCTCCTCCCCCCCTCCCCCGACTACCGTCTCGACCATCCAGATGAGTCTATTCACTCTGTGCACTGTACCACTCTCTTCTCTTCCGTCTACAGCTACGGCTCTCGTGTCTCCCTGGTCTAAAGTATTTCTACAGAGTTCATATACTTGCGCCCGAAACATTACATACGGTTCATGTTCTTTTCTTTTCTTTTTGTATTGACAATGTTGAATTGACCGTATGAGTTCAAGCGGTTATCTTATTACTTCATTGATGAACACGAATAACGGTTAATATATACTTGCTGTAGAACAGGTCCCTTTAACACAAGATGTATTCATCCACGTCTACGTTTACTGACACTCACTGTAAAACATGCGAAGCATCTTTAGTTATGAGCCAAGTTACAAGTTGTTATAAATGAAATCAGAATGTTGATATTACGGAAATGTTTACTGACACATTAAGCCAAAGTTAAAGTATAGAATGACAGTTCTACACTATGGAAGCGTGTTTATGGATGCGTATTAGGGTCACATGAAAAACTAATGTTGAAAATATTACCTCCTAATTAGGACTTAGTATATCCTAATTAGGACATAACATCTCTAATACGCTTCCATACAACATTGTACTGTGGTTCCCACTAGTGGAGTCCATCCTATTCATCACAACGATCTTGTTGTCGTTTACTTGTCGGCGCATGAACGAAATGAGACTTACGTAAGAATAAGAACATTGACCAAACAACACTGATAATATGTAACTACTGTTTGAAACAACTGGGCACTCATTTTACAAAGCAAAATATTGAAATTTTAATTCCTGATTAAAAACTTTTACGTTAACGTATAAGCTATGACCGTCTTATATAGCTGCTAATATGTTCTTAAGCGAAAACACGAACGAATTTGGAATTATTTGCTTTGCTACATTGCCTAACGATCGAAGAATACATGACATTTGCGTTTCGATAGAAGTGGACGGGCTTCTGCGATGCCAAATTATAAGTCCAGGGCATTGTTTTATAAGCACACAAGCTTTAGACATTTTGATTGTTATAATGATCTAATAATTGGATTCGCATTCTAGACGTGGTAACGTGTAGCAAAGAAGAAGTTAGCTATCTATACGTACACCGGGGTCACACTAGTTACTAGGACACTAGCACTTCAGTACTTGACCCGACTCAGAACCAAGTACCTATATTCCTTGTTTTGGAGAATTATTAAGCAGTATGTGGCTTATATTCACGATATTTATATATATATATATGCATTAAGATGTATGCGAACAAAAAACTAAGGACGGCGCCATATAATGGTAAGCACATATTTGTAGGACATGAGTTGACACATGAGTACACATGGAAGTAATACTTACAAACTAATGAATCAACAGAGATTCCAATGAATCCATTTCATAGGGTACCTGAGTACCACATTTTAGATTCGAACACCCGACTCGGTGAGAAGCCTCATCTTTAGGGTTGTGGTTTCAACGCTTCTTCAACTAGAGTACACCAATACAAGCGTACAACGTTTTACAAGATTTCTGTCTTAATCGGTGAACAAACTGTAAACATAATGTTTAAACTTGGAATTGGGGATAGCGATGCATGAATTGTGGCGTCCAACACTTCATTCTACATTGTACGTTCTCTTTGGAATGTCACCATGTTTTAGCATACATTTGGACCTTATGTTGAATGGACCCTTAGATCGGCAATATGGCTACCCGTGCTCCTTTACTTTATGTTATATAGGGGGTAGGTTTTTTTTACCTACGTTTTACCAACATTTTACCTACGATATCGAGTTCCTGTGGTCTGGATATAGTGTACATATTTGTGCATTTTCAGCATCGTCCCTGACTCAGGATGATGTCCAGCTCATGCATCACAGACAGCAGCAGCCTCAACCCAGGAATTGACACGTCATCCTGAATCAACCCTCCTGTCCTCGCTCAGTCAAACTGTTGTTACACTGTGCAACTGATTAAACTCCGATGTTGCAAATGCTTAAATGCCCCACCCGTCGATTTAAATAATACAACACTAAACACCTTGTAAAACACATGCATGGTTGTGTTTGTGTTACCATTTAGATAGACTTATTTGGAGTTTGAAATATCTTTCTTAATTCAAGATCATCACATCATTTATAAATGTGGCACCTATACTGTGTATATCGAATGTATATTGTCTCGGAAAGAGAAAGAAGAAAACCCGCAACACCACCGTGGCTGTGCATTGGAGTGGAACCTGCGAGCATACGTCAAATTCATAGATTATAGGATATTTGCTCACAGAGATTCAAAGAGACAGCGTGTATTAAAGTGTACTTGATAACGAGACAACACTATGAGATCTACGAGTATTACACTCTTTGTGTCACATTCTGGATAACTGTAGTGGATAAAGAATGCGAGACGAAACTATATAAGATCTATCACACGTCTATTGTCTTGACATTCTGGATAAGCGTAACACCATTCTGAATAAGTGTAGTAGATAAAGAATGCGAGACGAAACTATATAAGATCTATCACACGTCTATTGTCTTGACATTCTGGATAAGCGTAACACCATTCTGAATAAGTGTAGTAGATAAAGAATGCGAGACGAAACGATATAAGATCTATCACACGTCTATTGTCTTGACATTCTGGATAAGCGTAACACCATTCTGAATAAGTGTAGTGGATAAAGAATGCGAGACGAAACTATATAAGATCTATCACACGTCTATTGTCTTGACATTCTGGATAAGCGTAACACCATTCTGAATATGTGTAGTAGATAAAGAATGCGCGACACTACTATCATGATTATGTGATCTATCACACGTATAATGTATAATGGGATGTAATTGTAAGACCATTCTGGATAAGCGTAATGTCATGTTGGATGGTTGTTTTATTTTAGGAAGCGTTAAAGTCTGTGTGATCCATTACACGTATATCAAATCACTATTCTGGATAAGTGTAACATCATGTTGGATAAGTGTAGTAGATAAAGGAAACGAGACAAGACTGTGTGATCTGTGACACGCATATTGTCTCGCCATTCTGGAAAAGTGCAACATCATTCTGAACAGCCGTAGTAGAGGAAAGGAAACAAGAGAGTAAAGCCCTGTTTATACGGCGTGAGTTTGCATATGAGTAATTCGTTGCATATATGCAAATTTGCTCACATGATCAAATCTCGCCGTATAAACGCATTTGCACGTATTCAAATTGTATTACCGTAAGCAGATTTTGCACTACCCTTAGCAAAGTTGCACCTAGTCAAGGACAGGTGCAAATGTTAACTACTAAATATGGTATTTCACTATTCTAGTCAAATTTCATCGTATACTTCATAGTTACTTTACACAGGTTGAGAAAACATATCAGGGAACTTTAGAAACTCTTAATATTGTTTTTCAAAATCTCTATACATAGGATAATCTCCCCTCTTGCACGCGATGACCTTCGAAATCAATCTGACTGTCCGATTTTCATTATAATTAGGGCGATAAAGTCAAACCAATGTTGGCAGATTTTAATTAATGTCATGTATTTAGTTTAAATCTAATAAATAAAAATTGACATGTTTTAGGAATTCTCTATTCATATATTTAAATGATGTGAAGCACATTTGCTTAGGCAGAAATTGAACAGTAACATAGTAAATTTACTTTTACTCACGTTTGTATATTACTACCTTAAGCAATATTGCATATTATGTACAAAATTCGCCGTATAAACAGGGCTTATGAGATGTATTCTCTTCTGTACCTGTGCAGTAGGTACAGGAAGCAAGACAACCCTTTGTTATCTATCACACATATATTGCCTTGGTTCTCTGGATACATATAACACCGCTTTAAATAACCGTAGCAAAGAAAGGAAACAAGACAAGACATAGTGATCTATCACAGTAAATTAAAGTGAACCGCCATGTTTGACTCGTGTAACACCATTCTGGACTAGACCGTGGCCCTAGATAGGCGTAGCAGAGAATGGAAACAATGCATTTAGACTTTGTTATTGTTTCGCTCCTTTGTAGATTTGTGAATAAGTGCAGTAGATAAAGAAAGCAAGACAAAACTTAGTGATCTATCACATGTTTATTTCTCGCCATTCTACATGGGAGGCTGGGCGCGTCTCAATATCCGGGCACTTGGCTATCTGCCTCTCTGACCTGGTCGCTTTCAGAAAGAGTTAAGCACATATAGAGTGAGCTTTATAATTATGGAATCCTGGCGAGGATAGTCCTTAGCTGGTATTAATGGAAAGGTATTGATAAGTTCAGATGACATTTGATACTGATCTTACAATGTTGACGTTCCATTCGACTTCGGAAAAATATAAACCGAACAAGGGGCTTTGTTTCGATAGTTGATGGGGTCAGGGCTGTGGTCATAATAAACAAACCCAAAATTTCGTCTCCTTGTTTTTGGAAAAAAATATTTTTTTGGATGATCAGTATTAAGTGTCAAGGATGGGTACGATATTTGTAAACTTATTTTCGTTAAATGTTACATTTATTCCATTGTATAAACGTTTTCGTGGTGTCAAAGAAATAAACAAAATCCACAAAACAAGGAAACAACTCTCTGTCTATAGAACTTGGCTGTGTTAGTAAAACTGACGTCAGCAAAGGGGCGTGATACTGTGACGTCATTGATATCTTCTTCGTCGTCATAACATCCGTTAAGTTTTACGTTGTTAGTTAGTGGAACTCCTGAAAAATAATGAGATTTCTCTATATGGAATGTCAGTGAATATTCAATTCGACTTAATAGACACCAAGAGCTTATTGAATAAGCACCAAAATCATTTTGAAAGTCACTTGAAACAATTGGATACCAGTTATTAAGACAAAGTAAATTAAATACTTTAATAATATGATTTTATTTCAATTAGATCTATGGTTCAAAAGAACCATTTAATAAATGTTGACATTATAAACAGAAATAATCATTTCCCCAAATAATGTTAACCTACCAAAAATGTTTTAAGATTTAAATAACATACAATTTTGTTAATTATATAAGTTATAAGACAAATAACATGACAACGTAGGCATGATACACGATTCTTCTTCATCTCTCTGTGAAGAAATCTTTTGATGTTAATACTTGCATCAGTCTCAAAGGCATTAAAAGATCAAGGATAATTTAAACACGAGCAAATATTGCCGTAACGAGCGCTCATACAACGAAGCGCGACTCACAAGAGCTCAAAGGATCAGCCATCTCTCATAAGGGAGAAGTCATTATTTAATTGTCACCAAATTGAGTTGACAGGCCTCGTCCATCTATATATGAGGCGGACTATTAAATAGATGGACAGCCTGATCATATGTGTGATGACACGTGTGACGATACACAAGGGAGCAGTTATTATTCATAGCACGTCTACTACAGAACCAGACCACCAACGATGACGACAACTAATGCTCCCCCGACATGCCAGTGAATATGAAAGTTATCCCATTTTCTTTTGTAATTTAATTTGCTAACTGAAAAGTTCCCTCGACAGCTGGGTCAAATCGAATAGGACTTAATCCATAATCTTTCAAAACACCAAGACAAATGTTACCCCTTTCCTTGTGTACTGACGTATTTGATCAGCCCTTTTATCTAACTGACGTAGACTTCCTTATTCAAACACTCTCAAAATCTATACCGATCTAATCAAACAGTTGGATTAACTTTGTCATCTGATTCAATTGTTAAATACAAAATATTAAATATCTCAAGCTTCCTTGCGTTATCCAGAAAACCTTCCTGTTCGTCCTTTAGATGTATTTCATAAATTGACATTCAATATAAGAAAGGTAAAGTTCTAACGAGAGATAAGCCAAAACACATAGTGTCAAGGTAGCGTTTTACTATTTTATCAAATTAATTGCTACAATTCATTCATCACTGGTCGGTGAACAAAACACTTTTATTGCGGAAATGGTCTATAGGACATTGTTGGAGTGAACAATGATAGGAGTTATTGATGATCAACTTCTTTATACGTAAGGGCGACGAAGATTGGGGTAGCTACATACGACCATCGCTATGATTCACTGAATGATTTACACAGAATACACAGACCAATAACCTACAATAAGCATTTTCTGAATGATTTACACAGTCCAATAACCAGCCATAAGCATTTCCTGAATGATTTACACAGACCAATAACCAACCATAAGCATTTTCTGAATGATTTACACAGACCAATAACCAACCATAAGCATTTCCTGAATGATTTACACAGACCAATAACCTACCATAAGCATTTTCTGAATGATTTACACAGATCAATAACCTACCATAAGCATTTTCTGAATGATTTACACAGACCAATAACCTACCATAAGCATTTTCTGAATGATTTACACAGACTAATAACCTACCATAAGCATTTTCTGAATGATTTACACAGACCAATAACCTACCATAAGCATTTCCTGAAAGATTTACCCAGACCAATAACCTACCATAAGCATTTTCTGAATGATTTACACTGACCAATAACCTACCATAAGCATTTTCTGAATGATTTACACAGACCAATAACCTACCATAAGCATTTCCTGAAGCCAGGTACGTTGGTCTCTGTACACAACCGGTCGAAGAGTCGGAGGAGGCTGACGTCGGCGTGGCTGTTTAGTTTCTCTATGGGGATCTCAATGGGTGCTCCAGAGGGTACGTCGGGGTGGCTCTCGGTATCTAGAATATACACCAGGTAATACGTTTAAGAAACCAAGGTACTTTACCAGTAAAACTTTCAAACAATCTTGTTGCCACAAATCTGTCACATTCGATTTCTAGCCTATGTTTGCAGGTTTCACGACGATACATAATCATACTGACCGGGGATAAACTTAGTCGCCGTGATCTTCTGAAAACGGCGTTAATATATCCCCCCACAACCCTCCCCTCGCCATGTAGGTCGGAGTTAACCTCACGAGGACTTTCTGTTATGCGTTCATGTAATTTCCAGCCTTTCCGACTTTACATCTAACGAAATTGCCATCGAGGTCACGTGAAGCTGATTTTATTGAATCAGATTATGTTTTGTCATTGACAGTCAGTACCAACAACCAAATCAGCATCGCTTTCATTAATTACCTTTCGCCCATCCTCGAAAAAGTCGAAATATTACTTTCACTAGATGTTATGGCGACCTACGGGAAATAATGTTACAGACAACTTCTGAGTATTAATAACTGACTGACTAGTCATACTTGGTGGAACGGGGTATGGATGAGGTTAAACCAAAGACATCACGTCACCTAGGTTTTGGTTTCAGGAAGAAAGCCTATGTCACCATTGTGGCTTAGAATCCCAGTGAAGCCTGAAGAATGCTGGAACTAGCTATAGTGAGCCATAGTTTACGTCAAATTTGACGTAAAAACTTACCATAAAGGGATAAAAGTAGAATTTAAACAAAGGTCACTTGTAATTACCAAATAGTGTACACTTGAACCACAAATTTATTTGGTTAAACATGTCCTCTTAAAAATCAAAGCAATTCAAAAGACAAATTATTTTCATGTTCTTCAAAAATATTTTATTCAAGAATTATATTGAGAAACCAAATTTTCCCTCGCGTAATGAGACATATAATTTCTTTCAAAACATTTTATTGTCTACGAATAGTTCCTTTCATTTTAATGTCATGCAAAATCCCGTCTATCACCTCACAGTGACCACGACACAGCAAGTGCGTACTGATCTTCACATCATGCCAACTTTCCTTTGTAAGCTTATCAATAAAATAAAGTACGTTGTAATTGGATTGAATTTCGATTCATCAATGAAGTCTATCAAAGTATACTAACTCTACAGCAGCGATAACCGCTCTCGCACTCAAAGACAAACACAATTCGTTTCCGTCGGGTCTAAATTTTACATTCAACAATGACGTCATCGATGTATTTTTGTTCTTCACTTATGTGTCTCCGAGATTCCAACACGCTGTTCTGTAATCACAGTTGTCATGCGCGGGGGAACACGAGTCTATTTCACTCTTTTATCGCAATTCTGTCAATCAAAACATCAATTGCGTTTCAGTCCGGATCTTTGCTCCACTGGGTCAAAAACTTAGCATGTCTCCGCCATTTTGAATTTCACGACTCGATACGTTTTCATGTATGAACAAAGGGTCTTCATGTGAACGCGGCTAGTAAAAGCACTGGCGAGTAATGCTACGTTATTCTTATTGACATACGTTTAATCTTTATACTCGATCCTGATTCAACAGTTCTGTTTCTCTGTGCCTGAATTCACCGAGAGATGTTCCCAGACCTTATTTAGCTGGTCAATAAGACCCCGGATGATGAAAATGAACATTAGAATTTTCCGTCTCACAAATCACAAAGACAAATGAAATCTTTTACTGAGTGATGTAATTATTGAAATTTCTTTATTGAAATGAGCAATTACTACATTTAATTGAGTTACAGTTGATTCAACGGTATCATGTTCTCCTCTAATCGAATTCCATTGATCTTGTGGCCAATATTTTTCACAGGATCTTTCATGTTATCATTGAAATGCTAATCGGCATTACTAAAATGGTGAAACGGAATAATGATTTATTATAAAAAAATCACTGCTTTAAGAATCTGACTTTGACATTTATGCATGCCTCATATGTCAGATATAATTACCATGCAACTGTGGTACTAGTATCAGACCTACTTTCCATGACAAGTCAACCCAAACTAGACACTGCATGGTTAGATAACCTCATGTGCAATGGCATATTAGAAATGTCAATGACATGTCAAAGTAAATTAGGTACTACATCGTATGATTAATTTCACGTATAATGGTGACATGTCAACCCAAAATAGGCACTGCATCTTTAATTAAATGTCATGTCGCATGGTGATATCGGAAATAATTATGAGAATAAACCAGTTATAACAAATTCGACATCTTATGCAACGTTTGATTGAACTGTAGCGTTATAGATGTCAAGTTACCATGGCAAGTTACAATGAGAGAGAGAGAGAGAGAGAGAGAGAGAGAGAGAGAGAGAGAGAGAGAGAGAGAGAGAGAGAGAGAGAGATAGAGAGAGAGAGAGAGACAGAGAGAGAGAGAGAGAGAGAGAGAGAGAGAGAGAGAGAGAGAGAGAGAGAGAGAGAGAGAGAGAGAGAGAGAGAGAGAGAGAGACAGACAGACAGACAGACAGACAGAGAGACAGAGAGACAGACAGGCAGACAGAGAAAGACAGAGAAAGACACAGTGAGACACAGTGAGACACAGAGAGAAAGTCACTCACAACATGCAGTGAGAGCTCCCAACTAACTATACTGATGAGCGGACAGAGAACAATGCACGATGCACCATCTTCATTGTTCCTGATCTTCATGTTATAGTCATCAACTAGTGTTTGCGCCCCAGTGTACATATTATAACATGATCAGCCCTCAGTGTGCCCCATCAGAATAACAGTTGGGGGCTGGCCCCAACTCAGACCTATCTACACTCTCATTATTGGTGAAATACATCCTTATGGAAATATTAATTAACCGTCTAATTAACCAGTCATAAATAACAGTCAACCTGGGAGATATATGCATGGATGATAGGTTGTGGGGGTAATTATATATTCAATACATAGGGTTATGGTCTTATTAATTACATTGTGTGGAGAAAACTGTCTGGGTGGTCATATTTAATGAACACGGTCATCTACGTCACACTGTCTGGGTGGTCATATGTAATGAATATGGTCAACGTCACGACGATAAAATCCATATTAAAAATTATATGTAGATAAAATATATGACTTGCTAAATGCCACTTCAAGTCGGTGCCCTAAACTCACAAATTGATTACTGTTTTGGTGAAAGTCGCCAAATTATCACGGAAATAAAAACAAGCCTTACTTTACTTCGCTATAAGAAAATAACAGCAACACTAATAAATACATGATGACAAAAGAGTGCTCATACATTGAAGATCTAATGGCAGCGCTATATGTTTAGAGATGTATATTTTACATTGAAAGCACTTCAACTATTCATATATAAAAAGGTGGTACTCTAATCCGTGTAACCATGTTATTGTTAGGGTCAGTATCTGCATTTGCACATATTATTGTAATCTCTTGCGGTATTGTACCCATTACACAGGGTATTAAAATTTTTTTATATTAAAATGACAGTTAGAGAGGGTCCATCCTTTTAACATTTTCATGATCAACAATGCCTTGTCATCGCGTATGAAAGATTTCCTCATTCGAAGCGCCAATGAATGACTTCATCTCTGATTGGTTTACCTTTGGATGACTGAATGTGAGCTACTGGCGACACATTGTTACATATAAACCAACGCAGCGGCAATTACCCTTATTACAATAGTACATCAGTAGTAATAACAATAACGTATAAAAGGGAATGTCGTTTTATAGTTTCATTTCCACAGCAGCCAACAGACCCTCTGCAGAGAGACTTCTAGCGGTGTATTTTTCTTGGAAACGAAATTGGAGAGGATATTCCTTTTTTACACACATATATGTTATAATTACGCGATTAAAACATAGTCCAGTTGAGGGATATTACAGGGGTAATATTTTGATGACTCAATTTGACAAGCGTACATTCATTGAAAAATAAAAAAGTGAAGCCATTCATCGGCACTTCGAGTGTTGAAAACTTTGCAATGGCTAAACATGGCATTGTTGATCAGTCTAAAGATAAATCAGTTGGTTCTTTGTGGATATTCTATCAACGTATGTGTTTTATCATTAAAAAGTTTTAAAATTAGTAAAAATTCATCGTGGTTTTTCATTCCACGTAACGAACAAAAACAGGCTATTCAGACGGCGGATGTTACGTAATGATTACTCCCTCTGAGTCGGCGCAATGCCTGATCCATGCCAGAGTAGCGTCCCTTGTATTACAACAAAATGGAAGTTAAGTGGTCGTCTCCTACCTCAGATTTATGTGATATATATCAATATGTGAAGTCTTCCTAGGGCAGAGCTGATATAACATAAAACATAACAGCGGATATTGCCGGTAGAACAGTAATTTTAACGAGGTGAGACTTATAAGCGTGATGACCTATATTTATATTTCTGTATGTCAATTATAAAGTAAAATGTATAATATATGCCAATAGTAGTGACAGTTCTCGCACAACGCTAACGCGCAGACTTGAAACATGCAGATCCTGATGAAACTAGAATGGCGCCCCATTGTAATCCTAAAATGCTAAGTGTATAGACAAGCACCACCTACCGGAATTTATGAGTAATGGGAGGTTACTCTGTACCCTCTTTCCAAAACGTCCCTGGGGGCGCCACTGTGGAGCTCCATTTCCGGTTGTGAACGTCAGAAGGAGGACGGTTGTGATGCACAGAACGATCTCGGCCAACTTCATTATCTGAAATAAAAAATAATAAAAGACTAAAAAGGCGTTCAGGCGAGGATGAATGAAACTTTCAGGGTATATGATCATGGCGACCAAAACCTTCTACACCATTGTGGCTATACACTGCAATGAAGCCTGCAAGTATTGGGTGGAACTAGCGAACCAAAGACGGTACTTAACTGAATTTTTATGAAGCATTGCACCCAATCCACACTGAACGTGGAACAGTTTTCTGCAGCAGACACGTACAGTTGGCGAACCTAACAGCTCTTAGAGGACAATTATGCTCGAGAATTTAGCCCATATTGTCTTATTTGTAATTCCGGTTATATATTATGTTAAAAGGTTTATAATTCGCAGTGTGGTTTTAGAGCAGGCACCATAACATAATCCCAAAGGTACATACTCTTTATTTAGCAAGATATCTGAATTTGATTACACATGTTCTTTATATGGTCGATTTAGTCCCTTAAGTATGAAAAGCTAAAATTTAACTACCTGCCAATTCATCCATGCTGTGTAGCCAGTTTTTATTCTACACTTCATTGATTTTGAAGCATCGGAATGCGTTAATTAACATATAATTGAACACGGTGTCCCCTGTGTTTGTAAATTTGTTAAGGTTGCTCATTGTTGCGGATTAATCCTAGTTATTGTTTTGAATTTAATTAAGCAATTATCTTTAAAATGCCCCCGAACCGTTCATAATCTAGAACTTCTTCTATTTTTATGAAAGTTTCTTTGTTTAATTAATTTTTGATTTTGAACGTTATTGAATTGTTCAGAATCTAATTTTATATAAACTTTAAGATAATTGATTATAATTTTCCAGACATTGAATTAAAAACATCGCGAAGGAATAGGATGAACGAGTAGAATAAAACAAATCAAACTTGAAAGCGATTCGACACTATTTTACTTCTAGTAGTAATTACGTGGATGTTTGTTGCAGAACCATTCTAGAAGGTGCTGGTAACATATGCAAGTCTTCAAAGATTTTCACTTTCTTTAACACACAATGACAGCATTTCGATATTATGTTTATACTCGTTTTGGAAGATTTGTAATAATAAAATAACCTTTATAATTTACATATTTTCATTTCCAGTTACCTTTATAATTTACATATTTTCATCTCCAGTAACCTTTATAATTTACATGTTTTCATTTCCAGTTACCTTTATAATTTACATATTTTCATCTCCAGTAACCTTTATAATTTACATATTTTCATTTCATGTAACCTTTATAATTTACATATTTTCATCTCATGTAACCTTTATAAATTACATATTTTCATCTCATGTAACCTTTATAAATTACATATTTTCATCTCATGTAACCTTTATAAATTACATATTTTTATCTCATGTAACCTTTATAAATTACATATTTTCAACTCATGTAACCTTTGTAATTTACATATTTAATCTCCAGCAACCAGGAGAACAGCATGTCCTTGTCAACCCAATTAATGTAAGAGTACCATTGTTATAGAAACTACTTATACACCACAACGGCGCATTCATTGAAATACAGTCATTCAGCATTAATGGAATTGTTGTATTTGGTCTCGACAGCTCCGAACACGAACCATTCAGAAACAACGTCAAGTTAATATGATGAATATTCTGACATTTCACTGCACTGTCACCTGATAATTATGGAGAGAGCTACCTATTTGTACCATTCAATCACACTGAAACATGGTGTCCCCGTCCGCGATAGAAGTAAAACGTTCATTGCTCACATTTATCTTTCACTGAGGACAGCCTTAACATATTTTACACAGAGGAATGCTTGTCTAACAGACGGTAATAACTTTGTAGTATGCAATAGCCAAAAGAGGACATCAATGACGTAAACTGTCCACGAAGCATGGATATCAGTGGTTATCACCTCTTATAGCATAGATATCAGTGATGATAACCTCTTATATCATAGATATCAGTGATGATCACCTCTAATATCATGGATATCAGTGATGATCACCTCTAATATCATGGATATCAGTGATGATAACCTCTTATAGTATAGATATCAATGATGATCACCTCTTGTTGTATGGATATCAGTGATGATCACCTCTAATATCATGGATATCACTGGTGATCACCTCTTACAGTATATATATCAATGATGATCACCTCTTGTTGAATAGATATCAGTGATGATCAACTCTTATAGTATAGATATAAATGATGATCACCTCTAATATCATGGATATCACTGGTGATCACCTCTTATAGTATATATATCAATGATGATCACCTCTTGTTGAATATATATCAGTGATGATCAACTCTTATAGTATAGATATAAATGATGATCACCTCTAATATCATGGATATCACTGGTGATCACCTCTTATAGTATACATATCAATGATGATCACCTCTTGTTGAATAGATATCAGTGATGATCACCTCTCAGCACGGATATCAGTGATGATCACCTCTCAGCACGGATATCAGTGATGATCACCTCTAATATCATGGATATCACTGGTGATCACCTCTTATAGTATAGATATAAATGATGATCACCTCTCAGCACGGATATCAGTGATGATCACCTCTTTCTACAATACAAGAAGAACCGAAACCGTTCTTCATTGTTGACGTTACGGTACACCAGGTGGGTAAACACTTACACGGAATGAATTTACACTGAGGGCGCATTTAAGTTATTACACTTTATCATTAATCAAAACACGTACATCACTGACCCTATCCTCTGTTTGTGCAGTTACAAAATTACAAATCTCGTACCCTGTAACGCATAGGAAAGCACCAGTGAAAAGTGTTTCCCATTTATCGATTATCAGTACTTGGTTCAGACATAGGGTCGTCTCTAATTCCATTTCAGTCACAGGACCATCTCCCATATGTAAAGAAAGGCGCGTTCTTTAACCTATAAAGGAACCGTGTGCTGTCAATTAGCTAAATGATAATTAACCTATTGACCTAACCTCTAAAGAGACAGTACAAGTGATATATTTTTTGTTGAGCAAGGACAAACTTCCTTCCATTCAACAGAGTTTGTGCAATTCATTTCTTCCCACATAACCTCTATCATATTTAAGCTATAATATGATTTTTCTAATTTGCAACTGTACTCGCTATATGTCTAATACACACTGTACAATATACCTGTTACAGTTTCTGTCTCGGATTTGGTCCTCTATGTATCATCATGTTTAAAGTTAAATAGTTTTAACAAATGCAAATGGCATAAATCGATGATCTCATTAAAAGAGAAAACGTTTCTCAAACCAATTAGATAGACATGGGGATTTTGTTTGGTGCTTAGCTAACAGTCTCATTTCATATCCAAATATTTCACATTAAGGGTCTTCAACCATTGAAACATATTACCTAAACTCAATTGTGACATTCATCGTGTCATTTAAAACACCTACATGTATCTGTCTACTGTCCCACTGGCCTGAGCTTCTATTCATTGCACAATGATGGTATCTTACAGACAATATAAGGCATATCACGCAAACATTAGAAGATTGATAATAGATAGGGAACTGTCTAAGTATGGTGATTGATGAACTACGTAAGGGTCACAGCCATCGACAACACGTCAGATTTCTCAACAAAATATTGGTAATCAACAAGGACACCGATCACACCTTCCCGATGTAAGTATCAAGCGGAGATCACTAGCCAGGAGCTGTCTATGAATAATGAAAAATAGAAACAATTACCTTGGTAATGTTTGCCATGTTGCCAGAACTTGCAGCAACTCGGCAAGGTTTGCTCCTGGTAAACTGTTAAATTCAGTGTGTTTTTGGCTTATAAGACGTACGGCGGTGCCTATCAAGCCTCCCGCGATGACTCGAAATACACCCCGAGTTGCATTATGCACTATAGATGGCCTCTGTTAATATGACATGCGATATGTTCTTCTGTTATAACAAGTGAATGTTTGGCGCCCCCAGGATAAGACTGTAATTCACGATAGAAGGTTAACACGGCTCGAAATGCCTCTCACCACCCCCTAGAGTCAATCACGTTCAGTTGTCATTAAAATTTTGAAGTAAGAAGATGTTCTTATGAAATTCACATTTAAACAAAACCATTTTATGGGCTTTCTCGCAACTAGGTTCGACAACGATTTTAGAATATGTGCTGTAAGTAATACCATCTATTGTTGGCTTATGTCATTTAAAATTACAATAAATATAATATATATTCTTATGATTATCAATTTCAAGATAAAAGTCATTGAGATAATGTCCAACACTAATGTAAATCTTTTCAACTAACATCTCTCGAGACGACGCAAAACATACAGTGGACGTCAGTTTACAGGGGATGTCAGTTTACAGGGGATGTCAGTTTACAGTGGACGTCAGTTTACATGGGATGTCAGTTTACAGGGGATGTCAGTTTACAGTGGACGTCAGTTTACAGTGGATGTCAGTTAACAGTGGATGTCAGTTTACAGGGGATGTCAGTTTACAGGGGATGTCAGTTTACAGTGGATGTCAGTTTACAGGGGATGTCAGTTTACAGTGGACGTCAGTTTACAGAGGATGTCAGTTTACATGGGATGTCAGTTTACAGTGGATGTCAGTTTACATGGGATGTCAGTTTACAGTGGATGTCAGTTTACAGGGGATGTCAGTAAACAGTGGATGTCAGTTTACAGTGGATGTCAGTTTACATGGGATGTCAGTTTACAGGGGATATCAGTTTACAGAGGACGTCAGTTTACAGTGGATGTCAGTTTACAGTGGATGACAGTTTACAGGGGATTTCAGTTTACAGGGGATGTCAGTTTACAGTGGATGTCAGTTTACATGGGATGTCAGTTTACAGGGGTTGTCAGTTTACAGGGGATGTCAGTTTACAGGGGATGTCAGTTTACAGTGGATGTCAATTTACAGTGGATGTCAGTTTACAGGGGATGTCAGTTTACAGGGGATGTCAGTTTACAGTGGATGTCAGTTTACAGGGGAAGTCAGTTTACAGGGGATGTCAGTTTACAGTGGATGTCAGTTTACAGGGGATGTCAGTAAACAGTGGATGTCAGTTTACAGTGGATGTCAGTTTACATGGGATGTCAGTTTACAGTGGATGTCAGTTTACAGGGGATGTCAGTTTACAGTGGATGTCAGTTTACAGGGGATGTCAGTAAACAGTGGATGTCAGTTTACAGTGGATGTCAGTTTACATGGGATGTCAGTTTACAGGGGATATCAGTTTACAGAGGACGTCAGTTTACAGTGGATGTCAGTTTACAGTGGATGACAGTTTACAGGGGATTTCAGTTTACAGGGGATGACAGTTTACAGTGGATGTCAGTTTACATGGGATGTCAGTTTACAGGGGATGTCAGTTTACAGGGGATGTCAGTTTACAGGGGATGTCAGTTTACAGTGGATGTCAATTTACAGTGGATGTCAGTTTACAGGGGATGTCAGTTTACAGGGGATGTCAGTTTACAGGGGATGTCAGTTTACAGGGGAAGTCAGTTTACAGGGGATGTCAGTTTACAGTGGATGTCAGTTTACAGGGGATGTCAGTTTACAAGGGATGTCAGTTTACAGGGGATGTCAGTTTACAGGGGATGTCAGTTTACAGTGGATGTCAGTTTACAGGGGATGTCAGTTTACAGGGGATGTCAGTTTACATGGGATGTCAGTTTACATGGGATGTCAGTTTACAGGGGATGTCAGTTTACAGGGGATGTCAGTAAACAGTGGATGTCAGTAAACAGTGGATGTCAGTTTACAGTGGATGTCAGTTTACAGGGGATGTCAGGCTCGCGACTGTGAACACCATTTCGACTGCATATTTCTCGTAATCACTTGTACCTCGTTGGTTATTCTCATAGAACATCCCATCAATGTATCCACAACCCGTATGAATCAGGTGCTTGTTGACCTTCAATATCAATATCAGTTTACCACACGCTACTGATTCACCCATCAAGCACTTCCGCCCTGTGTTCCAAGGACTCAAGGTGTCTGATATCAGAGTGCCTGCGGGTATATACTGCATCATCTTGGACAACAAAGTGAAGATTTGTTTTCAAGTATATGATGTATGCAGATAGAGTGCATCTGAGATTTTCATACTTTGTCCCTAAAATTATTCAATTATTCAAACCTCATAAACAATGGTTATTGTGCAAATTTATATTGTTAGCGTTACAGAATAAGGTATCCATATAAAACCACAAGTACGTATTATTTTCCTCATGTAACTGTCAATATTCTATGAACATGTAATTAACTTTGATCAGAACATTCTGTTATCTCCTGGTCCGGTCGTGAAGGGTAAAGAATGACTCCGAGGTTATGATTGGACATGTAACATCCGAGATAATAGAATAAACTGCAGGAAGACTAAGAGCATAGCGCTCGGTAGAGTTGTTCTTCAAATGAATATTTTGTCTTACCCCTTGAAATTAGTATTTGTTACCAGCATTTAATGTTAAAGAGTCCGTTTTATATGAAAAGCATAAACGTAGATAACACTGTATTACCTAGTTATAGCAGGTGCATTGTGATATTAGCCCCGTGATGACAAGCACCAAATTATATCATGCGATGTGTCTGCGTCATTTTGTAGTCATGTGTTCTGGTTGACTCACAACTTAATAACACAGAAACACGTTCTCAAAACAATTTGTTCGGTATCTATCATTGAAAAGAATAGTTAGGTTTGAAAATAGAACCGAACCATTAAGTAACAGTTGAAATTTTGTTGGAGCTCGGCCTATCGGTCTTAATTAACTGAAGCCTTTTTGGCTGAACAGTTCGAATCAATGACAGTGTTCGAACGAGGCGCTTTTAGGATCAACTAAGCAAAATAGTTACCTTAATAATTTCAAATAAATCCATAATTTCAAATAGTTACAAATACGTACTACATCAAATATCTATTAAGCGTTGTTTAAACAAAGTGAAATGAACAATAAACAGGGCTTGCGTTGTTTCAAATGAGTAATTATCGATTAGTTATAATAATTGTTACATTGCAACAGAGGTTGTTACATGGAAATGTGTTTCAAGGCTGAGTGCATTCAGGAAACTAGTACTTAAACCATTTGTTGGTACATGTTTGGTACTATACCCGAACACAGGCAATGCGATTATGGTATAATGTTGCTGGGAGATATACAACGTCCATGTGGTATAACAATCAGTATTACATATGTGTAATGATTGCTATTTGCTCTTTGTATGTACATCATATTGTAACTACATCTTATATATCGACAAATCCAAACACATGAAAGGTCTATGAAAATAAATTATTTATAGTAATGGAATTTCGACATAAAGAGCGATTATTAATCAAGAAAGATTTACAAATGGTTGTCAAATGCAAATTGTTTCAGATATAAGACAATATGATTGTCAGTTGCAGAGTGTTTTAATTATGTCAATTATGATGCATTCAGGAAAAACAAATATTGTTCTTAATTCAGGAGTTTTGAAATCAAGTGAAATGATGGCAAGTCGCAAGAGGTTTTGAAGTTTTTTTTCATTTTTTAGATTTTTTCATTTTGTTTTGTTTAATTATTTCTTATAAACTCATCTATAGTTGACTATAGTAGGAGGGACGAACTCACGTTTGTGCACATTGAAATTATTTATGGTGAAAATACGACCCGTTTGCAGCTGCATATTGATGAAGATATTACATATAACACGGATATACCGAACAAACTGATGTAGCGTATACATTTATAAGTCCCATCAAAAACCCTATATAATATGCCAAATGTGAATAGCGAACAGCGGATATAGCGCACTTAATTCTTCGGTCCCTTGGAGTTCATTATATCCATTATATGTATATACAAACGAGAATATCTCATTTTGTTTACTAACAAAACATACTCTCATTTCACTGACCCCATATATTCGTAGATAGATGTGTGATATGCTGAGAAAGGGTTTGTGCAGATAGTACGGGTAACTACGTTAGTCGAAAAGTAATTAAGGAAGTCTTAGATTATGTTTCTACTCGAACTTGTGCCCCCGTCGCTAATTGCAAAAAGCCAGCAGCATAGCAAAATGGGATTGTAATTCAGACGACCACCTGATGTCGTCACTGGGTGTCGTGATTCATTTAGTATTATAACACCTCTGTCTATCTGGCTTGTCTGGTTCAAACAGTGATCGACCACGCAGTGAATGGTTGACAACTTTTACGAAAGGGAACTATATACTATGTATATGAATTACATATATCCAAAGTTATGTTTGGTATAAATGGTAGTTATGAATTATTCTAATATGTCAATCGGTGATTGCATGAATTATTTAAGAACACACATGAACATGGTAACAGCTGGTTCGCAGTTTAAGTATTTAAAAATATTCTGTTAGATTGACTCGTTTAGAAGGTTGGCAGTACGATGCACACTTGACTCCTCTGAAGAGTTGAAGTTCAATGTTTCAAGGAAATCGTATTAATATTTCCAAAATGTGTTTTCGAAATAATGCAACGGTGATGTTTTCATTTGAAGTTTGGCCATATGATGAATGCGTGAAAAGACTTTAGAACTTGAGAATACTTTATGGAAACCTTCAAGTTTTCAAAATATGCCTTAAATAGGATCAAGTTCTTCCTTACAATTCCATCAACACGTTACGGAGTGGAATGTATAAAATGATGTATCGTGTTTCATTGAAAACTACTGGAATAACTAAATCGATAAGAACCCTTTTTAAAACAGCAATGTTTCAATTGATTTAATGTGTCATATCTAACAAATACTACCACGCGGCCTTAGATTTCCACCTTTTTCACAATCATTATGCAAGTGCATGTTTGACTTGTTATCAAATTTAAGATATCATATTTCAATAACCTTCATTTAAACTTCTTGCAGATTCTGTTTGCTAAAATTAAGTGCGATTTCTAGTTGATGCTAACTTTAGCATTTCTTATTTCAAAATACGAATAACCTCCGCCCTTAACCACGAACTTTATACAGAAGGGTTTTACTAAAGTGCTCCATTACTTGAACAGAATCAATAAATCAATAAAAAGAGTTAAAGACGGGGACTATGAACTGACAATCCAACACGATTTCACCCATATTATTAAGCAAATCAAAGACGTTCAATGTTAATTTAACATAAGTCCTTCCGTATCCAACCCATTTAAGCACGGAGGTTAGAATTAATAGTTTTAAATAATCAAGTTTTAAAACGTTTCCGTACTGTTATGTGAGGGAAAACAATTTAGATGTAAATATATCAGCTCAGTCAACATCGAGGAAATGAAAAAGTGCAATGTGGCATAGTGGCATAGTGGCAGTGGCATAGTGACATAGTGCAACAGTGTCATAGTGTAATAACACTATAATGTCAAAGTGCTGTAGTGTTATAATACTAAAATGCCAAAGTGTCATTATGCCATGGCTCAATAGTGCCGTAGTGTTATGGTGTTATCGTGATGGTGTGATGGTGTTATGGTGTGATGGTGTTATGGTGTGATGGTGTGATGGTGTTATGGTGTGATGGTGTGATGGTGTGATGGTGTTATGGTGTTATGATGTTATGGTGTGATGGTGTTATGGTGTGATGGTGTTATGGTGTGATGGTGTGGTGGTGTGATGGTGTTATGGTGTGATGGTGTGATGGTGTTATGGTGTGATGGTGTTATGGTGTTATGGTGTTATGGTGTGATGGTGTTATGGTGTGATGGTGTGATGGTGTTATGGTGAGATAGTGTGATGGTGTTATGGTGTGATGGTGTTATGGTGTGAACGTGCCATGGTGTTAGTGTGTGATGGTGTTATGGTGTGATGGTGTTATGGTGTGGTGGTGTTATGGTGTTATGGTGTGATGGTGTTATGGTGTGAACGTGCCATGGTGTTAGTGTGTGATGGTGTGAACGTGCCATGGTGTTAGTGTGTGATGGTGTGATGGTGTTATGGTGTGATGGTGTGATGGTGTGATGGTGTTATGGTGTGAACGTGCCATGGTGTTAGTGTGTGATGGTGTTATGGTGTTATGGTGTGATGGTGTGATGGTGTGATGGTCAAATTGTTGAATATTTAAATACATTCATCAAAAAATAATTTTCAGTCACAAAACATTGTTGAAATAACTTAAAGTATAAACGTCTATGTATTTGTTAATGTCACCCAGAAATACGTCAAGATAAAATCCTTTTATATTTAAAATGTTTATACAGCTTCAACAATCCGTCAGTTATCAAGGTCATTTTGCAAATTCATCTATTTGAGTATTGATGAAGAGATCTTCAACATTTGGCAACATATTCACCGAAACATTAAAACAATAGGTGATGTTTCTGTGAAGTAACCATTTGAAAATCTCATCTTGAAAAGATGTCCTTTTCGATATTGGAAATTTAACGGAAAACATCAATTAAAAAAACTGCAGTCAAATATTCCACCTCCAAACTTTGCCTAAAACACTAACTAAAAATACTCCTTTAACATTCGTCAAAGAATCAACCTATTGTTGTTATCATATTTGGTATAAGTCGAACGTGTGTCGCGGTCAAATTGAAGAATGTTTTAACATTTTGTTTCACAAGCTCAACGCCAAAACATTAATTTAACTAAACATGTTTGTTAAGTTTGATATTGTCTTAAATGTGAAATTGTATATCTTTAAAATCTTTAAAATGTTACTTCCCCAAAACCATCACAAAACGTTGATAAAGCTTTTCTTGGTGATGCAATTAATGCATCATTTATTCATGTTATCGTCAACATGAGGCGTTTGTTTCATGAACGCTTATTGTTATTGTAGTTGATAAACATATTAATGCTTCACAAACGTGATTCAAAGATAACAAGCATCAAACTATGTAATATCCAACTACAAAAAAAAGAGTTAAAGGAAATATCAATTCATTGTGATCTCGATGTATTATTATGATTTTCATACATTATTCAGATATTAATAATACAAACTGTCACTCAAACGATCTATAGTTTATCATAAAAGAAGCATTATTTACAAAGAATAACACGACCAACTTGCAATGGTAATATAATAGAGTTGTTCATATTTTATTCATATTCTAATAACTGAAAGAATTGGAAGAAAGGAAATCGAAATAGTTCATAATAAGATGTTGTTACAACTACAGCTGCCTACCGAAAGTTTGTTCACCTACATGAGTATCTTAGATCAAATATCATGTAAATTGACGTTCATTATAACGTTAATAAAATTACATCACATACAATGACAATACATCACCATATATACATGAGTAAAATAGTCATTTTCAAACGAATCCTGTGATCGTCTCGGCAGTGGTACATGTTTTTGAAATTTGGCATAACGAAAAAGACAGAAGGAGTCAAATTTTGAAAATTCAAATTTCATTAATTTTCAAATAAAAGTTTTCATTTTTATTATTAAATAAGAACAAATTCATCACAATTTATTGAATGGGTAAAAGAGGAAGTATATGATGTATGTTAGACCCAGTTGATCACTTACTGAATATTTCACAGTAGAAAATAAAAAACTGTAGTTTTGAAAAAATTGACCCCTGGTCATTTCAAAGAGCTGCCAAAACTGTAACTGTTCACTCTTTTTATGATGCAAAAATGCAAAATGATCGGTTTAGTTTTCGCGTTGATACGATGCTTTAAAGACACGCCAAAGTACATGATATGTGCACTAAAATACACCTGGAGGTGAACAAACTTTCGGTACGCAGCTGTATACTGGTATCAACAGGAAAGTGTACAACATATTCAACGAAACAATCTATATCTGACTATATTGTATGAATGTTAAAAATTCATTATGATGTAAAAGAAGTGTGCACGCGTATATTTAGTGGAGTCCAAGGCAATTGCTGCTATTTCATCACCCTTGAATGAAGGTACACCACGATTTGATTTCTTTAATAAATTCACATTATGGCATAGAAAACCCACACAGGCCTACAGGTCTAGTTTCTTTAAGTCGTCTAGCACTTAATTTTCAATGGGAAAAGGCACTAATTACATATCTTATTTTTAATTTTTTTTTATAGTTGGACTTTGTGTAGTCATAATTCGAAGGAATGTCTAAGCTCAAAATACGTTTGGTGAAAGCACGTTATGAATCCGTAGGATAGAAGTACTTTAAGCTAGAATCTTGTTCATTGTCAAAGTCCAATATCGACAGCCGCTCTCTCTTTCAAATTAGACTTATCATGCCAGCTAAAAGTAAATTCTCTTGATACAGCATCTCAACACTTTTTTAAATTTCGTGCATAAGTAAAAAACATATAAGAAATGTCATAGATTACCTACAAGTATAATGTACTGTACTATACTGTACACAATTGATAATCATTTTATACCGCGTGGGAGATATTGGCTTGAAACAACGCTAAATTATATCACGTAAGGCCAATCTAATTTAATCCATGCTTTATTCAAAATGTATATATTTTAATTTCTGGGGAATTTGTTTTTTTACTGAAAGTAAAGATCTTGTCTGAACGTGGCTCAATATTAATAGTGGTTAGATGTAACCATGATGGTGTCTGCATTGAATGGAAATACATATTTTGACATGGTTATTGTTCATCACAGTAAATATACTAGACTTCTCAGTAGTTACAGCAGGTACAACATGTGAACAAACAACGCATTTACGTTTCCATATACCAATAGTGTATAGGCCCATGGAATGTTTCTGAAAGTTCTAGACCACAAAGGAATGATCTCATGGTCGACTCGTGGACTGACAGGTGGTTGAACCTTCATATTAGCCCCTATTTAATGACTGTACACCCACAAGCATAAACAGTAATAAGTCACAATGAGATAAAGGCAAGCACGCAACCCAAAATAATGTAAAACAAGAAACTACAAATGTCACTTGACATTGCCAGCCGTTCACTTGTCACTTTTTAACATCCTACCTTAACTACAAAGGTTTGATAATTGCAATTGCAATTAAAGTAGCGCTCTATCAAAAATTACATTGTAGTATAGTTTATTTTAGACAACCGTGTACACCATGCCTCTACAATATACTGGCAGCAGTTTATATTCACGGTTCATGTAGTATTTTGTATTTAAATCCTAAGAAATGGACAAATATTTAACGCCTCTTTGTATATGAAGTTGAAAATAGTGAAAATATAACATGTTACCAGTGATGTGAAGGATATCTTTGATTCACTGACATCTAGTTTTCAATATAGGTAAAGTTGGTATATTCACAACGTTTTTCTTTAAAAATGAATTCCTTTATCTTTAGGCCACGTGTACCTAATTATAGAGCTTCAAAGATATTGAAAGGTCGAAACTTTAACACGATTTCGATCAATCTTTCGTAATTTTTTCAGATTTTGATTTTTTAAGTGCCAGTAAGTGTTTCCCCATCACAAAAATGAAACATTCACTGGTTAACAAACTAATAGTTCTACCTTTAAATTTAATCAGCAACAAACTACACAGCGTCATTAAATTCTGTTACTTTCACTCATTTAATTTAAAAAAAAAAGATTCATTCAAATGTATCTTGACCAACTTTTCATTTAAATATTCCTATATAGATAAAAAGGTTCACCCCAAAGTATATAAAAAGGTTTTCAATGTGATTATGTTATAACTAACAAATGTATAATAAATTTGACATAGGAATGTTTAAAACAATATTCAAGCAAACATGAGACTAAATAAACAGGAAAGAAGAAAAAAAGTAAACTTACACAATGATTCTGTGTGCTCGCTTATAAAGTGAAGAAAGAAGAGGGTGTTTCCGGTTCAGTGTACTTCTTAGCCTTGCAACATGAAGAGTTCCAAAAAGGCCTGCAACCTTCTACGCCAGTACCCGTGCAACGGACGAACTAGAAGCGATCAGTCCTTTTAAAGAGATATAGCTTGCGGGGGTTCATTAATCAGACAGTGCTCTGACAAGCCAAAGGGAGCAATGGGGAGTTGGCCTAAGCAAATCATATTATCGATGAAGCTGGACGCTGAAATCTCCAACGTGAAGGGGGAAAAGTCACCAGTTTCACCTCCCACGAGCCTCGTTTTCGAATCTATCAGATTGTCGCACAGCTGAGACTTATAGAATTTACGTGAACATGAAATAGAAAGAGAAAGATGACTTCTTGTGTATTGTGTACACGTTTTATCTATTGCTAGGTGTCATCCGATGATAAATATATCCTGCACTCACTGTCTGGGGCTTCATGTTACACTTCCATGTCACCCTATGTAAACTGATATAGCTTCTTGCTGTAGCCTTTATACAACTTTCTCTCCTGTTTCTGTGATATGTTAAAAGAGGAGACTTAAACGTAGATGTAATTGTTCACAGCATTGATAACTTACCAGCATCTTTCGTTAGTTAAGATACATGAGTATTGCTGACCAGGTGATGTCGACATTCCAGGTAAAAAAAAGTTTGAATGAAATAAAGTATGTAAAAACATCATATAGGGTCGTCACCACGTCTTCATACTGTTATGTTAGTAAAGTCCTGTACTAATTATGGTTCTTGTTGTCTGCATGATCCTATCAGATGAAAAAGAAATTTAGTAATTACACCATGATGAGCACTATTTAGAATAACATCAATAATAACGTAGAATATTTCTAAATCGGACATTTGTGAAACAAATGGCTGGTGAAATCATATCAGAAAATATGAATATTAATTTTCATATGAAGTTTAATAAAGAAATTAATCAATGATAGAATTTATTTCAAATTCAGGATTTTATCATAAAACGAAAATAAGCAGAGCAAGTTTTAAAAAATGTAATTCATGAAACGTGTGAATTATAGAATTAATTACTTTGTCATAGTTATTGAAATAGTATTTATTGATGTATATAGTACGTATTATAGTCTTTGTTCAACGCTAAATGAATATGCAGGTACCCTTCTTACACCAAGATCAAATGCTTCCATTAGATGGGAAAATAACGTTTATACAAAACAGGCGGAACGTCTCATCAGGTGATATTAACTAAGTGACAGGACAGGGCAGGCAGGATTCAACAAAAGAAAAAGATCAGAATCATTAATTCGTGAAACTGCGGATTGCGCATGGGTGATTTACTACTTGTGTACACTTGGCCACGTGAGTCCTTCCCGCTTTTTTGATTTATCGATTAGTATGCCTGCCGCATCACTCCTTCGTATTACTCCGCGCGATTGTGAATGAAAGTGCGTATTTGCACACATCTGTAGAGTCGTTTGATCTGGAACTGTCATCAACTGAAGAACTTCATTTGCCTATCCTACTGTCCACATCAGTGAGGTTCAAAGTGAAAATCTATTGTCCCAACAAGACCGACTATCTGTCATAACAGCGGAAGAATATCCATCACAAGTAGCAGGCCAATCATGTTAACAGAACTGATAAGTTAGAACGAACCAAATCAAATATTGTCTCTTGAAATACATGCTCATCTACTTTAAATGGCTGTAGTCGTGAACCCAAGTTAATAAAGCATTACCCCATTGCAAGATGTTCCAATTTAAACATTGCAAAAAGAATATATTTCAAACCGTGAACTCATTTTTCGTGTGCAACTTAATCTTGTCTAATCGATAACGCCGTATTTGAAATACCTGTCCTGTTATTATGAATGGTTACTGTTCATGCATCTACTTGCAGTATAAGTAGGCAATTTCATGATGAAAATGTGAACAATATGACTGACTCAAGGGTTACGTCTACAATATGTTAATAATAATGAAAATGAGTCTGAATGAAAAAATTTGACTACCAAAAAGAATCTAAAGTCTTAAAGGGAGAGTTCTGTCGCCATCTTGGTTTGTTTGTATTTCGTGAAATGAAAACACGCTATATTGCACTTAATTGTACAACTGTTTACTAATAAAAGACATACACTGATAGAGTATTCACAAAGTAACACATAACACGTCAGAAAAAATAATAAACAATTTGCTGTTATGATGTAGCGAAGTTTCCCCCGTTCGTAGCGCCGATGAATGGCTTCAGTTCTCATTCTCATCTAAATTTTTTTTAAAAAGTGCGCTTAATATTACCTTCATTAAATATTTCAATTTGACTGTGTTTTAATAATGTATTGATAACATAGGCATGTGTAAACGGGGATATCCTATCGAATTTCGTTTCCACAAAAAATACCCCGATAGAACGCCCCTTTTAAAGTTCTTATTGGTAATTAAAATAAACAAAAAAGGTCCTTATAAGTCCTCATTGGTAGCAACCACTACCACGAATACAATCTAAAGCCCTTTCTGTAACACCCGTAACCGGAAAGTTTCGAAAGCTCTAATCGGTAACATTCACTGACATGAACGTTCAAAAGATCGAAACTTCTTATTGGTAACTCAACTACCCGAATACGTCTCTGAATCCCTCTGAAACCCTCTTAATCCCTCTGAAACGCTCTGAACCCTTTTAATCCCACTGAAACCCTCTGAAGCCCTCTGAAACCCTCTTAATCCCTCTGAAACCCTCTTAATCCCTCTGAAAACCTCTTAATCCCACTGAAACCCTCTGAAACCCTATGAAACCATCTTAATCCCTATGAAACCATCTTAATCCCTCTGAAACCCTCTGAAGCCCTCTGAAACCCTATGAAACCATCTTAATCTCTCTGAAACCCTATGAACCCCTCTTGCTAAATTCCACTGCCAGGAAAGATTCTAAACTCATAATAAAATATCTTTACAAGCCAACATTAAACTTTCAACAAAGTCAATAAATATTGTCTAAGTCAACATTTCTTCCATTCTCTTCCCACATACATTGTAGGCTACTCCCTTCAGATGTCCTGTTCTAACCTTATTATTAGTCCATATATCTCGGTTCCAGCAAAATACCCTAGCGGATAAAAGGGGTACCTCATACCAATGCTTCTTAACAAACACATCTTTCATCAGCTACAACGACCGAGTGACTTTAAATATCTTAGCATTTGACTGTAAAGGGTCTTTCTAATTAGCATATGTACTTCGAATATGTCTGATGTAAATAATACAAATAAACTAGTTTCGGTATTTGTCTTTGATTTGGTCTTCTTTATGTATCAGCATGTTTATGATCACTTGTTTTCACAACATCAAATTAGCATATTTTGAGGAAAACACATTAATATATATATATATATATATATATATATATATATATATATATATATATATATATATATATATATATATATATATATATATATATATGGAAGATATGAGTTGTTTTGATATATGGAAGATATGAGTTGTTTTGATAAGGATTACTATAAAATCTACAGTTAGAAATGTGCTAAAATATATTGAAATATCATGTACGGGGTATCCAAGCGCCGGGAATGACGTCAAACCCGGCAGACAAACTTCAATGACTTTAGTGAATCTTTGTCGGCATTAATTAGGCGGTGTAATTAAAAAGTTCATAGGTAATTTAATGGGGCGATTTAAAAAATTTAAAGCCGGGTATTTGTTAAATTAAAATCCCCTTTTAATGAATCCCGAAAGTGACCAAGGAGCATTGGACACTAACTTTAATACATCTGCGACCAGGGTATTCGTGTTATTAAAATTAAAGTAAGTTATTTTTAATGTGTCTTCCTTTATCTTTAATTTTTTAACCAGTTCTAACAATTTTGAAGTTTTTGAACATAATCTTCAATCACGCATTACGGTTAATGCCGTAGTGCGTGTAATTACGAAATAAGCTGCTTCATACATATTTAATCGTTCACATTTTGCTTATTTCGGTCAGCGAGTGTTAAAAAAAATCAGGTTATGACATTTTCAACTTTAATTCTATCAATTTACAATAAAAAGTATGCATACACCAGTGCATTCGAATCTAATATACCTTTCCCTTTATTATAACGCATGAATTAACATTCGTTTTATATGTTTAATGTCAAAGCTCTGAATTTTATTTCAAAGCCAAGTAAGAACTGATTTGTCTTGCCGGCCTGTATAAAAATACCAAGATGCATCGCTTTGCAAACACTATATTGATGTGCTTGACCCGGAGACAAAAATATTCATGTTTAAAAATAATTTCCAGTTCCTTAATTGAATTTTAATGGGGTTTTACAAAATACATGTAGTACAACGCGATCAATGCTTCAAGGGGGTATCCTTTCATAGAATGAATTACCAATTTTTTAAAACTAATTTATTCAAAACCACTAAAATGACGCCCTACGCCTCTTTAATATTTCACATGAACTTATATTTCATGAGCATGCATATACAAAAACACATGCTCGCGCAAATTGGTTTATTTGCATTAAACTTACCTGCTGTCAAAATATGTCCCTATTACATTATAATATGTATAACAGTTCACTACTGAAGATATCATTGCCTACAATGTCTGTCGTGTATTCATACACTGCGATCCAAAAGAAAGTTGCCGACGTCGTCAAAATAATCCTAAAGAACATTTAAGCGATCAGGGTAAAAGAACTGTTTATTTCGCAAGAAAAATCATTTGTCTTCAAAGCTTGTTAATTTCATTACAATACATCGTAACAAATCGGTTTAAAAAGTTACATGGGGTAAAACATCACAATTCATCTTTCATAGAACAATACATTTTGTACGTCGGCTTTTCTGGCTTGAGTTAATATCGAGTATGTCCTCCTTGGGCGTCGATACATGCCTGGGTACGACGTCGCATCGACGTTGTCCAACGTCGAATGACGTTAAGGGTAATGTTCTGCCATTCTCTCTGCACTGTAAATAAACTCGGCAATTTTGTGAGTGCCTTTTGCTGCTGTGTTCTGAACGCGTCTCATCAGTTACTTTATATGCTTTAGTGCACGTGCATTTCGTGATTCTCGACATAAAAGCGTGTTTTTCATTCTTACCATTTTTCGACAATGGTTATTGACTAAAGTGCGTTTTGTCGATTGTTTCGTTTTGTGGGTGACATTTATATGTAAATATTTTCATTTTAATTATAGAAATCACGTCATTTTCAATAAAACATATTTTTTTGATTGCCAACTTTCTTTTGGATATCAGTATATGTCGAGAAGCTATTAAATGTAACGTGTATTAATACGTTTTAGGTATTCGAGCGATCTTTACATACATACTGAGGGGATATATATTTATTTCATAATTCAATGCTTATGATTGAAATGTACATCGTAACCATGGCAACTACAAGTAGAAGACCCCAGGAAGAAGCTGGAACCGGACCCCGGCCCGTCTAGCTCACTGCTAACTAACATAAGGAAATGTATATTATCTCAGAAATTAACTGCAAACGCTCTTTCGTCTCTTCCATACTAGCCATATCGTCATCAATGATTAATGAGGTTCACCACGACTCTTTGTGCTCTCCCTAGTCTTTATTAACAAACTAATGTTACTTCGCCGAGTGACTATGGTGCTAAATTATGTTATGAATTATTAAGGAAGCTATTGAAAGCGGCGAGATATTTAATATCACGTGTACATCTCTATCTTTATGCAATCCCGTTATTGATCCCCTGTTATCTGTACAACAGGAGCTTACAGCCAGGAGGATGTCAGTGCTATGAACTCTAGACCCCTTAATTCACACTGTGCGATGTGTAGTTACAATTTGTAGCACATATTGTATGTATATCAGGGCTCTGTTCCAAAACAGCGAGCGCTTATAATCGCTACATTGAGCGCTACATTGAGCGCTACATTGAGCGCCACTTTGAGCGCCACATTGAGCGCTACATTGAGCGCTACATTGAGCGCCATTCTCTGCTGAACGACACGGTGCGATACATCGAGGTTTTCTCGCTTTGCTACGTAGCGCTACATTGAGCAATCGCGTTCAAGAGAGGTTTACTGTAGCGCTCAATGAGCAATTATAAGCGCTCACTGCTATGGAACAGAGCCCAGGTGATACGTCGATGTCATTTGAATGTTTTCAAGTATAGCTAAAGTCAGTTCCTACAAATCGTACTGCAATAACGGGCCTTAAATGAACATATGTACACGAACATATAGATGGTGTATTTGAAAAATAATTTCACCAATAGTAAAACACCCTTACTTCTTCGGAAAATCAAGACAAAAATGAGTGTACATGGCTCTGTAAATACATGGGAATCGTTTTTGTCATTCAAAATAATAAAATGTGTTTACAATAAAATGGCCGCCATGCAATTTTTGCTTTATACGCAACACAAGTATTACTACGGATAATTGTTTTTTTTGTAATAATATGTTTTACTCTCTAAAGTAAATTCAAATGGCAGAAACTATCATTATAAGTAGGAAATTACGAACAAATAAATTTTGAAAAAAACGTGCTACAGCCCCTTTAAGAGATTAAGATTTTGGTCGATAGCAATTTATGGTTTTGATTTGTCTTAATTCACAGTTAATGACTGTAAAGAAAGAGTGACAGAAATATTTTGCCAACTGGGCCCCTGTCCACTTTTGCGGTTGGTCCCATCTAATAATTAATCATCAGTTTGCTGGCGAGCAGACAGTTGTTCGAAGACTGATTCCATATCGTAAATACGTGTACTTAAATACTCTCTAGTTTGTTAAAACATCATTTTACTATTTATCTCACCTTTGAAAAAATGTTTGAACTAATTGAGATCTTCCCTTTAGTATAAATTTGCCATAACCAAAAATAATAACTCTTTATTGTCCGCAATACAAAGTACATTGAAAAATCGGTTTGTGCATTTTGCACCCGGCAGCCACAGTGCAGTTAAAGCATTGTTCTGTACCTATAATGCTGAGTGTAAAGCAGGGAAGCAACAACTCCCATCTTTTGGTACGAACCCCGGTCTTCCGGTACATGCGCAGACACTGATCTATATCTCAGTTCAAATAGTTCTCTGATCGTTATCTTATCGATATCCAAATATATAAATGGTGTGATAAGCTATCTTACAGTTGGGAGATGGTATTTACACTTGATAACATGTAAGGACTTGGAATATTCTCATTTAATAAAAAAAAGAATTGACATACCGGGTAACCAATTTACTGCTGGGTGGCCGTAGTAATAATGCGAACTAAATAATAAACCAATCGTGACGTATTCACACATTTTGTAACGGAACACTAAGCTGTCCCATGTAAAAGTTCCCTTTCAGATCTGCAACTGTACAAGCAGACAACTTATCCGAAAGAAGACATAAACGCGACTTGGGTTTCCTTGAATATTCTGACAACATATCTAAATAAAATAACCATATTTACACGCGAAAGGTATAAGTTTCAAAATCAAAATAGTTATTAATTTGTTTAAATCGTGTTAATGTTCTTATTTATATCTAAAATTGTTTGCTTGAACAATATTGGACGTATTCTTACATTTAAATATCAAATTGTCTTTGCATGAAGACGATATTGTAAACTGTATTCATACATTGATGTAATGAGTTTCAATGCTGATTTATTCACTATACGAAGGAGCGAAGAATCGCATGTTTCTAGCATTATTGACCATAAAGGATGTTTGACGGAGTTAAAGAAAGCCTATATCTTGAGGAACATTATTGTCATTTATTGATATATATATAGAGAGAAACATCGCAACTTAATATACCCTAAACACATCAATAACATATTAACTGGTAAATTATAATAACTTCTTTATCAGAACTATCAATAATATCTCAATTACTTAATAATAACTATGTCCCTACCTGAACTAATAAGACATAATAAGTTAATACAAACTAAACAACAAGATATATTCAGTCAGGCATTCGAAACTAATAAATCATATTCTTATTCACAGATTTATTTCTATTACGCAGTCTAACGTTATAATTGTACGTTATGCTTTTCGATTGAACATTAAATGTCAGTAAATCATAAGGTGATTATGGGTGGTATCAATGTATAAAGTTGGACCTACCTTCCACATGGTGTCTCTCGGTGGTATCCTCGTCTCACGGGACCAAGTCTTACAAGGGAAAGATCAGAAGCGGCGGGTCCTTTTTAAAGATAAGAGAATTGGTCTAAATATAGCGCCTTGCATTACCAGCTGAAAATGTCAAGACAGAAACCATTCACTCATTATGGTTCGTCTTCCTGTTTTCTAAAATATCAATGAAAAGGCTGTAAATTTGTATTTGGGGGCAAGATAAAGATTTTAGCTGGCGGATTTAATTACTTGAGGGTAAATTTGGACAATAGGTTTACAACCGTGACATCCTACTCGTGACTGTTCCCCACGCCTGCAATCAGGTTCCATCAATCAAGAACGTATCATGGACGCCAATAAAACATTAAACCAGAAGGTCTTTAATTTGTCAGTGAATAGATGTTCTCTAGCTTCTGACGAAGTTTGTTTGGTGTGGGAGGATTTGCATTAGTTCACAGAGGGTGTCAATTAACTTTCCTGCTGAGGTACCTGCTGTTGGAGACAAGATTACTCAAAGTGTAGTCACGTGGCATCAGCTCGGTCCATACTGCTTTATTCTTTCTTCGATTTCATTGGTTAAAATAATATTTTGGGAGTTGGGCTTTTCGGTTTTAATTTTATTGCATGGATAGTTTTGACCTTTGGTAAAGGTTAAGTGATCTTCGAGAAACACGTTATTTCTTTTACGATTCTGGTTTTGAATGGTACATTTATATGATATCGTCTCCAGTTATCGGTCACTGGGTATTATGTTCGGATCCAGCACAATTGCAGAAGCGTGTTACCAGTTGAATAGAGTGTGTTTAACGTATTGATAACGTCGCAAAGCATCAGTTTTAGACTTTTATTGGAATACTCAATATGTTTAACGGTGCATTGAAACGAGTGTTTAAAAATAGAAAAAATGCAGTTCGTAAATGCTATCAAGTTTATTAATCTTTGAATATGAACGAAATCATTGGAAGATAATTCTCCAAAGCTTACACGGCTTTACATCATTGGTAATCAATGAACCTATATGTTGTTTGTATTGTCATGGATACATCGATGACTCCCCTTCGTTCAGGAGATAATATTAACTGGAGAAAAGTTTTGCAAATGTCAACACTTTTTGCTACTTTTCATAGTAACCTTTGCCAGAAAAAACGTGTCGTTACTTCAGTAAAACACTTTTATTCGCAAAGTTGTACATTGTTTCCAAAATGTTCTAACCTAAAGTGAGTCCAAAACAGATTGCCATGGCCTTTACTGGTCATGTCATGGCGTATTACTCCTCTCATATTGGTGCTGGGCGGCAAGAGGGTGTATTTCACCTGACCCAACAGTAAATATTAAACAACTTTCTAGATGCTTTTTAATAGGCAAAAATAGAGAAGATGTTTCTGGTTTCCGTCCTCGCCAGTTTCAACCCATCCCTCGTTTTTTTCTAGGTTTTAACAAAAGAAAGGGGCAGATAACATTAATTCTTTAGTCTCAGAAAACATTGAACATTGAACATGTCACCCGTTTCTTTTGAGTTGATTGTAGGGGTGAGATTATTGACCTTTTGGAATAGCAACACATATTTAACCGGGTTTGTGCTTTATTTATATAAATTATTTGTGTAATTTTCTTTTTTTAAATCGGTGAAATTGTGTACAAAATTGAAATTATCTCTTCATTCCAAACAAAATAAATGTAAATAAATAATTTTTGTCAGCCTTAAATTATCTTTTGGAAAGTTTGAAAGTCACTCTATCTGATTGATGTTCGTTAAATTCCCAGACCAATTTAAGGTGAAACAACATGCTAGTCGGACAAGAATTATGGACAGGAATATGTATCGATGAAATGTGAATTCACTGTCTAAGATCCACGTTCTTCTATGCCGATTGTCCTATCTTCTTGATACGACTGTCCAGGGTCCAAGGTACCATCTTCAATATTTTAGGTTCATTTACTTTTAACATCAAGAAACGAGTTACTAACTTTACCGTTGACGGGGGAGGGTAAAGTTAGTTCCTTTGGGAATAGCAAGATTTCGGGCTGCCTACGTCCTTATTGTAATCACACACGACGTTTAGGAACATATTCTCATTCCTCAAATCGGCTTGATTGCAGAAATGAATGAGATGAATAGAACTCCACCCATCCTCGATAATCCAGCGCTGTTGTTCCGATAAATCTACACACAAGCGCGCTGGATTATCGAGGATGAACTCCACCTGAAGATATAAGCATTTTCTTTGAAACGTCGTGTATGTTCAGTTTGTTCACAAATAAGAATTCATCAAGAAATATTGTGGTTGTTCATTCCTCTTATAAATGTCCTTAAAAAACCTTCAGTATCTTTGTTATAACAAAGGGTCTCAATTTTATCACTCTATGTTCTCTTTAACTTCGAAGAGGAACTAAGATGTATATTGGTGCATGCTAAACTTCCTTAGGACGAGGAATATAAAACGTGTTGCGTGTTACGTTTAGGTTGTAAAAACTCTTTATCTTCACAATGATTGGTCATTCTAAGGTGTACAATCTTCAGGAACACAAACAGACATTGTAGACATTGATAAGTCATTAACATCTTCGTCCGTCAAATCTGAACTTACATAGGTACTGCAAGTATGAAATTGATATTGTAACGTTATAAAACCTGGATTTTAAGCATTGTCATGCATTGTAATGCCAGATGTTACTTAATGTCCTCCCCTATATTGTCGCAAATTCTTACAAATTATAATGTTGGTCACTTCGTTATTGTCGACAGATGTATCTATAACTTGTTATGCTGTAAAATCAAATAAAAAATATTTCAAAAGTCATGTACTAAACAAAAACGTAAGTTTATCAAATGTGGTTAATTAAGGATTAAATTGGATACCTTAAAGGGGCAGAAGCACGTTTTTTGCAAAATTATTTTTTTCAAATACCGGTATCCTATTTGTAATAATAGTTTGTGCCATTTAAATTTACTTTAGAGGGTAAAACATCTTATTACATAAATAAATTATCCGTAGTAGTGATAACGGTGTTGCGTATACAGACAAAATTGCATGGCGGCCATTTTATTGTGAACACATTTTATTATTTCGAATGACAAAAACGATCCCCATGGCTTTACGGAACCATGTACACTCGTTTTAAACTTGATTTTCCGAAGAGAGAAGGGTGTTTTACGATTGGTGAAATTATTTTCCCAATACATTTCATTGACTTATTTGAGCAAAAAAACGTGCTACTGCCCCTTTAACATGTTCTTTCATTGACCATTGACTTTAGCCATAATCCCTACACATCTTTGGTAATTTTTTCAACGAGTTTATGATGTAGACTCACTTGAAAATTATAAAATTCCAAAAATACATTCTGATTTCTGCAACGATGAAGCAATGTTTCATATTTCAAGTTGTGATTACAGAATGTTATAGCCAATATGAATTCACATATATTTATCTGCACATAACGTTTGCCTCAACATTTTCCTGTATAAGGTCTCGGAGTCGTTGAAATAAAAAAAATAACATAACCTTTTTTAGGAGGACAGTTTAGTTTTGCTGGACCACGAACTTATAACAACTTATAACTTAAAGGTGGTCCATACAATTTTTAAGAAACCTTTACAAATATGTGTAAAACTCATGTTTTAGCTTCGGTAATTCAACAATTCACCCGAAAGTACTTATAAGTAAGTATATAAGGAATTGGACGATAACTTGAAGACAACTTGTTTTATCAAGTGCTTTGTCTAATCTGCACAAAACTTATAAACCAAACGCATTCAACCCCTAAACTCTAATGTCAGCTGTTTCAACATTTCCTCTTCCGGTTAAACAGAATCGGAAGTTGACAGGCTACTAGCTGGAGAATTTGGCTGATTAGAAGGGAAATAAAACTCGCTGGCATCATTAGGTATAATACGGTTTAATTATCTGTCGTAAACATTTCGTCTTATTTTGGTCACATACGAGGTTTCAGATTTCCTGTATGCATGCATAAGCAAATGTGTTGTTTGGGACAATACTTTAATATACCATAAGTAAACAAAACTTTTTAAGGTATTAATATACGTTAACACGAAGCACGACAAATATTAAAGTGAAACGGAGAAACAAGACAAGGGACCTCACGAATGGTAAAGTTATGTTCATTCATTTAACTAAATATACCATTTCCTGTAAAATACTAAATGGGTTTCAAGTTTATGTACAATAGTCTTATTAAAATTTGTGATTTCGTGAATTGTTAATTTGTTTTGATAATAGGACCAAAAGAGGAAATGGGATTTTAAATTTGAAGAGCAAGTCCGTACAACCTGAATTGTCACACACAAATGGAAGAATAAAGTCATGATAATTCCAAATGGCAATTTGTATCATCTGACTTTGGATCATCTGTTTACTTGATTAAATCTTTCATTTTTTAATAAAAAGTAACCGAAATACGATGAATCATATTCATCTAACATGAACACCTTTTATAGATTATACTTAACTGTACATTAGACATTCGTCCAATTTTAGAAACAGAATTACGCAAATACAAACTTGTATCATCATAACCTGATAAATAATTCAGGTTTGAATCTATCGTAAGCAAGAAGATGTCAGCCGGAACATTATCAATTTCCTTCCATGTTATTTGTGGACATGTATATTCCCAACATTACCTTACATGTATTAGTGATGTTTTATGTTTTATTTTGAAATCCATTTAATCTTAGCCAGTGTGTGCAGACAAAGGAGTCAAAAATGTTCATGCGATATATTTCAAGCATGAGCTGTGTATTGCAAACTACTGATATACACCATTTCATTCAATAATCACTAATTGTCAATACTATTTACATTTAGAAATACACACCATTTACATTGTGAACAATTATAATTTTAGATCTCAACACCATCAAAATAAGAATAATTTGATAAATATTACAAATATATCGATATTTCCTCTGGTAAAGGTTGGGAATAACTACTCTTTGCTTTACACATACGATTCAAAGAACTAGCGCCAGATTTTTTTTATTTTTAAGAAGTCAAAAACTTTATCTCTCTCTTTCTCCTATGCTATTTCTTCTTCAGTTCCGATTCGGACATCAATCTGGTCTAGACGAATCGCCGGATCTGCTCGAGCGTCAGGAAAATGAGTGGAGAACAATAAACACCAATTACATTTATCAGCATTACGCTTGGAGAAACCTTCACCGGACGTGATTTCTGATTGGTCGAAATTTGATCAAGACTTTATAGCGACGAGTTGACACTCCAAAGGAGGTTTATTTATTGCAGCGCAACTAGACAGCCTTGTTTAGCGGGAAGATTGATGTTGCTGATGTCGTTAGTCAACTCAGGCACGACATGCGTCGGACGGGACTACTTTCAGAAATGTTTAGAGTTATTTCTCTACAAAATGGCTCTTCATAACATTAAAAGTTAAAACAAACAACCGATTTTACAATAAGTACGTCATAACAGTATTACACGTGTTACAGTGTAAATAGTGTTGCTACATACTATACATGTAACCATATACATTTGTATACAGTAAATCCACATGTGTTGGTAGGCACTACTTCCTGAAATACATGCTTCTGTACATGTACAGAATGTATATTTCAATGAAATACAAGCTTTTTTTTGTTGCTGTATTTAGGACATCGTGCTTCGAACGAGTATGTCATTTCTTTCAAATCTGTGGATAGATACATAAGTGACATATACTTTGTGGTTATACCTTACTGACACGAGTTGCATACAGACCCATTAAGCCTTGGTTGGAACTACTTTCTGACCCTTTTATAAGAATTGTTTCCAAATATTGTATCTGTACATGTATTATTATACGAAAAAGAACTTGCCCCGAAAGAATAAGTAATAAATTGTTCACGTTGTGTTGGTACATACAGTCGTACTTGGTGAACATGGATAGAGTACGATGCAGCCACATATCTAACATTTGTTTATAGTTGTTTCTCTACATTTTATCTGTAGTATAACTGTACAAAACATCATGCCTCAAATTGCCTAGTACACGTTTTGATAATAGATGAAGTCGTATATAAGTAGAAGTTGATACACTCATTATCGGTATGGACTATTTTCAAGTAGCTGTTTAGGTGCAGAATATAAGTTAAACAATCAACTGTATATACAGTCGTATACAACAATTTACACTCTGCCCTTCATAGAGTGCCTTACTTTCTGAAATTTAGAGTGGTTTCTTTGTAATCGTCTGAATTAGTAAATGTATAGGGCATGTTTTTGTACGATATACAATTAATCATCCAACCTTTGATCAAACTAACATTGAATTGACACAAAATCAATATTTTTACTCTTAACCTTGATCAAAATATAAATAATGATCCCCCTAAACTTTTGATCACAATGTCATTGAATTGACAAAATAAATTGACATATTTTTTCTCGCAAAATCAGTATTTTCCCTCTCAACTCAGTAGCGAATTAATGTCTGTTTAAACAGAACTTGTATATATAGACTCAACCGCAAAAGAAACGTCACCATACAAAATACAAGATAATTCAACCCAGGAGTGATAAACACGACTGAAACAGAGATACATCACGTCTTCAGAATTTGAAATTTCAAAACATAACTGTTCATATTTCTGAGCAACACACGTTTTAAGAAATCCTTAAAATCAGGATGAACCCAGACTGCATTCTAGAACAGCCTTCAAGTGGACTCCACTTGAAAAGAGGAAATGAGGGAAGCCAGTAACAACATGGAGAACAACATGGAGAAGAACAGCGACTTCGAAACTGCAACGGATGATTACGGCAACAGCTGAGACACAAGCACTCGCACTAGACAGGGGCACATGGTGGACATTTGTTGCAGCCTTATGTTTCATCGGGAACGAAGCGTAAATAAGTTACACTTGTTTCGTTCTTTAATTTCTTTGTTTAAGGTGTGCGAGTCGATTCCAAGGCATTGTGCGGTAAAAGAACAAACTCGATTGATACTTGATACTTAGAAACATCTTCACTATTTTGTCCGATTACCACGTTTATTGAGGGTTGAAAAAAAATCTGCGAAAAATTATTTGTTCATTTTTCAATGAGATAGATTTAAAAAAAAGAATTCCTTTATTTTGATGAACAAATTCAATGGCTCTTTAATCGAATTATTTTTTTTTTCTTTACAGGAATGGCGCCATGTTTATAAGTTGTGTCCTTCGCATGAATAACGCGGATATCCCCAGGGTTGTAGAACTTAAAATTGGTTCTGGTCACACTCGTCTTTGAGCTTGTTGACAGTTGATAAGACGTGCACAAACACAGAATCCGAAATGGAAAAAGTGTCGAAAGTCTAGTACGCGAGTCGTTTCAATAAACAGCCCTATTTATACTCAAACTCTCTCTGGAAAGTCAAAGAAGATTCCAAATGCATAATGTTCCATAACATTATACAAATTCTTAGTAAACAATCTAACAAATAATTGAACCTTCTGGGAGAGAGTGGTGACTTTGAACCAAGCAAAGGGAAGGGAGGTAACTCTAAATCCTCTGTGTATCCTACAGCTAGTTTCAAGTCCTTTTACTGAAGTTTGATTTCAAATCTTAGTGACCCTAACTGAAACTGTTGCGACCCCCAAAACAACTAAATTTGGTTATTAAGTATTAATTAACGAAATGTACATTAGATTAGACAATTAAATTCAGATTAGATATGCCAATCTAATGTCACTTTCAGACGCCACAGCGGAATTTTGAATGTTTCTACCCCTTGAACAGTGAACTGTAGATAAGAAACATCGCTTGAGCATGATGTGAATGACGCGTGACTAACATGCACAATAGATAAGCTGAAATTGTTCATCTGCATGTATAACGTCTTCATGAATCTAAGCTACCAATCTAGTTAAAACTATATGTAATGTTATACGTCTCGATTTATTAATAAATCAAAATTCTGTGGAAGAAATTGACCGACAGAAGTCAAAAGATGTATTCAATCAAAGGTGTTGGAATAATTGTTTTACGTTTATCTACCAAGTACAGCAATGGTTATTGAATACAATGTAATTGCCATTTGACCAAATCTACTACTTTGTACTACAACATAAATACTATTTCGTCGTCGTCCATGTCGTTTATGAAGTCGCATAAACACATAAACACGGTATTAAAACAACTATTTTGATATACTAAGCAGAATCTATGTTGGGAACGTGTATAACAAGAAAATCATTAATGTTCAATCAGACCCCATCGTCAGTGATCACAAGTAATCAGCAACCACGTGTAAGAGGAAGGGGGCGTACCCAGCAGTGGTCCTTAGGCGTACTGTACACTCATTATGTACGGTACACACGCCCCCTGCAATGTCTGGGTGTACTTGGTACCGTGTTCTTATATCAGACTCACACGTTGCTATTTACTATTTGTCACTGCCCCTGCAGTCTACCTCATATCCTAAATGGACCACTGCTGTGGGTCGATTGGGAATATCAAAAGAGAATGTAAATATAGAAGAGTACAATGTATGATGAAATCAGATGCATACTCTTATCAAGGACCCACTGTGCTGAGTTAAATCAACCGCTAAGGAACCATAACGACCTTTTTAACAGCGTGAAAAACGAAATACGAAATAAATACTGCTGCCAGAGAAAATGTTTAATGACATATATAGGGACATGATTTGTAAAGATGTACCCGCATTTTCATACATCAGAGTATAATACTTTTATTTGTATGTCTGTGTGAGTACACTCCGGGTGTTGAAAAAGCGTTTTCGAAATGGTTTATTGGCCTGAATGTTTGGCAATTAACTTAAAACTATATAAATTGTAGATATTTCATTACTAAACGATATTGTCGACATAAATAACCTTCTGGGACTGAAGTTTCTTGACGCGTCTTTACACTTAGAACGTCATAAAACAAGCCAAACAACGTTATTTACATTCTCTTGTTGATAACTTACAAGTGAGTTGACAAGATAACCCCGCTGCAGTGAAGCTACTACATTGCAGGGGGAAACAAAACCTCTCTCAAAGACCCAACCGAGGGTAGAGAGAACCTACACAAGAGTAATACACATAATATACAGTCGAAAATAAAATAAAAAACCTAATATTATCGCTGACCAGGTTGTTGAAACCACCGCGTTACCGCGTTACCGCGTTTCCGTTACTCTCACGACCCCCTCCTCGATTTAGTGCTAGCAGTAGGGGCTTCGAGTGACTCAAGAGTGCACACGAGAGTGACACTAGGATCGGTCGATTAGGAATTTGATCGCACGTGCGACACACTTTGTGCAAAACGAACGCACCCCCGGTGACGATGTCGGTCCGTCTGGACTAGAGCTTCGTTGCTTCGGCGTCATCTACTGATGACGTTGTCGGATTGCGGACCGTCGTTCCATCGTTGTTGACAGGGGCCGTCGTCTGGCCTGCTGTGTTGTTATGTCGTTTGACTTACGTCCTGGTCTCTCTTGGTTGACTTGACATCGGGTCTCGTCTACCATGGCTTCGCCCTACTCTGGGTTCTGCGGGCGTTGCGGGAAGCGGAAGTCTTCTTTCTACGACCCCCAGTCCTGTTGTCGCCTCTGCCGTGTGGCGTGTGCCGAGGATGACCGCTGTGCGGAGTGCCTGTACCTCATTCTGGGTCAGCACAAAGCTTACCTAGCAGCCATAAGGAAATCAGAGCGAGAGGCTCGCAACTCCCTCAAGGGCGAGCAGGCCGCTCCGTCTGCCTCTCCCGCCTCCTCCATTATTGGCTGGCTGCGTCGGATCTTGTTATAGCGGAGGACGCTTCGGAGTTTGACTCCGGCCGCATGCCCTTGGGGTAGGAGATGCCTTACGACGCGGAGGACAGAGAGATGACACAGGTGTCAGGTTTTCACGAATACTCACGGAGTCCATTCTTGCTTCCATCAAGGAGATGGTGTCCTCCTTGATTGACGCCAAAATTGATGGTACAACAGTGCCGGGGTCACCCAGCCGCAGTACACGGAAAGGTTTCAGCCTTGCTGTCTCCGACGCCTCCAGTGCGGCGACACCCAAGACTCTTTGACGCCCAAATGTCAAGTGACACACTGGTTCGGTGGGGTAGCGCGAGGAAGGGAGCAAAATCATCAATCCTTCGAGACGTCTGCTAATCCGCTCGTTGCGGACATCTCTGCTGGCGAACTCTTGCCAGACCCGCTGGAATCACATCCGCCTCGGCAGGTCGTCTAATGCAACCCTTGGTGTAAGCGGACTGTCTGCGTTCCGCCCTGCCAGTCGCCAACCCACCAGTCGCGTTGACATCCCTTTGTTGGATGACGACAACCCATGGCCGCCTGATTCACCTCGACAAGGAGACCAGGTCCAACGCCTGTCACGCCATGACGGCTTTAGCCAAACAGACTGGGATGGAGGACGTGGACAAAGGCCTTTACCGTGGTTTTGGCTCAGTGACAGGGAGAGGGGCACAGGTGATGCTCAGTGCGGCGTGCATTTCGACTGGGCTTACCAACATCCAACTTCCAAACGCAAGACATAACTCTTGCCAGTCTGCATTACTGGCTGATTTAAGTCTTGCGGTATTTCCCTCGCTTTGTTGTGCCTAGGTAGTGAATCGCTGCACCAGAAATGCAAAGTGGGCCTGGATTTCTAAACACAGATTTCCTAAGAAAATACTGCAAGGCCTAAATCAGCCAGTAATGGAGACTGGCTAGAGTTATGCCTTGCATTGGGAAGTTGACCAACAGGCCGGTTCACACTGTCCCGATTATGACAAAAGATGCCAACACGATAAGAAACTTCTACTTTCGCACAAATTTGGTTCCGATTATGGTTAAAAACCAATCAGAATCCGGAGCAGGTACGATGCAGCCATAAGGCAATACGATGTAACCCGATGTACAATGCGAATGTCGGTTTGACCGTCGCATTGGCCTAAGTCTTTACGAATACAACAAGATGCCAGCATGATGGCAACACGACATCGTATTACGAGTTCGACGGGTATGCGATGAGAATTGAAGATGAGCTTGGTGATACAAGCATCACGTGACATCCACCCGGGAAAGCTTAATTTCAAATTTTAGGAAGTACTGAGACAGCGTAATATAGACTTTGTTGAAGTATGGCAGAGAAAGCATAACTCTGATCACTGCTATGAAAACATGGGATTACCGAAATTAGTTAAGCGCACTTATCTCTTTTAACTCATTCACAATGGAGAAGCTTTTAAAAACATGTTATATTTTATGGAAGGTGGTTCATAGCAAATTTGCATACAACATTTGTGAAGTTTAAAAAAATTAAGATTTAATTAAGAATTTTTTTTACATCTTTAAAAAATTCAAACCCTTTAATCCATGAGTTAATTATTTAATTTGGATGACTATACTGAGTAATGACGCCGCAAACATATAGTCAATAAAGTTGCTAAAACCAGTCTAGCATGAGTTGCCATGACAGCAGGAAATCACGTGACCCATTCAATTCACTGTTCCGCCTTCGGCTGCACCATCGGCGGATATTAAAAAAGCTTTGCATGTCAAAAAACTTCCGAACCCACGTGCGAATCTTCTATGCCCGTGTTTCAATCTTTCCCATCGCACGGCCATCGAGATGCCATCTTGTTACTTTTTGTCATTATCGTACTAGCATCGTCTGTCCATCGGTACATTCGCCAAAATTTTAAACAATTTGCTTCCCGATTGTCATAAGAAGGCAACGCGACTATCTACAATCCTCGTGATACCCGCGTATAACCACTGTTTAGCATTACGATGCTATCACGTTGGAACTTGAGTAATTATATATTCAATAAATATGTATATATTTATACACGATATCTATATGAATACATTCCATGTTTAATATAATGCATGCTTATATACATGTGTGTAATTAGTTTTGTTTAGTACGGATGCAATATCCAGATGCATGTATACTTCCGTTGTAAATATAAGGTACTATATATTTAATACTCATTGCGATATTTAGAGGTATTGTTACATATATAACAGGCTAGATATGTAATCTATTTATCATTACATGTCTCATATTGACATAAACCTTTTGATCTAGTAAACACCCTCATCACCTAGTCAATACGACATGGTATAATCACCACGTGCATTCTTGCAAAGTATGATCGCGGTCGCGTTGCCTTCCTATGACTTCGGTCATGTTCGTGTTACTTTCGTATGGCCTTCGCTTGTGAAATCTGCCCTATGGTCCCGATGGACAGGCGAAGGCAAATACGATGAAGTTACGAATCATACGATGTCATCTCGATAGACGTACGAAGAGCACGATGAGGACACGAATGCACCACGAAACTTACATGTCAAATATTTTGCTCGTTCTCTCGATGTTGCTGCCGAACAGAGAAGAACTCCGCCGATGACCAAACGACGCTGAAGATGCATTTACGAATGGCCCGATTGCTTACGATCCTTTGCGAATTTGAACATTTTAAAATTCGTGTTTCCATCTTTTGTCACATTCGGCACTGTGTGAACCGGCCTTTAAGGACAGACTTACCGACGGAGATTCGGAGTCGTTTTAGGACGGTTCCTCACTCCTTCGACGTTTGACGGGCAGATTGGGGATGCCCTCCGCCGGCGGCAAGAGCTGACTAATCGTCTGGCATCGGAGCGTTCTCGCACCCCATTGTCCACTCCGAAGAAGAGAGGTGTCGGCCTCCTCCCTCGCCCCGCGGTTCTAGGACCGACGGCATGTCCTATCGACAAGGGGGTCGGCCTAACAAAGGTTGTGACTTTCAGACGGGCCCCAGGCTGAAACAGACCCCAATCAGCAACACAGCGAGGGAAGGGCACGCTTTAGGGGGCACCCCTAGGAAATCTTGAGTTGGGGCGCCTTACGGATCTTTCGTTACTGACTGTAGGCATTTGGGATGGTCCCTTTACAGGACTCTGATCTTACGTATATCCAGCTGGCGGGTCTATTCGGTCCTTCCAGTCGCCAACCTCTTCTGCTCTCGGATTGCCTGTACCCCGCCTCCTTCAATGGCATGCCGGCTACGGTGATGTATACAGCATCCAGCCACTCAGTGATTGCTCACAGCGTTACAAGAAAGATAAGAGTCATTAAGCAGGATAGTATTATCTGAAAAGTGCTGATTTGAACATGTCAAGAGTAGGGACTTGCTTGATTTGCAATGGAAGTTGATTCCAGAGCGTTGATGCAGCGAAAGTGAAGCATCTAAGCCCGGATGATTTCAGTCGTGTTTGCGGGATGACAAGTTGCATCAGATCATTTGATCTCAGGTTCCTGGCAGAAGACAACTTCCCATTGCAAGGCATAACTCTTGCCAGTCTCCATTACTGGCTGATTTAGGCCTTGCAGTATTTCCTTACAAAATCTGTGTTTAGAAATCCAGGCCCTCTATGCATTTCTGGTGCAGCGATTCACTATCTTGACACAACAAAGCGAGGGAAATACCACAAGGGTTAAATCAGCCAGTAATGCAAACTGGCAAGAGTTATGCCTTGCGTTTGGAAGTTGGACAGAAGAGTAATATCCAAAAAGGTAAGCTGGGGCTGTTCGCTGGTAGCAGCGGTAGCAGATGGAGAGAACCTTAAATTCTATCCTAATACAGGCGTGATGTGTGAATTCTTTCCTTTCATGGATATGATGCGGGCAGCAAAATTCTGTATTTGCTGTACCTTTGAGAGGAGATCATGGCGGATATTTACAAAAAGGTTGTTGCAGTATATAGTAGTCCAATTTTGAAAGGATCAAAGATCGGACTAAATGATGCATGGCCTCATACGAGAGCAGTGTGCGAATGTGACTGATGTTCCTTGGGTGGTAGTTACAGTCTCTGACTATGATGTTCACAAGATTTTCCATGGTTAGTCCCTCGTCAATGTGAATGCCAAGATCTTTTACTGTCTTAGAAAAGGGAACAGTTGAATCTTCCACTCTCAACGACTGTTCGCAGACATCATCAACTAGAGTATGTAAATAATAGTACGTTTTTGAGTAAACGTTATTATTTATACTCACCGTTGATAACTCACTGGTCTTTATATCCCTCCTGCGAGTCTGAGAGCTGCCTGCGTCCAGGCTCCAGGAGGAAGGATTGTCGTCAATGGGTAAGCCACCTAGCGGGGAGATAGAGTGGGGAGGTAACTCTCTTTATTCTTCTGTGGTATATATCTGGTCGCGTGATTAATTGAGAGGGACTCAATTGGCTACGGAGAGTTATCAGTAGTGGGTATAACTATAAATAATGACGTTTACTCACAAACGTACTAAACTGACGTCCAAAAGAAACTTTACACTCGTTTTAAAACGCTCTAGAACAAATACGACAAACGATGGATGCATGAAATAAAGTGTATTGAAAAGATCAACATGTCTACATCCCAACCCCTGGAGATGATGAGCATAAAGTGTCTGGTGATGACGTCACGGTTGCTGATATGGAGGTGGGGTCACAAAACGTTCAACATCCTTGGGAAACGATACTACACACAGAACAACCCCTAGGTTCATTAATGTGGCGTATTAGTAACGTGTGTGGCCACCCCGTGCCTCAATACACGCTTATACCCTCCGACGAATACAAACCGTCAGTCGTCTGATGACGTCACGTGGTATACGCTGCCATTCTTCTTGAAGTGCCACAATCAATTCTTGTCTGTTGGCTGGTGGGTGTGGTCTCTGTCTAATACGACGATCCATCAGCCCTGTACATATTGAATCGACTTTCATCAGAAAGGATGACTCTCTGCAAGTCACGATGCTGCCAACGGCGCACATCTCAATCTCTGACGACGATTTTCCACTGTTAACCGCTGTCCCATGTGTGGCCTGTGCGCTCTAAGTATATAGGCCCTGAGTCTACTGGCAACTGTCTGTCGGCTGACCACGTGACCACGGGCATTCCTAGCTGATGACGTCACTGTTAGGAAGCGCAAGTGACGTCATCATAGGGGTTGTCACCCTCGGTCTCCCCGTCCTTGGCCTGTCCGATGTCTACCCTGTCTGTCTGTAACGTTACTTTAAGTTATTCACTGCAACGGGAGAACAACCAAACATTCTTGCAGCATGAGTGTGGATGGCAGTCATTTCCAGCATTCCCAGGGCTCGCTCGCGTTCTTCTGGTCTTAGGCATGGCATATCTTTGGTGGGGTTTTTTCATTGTGGACACCAGACATGCTGTTGGTATCTCTTTTATATCCTTACTGCACGTGCAATATAGGCCACACGTCCTGAACGTGCTTTTCCAGATTTTGCACTTTTACCAAAAACCATGACGGGTACAAAGGTCATGTTATACACACAGCAATGTTGGGTTCGGGCGATGTATTACCGACTACTTAAGGTCCAATTGATTGTTTAGATTTCGATATGTTCATGTTTTAAAAGTGTAAGGTTTCTTTTGGACGTCAGTTTATTTTTTACTTTCCTATTTCGTCTAAACTAGTGTCCAAAAGAAACGATACCACGTCTTTGAGCGGCCATTACAGGAAAACGTAACGACACAGAAATCTTGAATTGGTATTATTCTTTGGAGATTTCGTTCATTTACCATGTGTACAAAATTAATTTCAATCAGTACTTTGCATTCATTTGTACAGGTCCGTATTGACGTGAGGGGTCTGAAAATTAAAATTTCATTCACACAAATGACTGAGACAAATTTTGAAAATGTCATAAGAGGCGTCACTAAGTCACATTTGTATTCGGTATGTCCATCCCGAGCGTCAGAACAGGCAAGTATACGTCTATGGGTTGATGACGTCAGACGTCGGATGACGTCAGAAGATAAGCTTTGTCATTCATCAAGGAGGCAATGGGCTGACTTGATGGACGCAAGTCAGAGCATAAAGGTCACTAATTCTTCGGTACACAGGCTGTCTACCATTGTTCTTGAAGATGCAAAATCTGCTCCCATATGAGAGCATAGCCATTGCTCAGTCTCTCTGTTGCCAACGTTGAATTCGTCTGTTTGTTTACTTGTTGTGGACGCCTCAGGAACGTTTTGTGGTATTGACGACGTGTTCAGATATCATGAGTCTTCAATCTCTTTTACCAAGTTTGTCTGCTAATCACGTGTCTCAATGACGTCTTTGACGTTAACGTCATAATGATGAATGGGTTTTGGAGATGAAATACCCGGATGTGGCGGTCTTCAATAAGCATAATCACCTTCTTCTCGACCTGCATGATGTTCGATCTCTATCACGTAACCGTTGCGTTAACCTGGTCACTGCTATGCGCGCGCAACCTAACCTTCTGGCGTCGTCAGCATGTGAGACTCGCTATGTGACAATTCCAACGACTCTCTCACTCTCAATGGCTGTCAAACCCGATATTTTCTTGTGTGCTTTTTGTTGCTTTGATACCAACGTGTATGGTCAGCCGTTTTATACACTTTATCTGCAGTTGCAAACTATGCTACCAAAAATAATGTCATTCTCACAAAGTGCACCATTTCTTCGGATGTGATAAAATGTTCTCGGTATTTTCAATTGAATGCACTGCATTTGGGATGTGGGATACGCAAAACCATGTGCTCATACGAAGAAAATCACTTTGTAAAAAGATATTTTAAAATATAGATGGTATCGTTTCTTTTGGACACTAGTTTAGTAAAGGTGATTCGAAAAATACGATTTCTAGAATTCTCAAACCATGCGTTTCTCAGAAAAATGAACAGATAATGTTTTGAAATTGCAAATTAAGTTTAGTTGATTTCTGAAGACGTGGTGTGACTCAATTGATTGAAAAAAATCTTGCATCGTGTATGGCGATGTTTCTTTTAGGTTGAGTCTATATGTACAAGTTCTGTTTCAAATAACATTTGTTCGCTGCAAATTTGTCTGTCACAAAACAAGATATAATTAAATGTACAGTCGGAAACTAAACCCGAATAGAAAGTCACATGGCATACTTTGTAATGTAATAATTTATTTTCCTTGACGTCAAGTTTCAGGCTTATAAAAACAGAAACTAATACCGACAAAAGTTTCAAGGTACCAGGGACTCGTGCAAACATAAAACAGCTTATACACGTGCATGTAGTGTGATATTGTATTAGGCAGCGTACGTCCATCTGTTACCTTTCTTATTTTGCATACATGTTCGCCATAGAGTTGTGTTAATTTGACATTTGTTTAAAATTGTTTAGGACGTCATACACGAAATAATCCGAAAACACACTGTACCACTGGTTGCTTTGCAGAAATTCTATATGGACATGTGGACATATTAGAGAATGACAATGTTTATAATTTCACCAGATGGGTAATACATAGTTACATGTTTACCTACTGTCCATACAATACACGTCGTTACTAGCGAGGAAAGACAATAAGAGAATGGTGAAGCACATGCACGATGTTATAAAGGTTATTTTAAACATTTTCTTGAATCTATTTGAAGAACCTATTTCAAATTTGAAGATATTCTATTAGTAAGACACATCGGAAACCAGGGCCTCACTTTAAAAAAGTCCGATCCCATGGTTTCGAGAATGACCAACAATGCTGGGTAGGAATATATATTATAATCTGGTTTCCGAACCACTGAAACTGAGAAGTAAACCAATGTAAACTAACATTTCCGCTTTATATACATACATACAGTTTCTACAGCTTTCATTACGGTTTCAATGAAAACCGAAACTGAACTTTGTACCAGATCCTGATGAGTATCAATATCGGCTCTTATTTTATCCACATCTCTTCGCTGTCGCTCGAGAAATACCAACATGTATCGTGAAGTATGTGATGTATGTGAAGTGACAGCGTTGTTATAACTGTGAACACCTTGAAATGGCCTCTCGATGGAAAATAGCATACTCGATCCATGTACATTCGTTTTAAATTTCTATTTCTTGATTCAGGAGTACTATTTAGTCATTGGTAACACTTTAATATTGACCTTTTTGTGATGTCACTTTATTTCAGTAGCACGGCGTGTTACATCGCCTTGTGCCTTTATGCTCATCACATGACTATGATTTGAGGTTTGATTAGGTTTTTTTTTATGTACATGCCGTATACCCTGGTAGATAATACTACAGCTTTGCGTAGGACACTGACAAATTCAGAATTCAACACATGAATCTGAAGGGTAATAAGTATATATATTTATCTCGAACTACATCAAATGTTAGTTAATAATCTTCTCAGTGGTCCGTCCGCGAGATGAAATTGACTTAACCTCTTTTATTACAATATTCAATATTTAAGGATATTTATATCACGTCCAGACAAAAATATTAATTAAATATTCAACATCTATATCCACATATAACGCGATCAATACTATACTGAGATGCTCTGAAATCGCACCACCAACTTTGATTGAATGTCCTGGCGAGACATTATGTTACACAAATCTAATTTTTGGCATGGTTGTAGGACGGCCAATTGCCAATGCAAGAAAAGCAAAAATAACTCAAAGAAACTGCAAAAAAATTCAATTAAAGTGACAAGTCAGCAAAAGGGGTACAAATTGAAAAGTCCGGCCGAGCGGAGTCGGCGGCGAGCTGATGTCCGCACTGATGCTCCCATGCCTCCCCCTCACAACAGCAACAACAACAACAACAACATGGGTACCTGGAAATGTGCGGTCCTGTACACGATGTCGCACATGTGTCGGTCTTGTCAAGCAGTTGCTGTCCTAGTCATGATCGATCCCTGGTTTACCCATCCTCGGTTACCCATGGTTTTATATATGCTCCGTTACTCTCCACTATATCACCCATGGGAAACCTTATCAGGAGAATCTGTAATCAAATTATCCGCCCTTGGCCGGCGTGACGAAGTCAGTAACCAAAGAAAATACTCAATACGATAAGACGGAAATGGTCAAGGGAGATAACCGGTGACGGATGGCTAACAAAATGACCTCGCGTGCTTTGCAACGAAGTGATATGAATTGTCATTGGCTCGCAGGTCCAAGCTGCGTAGCGGTTTGATTGGCTCACGCCGGCCAAGGGCGGGTAATTTGAGTACAGATATCTCTGATGAAATTTCTCATGGGTGATATAGTGGAGAGTAACGGAGCATATATAAAACCATGGGTAATTGAGGATGTGGTTTACCCTGTGTACTGTAAACCTTGGACCAGTCTCACGATAATCAGGCATCCACACCGTTGGGCAATGGGTATGGAGGACACTCCTTCCTAAATGAATGCAATGACGCATTCTCTGGACTCTGGTGTATTGGAATTCTATAACCGCGTTCAACAGAACAGTAGGTATTGTACTGGCCCTATTTTCTGAAAGGCCACAGTTATACTCCACCGTCTATGTATGCATAAAAACACAATGCATCTCAACATGTTGTGTGTTTCGGCAACATGTTCAGTGATCACATAAACACCACTTTTACATCTCATTGAAGCCATTTGATTTAACTTCAATAAAAAAAATAATGAATTAAGGTTGGTGCGTTTTAATGCATCTCAGTTTATCCTCAACTGCAACATGGTAGCATTTTGAATGACATTAAGAGGTTCATCAAACATCAACGACAACAGTTCTCACTAACAATGGTACCTCGTTAATTTAGATCTGATCACAGATGGTTAGGAGTCATGGACACCGTGTGTTGCTTGAGACGCATGCGTCAAACGTTATACAGTATGTTACTTCATCTGACTCAATTCACTATAGTGAAAATTGGTAAAATTGTTCTCCAAATGCTACGTTTATACGGTTTTGGTGTGTTTCTATGAAATTTGCAAAAATTAGCCTTGTCTATGCTTAATGCAATTTCCTTTTAAAAAATGCATCAAAATAGTTTGAGGAAAGTGGTTTTGCACCTACGTCACGTTTCTTTTTCTGAAGAGTATACATATATGTATAAACAGGAATCTTACTTCGAATTACGTTTCCATAAAAAAAACCTCTCTGAGCTACTTGCTAATATCATAAGACACGAAGAAAACTATTAGCGGAACCCTCAGTTTCTATCATAATCAATTGAGTGGAGGCAAGGACAAAATATCCAACAAGGGCAAGGGCACTTTAGGTCATCCAGCGGTGACTGACCAGCCCTTGGTGATCGAGGATGCGGCAATGAAGGTAAATGGAACTATCCCTCTCCAAGCGCGACCTTCTCTTAGCACGAGCGTTTAAGTCCTCTACAGTAGATGGGGTTGCTGCACCCTGACACCATCTCTAGACCTATTCCCGCCCCCGATTACCGGTATATCATCAAGTGAAATAGACGTTACTGTCCATGACTGAGTAATATCTTACATAGAGCGTAAGTAAACTCCCTTCAATATGTTCAGTTTTAGGATAAATATCAGTCTCAATAGCTTAAGGAGTCAATATAGGAGTCGCTAGAGCGTGAGGGACGGACAAATGCTTCCCGAGCTGCGAGTGAGACGAGGTTCACATGGCAGCGGGAGTTGGATCTGATGTTAAGGCTGCACCGGAAGTTGGATCTGATGTTAAGGCTGCACCGGAAGTTGCGATGAAAGGAGTTTGTTATGTAAGCGTGTAGTTGTGAGCGAGACTAGTTCCCTTTCTATCTCTGGCCTGGTATACTCAACTAAAACACTGCATTTCTTCTGAACGCTTTGTTGGAGAGTCTCATTACGTCAGAACAAATATATCAGGCTGCTCATTACTATTTAGAGAAATGCTGCCTATTCTCTCACCAGACTGAGTGTTTTCTGTAGCAACAGTGACTGTGAATATAGAAGCAGAGTATCTGGTACGTCGAACATCAAGTGCGGATGCAGGGGTGCGCCCCCCCCCCCCCCCCCCCTCTTTTTCATTTGAGATTTTAAAAAATGACCATTGAAACCAACCTCAAAATAGTGGTGCCCACTTTTTGCCCCAGAGATGGTACATTTACACCGTACATTCCCAATAATTTTTTTATAACTTAGCATCAAGGACCAAGTCACTTGTAATTGTTTATTCAACGTCCGTTAATTACAGACTTATCTTGCTTTACAAAGATTAATGCGGATCGGTTTTCATTAGGCAACTTTTGAACAACAAGAATTTTAATGTATCGATTTCCAAAGTGTGTGACTTTGAGGGTTCATACTGCTTTAACTAGTAACTAAAACCATCGACTGTAACTCATAAACTAACGGGCAGAAGAAAGTATATCTTCTTTTCAACAGAGTCAAAGAACAAAATATTTCTGCCGGATAAACTCGGTTTTGAATATTTGTGATGAAGATATTTCTCGTTAAGAGATATACACAATTTCATTCATGAGAGTATGATACTTAATATTTTATATCTGTTCAAGCACACATGAGGTGCTAAAATAGCTATTTGAAAAAGGTATTTTGGGAAATAATTCTGGGTATTTAAGGTAAAATTTTATGAAATGTGGAAATTATGTTAGTACAATATGGTATCGACATAATGTACTTCCTTTGACTTTAAATCAATGACGCTGTAGGACGTCATAAAACAAGTCAGAAAGCCATATTTCACTCCCCTATCTCATCTGGTTAAGGAGATTCTATAACGACGTTTTTTTAAAAAGTCGTGTTTTTCAGAATTATGAACAGATATTGTTTCAAAATTTACAGACAAAGTTAGTTTGCTTTTAGAGACATGGTGTAACTATGTTTCAAGCTTGTTCATCACTCGTTGATTAAAATATCTTGAGTTGTTGTGCCTATACTTTCTTTTGCCCGTGAGTTTAGATATCGTACTGGTTGATGTTGTTGACTAAGCTTAATCGTCCTCCAGATAAAGCACACACCGTTGCCACATATTGATAACAGATAACCAAAACTGTTAGCGTCAGTGAGACCACTGCATCAGACCAACACAACTTGACACTAAATACAAAGAAAACCAGCCACACGGTCATCTCGATATTAAAATTCCTGCACAAATATTGCACAAATGCTCAAGGTAACACGTGATAGTTATAGGTATAAACTATTTACACCAAACTTTAGTCGAGTTAATAACATTTTAAATATCACCGATATTTTTCAAAACCTTGGCTACGCGATGTGACCATTTTACATTGTGACACCTTGGTAGATACACGTGCAAAGCGTTGTTATGTTATTCTCATGAATGCACGTGCATTTGTGTCACGTGGTTAGGTTGTTGTCGCGATCCCTGCGCTGCCCATGTGCGTTTCACGATTTAACCGTCTGGTGAAAAACGCAGGGTTCTTACTGACAATCACACTGTTTCTAACAGCCCTTCGTAGCCTAATGGATAAAAGCGCCGCTTTAAAAACGAAAGGTTGCACAGGTTCATACACATAATATTTGTTATATGTGTAATGTTTTAAGATCCTATTCAGATACAAGACAAAATACATTATTCCTTGTAACTGTGTGTTACAACACTGTAAATCCCCCTGTTGTGAGGAATTACAATGACTGTAAACACTGATATATTTGCTAAGTAGACGGCTTGAAAGTAAAAATCTGAAGAAAGTATCTTAGACTAATTTTGAAACAATTCTCAAATACATGACAGATTGTGAACAGCAAATGTTTTGAAGAAAATGCGTCTCGAACCCGTATCCACTGACGCCTGTAGTAGGTGAGATAGCCCTTTAGTCTGCTTTCACTGCGCCAACGAGGCATATGAGATTCCGCGGTACAAAATCAGCTTATACATCAGGGCTGTAAACAGGGATTTCGGGTTCAAAAAAAAAGGATTTTATGAACGACTCTATTTACCAGGGATTCTCAATATAACGCGATAATAAAGACCGTTTTACACTTAAAACCGGCTGATAAGATAGAGAAACCATGATACCGAGGGTATGGTAAGGTTGTAGACCCTGATAGGAAGGAGAAATCCTCGGGCTTTTCCTTCCTATCAGGGTTCACAACCTTACCATATCCTCGGTATCATGTTTTTTTCTTATAACAGCATAATACAAATTCAAAACATGAACAAACTTATGTCTCCATGGTATAAATATGTTATTTTGAATATTTCAGCTTCAAAGTGATTTCGGAGAAGAAGTCGTTTAAGGGTTTGAAGGAAAGATTTGCCACATAAATATTATAGGAGTAGCGGTCAGGGCCAATGTATAAACTTAAATCCCCGGTGTGCAAGATAAATTCCTACATAATTTCAGCTGTGAGTGCGAAGCAGTTCGAAATTGTGAAAAGTTAACGGACAACGGACGACAGACAACCAACGGAAGACGAACCGTGCTATAAGACCATTTGGCTTTTCAGGCCTGGTGAACTAAAGATTGACACTCTTGTCTGATGCCTTCGTTTGAAGTAGTGTAAATCAATGCCATCGCTTGAAGAACTTATCGGTTGTTATCATTCCGCATTTTTTAAATTCTTTACAAAATATAGAGCCATTTGCTCCGACTGTAATCAGGAATTATATGATTTATTATCTCTAAGGAAAAGAGTAAGATATTTAAGAAATAGAAGACGAGTTGGCGTGCTTGGTCTTTGAATAAAACATAACAGGGAGCATAAAACACGAAGGGCGCAGCCCTTCATGTTTTATGCTCTCTGCTATGTTTTATTCTACGATAAGGCTTAAACAACGAGTCTTCTATTTCTTATATGAGATGCCCTTAAGCAGTTACTCGCTTTTATATACAAACCGTGGAGATATTTTGTTATTTGTAAATACTATATTATTTTATTAATGCCTACCGTCGTAAGCGACGCTCTAACTGACGTCTAAAGTCACGAGCATGTTGTATTGTCTCATAAAGCATGCTGTCGGTCTTATTGACCGCCTGTGTTTTATTGCCGTGGGTATCTTGCACATAATAAGCCATTGCCAATTCATCAAATTAAAACTTTATCATCAAAAGTGGTTAGACATTATCCACGTTTATTATTAATGTTGTATACCTTTGCATTTTATTGTTTTATTTCTTATTTGTATTCTTGAATTATCAACATTTAAAACATATTGAAAAGCAGCCCCGATCTGTTTCTGAAAATCCTGTTTCTCATAGGCTCCTTTTCAATACGTAATAAAATGTTGATATTCTATGAATAAATTCTCTTGAGCATCCGAGTGTAAGACTACACCAGTCTCACACACAAACTGCAAAACAGAATAGAAGTAACCTGAAACTTCTGTATTCTTCTGTATTGGTCCTAACGAGTTAAACTCTCTACCAGGGAGTTGTCACTGCCCAGGTCAACACAATGCAATTACAGAACATACAGACCCTGAACTCACAGCCAGTGAATTATATATTATAAATGTTGTTTTCCCAACACTGTTTCTGTATTGGAAAAGAAGATGTGGTGTCACAATCTCATGTAGCTATTAATAGTATTATATTTCATCACCAGTCAAATTCAGTACACATATCAAATATAAAAAAAATTGTTTTACTTAACTCCTCATCAATTTATTCCTTTGCTGCCTGTCACAATTTTCAGTTAACATGCTATTCACATTGATTACATCAAACATGTCCATAACGTAGATATTTATCTCAAGTTGACATATATTTCACATTCCTATTGAATAAGATTCACTGCAAAGTCACCTTCTCAATTTCTGAATTTCTCAAAGCACATGTTAGGACTCTCGCATGAAAAGATGACCCTCTGTTTTTTTAATTAGGGATTACTTCTCTATATTAAATGAAGAGCACATAATATCCCATTATGTTCAAAGCTTATTACAAAAGGTTATTCTAGGATTTCACCCCCGTGACCCATATTTTGGAGTCACAAGATCACCAAATCTGGTCGTAGGACAAAATCCCCAATGGACAAAATCCCCAAGGACATAATCCCCAAGGACAAAATCCCCAGTGGACATAATCACCAAAAGGGTAGGACAAAATCCCCAAGATGAAAAATACAACAGAGCAAGGAAGTAATATCTGGATCTTCGAAGGACAGATTTGTCTTCAAGATTTGCTGAGCACTTAAACGACTTCTTAGCAGAACAATCCCAACGCATGGTAGTCTTGGAGGCACTCTTTTTGGTGTACATATATATCCATCTAGGGCCAGCTTAGCCACCCTTGTTACTCTTGAGAATCTCTATATTGGTACTACAGTACATATATATGTCAATTTCCAATAGTATTTATATCAGTAAAGTCATCACACAAGCTACATGATCAGAGGTTATTCTAAATGAGATGAGATTGATGAGTGGCTTACTTTTACTGATCAAAGAAAAAAATTATAATGTTATCAAACAAATAATTCTCAATAAACTACTACTTGTGATCAAAGACAAAGTTGATTAGGTTATAAAAACAACAATTTACAAAAGTTCATTCTCTGTAAACTTATACTTGTGATCAAAGAAAACATTTATCAAAACAACATTTACTACCAGTGATTAAAGACAGCCATTTGTCAAAACAACAATTTCTCAAACTTCTCAGTAACTAATACATTTGATTAAAGCGAAGTTGATTAGGTTATAAAAACAACAATTTACCAAAGTTCATTGTCAGTAAAGAATGAATGAATGAATGAATGAATGAATGAATGAATGAATGAATGAATGGTTTATTCTCATGAAGTTCACAAAAGTGACATAGAGAAATAATTACAATGTACAATATTATTATGGGAGCATACGTAAACAAGTTTTTACATAGTTACAAACTTTCCACAGTAGTGCATTATGCTTACAGGACATAAGAGATATGAATTTATCAACAGATGGATTATTACAATAATAAAGTGGTAAAAATGACCTTCTTATATTATTAAAATATGGACAAAACAACAGGAGATGAGCCTCATCACCGAGAGCACTATTACAAAATGTACATATTCTATCCTCTTTGTTAACATTATACCATCTTCCAATTTCAATAGGAAGTCTATGATTACACATTCTAATTCTTGTAAACCAAATACGAACATTTAATGGAAATTGTAATAGGTATGTTTCTAGATTTAGGGATTGTTTAAACCTATTATAGTAGAAGCCTTTAGAGGATTTAGATTTACAATCGTTCCAGTGTTGAAAATACTGGTTACATAATACCGATTTAACGGTGCCTTTAAGCCACAATCTGTTTGTACAGTTTTGAGATAACCAAATGTAACTTAAACCAGTACCTTCCAGGGTAGTTTTAACAACTTTGATAAGAGGTAAAGATATATTTGGGTCATAAGCAGTCATTGATAACATAAGTCTATATAAAATACTGGACAATGTGTGAGTAGATGAGATAAGCTTGCAAAAGAAAACAAAACATTTTTAATCACCTTGGGGATTTTGTCCATTTTGTTGTTATAGGGTTGGGGATTATGTCCACTGGGGATTTTGTCCTTGGAGTTTTTGTCCTTGGGGATTTTGTCCATTGGGGATTTTGTCCGTTCACCACCAAATCTACAATTTAGAATCCCCTTCAGCCAAGGAGTCTGTACATACAATTTCAGCTCTCTAGATTCATTGGGACTGGAGAGGAAGATTAAAATAGATTTTAGCCCATGACCCCTAGTACCAACATTTGGGGTCACAGGGTCACCAAATCTATAACTTTGAATCCCCTTCACCCAAAAATGTTTACGGACGGACGGATGGACGGACGCCATGCCATAAGCCCATCGGGCATTTTAGGCCTGATGAGCTAAAAATCCAACCACCAGTTTTAAGGTGTCAAGTTTTAATAAACAGACTTGCAAAAGAAACGCTAGTCTTACACTCAGACTTATTTTGAAAATATCACCTGTCTAAGTGTTAGATTAAAGGAAACGCCATCAACAAACATACATGATATTTAAATCCTCGGGTAATACAAGCGACTGAAACAGGGCTACAACATTCCACAGAAGTCAACTGAATTAATTTTTAAGTTTCGAAACATTATCTGTTCATGTTTCTGAAAAAAAGACGTCTTTTAAAAAATGTCATTTTGAAAATCTAATTAACTGGGAAAGATAGGAAAGTGAAAAGGGCCATTTTGGCTTGTTATATGGCGTCCTACAGTGATGATGCGTCACGAATTAAAGTGCAAAAGAGATAAGTTAGACCGTCAACATCTTTTATTAACTATATTTCAACATTTCATAACTTTTAAAACATAATTGCCAAAAATCAAAAAGCGATGTCAGCACCCTGTGTGTGTTTGAACAGATGACATACAATAAAGTAGCATACCCTGATGAATGAAATTGTGGGTACTTCTTAACAAAACATGTTATCATCAAAGACACTTAAAATCGACTTCATCCAACAGGAGTATTTCAATTTTAAGTCAATTGAAAATATGGTGGCGTTTCTTTTGAAAGTCAGTATATTTCAGATTTGCAGGAAGTTCCAAATAACTACACGCATATATACAGTAAGTAATAACAAAGTCGTTGTTCATATAAAACATATTTAATGACATTCGCATTATCTCAACAACCGGCATGCCGTTAGTTCAGGTATATAAATGTAGACCAGGAATGTCGTCATTTGGTCATGAGGTTGTACGAAGTTCATGATGACCGCTTTGATCATTAGCATCAGACATAGTATTATGACACAATCCAGGGATCAATCTGCTATATACAATTTGATTTGATTTGATTTGGGTTATAACGCCGATTTCAAGAGTATTTCACTTATACCGCGGCTGCTAGTATTATGGCAGAGAGAAAGCCCGCAACGCAATGTGGTTATGCATTGCGGTGAAACCTGCTAGCATCGGCTGGAACTATGGGTGGTACTACGATGAAATTCAGTGTAGCATTGCACCTGCTATATACAAAGCAAAAAGCATATTTATCCGAACTCTTCAAAACATCATCAAGAAAATATATTCAGAATAATTTCAAGGCCATAATGTTACGATTAAAGAACAAATACACAATGTCAAAGGCAAGTTTCTGTGTGCTTATAACTGGACTCGCGTGTATACAGGTTCCTGTGTATTGCAGTGTCTGTGTATTTCAGTGGGAGTGTATTCCAGTTTCTGTGTATCTCAGTGGGTGTGTATTCCAGTTACTGTGTATCTCAGTGGGTGTGTATTCCAGTTTCTATGTATCTCAGTGGGTGTGTATTCCAGTTACTGTGTATCTCAATGGGGATGTATTCAAGTTTCTATGTATCTCAGTGGGTGTGTATTCCAGTTTCTATGTATCTCAGTGGGTGTGTATCTCAGTGGGTGTGTATTCCAGTTTCTGTGTATCTCAGTGGGTGTGTATTCCAGTTTCTGTGTATCTCAGTGGGTGTGTATCTCAGTGGGTGTGTATCTCAGTGGGTGTGTATCTCAGTGGGTGTGTATCTCAGTGGGTATGAATTCCAGTTTCTGTGTATCTCAGTAGTATGTATTCCAGTTTCTGTGTATCTCAGTGGGTATGTATTCCAGTTTCTGTGTATGCTAGAAACTGAATCACCTTATACATTCATAGCCTTGTTGACACATTTGCTTCAACACCCTAAACACATAGTGGAGCACACAATCACGGATGTACTCTTTCTTGTCTAAGAAGGGGTATGTACAGAGAGGAACTTATTTAAGGTGTTGAAGGAAATAATTATATCTCTCCAGGCTTTTCTTTTGAAGTGACGTATTACAACATGTTGGATGTTCTCTTAGAACGAAGGTAGCAGTAGGTAGCACGCATTGACAGTTGCTTCCAATAATCTTAGTACTAAGAAAATTATAAAAGTCTAAGCCCTTGCCCTTAAACGATCTCTGTGTAATGTGATAGATATGTGGTTTGTGATAATCATACCAAATGATAATGCTAGGAAAGCACTAAGGAAACAGAAGCATCTAAATAACATAACTACACAACAACAGAATAACAAACAGGTAATAGATTGTCTACATTAAATTCTACATCCTTGATATTAAAGGAAGGAAGAAATGAAGATAATTATAATCATCCTGTCTCTTTGTTACAGTCTAGCAAAGACACATCCGGAAAACATGTGAGTGTAAATATTCCACAGTTTCTGCACATACCCTTGCAGCGAAGTTTTGATTCAATATTCCCCTTTAATAACGACCTAAGAGGACCTGAGAACCAATATTATTTAATTAATAATTAAAGTAACCTCGCCTCCAGTATGCTCTTCCCACATAGGTTAGTCCACTCCACCGCTGTAGCATAGAACTCAAAATACACTGGCGGTGAATATTTTCAACACTCATCAAACATCGTTAAACATCTGAGACCTACTTCTGTCATGTATGAGATGTACGTGTGCATAGCACACAAGAGGCATCTCTGATCATTTCGATGTTTACGGAAACGTTGAAAGAACATTGTTGATGGCACAACTAATTTTTAACGCAACCGACCAGGACCTTTTATTTCCACAAATAAAGTGCCCCATATGCAGAGGAGGTTGGGTAGAAGAACGGAGAGGAGTAAACGCAGTGGGTAGAGCATGTGCCTCGAGAATCCCGGATATAATAATCTAAGATAATTCTAACATGGCATTGGTGTAGCACTGTGAATTACATGATATATACATATTTTTAAAACAGCGTATATCGGAAAATACGTTTGAATTTATTTGGAAGAATTCGCACATTATTTGGACTAGAAAAACATTTTAACTAAATTTATAATTCTAGATAATATTATTTGTGCGACTTGGGAAGCTTCAGATTGTCTTTCCGATCAGATCGTATAGAAACAATATCTGAGACTGCTCACAACGTTACATGGTTCCACGCCGTTGATTGCTAATGATTACCAGTTCATGTAACAATCTAAAAATCAAGATATTACAAAGTTTTTCAACAGATTATCCGGTTTTGTAATTGGTAGCACATTGTATATATTAGTTCTACCTTTCAATTATAAGTTAGTATCTGTTATGTTTGAAAAGACAGTGAACAGGACAACAACTATGATTACACATAAGTTTGATCTCATTATAACTTGATAAACCAGTTAAATCGAAGTAATTTTGTTATGTTAGCTTCAGTAATGATAATATAAGTAAATTATAAATTATCTTATAATTTACTGGCGCTTCATTTCAAATGAAAATGAAATACAACACATACTTGTATACATACCTGCCGAATACAAATACATTCAGACATGTTTTACCGCATATACCAAACTTGAAACGATATACAAGAGTTGGAATCATAAACGCTTTCAATAACATGACTGGCTCATATAAACGAACGAAGACAAAATGTATCACATCGCTTTGCAGGTTGAGCGAGGCATAAGCTTAAGAGAGTTGCCTCCCTTGTCCCTTCTCCCGATTATCTCCCTTCCATTCCTGATTGTCATGGCATGCTGGTATCCCCAACTGGCTGCATCTTTGTCATGACTGGGCGAGAACTTTTCTCTTCTGAATCTCCGTTTTCTATTCTCTTCAGGTTGTTTATGTAAAGAACCTTGAAAAGGGGAACATAATATTTGATAAACGGTTTTATTATTAGTGACGAGTGAAGAGGAAACAAATGTAAATATCATATATAGTATACTAATAGTGATGTAAAATCATAGTCAAAGAACATAGTGAGTGAGTTATTGTTTAACGCCGCTTCGGCAATTACATAGACGAGTAACATTTTCATATTTTTTAAAACGAAGGTTTAATTCTGGCATAATGCCAAGGTTTTCGTCATGCTTTGAAACCAACCTGGTCGATAGTAAATAAATTACCCGATGTGAATAGTAAATAGTTCTTAAACAAAAATATACACAATAAATAGGCTAATTTGATATTGGTAATGTTCTCTTTGTTTACAACTGCTTTAAAGGTGACTGCAGCGGGCTGGTTTTAAGCTTGCTAACTCAAAGCCAATGAAACCGTCCACTCAGTCTTTTGAATGGTCCGTCAATGATAAGTTCTCTTCATTCTGATTGGCCAAATGTACTTGCTGGATATTGACTCTACGATAGATACAGTGAAACCACGAGTATCTTGGACTAATCATGTTTGAAGGAATTGTCACGCTTATGCTGCTCCATCAGGATATTTGTATTTACAAGGTACCGTCGGTCCCCTAATCAAATAAACATGAACAGTCTCTGCCTCGTATCGCTGAGAGCTGGTTCCTAAATGCTTAGTAAAGTATGTATGTTTGTCAGCCAATGAAATGTCGTAATTTGAAATTTGAAAGCTTCTCATTAGGGAAATGCCACTATTGCTTAATTCAAAGTTATTGTTTCGGGTGGTTATTCACAGCACGGTACACGGCAGGAGATGCTTACTGGATCAGGAGAATTATGGAGCAGGATGTGTGTGAGGGGAGGTGAGGTGAGGTGAGTTAACGCTGCTTTCAAGAGTATCTCATTTAGGCCTATATCGCGGCTACTAGTATTACGGCAGGGAGAAAGCCCGCAATGCCATGTGGCTATACATTGCGGTGAAACCTGCGAGCATCGTTTGGAACTAGCGAACCATGGGTGGTACTACGCTGAAATTCAGTGTAGCATTGCACCCTAACCTTACTGCGTGTTCTCTACTACAGACAAAGTTGCCGTGCCCCTGGCGGGATTCGAACCCCGGACCTCTCGATCCGAAGCCGAACGCGCTAAGCACTGCGCTATCCCGCCCAAGGATGTGTGTGAGTATTCATGCTATCAATGAATCATTAAAAGGCAGCTACCATATTGCATGTAATGTTATAAAGGAAAATATTTATAGAATACAAACCGAAACAAGAGTAAACCCTTAAATTGTGTTTCTACAAAAATACCTAGGCTTGTTCGTACTGTCATACAAGTCATGTCGTCATATGTGAGGAAAACGTTTTACAGTTCTTTAATTAGGCAAAAAAGACAGTAAATGTTTGTTCAAAATGACTGTTAATTCATTATCACAAAAGAATGCAGTATGACAATGCTCACCGTTAAAGCCCCCGTGACAATCCCGAGTATAGCCCCTCCAAGCACGTCGCTCCAGTGGTGCTTATAGTCGGAGATGCGAGACACACACACATACAGGCCACCTAGAGCGGCACCGAACTGGAGGAGAGCCCGCAACAGACGGCAGTTGTTCCATTGCAGCCTGATCTGTATATACATCTGCAAACACAGGTTCTAATATAAAGTATGCAGTCTTCATAACGTTCTGAAATGTCAACCAAATGTCATTTTCCTCTTTTTAGGTAGTTAGACTTGCTCTACGTGAACTAGACCGTCTGCAGTGCTCTTAATAAACTGTCATGGACCTAAAGAAAATTACATTACTTATGGATACGAGATGAGCTAAAACATTCATCGGTATGGTTTCTGTAGTCTATGTCTTTAGAACACAATTGAATGGTGTTGAGTGGTAATGGAAGACTACAATGCAGTAATCTCGGTCACTCGTCGCTGTTTGACCGAGGGTGTGCAGAGAAGGAACTGTGATCAAAAGAAGAGACCGACTGGGCTTGCTGAGAGAAATACGTCTTGAGATATTGAAGACATAACTGCAGTTGTGGATGGAGAAGTGATTATGCTTCCTCTGATGGGAGATCAGCGGAGAGTTTGGAGAATTCAGGAGATGGGTCCAGATAGTTAAATGTTTTCGTCTTGTAGCATTTTACAATCTTTGTTGTTAAAATCAAGGTGTAATTTAAATCAAGTGAAGAACGTTAATATACTTACTATTATATACGTCATGATGAACGATATGAAAGACGAATGGCCGGACGGAAAAGACTTTCTGAGAAAAAAAGATATCGAACATGAAAATATCAAATTCACGTTTGGTTTATTGGTAATGTACATACTTAATTATTGATGATCACGAATGACATTTTCATAATCTAGATAATAATATCTTGACATAATCTATTACGAGGCAGTTCATTGTTGAAAAGAAAACGAGTGTTCACAATGTTACTTCTCATGAGTAATTCCTTTTGTCAAATAATCGATTTACAAATAGAATGATCGATTATGACATCTATAATATATGAATTATGTATCTAATCCATATTTCACAATTTTATCATTGTGTTTGGCATATCTTTTCATGTGTATATTCAGATAGCATGAGACCTGATCCGACTAAGTTTTAACATCTGCGTATTTGTTTCTACAAGGGTCATATTCCTAACATACATGCATGTATATGGTATATCCCTGTGGGGTTTAAGATATAAGGTATATCAAAGTGCTCTGATAAGCATGAGTTGTCAGTTTATAGTTTTTAACACATCCAGAGAGCTTGTTATATTCTTTACTAACATCTCATACTATTATGTATCTCTAAATGCAATGATATGCATGGTCTTCACAGTGTATATCATTCACATACCTAGAGAACTCGTCACATTATTTGAGATACCATATCGAATAAATAAACAAGTTTATGTTAATGTTTAGTATGTTCAAATGCTAACTAATGATGATGTGATCCCTGTTCAGGTGGGGTTTTTATGTTTATTTGCATGTGACTCCTTTGAACGTTTGTTTTGCACTATAGGCCTGTGACCTCTAAGTATTGAAATAAAGTATATATCAATAAACAAGTATCTCCAAATGCTGTGATATGCAAGACTGACCCAACCAGAGAGAGGTGTCTTACTTTGAATCTATGATGAGCGACTCGTCTGTTCCCAGACAGGTATAGTCTACAATATAGCCCGTGCTGCAGTTGATCTGGGAGAAGTCCGGCTTACAGACATCGAAGAAGTGAGGCCTCAGGCGACCAATGGCGATCTTGACAACTTCTGTGGTCAGATAACAGATGCCGCCCCCGAAGGAAGCGACCCCGAGTTGAGTGAACAGGAGCCTCCCGTAGGTGTTGAAGAACGTCTTCTTGCAGCTGACACCTGTGATGAAGTAGGCGTCCAGAGCCTCGATAACTATTATCTGGAATTAAAAAACCATGCCACACTCAATCTCAATCGAAATTTTGTCGTGTATCGTGTAACGACTATTCTGAAGAAATGTTTATTCGTTATGGGACCTAAACAGAATGCGCACGAGCAGTGTATGATAGCTGTATGAGATGTGGTGAGATGAGGTGAGGTGAGGTGAGGTGAGGTGAGGTGGAGAGAGGTGAGGTGAGGTGAGGTGAGGTGAGGTGAGGTGAGGTGAGGTGAGGTGAGGTGAGGTGAGGTGAGGTGAGGTGAGGTGAGGTGAGGTGAGGTGAGGTGAGGTGAGGTGAGGTGAAGTGAAGTGAAGTGAAGTGAAGTGAAGTGAGGTGAGGTGAGGTGAGGTGAGGTGAGGTGAGGTGAGGTGAGGTGAGGTGAGGTGAGGTGATTCGCGGTTTAACGGCGGTGCAATCTGCGAGCATTGCCTAAAACTAGCGAACCATAAAATAAGTATACAATCAATTTAAGAATAGAAATATCTTCATTTAATTGTTGCCCCCCGTCGCCGCGGATATGGATATCCGTCCGTCCGTCCCGTTTCTTGTTACCACGATATATCATGAACCGGTGGACATAGAGTCTTCAAAATTTAAACTAGTCTTCATGAGTGGAATATACGCAGACACCAGTCGATTTGGGTGACCTTGACATTTTTTTGAAGGTCACTACGAGGCTTTGATTGTTTGTCAAATGTTGTTACCACAATATCTCATGAACTGCAGGACCTAGAGTCTTCAAATTTGATACCAGTCTTCATTAGTGGAATATACGCAGACACCAGTCGAATTGGGTGACCTTGACCTCATTTTCAAGGTCACTACAAGATTTTGATCACCTTTTAAAATGTTCTTAGTCTGATATAATAACGTGTAATGGTCATTACTCGGTACAAGCTGTGTGTCCATCCTTTTAGCTCAGTTCTTAATTGCGGCGGGGGACATGGTCACGTTTGTGACAATTACTTTTGTGTTCGTGTAACGCTGCACAGTGAGTGTCTTTTTCACATAGTTGTTAATGCATGATAAAACACATTCCATTTCAAATACGCCACTTTGAATTATTACTAGTTCTTACCGTCAGGATCATAGGTAAGATCCCGATAAACGCCGCGTCCAGCATAGTCACCGTGTCATCATGGTAGGGATGCATGAGGGACTGGTCGTCGCAGAAGAAGCCACGGCCGAACGGAGTGACATCAACCTTGAAGATCGCGATGGCCGCACCAAACACTGGAAAAGAGAAACAAATGTCACATACTTTCAGACACAACTAATGATGATGTTTGTAAACTTTATTATTCCCGTAAGGAAGATTGAAAGAGAGAAATACATTTTTACCAACAATTCCTGGCACGACTGTTTACAATGTTATTGCACCCGATGGAAACAGGGTACCTGGAATAATGTAAGTTTTTAAAAAGCAACTACAATATGGAAACATCTTAATTCAATACTTGCACAATAATCACAATAGCGTTGCATATTTTTAAATATGATATAAATGTTAAAATTGATGGCGTTCATCTCATGCTAAGTGCGTGATCGTCTTAAACAAAAATAATAACTAAACAGAATTTGATAATCTTCAAGTATGTACATGAGATAACATTAATACGTTATTTTAATCACATTGATGATAATGAGAAGGTGACAATCAGGTCTACACAATCACCACATAAATATTATCGATGACACAATTTTCACAAGAATAAGTTCCCATCAATGATGGTTGTGTCTTCATTGAAGCTCTACATTGAATCTGCTTATAAGGCAATGCATTCAGTCTCACTTATTGCTTGGCTCATTAAATTTCACCTTACTATTTCCCAAGGCTAAAACCTATTTTCAAGAAGTCTAGGACACACTGAAACTTCAATTCAAATGAAGATTATTTCCAATATGCAATAGCAGAGGCCTTTCTTTGTGTTATGAATGATAACTTTTAATGAGACCAACAGTCGTTTAACAATGTACCAAACTATAGAGCAAAATTCATCGGATATCATTTTTTTTATACCCCATTTCTATGTAGCCGTATGCACAATATCACGTATGTATTAACATCCACGTGTGTAGGTATGCTCTTCGAGTGAGTGAGTTGGGGTTTAACGCCGCTTTCAAGAGTATTTCACTTATATCGCGGCTGCTAGTATTATGGCAGGGAGAAAGCCCGCAACGCCATGTGGCTATGCATTGCGGTGAAACCTGCGAGCATCGGCTGGAACTAGCGAACCATGGGTGGTACTGCACTGAAATTCAGTGTAGCATTGCACCCAAACCTTACTGCGTGTAGAACAGTTCTCTACTGCAGACAAAGTTGCCGTGCCCCTGGTGGGATCCGAAGCCCGGACCTCTTGATCCGAAGCCGAACGCGCTAACCACTATGCTCTTCGATGTATTGTGTGCACATAAACGCAATTCAATATTACATGCATATTGGATTCACACTAGAAGTGTATTTATACTACTTGGACATGTAAATTAGCATATAATAATGTCTGTACACGCGAATATATGCGTGTCATGTAAACGCTTCCCTGCAAATACACATTCAAGTATATTCGCTTTTCAGCAAGTATCGTTTATTCCCGAGTGAAAGAAATATTCCTGTACTCGAAGGAAGGTAAGTCAGCATTGTCTCAGTATAAGGGAGGAGCGACAAGTAACTTGTTTCAAAATCTGTAATGCTATTTCTTCATGTATACGCATAGTAAATATGTACACCATGCATGTGTATATACATACAATGTACGTACATGTGTATTTGTGTGCGGGTATATTGACGTGGAACTGTGATCGTAACGCGGGGTAAGACAAGGTGTCAACTAAATGGATTTAAAGGTAGGGTTCTGTCGCCATATTGGATATTTTGCATTACGTGAAATGAAAACACGCTATATTGTACCCAATTTTGCAACTTTTTGATAACTAAAGACATAAACTGATAGAGTTTTCACATAGTAACACATAACATGTAATAAAACTAATAAACAAGTTGCTGTTATGCTGTAGCGAAGTTTTCCCGACTCGCAGCGCCGATGAATGGCTTCAGTTCTCATTGTTTTATTTTTCAACAAATGTGCGTTTGTGTTTATCAAGTTGTGAAATATAAAGTCATCAAAATGTTACCTTGATTAGTATCTTTAATTTCACGGTGTTTTAATCAAGTATTAATAACATATATGTGTAAACAGGAATATCCTAACGAATTTCGTTGTCACATAAAATACGCCGATAGAACCCTCCTTTTAATAATCCATTCCCAAGACAGTGTTTCCTCAGTATAATCCGATGATAACGAAGCACTTCACATTCAACTGAGTCTAGGCAGATGGTGACACCGGTCAAACAAACAAAGATTAAAGCAAACAACTACTTGTACGATGTTTGTCGTATATTTATTTGAAGAATGAGGGACGAGGCCTCAGGGAATATCCAAACACGTTGACACACGAGGCAAATCGAAAGTATCTACAATCGATAGGAATTGCTTTTAAATATATCTTCAAATTAAACATGTTGCACATAATTTATTCATATGAAAGCATTAGGTTATTCTATATTTATGTAACCTAAAATGACACTCATTCGCTATATCGAAACAGCATTGCTCGTATACAAGAGACGTCTACTGAATGCAAACGTTCTTGACTGCACTACTTAAGTATGCACCAGGTAAGTATGCAGGTCGACGTCTTGTAGGTCAAACACCTGAGATAAAGACGCCTGTCGACTGTAACAGGTGTGAAGAGAGCGCACAGGTGAGAGTCTGCAGAAGCTTGTTAAATGTAACACATTAGTGAGAGGTGCGATCCCTCGCAATTCTAGATCTGTGTTATCCTGGCCTTTATCCTTAAAGGTCATCATCGGACTCGTCTTTAAACAAACCAGTCATTTATCTTACTTCATACTTGCATCGTAAGGCATGTGCAGTATTTGAATTATTTAACAGATCAATGCTTTTTCGCAGTCCTTTAATTCAACAATTGGTCCTTATTTCACCTTTAAATAGGGTTATCTATCGCCGACAGGTCGCCATCTTACTTTTTGCATCGCGTGAGATGAAAAAAGTGCCATATTTTCACTAATTTTAAGTCGTTTAAATAACAAAACATATGTATTGATAAATTATTCACAAAGTGTGAAGTAACATATAATCTTAGAAATACTTGCCATAGTTATGGTTATATTTGGGATAACACTACCTTCAATTGCCCAAATTCTTGTACTTTTTCGTGTGCCATACTCTGAGGGTGTGGGTTTGAATCCCGCCTGGGCCCGAAAAAGTACAAGAACTTGTACTATTGATAACACTTCCTTCAATTGCATTGAAGGTATTTTTATCCAAAATATAAGCATGTTAAACATATTATTTGTCACAAAACTAATCAACAACGTCCTGTTGTGATATCAAGGCTTTCCACTCTCGTAGCGCCGATGAATGGTTTCACTTCTCATTGCTTATATTTTTGAATGAATGTGAGCTAGCCTTTATAAAAATATTAAATATAAAACCATACACATATTACCATCAGTAATATGATTCACCTGGATTGTGAAACAAGCATGTATTAACCCTTTCACCCCTAAAGGTGAGACCAGAAAACGTATTAGCGTTCACGGTTCTTATTGGTGAAAGGGTTAATAACAGTTATATGTGAACAGGACTATCCACTCGAAGGTCGTTTCGTTTCGATAGAACCCTCCCTTTAAAGGGGCAGTAGCAAGTTTTTTTCGCTCAAATAAGTCGATGAAATGTATTTGAAAGATAATGTCACCAATAGTAAAACACCCCTCTCTCTTCGGAAACCAAGTTTAAAATGAGTGTACATGGTTCGGTAAAACCATTGGAATCGTTTTTCTTATTCGAAATAATAAAATATATTCACAATAAAATGGCCGCCATGCAAATTTTGCATTAAAGGTAACATCGCTATTATCACTGTGGATAATTGGTTTGTGTAATCAGATGTTTTATCCTCTAAAGTAAATATAAATGACATAAACTATCATTATAAATGGGAAATTTGAAAAAATAAAATTAGCAAAAAACGTGCTACTGCCCCTTTAAGGGAAAGTACAACTTAGCCCGCAAGTCACGACTTGCGCCAGTTTCCATCACTAGTCAGTTCAAGCTGGATTTCGTCACTTTTTAAGTGTCAGCGTTGTGCACCTATACTTGGAAGTGCAATCTCTGACACAGAAAGTGACGCATTGTACCAAGGTTTAGATTAGCCAGTGATAGAAAGTGGCGCGAGGTATGCCTTGCGGAAAAAGTGAAAAAGATTGTTGTGACTTTCAGGGAGACTGTGTGTGTGTTTACGTATGTTACTTCCAATCACATTAACATCAAGATGAATATATTGCAATATTTTAATCGTGCTAAGTGTTATTGAAAGCCAAAGATCAATGCTCATAAATCAACCATTTTAGGAAAGGGTCCTTTACATTACTCAATTTTTTTATGATATAGAATGTCTTCTATAATTAGTTTTGAAATTCACAGTACCTAAATCTTCACCTTTAGCTTCACAATATTTACATTTCAAGTAGAATAGGTATGCATTCAACCATAAAGTCACAATATTACACAAAAGAAAGGCTTGTTGTGCCGTGACGTATTGTGATCTATCAAGAATGTGCTACGTCAATGATGATACGTACTGTTCAGGGATAACGGTTTCATTGATAACAGTCATGGTAAATATGTGGAGAGATCGTCAAAATGATGTTATCTTTCAGATATCGCCAGTGTGACATAGAACAATGCCATCACAAAATGATGTTATCTTTCAGATATCGCCAGTTTGAGGTAGAGCAATGCCTACCGAACTATATGGTTTTGATATTAATTTATGTCCATATAATCAGCTACAACTTTGACAACTAATCCCTGAACAAACCACAGTTATTCTTAATAGTGCAAAATGACATAAACTATCAATATAAATAGGAAATTTGAAAAAATAAAATTTGAAAAAAAACGTGCTTCTGCCCCTTTAATATTGCAAAAGAGCCTCAGAGAAACAAGAAAGTTTAGACCCACCCCTAGAACCCTAGTTTATTTATCTTACGGTTAAAACACTATGATCTTATTTAAGTTACGGTTAAAACACTATGATCTACCGTCTTTGAGCACTACATCAACTACATGACAATGCTTTGACCTGCAAAACTTGATGACGTCACACTGAAATAACAAAGCTGGACTGCAATGGTAATAGCAATAACCTTTTCAGTAATGTTATTTTCCATTGAAAACTGTTGAGTAATTTTCGATGACCAATAGAATCTCACCTCTGTCCTCTGATGTCAGATATCTCATTTATAACGTTTGACATACTGTATATATGTAACAAGAGAAAATATACTAACTCTTATATCAACACCGATAACATTGCATGATAACCTTTGTCAGGAAAACAGGACTCCTACACACGTGATCTGATGGTCGGTTTGTAATTCCCTAATCAACAATACTTATAGACTAAACTTTATCATATGGAAGTTTTAGAATTACTTTACCTGTTTTGTTATGGTTATCAGTTTATCTAGACTTGCTGAATAAGGATCTAGACTGTATAAAAGACGATTATTTTGACACAGTCAAGGAGTAGGACTACAATACTGACATTGCTGTTGGAAAGCCATTGTTGGAAAACCAACTTGTCGTGTGTTCATTTAGGACATAAGAGCTTCTTATTGATTCTGTTTCAATACTGCTTATTGTCCATGTGCATAAACAAATCAATTGAAATATATTACAATACATTCATACTAAAAGCTTCTTACTTTTTAAAATGTTTCGAGACTTTTCATTTCCCGAAGGGACATGTAGGTACAGGACTGTTTGTGTAATAAGATTAAAGAAAGTGTTGTTAAAACACAACAAACACCAACAACCATCACCTTACGAAACGTCCTACAAGCGATTAAGTCGACCAAGTGGTAATCGACATTATACTTAACATACCAAATTTAAGCAACAGCGGAATAGATACCAAGCGAAAAAGATTCTCCATCCATATACATATCAATACTCCTAAAGCAATTTCAGCTGTTAATCTTACCTATAAGCCAGACAATAAAGTTAAGGATACGTTTAACCCAGAAACATCTAGAGGCCTTCTGTCTGGTTGTGACACGACCCTCATCCGGCACCATTGGTGTTCCCTCGACACTCAGCACAGAGGTACGTGTCCTGTCCATCTCGTATCCAAGTGTATCCTTCATCAATCTTCAGGTAAATAGTGTACTAACTACAAAGATTCTTATCTTATCCCTGTTTCAATCCAGTGTTGCAAGTCTTCCTGAATACCTCAACGACTGATATGTTTCTTGTAATTCATACAACGCCGCACGATAGGTCTGTTTGAAAATATAACACTATATACGCTGTATCCAGGTGTATCTTTCATCAGCGTTCAGGTAAAACGACCTACGGTCAACACATGTGAATATACCTGTCTCTTCCTTGTTTTAATCCAGTGTTACACGTCTTCCTGAATATTTTGACGAAAGATTACTTGCATCTTTTACAGTTCATTTCGTACAAATCCTTCGGGTTACGTTATAACCAATTAAATGAATATTTGGTTTCCGGGTAACTCTCCAAACAGCGTTAAGGTGAAACAGAGTATAACTTTTTCTAAGAAACCATTCCGGTTTGTAAGACATATGGATATTTCAAATCAAATATCAATGTCAGTCTCGGATAGAGAAGATATGAAAGAACCCCCAGTATTCACGTTCGATAGAAAACGTCAGATGAAATGTTGAAGATATGACCTATCCACGAGTGACGTCCCTCAACCACTGTTTGTCCTCGTCTACACTATCAGTAGACAAACCACCTTTACAGTCCACTGAATACCTTCATTCAAACTCTTGGCACTTCTTTTATCGATTCCAAGCTCTTTGGCGTACGTTTTCATCAATCATATTCAAGGAGTTTGATTTTAAGCCCTTTAGCGCGAATTGCATCAATTGTATTCCAGAAGTACGATTTCAAGCTCTCCTCGCGGACATTCGATCAATTGCATTCCAGAAATACAATGTCAAGTTCTTCTTGCGTGCATTCCATCATTTGTATTCTTGGATTGACGGCGAGTCTGACTGTAGGTTCTCCGAGCTGAGATTATCTGAATGTCCAGGTCTCTTAAGGGTTTGAAAAAAGTCAACAGTCCATTAAGATGCCGTGCAAGACCCGGTTGCTAAGATCCTTCTTTCACAGTGCACTTATGGACACACATAACCCTTTAAAGCGAGACAGTCGTCCATATACTATTCACATAACCCCAAGACGACACGAGGACTGAATGCAATGTCTTTTATCTCAAAAATGAAGAGTGTAGATGAAAGGAAAATGCATTGTCACCGATTTCCCATGGGACTAACATTGCAACTGATAAAACAATACGTTGGTTACTAAATGGTTATCTAACAATGATAAGACCTGGCATAGTGATCTCACATAAGTACAAAGATTGTAAAGATGACCTTACTTTGTTTTTCATTGTTCTCATTATAGTGGCAGAATATTTAAAATTTTCATATATTTGTTTTGGGCATTGATACGTGCCAAAACACCATATGTGCTGATTAAAGTTCAAATCAACTCACTCGCAATGCAGATGTATCAGTAAATACCGAATATATGAGTAGAAATCGAGCAACATACACAGGAATCGAAATTAAACATCCCATTTACATGAATACTAGTCTTATGACTCTTAAACATTACCAACCAAAATCTGACGTCTTGTCTGCTTTTCAAACCAATAATAAATAATAACGACAGCCGCAGTACAATGTCCAGTTTTCGATCGTATGGCACGATTTACACCTTTATATTGTCATCATAAACGATTGTTATTCGGCACTTTTCGATAGATCATTGATCGAAGCCAATACGGCATATTTACAAACATGATAAATCAATTGTCTATTGTCAACTAACTTTAAATAGATGTTTTGGTCCAAGAAGACAAACGACTTAAGATGATTCCATCCTCGATTTTGGAGGTTAATGAGAATGTATGTCAACAATTACACCCAAGGTGAAGTTTACTACATTTTCTGTCTCAAATAGTCTCGAATAGAATACAATGTAAAATTACCTAATTGTGCCTCAAACAACCCGAATATTTGTTACGCATCCAGCTGAAGATAACTACACTGACGGGCAAAAGAAAGTATATGGCTGAGTTGTATTTATCATATGTATAATTTTCAAAGTAAAATATCTCGAGTTTTCGACGTCGTATTAAAAAATAGAGCCATGGGCACTGTAGCTCATCAGGGTTTATATTGTTTAATGATGAAGACTGAAATAGATTTTTAGGTCATGGCTTGAGGCCCTTATTTGGGGCACCACAGGGTCACCATTTAGAATCCCCATTGGCCAGAGAGTCTGCACACAACTTTTCAGCTCTCTTCAGCTTTTGGAACTGGGGAAGAAGATGAAAATAGGTTTTTAAGGATGTGACCTATGTGACCCCATTTGGGGTCATGGAGTCACAAAATCTACAATTTAGAATCCCCATTGGCTAAGGAGTCTGAGCACATCTTTTCAGCTCTCTAGACCTTTTGGAACTGGAGAAGAAGATGAAAATAGGTTTTTAAGGATGTGACCCCTGTGACCCCATTTGGGGTCATGGGCTCACAAAATCTACAATTAAGAATCCCCATTGGCCAAGGAGTCTGCACACAACTTTTCAGCTCTCTAGACCTTTTGGAACTGGAGAAGAAGATGAAAATAGTTTTTTAAGGATGTGACCCCTGTGACCCCATTTGGGGTCATGGGGTCACAAAATCTACAATTAAGAATCCCCATTGGCCAAGGAGTCTGCACACAACTTTTCAGCTCTCTAGACCTTTTGGAACTGGAGAAGAAGATGAAAATAGGTTTTTAAGGATGTGACCCCGGTGACCCCATTTGGGGTCACGGGGTCACGAAGTCTACAATTTAGAATCCCCATTGGCCAAGGAGTCTGCACACAACTTTTCAGCTCTCTAAACCTTTCCGAACTGGAGAAGAAGATGAAAATAGGTTTTTAAGGTTGTGACCCCTGTGACGCCATTAGGGGTCATGGGGTCACAAAATCTACAGTTTAGAATCCCCATTGGCCAAGGAGTCTGAGCACAACTTTTCAGCTCTCTAGACCTTTTGGAACTGGGGAAGAAGATGAAAATAGGTTTTTAAGGATGTGACCCCTGTGACCCCATTTGGGGTCATGGGGTCACACAATCTACAATTTAGAATCCCAATTGGCCAAGGAGTCTGAGCAGAACTTTACAGCTCTCTAACCTTTTGGAACTGGAGAAGAAGATGAAAAAAGGTTTTTAAGGATGTGACCCCGGTGACCCCATTTGAGGTCACGGGGTCACGAAATCTACAATTTAGAATCCCCATTGGCCAAGGAGTCTGCACACAACTTTTCAGCTCTCTAAACCTTTTGATACTGGAGATAAAGATGAAAAAAGGTTTTTAAGGATGTGACCCCTGTGACTCCATTTGGGGTCACGGGGTCACGAAATCTACAATTAAGAATCCCCATTGGCCAAGGAGTCTGCACACAACTTTTCAGCTCTCGAGACCTTTTGGAACTGGAGAAGATAAAATTAGGTTTTTAAGGATGTGACCCCGGTGACCCCATTTCAGGTCACAGGGTCACGAAATCTACAATTAAGAATCCCCTTTGGCCAAGGAGTCTGCACATAAAATTTCAGCTCTGTGGAGTCATTGGTTCTGGAGAAGAAGTCGAAAAAGCGAAAAGTTTACGGACGGACGGACGGATGGACGGACGCCGGACACCATGCCATGACATAGGCCCATCGGGTCTTTCAGGTCTGATGAGCTAAAAATCAGTAAAAAATCAGTGTGTAAATTACATTTCTTACCCCTGTCTACGTTAAAAAATGATATTTTAGTTAAAAAATAAAACAGTCACCAATTAAGTCATTCAAACTACTGCCGAGAGGTGTTATTGTATCGTGCCATAATCAAATGCATCTCATTTCTTTAAAAATATTGAATTAATCGAAAACAAGTAAGTGTTATACTTTCTTTTGCCCGTCAGTTTACTTTAAATATGCTGTACATACGTAATATAATACAAGTGAAAGCAGCCTTACTAAGCTTGCTACTGAGGTTTGTCTATGTATCATTCATATCATCTCGGTTATCATGAAGTTCTACTTCAAATCTCTACTGAGCTAAGCCAACAATGCTCATCTTTTAGATAAACGACTTCTTAAATTTTTTATTTGAAAATAGATTTACGCAAAATTTATTTTGGCACTTCAAACACGTTCCTATTTCGCTTTTATCAATGGTTCCATCGAAAGGAAATGTTTTCTTTCATTAATTTATAAAGTTTATTAATGTTCTTTAATGAAATTTAGACGATAGTTGTTTTCAATGTTGTGTTGCGTGGGGACAATTATATATGCACCTAATAGCCCTATAACCGAGGATAAGGGTGTTTGTATAATGAACTAAACGTTGATACACAAGAACAGAACTAAATGAATGGCCCATAATACTGAATCAGATTTTCATATGTAGTAGTGAGTTTTTCAAGGTGGGAGATGATAATACATAAGCTTCATGCAATTAAATTATTATTCACCAAAAATTAATATATTTTTTTACAAACCACTAAACATGCACATTGTTTTGTGATTAAATCTGTCTGATATACATCAGAGTGTTGGCACGACAGGCTTGGACAAGAAGTAGTTGCTTTCAATGTGTATAGTTAATAAACAATAGCACCGGGTTAGTAATGACGTTATATCTCACGATTATTGTTTTATTGTTCAAGTCTTAGCTGCTCTACTTTAATTGGCACGTTTATTTTCATCTGGTGTGACCCAAGTTTTATTAGTTTTATAAGAATGTTATATGTTATTATGAATACGCATTTGTAATTGAACAATGACAAAATCTTTCGAAAAAAACAAGCAGACAGAGTCGGCTATATCCCCCGCATGTAGGAATTTTGAATATATTTATGCATTTTGAATATATAATGCATTTACTTTCTTGAAAATTGTTATAACTCATAACTCATAAGTGATAGTTCTAACCTGAACACGTTGATAAATGTATATGTATTGTATTGCAACCGCTCTGTATCGTTACACCTCTAGACGTCGCTCAGGAAGAATATTGAATAGTTTTGAAGTTTGAGGCCTGAATATAGAAACAAGAAGAGGGAAAACTAAGTCCAGACTGTTTGCATTCGTAAAAAAAATATTCTCAAATTTCTATATAGCAAAAGGCACATCTAGACTACTTGGTTGATACCTGTACAAAGTTTCAGCAACATATATTGAATAGTTTTGAAGTTTGAGGCCGGAATATAGTTTTCCCTCTTCTTGGCTCTAAGTCCAGACTGTTTGCATTCGTAAAAAAAAAAAATAAAACAAGTGGTTGTCACTTAGGTGACATATTCCCCCGCCGCAAATTAATACTTCAAATTTGAAAAATAATGTCAAAATCAACTGTCAAACATGTCGGAAAAGTCAAAGCTCCATTGTGACCTTGAGAATAATGTCAAGGTCACCAACATCTAATCAGCCCGTCGTCTCCCCTAGGAGGTGCTTTGTGTTAGATATGATGTAATTCCTGTGAATGGTTCTTGAGATATCCCGCTGACAAGCTTTACATGTACATTAACATGCCGAAAAATTCAAAGTCCCGCTGTGACCTTGAACATAATGTCAAGGTCACCAAAATCTAATCAGCCCTTTGTCTTTCCTTGGAGAAGCTAATTGTAAGATATGAAGAGAATCCAGTAAATGGTTCTTGTGATATCCCGCTGACAAGGGTAAAATGACAAAGTCTCGTTGTGACCTTGAAATGAAGGTCACGGTCACAAACCTCTGTAGGAACGTTACTCTTCCCATGATAAACCCATATGCAAAATATGAAAGAATCAAGTGAATAGTATTTGAGTTATTCCATTTCGTACGGACGTACGTACGGACGGACGTACAGACGGACGGACGCAGCCGAATACTATATCCCCCGCTTCGCGCTAAACGCGCGGCGGGGGATAAAAATATTCTCAAATTTCTATATAGCAAAAGGCACATCTAGACTACTTGGTTGATACCTGTACAAAGTTTCAGCAACATATATTGAATAGTTTTGAAGTTTGAGGCCGGAATGGAAAAGCCCGGACGCACAGACGGACAGACAGACGGACAGACGGGCGGAGCTCATTTCTATATCCCCCGCCAACTTCGTTGTGGCGGGGGATAATTAATAAAAATGTATATCAACCATCTTCCTCTCTAGCTCTCCCTATCAATTCTTCTTCTTCTTCACTACATATTTCTCCCTCTCAATTTCTCTATCTTTCTCCCTCTCCATATCTTTCTCCCTCTATATATCTTTCTCTCTCCATCTCTCCATATCTTTCTCCCTCTCCATCTCTCCATATCTTTCTCCCTCTCCATCTCTTTATATCTTTCTCCCTCTCCATATCTTTCTCCCTCTCCATTTCTCCCTCTCCATCTCTCCATATCTTTTTCCCTCTCCATATCTTTCTCCCTCTCCATCTCTCCATATCTTTCTCCCTCTCCATCTCTCCATATCTTTCTCCCTCTCCATCTCTCTATATCTTTCTCCCTCTCCATCTCTCCATATCTTTCTCCCTCTCCATCTCTCCATATCTTTCTCCCTCTCCATCTCTCTATATCTTTCTCCCTCTCCATCTCTCCATATCTTTCTCCCTCTCCATCTCTCCCTCCATATCTTTCTCCCTCTCCATATCTTTCTCCCTCTCCATCTCTCTATATCTTTCTCCCTCTCCATCTCTCCATATCTTTCTCCCTCTCCATCTCTCCATATATTTCTCCCTCTCCATCTCTCCATATCTTTCTCCCTCTCCATCTCTCCATATATTTCTCCCTCTCCATCTCTCCATATCTTTCTCCCTCTCCATCTCTCCATATCTTTCTCCCTCTCCATCTCTCCATATCTTTCTCCCTCTCCATCTTTCTATCTTTCTCCCTCTCCATCTCTCCATATCTTTCTCCCTCTCCATATCTTTTTCCCTCTCCATATCTTTCTCCCTCTCCATCTCTCCATATCTTTCTCCCTCTCCATCTCTCCATATCTTTCTCCCTCTCCATATCTTTCTCCCTCTCCATCTCTCCATATCGTTCTCCCTCTCCATATCTCCATATCTTTCTCCCTCTCCATCTCTCTATATCTTTCTCCCTCTCCATATATCTTTCTCTCTCCATCTCTTTCTTCCTTTCTATCGGCACCCCTCTTACGCCATTTAACTTTATATCTCCCTCTATATCTACCATGAAACCTTCAGTTATGAAGTGATCGAATTTTATAACTCATTCTATAGTTACGTAGTGAAATAATAAATGCTCACAATGCTTGCCTCGGAAAGTATTTTCTTCAGAAATAGAACTGTACATATGCATTTCATTGAAAGAATATGACTTTCACGAGTCAGATCAGTTTGATATAGCTTCTCATATTAAGAGAATATATCAATTTCGAATACTCAGAAACACATTTAAGTGTCCATCATATTGAAATTTAATGGAGACTTGTGAAAAAATTGGTATGTCAATTATAATTAAATTAATTAAATTAATTGATGTAATAACCATAAATGAGTCAGCAACACAGCTGCTGAAATTTATAAGCTTAGAACATGACACATTGGTAGCCGTTAATTATCGAATTCCAGTATGAAAACAAAACTCTGGATATATATATATATATATATATATATATATATATATATATATATACTTATAAAGCTCTGAAAAGAGAGATGGTACGTGGGTTCTTACTTACTTCGTGTGGTTGTTTTTCACAATCTTATATATTTTTCGAACTGTACATTTCAAAGATTATCAATTAGTATAAGTTTATTATATTATTATATCAATAAGTAGAATTCATAAGCTTTTCAAATCGTTGAGTATATAACGGCAAATTTATCGTATGCAAAACAATATCAACATTTGAAAGGATAAAATGTCTGATCATAGTGTGATATGTATGTCCATTATCAGATGAATAGTATAGATGTTATTTGCTTCAAACACAGCTCCAGGCGATTAACGGTTCAACTGTTGCATGTCAGTACACATAAACATAGTATATGGTCGCCCGGGGTTAGTTAATGATGGCATTCGACGGCCATAACCAAACATTTCAAGGTAAATAATGTTCAAAGGTAAATATTTAACCCCTCTAACAAAAGTTGATTCACTTTGATATGACCTTTTACTGCATGTTGATATTCATTTAGTCATTAACAAATGAGAACTGAGACCTCAAAGCAAAAATAATATTAACAGATGTTTTTGTAATGAAAACTAAATATAAAACACGCATAATAAAAGTCAGCCTGTCGACCAGTCTGTTTTATCAAATAAATTCCAATCTAAATGTACAATTCGAGTTTTCAAAATACTCCAAAAGCTTCTCCAACAAAGACTTAACGTTCGCCTGCATACTTGTAATTCTATAAGGAGTTTATGACGAAGATACAACATGCCATAAACATAGTCATGATCCGATCTGTCAATATAACGGTGTGATCTTTTGTGTTTCTCCAGACTCACCTCCAGACTTACCCCCAGACGTCGCTCCAGAGGTGCAACTCTACGATTATTCTTTAAAGGCAGGAATATTATACAGTTTGGATTTAATTGTATCTCAATACTTATTGCACATCCAGAATATGCAATGTTGAAACTGGAGGAAATGTGACCACGTTGTAGTCCTATGTACCTTCTAGCTTTAATATTGCCGCTAATGGCTGCAATATTGCCCAAGTGGCGTTAAACAATAACTAGCTTAATAAGTGGATTTTAAAATTCTTATAAAGTCTTTTTTGAATATATATGAAATTGCAGGGCAAAATAAGAAACTGAGACTGGTAATCGTGCACAAGAATCAGGTTAACTGTCTTACCCCATAATAAAATTGTATGATTTGATACCAATGCAACAACCCCTAACAGAGCCATGAGTGTTGTAACGGATACTGTAGCTGTTAAGAAACAGGTTTTGCGTTATGTTTACAATGATAAGCTACCGAGTCTGAAGTGTAAATAACCAGAGGCACGCGTGGAGCACAAGTATAATACATATCAAACAAATCTGGTTTCACTGTCACATCATAATATAATATAAACATCATAACTCGACCTCATTATAAGTCTTCTCACACAATCATGGGTTGCAGGAAATGTCAGTGTAAACATTATTTTGAAAAATTGAAAATATTGTTAAATGAGATTCCAATGTACAAGGTTTTCAAATGCTTAAACTTCATATATGAAATATTAAAAATTCTTATTTCATTGCGAGCTAAAATGAAACGTGTAACTTGTCCTTTCTCTCCTGTGACATATCCTGACTTTAACTTCACCTTATCAGGCTTACACATTCAGAGATCGATCAAAAGCTAATACGCTTACTGAAAAGAAACCTGGTTACGTAATCTGGTGAGTTATGGAATAATAAAGACGTGTATAGACATAACAAAGAAAGCTGGTTTCTCCGGGAGATGATAACGTGTAAGTCCTTCTTATATATGGCTCAACACAGGCTTTAATATCCCTTACACAAGCACTTGATACATGTGTTGACTACCTAGTTTCACATAGAGACGCAGACTCAAAGGTCGTGTACAATAATATCAAATAAATCTTATTCGAATGAGAAATATTTCTGTCGTCTAGACGCTAGTCCTGTTCCATGACTGTAGGACAGAACAATAGGAGCCTTCAATACAGTCTAGGTCCTTCATTCAGCAAGTACAGACAAACTGAATACGAAGCTTAAAGGCGAAGTAGCACGTTTTTTGCGATTTTTATTTTTTCAGATTTCTCATTTATAATGATAGCTTATGTCATTTATATTTATTTTAGAGGGTAAAATATCTTCTTACGCAAACCATTTAATCGTAGTGACAATAACAGGGTTGCGTATAAAGCAAAAATTGCATGGCGGCGATTTTATTGTGAACACATTTTATTATTTCGAATGACAAAAACTATTCCCATGGATTCACGGAACCATGTACACTCATTTTTAACTTGATTTTCCAAAGAGAGAAGGGTGTTTTACTATTGGTAACATTATTTCTTAAATACATTTCATCGACTTATTTCAGCGAAAAAAACGTGCTACTGCCCTTTTAATGTTTAATAATGCCATATTGAGGAAGTTAGAGTAATTATTAAATTGTATAGAGTACATGTTAGTCTATCGTGACCCTTATATCATGAAAACACACGAGAAGATTATATATGTCTATATAACAGTTTAGCAAGTCTAGTAGTCTCTCTGGCTACCCGGACGCTACTTACTTACTTGTTCAATATAATGACATTCCGACATGTTTTTCCGTAACAATGACCGAACGTTATTTCGGAATAATACATATATTCCATCTCTCCTCCCTTATGTCATGCACAATGTATATGAATTTGAATCTTTACAATGCTCCTACCTGTGGCTCGTGTGTACAAATAAGTATCCGCGTATCAAACAAAGATCATCTCACTGACAGATAACATAGTTATGTGTAATATATACGGTAAGTGGCATGATAATAGGTTATGTAAATTCTACCCTCAAATGACCCTCACAATTAAAGGGAACGCCTTACTTGCGCCAACGGTGACAAGGTCGACAGGCATTCCATAGCTTTGCCTGTAGTAGTTGTACAGTGAGATGAATAGATCCATAACGGCCCCAGTGAGTCGACCATCACATCAAAGTCACGAACACTTCGCTCCGGACAGGAGATTTCACACTCTCTCTACACAATCATTATCATTCTGACCAAAGTCCGCACACAACTCATCTGCACGGCCAGCTGACACAGGGCGAGCAACAATAGACCGGGGAGGAAGTAGAAATTATGTCACTGTGTCACCTATCCGAGGCGTTTTTCTAGAGTTGATCCAGCGTCCTACTGGTCCTGTTGGTAGCTTGTTGTTGTAAAGAGGTATAGAAATGTTGGTTGCACTTGTTGCAGGGAGGTCGATGTGCGAAAATACGTCTCCTCTGCCCCCAAATCACCGGTCCGTGCTAACACAGTCACGAGTTCTTGCCGCCACCTAATAACGATCACGTGAGACTATGGTGATGTTACCGCGATCAATACGACTCTGTCGTCTGCTGGGGTCCGCGTTAAAGCACAACGTACGCTGCACACACACACGCAGAATAGTCACAGCCACAAAAGCGTTGATACATCCGCCTATGGCGATATTCGTGCACAGGGTCAAAGTGCAGAGGTCAAAGCTTGTCACGTGTTCACTAAACATGGGTATGCTTCATTTGTTGGGGTCAGTTGCGATAGCAACGGTAAGCCTAATCCTGGCCTCGCTAAAACGTGGGTAATATATGGAACTTATCTTAATCATTGGGTGGACTGATCTGTCCCTACCGTGAGTCAGCCATGTTATACAAGGCACTGGGATCCGGGTGTTAGATCAACTAATGAGGATCGGCATGTAGTGTTCTACATGTTCATGCAGTGGTTAATTGAGCTACTCGAGAAAGGCTGAAACCCGTTCTCACTTATCGACTTGTTGTAAAAACCCGTAGTATTTAATCCGTGTATCACCACACGACTTGTTGCGAAAACCTGTTGTATTTAATCTGTATATCACCAAAACTTGCGGTATTCAATCTGGGTATCACCAAACGACTTGTTGTAAAAACTCGCAGTATTCAATCTTGGTATCACCAAACGACTTGTTATAAAAACTCGCAGTATTCAATCTGGGTAACACCATACGACTTGTTGTAAAAACTTGCAGTATTCAATCTGGGTATCACCAAACGACTTGTTGTAAAAACTTGCAGTATTCAATCTGGGTATCACCAAACGACTTGTTGTAAAAACTTACATTATTCAATCTGGGTATCACCATACAACTTGTTGTAAAAACTTGCTGTATTCAATCTTGGTATCACCATACAACTTGTTGTAAAAACTCGCAGCATTCAATCTTGGTACATCACCATACAACTTGTTGTAAAAATTTGAGGTATTCACTCTGGATATCACCAATCGACTTGTTGTAGAAACTTGCATTATTCAATCTGGGTATCACCATACAACTTGTTGTAAAAACTTGCAGTATTCAATCTGGGTATCACCATACAACTTGTTGTAAAAACTTGCAGCATTCAATCTGGGTATCACCAAACGACTTGTTGTAAAAACGTGCAGTATTCAATCTGGGTATCACCATACAACTTGTTGTAAAAACTTGCAGTATTCAATCTGGGTATCACCATACAACTTGTTGTAAAATCTCGCAGTATTCAATCTGGGTATCACCATACAACTTGTTGTAAAAACTCGCAGTATTCAACATGTTGTATCACTGTAGGAGTGTCAGATTTGTAACATTCAACCTGAAACAGTACAGCATACTTTTTGTGTAAATGTGTAGTATTCAACATGACAGTGTAGTATGACTGTACGACTTGTTGCTACAACTTGTATTGTCACTGTTAACATAACGTGTAGTATATTCCACCTGTGATATCGCTGTACGACTTGTAGTGTTCAACCTCCAAGTTATGTATCACCATAAGACTTTTTTTAGCAACTTTTTGTATTCAACCTGTAGTATCATTGTGCGACGTGTTGTGAGTGAGAGACAATACTAAACCGCCTTCCATTTAATTCAATTTTTATAAAACGAGTTAAGTATTTGGTCTCAAACGAGCGAAACATAAAGTAATAAGCAACCCATCAATCTGTGTAATTTCTACTTTGGGATCTGATGCGAAAACGTGGCGTATTCAGCATTTACAACACCGCACGACTTGTTGAAACAACTTGAAGTATATTCAACCGGAAGTATACCCTATAGACGTAAAACCTAAACAATTCCCGATGGTGCCACACATCACATCTTTCTGACTAATGAAACCCTTCTATTCCTGTCAACCCTGATTTGTTACTTGTTTCATACAAGCGAAAAATCTATATTTTATGCTAAAAAGATGATATGCTTTTGATAATAATCATGTTTATATATCGTTCTGATGCAATGCATAAACATCAAATGATATAACTTCAATGAGACTCTTAACAGGAAGAAATTGATTATACAAAATAATTGGTAGCTTATGATGGGGTTTCCTTATACGACTATATAGAAATATGTTATCTTTAAATCTGTGTAAAAAAGGAAAACGCTTATACACGTTGACAGGTATGCCATACATGTTAACGTGGAATATCTAGAAGTTACTGGCGTGTTAACATGAATTTGACAAATTTGAATGCAGTTTTATTGTAACCGACCTTAAAGGGGCTATAGCACGTTTTTTGCCAAATTTATTTTTTTCAAATTTCCTGTTTATAATGATTATTTGCTATAGATTGCTTTAGAGGGTAAAACATCTTATTACACAAACCAATTATCCGTAGTAGAAAGAACGTATAAAGCAGAAACTGCATGGCGGCCATTTTATTGTAAACACTTTTTATTATTTCGAATGACAAAAACTATTCCCATGGCTTTACTAAGCCCTGTACACTCATTTCTAACTTGTTTTTCCGAAGAGAGAAGGGTGTTTTTTTTATTGGTGAAATTATTTTTCAAATACATTTCATCGACTTTTTTTAGTGAAAAAACGTGCTACTGCCCCTTTAAACTAACCGACGTAGCCTGTGTTACACCATCACTAAGACGAGGCGGTGCACATGTAAACTCCTTACACCATCCCCACTACAAAGGCACATACGTAACATCAGGTATTTACGAAACGCCAGGTCACGGATTTTGCACATGCAGCTTTATATACATCATGTCAGTAAAACCGGTTGGGTTATTCTCGCATCAGTGCCACTACTCGCATGACTGCTCACGTGGTCTGCTTCAGATATATTAATAAATCAGTTATACAAAATTTGATATTTGATAGGTTCAGCACGTTAGTTTAAAATTACATATAATGTTACAATCAGTAAAGTGATACAAGAATTCGATCGCACCACCGTAATAGTGTGGTATATAAGAAAAGCGATATTTATACTTTCAGTGTATAAGAAAAGTTGAATTTATAAGGTTAAGACAAGAAGAAAAAAATATCTGAAAGGAGATTAGATGAAAATTTACAAGGAACCCCATGGCTACTATGAACAATGTCGATCCTAATGAAATACGAAAGTCACCTTTAAAAATTAATGCGTCTCTGTCATGGAGATATTGATGGCTCTTGCAATGTTTGTTCTGTAATTGTTAGTGAATGATCGTGATTATCAATCAGGTTGTTCGATTGCTTACCATGCGTTCGGCTTCGGATCAGGAGGTCAGGGGTTCGAATCCCGCCAGGGGCACGGCAACTTTGTCTGCAGTAGAGAACTGTTCTACACGCAGTACGGTTTGGTTCGCTAGTTCCAGCCGATGTTCGCAGGTTTCACCGCAATGCATAGCCACATGGCGTTGCGGGCTTTCTCCCTGCCGTAATACTAGCAGCCGCGATATAAGTGAAATACTCTTGAAAGCGGCGTTAAACCCCAACTCACCTCACCTCACCTCACGGTTATTTGTTAGAGTTTACATGAGCACAAGTAACTGTCTACTATGCATTTGGGTTGGTTATTCAAGTCGAGTGAGAAGATTTGAATTCAATAACGCACATTACTATTGTGCAATATCAAATCATAATAGATATTTTATGAAAATTACACTATGTCACTGTAAATCATATAACATAAATAGAGGAAGTTAGAAAACGCATCGAGCGTTTAAGCAAACTTATATCAAACTTTTATAAAGTTTTGAATAGTTAATTAAAGACGAGTTGTAGGCCTCATGTTCATCTCCATTTTATGCTTTTAGTAGTAGACAGAACTGCTAAACCTCAACTTCCCCCAAAACGACGACAGTGCAATGCAGTTGGGAAACATGGCAATGCTGGGACAATGCCTGATGTGCCATGCTTGAAGGCAATGGCATCAAAGGAGGAACAGCAATTTTGTCACACTGTCACAATTGACTATTCAGGACCGTGAATGCGCTCTAGGACTGCTGGAAGAAGGGACTTCACAGCCAGCTGATGTCAGACGTGTTCATGTCCACCAGACAACCATAAACCGTCTTGTCAGGGGACCACCAACAAACAGGAATCAGACCTAACCAAACCACTTTCGGTAATAGCGAAAATACTGACTGGTGATGTGGGGTCATGTTAGTTAGGATGTTGTTGTGCTTGACTTCTTAACATCATTTCATGTGTTCTTAAATGGACTGTAACGTTATTCCACGTGCTGTTCACGAGTAACAGTTGTTTCATTCCATGTCTTGAACTCAGTTCCTTAGTATATCGTATGTACCTAACTTATATGAGACACGAGTACTGATTGTACCTAACTTATATGAGACACGAGTACTGCTTGTACCTAACTTATATGAGACACGAGTACTGATTGTACCTAACTTATATGAGACACGAGTACTGCTTGTACCTAACTTATATGAGACACGAGTACTGATTGTACCTAACTTATATGATACACGAGTACTGATTGTACCTAACTTATATGAGACACTAGTACTGATTGTACCTAACGTATATGAGACACTAGTACTGATTGTACCTAACTCATATGAGACACTAGTACTGATTGTACCTAACTTATATGAGACACTAGTACTGATTGTACCTACCTTATATGAGACACTAGTACTGATTGTACCTAACTTATATGAGACACTAGTACTGATTGTACCTAACTTATATGAGACACTAGTACTGATTGTACCTAACTTATATGAGACACTAGTACTGATTGTACCTACCTTATATGAGACACGAGTACTGATTGTACCTAACTTATATGAGACACTAGTACTGATTGTACCTAACTTATATGAGACACTAGTACTGATTGTACCTAACTTATATGAGACACTAGTACTGATTGTACCTAACTTATATGAGACACTAGTACTGATTGTACCTAACTTATATGAGACACGAGTACTGTGATGTGGTGTCACCTTGAGCACAACGTTTCCTAAACTTTGCTTCTGTCCAAACAGCGGAGCAATGAGGTACTTGGTTTGAAAGTGACAGAAATGTTGAAGTTTTCTTTCAATCTCATCCTGTTTGATTTCATAATATTACATTCACGGGAGCTGCGAATGAAACGGGAGATGTTTGTCTAATTACACCAGGGCGATAATTGAGTAAGTACTTTTCACCATACACTCGACGTCGATCAGTTCCCCATGCAAACAGTCCCCCACTCACGCCCAGCAACAGGATTACTGAAGACGACGGTGGTTGATTCTGTCAGGTAGTTCTTAGATTACCATATAGTCCCTTTATACACACCTCCTCACCTAAATACGTATATCGTATATCGACATTTAGTATTCGAATACAAATCTACCGTTAAGTTTCGATCAATGTGTACGTACACGTTGCTTGACCACTGAAAGTAAGTTTTCTGGAAATCAACTTCTTAATTGTGAACATACAGGACGTTTCGGTGTGTGTATATAGAGAATACTACACGAGGTCTCATAAGATACGAATTATACGAAACGAGTGTCCTTCCGACGGTATCTGACCGAGCGAAAGCGAGGTCATATACCATAGGAAGGTCAAGAGTTTAATTTCGTATAGTTCGTATCTAATGAGACCGAGTGTGGTATTTTATTTATTACACACGTTTTTCATACGCTGATTCGTCACACCGCTTTAATGTTATTTCTTTGGATGAGGGAAACAATTCTATACGTAACCGAAACCGGTTTCAATAACCGGGTGCGTAATAATTGACGTAAACTGACCCGAACGGTTATTTGCGACCCGATATTGTGCATATCTACGACGAAATAATGTCGTTCACGAGATTCAGTAGAATACATCAAAGGTGGACTGTAAAAATGGACCAACAGGTTTATGCAAATGAACTGTATTTGTTATGTTATGTTGGTCTAGGTATTATATCTAATGCAAACATTAACATTAATCATGCAGTCAGACGGCTCGCCTAGCTGAAGAGTCAAGGCTGTTGGGCTAGTGGCGTGGAGGCTAGCGACAGCTGTCGTTGGATTTTTGTGACGGAATGTAATTAGATATATTACCAGTTCAAAGTTTTATATAGATCTACAATCTACTGAAAGAATGAAGCAACATTTCCAAGGTTTCAAGTTCGGATGAACAGCAGCAACCGACGCGTTATGACTGTAATCGTGACCTACGGTAGACAGTGACGTTGTCGACTTGCAATCGACATGATGTCAACATCGAAGGAGTGAATGTGTTTAACATTGACTAGAATTGGCTAGTATCTATACATGTGTATTGCAAGCAGTTCATTACGTTCTTGGTGATGGTTACATGATGTTTGCATTTAAAATTCGCCGCGTTGGAAACCCTTTGACACCGACCATTGAACTGTAAGTAAATAGGGTGCGTTCGCCGATAGTTACAGCTATTCGCGATATCAATATTGCATACCTGTCAAATGTGGAACTTTCTAACTAAAGCATTGCTAAACTATGTTGACGTATATATCTAGCATATAAAGTTGTGAACATGAAATGTTACGTGTTTGTTTTGAATTCAAAAGTATTTCCGTTTCAACTTGACCCTAACTGAGAGGTCATTGGTTATCCAATCAGATTTTTGGAATTTGGGGTCCCGTTGTTACGACACAGGTCAACGTGATACGATACACCTGTGACGTACGGTGTAGTATGTCATTAGGTGTACGTTCACCACGTGTGTATAAACTTAGCTCTACTCCACCAAAACGCCACTTTTCTCATATGAACCAATGCAACGTTTCTTCAAAAGTGCACGAACAACGATATCGCCACAACCTGGCACTTTATAGCACAATCTAAACACCCGGACAAAAGAAACGTTTTTACACACATGAGTGATACATACGACCGAAGTTGCTGCAGATATTGAAGTAGCTATGTTTACCCAACCGGGGCCATGTTCAAGAGCGGTTTAAAAGTAATTACTTTTAAACCTCTCTTGAACGCGATTGCTCAATGTAGAGCTACGTAGCAAGGCGAGCAAACTTCGAGGAATTTGCACCTTGTCGTTCAAGAGAGAAACTAGCGCTACTTGAGCGCTACATTGAGCGATCAATGAGCGATTATAAGCGCTTACTGTTATGGAACGGAGCCTAGGTGTCTTGTCTGAATCACAAGAGAGAAGATCAAGTTGCAGCACTATTCGGGATGATACGTTTGCAGCTGTGTTGTTATGGTGACTTTGACAATATTGCATCCTCGAGAATCTTTGTTATTGTGTTCTACATTATTCATGTTACATGTTAAAGATATTTCGATCGATTGATTGCAATTCATGTGCTGAAAAAGAATGTTGATCATGTGATAGGAAAAAAATAGAATTTCCAATCCCGATGGAAACGCAAATGAAATTGACATTTTACAGTGTGATCATTTTTCGGTCATTTACCGCTGTATATTTCAGCATTAACCGTGCCCATGTAAAACGATCCGTGTCCATTGTCTAGATCAAGACCGACATGACCAGTTTGTTTTACCTCCCCCGAAGGACTGCACCAGGTCATGACCCCGGCCACCAAACCAGTTTCAGTTTCTCGTGTTGAAACTATATTTTATGTATGTATATATATGTGCGAGTGTGTATACCTCATCTTTTTATACTGTATTTTCTGTATAATTCTTAAACTATCATGCCAACTGTATATTTTAAATATAATTTACATTACCTTTTATTTTTCTATACATATACCCATAATACCTATATATATCATAATACTCATAACATTTTAATTTGTAGTCTCTCATAACCCTTTTGGGTGGCATTTGTACTTTTACACCCCTGCAATTACGCTTAACCGGTATCTTAACCCATGTTGTACAAATGGTGAGACTTTAATAAACTGTATTGTATTGTATTGTATTGTATTTGTATTGTATTGTATTCGAACGAATTAGAAAAAAAATTACTTGATAATTTAACAAATATATCTGACTGTACTATAAGTAAGGCTTATAACTCCTGACTCATCCACTCCTACCTTTACAAATGTAAACAACCATGCCACTGCAGTATGTTTTAGAAATTTTGTAGTATTGGATAAATCAAGACTTACCTGATGCGACAACCAATACATCGATGACGATCTTAATTATACGTAGGTATTTTGGCTTCAACATTGTCAAATTAATGTTCGTTCTGTCAAGTCAGTTTCTCTGGGAAGGTATCCGAAAGACTGACTAGGATCCCGACCCACCTCTTACCGCCACCGCGAGGGGACAGCATAATACATCCGTGATGACCCGAAATAGTTCAACCCACGAATGCAAACAATGTAAACAGCTCCAGGCTATTATGTCTCTTTAACTACACATAGAAGGGAGGTAACCGCTGCATGCATTCCCTTCTCTGCACCACCTGTATGTTCACCTGTCTCATTTATGACAGCTTACAAATCGTGACTTATGTGTTGCTTCATTGAAGTCACTTCTCACAATAATGACACATGATTCTCGAATGTACTGAACGTTTATGTCATTGTCTGTTTTTCTCTCCTCTAACGACGACTGTGTTAACACCACAACGACACAACAGTTTACTCCGCTAAAAGTTACATGAGGTACGTCCACAAGGTTGCCTTGTGAATCGAGGCAGGGGTTTGTAGTGAGAAACATATATTTACGCATATAACTGGATATTATTCAATATCATACTTTGTATTTTAACATGTGTGGCTTAATTAACGGTATGCTTTGTGAGGTGTTCGTTAGGCCCTCACCACACCCAAATGAACGGGGTGACCCGATCATGACATGACGTCCTGGCCTCACCTTAATGACACGTCACGGTAGAGATGAGTAACAACACGGGTTTGTAGTTCAACATCGGGGTATTTCACAATGTAATTTTAGTACGTGTACGTACAGACAGTCAGTACACGCGAGTATCATCTCGGTATTATACAATACAGTTAACATTTACGTTTAATAGAACAAATTGATACTCTAGTATCTATGTTTTAATCCTCCAATTTGGGAGAGTAGAACGATTATAGGTAAAAAAAAGTCCTCGGAAAAAAAGTCCTTGGGAAAAAAAGTACTGGTAAAAAAGTCCTTAGGAAAAAAGTCCTATTTTAAAAAAAATTTGTTTTAAAACAGAATAAATATATATTTTCATAAAAAAAACTGATTTCTTGTCCAGTGAATGCTATGTTTCCAATATGTGGAATAAGAAAGATGTATTCCTCTGAATAATACCTGTCCATATTGAAGTGAATAAATGTGATATTTGCAGTTGGATTAATGATTAAAAAACCAGAGATTAAGATCCTATTACTTAGTCAAATACATTGCTGTATCTATTTATTGTCTATTACATTGTTATATGCAAATAAAAGAATGGAAAAAACAATATAAGTTTTAAGTACTTTTTGTCCGAGGACTTTTTTCCTTGGTAAATTTAGGACTTTTTTACCGATACTTTTTTTCCGAGGACTTTTTTTCCGAACACCAGTAGAACTTACAAGTTGAAACTGGTAATATCGACATCCCTGCCACATTGGTACGTTACAAAACGTCTGTCAGAAGGTAAACCAGTTCTTAGTGCTGTACCATCTCTGCTTTTCAGATGGATGTATTCCAGAATGGTCTTTGTTTTATCTAACTACTTATATTACAAATGTAATTTAAGTCCTTAGTCTACTACATTCAGATTGTCATAGGGCATGCATGACTATTATTGGATCACTTCAATGAAAGCAGTTTTACTCGATGAAAAAAAGCTTTCTGTTCACTGTTTTATTGCTACAACTAGACAACGTGATGTTAGACCATTTCTTTCTGTCGTAACGTCAAACAATAAATATATACACGACGTCGTTTAAAGAAATCCTATGGGCGAAATAACGCAGTTTCGAGCGGGATCGACCTCGAATCAATTGGTCCGGGGTTCGAATCCGGCCAGCTATATTTCAGAAGGCCCTATTACACCGTACCGCGTGGAGTGAGGGTTGGGAGCAAGGCTACAGTCAAGTACAATAACAGGGCAATAACAACCATGGTTGGTCCAACAGAGCCGTCGCTCGTAGGTTTTACCGTGATTGTAAGGCCCAACGATCTTGGAGGCCTTTTCCCCTGCAAGAATGACTAGCCGTCATGTCATGAACAAATTGCTCTTGAAAGTGGAGTATCATATCAATCACCAATTATCTCCTCCTACGTGTATCTAAGTACCTCGTATGGGGGTGGGTACATGCGTTGTTGTCAATGAGGTTGTGAAACGGATTATTCGTGTCAAATGAACCACTGTATATAGTTGTAAGAATGTACCGGCTGAACGAATGTGAAACCCTTACTGATGTTGATTCGCACCACCCTTGAACTCGAGTCATTAGTTTGTTACGCCTATTAACTAGCATCTTCACAACGTCACAAGCGTAACGAAAAGATTTCCATATCTTCTCCTTCCACCCTTGACCTCAACCCTCGCATTTTCAGTGCCAAGATTTTAACGTACTACAGGCTAATCGGATAAGCCAATCAGAAGACAGTTGTATTGCCTCTGTGACTGTGTCGATCGTCGCTTATTTTGAATTGGTTCGGAATGTAAACGGCGATTTCATTAGCTGTATGTTTGCAGATGGTAAGGGACGTAACTCGTGATCACAATAGGTGTCGTTGATTCGTTTCACCACTTCTGGCTTGATTGAAGGCAAGGTAAAAAATGGAGAGATCTCGATACATTTTCACCTTGCCGTGGGAAGATGATTAACTAGCCCCTGTAATTAAAACTTTACGTAGGCCTATACACTATAAGCGAAAGTGGGTTTGTCACGGCGGCTTACATGTAGTGTAGCAGTGTAAAAGACTCGTGCAGTAATGCTCTGATTGGATCGTTGAAAGAGCTATGAACTTTATGTTAACATTTATGTAGCCTATCGTGTGAATACACGATGTTACGCCAGTGAGTAGTTTTAGTAGATTTACTCCCAACTTGTTCAATATCAACCACTATAAATAAACACAACAAATACCTTCAAACACTTTAATAAAACGTTTCACTCAAAATATTATGTCACAATGTAGTTAGTTAACAATATACATATAAAAACTCTTAAATATCAACAAACGGTCATCACAGTAACCTTGACCTCTCACATTTGTCCTTGAACCGAGAGGTCATCCTCGTGAGGTCAGTATTATGAGTGGCTTCATACGAACCAATGAAATATTAATAATAATTATAACATATACATGAAGTATATTTCAATTGAGCATACAATTTAGTATATTTCATCAAAGATCATTTGATTTAAAATCGTATACTTTATAATGTGTCAAAAAAATTTACAACATGATCGTTCATTTTATAACATGCTTGATTTAAATAATACATTTATTGTATGCCTGACTCAAAAGCAGAATTCAATAAAGTTTATTTCATAACACATTGAATATCTAAACATTTATTTCCTGTAACTTGTGACGGAAATTTGAAAACGTATATATAATTGATTAACTTTGACAAAATGTAAATATATACTTTAGCAATGATTCTAAAATACATAAACCGACAGTCATGAGATATTGTTTTTAAGATTTATTATTGTCATTTCAATCATAATCATAATTTTTAACATGATATACAAAATTAACACTAACAGTAAAGCTTAAGGTTTACCCTGTGGTCCTTAGAAAAGGGTTATGTAAAAACTAATTAAATGAAAATTATAATAAATACCAAATATCTTGTAACCAAAACCAACGGTCATGAAACTATTTCCTAGTTGAGTTAATTCTTTTGTGTCCGTCCTACCTACACGATGGTCCATTTCAACTACAGTATTGTATTGTTTATCCCTGAGAATGCAAACTATTAATTTTCAAAATCTCCTAAATCTGAGTTTTAAAAAATAGATAGTCTATCATCTTGACAAATCCTATGGTAAACGCTTTAAATATATGTCTTCTAATTTATCACATCAATGTTGTTATTGGGGACAGACATTGTATATGAACAAACATATATGTCAACATAAGAAAACGAATTAAACATTCATTACGGTTTCAATTCATAAAAAATGTTCACAATAATTCTTCACATGAAAACAAGAAACAGAATAAATAGCAGAAACAAACACATCATTACATAAGTTACAAAATTAGGAATCAGACGAGTTAGCTATCCTGGGATTGTGAATCCTTTCCTTGGATTTATCATTATTTCTTGGCATGGCGCTCTTGTCGCTTCTGAAAAATCCATTCGTATTGTTGAGTAGCATTTCTGAACACTAGGAATTGGAAAGTGACGCCGACATCTGCAATATCGCCGGAAGCTGCTTCAAGATATCGACAGTTCAACCCTATTCCTTAGATTTTTATAAAAACCACCTTAGTACAAAAATATGGAAGGAAAATTATCATTCATATATAATTTTTTAATGTGTGCAATTTCATATACAGTGCTAGTAGGAATAATATTTAATGCGCGTGCACCAGCCTCGTTATGAGTTATGTATCACAAAGACTTATCACCTGTATGAGTATTGTATTGTAAAATATCATATTTATACTTATAAACAGTCATAAAACAACGGTTGAGTAAAAATAACAACTAACAAACCAATGCATGTGTAACTCCCCACGTAAGAGGAAAAACATGTCTTGCTGCAGTCAGAAAACTTTCCCGTTCCCTCACAGCTTGGGTTATGATCCCGTTGCTAGTACAATCAAAAGTCGTGTTACACGCTCAGTGTACAGGATCGATAGTCATATTATAAACCAATATGTCAACAAATTATACAAACACATGTTGACAAAATCTCCAGATGTTAGAACGAAGTTTGTTCAAGCATAAAACACAGATTCACTGGATATAAATCTTAGTTGGGGGAAATATTAATTAATTAGTCAATTAATTATCAATTCATTGAACGTTCACGATCGGTGATTACCAAAAAATACATCAAAGCGAAAGTAATGGTAAAAAGTCCCCAAAATTGCTGAGGAGAATATTTATTCATGCATTCATTGATTATAAATTCAGTAAACGTTCACGATTCGTGATTACTGAAAGTATACAACAAAGCGAAAGTAATGGTAAAAAGTCCCCAAAATTGCTGAGGAGAATATTAATTCATGCATTCATTGATTATAAATTCAGTAAACGTTCACGATTCGTGATTACTGAAAGTATACAACAAAGCGAAAGTAATGGTAAAAAGTCCCAATAATTGCTGAGGAGAATATTAATTCATGCATTCATTGACTATAAATTCAGTAAACGTTCACAATTCGTGATTACTGAAAGTATACAACAAAGCGAAAGTAATGGTAAAAAGTCCCAATAATTGCTGAGGAGAATATTAATTCATGCATTCATTGACTATAAATTCAGTAAACGTTCACAATTCGTGATTACTGAAAGTATACAACAAAGCGAAAGTAATGGTCTCAACATAGGTTTTAAAATAGATTAGTTATTCATTCAACATATATATACGTATCTACAATCGAGTCAAACAAACAATTTGAGCTGCAGGAAGGTGGAACGTGAGGGTTGTTGCCTTTCGTGGGAAGGAGACAGACCAACTTGGACATTCAAGGGGCAGTAGCACGTTTTTTCGCTCAAATAAGTCGATGAAATGTATTTGAAAAATAATTTCACCAATTGTAAAACACCCTTTGCTCTTTGGAAAATCAAGTTTAAAATGAGTGTCGATGGTTCCTTCAAGGGGAATCGCTTTTTGTCATTCAAAATAATAAAATGTGTTCACAATAAAAAGTTTGCTTTATACGCAACATCGTTATTACCACTACGGATAATCAGTTTGTGTTATAAAATTTGTTACCCTCTAGAGTAAATATAAATGACATAAACTATCATTTTAAATGGGAAATTTGAAAAAATAAAATTTGCAAAAAACGTGCTTCCGTAAAGCCATGGGGATCGTTTTTGTCAATCGAAATAATAAAATGTGTTCACAATAAAATGGCCGCCATGTAATTTTCGCTTTATACACAACACAGTTATTACCACTACGGATAATTGGTTTGTGTAAAAGAATGTTTTACCCTCTAAAGTAAATTTAAATGGCACAAACTATCATTATAAATAGGATATTTGAAAAAATAAATTTTGCAAAAAATGTGCTACTGTCCCTTTAAGACTGTATATTTCCTTGGCGTTGTTTTATTATCAGATCAAATGATACAGCCCTGTTGTTAGGTTGGTTGATACTATGATACATCATTGATAGAAAACTTTGTTTTTACTGTGACAACATGATTATAATATAATAATATATAAGTGCAAGCATATCACAGATCATTTCAAATCATCACTCATAATTCAATTTCTGATACAGCACGAGTTTAATCACAAGATATTCAACTGTCCGCGCTATCTGTACTACAGATTCCAATTTAGATACAAAATATTGATATTAATTTCTGTTTTAGTCCACTTTCCAGAAACATATCAGGGTGGAATTTAAGTTACCGATTTCGACTCCCCTTGCGCGTTTAGAATATGCAGTACGTTAAATATACATTATAAACAATAGGTTAGGATATTACATCAATCCATATAAATATATACACGTAATTTGTACAACACTGCACATCTGTTCAACCGTTCATTTCACCTGTGACGATAATGGCGCATTCTCTTTCAGACAGTCAATTCGCATACGAAAAAAAAGAATTTGTTTCTGGTTTCCGCCCGCATCAGTTTCAAACCCACTCCTCAGGTCTTTTTTTCTAGGTTTTAACAAAAGTATAAGGGGCAGATAACTATACGTGTTTAGCCTCAGAAAACATTGGACATAGAAAATGTCACTCGTTTCTGTCGCGATGGAGTGTAGGGGTGAGATTATTGACTATTTGGAATAGTAACACAAGAGATTTATTATTATATATATATTATTAAGAGAGTTTGTAATTTATTTATATAAATAATTGTATAAATTTTTTTTGTTTATCTCTTCATTCCCCCCAAAAATGTCGTAAATAAGAAAAAAATCGCGCCATCGCATCATTTTTGTCAGCCTGTAAAGACCAGAAACATTTTAAAAATATTTTTAGGCCTTAAGTGTTAAAGTAAACATAAAAGTAAATGCATACTTGCTTCCAAGTTGTTGAAATAAATTGTTTCAATGTATCCACGCTAAGACTGTTTTTTTACATATTTTTACAAGCGCTTCCAGAGGAGCTAATATTGACATTTTCGGACAATTTTACTTAGCATATGTCCGACCAGGTACTCCATGTTGATTCTTTGCTACATAATTACCGCATATACGGCAATCGATGACGTCATAAATAAAAGGGAGATCAGTCATGTGGTATTTTCGTTTAAAATAGAAGTATTGAAACGTTAGATTATATGTTTAACAAAGTTAGGTCTGACATTTTTAAAATAGTAATTTCCAGTATTTTGCCATCCTATTTACCTTATAATAAATATAGTCAACTTGTTGATACAAAATCGGTTTGTGTAACCCTAGACTTGATGTGTGTTCAGCGTCATTATTTAAGCACCCGTGATAACCGCAGGATACACGTTACCATGAACCTCTACTTTATATTACTAGATATTTATAGGAACGTTTATCCTCGAGTTATCGTAGATCACATTTACGGTTCGCTCCAAGTAACTGTCAATATTGTAGTTGTCTAAATCAGGGGAGACAACTCTGAAAACCAAGAATGCTTCCCAAGACTCTCTAATCTCATTGACTTGTACATACATATACTAGTATGCTGCCGACCGTACACGATCTACAGATCTACACGAGAGCAGCACCAGGTTCACGCTCCTCGCAGTAACAAACAACTTGAGCATTCATTAACTTCGCAACCATAAACTCCGTGCGAAGGTAAACATAAATCCAACACCTTGGAGTCGAATGTTCCAAAAACATAATATTGGCAATAATATACGCGAGTATAGAAAGACGTTGTCGGCAAGAGACTTGCGCATGAGCAATCTTACTTTGATTTGAATGTCAGTTTGAATGTGCAATGAACTTTAAATATTATAAAATAGCCGTTACATTATTGTGAACAGAGAAAGATTAATTGCGACTGTTTTACAAGAACTTTCAATAGCTCATTATCAAGACGACAAACTAGAGTTCAGATCATACATGATCCATTAAAAGTTACAAGTATTAGACATTCCTTCGTGTGAGTTAAAACAATAACTACCAGAATTCCCGTCCATTAAACACCGCTACAATGCGTGATCATTCATATCGAGGTTACTTCACCACTACAACTACCAACGTCATTGTTCACTTTCATCAAATAATGTAATACATCATTTTCCTCATCAATGTTATTAATCATCCTACGTCAAAATGACGTCATACCAGTTTTACCTCACAAATAACCTACTATGACGACGTCATCAAACGTCAACCGGACCAGTAGAGTTCTCCTTCTGATCTTCCATGAGCTTGTCCGTGACCTTGACCTCCTCGTCAGCCTCGTTATCCTCTATGACAGGGTGAAGGTTGAACTTCTCCTTGTTCGCCTCATCCTCGCCCTCATCGAACACGTCATCTGCCCCGCCCTCCTCCTCCATCTCCGCCCAGGGCTGCACCTCCCCCATCCCCATGAACATGTAGTAGATTGCCCCGAAGTAGTAGATGGCTGCTGCCACGTAGAAGGCGGACTGCCACTGTTGACGGGTGCCCTATGAAGTCAATGGTCATGTGTGAATATAATGATGGTGGTGTTAAAACACTGGTTCAACGTCAAAACAGGAAGATTGTCTGGATAACAATTTCTTTAAAGGGACACTGCGTCAAAGGTTAAAAATGAATCTCATCTTTATCTCACTAAGCTGATTAGAGTGTCATCTAATGAGTTACGCTTCACTAGACTGTCTACATACAGTAGTTCTTATTACCAATTACGTCAATTGTCTGAAATTTGATGTTTGTGACTTGTTAGCAGACATGTTAATCAGCATAGGTGGATACACATGATCTGATTTTTATTCTCGACGCGGTGTCCCTTTAATGTAAAAATATACGACGTTTCGGAGTTCATCCTCACTCCTTCATCAGGTGGAATGTAAGGAAATAACAAAATATGGTACATTTATATAGCAAACAAAACAATGGTGAGGAAACTCAATCAGGGAAATTAACATGCATGAGAATGGTATACAATGGGAATTTGTAATACAAACATGAGGGGGTGAAGCATGAGAATGGTATACAATGAGGATTTGCAATACAAACAAGAAAAAAGTGAGCATGGCTCACATACCCCCGTCATCCGCTATCCGTCCATTGAGAATTTTAGATGTGAAGGTTACTATGTTTAAAAAAAAGCTTCAAGCATCATAATATTGTCCAAAATAATTTTAGGAACTGATTGTTATTACAAAATTTAATTCACCCAGATGTAATATTTTTCAGGTAACTTAATTTTTCCCATTAGGGCATCACACCGGTAATTTGTGCCAAGTTCAATTACAGATTCAAGGGCTTTGAAATAATATTGCGGAACTGGACTGTGAACTCGATAAAGAGTATCATCTGGACTACCTACATGTAAAATTTCATTCACCTAGATGTAATAGTTTCCGAGAAAACTTGTCCCAATTGGAGCATCACAGCTCTTTTGGTACAAAGTTCAATTTCGGATTCAAGGGCCATAACTCCGAAAAAAATAATATTTCGGAACTGGTTTTCGAACTCGATGAAGAGTTTCATCTGGACTACCTCCATATTAAATTTCATTCACCTAGATGTAATAGTTTCCGAGAAAACTTGTCCCCATTGGAGCATCACAGTTCTTTTGGTTCTAAGTTCAATTTCGGATTCAAGGGCCATAACTCTGTAAAAAATAATATTTCGGAACTGGTTTTCGAACTCAATGAAGAGTATCATCTGGACTACCTCCATATTAAATTTCATTCACCTAGATGTAATAGTTTCTGAGAAAACTTGTCCCCATTGGAGCATCACAATTCTTCTGGTACGAAGTTCAATTTCGGATTCAAGGGCCATAACTCCGTAAAAAATAATAGTTCGGAACTGGTTTTCGAACTCGATGAAGAGTATCATCTGGACTACATCCATATTAAATTTCATTCACCTAGATGTAACAGTTTCTGAGAAAACTTGTCCCCATTGGAGCATCACAGTTCTTCTGGTACGAAGTTCAATTTCGGTTTCAAGGGCCATAACTCTGTAAAAAATAATATTTCGGAACTGGTTTTCGAACTCGATAAAGAGTATGGTCATGAGTACTCACAACCAAAATTTCATTCACCTAGGTTGAACAGTATCCGAGAAAACTTGTCCCCATTGAACACAATAAAACTAAGTCCAAAAAGTGACGTTTCCATGGAAACGACAAAAAATATCAATCTCAGAAAATTTAAAATTGTCTGTGCGCGATCGGAAGAACATGGTTAACATCTGTACAAAGTTTGGTTGATGTAGCTTTGACGGTTTTTGAGAAAATTGACCGGACGGAAGGACGGAAGGACGGAATGACCGCTATATACCCCCGCTTACTTCGTAACGGGGATATAAAAAGAGGGGAGTAAGTAGATAAACAATGGCCTGTAGGCTTTATTGAAGATGGAAATAAACACACATGATGAAACGAGGGGGGCCAATTGGCTTTATTGAAATTGTAAAACAAACAATGGTTTAACGTCAGTTTTAACTTTAAAAACTGACGTATGATGTTAATAAGTGTTCTTCGTGTAGCTATGGGCTCACTGGTGCATTATACATGACAAGGATATTTAGATAGATCCAATTATTTGATCAAAAGTATCTTAGAATCAGATAGCCAAGACAATAAAATGATTAAGTTGAAAACGTAGTCGTTTACATATTGTGTTAGACCCTTGATTTGGAAAATATTTGTCTCTGTGAAGTAAGAGGGCGTAAACCAGGTGTACTGTGAGAATACAGGTAAGTTCTGATACAGTAACGCAAGTCATTGGGGTAGAGTATGTACTACGTTTTAGGGGTTTGGTTGTCATTTACTCAAGCTATATAAGTTACAATTAGCTGTAATGTAAAATACGGCCCACAAGTTCTTCATTGATGATAGACTTATGGGACGTATATAATTAAGTCCAGTTTGAACTTGGTTCTGCCATTTGAATGATTCTGAGCTCTCTTTCTAATGAATGTGTTTTAATATGTGACTCTATATTCAATATTATGACAATGGCTTCTATTGTCAGTCTCGAGTGTAGTATCATACTTACGTCTACCGTCATGGCGCCCACCACGTAAGGTGCTATAATACCCGGTATAGTTGCTGCCGTGTTGGTCATCCCGAAAATAGTTCCGGCATATGGCGGAGCGATATCGCCGTGGTTGATGAAGTAGCCACTGAAATGGAAGCCGCACAAGCCCACTGCTGCCGTTAACATCACCACAGCACCGCTCTGTTGGCTACACGTCATGAAACCAGTCGCGATGAGAAACGTGCCAGGTCCAATAGTACCTGAAATAAATTAATAGACTAATACCATCGTCCATCTGATTGACTTACAGAGATCACATGCCGAGTCGTCACAATATATGGCGGGGATATGTATTGTCCAAAACTAAAAACTAGAAAGTTTATGAAGGTGACGAGTAAACCCCTTATATTATAGAAGTATAGAAGTAAAGGGACGTAACTGTAAATGTCCTTTTAAAATTATATTTCAGTAAAATAGTATAATCACGAAAAAGCCAATATATTTTTCTTTAAACATGGAACAGGAAACATAAAATCGAATCAGGTATTTACAAAAATATGATTTATTCATCAAAGTTTAAAGGGACACCGCGTCGACAATAAATATCTACCAATGCTGATTAACATATATGTGCTTACAAGTCACAGACACCAAATTTCAGACAATTGACGTAATTGGTAATAAAAACTACTGCATGTAGACAGTGACGTGAAGCGTTACTCGTTAGTAGACACTCTAATTTGCTTAGTGAGATAAAGATGAGACTCGTTTTTATCCTCGATGCAGTGTCCCTTTAAAATATTAGCAAACCAGCATTGCTGAGCCAGATCACCAATTTTTAAATCTTTAAATGACTCGTCAAACGATTCCCTAATTAACCTCGGTAGCGTCTCGGTAATGTCACGGATTAACATGATCGAACCTTGTCATAGATTCGGGGAATTGTGTCGAGGATATTAAACCTCCTTCCATTTACTACCATTTTTAAATGAACAGGTAAATGATTTGGAAGTCAGCATAGCTTTTAAACCTTTATCTTTTTAACTTGATTGCTTTATCTTAGAACCTGAACTCCCAGTTCTTAGTACCGAAACACACTGTAACTGACGTGTTCAAGAATGCTTCAAAAGCACGCACACACAATCATTTCATGTCGTTTTGGGTACATACAGACCTGCCCAATAGACCTACGTGTGTCCGTGAGTTTCCGAGGCGTGCGGACCCACCTATAGCGGCCATGAGTTTCCGCGCGGACCTACCCTGACTGAAATGAGTTTCCGAGGCGTGCGGACCAACCTATAGCGGCAATGAGTTTCCGCGCGGACCTACCCATAGCTGACATGAGTTTCCGAGGCGTGCGGACCAACCTATAGCGTCCATGAGTTTCCGCGCGGACCTACCCATAGCTGACATGAGTTTCTGAGGCGTGCGGACCTACCCATAGCGGACATGAGTTTCCGCGCGGACCTACCCATAGCTGACATGAGTTTCCGAGGCGTGCGGACCTACCCATAGCTGACATGAGTTTCCGAGGTGTGCGGACCTACCTATAGCGGCCATGAGTTTCCGCGCGGACCTACCCATAGCTGACATGAGTTTCTGAGGCGTGCGGACCTACCTATAGCGGCCATGAGTTTCCGCGCGGACCTACCCATAGCTGACATGAGTTTCTGAGGCGTGCGGACCTACCCATAGCGGACATGAGTTTCCGCGCGGACCTACCCATAGCTGACATGAGTTTCCGAGGCGTGCGGACCTACCCATAGCTGACATGAGTTTCCGAGGTGTGCGGACCTACCTATAGCGGCCATGAGTTTCCGCGCGGACCTACCCATAGCTGACATGAGTTTCTGAGGCGTGCGGACCTACCTATAGCTGACATGAGTTTCCGCGCGGACCTACCCATAGCTGACATGAGTTTCCGAGGCGTGCGGACCTACCCATAGCGGACATGAGTTTCTGAGCCGTGCGGACCTACCCATAGCTGACATGAGTTTCCGCGCGGACCTACCCATAGCTGACATGAGTTTCCGAGGCGTGCGGACCTACCCATAGCTGACATGAGTTTCCGAGGCGTGCGGACCTACCCATAGCGGACATGAGTTTCTGAGCCGTGCGGACCTACCCATAGCTGACATGAGTTTCTGAGGCGTGCGGACCTACCTATAGCGTCTATGAGTTTCCTCGCGGACCTACCCATAGCTGACATGAGTTTCTTAGGCGTGCCGTACCTTCTTTTGTAGAATACAAAGAGGCAAAACGCATGTTTAGACGAATGATGAGAGCAGAATTCAATGTCTTTGAATCACAAGTTTTCGAAGAGATAGAAGCTACATCGGAAATTGATCAAGTCAACTTCTGGCACTGCTTTAACAAAACTAATCCTCGGACCAAATCAAGTTTAAATCCACTAAGTATTCAAGGTCGAACTCTGTGTGATGCTGAAGGAATCTTAAGTGGTTGGGCCAACCATTTTGAAGAAATATACAAAGATAAGGACAAAGATCATTTTGACAATGCGTTTAAGAGAGATATTGAGCAAACTGTGAACATGATTAGAGCCAAATATTTAACTGCTGATTATGATGGACCTTCTGTGACACCCGAAGAAGTTACAAGGATTTGCTCCTCTCTGAAAATGAACAAAGCTGGGGGACCAGATGGAATAGTTTATGAACATTTTAAGTATGGAGGGACAGTTCTGATGCAGCACCTATCTCAACTTTTTAATATGATCTTGAAAAGTGGATGTATTCCATCACAGTGGAAAGATAGTCTCATCGTCCCGATCTACAAAGGTGCCAATAAGTCCCGTCGTGATCCTAACTCATACCGTGGAATATCCTTAAGCCCTGTTATATGCAAGATCTTTGAAACGGTTTTGCTCTCACGTATGGAAGGAATACAAAACTCAGATAGATGTCCTAGTACACAACAGATGGCATACCAAAAGGGACTGTCAGCTCTGCATTGTTCTTTCAATCTCCATGAGACTGTCAGCTACTACAAAGAGAGAAAATCTCCCGTTTATGCTACATTCCTAGATACATCAAAAGCATTTGACACCGTGTGGCACTCTGGCCTTTTATTCAAACTGCACGAAAGTGATGTGTCTGGTAAATTGTGGACTATCATTGACAGTATGTACAGAAACATGACCTGCCGAGTCCTTGTAGGGGGTCAAATATCAAGAAGTATCGGGCTTGAGCAAGGAATTCGTCAAGGGGGTGTGTTGTCCTCTCGGCTATATCTCCTTTACATAAATGGCATGCTTAAACGCATAGCAAAGAGAAATCTTGGAACATTCATCACAGACCTACATACAGGAACACCAGCCCAAGCTGATGATGTTGCCTTGTTGAGCTCAAATAAGGCATCACTTCATGAAATGATAGGAGTTTGTGAACTGTACAGCTGTCAGTGGCGGTTTACCTTCAACGCTTCAAAAAGTGAAGTGATGACTTTCAGGCCCACCAGTCCATCACACCTCCACAATACAATGGCTTCTTTGAAGCTATACAGCGAACCACTGCCCTACAACAAGTGTGTGAGACATGTCGGTATGCTTCTTACTGAAACTCTTTCACCAATGGAGCATATACTCAGTTCCTGCACAAAAATGAAAGCAAGTATTCATTCGCTTATAAGACGTGGCTTCACAGCAGAATTTGTTAGCCCAATTGTGTGTTTAAGATTAATTCACAATATAGTTCTTCCACGTGCACTATATGGATGTGAGCTATGGTGTGATCTGACAAATACTCAAATAACAATGTTAGAACGAGCATATCGATATGTACTCAAACGTGTCCAGTGTCTTCCTAAAAGATGTAGAACTGATATCAGTCTTGGATTACTTGGTGCCACCACTTTGGTTTCACATATCGATAGGAGAAAGTTATTTTTCATGGAGCGCCTCATTCATATGGACTCGAACTATCTACCGCACAAAATATTCCTCACACGGCTGATGCAGTATAGTCACAACGCTTCAGCAATATCTCATGGTTTCATTCCAGAAGTCCACAGTATACTAAATAAGTATAAGCTGGCAACTTATCTCTCAGACTTTAAAACATCTGGAAGCTTTATAAGTCAGGATAAGTGGAAAACTGTTGTCAAGTCGAAAATACTTGAGTATGAGCACAACTCGTGGAGAAGCAGGCTGCTTTCTGATCCAGATCTCCGACTCTTCAGTCAGATTCACAGGAACCTGCAGATACATCCGGCCTGGCAAGTCATTCACTCGGATCCTTCGATTAGGAAAGCAGCAGCCTTTGTGATAAAAATATGTGTTTCAATTAGAGAGCTATATGATTTAAGACTGTGTGACCAATGTGGCAAATTCTTTAAAGATCCAATCTGTCACATTGCAACACAATGTGATCAAGTATCAGAGTTGAGGGACAAACTCTGGTGCAACCTCATCGACCTGTTCCCGGTGGAGCTCAACGTGCAGCTCCACAATCTGAGTGACACAGACCTGACTCTCTGTCTGCTGTCATGTGACCCTAGTTACGGACTGTCCCAACCAGATATGATGATGTTCGCGTGCCTGGCAGTGCGGTACATATTCTCTGTATGCTGTGCATCCAGACTAGCACTATAGTATCCTGACTCTACCCCAGCCTCCTGGCGCCTGACATGATATAGACTTTCCTGTCGCATTTCTTTTATGTTCAACTCTTCATTTTGGAGGAAATAAAGTGATTATCTTA